>OV277702.1:20251227-22685861 GCA_922987775.1 Agonopterix subpropinquella
ATTCTTTAGCTTGAATAGTATTTTAATTTCATAAAAAATTACGAAATGTAGATGACAAGCGCGGTCTTTTTTTAACCCTGCACTTACATCGAAAACAATTTGTATAAAATGCGCAAGTGCAGACGCCCTTTTGTCAAATTCAGAATGTTATATAAAGTGCCGGACCTGTGACACAGGTTTTCTATCCTGTCCTGTCACGCTGGACAAACTTTGGGTGCTATTAGAGAAATGTGGACAATTTGAATATAATGTTGTCTTTAAGAATATTTCTCGACTGCACTCTGGTGGAGAATAATATTATAGTTGTGAGCATAATGGAGGCTAGGGGTAAATGTAGCGTAAAATTGCAATGGAATTACAAGCGCAAAGTTTGTTCTATGTCTCGGTAGGTACAACATTTCGTTCACACAGACATTATAGTGGTTGCAGTATTTTTTATCTTCCCTTTCTGTTATCTTACCTTGAAGCAAATCTATTATAGGGTCCTTCTTAATATGCTAACACTTTTTTAAGGGGATGATCAGACCGTCAAACTGAACAATTTTCTGTATGGCACGAACATCGAAATCGCGAAAAAAAACAGCCCTTCCATACAAAACTGCAAACCTGGTATGGGACAGCTGATTTTTGTTCGCGATTTCGATGTTGGTGTCATAGAGAAAGTTGTTCAGTTTGATGGTCTGATCATTCCCTTTCAAAAAAAGTAGTAAAATCTATTATCTTACCTAAAAGAAAATTTTGTCTTTTGTTTGTCTATTGACTGGTACGCTTCTGACACGCAAGTGGAGTTTTTGCCAGTGGATAACACCGTTTCGTATATACGTGTCATATACATAGCGGGTGTTAAGGTAAACAGTTGCATTACTTTAAGGGGTGATTGTTGCTATGATACTGAACAACTTGCCCTAAGAAACCTATTAGTAGATACAAAATAATTTTTGTTGGACTTTTCATACTATATGCAATCAGCTGATCGAACGTTTTTTTTTGCTAATTTCCTATACGTTTCTTAGTGAAAGTTGTTCAGTATCATAATTACAATTACCCCTTAAAGTAACGCAACTGTTTACCCTAACACCCTGTACATTTCATACTTATCATACAAATGCTTTTTGTAGAATCCAAAGGACAACCGCCGCTCTCCCTTGAAAAAATAATAGTATCATTTATTTTTATTTAACGAGTTATTTAATCATTTATTATTAATAAATTATAAAAAAGCAGCAACCCCAAAATGGCTGTCAATGTTGTTTAGTAGGAGGTGATGCAAGCACAATGTTTTTTTATATAAAAATGATAAAAACTAATAAATCATTATAAAATAAACCAATGCCTGCAGTTAGTTTCTAGTGTTCCATAGTCCATAATAAAAATAGAAGTACGGTTATAGGTACATTTTTTGGTATTATGTGCCGGAAGTCCTTTCAAACCCTCTCGGCACGACAGGCAAGCACTACAGACTGAGCTATTGGGCCACCAAATACTCGGAACCACGTGGTCAATAAGTGAATTTGTGTAAAGCTAAAAGTTACTTTTAATAAAATGTTTTCCAGCGCATCTTTCAAACTTTTTAAGTCTAAAACATTCGCTGCAATATCACACAAGCAATATCTGTCCCACTCAAAACAAATGATTCTTTGGTGCTGTCGTTCCAAGCTTTTTCACTTTTCGCATTGTCCATCTGAAACAATAGAGTGGGCTGTCCTACCTTTTGTTTATGGCAGGCATTGTGATGTTGCCATATCGACAGTTGGATCTTGTGACACGGCGGGAGAAATGGGTAAAGAATATTATTTATTGACAAAAAATATTTTTGTAATGAGTATTGAGTCAGAAAATTACAAGCAGGAGGCAGTTGCGGCCACAAAACCACGCGATTAACAATCACTACGGTGTATTTATTAATTCTGCACTATTTACGTAGGTACCTATCTTCTGCGTACCTACTTAATATAGATGTAAGATTGAAATGTTGTAATTAAATTTTCATAGTTTAATTTTTACATTGTACATATTTTTTTTTTTTTCGAATAATTTTATAAATCTAAGTAAAAGCTTAAGAATCTAAAGTGTACTGTGTACTTTAGCAAATATTTTTCAGTGCATGCTGTGCTTATCTTTAGTTAGTTGTGCATTTAGCCGTTAATTAAGTATGCCATGCATTAGTGTAACAACTGTTGATGAGCCTAATAAAATAAAATAAAATAAAAATTCAAAATTCAAAACTACTTAGTAAACTATTATGTACCCACTAAAAGTTGAATTGCTGTAAAGAATAATGATAATGTTCTTACTATTTTTCCTTGACTAATAATAGGTATAAAAGTTAACTTCACTAACATACTTTTGTACAAAAAAAGCTGACACGTTTAATAAGGTTATACGTATGTTAAGCCCTTATACAGGGTGTAACCAAACACCCTAGTAATACTTAAGGGGGTGCTTAGACTATCAAACTGAACAACTTTCACTATGGAGCCAACACTGACAAAAAATAAAAAAAGTCTGGTGAGCCATATATTTGAGTCGAGTCGAGTTTGTATTTGTTTGACCTACTGTAGTTTTCTATGAAATAGCTGATTTTTATTTCGCGATTTCGAAATTGGCTCCATAGTGTAAGTTGTTCAGTTTGATGGTCTGAAGCACCCCCTTAAATATTACTAGGGTGTTTTGTTACACCCTGTATACCAGACAAAATACTAATAAACAGTTCTGTACCTTTGGTGAAAAGAGAGCTAAGTCAGAAAATCGTATTTCGAGAAAAAAGGACTTGTTTTTTTTAACTTCAGACCCTCATAACTTTTTTGTTATTTATTATATTTTTAACCGAGTTAATGCTACTGGTTAATAATTTTAGTAGCAAAACTGTGGTGTATCAATAATAGCGATAAAATAAATAAATTATGATCAATAAACAAAAACAGCAAATTATATCATTTGCCACTTTAGAGTGAGGATGTGTAAAGTGATTTATTAACAATCATATCATTTTACATAACCACTGGTGCCTTGACAGCCATTGGTGAATAATGGTATAACTATAACTTTAAATGAATGTGAATTGTTGTCTATTGTAAATAAAATAATCATGTGAAATAAAACTTCATTATTTTATGAATACCTTTTCTCTGAATTAGTTAAAATAAACAAAAGGGCAAAAATAAGACAAATGTATTAAAACACACCTAAACCATGTTCAGTTTTTTTTTTTTGTATAATGATATTTTTTAATTTGTATCATTACAGATTTTTGTTTATGTTTGTGTCAAATGGTGTAACTCTCAATGGTAGTTGGTGGTAGTTCAACTCTGAAAGTCAGGGCAGTAAATTTTGATGATCAAAAATAGTTAATGAACGCAATAAAATGGAAGGTTATTTAGCAAATAATAAATCATGTAAAATCAGTACTTACTTTTTATAAAAGATCTCAAAATAAATAGCAGTTTCACTGCTGAAAAAGTAAATAAAAATGCTTATGCTACTCGACTAACTAAGGCACTTTAACAATCAACAGTCTTTATGTTACATCTTAGGAATGTATCAGGAGATCTTTACTTTAATACCACATGAAGTTTTATATTTCACCCACAAATGTTGGTTCTTTTTAAAATAAGATAACATAAAGAGATTAATTTACAGTTGGATTAGGTTTATCATTTCGAATAATCCCATCAAATCAAATAGAAGTATTAATTATTTATATGTAGCTCAAAATCAAAATTCAAAACACAAGTGAGTTTCTATGCGATATAACGACATCAGTGGATTCTTTACAACTAAGTAATAAACTATAATTTTTTCTTAAAAAGTTATAACTATTCACAGAATGCAATCAATTATTGCACGTTTTATCTTACGAATGTAAATAAATCTTGAAATTTCAAGATAATAGTGAGGTAACGAAGTAATTCAGTAGATACTTAATAGTTAACATTTTTAATAAATGTAAATATTCCTAATCATGACTGCCTGCAAAAGTTTAATAACCTAGCTAAATATATTAAAAAACACAAGCTTTCTGTGATATTATATCACTTATACATAGTAGACGAATCAACGGCCAAACTAAAAAAAGAATTGTAATCCAAAGTTATCTATGAGTTGAGTATATCCTATTTTAAATTATAAAGCTTGCGTGATGCTTTTGTCTCAATACCAAAATTCACAAAATACAATAACGTAAAAAAACTTTTTTATAAAACATAATTATAGTAATAACAAATAAAAATCTTCTAAAATATCTTTCATCAAATCAGTGGGCCGGGCCTATTGCCGTTCTCAAAACCACTCATGATAAGATCAATGAATCCATTGCGCGATCTGGCACTAACTAGAAAAGTAACCTGCCAAAATCAAGCAATGGAAGTCTTTAATTTATTGTATTATCAACGGTTTTTAGCAGAGTTTCAAGTGAAACGTGGATGTTCTGAGGTTTCTAGAATATACCCCCCCCACTATCTACCCCCTCTGGGAATATAGTCGTGAGCAAATGCATGCATGCATGCACGCATCAATGGTTTTAAGAACCGTAATAGTCCCCCAGGATCTAAATTGGTGGATTAATAAATCAATTAAAAGCTCTATCAAACAAACATAGTAATATAAAGTAACCCAAAAGCCTCGATACTTCAACGCCAGCAAATACAATAAAGTAAACAAAACATTTTTTTAACGAGAACGTGGGTAATCAATCATAGTAATTAAAAAAGTCTTCTAAAAATTATCAGTATAAAAATCAGCCTCCTGATTCAAATCAGGATCTACATAAGGAGATTTATCAGCAGTCGAGGACAAATTTAGAAAACTCATGGACGCTCGGGTCAATATACTCCAGAAGAGAGATGAGATCTGCTTTTTTTTTCTGCTGCTATAGGCACTTGTTCATTGTAACACTTGTTAACATTTTCTGTCAGAATGCGATCATACCTTTTGTTTCTTTTCGCGTATGACATCGAAATATAATCGTCATCCGCGTAGTTCTCTTTATATCCAAATGTTTCCTTGGTATATTTCAATATTTGCACCATACAAATTTTTGGGCCACTGAAGTTTGCTTTTTTTACTTGCAGTTGTTTTTTAGAAAAATCATCAAAATAATAGAAGTCCTCATAAGTCATTTCTATTAAAGAAATTCCCCCCTAATACAGAAAGCCCTCTTCCCCCGCGAACATGCATCCATCTCGTTCTACCTTGTCTAACGCTCACTTTTTAGAGAAGGATAGAGACTTGTATCACTTTACGCTACAAATTTTAATTAAACCGGATAAAAAACTGGAAATTTTCTTGATATAACTGAATTGTATCATTATACACAAATCCATTGTATGGAGCAGGGTTTCGTGAAAAATAATACATTTCTATATATATTAGTATACACAGAATTTTTTTTATTTATATCTACGTTTTTAATGATTATTATAGAATTGTATCATCATACAATGGTGGTGTGAAAGCTAATATTATTTTAGTTGTATTATTAGTAACAACGGTATACGAATATAATTTCATTGTGTTAAATAATTTAATTTGAGTTATATTCCTTTACACTTCCTGTTTAAATAAGATTTGATAAATTTAATCAGTGTTTATTAAATTGTATCACATTACACGAGATTTTAAACTCCATTTGATGAAAATAATCAACTTATAACATTATACACGAAAAATATCTCCGAATCTAGAAGAGCTACAGTTACGTAGATAGGACAGAAAGATAGATACTTAGCGCGTTTTTCACCAAGGGTACAGAATTGTTATCGGGGCACACACATTCCACCTGAAGTGCGATTTTTGAAAATCATACGAGCGACTTGGCAGTAGAAAGATGCATAATCTCCATAGTAATTTTGACATTTTCCACTGCCAAGTCGCTCGTATGATTTTCAAAAATCGCACTTTAGGTGGAATGTGTGTGCCGCGATAACAATTCTGTACCCTTGGTGAAAAACGCGCTAAGTCGAGTTGTATCAAAATTACGTTTTGAAGACATTCTTCATGTGTGTCAAATGATCTATCTTTCTGTCCTATCTACGTAACTGTAGCTCTTCTAGATTCGGAGATATTTTTCGTGTATAATGTTATAAGTTGATTATTTTCATCAAATGGAGTTTAAAATCTCGTGTAATGTGATACAATTTAATAAACACTGATTAAATTTATCAAATCTTATTTAAACAGGAAGTGTAAAGGAATATAACTCAAATTAAATTATTTAACACAATGAAATTATATTCGTATACCGTTGTTACTAATAATACAACTAAAATAATATTAGCTTTCACACCACCATTTCTCATTAAGGCGGCTACTCCCAGTTTTACGGTAAAATTGGGTAGCTTTGTAACCATTTTATTCATTAACTATGGCACTTTTTAAGCGGAAAAACGAACTGAACAATCTACACGATATGAGAAGTGATGTGGTTTTTCTCGAAATCTATTTTAATGAATAAAACCGAAGAAAAGTGAATCTAAAGTCACCCCTTTTTTGTCCAGTTGTAACCATTTTACTCTTTCATTTTTGATCGGAAGTAAATGAAAATTTACAGTATTCTTCAAAATACAATATAGAATGATGTGGTTTTCTTACTTTTTCGAAATTGATCAAAATTTATATCAAATTTCAAAAATTACTGCTAAATTCCTGTCGTATTCATACCGGCACCTCCGCTCTCGTCCATATAGTCAGAGCGGGGCGAGGCCTCTTGCTAAACAGACCTGTACTTCGTCGAGACAAAATTATATTTCGGAATTTTAATTATTTTGTTTGAAATATAGAAAAAGAATATACAGAGCGGTCCGAGGGACTTTCGTTTGCAAAATATGAGGGTTTCACTTCTGTTATCTTTTGCTTCGTAAATATATCAATTATTATATATAATTATTATTATATATATAATCAATTATTTTGAATTGACTGCCTCCGTGGTCTAATGGTTAAGAGCATTGGCTCTCGATACGGAGGTCGTGGGTTCGATTCCCACGGGGGACACCTAGTGATATGTCACTTTGTGCGTTTTTCCCCAGTTGATAGATCATTTGACACACATGAAGAATGTCTTCAAAACGTAATTTTGATACAACTCGACTTAGCGCGTTTTTCACCAAGGGTACAGAATTGTTATCGCGGCACACACATTCCACCTGAAGTGCGATTTTTGAAAATCATACGAGCGACTTGGCAGTAGAAAGATGCATAATCTCCATAGTAATTTTGACATTTTCCACTGCCAAGTCGCTCGTATGATTTTCAAAAATCGCACTTCAGTGCCTGACGGGGATATCAGAATGCTGCAAAGGTTGCGAGTTTTGATTTTATTAATTTAAAATTATTACATGATATATTTTAAAATCACCGTGTATTATTAATGGAATCGCATGGTTTAATAATTATAATTATTATGGTTTAATGGCATGAATTAGTTGTAAGCAAAGTGTAATTTTTATTATAAAATAAAAAATAAATAAATAACATTGGAAAACACGCAGAAAAAAAAGTTTGTGGTACAAAAATACTACAAATCAGTGAATGAACTCACACCGACACATTATATTTTAATTCCATACTCTAAAACACAAACTCCGCATTTCTGCATAGCAAACACTGTTTCACCAAAAAAATTTGCCATTTCAGTCCCACACACTGTAATCCTCATTCTTAGACAAACCAATTTAAAAGACTATTAACCGAGATTACACTGGCGAGCCGTTAAACGATCTCCACTAAATGAATGTTGACTGACGGTATCCAACAGCGATTGCAACTGTGTGCACAATTAATACGATCCCCGGAATATTTGCAGAAGTGCACCGGGATTGTGTACAAACGTTTCTGCGCATTATTCGCGCTTTAGATTTCCTACAGGCATCTAGGGTATATAGGGTGTAAAATTTAATGCGTTACGTACTACTTCAGACCATCAAACTGAACAACTTTCACTAAATTCAAATATTATTGATTTTAAACATGTTCCATTACAGCCATGTGCTATTTCAAATCAAATTAAAGATTGAAAAATTAAGTCTCGGGCGGGACTTGAACCCACACTCTTCCTAACCGAGGAAGTGCGTTATCTAATTTCGCCACCGAGTCCACTAGCCAGAGAATCCCCCCCCCCCCCCTCCCGCACGTCCCCTCAAGACGCAACTGATTCGTCGTTCTCTGGCTAGTGGACTCGGTGGCGAAATTGGATAACGCGGATAACGCACTTCCCCGGTTAGGAAGAGTGCGGGTTCAAGTCCCGCACGAGGATTAATTTTTCAATCTTTAATTTAACTTTTAATAAGAGCAAAATAGAAATTGGGGAAAAAAAATTAGCTGTTCCATAGAAAACGTCAATCGCGGCTCGACCCAAATGTCCCTAGTTATACAGGGTGTAACAAAACACCCTAGTAATACTTAAAGGGGTGCTTCAGACCATCAAACTGAACAACTTTCACTATGGAGACAATATCGAAATCGCGAAAAAAAAAATCCGCTCTTTCATACAAAACTGCAGTACCGTCTCGACTCAAATGTATGGGATGGCACATTTTTTTTATTTTTTCACGATGTTGGCTCCATAGTGAACGTTGTTCAGATTGATGGTCTGAAGCTCCCCCTTTAGTATTACTAGGGTGTTTTGTTACACCCTGTAGAACAGATGTTTTTTTTTCGCTATTTTAATGTTTGTCCCATAGTGATAGTTGTTCAGTTTAGTGGTCTCTTTAATAATATGTAAAGCATTTAATTCTGAATAAATATATAAACTCATGACCATAATCCCTTTCAGGGTGGTCAGAAGTAGTACCCATGATAATAATTATTATTTTAGGGGGTGCTTCAGATCATCGTCTAAAATAATTAAGTATGTAAAGCATTTGTTTCAACCCTCGCTGTTCATAACTAAAGGCGGCATAAAACAAAGAGTTTTTATTTATCATTTCACTTGACAATAATCAGAAATATTTCTGACTACCCTCTCGGGGAATATAGTCGTGAGCATAAGCTTGACAATAATAATATTTTCATGTTTTGATAATTTATATCATTTGTAAGGTTTATTATTAAAATCATGTATTTATTTAGCAACATTTTCCCACACAGATAAAGTATCATTTATCAAATCATAAATATCTGAAATTCACAACTGAATTCCCAAAAAAATATGAATCAATTTCCAATAACACCTTTATTGCATAACCACTCAAACTATGCAGTGAAACGTGAGTTGCACACTCAAGTAACTCGTATGCAGTCGAAGATTGATGAGCGAAGAAGTGAAAGAGGTAAGTCAGGACTGAGATAAATTGCACTCCATCTACACTGGCTCAGCCACAAGGTACTTAGCAGAGAGATAACTTTGTGAAAGAACACGAAAGTGAGCTCTATTTTAATGCTGTTAGGGCTACGGAATTTGTTTATCTCTGTTTTCATTTGAGTAGATAGGTATAAGTACAACATATTTTCTATATTACTTAGTGTTAAGTGCATGTCTTAACATTAGTGCAACATAAGTCAATAATAGAATAGAAATAATGTCCTAATCTAGTTCATTTAACAATTTAGGACAAAGATTAAATATAGAGGTAGATAAATAATATAAAGCAAGACATAGAAACGCTACTTGACATCCATTCACACTTATGACAACCGCCCATTAGAATAAGTAAAATGTCAATAGTAAACGGAACCGTATTGAATCATTTTGCCACCAGACCTCCACCTGGAAGACTCCGCTATTTCCTTACGTTAAGAACGAATTTTGTTTGAATTTCATAGATATATTATAAAAGAACAAGATGCACAATCTCATATAAAATCATAGCAAATTTTTGTCCGAATTGACACATACTTTTTAAACTTTTGCAAAGAGATTGAAATCACTCAGAAATCACTAGACTTTTTTCTGTTATCTTTTCGCGTAATACATATCAATGGAACATATACCTTATTTTCCAGGTATAAAGTTGTAAATACTTCTTACATGTCTTTAAAAAAATATATATTTTTAAAACAGCATTTTGAAAAAGGAACAAGATGTCATCTATCAGACGATGACAGGAGTGGTATTTTTGAAAGTCACACGTTCAAATAAACAGTAGAAAATGTCAAAATTACTATGGAGATCTTTCAATCATCTTTCTTTCTAATGCTGATTTGAACGTCAGACTTTCAAAAATCGCACCCCGGAACAGATACAAATGATAAGCCACACAAAATAAGTTGGGTGCTGTAGGTTGATACTAGTACGTGATATTTGACTATTAAACTTAGTCGTATTATGTATGTTAACAGTCAGAAAGGTAGGAGGCAAGAGGAGGTACTTTTATTCGATAAGTACCTCATTTGGGTCTGCCATTTTTGGACCGCTGATTGTGTATCTTGTTCTGTAGGTATAATATATCTATGTTGAATTTGCTTAAAAAGTGGTGACATTTGTTTAACAGACGTAACAGATTAACGTCTAATCTAGCTCTGTCACTCCTAAGGCAATCTGTGTGCGACTGTAAGGAATGAATATACATGTTTTTGTACAATTTGATATAGGGTAGACCTGATTTAGGACTAGGCTAGTGTCATGGGGACCATAGAGTTGGGGTTGCGTGGACCATAGAGCTGGACCTTTGAGTGGGCCTTATAGTCTTTATGGCTGGAATAAGTATGTGTCAGAAGCGCACGGGCGGGCCAGGAGCAGGTTTAAGGAGTGGATGTTAGCGGGCAAGCCCTCTGCGGGCCCGGTATATGATGATATGTACAATAGTAGAAAGTTGTTTAAATCTAAATTAAAATGGTGTCAGCAGCGACAAGAACAAATAAAAGCTGATATGATTGTCTCTCAACATAACGGTAAAAACTTTAAAAATTTTTGGAAAACTGCGAATAAACTAAATCTGAAGCCTGGTCTGCCTGTTAGCGTGGATGGGGTCTGTGAGCCTAGGGGTATCGCAAATGTTTTTCGAAACCATTTTCAAGTGGAACCGGACTTGGAACCTGTGCCGTCGATGCTCAGGACTGAGGTGCTCATGGTCGATCTGAAAACCATGTTTTCAGCTAAAGAGATCGCTACCATAATTAAAAAGATGACCAGAGGTAAGTCTCCAGGACACAATAGCCTCAGTATCAAGCATCTTCAGCATGCAGGAGTTCATTTACCCCGTGTATTGGCCCTACTGTTCAATCTGTGTGTGAGTCACTCGTACTTACCTACGGACCTAATGAGAACAATTGTAGTACCTATTGTGAAAAATAAGACTTGTGATATTTCTGATAAGGTTATAGGCCTATTTCTCTAGCAATAGTTGTAGTGAAAGTGCTTGACAGTTTGCTTAATGCCAGACTTGATGGCTACTTAAAACTTCATGATGCACAGTTTGGGTTCAGATCTGGAGTCTCCACTGAGAGTGCCATCCTGTCTCTTAAGCATACTGTCAGGTACTACACAGACAGAAAAACACCCATATATGCCTGCTTTCTGGATTTATCAAAAGCATTTGATCTGGTGTCATATGACGTTCTGTGGCAAAAATTAGAAAGTATTGGTGTACCTCCCGAATTAAATAATGTTTTTAAATACTGGTATCAAAATCAGATAAATGTAGTTCGATGGGCCGGAGAGATGTCAGATGAATACCGACTGAAATGTGGAGTAAGGCAGGGTGGACTAACATCACCTAATTTGTTTAACTTGTACATGAATCAACTGATCGTGGAGCTCAGCAACATCCATGCAGGCTGCTTTGTTGATAATACATGTGTTAACAACATCAGTTATGCAGACCATATGGTGTTGCTCTGCCCTTCGATCAGTGCCCTTAGGAAATTACTGTGCTGTTGTGAAGGGTATGTTAAGTCACATGGGTTGAGATACAATCCCAAGAAAAGTGAAGTTTTAGTGTTTAAAGTCGGTAACAAGCTGCCTGAGTATGTGCCTCCTATTGTACTAAATGGTGTATGTCTCAATAGAGTGACTAGCTTTAAGTACCTAGGACATGTTTTGACGGATGACCTGAAAGATGATCATGACATTGAAAGGGAACGCAGGGCATTGTCGGTGAGAAGCAACATGCTGGCTCGTAGGTTTGCTCGATGCTCGACCGAGGTAAAGGTTACGCTTTTTAAAGCATACTGCCAATCTTTTTACTCTAGCAGCCTATGGGTTAAGTATACGCAACGAGCCTACAATGCTTTGCGTGTCCAATATAACAACGCCTTCAGGATGCTGTTGAGGCTCCCACGCTTCTGCAGCGCGTCGACCATGTTCGCTGAAATGCGAACTGATGGCTTCCACGCGATCATGCGGAAGAAGACGGCCTCTCTGCTGAGCAGGATGCGGGGGAGCACAAACACGATTCTGAAGGCTATTGTTGATAAATTTGACTGTCCATTCTGGCTCATTGGGTCAAACTGGTGAACAGAGTGGGTACTATATTTATATAGTAGTAATAATTGACATTGTAGTAATAAAAGACATTGTTTTTTTTTTTATGTAATTTTATTCTGAAATTTTTTAAGTCAATATAATTGTATTGGATAATTTATAATATTGTTAATGTAATTCTATTAATTTTAACTATGTACCTACTACCTCTAACTTATATGGGCGAAAATCTGAAATAAATGATTTTTATTTTTATTTATTTATTTTATTTATGTTGACGACGCATGTTGCAGATTTGAAATGTTTAGGACTATGTTTTTGACAAAGCGTGTTGCTGATTGGGTTCCTGTTTATTATATATTTATTTTTGACGAAGCATGTTGCAGATACAGACATTATGCCTTTTTGACGAAGCGTGTCTTCTTTCTGATGCATTTAATTAATAATTTTTTTTAAAAAGATAAAAAGAGGGTGAAATTGGTATCATTAGCATCCTTTGAAACTAAGAGTCTACCCATCAAACTAAACAACTTTCACTATGGCAGCAAACCGATCGGAGCAACTAAAAAATCTGCTGTTCCATACTAAACTGCAATGCCTGCTCGACTCAAATGTATGCATCAGCTGATTTTTTTTGCTCCGATCGGTTTGCTCCCATAGTAAAAGGTGTTCAGTTTGATGGGTAGACTCTAAGTTTAAAAGGATGCCAATGATATCAATTTCACCCTGTATAAGTGTACACATTTAGGACTTATTCTCCGCAAAAGTATAAAGGATAATTGGTCCAGTTAGCATTTTGGAGCATATTTCATCACTAATTATGATTGAAATTCCCTCTCACCTTTGTTCATGCGAGGAGGCCGATGCCATACTGTGAATTATGGTAACTTAGCTTACATTATCCAACTTGCAAGTATTGTATTAGTAATTTTTTTCTGACTTTCCTTTTTTGGTTAAAATTATCTTTTCTTCTATTTCACTAACCTTTTCTTGCTTGCCTGTCGAATTCCACATAAATTATGATCACTAAAACCTTTCGTTCTTATTTTATTTATAGAGTTGTGCACTCACACATAGCGATGTTCTAACAGGTGTACACACTCAGCTGGGGTATACAGGATGTATGTGACAGCCTAGCAAATACTGAAACGGTGAACTCGGACCATCAAACTGAACAACTTTCATTATGGAGCCTACCTCAGGAAACGCGAAAATTTTTCTGAGGTAGGCTCCATAATGAAAGTTGTTTAGTTTGATGGTCTGAGTTTACCGTTTCAGTATTTGCTAGGCTGTCACTTACACCCTGTATATGCACCGGTTTTCGTAATATCTCTACTTGAGAAAACGAGCGGCTGCTGTCAGTGGTTTTCCACTGACAACGGCGGCCGCTCGTATAAAGTTTTCGTTCTGTAGGGATATTTACTCGTGTGACTAAAGTCATCACCTTACATAATTATAATGTATCACATTATTTTCCGCTTATCCACAATAAAGTTACCGTCATTTCATCTACTTTACCGACACAAAAGAAAAATAAATAAAATGCGAATTCAGTAGAAGCGGTCTACGCTTCAATCAGAGTATCTGTCGTCAGTGATTGGACGCAATCGGACGGGTTAGCGACGCGACGTCCGTTGCACAAACAAGCTTTTATTTGGACACCCAATGGGACTAACGGACATAACTTTGTCGGTTGTCAAAATTGTACGAATTCTAGGATAAAGGGAATTTACATTATCATGCTCTATAAAAACTTCAGGGTAGGGTAGGCGGTAGGGTTACCATATTTGATGCTGTAAAATGTGAAATATTTTTGTAAACGTAAACTAAGTAAATAATCTTAACTATTATAAAAATGTAACAGTAAAAGTAGAAGTCTGTCTGTACATTGAAGATTATTAACAAAAACAGTTTTTCGATATGGTTTTTAGGTGTTTTACTCTTATGTGTTGGTGTAAAATAAAGTATATTTGTTGTTGTTGTTGTTGTTGTGTCCCTGATATCAAATAACCAATTTTTTTATTTTTTATTTGATCGAGCATCACGCAAAAACTACTGAACCGATTTTGATGATACTTTTTTTGTTTGATAGCTTATAATCTGACTTAAAATCTGGTATATAATTTGTGCGGATGGAGTTGCGGGTTAACGCTAGTGAATTATATTTTTCTCTATTATGACAATACATTATCCAATAAATCTTTAAAGGGTCTGTTTTTTAATAACTTTGAACACTTTTGAATAAATTCTTGTTAGCTTATCTGACAGCTCATTTGACATATTTTGTATAAAAAATAAGTCAAACAATCTGTTAAAATAAGCAGTAAATAAGCTATTAAGAATTAATTCAGAAGTGACAGACCCTATAGCTTCGAAATAGGGATGGGCCGAAATTAGATTACATTCTGTTTAACCTTTTGCCGAACTTCGGTACGGTACGGTAAGCGGGCGGAGTGCATCTACTAGCAATAATTGAAATAAGCAAGAGTCACGGCACGCGGCGTGTGGCTCTCGAGAAAGCGAGGCGAAAATGAACCAAAGTTCGGCCGAACTTTTCACCGAAACTTCGGCCGAAGTTAGTATTCAGTTCAAACCACATTCGGCCCATCTCTAGTAATCCCTACTTCATAACGATCATCACTCGTCCAAAACGCAGCTTGTGTTCACAGGGCATTTTGGGTTCAGGACTGGATCAGGGCTATGACACGTTTTGCAGCTTTGTCGAAAATTCCGCACAAAACCATTATGCATGCAATGTATGCTGAGAAAAGATTTCACAATTAAAGTTTACACTGGAAACTGTTTTCTGTATATTAATACTAACTTTGAAACTGTTTAGAAACATTATCATAAAGTACCTACCTATAGTTGAGGCGTGGAATTTACAAATGCGTTATGGGCCTAAAAATCTAAAAAATCCGAATTTACTTTTTGCGTTTCAAAGGTGCTAAGTTCAGCTGCCATCCCATTTCAAAAGTGCCTACGAATATTTATTCTAATTTTGAAGTTAACCAAGAAGAATATAATAGCATAGCATTTGCTCACGACTACACGCTGAATTTTTAGTGGTCTTACACCGACAGCCATATTACTCCATTAAACGTTTAATATTGATCCGCAATGTTAAATTTGTAATATGTGTACATTACTACAGTTTTTAACAAAAATAAAAAATACAAAAAAATATTAAATCATCCTGTTAATATTGTTTACAATTTCACTAAAGAAGCCGCCTACCAATAACCCGCAGTCCACGTGGACCTCAAAGAAACCGCCACCCAATAGTGCAATTGTAATTAGCCAATAATCGATTAGCATGCCGTTTCGGCCACGCCCCTTTCTCCACGAAATTCAGTCGGCCGCCCGGTGTTTTCGTAAACGCATCGCACGCGCACGCGCTCGCTATTAATTATTGTTATTGTTGTTGTTATTGTTTACTTTGTGGTTTGGCTAAGTGATCGGTGCAATGACTGAGTGATAGACATTATCAGTATTCGAATATCGAGTATTTAGAGATGGTGCGTTTGTATGCAATCAGTGGTGATAATTTACGGGAAGCGAGAAGGTTGTACGATTCGCCTGCGCACTTGCAAATGTTGCGCTACCGTGGCATACCTAATCCACAAGTTCCTGGATTGCAACTTATTTTGGCAGCAACTCAGCGCCTCATTGCCCATGGCGCTTTTCAAGTCCCAAGTCATGCTCAAGGTCGCGGTAGGTAATTAGGTACTTAATTTGAGTTTGTTAGGTACGTAGCGTAATAAATGGCTGAGCGGTATTCACGATAGTACAATCCAAGGTCAATGGCCGAGCGGTGTCATTGATACACAGGTCGACGCCTGCCATATCATACACCCTACAGGATGTTGTCTGAGTTACCTAATAATTTAAATTTTTATTTTTATTTAAAAAAATAATCTACAATATTACAAGTTTTATTTTGCGAATGGATAATAACCATCGGTTACATTAACATGGCTTTCGATGTAAGACCACAAAAAAATCAGCGTGTATATTCCCCGAGGGGGTAGTCAGACAGTCAGAGATATTCTGAAACCTCAGAACATCCACGTTTCACTAGTACCGTAACTCTGTCCAGTATGACGGGGAGTGAGCCCGTCGCCACTTTTAATGGACAGTGGGTACAATACATGCCTCGAAATTGAAGCATGCAGGTTTCCTCACGATGTTTTACTTCACCGAAAAGCCAGTCGTGTTTGAAATCTTACATAAATTCCGAAAAAACTCATTGGTACGAGTCGACCTGGACGGGGATCGAACCATCGCCTCCTGCACGGCAGGCAAGGTTACTCGCCACTGGAACACCACGGCTTTTTTAAAAAGAAATCACAGGGTGAAATTGATAACAAGGAAGAAACTGATAAATTTTTGTTATCACATTGGTCTGAGAGGTGAGAGCCTGGCGATCTGTATCGCAGGTTAAAGTTTATGCGTTAACACCCATCGCAGACACCAAATGTACTGTTAACACGTTCGTGGGCAGTGCGAATCCAAAAAAGTCACTGGAAATTTTCATACAAATTCACACGACTGCCATAACCTTACCGACAATACTGTGCCTAACTGACATCGCAGATTGTGACAGTACGGATACCGCCGTCCACGGTCGGTACAAAAACAACGGTCAAACCCGTACTGTCAGTGTGTGCAATATTGAGTATGTGAGTTTGAGGCCCCAAAAAAAAATGACCCTAAAGCTAAAGGCTTAATTTTGGCAGTAGTGCATAACATGCCTAGGCAGAATGGCAGTGGGCGTGGTCTATCCTAAAATCGTGTGACGAACAGTCTGTTATGACCGTTGTGTTTTTTAGGGAGCCTGAATACGAACGGCTTATACCGTACTGCCAATTTTCACAATCCATTTTTACGGTTGTAGCCGTCACTGCCCACGAACTTGTTAAAGTAAAAAATAGTAGATTACACACCGAGGGCAGGAAAGTAAGAAAGGTTTCGGATCTCATGTAATAGGGATGATGACAATTTTTATTTTATTTCTTTTTCCGCACGCAGCTTAAGTTGTTGTCTAACCCTAGCGTTTTGCATGACTGTGCTAATGTCATCTTGTCAATTTCTGTTTTTTGTAGGCAGTGATAAATTGATAATACAACCATGTCTGGACAGTTCCATACATTTTAGATTTAGTGTCTTGGCGCAAACAGATGTCGCTACTGGCCTGAACGAGAGATAAATCTTAATTAAACGTTATTAGATCACTATTATTTGAGTTTTGTTCCACGGAAATAAATTATGTAGATTAATTTTCTTAAAATATTTTAATACAAAATGTGTTTAACACTTATTTTAACGTAATTAAACATTGCTGTATTACCGGTTACTCACCACCGGGGCTGTACTTGTGCGAGTTTTCATATAAGAAGGTGGCAACTTTCTTAGTATGGGCATTGACCCTCTGTTGTGTATAATTTATTTACTCTATGATACAACTAAAACGGTCACTCATAATAAAAGACAAGCACTGACCGGGGTTTACCTTCAGTGATCTTTTCCAATATCGAAGGTTCACTACACCGACCGAAATGACTGTTTGTGTACACTTTAGTACTACGACGTAGAAAAAAAAGTGTATACAATTAAACTGAAAAAAAAAATGATTAACCAAACTAGTGTTAAATATAATCAAACTTTAGTGACTTCCAAACTGTTTTGTAGCATATAAAAACACTTTTGGCTATAAATAACAACACGTTTTGCTATTTATAAGTTATTTATAGTTTGGTTGATAATTTTTTTCAGTGTAGTGAAACGTGGATGTTCTGAGGTTTCAGAATATCTCTGACTACCCCCTCGGGGAATATAGTCGTGAGCATATGCTATGCTATTATTTCTTCTTTGTTAACTTCAACATTAGAATAAATTTTAGTAGGCACTTTGCACTTTTGAAATGAAATGGCTGCCTAACATAGCACCTTTGTAACGCAAAAAGTAGATTCGGACTTTTCCATGCCTCAATAAAATTATACTTCATGATAATGTTTCTAAACAGTTTTGTAGAATACACCTTTCTACTAAGGGTTGGTTGAGGTTGATGTATATAATGAAACACAGATATAGTCTTCACTAGTGAATGTGACTAGCACACGTCCGCGCAGCACGGCGGTCGGTGCACGAATACCGAGCGAATGCACGATAGATATTCACCACAGACCGCGTCCGCCGATAGACGGCGCTACCGGCGCTTTCCACATTAACTACTCTTTATTGCTGTACACTACATCTCTTTCTTGTTTTAATTTATTTTTTACCTTTACTCGAATCTACCACCGCTTCGGAATGTATAGCCCGTGGAGAAGAAGCGGCGCAAGAAACTCCACAGTTTAGCTAATCTCTTAAATCTTATTACAATACAGTGTTGACTGTTATCAAAGCTATTACATCAAACAAATTACGAATTACTTATTGAGACTAATTTGTTTACAGAAAATAGATATTTATCAAATATTGATCTGAAATTGTCAAACACCAAATTCAACGATAAACAATGTTTATGGAAATTACAATCTCATTATATTAACACATTTGAGTTATTGTTACTTCTGTTCTATACTATCCCTTCCCTGTAAAAATATTTTTCTATTGATAGGTAGGTAAGTAAACCTACAAAAATAACGTTCCATGGATCTTTATTATCTCTTATTTATTTATTTTGGCTAACTACTAGTCAAAGTCACTGCTTCAAGATCGTGTCCATTTCCGTTTTATCAAATTAAGGAGGTAAGGACAAAAGAGTGAATCTGTGATAAGCACATACACTTATGCATTCAAAATATTCTGGCGGGTGCCAGCCATTGCAATAAAGCACTCACAGCTATTTTATTTGCATGACCCTTTAGCTTTTGCTAACAACTTGATAGTTGCATGGCTCTGTAACCCATATCATTTTATTGTTGCATGATATTTTAGCTTTCGCTAACAACTTCATAGTTGCATGGTCTTATAACCCATATAATTTTACAGTTTCATGAATGCTGATATAACGCTGACTGACAACAATATTAAGTACGGTACACTAGGTCGCTTTCGTTACCAGCTATGTTCAGTAGTTACCTTTAGTTAGTCGACTAGACTAGTTTTGAGAAATCAGCAGTTTCAATTTAATGGACCCGTTTAATATGTAGATACTATTTTACGAACCATACAGTTATATCATTTGGTAGGCTTTAAAAAAATAATGCTATTTTTAATTACAATTTACATGAATTAAGTGCAACTGTTGTTTAAACTTAATTGCCTGGCGTCATATTATTACAGAACTGCAAATCATTTTGTTTTTTGACTTGCTTGCACTGAAATTATGTTCTTTATTTAAAATATTATGAATTTATGATTAACCGATTTGGTTCAAGTACAGTATAGTATACTTTAACACATACAAATGATTAAATTAACAGTGCAGTGCCTGCAGTGATTAGGTAAGATACAGATTTTATCTATACAAAGAAGAAAGTGCAGTAAGTCATTAATTCCTTTAGAGTTATTCATAGCGTAGCTACTCACAATAATTAATGTCAATGGAATGACCAACTACAAGCTGCTAATAATTACTTATTTGACTTGTCATCTGAATGACCAACTACGAGCTGCTTATAATTATTTATTTGACTTGTCATTTGAATGACCAACTACAAGCTGCTGATAATGAAATAACAGTTTTTTTTTTCAATTGAATGACCAGCTGCAAGTTGCTAATAATTATTTTATTTATTTGACTTGTCATCTGAATGACCAACTACAAGCTGCTGATAGTAAATTTGATAGCATTTGATGCCCAGCTAAAAGTTGCAAATGTCAATTGAATGACCAGCTACAAGTTGCTAATGTCAATTAAATGAACAGCTGAAAGTTGCTAATGTCAATTGAATAACCAGCTACAAATTTCTAATATCAATTGAATGACCAGCTGAAAGATGCTAATGTCAATGGAATGACCAACTACAAGCTGCTAATAATTACTTATTTGACTTGTCATCTGAATGACCAACTACGAGCTGCTTATAATTATTTATTTGACTTGTCATTTGAATGACCAACTACAAGCTGCTGATAATGAAATAACAGTTTTTTTTTCAATTGAATGACCAGCTGCAAGTTGCTAATAATTATTTTATTTATTAGACTTGTCATCTGAATGACCAACTACAAGCTGCTGATAGTAAATTTGATAGAATTTGATGCCCAGCTAAAAGTTGCAAATGTCAATTGAATGACCAGCTACAAGTTGCTAATGTCAATTAAATGAACAGCTGAAAGTTGCTAATGTCAATTGAATAACCAGCTACAAATTGCTAATGTCAATTAAATGACCAGCTGAAAGATGCCAATGTCAATTAAATGACCAGCTACAAGTTTCTAATGTCAGTTGAGTGACCAGCTAAAAGCTGCCAATGTCAATAGAATGACCAGCTGAAAGATGCTAATGTCAATGGAATGACCAACTACATGCTGCTAATAATTACTTATTTGACTTGTCATCTGAATGACCAACTACGAGCTGCTTATAATTATCTATTTGACTTCTCATTTGAATGACCAACTACAAGCTGCTGATACTGAAATAACAGTTTTTTTTTCAATTGAATGACCAGCTGCAAGTTGCTAATAATTATTTTATTTATTTGACTTGTCATCTGAATGACCAACTACAAGCTGCTGATAGTAAATTTGATAGCATTTGATGCCCAGCTAAAAGTTGCAAATGTCAATTGAATGACCAGCTACAAGTTGCTAATGTCAATTAAATGAACAGCTGAAAGTTGCTAATGTCAATTGAATAACCAGCTACAAATTGCTAATGTCAATTAAATGACCAGCTGAAAGATGCCAATGTCAATTAAATGACCAGCTGAAAGATGCTAATGTCAATTGAATGACCAGCTACAAGTTTCTAATGTCAATTGAATAACCAGCTAAAAGCTGCCTATGTCAATTGAATGACTGAATGACCAGCTACAAGTTACTATGTCAATTAAATGACCAGCTGAAAGATGCCAATGTCAATCGAATGACCAGCTGAAAGATGCTAATGTCAATTGAATGACCAGCTACAAGTTTCTAATGTCAATTGAATAACCAGCTAAAAGCGGCCTATGTCAATTGAATGACTGAATAACCAGCTACAAGTTGCTAATGTCAATTAAATGACCAGCTGAAAGATGCTGATGTCAATTGAATTACCAGCTAAAAGTTTCTAATGTCAATTGAATGATCAGCTAAAAGCTGCCTATGTCAATTGAATGACCAGCTGAAAGATGCTAATGTCAATTGAATGACCTGCTACTAGTTTCTAATGTCAATTGAATGACCAGCTAAAAGCTGCCAATGTCAATTGAATGACCAACTACAAGTTTCTAATGTCAATTGAATAACCAGCTAAAAGCGGCCTATGTCAATTGAATGACTGAATAACCAGCTACAAGTTGCTAATGTCAATTAAATGACCAGCTGAAAGATGCTAATGTCAATTGAATTACCAGCTAAAAGTTTCTAATGTCAATTGAATGATCAGCTAAAAGCTGCCTATGTCAATTGAATGACCAGCTGAAAGATGCTAATGTCAATTGAATGACCTGCTACAAGTTTCTAATGTCATTTGAATGACCAGCTAAAAGCTGCCAATGTCAATTGAATGACCAACTGTACGTTGCTAATAACTGTTTGTTGTACATGGCAAAGCACTAACCATTAACATTACAAGCTGACAATATGAGAGTAATCACCCTGACCATTTCAAACCTCTTAGCTATTAATTGGAGACATTTTCTCTTTATTAAGCACTAAAGCAAGGAGGTATGGTTCAATCGGCGCCTTAGCAGTCGTCCTGTTGAAGGCTGGTTTTTCTGTGACATCTAGGAACATACAATCTGCGAACAAAATTGTTAACCAGTATTATCGGTTTGGTTATGAATGTTATGATGCTTGAATATGATATAGTTATTAATCTTCTCTCAACTGAGATGAGCGTTTCTTGTTAAAATGTGAGTAGGTATTTCAAGAAATACTAAATTTAATATGAAATCACCTGATCATTTTCTGATCCTTTTTGATACTTTTTGTAAATAATTGTCTGAATTAACATTGATCCTTAAAATATAAAATTCCTTGCTCAAATAGCCAAAGAAACTAATTAGTTTCACCTTAGTTCATCCATAATTATGACATTAACAACAATGTTGCAAAGATAAGATCAACGTAATGTTACCAAATTGAAGTTCTATAAAGTATAGATTACGTCAAACAAGTTCCGGTAACAAATAGGATGATGATGATGATTGGCAATTATGTTGGTACTATTGATGTTTGTATTGAAATATTTTCATGAACTAGTACCAGCAAATAAGCTCCGAATGTGTTGTATATTATTATGGTTCTCGCATACCTACACTGAGAATGTCCAATAAGTAAAACGTTTAAAACGTAAAACTTTGGATTTCAACTTAAAGTTTTTGTGACATCAGAATGTTCGTTACGCCGAATGTTCGTTACGTCGAATGTTCGTTACGCCGAATGTTCGTTACGCCGAATGTTCGTTACGCCGAATGTTCGTTACGCCGAATGTTCGTTATGCTGAATGTTCGTTACGCCGAACATCCGTTACGCCGAATGTTCTATATGTAGAATGTTCGGTACGCATAATGGTAATAAGTAACTTTTATTAGAGACCATTACAACTACGAAGTACGACAATTACTTAAAAATGACAATGCGTCAATATAAGTATAAAAAACAATTGGAATAAACTCACTTGGCATATCTTGGTTACCTAATCCTGTTCGTCTCGAATCAAGACACTATTCTTAACCTTTGGTATACCAGAACGCGGATCAGCATGATGAAAACCATTTATTTCTATTGTGTCTGGTTTTTCCGGCATACGAGAGGTTAATGGGCGTATTTTGGATACCTATTAGGCCATAATGACGGACTACAAGCATGCATTAGTATATGCTCACGACTACACTCCCCGAGGAGCAGTCAGAGACTCCAAAACCCCAGGACACCCTTGCCCCACCAGCACCGAAACTCCGTCCAGTCACGTGTAACGGGCAGTGAAACTGGAGCTACGGACTACGAGGCCCTTTTATATTTGCGGAATGCTTTGAATAAATTCTTTTAATCGTGTAAAGTAATACAGAATGATTACGTGACCTTAAAGATTGATGTCCGCAGCTGGCGTACATTTGTCCATCCTAGGCGCCGCGCCGCGCCGTCACGTGTTGTCCCACACCTTACTCCTGTCTGGTCTACCCTCTTTCCTCCAGCATCAGCATTCGATGGTCGACATGTGGGAAGAGAAATACAGTATGTAGATAATTCCAAATAAACGATTTAAAATCGGGACAAAAAACTATTTTTCCTTTTCTTTTGAAATATATTTTTATCACTGTGAACTTTAGGCAAAAATAAAGCAACGCTAGCAAACACCAGATAATTAAGATAATTCCCAATAAACGATTTAAAATCGGGACAAAACTATTTTTACTTTTCTTTTGAAATATATTTTAACACTGTGTAACTTTTTAGGCAACAAACAAAGCAACGCTAGTAGAAACCGTCTTCGATTGTGTTTAAATAAATCGCTTAGCTTCCTTAAAGGAACAGTGTAATTTTATTTCGTAGGCACCGTTTGCATTTTTAAATTTTCAACTCTCAACAAACTGATAAGCACTTTACTCACGTGAATTTCGAATCCCGGCGTCGCCAATGTAGAATACACCTTTCTACTAAGGGTTGGTTGAGGTTGATGTATATAATGAAACACAGATATAGTCTTCACTAGTGAATGTGACTAGCACACGTCCGCGCAGCACGGCGGTCGGTGCACGAATACCGAGCGAATGCACGATAGATATTCACCACAGACCGCGTCCGCCGATAGACGGCGCTACCGGCGCTTTCCACATTAACTACTCTTTATTGCTGTACACTACAAGTTTCAAAGGCAGTATTAATATACAGAAAACAGTTTCCAGTGTAAACTTTAATTATGAAATCTTCACTCGGCATACATTGCATGCATAATGGTTTTGTTCGGAATTTTCGACAAAGCTGCAAAACGTGTCAGCTCTGATCCACTAAAGTTTGGTTATATTTAACACTAGTTCGGTTGATCATTTTTTTCAGTGTTATTGCTGCTGACTGTACACCAATAAAATTAAATTCAATGTCGTCTAGAAAACGTTCTTTTTAATGAGACATTGATTGAAATCCTAATGAGAGAAATTACGATTTCAATCAATGTCTCATTTCAGAAACTCATCATTAAGCTGAAATAAGTAAGTACAATATTTTACTTAGGTTGTTAATCTTGAATTTTTCATTTCGATTTAAAATTAAACACAAACGAGTTTTCGGATTTTAATTTGTAAATTCTACATCTATTCACTTTTAAGAATTGAATATGTATGACTTGTTTAGATTAAATTAAAAAAATATATTATTCTTTTGACTACTCAGATTTTTTAATTATTGTCTAAAAGCATTCTTTCAGTTGATAAAATTTGAATTTATTTTAATTCAGCATCAAAATAAAAAAGTAAAAAGTTTTAAACCAAATGTTTAAGTAGCATAGCATATGCTCACGACTATACTCCCCAGGGGGAAGTCAGAGATATTCAGAAAACTCAGAAAATTCACGTTCAAATGTCTAAATAAAATTTTACTTTCGAAAGTTCTGGTTTAGTTTTGATATGATAAAGAAACTTAAAATTATGTGGAGATGTTACTAATAAGCTTTTAGGAACTTTTGTACGATTTGTACTTAATACTACCAGCCCAGTCAATTTACGTAGTTTTGTTAGAAGTTGTGGAAAGTAACTACGAGCAACTACGAGTAAGTATGTATGGGACTTACTCGTAGTAAAATTTTAAATTGTATCCAGCACCATTTAGTAACAAAAAGACTATCTGAAAATATATTAAAACAAAATTCGCTACGCATAAATAAAATTGTATGTCCCGGAACGCGTTTAACTTAATATTAATAATACGAATGCAATGCATTTTAATAAGATTCAACATCATAATTATATTACTTTAGAGCAATACAAAATAAATAACCATTGAAATTTAAAAAACGTGTTATTCATTAGAAAATAAAAATGTATTTTTCAAAGCATTCTGTAGGCAAACATAATATTTCAAATATTATTGATTTTGCCAGCCATGTTGTGTTGTGTTGTGTTGCGTTGTGTTGTGTTATGTTGTGTTGTGTTGTGGGTTTAGAAGGGTGCGGGTTCAAGTCCCGCCCGAGACTTAATTTTTCAGTCTTTAATTTGAACATAATATTTATTCATTTATTTATTTATTTATTTATTTATTTATTGATGTATGTACCTGTGAGCGATATTTATTTACTCTGTGTTTGAAGTGTGTAATAATGTTACCATTTAGCTTTAAAAATGTGAAAAAATGTACCGTCAAGTTTTGTAGAGCGAGATTACTCAATTTTAAATTTGGGGCTATTGCTGACGTGATTTTTTTTTTATTTTGGTATTTTTCTAGGCTCAGATTGGATATTAAACGAAAAAAAAAAACAATTCTTAACTAGTCCCGGGTCACGCGGGTAGTCGCGTTGTAGGTGCTAGGTATGCTATTGGGTAGGCGCGTCGCGTGTCGGTCGTTGGTTGCTCCCTCCCCGGCCTACAACGAAGCTCCAGTCGTTGCTCAGGATAGCGTTCTTTTTGAAAAACAATCCTTGGAGACTGTACACAACGTCAAGCAATATAGACATTGGCAAAAATATATTCTAAACCAAGAATATAGCACAGAATACGTAATAACATAACATATGAATAGATAGGTAATAATAGTACACTTATAGAAGCTAAACTATGTTCAAACCAACATGATATTAGTAGGCATATCTTGACATTTTATAAGCGAATCTTGACTTTTGAAATTCTATAGTGTACTATTATTATCTATTCATATGGTAATGGGTATATTTTCTATGGTAATAGTTTATTGTTCTACCTATACATACCTATATAGACACGCGTAATGCATAAAATGTATCATTATAAACACACTAGCGGCCCGTCCCGGCTTCGCACGGGTGGACGTCTAATCTTTTCTAGCAATAAATATAGCCTATGTTACTCAGGGTGAATGCAGCTTTCTAATGGTGAAAGAATTTTTTAAATCGGCCCAGTACTTTTTGAGCCTATTCATTACAAACATACAAAAATAGGTACAAATCTTTCCTCTTTATAATATTATAGTGTAGAAATACCAAACACGTGCTCAAATTCGATCATATTATTTGGATACTTGTAACAACGATGAAATTCAATTCTACGATTTCAGAAACTCTACCCTGTTTTAAACCGAAATTGGCAGTTTAACTGTCTGGTATTGGAAAGCTAATAGTTGAACCTATCCGAGTCGAAACTGAAATCGAGTGGCTAATTTTGGTGAAATCTCTTTGTTGATTATCTGTTCTGGATTGAATGCGAGTGGTCTAAACTGTTAGTATTGGCCACTAGATAATAATGCTGCTCTGGGGTTAGAATCGTCTAGTGATATTGAGTAACTTGCTACTAAGCATCATGAGGAAATCTGCATATAACGTTGACGAACAAACGCCGCCAAGGGCCCGAATGTCAACTAATGTCATTGGGCCCGAACTGTTGATTAGCGAAGACGCGCCGACTGTAGGCAGCGTATTTGGAGACATCGAGCTGACCTGATGATAGAGATAGAACACAGAAGGTGATCAAGGGATCTCCTAGACTATTAATTGTTGCAGAACACTCTTAGATATTTGCCTTTATGTATGATGTCCCGGTAAATCGAGGGTCTGATGATGGACACTAAAGGATGTGTAAATTATTGCTACTTTCTACGTACTTGTTTTGCTGATTATACTCAAATTATACTTACTGATTGAATTGTATTTCTTTCATATAATGAAATTTGATATCATGAAGTCCATCAGTTCGCTTTGGGCACGCGTGTTGGTCCAAGGGGGCATCCGTAAATCCATGTAATTTTTGTGAGGCCGAAAGCCGAGCTACGCGTAGGAGCGAAGCTCCGAAGCGTCCCCCCTGGAACCTGGTGGACCTGGTCTCCGGGGTCAGTCTGCCGCCAAGCGAGCCGCAGGCCGAGCGCTCTGAATTTCGACTACATGCCCCGAGAGGGCGTCAGAAATGTTCGGAAACCTCAGAATATCCACGTATGACACAGCACCTGCCACAAGACTCAGCCCCAAATCTAGGGGAGGACCCGGAGCCACAACTCGGACGTCAGGTTAAGGCTGCCTGTCCATTGACGCGAGCTGGCTGTGCGAGCTGTGTAGCTGTGTAAATATTAACCAATCAGGAGCTCGGCCGATCTCGGTCAGATCTCTGATTGGTTAATATTTACACAGCTACACAGCTCGCACAGCCAGCTCGCGTCAATGGACAGGCAGCCTAAGGGGGCGCCAAAAACATGTGTTTGAAAAATCTCTGTGTTTTAATGTATTGAGACTGTCGTAATGCAGAATTCCAGGTTTTAGATAATATGACTACTAGCTAATAATATTGCAATAAAATCTCGAGCTCACTTAGCTCGGTCCATCTTTTCGATTTTATTGCCACGACTTAACCTGGACCTGGCCTCCCTGGGAAAAAAGTCTTGCGACGCATTTGGAGGGGAAAAAAATTGTAGATCCGGAGCTGACTAGACTACCACAGTGTATGTACAAATGGCGAGCTTACAATGTCTAAGGCTGACATCAGACGGACTGCACCACAACAACCGCACGAAGTCGCATCAGCAACCGCACGCAGTCGCTATATCAACTGCATGCAGTTGTACGTTCGACTTCGTGCAGTCATGATATCAACTGCATGCAGTCGTGTCTTCAACTTCGCGCGGTCGGCTATAGTAGGCACGACTGCATGCAGTTGATATTGACTTCACTCAACTGCAGCCGACCGCGTGCAGTTGATATCATGACTGCACGAAGTCGAACGTACAACTGCATGCAGTTGATATAGCGACTGCGTGCGGTTGCTGATGCGACTTTGTGCGGTGGTTGTGGTGCAATCCGTCTGATGTCAGCCTCATAGTAAATAATATCTTTATTGCGTCATTCTTGTCGCTGCGCCCTCGCTCTGGCCACTTAACACAAAACTATCAAATTATTATGTCTTAAAATCTTGTACGGTACAAACTTACGTATTTCAAACATAATCTAATTTTCAAATTGCATACAAATGAGCATGGCTCAGTGGATGTGATCACGAAATCCCACTTAAATAGAACCTTCTTGAATATTCAGGTGGCAATTAAGTTAATGGTAGATACGACCATGGTGCATATAATTTCGCTCAGAAATCGCGACGAGTGGATTAGTAAAGGTGTTTTAGAAAGGGCAACGATCTGAAGCAATGTCTTTCTGACTATCATACCTCTCGTTTATTCTTATTCGAGTGACAGTAAGTTAAGGTGAGATGGCAGGTAAATGTGAGTATACAACTTCTAAACGATTATTAAATGACAAGCCTCTAGGCTCACTCTGCCATCGCTTTGCAACCAATTTTGCAACAGTATAAGAAAGAGTATACAGGGTGTAAGGAAAAGTACCATTAACCTTTAAACCACATACTTACTCTAACCATCAAACTTCATCAAACTTTTACTATGGGTGCAAACCGATCGGAGAAAAAAAATCAGCATTTCAGTCGAGTAGGTATTGCCGTTTAGTATGGAACAGCAGATTTTTTGTTAGCTTTGCACCCGTAGTAAAAGTTGTTCAGTTTGATGGGTAGAGTATGTGGTTTAAAGGTTAACGACACTTTTTCTACATACAGTTTGGATACTCCCTGCTGACTGACCAAAAATATTGGCAAAGGCGTATTCCTGTCTCGCTCGCACTCTCTCAGTATAACACAATGCATAACTCAATTTTTTTTTTCATTTGTAAGAAATGACAGCCAAGCCCCACTCTGGCGTCAACCTGAGTTAGCAATAGAGCCCTGGTTAAATTGGTAATCCATGATTTTTTGTATTGAAAAACAACCGAGAGAACTATTTTACCCGTAAGTTCCAAGGTGTGACATTGCCCTAGGCTCTGTGCTCTAGCTACTCTCGATCTTAGCTCTCGATTCAAACAAATTTCACTATGGCTCCAACCTATGAAAAGTAATGCTGTGTGATATTATGTTTTTTCTTTTTGAATGATTTATAAAACGATTTTTAAGCACACAAAGGTGCCTTTGGAACCTTTATCACGTCTAAAATAAAAAAAAGTATTTCAATCACGCAAGGCGACCGACGGGGCCTTTATGAGGTCTATGCGCGATAGGCTAAGGCACCTATCTTGCTATTTTTCAATTTATATGGCTCCAACATAAAAATCGCGGAGAAGAAATCAACTGTTCCATACAGTTGTTGGTTCGAGTAGGTAGCTATTCAGTTTTTCCATGGAACAGTGTTTTTTTGGCGGTTTCTAGATAGTGAAAATTGTTTAGTTTGATGGTCTGAAGCACCCCCTTAAGTATGTAACGCATTAAAGCTTACACCGTGTATATTTTAATAAAAATAGTTTAAATTATTCTGTCTTAACACATGCATGCAATGCTTGCCTGTACAATACAGCGTTAAAGGCCTTAAATAAATATGTGCTTACTCAATTTAAAAATAATATTTGCTCACTGGAATATTGGAAATTGCATACTGTTTTCAAATGTAATTTGGTGGAAGCAGTACGGAAATGTATTCGGTTGGCTCCATTTCATGCCGTCAGTCTTTCGAGCACATGTGTGCCTAAATTTAAAGCTCTAGCACATTCTTAGCCATGAATCTAGACTTTACACTTTAGAGATGCTATTTTAGAAGAGGCTTTTGCTTGTAAGATATAATTTCGGTTAGAAAGATATTTAACATTCCACTGTGAGACTTAGAGCTTTTGGTAGGTACGTAAGAACATCTTTATGAGGCTTCTATTAAACGTGCAAAGTCAAGATAAATAGTGCTAGGACAAGGTTTATTTTTGGGTTTCAAATTTTTTTCAGTTCTAACACAGGCTGGTTTACACCAAAAAGTGTAAGTATTTATAAAAATTTACACTACTTAAAATGGTCCGTCATCAAAGCCGTCAGTTTTATCTTTCTTTTGAGGTATTTCATACCTCAAGCCTTCACAGTGTACATTAAGATTACTTCTAAGCTGCTTTTAAAAACTCTTTCAGAAAGATTGGTAAGCAAAACGTAGATTTGCCTCTAATTTTATTTGTACTACGCCATCACATTGAAGTTAAAGGTTAGGTTAGGATTTTCTCTAAGCTGTTTAAAAAATATTTCAGAATGATGAACACTAGTTAGAAAAACGTAGGCATCTAGTAATAGATACTCTTTCTTATACTGTCACGTAGGTTTACCTGTACAAGTTGATACTAGGCCATTGAAACATAGGCTGTTTTATATCCTCCTTAAAAAGCATGCTTTTTTTCCTGCATTGGCATCTAGGATGAAATGGCGACAAGTTACAAGAATGACCTGTGACTCCCGGATCCCCCTTAAACTGAAGGGGAAAATATATAAAACCATCATAAGACCTGTCGTCATGTATGGCTCGCAATGTTGGGCCGTTAAAGTGACGGATGAAAAACGACTGCATGCAGCAGAGATGCGAATGTTGAGATGGATGTGTGGTGGTACTAGAATGGATAAGATTAGGAATGAGTATTGTGGTATATTATATGTATGTGGGTACTTATAAATAAATCAGTGTTTAACCAACTAGCGTGAGTTTCACTACATGGTGACAGCGGTGGCTCGTTTTACTCGATTTATTGGTGTAAAACGGACTCGAACTAGTAAAAATTGTAGAAATCGTTCAAGATAATTAACGTGAATAACATACAATATGGAACACGCGCGTCCTCCAGTGGAATTGTCGCTCGAAGGTGGACCGGTTGCGCGGTCCGAAGCGTGGCAAAAATGGCGGAAGCAATTTGATGTATCCGTCAAAGCCTCTGGAGTGAGCAAAGAGCCGAAGGAAGTCCAGGCTAGTTTGTTGGTTAACCTCATCGGATCAGAGGGTTACGAGGTATATACGACCTTCACATTCGCCGAAGGAGAAAGTGAGGATGACGTCAAGTGTTTGTTACAAAAATTTGATAAGTATTTCGGTGTGAAACCGAACATTACGGTCAGACGATTCAAATTCTTCTCTCGCGGTCAAGAAGAAGGAGAAAACATCGATCAGTATACGACAGCTCTGCGCGTATTGAGTCAACAGTGCGAGTTCGGCGAACTACAGGAGAGTCTGTTACGTGACAGGATCGTGTGCGGTATCGTCAACAACACCGTGAGAGATCGATTACTTCGAACCGACGACTTGTCGTTATCGAAGGCCATACAAATTTGTCAGGCGGCGGAGATGTCTAAAGAGGAAGGGCAGCGCATCGACGGTTCGTCGGGTGCCGTACAGGTTAACGCGATGCAGGGCGGAACGGGTGCTCGAAGGGCTCGCGGCGCGGCGCCGGCGCGGCGTGGCGGAGCGCGGCGGCGCGGCGGCGCGGGCAGGGGGCCTGCGCGCGCGCCCTGTGCTGCTTGCGGAAGCGGCCGGTGTCCCGGGAACGAGCGCTGTCCCGCACGCGATGCGGTGTGTTTTGTGTGCGATAAAAAAGGGCACTTTTCGCGAGTGTGTGAGCATAAAAAAGTGATTCGCGAAGTGCTAAATTTAAGTGTAGAATCAGCGGACAGCGTCGGTGAGGACAGTGGTGAGGATTTATTCTACGTCAATACGATCGGTGAGGACAAAACGTGTAAAGAATGGGTTGAAGTTGTGAAATGTAACGGGAAAAACATTAACCTAAAAATAGACACAGGTTCGATGATCAATGTACTTTCTAAAAAGGAATATGTGCGGTTGGGTTTATCGATTAGCAACCTTAAGCCGTTTACCAAACGAGTACATTCCTTCACTGGTAATCCGCTGCCTATTATGGGTGCGGTTGACATAATGTTTGTTTATCATAATAAAAGTTATATTTTACCGTTTGTCGTTGCAGATTTAAAATGTCAGAATGTACTCGGGTTGGAGGGTTGCATTACGATGGGTTTAATCAATAGTGTGCAATCTGTTAATTCAATAAATATTGAGAAATATTCATGTTTGTTTAAAGGCCTAGGTAAATTACCCGGTAAGTACACTATAATCGTTGATAACAATATACAACCGGTCGTATCCCCGACTAGAAAAATACCTCTAGGACTGAAAGGAAAATTATTAGAAGAGTTGCGTAGAATGGAAAGTTTGGGTGTAGTTAGGAAGGTTACACATCCAACAGACTGGGTGAATGCCATAGTTTTAGTACCTAAGAAGGATGACAGCATTCGTGTGTGTTTGGACCCGCGACCATTGAACCGCGCGGTGCGGCGCGCGCACTACTCGCTGCCGACCGTGGCGGAGCTCGCGGCGCGGCTGCGCGGCGCCACCGTGTTCAGCGTGCTGGACGCGCGCTGCGGGTTCTGGATGGTGCAGCTCGACGACAACAGTGCTGATCTCTGCACCTTCGCTACTCCCTTTGGCAGGTACCAGTTCCTACGTCTACCTTACGGGATAAACTGTGCGCCTGAGGTATTCCACGCGAAGCTTAGACAACTCTTAGAAGATCTAGATGGCGTTGAGTCGTTCATCGATGACGTAATCGTGTGGGGACGCACGAAGGATGAGCACGACACGAGATTGGAGTGTTTATTACGGCGCGCACAGGACGTAGGTATAAAGTTCAATAGCGAAAAGTGTAAATTTGGTGCGCACGAAATAAAATACTTAGGTCACAAATTCGATGCGGACGGAATGCGACCGGATGACTCAAAGGTGAAAGCCATAACGGAAATGCCTTATCCGAGTGATAGGAAGGCTCTAGAGAGGTTTTTAGGTATGGTGAATTACCTATCGAAATTTATTCAAAACTATTCGGAGTGTGTGAATACGTTGCGATCTCTTTTGAAAAAGGATTCCGAATGGGTGTGGGAGGCGCAGCACTCCTCGGCCGTGGATACGCTGAAGAGCAAGCTGGTGAGCGCGCCGGTGCTGGCGCTGTACTGCGAGCGCACGCCGGTCGTGCTGTCGGTGGACGCCAGCAGCGTGGCGCTGGGCGCCGTGCTGCTGCAGGCCGGCCGGCCCGTCGAGTTCGCTTCGCTGACACTCACCGACACGCAGACCAGGTACGCTCAAATAGAGAAGGAAATGCTGGCCATCGTATTCGCGGTCGAGAGATTCAGGCAGTACGTCTATGGCAGGTCTGACGTCACCGTGCAAACCGACCACAAGCCGCTGGAGGCTTTATTTAACAAGCCCTTGGTCTCGGTTCCCATACGACTGCAGCGCATGATGATGAGGGTGCAAGGATACGACATCAAGGTAGTCTATACCCCAGGCAAGTATATGTACATTGCAGACACACTATCGAGAGCACCACTGAAAGAACTCATGAACGATCGCATTACGGATGAAGTAGAGATTCAGGCGTGTTTTATGATTAGTCATGTGCCGTTTAGCCAACAGAAAATGGAGCTAATAAAACAGGAAACCGCGACTGACAGAGACTGTAAGCTGTTAATAAAGTACATATCTAACGGCTGGCCTAAGAATAGGCGCGATATACATATAGACATGAGTGTATTTTGGCCATACCGCGAGCAATTACATTATGTGGACGGAATTATTTTTAAAGGTGAGTGTATTTTTATTCCACGTGCTTTACGAGAAGAAATGTTATCACGCGTCCACGAAGGACATTTAGGGATAGAGCGGTGCAAGCGGCGCGCTCGCGAAGTGATGTTCTGGCCGGGGCTGGCTGCGAACGTGGATCGCGCGGTGCGCGGCTGTGCCACCTGCGCTCTGCACGCGCCCTCTCCGCGCCGCCAGCCACTGCTACAGCACGCCGTCCCGGCGCTGCCGTGGCACAAACTAGCTTCGGACATTTGTGAGTATAGGAAAAAGATATACATTATATTAGTGGATTACTTTTCCAATTATGTTGAGGTCGGGGAACTAAAAAGTATGAGCTCTAAAAACGTGATCGACTTTATGAGAGAACAGTTTGCACGGCACGGGATACCGGCGGAGCTGGTGACCGATAACGGTCCAGCATATAAATCGCGAGAGTTTAGTACATTTATGTGCCAATGGGAAGTACCCACATACATATAATATACCACATTTATTTATTAGAGGAAGTTTGAAAGTAGCACCTGTGAATGAAAAACTGCGCGGTAACCGATTGTCGTGGTATGGGCATGAGATGAGAAGAGAGGAGTGTCATATTACAAGACGAGTATTAGATATGAATGTAGATGACTGCATGAAGAGAGGACGACCAAAGAAAAGATGGATGAATTGTGTGAGGGATGACATGTGTAAGAAGGGAGTGTGCGTTAAGATGACGGCTAAAAGAGATGAATGGAGGAGGACCACATATTGCGCCGACCCCAAGTAATGGGATAAGAGCAGGAAGATGATGATGGCATCTAACATGTAGGTAAAAGAATGTCCAAGACGTCCAAGTTATAGCCTGAAGAATTCCTCGGCTGAACCATGATCTCCTATCACGAAAAAACGAAAGTGAGATGGAGTGGGACATATTCCACCATACTGGTAACAGCATACTTATACAGGGTGTACAATAAAATGGGACAGCTACTCAAAGGGGTGCTTCAGACCATCAAACTGAACAACTTTCTCTATGAGACCAATATCGAAATCGCTGGTCTGAAGCACCCCTTTGAGTAGCTGTCCCATTTTATTGTACACCCTGTACACATGAATAATAGCAATCATAATTAGTATACTCTGATCATATCGGTATCCCGTTCCTTTAGAAATTATAAAGTAAGCGCTCTTACAGACGGGCAACACTTTGCGGTCGCCGTGGGTCGCGCGACCGTCGCGCTATCACTGTGACCGCAAAGTGCCGCTCATCTGTAAGAGCGCTAATACGACTAGTTTTAGCGCGTACACTAACGGCATTTCAGAATATCTTGCGTACAATACAAGACTGCTATTCTATGAAGATTCGCAGTCACCGTAGTCAAAATCGACTAGCAATGCATTAAGTATAAAGCATAAGCATAATATGATAGATAGATAGATAAACAATTTATTTGCAATATGCTCACTACTATATCCCGAGGGGGTAGTCAGATACACTCCGAACAACCACGTTTCACTAGTAGTAGGTACCGAAACTTTGTAGAACACACTCACACACTCACATCACTCTACTGTCACTCTCTCTAACTAATTAAGTATAATAATAAATCCTACCTTTTCCATTCAGAAAGTCATACTAACTACTACACTGAAAACGTAGTGGTTCCATAATTAAGCAGACAATTATTATAACATCCGAATCCACTCAAAACTTACAGTGTTAAATGAATAAGCTGTCACTGACTGAAGAACTAAGATAACAATTCAACAGAGAAGTTAGCACCCAAACGACGAACTTAGTTAGCGACTTAATTGACGCCGCTCTCAAATAAACTTTAGAATATTAATATTTGTCAAGGACAATTTGGAGAACAAAATGTTTTGTGATGTTTCCACTGAACTGCCGTTTCATTCATTTATGTTAAACTGCGAATAATTTGTTATACAGGGTCCAACTTAATTATTATGCTGACAGTTTTTTAAAAGAATGATCAGACCATCAAACTGAACAACTTTCTCTATGGAACCAAAGTCGAAATCGCGGAAAAAATCAGGGCCTCTCCCTCTCTACCCGCACATTAGAACTTCACAATTGCGTGAACATTTTCGTTCTAATGTCAACTCTATTAAAATGAAGTGCGGACCGAAACAGTGGCGATATAGCGAACATCGAAAGTGCGGGTACAGGGCCAGCTTTCCCATACATTTGCGTCGAGTAGGGTTGCAGTTTAGTATGGAACATCTGTTTTTTTTTTCGTGATTTCGACATTGGTCCCATAGAGAAAATTGTTCAGTTTGATGGACTGATTATCCTCTTAAAAACCTAACAGCATATTAAGAATGACCCTATACTATTAACTTGACTTGGTATAAACAAAGGTATGTTATGTTGAGATGGTTTGGTCATATAAAGAGAATGAATGTGAGCAGATTGATGAGGGCAATTTATAAAGCAAGCGTGAGTGGAAATGTTGGAAGGGGATAACCATCTATTCAACAAACATAGAATTTATATTTATTATAATAAAAATTGCTCAGCATATAACCGAAAGCAACACCAAAATACAAAATTGATAACACAAAAAACAGAAAAGAAAAAGTAAGTTTGTCCTCCATAATAAACCTGCAAGCAAAATTTTAAAACGACGTCGTAACTAAAAACCTTCATAACTCCTGGCAACACCATTTGATCTGTCACTATCAAGGGAAATCCAGGTATTACAAATGAGCACCCAAGGTGGATAACAAGGAAAAATGTTGATTCTTCACTAGGGTGTACTACCTCCTTCGAATCGAGTAATATTCCTCGAGACTGTAAAAATTTTCAGGGAAAGAAAACATCGTAATTTTTGCTTAGATACTCTACAAAAAGGAGGTTCTCTGTATGTACGAGTATGTTCACGATTTACTCAAAATCGAAACAAACGGCTTTTTGTTTTTCTCTGTTCAATATATTTTTTTATTTGTCTGATGAGATGAGTGCCACATTTTAAGGCGAGTGTTAAATATGAATGTGGATGGCTGCAAGAAGAGAGGGTACAAAGAAAATATGGATAGAGTGAAATATGACACGAGTAAAAAGAAAAGTGAGAACTGAATTGATGGTTAAAAGAGATGAATAGAGAAAGACGATATATTGCGCTGACCCCAATGGGATAAGCGCATAAAGATGCTAATGATTTTAGTGGGTTAACCCAAGATTAACCCCACTGCAAAGTAATGGCCTCCTCTTTCAAAGCAAAGAAGCGGCCACAACATACTTTGCCGCCGCAGTGCAATTTGTTGATTAATCACAAGTCAAGACCATCTGCTTAGTGTATATTTCAACAAAATGAAATACAGGCACTCCATTTAAAACAAAACCAGAGCATTCATATTATCTGAAGAAACAGCTATTGAGCTATTCAAGGGAAGGTAAAGTAAACTACCTGAAGATACAGAGAGAATGATCGTGCGCAGCACGAGGCGTGGTCGTGTGCGTATATGGAGGTACTACTGGGAATGTTCCTCCATTGAAAAGGGAAGTACTTCTGCCAGGCTAGGTGTGATGCCTGGGGACCGGCCATGGTCCGTCGTGATGTGTTCGGGGCAGCCAAACCGGGCAGCCCAGCCCGTGACGAAGGCAGCCGCGCAGGTATCAGCGGTGATGTCCTGCAGCGGGTACGCCTCTGGCCAGCGGGTGAAGCGATCCACTATGGTGAGGCAGTATCTGTAACCATGAGATAAGGGTAAAGGGCCTACCAAATCCATATGGACGTGTCGAAAACGGGATGAAGGTGTCTTGAATTACGCTAGCGGTGCCGTGGTGTGATCGTTTCTGCTTAATAACGATGAAATGACCATGCGTTTTTTTCCCACTCAGCGCTTTTAGCGTTGGCTGCTCTTTATCTTTCATACATTAAGTATGGAAAGATAAAGCGCTGCTCTGGTTTGCAACGTGAAACTGAAAGCGTTTACGCACGTACGTTTTCTCTACAAATACGTACGTCAAGCGTAAACTTATTAACTACAAACATTTTTTCTCACTTCATTCTAACCGAACATTAGTTTGAAACACAATGCCAAGAATCTTCTAAGAAATACTTCAAAGCAGTAAAGTGAACAACAGTCTAGTCATACGGTCTAAAGAGTGAACAAGCTGAAACAAATAGCCACGTCAAGTGCAATGCGTGCACCGTCACGGACTCTCCACTGCAGGTTCTAAGCGTATCTTATTTCATACTCGAACACACAACGATTTGTTAACTTCAGCGGTTTTAACATGCTGTGCATGTTATGCTATGTTACTTGCTGAATCAAGCAAAACATGCATAGTAATAGAACTGTTATTCGTCAGCCGTGTGGTTCCAGATTAAAAAGGATCATCCCATTTCTATGGGTTTCATACGAGGTAACTATAAGGGTTCAGTTTTGACTTATAAGGCATCGATACGTATTTCAGTGGTCTGTGCGTGGCCAAAAATAAAAATTTGAAAAAAAACTTGTTGAATCTAGAATCAATAGCGCCGAATATATCTTCCGATGGTGGTGTAGGGTTTGGCGTAGTAATAATTATACAATATTATAAACTGATTAAATAAATAAATAAAAAACTATCATAAGAATAAGACGTGACACCAATCTTATCTTACGAAATGAAATATGCTGCAAATCATAACATATATACCATTTAGACTTGTAAAAACCATATGAAACAAAACATCCACATTTTCACTAGCAGTGCCCAAACGTTGTCCACTAAACTACACAACTTTTAAGAACGACACAATATAAAAGACAAAGACACAATACACTCCTCGAACCACTATCAATCCGATAATGAAAGTAATTATGTATAATCGGCATGGTACTCAGAAATACCACTATACTCCCATTTTCACAAATAAACATTATTCGAATGCCTACTATGCTATGCATTATAATATCTGTGGTTATGCAATTATTTGAACAAGTTTCAATTGAATATAATATTTATCTTTACGATATATCAAGAAAAGTTAACGAGCATTTCACAAAAAAACCGGTCTGTATTTGCTCTACATATTTACCACTATTAATAAATTGTTGGTTGACAAAAAACATTTTGTACACACGAAAGAAAACATGAAAATAAAAGCAGTAAAATCCAACAACAGATAATTGGGCAGGCCTGATATTTCAGCTTGATTAATAACATTATAAATCAGACCGAAATCCACCCTTAATGTGAAAATAAAAACGGCAATCCAGATTAAAACAAGACGATTTGGGCTGTACGAAATTAATAATGTATTTTAGACCTATAATGGGACAGCGAGTGTTACATGAAATATTGATACGCTGTTTTATGGAGGCATTAACTGGAATTAATGGCTGTATCTCATCAATTTTATACAATTTGATAGCTTTTTACATGAAATACAATGTTTAAAAAATGAAATATAATTGATTTTTATGATTTTATGAAACAATTTTTATTAGTTATCGCTTCTCTTTTAAATAAAAAAATTCATAAGGTTGTCGATAACCCTAGGTATAAACTTAAATGCATTAATTATTTATGGGGTGCTTCAGATCATCAAAATGAACAACTTTTACTATGGGACCAACTTTGAAATCACGAAAATAAACAGCTGTTTTTTTATTTTGGTAGAGTAGCAATTACCATTTTCTCTGCAACAGAAGTTTTTTTTCACGATTTCGATCTTTGCTCCATAGTGAAAGTTCATCAGTTTGATGGTCTGAAGCACCCTGTTTGATATGTAACGCATTTAATTTCACACCATTTATCATACACCTCAAGTAATTTTTTCTGATGCGTAAAAGAAGCAGCTTCAGAAATATCTTCGCTAATTAAATCGCGCGTAACGGTGGGCCAAAAAATCTTTACGATGGTGGTTAGCGTAATATTATGGGGCGACACAATGGGGTTTAATGGTAAGTAGGTGCCAACACTCAGCATACCAATCCACTCATTCGCAAACAGAAAACATGTATCCAAATATATTTCAGACCAGATAGATAAAGTTCAACGGATGTAAAATCATGGTTCTAAATTAAAGCCAGAGGAAATGGAGGCAAAACAATTCCAATTTGTCACAGGTCGATAGTGAGTCAGCGATGCGACGGTGCATTCTTGTTATTACTATCTCATTATGTTTATGTTCAAACTACCATGGTACAATAATATACACCGCCTGGTACTCTCTTCCGATCACGTGACTGACCATGTGACTGGCACAAGTCTACGTCATCATACCCTTTTAACCTTACTATTAACATGTTAAAGCGGCCATGTTTTTGTGACGTAGGCTTGTGTCACTCTGGGAATAGAAGACCTTGTATTCTTATCAAGGTTGTGCTTATATAAAATTCGAAAATGTCAATGTTTGTTTAATAAGTATACTTCTTCTTCTTCTTATCGTGTGGGCAGAGCCCTGGTGTCAGAGTTTTTTCAGACCACCTTACGGCCTCTGACATGGTTTTTGTGTAACGAATACTACCACCAGAGATAGTAGCCGGGACCTACGGCTTAGCGTGCCATCCGAAGCACGGAATCATTTTTCTTTTCGGACAATCAGGTGATTCAGCCTGCAATGTCCTAACCAACTGGGGAAAAACGCACAAAGTGACATATCACTAGGTGTCCCCCATGGGAATCGAACCCACGACCTCCGTATCGAGAGCCAATGCTCTTAACCACTAGACCACGGAGGCAGTAAATAAGTATACTTAGTTATTATAATTTTTATGATTTTATAAGTTTTAGGTTTTATCTACTCTAAGGAAGGGACAGAATAGCAGTTGCAGTCGGCAACCCCAACTGCTAAACTGAGTCCTTCACCTTTGTTGTCTCCATTTCTCCATTTAGTTTAAAACCATGCAAAATATTTAGTATTAACCGGTGTCTGTTAATTGAATTAATGAGAGTCAAATAATTTTCTTTTTATTAAATTAATTTAATTTAAATCCTAGATAGATACTTATTTCAAATTTCAAATATCTATAAGTGCTACTTTTGAATCGCTGTAGACAAAAAAATAAATAAAAAACCCTACCAAATATACAAAACGTCCAAACGTCCGTATTAACATTTTTTACTGCTGATTTGAACGTGTAACTTTAAAAAATCGCACTCCTCGTACCCGGACTTTCGATGTTCGATACATCGCCACTGTTTCGGTCCGCACTTCATTGCAATAGAGTTGATATTGGAACGAAAACTTTCACGCAATTGCGAAGTTCGAATATGCGGGTATAGACCCTGTTTCTATTGTTTAGGGTGCATTTAGACTATGCGTTTTCTGTCAGTCTACAGATATAGGAATGAATTATTTCTTTAGTAGAGATTAGGACCGAATGTGAAAAAACTCAAGTAGGTGTATTCTGAGATAGTCATTATAAGAAATTATTTAAAATGTAGGGACAAAAGCAAGCCCGGCTTATCAGGATGCGGTTTCAAGGCCTGTCCCTAATTTAATTTTTTAATTGGATTGCAGATAAAATTCCTAAACATATAAAATTGATCAGCATAAAGTCATTAACGATGTATCTTAAAATGGTAGCGATGAGACTAAACCGAATGGACGCTTTCACGCTTCGAACGCTAAGTTTTGCAATTAAAATTAATCACTGAAACAGTCTGTTGTTCACAAAAACCGTTCCTCCCTGCAGCAGCATGAGTCACACGTATTGCAGCGTAATTTGCGGTCGGTCTAGTAAACTTACGTGGTAACTATCGGAGAAACGTCAATTGCTGCATTATAAATTACTGGAGATTTATTTCGATAAGTGTTTCGATATTTTATATATACTTACCTGCTTAATTTTATTATCATCGTCGGCCTACCCTCATGGAGGATGTATGTGCGTCAGTCCATCACGCGTGCCCAATGCGGATTGGAAGACTTCACATACGCTTCAGCATAATGCAGATTTTCTCACAATGAACATTATGATATTAGTCGTCAATGTTATGCAGGCACTACATTCTCGCCGAGAACAGCCGAGAACGAGAGTGTGGATGCCCTACATTGTTCTCGTGGCGTCGTAAGCCGTAGTAATTTTCCTTGAAAGTTCTCGTCGAGAATCCTCGCCGAGAAGTTCTCGCGAGAGTGATGTGCCTGGTTTAGAGCTACCCAAGCGTGAGTTTAGTCGGCTTGCGGCCAACTGTACAAGTTTTCGAGCCCCCAAATGATAATTTGTACAATGTATTTTAGATAAAGATTAAAATGCAGCGCAAAAGAACTGTTCGCCGCTTCGCTGCCGGCCACAGTTGCGACCTTAGTGTGAATTACGCCTTAAGACAAACGAGATGGGAAATTTAAATCTTCAATTTTAAAAGGAAGATCTTCAGCTAGGCCAAATCATATGCCTGGAGACAGGCCGTGGTCTAACAGTCGCGTCTGAAAACAAATTTTGGCCCTGTGACATAGTAGACGAAGAAACGCTGATGATGATGTGTGAAAACTGGATTACAGCCGATCCCAAAGCATAACGCCTAGCCTGTTAGGCTTCGTATGCCACCCCCGAGAAAACGATAAAAATCGAGATATGCGTCCATCTCTACTATTTTACGTAGGCCAGAAATAGCGCGCATGACGAAGAATTTGTTACGTGGAATGCTAAGCCGTGCTGGTGACTGTTCTTTCTTTTTAAATGGACTTTTGACTGAGAGTAATTTACACCTCGTTCCTTCATAAGTAAAGTTATAGATATTTATGTATATACATACTCTTTCTTATACTGTGGCCTATAGAATCTTGCTGCAGGGCCATGACCTCTCATAAATACCTAATGGTGACAGAGCCCATAATAATGCAAGGCCAGTAGTTCCTACATAATTTTGTTACAAATTATGCAATGTTTTTGGTCTATCTGCACGAACCGGGTAATTTGGCAAATGTTTAGATTCTATCTCACAAATAGACGACAGCATACTAAATTTCAAATATTTGCGTGCAACGTTATTAACTTGGCATAGGCTTTTTGGGGCCAAATTATTTTACTCCGTTGTGTTGTGTCATATTGAATTTGTGTGGAATTTTGTTGCTGATATACAAGTAAACTCCTTATTATAACGAACTCTGAACAACTTTTTTCATGGGACTGACACCGAAATCATGAAAAAGAAACTGCTGTACTATGGAACAGTTGATCCTTTTTTACCCGACTGCGCCAGAAGGAGGGTTATATTTTTCGAGCGTATGTATGTATGTATGTATGTATGTATGTATGTATGTTTGTATGTCTATTTCTTTGGCACGGCTTACAGCCTGAGCGGCTTGATGGATTTTGACGTATGAGATGTCGTTAGATTCGTAAAAATTGTGAGAGTGACATAGGGTATATTATTTTATTATTACGTCTGCGAATTAAAAAAAGAGGGGGAATTAAAATTAAAAAAAAATTCAATATCAGTATCAAATGAAAGCTAGTAAACAGACGATTCCAAATATATATATATATATTGTAGCACTTTTATGCTACCATTTCGAAACAAGATTAAAAAGTATGAAATAAACTAAATTATTAAGAAAAACAAAAAACCCGACTGCATAAAAAAACTATTGCAGGCGGGGACAAACCAAAGGAAGGTAGTATGTTTTATAATTCATCTTTGTCCCCGTTTGCGATACCTACCTCATCATCATCAGCCTATCATCGTCCACTGCTGAACATAGGCCTCTCCCAAGGCGTGCCACAAAACTCTATCCTCGGCCTTCCTCATCCAGTCGCTCTCCGCTACTTTTTTTAGGTCGTCTCTCCAGCGGGCAGCAGGGCGTCCGACACTACGCCTACCAGTTCGCGGTCTCCACTCTAGAACTCTGACACCCCACCGGTTGTCACTTCATTGCCACTTCAGCCTACCTAATAACCTAATCTACCTAATAACATTCAAATTATATTTACTTATAGAGTGATTATAGAGCTTGTTTTTCTCTTTTCAGTTAACAGTTTTTTTTATGCAGTCGGGTTTTTTGTTTTTCTTAATAATTTTTGCAATTTTGAAGAGTCAACAATAACCAAAAAAATTAAGCGTACTTTCCTCCCACCTCCCACAACATAAGTACCCATACAAAAACCAATCTCCCGAAACGAAATCCATAGTCTTAACTCTTTATTAGTCGATAAGTTACGTGCGGCTCTTTATCCCGGGCCCGCGAAGGTCTCCAGTGTCTCGTAACCCTTGCATTAGGAACCAATACTTATCTTTTTGCTTTGAAGTCGTGACGTCATTGTAATCGAAATCGTGTGTTCGTGAATGGTCGTCGAGGGGTTAGCGCGGGTTAGCACTGGAAACGGTTCGAGTTTTATAAATAATGTTGAGGGGAAAAAAGATTTAATGGTGCTCCTGGTTTTGGGAAACAATGCGGGTTTCTTTTCTAAAATAAATTAATCAGTGGCTCTTTCATTTTTATTCATAAAAGATACCTTTTGATAATGATGGTCCAGTGTCATTGTACCTTCTGGAAAAATTATGTACAGCTAGAAACAAAATGTGAAAAGTCGTCTGTAGTGAGAGGAATGAAATCTCATCGCCGATTTTGGCTTCAGCGGTTACTTATTTACAAAAGTAGTTAGGATATTTTTAAATGCATATGTGTGTGCCCTAAACAATTAAGACTTGCTCTTTCATTCTTATCCAGCTTATCCTCCTAAGTCTGATGAAATGGGAAAGCGCTAGGATTCCGATGCAGTAGGTAACTCTAATAATAGCCGTGATGCCTTATTAAGTTAGTGGAGTAACTGACATGAGTTGTCAAATGAAACCGTTTTTTGTGCATTTGTCGGCACTTATCGGCACCCTTAAACTTCGAGTTCTGTGTATAATTGTGAATCTAACGTGAAATCGTAGGTAATTTAATGAAATAGTGTTAGTATATTTCACAAGATAATCTACGATTTCACTTTAGATTCACTAATTATTCACAGAGCACGAATATTTACCCCGTCGATTGTGCCGACAAGTTCCCAAAAACGGTTCTATTGCCTCGCGTCACGTATCTCTTTCTATTATACAGTGGCGCCGCTAGGTAAATCTCGCTCTCTCAGCTGTCAGTTCCTCTATATGATACCTTTATGGTTAGTTCCCTTTTGCTGCGTATTTTTCGAAGTCAGATGTCACAACATGTCACGCTATAGTCGTACTTACCTTGGTATCTGATGACATTCCAAATTGTGTTCAAAAGTTCTACAGTAAACCCACAAAAAGCCCATCCAGAAACTTTTAGGTACCCAGGGCCAAAACAACGCTCACGGGTCGGGAGAATAAATTTTACAAATCCCGAGTACGACCACGGTTGATCTACATCGGGGCGTAATGCACCAATATGTCGCTGGGGCTTAGTTGCCACTGTTACGGGCTTAGTCTAGAATTAACGCACGTTGTTTTAGTAAACTGGGCTTTGAATGTTTAGGCTTTAAACTATTTTTCGTATGGACTGCGTTATTGATAATTTGTGTTGTAAATCATTAGTGTCATGTTACAGTGGATTAGCATAACGGTACATAAATTATATAGTTAGGTAAGAACATATAATGAGGGAGTCACCGATGTGCGACTGCGGGGCACCTCACCCATGTGGTAAATGAGTGTCATCTGCGCCGTTTCCCCGGTGGAATTTAGGAACTCCATAGGTTAACCCCGGCAGCGGAAGACTGGCTGAAGAATCTTGATCTCGAAATTTAGACTTCCCCGGATCCAAGCAGGAAGACAAAAATGCCATACGACATGATGATGATGATGAGAACATATAATTATCTATGCTGACGCTTATGTTACACTGCTGCCGTCCGTTACCTATAATGCCGTTAACCAACATCTGCTCGATTTTCACTTTTTGATGTCATCATAATCACGAAACGATTCTCTATCGACCTAGCTAACTCATATTTTCCTATCTTATCTAGTTTCTGAAATAATTAAAAGAAAATTGCAGTTAAGTGCCTGATTTTCCAATGCATACACAACTATAATGCGTCTAACTATAATTACATGACTAAAATGCCTTTATAACTGATTTTTATTCTCAATGGCGTAACTTTATTGCCGTTAACATATTTTTAATAATCTACAGTGCGATTAAAGTACATTTACTGTATTATAGTTATAGGTACTAAGTTTAATTCTGTAAAATGTACTACTCTAGACTATAATGTCGTTAAATGAAAATTTTACACAAGAATGCTATTAAAGGATCTTAACGGCAATTTAGAAATTTATTGCCGAAAAATTATTAGAAGAAGTCATAACTAAAATGTGGTTATCCCACATTACTTCACTAAAATGCCGTCAACTGCTGAACATTTGACTCCCCAATGGGGATACCTATAGGTAAATAAATAACTTATAAGTTCAAAATGTTCCTATTAGTCATAGATTTGTTAATTACTAAAGTAAGTAATAATTGTTCCTTAAGCCGTTGCCGCGCTCCATACATACGTAGTCTTGTGATATTCTCAATACTATTCAATCAAAGTCAACGACATTTTTCAGGAACAATCTAGTAACTAATTTCTATGTCTGTATGAAGTCAGATTTTCGTTAAAATGTATAGTTTTAAAGTTACAGTGCCTCAAAGATTTCCATACTAATCTTTAATTAATCCTTGCTCTAAACCAGTATATTTTAACGAAAATCTGACTTCATACAGACATAGAGATTAGTTACTAGATTGTTTCTAAAAATTTCGTTGACTTTGATTGAATCGTATTGAAAATATCACCAGACTACGCAGTACCGGATTAACCATAGAGGCAAAGTAGGCACTGGCCTATGGGCCCACCGCCGCGTAGGGGCCCCGCGGTCTGAGAGAAAAATAAGTAAAAACTCGAAGATTTAACTCACCCCAAAATTTAATCGAATTATTAAAAAGTCTGTGAAAGTCATTAAAAAAGGCACTGAAAATATATTTATTACAAATTTTCGAGCTCGCTTCGCTCGCTCATTTTTGTTGTTTTATTTTTGGCTTTAAAACAGACTTCTTGCTGTAATCGAGTTATTATATCCTGTTTAATATACCGAGAGCTATTATTGCTCGCTCGATGCTTTCGTCTCATACACAAATCAAGTCCATTTTGACATGAGCTATAGGTAGGTGCAATAAACATAATATGTAGGAAAATAATGAGCTGACCTAGTCGTATTGCAGTAAAATCTCGAGTTCGCTTCGCTCGGCCCTTGATTCAGAATTCAGATCGCATTGCGCAACGACTTATAATATTGCAGTAAAATCTCGAGCTCGCTTTGCTCGCTCTTTGGTATTAGATGGCATTGCAACGATCTTAAGTAATATCTCGATCTCGCTCTTGGTTGTGATTGTGTCGCAAGCGCAACAGCGCAATAATCTTTGTTCGCTCCAGGGCTGAGAATTTAGATCATATTGCTGATTGGCAATGACCTATAAATATTATATTGTAGTGAAAGCGCTTTTTGTAGTCGAAATATAATGTTTCGTGGTTTTCCGGGGATTTCAGATTTTACTGAAATGTCCGGGGTTTTTGAAGACTTTGTCCGGCGACGGCAATTTTGCTGACGGTAGCCCTAGATCGGTATTAAAAGCTCGAGATCGCTCCACATTTTAGTGGCTTATGTTATTTTGTGGTTATGTTACTGCGACCACCTAGCCTGTATCTGGCTCCCGGACACAGAGACAAATCCATCCCACGGCCCACGGGGATAGGGGCCCCGAGGCTTGAAATGCCTAGGGGCCTCTATATGGCTGAATCCGGCCCTGAGACTACGTTTGTATGCAGCGCGCATTTACGCTCTCGGGATAATATTATCTTAAGCAAGTACGTTTATATTTTTTGAGAGGTTTTTACTTTATTGTTTGATTAAGAAGAATTTTTGTTATTATGAACACTTAAGCAGGCTGAGCTGTTTTTTTTTTGAGTTTTTAATTTACTTTAATTTTTGTTTAATTTATCTGAAACATTTAATTACATATAGGTATAAGTTTAATTACTACATTTGTTAATTCTAAAGCAAGTAATAATTGTTAGTTAAGTTTGTACTTTTATATCTTTTGAAAAGTTTTATCTTTTTGATTTAGAATTGCTTTTGTTATGATGAACACTATAATAAGCAGGCAGAGCTGTTTTTTTGAGTTTTTAATTTACTTTTTACACTTCATATTTTTTTCTTATGGATACAAATAAGTTGTAGGTAATGGTTGTGTTAATTTTAAACGTCGGAGGAGTTGCACCTTTCTGTTAAGGACTACCTAACCTAGATAAAAATAATGCTTAAAATAATTTGAATTAATCTCTATTGTAATTACCTACACTATATTAGAAAACGCCTAAAATATAATGTTGATTGTCTAATAAATAACAAAACCGAATTTAAGACTGAGCTGTTTTATTTTTGCACTTTAAATACATTTTGTTGGATTCTTTCAGTTCTCTCTTATAGTGTTAACAAAGCTAAATTGTCGTTATGTCCAAAGGTTTGAAAGTTAACTGCAATGTAGTGTTGCAATAATCCCACAAAAGAAAATAAAAAACTATTTGATAAAATTTACACTTGAATAGCATGTCTTAAATGCCGCTAAAGGACTATAGGAGCATTGTGACAGAACAGAAGGTTTAAACTTAAATGCCGTTATAGTACTTACCGGCATTTTAGTAAAGCATTTATAAAGAGAAATTTAGAATTTTACAATACAATAAAATATATCGAAAATGAAACGCTAAAATGTCGCTAATATAACGTTAACGACATTTAAGTGGTGTTATTTTGATCAAAAAAATAAACTGATACTAAATGCAAACAGAAATTTCAAAATATTTCCGTAACGCTTATATATTACGCTATGGAAATAAAAGCATTGCAAAGATCACATTAATTCCATTTCTATGATATCTCGAACTTGTTAATAGCTGGTTTATTTATCAAACAGCATCCATTTTACCTTAAATCCCGCGTAAATCGAAAACTCATTTTCGTAGATAACGGCATTATAAGTAATGGACGGCAGACTGGAGGTGGTACAGACAACAAATCGCCACTTGCTAAGATTCTGATACACAAAATTGGTTCCTTAGTACTTTGTTTCTATTTATGTAGCGTATCATCATCATATCAGCCGATAGACTTCCATTGATGGATATAAACCTTTCCCAAGGATCGCCAGCGCCACAACGACCTATCCTGCGCTGCGCTCATCTAACTGGTTCCCGCCACCTTCACCAGGCCCCTATTCAACAAACGTTACAATTGTAATTTACAATTACAATTCAGGGTACATTGCTGGTTAATATTGACGCTAAACATGTAGTAGGTGTGTCACTAACATTATCAGCAATGTACCCTGAATTGTAATTGTAAATTACAATTGTAACGTTTGTTGAATAGGGTCCAGATCGTCGGTCCACTTATTGGGGGTACGCGGTCGCCAGTCTAAAACAAATGTATACTCGATAATTGAAAGCAGTTTATTTGTTCGATTCAACTAGGTCTGTAAGATAAAAAAGTGAATTGAAATCGACCTTCCGAAGAATTCCCTTAAATCACACCATCGGGGGCACGGCAGTGCCCCCGCCATAACATATTTTCTTCTCGTCAACTTAATTTGTGGAAATCTTGAAAATTCTAAAGATCCCATCATATTGTATGGTAATGAAATCACCAACCGGCCTGCCACGCGTCGTCGTGATTAGGCTGCCTGTCCATTGACGAGAGCTGGCTGGCGGAGCGGGGAAGTCGAGTTTTAATTAACAATCAGGATTGCATAAAATCTCGGCCGAGACTCGGCCGAGCTCCTGATTGGTTAATATTTTCCTCGCTACACCGCTCCACCAGCCAGCTCGCAACTTTTTACCCGACTGCGCGACGCAAAGGAAGGGTAATGTGTTTATTTATGATGTGTGTGCGCATGATGACGTACAGTTTACCATTTCTTTTGGTTTATAATGGCAACCGTCTTCTGTTGCTTCATGTAAAAGTTGATACAAAAGAATCATGTAGCACGAAATTATTTATAAACTGGATTCCCAGTAGCGAATTGTTCCGGGGACCGTGTAAAAATGTTATTTTGGACAACTCCCGTGTGCAATTCCAATTATGCGTATGCTAATTGTTTTTTGTCGAAAAATCTGTAAACGTATTGCACAGATTTAATATGAACAGAAGTGAAAAAAAGGGATCAGGTCAGTTACGACCTTTTCCCTGAACGTCCACTATGGACCCGAACGTCCACTTCCCGGTTTCGTCCATTTCCCCGATCGGCCTTTTCCCCGAACGGACATTTACCCGAACGGCCATTTCCCCGAACGGTCATAATATTCCCGAACTTTTCCCCTTACGTAACTACGGGGGTACTTCAGAACATCAAACTGAACAACTTTCACTATGGAACCAATCCATTGTGAAATTTGTTCAGTTTGATGGTCCGAAGCACCTCCTAATGTATTATTTGTGTGTTTTGTTACACCCTGTATAAACTACAGTTATTGTATGAAAAAACAACAACTGAACGAATCGTCAAAATGGCGTACCATTTATGCAGGGTGCAACGAAAAGTATCATTAACCTTTAACCCACATACTCTACCCATGAAACTGAATCGTTTTACTAGGGGACCAAACCTGCGAGAACAAAAAAAACGTCTGTTTCATACGTTTGAGTCGAGGAAGCATTGCGGTTTAGTATGGAACACCAGATTTATTTTTGCGCAGAAACGTTTGCTACCATAGTAAAAGACAGTTTGATGGGTAGGTGGTTTAAAGGTTAATTTTACTTTCCTTACGGGCTAAAAATCAATATACAGGGTGTACAATAAAATAGGACAGCTACTTAAAGGGGTGCTTCAGACCATCAAACTGAACAACTTTCTCTATGGGACCAATATCGAAATCGCGAAAAAAAAATCTACTGTCCCATACATTTCAGTCGAGTTATGTTTGCAGTTTTGTATGGGAGAGCGGATTTTTTTTTCTCGATTTCGATATTGGTCCCATAGAGAAAGTTGTTCAGTTTGATGGTCTGAAGCACCCCTTTGAGTAGCTGTCCCATTTTATTGTACACCCTGTATAGGGTCTTTCTTAATATGCTGACACTTTTTTAAGGGGATGATCAGACCATCAAACTGAACAACTTTCTCTAAGGGACCAACATCGAAATCGCGAAAAAAAATCTTCTGTCCCATACATTTGGCTTGAGTAGGAACGCAGTTTTGTATGGACGATCTGATTTTTTTTCGCGATTTCGATGTTGGTGCCGTAGAGAAAGTTGTTCAGTTTGACGATCTGATCATCCCCTTAAAAATTGTCAGCATATTAAGAAGGACTCTACATTTTAGTACAAAAAATGTACAAAGGGGAAATGTCCATAAAAGGAAAGGGACGTAAGGGGAAATGTCCGTACAAGTAAATGGACGTACTAGGCAATGTCCGTTCGGGGAAATGTCCGTTCGGGGAAAAGGTCGTACAAGGAATTCGAGCGATGGACGTTCGGGGAAAAGGTCGTAACTGACCTGACCAAAAAAAGCATTTATATAGCGGTCTTATTACTAACAGCATGATACTTATACAGGGTGAAATTGGTATCATTGGCATCCTTTTAAACTAAGAGTCTACCCATCAAACTGAACAACTTTTACTATGGGAGCAAACCGATCGGAGCCAAAAAAAAATCAGCTGTTGCATACATTTGAGTCGAGTAGGCATTTCAGTTTAGTATGGGACAGCTGATTTTTTAGTTGCTCCGATTGGTTTGCTCCCGTAGTAAAAGTTGTTTAGTTTGATGGGTAGACTCTTAGTTTAAAAGGATGCCAATGATATCAATTTCACCCTGTAGTTTCGATTTTAATTGACACACCGATTTTAATAAGTAATGAAATTAAAGTCATTGTTTCTTTATTGCATAGAGTAAATAAATTATACTTAACCGAGGGTCAATGCCCATACTAAGAAAGTTTCCACCTTCTTATATGAAAACGCGCGCAAGTACAGCGACGGTGGTGAGTAACCGGTACTACGGCAATGTTTAATTTCGTAATCGCAAAACGACTACAATATTTTCTCACGCCTCTAAACTTTACCTCGAAAATTCGAAGCTACTTTACGCTTATTTATCTCCACAAATTATACGATATATCACGCTAAGTAACACAGCGGTTTAACATTTACGCATATTTAAGAAGGCAACATAATTCAGCATACATCACGCGTAAATTACCAAAGTTGAAGTTGTCGATGGTAATTCCCAACAATTCGGGCAAACACCCCTAAATTCAGCATAAACACGACACGTTGAAAACGGAAGATTTAACCCTGAATTAGCATAAGAGACGTGGGCCTATTAAATGTCATAGACTTGCGATTCGATTAGGGCGTGCCTTATGAAGGCCTTATGGAGGCTCGACATTCACAGTTGTTATTGTTTGGAATTAAAACGATACTAGGATAATCTATCTATATCTAAACTATTATAAAACTGTAACAGAAATGTGTCTGTACATTGAAGATATTTACAAAAAAAAAAAATTACGACATGGTTTTTACCTGTCCCTGATTCCAAATCACAAATTTTTGGATTTTTTGTCTGTCTGTTTGTTTGTTTGTTTGTTTGTTCGTTTGTTTGTTTGTTTGTTTGTTTGTTTGGGTGTTTGTTTGTTCGAGTATCACGCAAAAACTACTGAACCGATTTTGATGAAACTTTTTTGTTTGATAGCTTATCATCTGACTTAAAATCTGGTATATAATTTATGCGGACGAAGTCGCAGGTAAAAGCTCGTTACTATTATAAAACTGTAAATTTAAAAAAAGAAGTTCGTGTGTTTGTTTGTTTGTTCGAGCATCACGCAAAAACTACTGAACCGATTTTGATGAAACTTTGTTTGTTTGATAGCTTATGATGTGACTTAAAATCTGGTATAATTGAAGAATTTGTGCGGAAAAAGTCGCAGGTAAACGATAGAAAATTAATTCAATGATTGGCAATGCAATTTTGACAGAAAAAAGAAAACTTAATGCTAACAATTCGCAGGAATATTGTCAAAACAGTTATAAAATGGTATTATTATACTTGTCCGAAACAAAAGACATTGTGTATCATTGATGTGACTGCAGTTATTTAATTGGGTTCATTCAAGTACAAATCTAACTGCATTGTCAAATGGAATTCAACGTGCCAATACCGCAACCGCTGCGGTTTTAACTGTCTGCCTTTAGATACTTTGTTGCTATTGTTAAATAATATTACATTCAATTACTATTCTCTGAATATTCTGAGTATTATTTTGCGTATTGCGTATTGTTAGCTCAAGCATGTATTTCTCCATTGCATAAAACCGGTTGACGCAGTAAGAAGCTCGTTGACGCAGCAAGACGCTCGTTGACGCAATAAGATGCTCGTTGACGCAGTAAAAAGCTCGTTGACGTAGTAGACCTTTGGTATTGGAAACTGCCACTGAGAAGTTAAAGTTTCAAGTGACTTAAGTCACGTCACGTCAGGTCCAGTCAATCTTGGGGTGGGACCATTTTAATGGTATTTTATCGGGAACTTCTACGTGCTTCATTTAAACCAATGGTGATAAATTTTAAATAAATTTAAACAATCTTTTACGATCATTTCTATAATAATATAAAAACTTTCTTCAAAGCTGCTTATGGAATAAACATTGTTCCTTGTTAAAATTGCTTCTTTTTTCAAATTCGAAGAATATTTCTAATTCAACGTCACTCCCGTTTGAATATTTAGATCAACGTTTTTCTTTCAAAAGAAAAGAAATCTCTCATTTATTATGAAAGGAAGGATCATCAAGGGTAAACGCGACATTATTTTGTTTTTGTTTACGAATGAAACTGGATCATGCAGAAAAACAAAATAATTGTTGGCCTGGACGGCCAACTGTTAATAAAATTACAAAGATCGGTTTACTTACTTTACATTATTTGAAAACGTTTTACTGCTTGTCCAGTCACCTAGACAAGGTGTAACACACACGGTGTGTGTGTGTGCTATTTAATGTTAAAAGGGGTGGTTAAGACCATCAAACTAAACAGTTTTCAATATCGAGACAACATTGAAATAAGTACAATTTTTAAAAATCTTCTATTTCATCTTTTTCATACAAAACTGTAGTACCTATTGACGCTATCGACTGGACTCCGATGTACCGATGGAACAGCTGTTTTTTTTTTAAATTAATAACGAAGTCTTAGTTACCATAATTATAAATTGCAAATGTTAGATTTTCTAAACTATTTGTGCATATATACAAAATATTTATAGGACGCGTACACTGCGTCAAACTTGTGTATGAAATTGACGACTCCGCAACCACCTTAACTGTGACATTAACCCCTTTTGAAACATGTTATCACTTTGTTAGTGATGAAATGCAAGATAAGATAGATAAGATAAAATAACCGTAGGTAAGATTGTATGTCTGTCGGAGAGCCAAATAAATACTTAGTCTTTCTTTCTTTCAAGAATTACACAACATACTGATTGTTAGTTGTGAAATTCATAATACCAAAAATAAAACATAAATGTCAACGGTGCTCGATCTTTTTCAAGAACCCACAAAATTACTTGTTCAAGTCCAGCGACTATTAATTTATTTTTATCTTCATTTTCGGGAACTCTGCAACTTTCCAGAGCTTCTTCACTAAGCTCATATCACATAAGCGCATGTGTCCTGCTTGTGTTCCACTAAAACAAAGTTTGTGGCAGCCATAAAGCATGAACTAATTTGTCAAAGTTTCCAGTAGCAATGCCTGGGCCACGCTCCGCAGTTACGGTAATGAGTTGGGATTCGAGCCAAATGAATGCCTTTTTTTTTTTGGTGAAAATATTTTATGATAGCACCACTTTGATTTAGATACCAGGTTTAATTGCATCGTTTTCTACTTCGTGTTCTGCATATAAAAATTTTATTATTTAAAATTTTATTTTGTAAGCTTTTTCTTCTTCGCCTTTTGGTGTTTAGTAATTTTTCTCTTAAAGTGATGAAACATAGATGTTTTAGACTTTTCTTTCTAATGTTAAATAAATAAAAAAATAAAGTGTTTTTCATGTAAACTTATACTATGTAAGTATATTTAATCACAATGTTACCCCCTAAAAACTCTGATTATATTAACTACTAGCTTTTGCGTGCGTGCTTTTGTGTCCACGATTGCGTCGTCCCAGTAAAATTAGAATATCGAAAATCCTTTCTTAGTGGCAACCCGAATAAAAAACGTATACCTAGTTAAGGACACATTCCTGGTAAGAGAGTGTTTTTGAAGTGAAAACTGCTTTAGCGGCGATGTGCACTTTTTAGTACCTATTGGTAAAAAATGTTAAACTCGCGTCAGGACTTAATTGGTCAGACATATCCCCCTCTCTTTCTACCGCGTGTAAAAATGTATGCCTGTTCCTGCTGTTTCTTGAAAGATAGCGCAGTAAATGAATATTGTATTTTACCTCATAAATGATAGTACTTTTATATGTTCAAGTTTTCACTTCTGTTTTTTTTTAACAATTAAATAAACGATTAACGGTCCTTTTCAATGACCGATACAATGTTTTCCGCTGATTGTACTATCATTATGCATACGACTTTGAGTTTGACATGCTTTAGATCAATCAAAATGTCATTATTAAGAAGTCAGTCAAACTGCTGCTGTGCGATAGTGCGGAGTAGCAAATTGTACAAACTTGAGCAATTGAAACTCCAATATTATAATCTCGATTGCACCGGCCGCCTGTTTTTGCCGAAGCATCTGCATGCCCATGTTGCAATCTTTGCGCTTTTTGTGCTGAATGCAGCGCTTTTGTAACTCGCATCAACCGTATAATTCATTAGTTTCCTTTAAAATTGTACCTGAATTCGAGTCTGGTCCTTTATCAGAGATAACATTGATTTACTGGGAGACTAAGGTAAAGATTTTGGAAAAAATTATTTTGTTTCCAGAGAAAAAGTCATCTTCTGAACTAACCTCGAAAACTGGGCTAGTGATTAAAAGTACCCTTTAATAATGAAAATACAGGGTGCTAGGGTAAATAGTTGCATTATTTTAAGGGGTGATTGTACCCATGATACTGAACAGCTTTACCAAAGAAACCTACAAGAAATTAGCAAGAAAAAATTTCGACAAAACTTCGATCAGCTGACTGCATTTAGTATGGGAAGTCCACAATTTTTTTTGCTAATTTCCTATAGGTTTCTTAGGGAAAGTTGTTCAGTATCATGGGTACAATCATCCCTAAAGTAATGCAACTATTTACCCTAACACCCTGTATAAACTCGCTATCGATTTCAAGATTGATCGGACTAAATCAAACAAACGATAGTGAAGACATACAGAAAGAACATTGAAGAATGAGAAAATTTTTCCACGCCTAATCAATCAATCAATTTCTTGCAGTTTACTTTAAAATTGTTCTCTTACGTCATGCTGGGGCATGAAAATGTCTTGTGTCTTGAACAATGTTTTTAGTCTAATCTTAAAATGTATACTTGGTCTACTGATACCTACCTAAATCAGAAGACCAATTTCGAGTTTTATATATTAATATAATATGCCTATTATATTACGTGTGTATGTATTAATAATAGGTTTCTATATATCAGATGACTGCTCCTTTTTGAAAAATTTTCTAGAAACACCGCCGAACTTTCTTCGTTCACCGTTTCCTCTACCCTAAGGTTATTTGAAAGAAATTCTTTCGAGCTTCGTAGTGATAAGACCACCTTATTTTGGGTTAGTGCCATCTGTCCCCATTCCCAGCTGCCCCCGTCCCAACTGACCCTGATTTTATTGTCCTACTATAAATATAATTAAATACCATATAAAAAAAATATCCCAACTGAACCTGACTTCAGATGTTTTAATAATAAACTGGTACACTGGAGAAGAAAAAGGATCAGCTTTAGTATCCTGCGGCATGAATTGGGGGGGGGGGGGGGGAATCAGGGGTATGGGGGGGTCCTCACATGCCCTATAAAGGGAAAAAGTGAGGAAAGCCCCCCTTTTTAATTTGATGTTTGAGGTTATAATTAGCAAAAAAAGTAAAATTTTTAGTATCCTGCAGTCCAAAAATAGGTGGTAGAGGGCGTGAGAGGAAGAAGAGGGAGGAGGGAGCTAACCTTCCACCCCCTCACCACCCACGCTGGGAGGCAAAAAAGAAGTGAATAAAAGAAAAATTATGTTTTTTTGTAAGGGGAGCGAGAAGGTGAGCGAGGGGGTGAGTGAGGGGGATAGCGAAGGAGATGGGCAGAGGGTACCCCTCCCCCATATCTCTTTAATTAAAGTAATTTTAAATATGATTTAACCGCAACTCTTTTTGACTTTGACTGTACTAAATTGAAACCAGTTTAAATTATGAAAATATCGATAAAATATATTTATAATAAAATTAATCGAGTGTTCATATCATCGGGGTCAGTTGGGACGGGGGCAGCTGGGAATGGGGACAGATGGCACTAACCCCTTATTTTGTGAGTATTGCATTTTTTTCCCGTATTTTACTGTTTGTTTTGGTGTAAAATAAAGTATAAGTCTCATGTACTTATACTTTTTTTTCATATTGTCATCGAGAAAAGTATAGTTCCGTTTAGCGACAAAAGTACCTACCGCTCATTTTTATTACAATTATGGCACGCTACTGAACTCGTACTTTTCTTGAGTAGGTTAATTAAAATTGTAATGTTAAATTCAGCATTTTTTAATACCGTAGTAAGCGTTATTCTTAAAACAAAAAGCGCATTTTTGCTTAAAAGATATGGAAGTACTCCGGCCATTAAACGGTTGTATCTCGACCGAACACTCACCGAACTGAGGGTAGCACCATTATCATATTACCTACGTAATAATTTTTGTTTAATGTTTATTGGGAAGGCCGCCAGTTGATTATCATACTTAAGCAATTGATCGTCGAAAATAGGTCGTGTTTAGGCAAATTTGAAAACCTGTTTGCAATTTATGACTTCGGTTGCATGAAGAAATGCCATGGTTTTGTAGATCGGTAAGTAATGACTAGATCAAATTAGAATAATATATTTTCTATACACCGATATAAGTAGGTTTTTTTAATTATTATTAAGGATGGGTTTGCTCTTGACCTCAATCCAGTCCTCAGGAAGAAGATGGGGTCGAAGATGTAGCGAGCTTACCCAGAAGAAGTAAGCGCTCGGAAACACTGACGCAGGCAGGGCATTCTACTCTTTGGCTGTGCGCATTATAAAACAATCGGAATGGCGCTTGGTGCGGATATGTGGGATATCAACCAGAAAGGGATGATATCCCACGGTGCGTCTGGAAAGTCCGATAGTAGAAAGGGGAAGGCGGGATGAGCTCATGTAGCTCTTGGGCACACTCACCGAAGTAGGTACAATCTGTAGAAGACCGACAAGCAGGCTACTCTGCGTCGGTGGGCTAGGCTATGAAGCTTGGTCTCCACATCTAATTTCGAAGTTTCTTCTGTATTTTGTAAAACGATAATTCAGTAGAAACCAATACAAAGAAATCAATGGAGGGAATGGATGAGATTAGATTGACGAGGGCAATTTATAAGGCAAGCCCAAGTGAACATTTTGGAAGGGGACCGACTAAATTGGTGACGTGGTTTAAAAAAGGCCAGATGTACCCGAAACAGACGAGCATGCATGAAGACACAAATAAACGTATCGTAGCAGGTGGCGTTCCGTTGTCTCTGCCTATATGTAGGTATTTAGGAAGTCAATGAAAATATGGAGTGTTAACGGTGTAGTATGTTGTATGTTTTGTTAGGGTTCCGTACCCAATGGGTGAAAACGGGACCCTATTACTAAGCCTACGTTGTCCGTCCGTCCGGCCGTCTGTCCTTCCTATTTAAGGCTGTAACTTTATGCGTTATTAAAAAATAATAAAAATGTCAAAAAATAGAAAATTAAGGGGGGTTCTCAACAAGAAACTAGTTTTTATCAAAGTTTTTTCTTCACGCTCTATCGTAAAAACGGTAATACGTACAAGCGTCAAAATTAGTGCGATTATAGAGCACACTCTACAAAATAACAACAAATACTAAAAACCGGCAAGGTGTGAGTCGGTATCGCGCTAAAGGTTCCGGACAAAAAAGTTTTTTTCTAAGTTAATAATGTTGTGTTCTGTGGTGGTGTGGTACGGAACCCTCGGTGCGTGAGTAGGCCGACTCGCACTTGACCGGTTTTATTTACATTAATTATATCATTCCAGTATCATTCTATAGCTATAGGACAATGGATCTTTCACCTCTACTCATTTACAGGGTCCTTCTTAATATGTGGAAACTTTTTTAAGGGGATGAATAAACCAACAAACTGAACAACTTTCTCTATGTGACCAACATCGAAATCGCGAAAACAGCATAAGCTGTCGTATACATTTGGAGTAGGTTTGTAGTTTTGTACGTAAGACCAGTCTTTTATTTTATTCGGATGTTGGTGCCTTAGAGAAAGTTGTTCAGTTTGACGGTCTGATCATTCCCTTAAAAAGTGTCAGCATATTAAAAGGACCCTATATTTATTTTAAACCAGCTTCAGCCACTTGTCGGTCATCCTAGCCACAGTTACATCTTCTTGGGTCAACTATATTTTGGTTCTTCATTTTTAGTTGACTATTTCAAAGAACTAAAAAATAGTAATATAGTGAGTAGATACATAAGTTTTCAGTAATAAAGTTAAATAAACAAGAACATGGTAATTTTTGCCCTTGAAGTTATCACCTTAAATCGTATTATCTTAACCTAACATTAACCTCTAGAACCTATAAAGTATCCGAAAAACAAAGAAAACGAAAGAATTGTCCAATATTGCGGTTCTGCACAATCGTAAGGCGGCACACATGACGATCGTAAAAAATGTGAATGGCATATTGAAATATTTCTCGCGACCCTTTTCCCCCCAATTTTCTTTCTGGCTCTTGGTAACGCCGATATAAATCTAGCCGGCAGCCCGTTCCAGCTTCGATTTGTGTGTTTATGGCACATTATATAATAGCTTAGTTTTTAAAAACATGTACCTAACTTTATTGAGGTAGTCGTGGCAGTAAAGCCAATTCCAACCAGAGTAATTACAACTTTGGATGAGTCTTTGGTGGTTTGGTGGTATTCACCCCGAGCGCACTAAAGCGCGCTAAACTACCTACTATCCCGTGGCCTAATGCATGATAAAAGCACTGTCTGTTGTTGGGCTCTTGATATGAAGGTCGTTGGTGTCGTTGGTACAATTCTCACGGGCGACACCTAGTGATATGTCACTGTGCGTTTTTCCCCAGTTGTTTAGGACATTGCAGGCTGAATCACCTGATTCTCTGAAAATAGAGATGATTCCGTGCTTTGGATTGACACGTTAAGCCGTTGGTCCCGGCTACTATCTCTGGTGGTAGGTAATCGTTACATTAAAATCACCTCAGATGCCGTGAGGCGGTCTGAAAAAACTCTGACACCAGGGCTCTGCCCACACGATAAGAAAGAAAGAAGAATATAGAGAGTCATTTGTGGACAGTTATCATAATTTTATTTCACTGAAATGTTTTATACAGGGTGTAACAAAACACTCTAGTAATATTTAAATGGGTCATTTAGACCATAAAAATTAACTACTTTCATTATGGAGCCAACATCAAGAAAACAGAAAAAATCTGCTGTCCCATCCATACATTTAAGTCGAGTAGATACTGCAGTTTAGTTGAGATTTGGAGAGTGCATATTTAAAAAAATTCATGTCGAAGAAAAGAAACAAAATCTCACTACGAACAATTTTCGTATTATGATTTTATTCATTTTGAAAGTTTTATTTCTTCAAAGATTTTTATCCATTTCTATTCAAATCGTTACACTTATTGCCTTAAGGATAATATTATTTTCTACATCAGAAAGACGGGCGTTAACGATGTCCCTCATTAATTTCAACAAGTCTGTTTCTGTGTAACAAATACAAAATCAATTTAAGAACTCAAATAATGAGGATTTGGAGTGAAACGAGAAGATATTTTGTTTTTTTCCTGAAGGACTACAGCGCTTTGAAGCTAGTCTTCTGTTTTGCAATTAAATCTTGTTATATTTGGTTATTTTATCGAATTTCAGAAGATACGCAAAACATACAACAACGTAATAAAATTGAAGTAGGTAGGTATTATGTAACCTATTTTTAAAAAAGCAAAGAATGCGTCTACAGGGTGAAATTGATATCATTGGCATCCTTTTAAACTAAGAGTCTACCCATCAAACTGAACAACTTTTACTATGGAAGCAAACAGATCGGACCAAAAAAAAAATCAGCTGTTGCATATATTTGAGTCGAGTAGACATTGCAGTTTAGTATGGGACAGCAGATTATTTAGTTGTTCCGATCGATTTGCTCCCATAGTAAAAGTTGTTCAGTTTGATGGGTAGGCTCTTAGTTTAAAAGGATGCTAATGATATCAATTTCACCCTGTATAATTAATTATTACATTGTGTAAGTACTTTCCTAGTTTTCGGAATACTCGTATCTCTGATTACCCTCCTCAGATATAGTCATGAGCATAATGCTATACTAGATATTAAAGACTATACTTACCTATTGTGTAACATTCTAGGTAAAAATTTTTAAAGTGTGCGCCGCCGGCGGCTGCTTCTTCAATGTCAATAGACCCTTTTTAGGGTTCCGTACTCAAAGGGTGAAAACGGGACCCTACTCATAAGCCTACGCTGTCCGTCTGTCCGTCCTAGCTTCAGTGGGCTTTATCTTCTGAACCGTTATTGGTAGCCAGTTGACATTTTCACAGAATTCATGACAAAGAATAAAAAAAAAATTAAGAGGGGTCACATAAATTCAAGAAACTAGTTTTTATCAAAGTTTCTTCTTTATTTTTCGCTCTATCGTAAAAAGGGTGATAGATTTGAATGTCAAACTTGGTGTGATTATAGTGCAGACTTCACAGTATAACAACAAATAATAAAAACTGGCCAATTGTGAGCCGGTCTCACGCTAAGGGTTCCGGAAAAAAAATATTATGTGGTGGTGCGGAACCCTGAGTGCACGAGTCCAACTCGCACTTGACCGGTTTTTGTCATACTCGATACGGCAACAAAACGATAGAAAAATCCTGCTCAATATACAGACAGAATGCAACATTATGTTCTACGCAAATACACTAAGGACCACATTTGTAAACAGATCACAGAACTTTACATATGTTTCAGTTTCTACTTTAAAAGGAAATCTACTAAATATTGTTGTTAAAGTAGGATTCTCTATAATGCAGACTAGGAACTCCCGCTAGGGGATTTTCGCTGTGCATACAGAATACTAACTGTGCTAAATGGATCGTAAAATTCAGACGCTTTCTATGTATTAACCTATTGCAGTATTATTGTGGTACATGGGGAAATAGGCTTATGGATAGTGTTCGTGTACTCTAACTTTTAAGGTTAAGGCACAGTATTACCATAGTGTAAAGAACTAATAGTGGTGAAGTTCAGCGGTTGCGGCAGGCCAATCGTGCGGGGCGTGCGGAGGCCGGGAGGAGTGCGTCCCGGCCCACGCTGCCTACGCGCGTACCCTAACAGCGAATAGAGTTAGGGTACGCCCGTCCCCCGCCGTACCCCGCACGCCGCGCGGGCATAGATCCCCCGCAACCGCTGAGCTTCATCAATTATTTTATTTATACTATGGTATTACTACCTATAAGCCTCACAGTATGGCAACGTTCTTGTTGGCGGGCGATGCCGCCGCCCCCCGGCGCCCCTGTTCAAATGACCCGCAACCGCCCCGCACCCGGCCAGCACCCGCCCGCGCTCACCCCGCGTCTTAAAATGCATTACTTGCAATTTCAGTCTTATGACACATTAATAAATCTCGTATTATATTTTAGGGGAGCACCCCCTTTTTGTCTGTTTCTCTGATTGTGCACGCATCACCTAAAAACTACTGAACCGATTTGGAGTTTAAGAAGAAAAGAAGGGCTTCTGTTGAAGCTTAGTTTGGATTATCATAACATAGGCTTTATTTCATCGCAATCGGTTGATTCACTCAAAAGTTGTGAGTATTTAAAGTCAGTGGTCTGCGCATACGCAGTCGCTAGAGTAAATAGTTACGACGTACTTAAAAAAATGGTTGTCACATAGTTGTAGCAAAGATTTTAACTACCCTGAAAAGGTCCTCATGACATTTAAGACTTTAGGAATTTGGATCATAGATTAAGATGCAAAGATTGTCTTTAAAGTGCCTTCAATCACAAATAATTTCTTTAAGAGGCCAGTTTTGCTTTAAATGCTGAATAGCGTTAATTAATGTATGATCCAAAAATCATCAAACAGCACGGTCCGATCTGATAACATCTGTTCTGTTTACCGTTTAGAAAAACTCTTTTAAAAATCAATGACCCGATACAGGAACACTTTATAAAGCACATTACCTTTCTAAACACCATAAAAATCATCGCACAGACCATTCACCTAACCTTTAGCAATTCGACAAAATCTTGCGAGCCGAGTAAAATGCAAAGTAAGGTTGTTTAAAAAAGAAAATGGCGCAATTTCGGCTACGCAATCTCATAAAATTATTTAAACGTTCCGTAATAAAAACGGCCATACGACTGCTATAAAGGCTCTTAATTGCGTGTGGTAGTGTTGTGAACCTAAAGATTTCTTTGCCATCAAAATAAAAATACTTTCAAAAATGTAATGGTTGATTGACTGATTTCAATTTCAAGGCCTTCCCATTGTTCATTTAAGGTAAGCACATATCACGACGTGTCGCATCGCAGCAAAAAATACTAAAGCATGCCGGCCGGGTCGCAACGCATTAACGAATTTTTAGTTTAGACATCTGACTACAGACTCTGAGAAATCACATCAGAAATGAAGTGTTACGTCAGAGAAATAAAGTGGTTGACATAGCTCAGAAAATTAGCAAGCTGAAGTGGCAATGGGCTGGTCATATCTGCCGAAGAACTAACAACCGATGGTCAGATTTCTAGAGTGGAGACCGGCAGGCGTAGTGTGGGACGCCATGCTGCCCGATGGACAGCCTACCTAAAAATGTAGCGGGGCGCGACTGGATGAGGAAGGCCGAGGACAGAGTCTTGTAGCGCGCCTTAGGAGAGGCCTTATGTTCAGCTGTCGACGATGATAGGCTGATGATGATGATGATTATGATTACTACAGACATTGTAAAAAGTTCTGCTTGTTCTGCTTGTTCTGCTGCTGCACCCTGCGATGGGCCGCATCGGTGGAACGAGCTGCAACGCACGTATGAAAATCCGCCACGCAATAATGCGATAGTAGATAAGTTGTATAGAAACAATTTGGTCGGATTTTTGCGCTGCGGCCCGACCCGTCGAAAGTCCCGTATTCAACCCGTCGTAATATACCTTTAAAAGAGGCAACGGGGTCACTACCCCCTCGGTGAGACATTTGATCACAGTGAGTATAATGTGGACATTCTAAACCATGGTAAATTGTAGGATATTTCTGACTACCCCTTTATTTTTAGGGTTCCGAAGTCAACAACGAACCCTTATAGTTTCGCCATGTCGGTCCGTCTGTCCGTCTGTCCGCGGCTTAGCTCAGAGACGCTTAGTACTAGAAAGCTGTAATTTGGCATGGGTATACATATTAATCAAGCCGACAAAGTGGTTAAATAAAATCATAAAAAATATTTTTTTTAGGGTACCCCATGTGTGGGGTGTCGTACAAAATTAAAAGGAAAGCTATCACCACTAAGTAGGCTTTACAAGTTTACGACTAATAGTCGATCAACTTATAAAATGTACTTTTTAGACTTTATTAGCCGTTGAACCTCAGAGACGCTTAGTACTAGAAAGCTGTAATTTGGAATGGGAATACATATATTTTATCACGCCAATAAAGTTGTAAATTAAAATCTTGAAAATTATTTTACTATTTAGACTTTATTAGCCGTTAAACCGTAATATAAAACAAAAAGCCACCTTCTTAGTCCATATTATATTGTGACGGGCAACTACGGAACCCTATCCTGCGCGTGGTCCGACACGCACTTGGCCAGTTATTTAATTTTGATTTAAAATAAGTCTGCGATATCACATACCCTAAACGCCCTTGCAACGTTTCCTGTATGTAACATCTGTTCCCCAGTGAATACAAGGCTTATCGGGCGCGGTCATGTTCTGTGCGAATAGAGTGAGATTCGTCTACGCCGCCGTTACCACAGTGAGTACCACAATATTATGACCGTCATGGTTTCACCGTACAATAGTGCAAACAAAGATTATATGTGATTTGATAGAGTCATACGTGACTCCTGTCAGATATGCTTATGTATTCATTCACCGAGCGTGTAGCCGGAGGGAGTGGCGGGGTATTGGTTTGGTTTGTCTCATTCAAAATACATAAATAATTAGTAGCATAGCATAGCATAGCACATGCTCCCGACTATATTCCCCGAGGGGGTAGTCAGAGATATTCTGAAACCTCAGAACATTCACGTTTCACTAGTAGAAAAAAAAAAAAAATAAAAAAAAAAATCGTAAGAAAAAGTAAAGTAGTAGAGTCGTAGTAGTATCGTAATCGTAAAGTCGTAAATAATTAGTATATCTACATAAATTGACAATGCCCAAAATCTGTACACCATAAACTCTTTTTTTTTAAGTCTATGTACAATTTACCAGATATAGGTACAGTCAAGAGCACGTCAAGCTTGACACTTTGGACTTTGTACCGTTCTTATTTAGTGCGCCATAAGCGTTACAATCGAACTGCAAGTGTAAAGCATGATAGTATAAGAGATAAGTGTACTTTTTGCAACCATCAGCAGCAAGGCTGATTCAGTATTTAAGGGGTGTAGAGCATCTCTGTGATGGGGATGGACCAGGTCTGCCAGCATAACTCCAGTCGGTTTAGGAGTTACTGATGATTAAAGGTCTGTAAAAAATTAACGATCAGCTGCACGGCTGATCGTATGATATTGTTGTAGTATGCACTGTAGCTATGTGAACAGCACAAAAACTGTCAAGATCTGTCAGTCGGTTTAGGAGATACAGCCAGTCAAAGTTCCGACCTTTGAACGGCTGTATCTCCTAAACCGACTGATGAACCATGTCAGTTTTTGTACTGTTCACATAGCTACAGTACACTGTAGCTATGTGAACAGTAACACTACAACAATAACATACGATCAGCCGTGCAGCTGATCGTAAATTTTTTACAGACCTTTAATCATCAGTAACTCCTAAACCGACTGGAGTTATGCAGGCAGACCTGGTCCATCCCCATCACAGAGAAGCTCTACACCCCATAAACACTGAATCAGCCTTGCTGCTGATGGTTGCAAAAAGTACACTTATCTCTCGGAATATGATGTGATCTTGACTGTACAACGTGTTAATGAATAAGCGCAAAACCTCATACACCCCAACTGATTTAGGCGATTATCACACTGCACCGCGCCCCGTCGCGTAGCACGGGGCCGCAGATTTTAACATTGTATGCAAGTATTTCAATTTATATAGAAAACACGCCTAGGACAACACACTGCCGACGCGTCAATGCGCGGGAAGGCGACTATGCCGCTCCGCGCACCGCGGCGGGACGCGTCGCTAGTGTGATAATCGCCTTACAACGAAACAATAATTTCATTATTTTGATACTTAAAATTTAAAGTTATACGCATTTTAAGTTTTGAGGCTGAAATGATAGTGCGGTGGATTGACATTGGGTTCAGCAAATTTTAAGTTTTAAAAACAAATTATATAATATGTAAACAAACAAATATTTTGGAAAAAATTACCTATTTTGAAACCATGATAATTAGATTCTGCTCTAAATGCTAAACAAACTAATTTCTAGTTTTGCGTTAATTCATTAACACGTTGTATAACCCCTTGTAGTTGCCTTCTTTTTTTTACGGATCCAAAACGTTCACACTATATTACATCTATTTTAGTAGCTACCGCTGCCACTAGCTGCTATAATTATGCAACCTTAAAAGTTATAATATTCGATCACTCTTATCATTACATGGTTTATAATATGTTTAATTTCTAAAATGCAATTTGGTGCCTCAACGGGCCGCGGGTGGTAGCATGCTCCATTAGAATTTATGATACATGGAGGGCCAGGCAGTAATTAAAAGAGCCCACAGAGGGAAATAACACACCGAAATGTTGCGAAGTTATGTTGTACTGAAGCACTATAGTTGGGTTACTTGAAAAGTATAGCCATTTGCTAACCGAAAAGTTTGTTAATTTGGTAACGCCTGTGTTTTAATATTGATGCGGTATTAAAGGGCAGGATTATTTAATTAAATGATGTAATATGGGAAGGGCACACGCTGGACCGACGACCTGGGCCCTGTTTAATAAACGCGACAATGACAATTTGACAATGACAATTCAGAGTACATTGCTGAGAATGCTAGGACACAAGAAGCACTGCAAGTTTAGCGTCATTAGTAACCAGCAATGTACTCTGAATTGTCATTGTCAAATTGTCATTGTCGCGTTTATTAAACAGGGCCCTGGTGAAGGCGGCGGGAACCTGTTGGATGAGGGCAGCGCAGGACCGGTCGTTATGGCGATCCTTGGGGAGGCCTATATCCAGCAGTGGATGTCTATTGACTGATATAGTGATGATGATGTAAGGATCCCAGTTTAAAATAGTGAATAGTGTTCTAGTTCTTTGGGGATATCCACGACGCAACTTCTACACTTGACGGGTCTTTGGGTTTTTCTTCTTGTGCTAGTTAGAGGATTGATCATTATTGTTTGAAGTAAAGTTGCTAGGTACCTAGTCCAAAATGTGGTATGCTGGTGAATTAAATTTAATATTTTTATAGAGACGAAATGTTTAAATATGATTTTACGATGTCATATTCCGACAGATAAGTGTACTTTTTGCAACCATCAGCAGCAAGGCTGATTCAGAGTTTATGGGGTGTAGAGCTTATCTGTGATGGGGATGGACCAGGTCTGCCTGCATAACTCCAGTCGGTTTAGGAGTTACTGATGATTAAAGGTCAGTAAAAAATTTACGATCAGCTGTAAGACTGATCGTATGTTATTGTTGTAGTATGCACTGTAGCTATGTGAACAGTACATAAACTGACATGGTTCATCAGTCGGTTTAGGAGATACAGCCGTTCAAAGGTCGGAACTTTTACTGGCTGTATCTCCTAAACCGACTGACAAAACTTGACAGTTTTTATACTGTTCACATAGCTACAGTGCACACTACAACAATATCATACGATCAGCCGTGCAGCTGATCGTTAATTTTTTACAGACCTTTAATCATCAGTAGCTCCTAAACCGACTGGAGTTATGCAGGCAGACCTGGTCCATCCCCATCACAGAGATGCTCTACACCCCATTATAACTGAATCAGCCTTGCTGCTGATGGTTGCAAAAAGTACACTTATCTCTTATACTATCAGGCCGTCGTCGCTCTTAAAAGAAATAATTAAAAATTAAAGAAAACATCTCGTGTTTCTGAAAAATGTTTGAAGGTATTCGTTTGATGTAATAAAATACAATAAAATTACGAGTTAAGTTCAGTGACATCTAAATAGGTACTGAGTTAGATCAAAAGAGTTTTCAGAGTGGACCAGAGTAACTAAATTTTAAATTATATGCGCCTTTTTTCTCTTCAGCTTTTTATAAATAATTGTTCTTAGGATAAAAATAATGCATATAATTATATGCTCACGACTATATTCCCCAAGAGGGTAAGTAGTCAGATGTAAGAATAAGAAAAATAATAATATTCTTACAACTCAGAATATGAACAAAAAACAATTAGGTTTTGTATCTAGTTATAAAATATTTGAATTAACTATGAAAAGTATTTGCTTAGGAATTAGTTCTCTATATTCGATATTTAATATGAATTATACTATAAAATATATATTTTAAGTCAAACGAATTTATTTACATAAATTGTCTTGCTCTTAAAGATGAAGAATAATGCGAAAGATTATTTTTTAATTATTTATGGACTGGAAAATTTACGGCGAGATTCAGAGACATGAGCTGAGTTAGTGCATGGATCTTACAAACGGATTTTAACTTTTCAAAGTTCGAACTTAACCTCAAATCTGAATCTCACTTAACCTTTGATTAGGTACCTTATAAGTTTGATTATATATTTTTTGTGTATAAAGTCGGAACGGTTGCAATACATTAGAGTTATACAATGCAAAAAGTTAAATAAACTAAATTATCTTGAAAATCTCGTAAGTCACAAATCTGATAGTAGAGTGGACCGCAGAAGGCATTGATTTGACCGTACCTTGACCGTACTATATCGGGGACTTTTCCGCCTGACCACTTAAGAAAAAAATCTCATAATTTCCCCCAAAATTTATTGTTTGGAAACTATTATTAATTGGTATATTCATCAATAGGGCGGGGTAAGACATCGCTTTTATTTTTAAGTATGCAAGCAAAAATGAGCCTAGTGGTGGTCAGGCGGAAAAGTCCGCGATAGTACCTCAAAAACTATAACCAAACCTTTGTAACATACAATACCTTTCCCAGATTCCTGGTAACATAATTATGACGTCCACTGTTTTACGACTTTATCAAAATCCATTGAATTATTTCTATGCAACTTTGCCTGAAATGAAACGGGCTCCGGTTTATTAGTCCCATGCTCGTAATAAAAGCCACCTCCATTATAGGACGTGTTTAGGGTTACCCAAAACATTTGGGAGGTTAGAATCTGTTTTAATGTGTGTAATGTTTTTAGTAGCTTCTTGTTATACAGAGCTTAGTATTCATTATGTAGATATTATTATTATAGCCACTTTTCTTTTTATATTATAATTGTTAAGCATAATCTGACCCTATTTTTAAGTGCTAATGGTGTAACATAAAAAAGGAAAATGTTTAAATCCATTATGTAAACCTAATGTAAACAGAAAATCTCTTCTCTTTATTAAAGAACTTTGGCTAATTTGGACCCAGCCATTTTTACGAAAACTAAAAGCCCTTCAGGACGGCGGTCATAATTATTATAAACAGAAAAAATTATGGCATTTTTTAAAAAAACTTCCTCATCTCTAAAAGTCTGGGTTCAAAAGTAGAAATTACTAGTAAAATAGACAAATCATCCAAAAAGTAGTAGCAAAACGCAACCATGACAGCTATTTTCATTTAATATTATCACTGAGGTAGTTTTTGGACGTTCCTGAACATATTTTCTCGGTTGAACTGATAGTGTGTGTGATTTCGTTTGATTCCATTATCATAATATTGTACGGTTATCGTGAATTTTCATTAAAACAAACACAATGAATGCGTAGAAGATTGAGTGGGAATAAGAAAGATTATGAGTTTCACACACTTGATACAAAAGTTATCATAAGGAGAAATACCTTTCCCCCAACTTCTACAGATTACAACCAATTTCATTTTTTGTTAGTTTTGTTTCACTCTACACGTTTTACTAAGTTTCATTCATGTATGGGACCTATTATGTCTGGGTCTCACATTATATGGCCTTCCGCCAAACTTCTTTTATGTCAAAAGTCCTTTGTTAAAATGAGATTGTTAATATTTGAATGAGCGATTTCTTAGCGGGATGCCTACTATCGCACTTATCCTATTTATTCAATATTTTCATAGAATCTGTAACGTAAAAACTACATTATTAAAATTGCATACTTCAGATCGCACCATGCCTACTTTCTTATAAAGACAACGAATATTTATTAAAGTACCAACAATTTCAAAACCATATTTGAGGCGAAAAGACCGCAAAGATTTACGCAATTGAAGTGCAATATAGGTAAAAAAAATTATCCAAGTACTATATTTATTTATATTATACAAAGTATTGACGAAACTTGTGGTAGATTTTAGTTTGGTATGTTCTCGAAGCTTGTTGCGGATCTCTAACTGTGTTACTAGGGTTTTGACGAAGCATGTTGCTGATTACTGGCTGTTGTGTTATCATTGACGAAGCTTGTGCTGATTGCGTGTTTTGTGTAGACTTTATCAAATTATTTTTATTATCAATACATTTTTTTGTGATGCGTACAAAGCAATAAAAAATTACAATAAAAAATATTGTATTTGTATTAGCATTGCATAAGAATAGTACCTACCGATATCCTTACAACGATATAATACCTACAGGGGAGAAAGAACAGGTTGCTTCAGGCAATTAAACTGAAAAGCTTTCACTATGAAGCCAACGTCGAAATCGAGAAAAAATACTATGAGGCTAATAAGCCTCCAAACTACGAATACAATGCCTTCAAAATTATGATTTTAAACAATTTTAATTATTTGTTTACCATTCACCTTCTTGATTTTTAATGTGTTAAAAAATAATTTTTTTTTACTCTCTTTTGACTCTTTAAAGTTATTTGAGAACGAATTCTAAATTGGAAAATTTTACAAAAAAAAATAGTATTAATCGCAACAATATTTCTAAAAAACAAGTGCTAACCCTGACTAACCAAAACTCTCGTTCCGGCTTAGTAGAATTAGAGCTATATTTATAGCGGTCCACGCATCGATTCCCATGACGATAGCGTGTAATTCGACTGTGTCCGATGGAACTGTGATCCCATATGCTGCCCCCATTAGTACGGGGTTAACACTCGGACCTCTGTTCATATTGGCCTCTGTTTTTGAAGTTAGACGAGAGTTCGTTGCGATAATCTGGTTGGGACCGCGCCAGTGATTGCATTTTTGACGAACTACGAGCGTAAGTGATAAAATATTAAAGCATTCCATGATTATATCTGTGATGTACGCGGTAGTTATTAAGTTTATTAGTTTTCTAAGGAATTATGTAGGTAGATCGTTTTCTTCCTCTTCGAATAAACCGTGGTAACGAGTGAACGTCTTTTATTGTGCTCCGATAGAATATCCTAGTCTAGATGCTATATTAACCTAGATATTTCTCAGTGGCGACGAACAATAAAGTACACACGCGTGTGACGATAAAAACTGTGATTTTTCGTTTTTCGTTGATTAGACGACACATAGATCAGATTAAAAATAGATGGTCAAGTACGTTTGAAGGCTCTTCTACTCGGTGTCCATCACCACAGTCTAGTCAGCCACCGACACCGCACGTTTCACCGGCAAGCCCTAGCACTAGTACTAGTAGCAGTATCGACCAGTCACACAATACTGGTACGCAGGATACGAGCGCGCATGAACCCCAGGTAACAGAGGCGCCGCAAGTGCCGCCGCCGGTGAGTCCCATACCTCCGTTGCGTGCCTCCAGTCGCCCTAAAAAACCGGTTCATAGATATGGTTTTGAAATAGATTAGGAGTTAAGCTATTATAAGTTATAATTATAAGTGTTAAGCTATATTAATATAATGTATTGTAGGTTATTGATATATGGTCATGGGTTATGGTATAGTTTTAAGGTTATTGTTAAATATGATTATTATAGTTGCCTTGTTATTTATTTAGAGTTAAGGTTGTCGATTAAGGGTGAGGGTGTGATGTACGCGGTAGTTATTAAGTTTATTAGTTTTCTAAGGAATTATGTAGGTAGATCGTTTTCTTCCTCTTCGAATAAACCGTGGTAACGAGTGAACGTCTTTTATTGTGCTCCGATAGAATATCCTAGTCTAGATGCTATATTAACCTAGATATTTCTCAATATCCTGAAACCCTGAATATGTTAAGAACGTACGCTTAAAAATTTCATTCAGAGTGGTAACAGTTTCAGATTATGGTTTTACAGGTTTACACTGTAGGGGTGGAGGCGTAGTTCAGAGGCTAAATAAATTCATTAAATTATGAATATCTGGACTTTTATTATATTTTGAAATAGGTGGCACTCACTTGGCGTCTGATCGTCTTCTCTCCATTAATAAAAGAACAACCAGCCTAGGGTTCCGCGTTTCAAATTCCGAATCTAAAACCAGCCAGTAGTATACGATATACAGGGTGAAATTGATATCATTAGCATCCTTTTAAACTAAGGGTCTACCCATCAAACTGAACAACTTTTACTATGGGAGCAAACCAATCGGAGTAAAAAAATAATAAGCTGTTGCATACATTTATGTCGCGTAGGCGTTGCAGTTTAGTATGGAACAGCAGATTTTTTTGTTGCTCCGATCGGTTTGCTCCCATAATGAAAGTTGTTCAGTTTGATGGGTAGACTCTTAGTTTAAAAGGATGCTAATGATATCAATTTCACCCTATATACGTATACGATCTCCATGCTACAGTACTGTGAGATGGTATATCACAGGGTTGTCTCACTCGCCATACAAGATTGAATTTGGAACACGAATCCGAAAAGAAACAAAGATTCAAAGCGATTGGTTTTTATTACATCCCTGGAGGGATCCCAAAAAGAGGGATTGACGTCTCGTTTATAATCATTTTCCATAAAAAACAAATATAGTTATTCTTCAAGTTATCTACGTGTATTTCAAGAAAACCTCTCGCAGCCAAGCAGAAGTAAAGCGCTACCCGTTACAGTACCTTCTTCTTATCGTGTGGGCAGAGCCCTGGTGTCCGAGTTTTTTCAGACCGCCTTACGGCCTCTGAAGTGGTTTTTATGTAACGACTACCACCAGAGATAGTTGCCGGGACCAACGGCTTAACGTTCCAGTGCCAGTGCCAGTTACAGTACCTATTCAAAACCATAATCCGAAAATATTTTAAATGAATTGATAATCGATTTAGTCCCAATCATAGTTCTACATAATATACAATGTATCTATACATTTTAATACAATTTGTAAACTTAGCGTGGATTTATAATGTAATTATTTATAATATTTTTCAAAAAATTGGCGGGGTTTTGGATACGTAATGCATTGAGAACATTTATAGAATTTTTGTTTTTTTTGTATGTTTGTTTGTCTAAACGAATAACTGTCAGGTGCCACTATAGTATAAGACTTATTAACATTTAGGCTTTATTTTATCACAATCAGTCCATTCAATCAAAAGTTAATTCAATTTAAAGTACGAAGTCGCGAGCACCGCTAGTCAATAATTACCTAATCATACAAGTTGTGAGATAGTAACATTTTATAAAATTAAAATTTTCGTTAAATATCAACTGATATTAATTAAAATCATATTCATAGGAACTTCATTGAAAGTTCTGAAACAACTATCATGATCAATATAATCAAAAATCAAAAGTCCAAGTTTAGGGCGTGATTCAAATTGGTGACCCTCGCTGGCGAATTCACTTCTCTGTTTATTTTATGTTGAACACAACAATTGATTTAACAAAATGGAATTAAAATTATTTTTATTAACAAGTAGGTAATTGACATGACGATCAGTCATTTCATGTTATTGTTAGCATGTTATGTAAATGTACTGTGTTATCATTAGTTACCATTATTACGCAGATCCGTTATAAATTATAATGTACGAGAACATTAAATGTTAAAATTGAAATCTAGTTTTGAGTTAAGTTGAATGTTATGTAAATAAAGTATATTTGTTTGTTTGTTATGTATGTGAACAATTAAAAACCTAATAAAAATCTATTTTGGAAGACCGTCACAACCATCAAAGCTTTTTTGTAGCGTTCTAATCACTATTATACACTGAAAAAAATGCGAGCCTACTAAGACTGTTAATTAGCACCAAAATAATTGAAGTGACGTTATTATTGTTTACTAAAAACAAAAGATGGTTAGTTGTAACAATAAGCCGAATTCGTTTAACAAAGTTCTCTTAGTCGGAGAAGTCATGATATTGACAGGCTCATATGGATTCATGATGTTGGTTGAAGTAAACAATTTTTTTTCAGTAATAGACTCTTGTATAAAATCTTAGCTTTTCAATTAGTCCGAATTGACAAAATACTTCTTCTTATCGTGTTTGGAGAGCCCTGGTGTCAGAGTTTTTTCAGACCGCCTTACGGCCTCTGACGTGGTTTTTATGTAACGACTACTACAACTACAAAATACTTAACCCATATAATTAAAATATGCATGCTGTTGGGTGGCACAAATACGTTGTGGTATGTTTACTGTCAGCCAGTTGGTAAAAGACTTCTTTAGGAGCTCTTTTGGCTCTGCCATTTTTGGTGCGGTGATTGTGTATCTAGTTCATCTTTACATGCACTGAAAAAATTGCGAGCTAACTAAGAATTATTTTCTCTTAATTAGCACCAAAATAATTGAAATGACGTTATTATTGTTAACTAAAAACAAAAGATGGTAGTTGTAACAGCAAGCCGAATTCGTTTAACAAAGTTCTCGTAGTCAGAGAAGTCATGATGTTGACAGGCTCATATGGATTCATGATGTATACATGTGAGAATATATTAGATGAAGTAAAATAGTATCCCTATTTCTCGAGTAACGCATTGCAGCTAGTTGAATGTATTTTTTAGGATAAATCTCTTGGAAGAACGTGCTATTTATTTCTCATTGAAAAAGGTTTAGGACCAACGAGGGAGTCATAACAAGAGAAAGAGATTCTTCTTATTTAAAAGTAACATACGGACGACCATCTAAATCTGTTTTAAAATGTTATGTGTCTGGAATATTTTCGGAGGAAAACTGTATTTTGTATCGTGTAACCTAACAACTTTTATGTGTTTTTGGGCTTAACTTAAGACAGTGTGTTTTTACGTAGCGATTGCTATTATGTTTAGTAGCTAGAATAAGTAAAATGCTAAGTGGTAGAGAAAAAGCTTGCGAGTGCTAGGTATATCTTCCGAAACTTGGTCACTTATTTTAAGGTAACGATTTAATTTACCTCATTTTATTTCATTATACAGAGTGAAATTGATATCATTAGCATCCTTTTAAACTAAGAGTCTACCCATCAAACTAAACAACTTTTACTATGGGAGCAAAAAATCCGCTGCCCCATACTAAAGTGCAATGCCTACTTGACTCAAATGTATGGAACAACTGATTTTTTTTTTTTGCTCGGATCGGTTTGCTACCATAGTAAAAGTTGTTCAGTTTGATGGGTAGACCCTTAGATTAAAAGGATGCCAATGATATCAATTTCACCCTGTATCTCACCTGGATACAGAGCAGGTCATCATCATCATCATCATTGGCCTTTCTATCATATAAAAGATGGCGTCTTGGCGGCACTTACATTCGTATAGCTACAGGGTCAATAAATTATGTTGACGGTTTTTTAAGAGGATGATCAGACCCATCGAACTGAACAAATATTGTCGTATCTGTGCGGTTTAGGTGTCTATCTTTAGCCCACGGCAAATTAAACAAACAGTTATAACAATATTACAGATTTTATTGAAATAGATCACTGAATTTAAAGCCGCTTCGGTAGAACCTCGCGGATTTGAGTCTAGATTAATCTGTTTCAGTCAGATCCGAGTGTTTTAGTTTAGGTACTTGTTCAGGTAGGGTCCTCTCCTGTAAGGTGGGTCAACACGCATGGCAAAAGCGTGCTGCGATCATCAGCCTTCAGGAACAGCGCCAATGGGAAGAGGACACTCAGAACACCGCGTTGGGATCCCCATAAAAAACCGTCAGCATATTAAAAAACCCGATACGAGAGTCACATGTACGGTAAGTAAAATTAGAGGCAGCAGCAGGTCAAGCACCTGCCATATTAAGCAAAATAAAAACCGGTCAAGTGCGAGTCGGGCTACTCGCGCACTGAGGGTTCCGTACCACACCACCACAGAACACAACATTATTAACTTAGAAAAAAAACTTTTTTTGTCCGGAACCTTTAGCGCAAGACCGACTCACACTTGGCCGGTTTTTAGTATGCGATGTTATTCTGTAGAGTTTGCTTCAATCACAAAAATTTCAACTATCTAGCTATTACGGTTCAGCCCTAAATAGGTAGGACAGACGGACGGACGGACGGACAGACAGATGGACGGACGGACGGACAGACGGACAAACGGACAGACGGACGGACGGACGGACGAACGGCCGGATAACATAGGCTTAGTAATAGGGTCCCGTCTTCACCCTTCACGGCTTTTCGTTATTTTTAGGGTACGGAACCCTAAAAATAACGAAAAGCCCCAGTCAAAAAGCTGGTAGAAAACAAAACACGTATCCAACTTCCCGCCATTAAACCGGCAGTAACTAACAAAAATAACAGTTTCCTTTAACACTCAACGGCTGCATTTTCCTTTTAAACACTCAAGCTGTAACGGTGTAATGTCATATATTTCTATGATAAAGTCCATACAGGCAAGCTACTTAGTTCCAAGTAATAAAACCTAGGCGCATAAAGTTTGAACTTAACATCTTAGAGCACGCCTGGTAGCCAGTGCTGGCTTAGCTGAATTACCTAAAACCGTATTTATAACTGAAAGCTAGGTGTACAACAAGATTTAGTTAATGGCCTTAGTGCCTTTGTTTTTAGTGGATGTACGTTTTAAAATAGAAGCGTAGGTCATAGCGAACGTAGATAGTTAGCCCAGTCATTTTACATAGTTTTGTTAGGAGGGGTAGGGAGTAATTATTAATGGGTGGGACTTTTAAACTGTAACCATTTAGTGACAAAAAGACAATCTGAAAACATATTGAAAAAAAATCGCTACGCAACATAGAAATCAAAATTGTATCTCCCAGAAGGCTTTTAACTAATTAATATTATTACCAATGCACTCATTTTATTTAGATTTAACAATAAAAAATATTTTTGAGCATTAAAATAGGCATTGACATTTACATACATTTACAGACATTTTAATACTAATGTATTTTTCAAAGCCTTATAAGTAGACAATAATATTAACACCATGTTTGAAGTATGTTTATATGTTTGTGCCCTTGTTGTATGGTTTCCATAATAAACAGCCTATAAATAGTGCTTTCTTGGGATCATTACAATGTATGTGCCTGTGAGCGTTATTTATTTATTTTATTTTATTTATGTATAATGGTAAAGCCTTAAAAATGGGCAAAAAAAAAATAACAATCTGGTTTTTTAGAACGAGATAACGGCTAAATTTTAAATTTGGGACTTTTGCTGACATAATTTTTATTTTTATTTTGGTATATTTCTGAGCCCATATTGCCTCTTAAATACTATACAAAAAAAAATATCAATTGTTAATTAATTAGTCCCGGCTCAAACCGTAAAATGACTGGGCTATAGAATGTTTGGATTACTATTCTTTTTTCGTCTCATAAAAATGAAATGAACTGTGTGACTGTCTAGCCCAAATCCTACAGGAAAAGTGAAATTTTTAGAGCGTCTTTCGTTTACGACGCTTTCATCCGCAAAGAAGGGCTTTTACCAAATTCAGTCCCTAAGGATGATAAAGTAGGAAAGCGAGTAAAACCGATGTTGAGACCGATTATTCTTGTATAGTAGTTTTTGATTCAGTTGACTATAGGGTCCTTCTTAATATGCTGACGCTTTTTTAAGGGTATGATCAGACCGTCAAACAGAACAACTTTCTCTATGGTCACAACATCGAAATCACGAAAAAAAAAAACAGCTGTCCCATACAAAACTGCAAACCTACTTGAGCCAAATGTATGGGACAGCAGATTTTTGACGCAATTTCGATGTTGGTCCCATAGAGAAAGTTGTTCAGTTTGATGATCTGATTATCCCCTTAAAAAAGTGTCAGCATATTAAGAAGGACCCCCGTCATAGTAGTACCTACCTATAAAACGTGTTAATGAATAACAGCAAAACCTCATACACCCCAACTGATTTATAACAAAATAATTAGATTGAAACAATAATTTCATTGTTTTGATACTTAAAATTTAAAGTTACTCGCATTTTAAGTTTTTAGGCAAAAATTATTTGTTATCATTTCAGCAATGAATGAAAGCGCTAGCGTGCTCAAGGATACATTTTAAGAATCTTCTTTTAGTAGTAAGTAGGGTGAATGTGCCCGTGCGGTGGGTTGTGATCGATTTCAGTAAATTTTACAAATAAATTACTTAATATTTTGAAGAAAAAAAAAACGTATGTTGATAATTCGATGCTTCTCTCGATTCTAAATTAATAAACTAGGTACTTTCTAGTTTTGCGTTAATTCATTAATACGTTGTAGATGTTAAAAGATGTCAAAGAATCTTTTGTAGTTATTAACAGGTGGCTAACATTTCGTCCACAAAAATACTGCATATTCACATCGAGGAGTGGCAAAACGTCGACCAGGGCCTCAATCGCCCTAAGTTTGAACGATACTACCAAAACAAAACCACAACAAAAACGTTACGTTATGCACAATTCGTATCGCGCAAATTATATTAACGATAACGATTTAGCTTTATTTCGGAAGATACGTTGGCGTAACGTTTGATGTCCGTTCGATCGAATTTTCTGTATTGTGCGATTTAACCGTTCAGAAAAAAATATCGCGATAGCTTTTTTACTTCAGCTAAACCAAATCTAAACCAAAACTAAACCCAAACCAAAACCAAACCAAAACCGTATAAAATTGCGCAATTGAGACCCAGTTTCCGTTACGCAGCATTTTAAACTTTACCTCTATTGGTAAAATACATATCGTTTGAGGAGCTCTAAATACTAGGGCGTCGCTTATTGTTGCCCAGCTAGGCCCTGCCTTCCGTGAGAATTGAGCCTTGGAAATCTTACGTCTTATATAAAAATAAAACTACCTTTCCCCATAGAAAAAAATGGGGTACAGTTTATTCTTAAGCCGAAAAGACTACCTAAAAACAACATGCTACCGATGCGACTAAGTTTCTTCAATATTTTGGCCTAGCATGCATCATCGAGTATCACACCGAAAAACACGCGCAACACACGCCAGTTAAATATAAAAACTCGTGTATCATCTGTACACCCCGAAACAGCAGTTTTTGCAACGTCCTGTATAAATAACTGCAAAACACCATGTGCTCGGATGCGCACAGTCGAAATATGTACCGGGGTGGAAAATGCGAGTGATTTATATTCGGAAATAAAAAGTAGATCTTCATATTCTGGATTCAGTCAACTGAATCCAGTGCGGATTGAAGAGGAAAATATTAAACTACTTTTAATTTTATTCGCATATAATCTCAAACGTTATTGAAGCAAGTTACGGTTAAAATTAGAGCAATCTAGCCTTTTGTGCCTATACAACGTGTTATTACCACGATAATGAATAAATGCAAAACTAAAAAATAGTTTGTTTAGAATCTAGAGCAGAATCGAATTCAATCAAACTTGAATACTTGTTCAGAATAAAGTTAAGAACAAAACTTGTTATTACAAATATCTCGGAACTCAGTCCGAACTGAGATATAAAGGCTTGAAGTGCTCGTAATGGTAATATTTTTAACTTCAAGCCTTTATATCTCCGTCCGGACTGAGTTTAGGGATAAATATGTTAAGAATTTTTGTTTGTTACTTTATTCTGAAATAAAATATTCAAGTTTGGTTGCTGGCCACGCCAAAAACAACGGCGAAAAATAAGTCGCCAACCTTACATACAAAACCCGCATTGTCTTTTACTGAACTCGATGCCACATTTGAAGTGAGTTTTGCGTGGCTCCGAGCATAGGCACTCAGAAGGTACCTACGCAATTGTTAAAGTGATCTTTCTACTACCGGTAATCTTTCTATAGTGTGTCAGGGGTGTCATTGAAAAAAAAGATTGTTACAGAGCTTCTTCTTCTTCTTCTTCTTATCGTGTGGGCAGAGCCCTGGTGTCAGAGTTTTTTCAGACCGCCCGCCTTACGGCCTCTGACGTGGTTTTTATGTAACGACTACTACCACCAGGGATAGTAACCGGGACCAACGGCTTAACGTGCCATCCGAAGCACGGAATCATTTTTCTTTTCGGACAATCAGGTGATTCCGCCTGCAATGTCCTAACCAACTGGGGAAAAACGCACAAAGTGACATATCACTAGGTGTCCCCCGTGGGAATCGAACCCACGACCTCCGTATCGAGAGCCAATGCTCTTAACCACTAGACCACGGAGGCAGTTTACAGAGCGGCAGCGACAGGGCGGCAGTTTACATTGGTTACAGAGCGGTATGCTTTTTGGAAAGATGAAAGCTCAAAGTAGTTATCAATTTAACACGAACATACTTATAATGTCGGTTCGGCAGCTCAGATGATGTCTCGGTCAGATAATCGTATTCGTTAAGCCAAGTCAAGCCTTCTTTTTAACCGACTTGGACCGACGGAGGTTAGTAGCATAACTGGATGGCCTGCTTGCTAGAGTATAATAATATAAACGACTCCTCACCATTTTAATTTCTCGGTTGATTTCGTTCTTACAGGCTCACATTTTTATTACAAAATTATTCACTGAATTCTGAAAATAATCTTGATTCGTGACATTAAAATAAAAGTACGAATGAGAAAGTAATCAAAAAAATATTTGACTTCAAAATAAACTGCACAAGCACCCAGCAGCAACACCTGTTTACCACAAAAGGATATTAAAATTTGAATCTACCTACAAAAACTTTCCTCAGCATATTTCATGAAATGGTTTGAATTTCGAATCGAGGCCCGAGAACGCCCGAAGGGTCCCGAGGGAATTCGGGCGTCGTCGCTACTCCGACCGCCACAGTACAAATTCAATTTCGTTCGTTGTCGTATTTGCCCGGTCCATTTTGGTATTGCCAGATAGTCTGAGAGAGATACTGAGTAGATTTATTCTAGTGGTTTACAAAGAGCGACGTCCGCAGTGGTCTTTAGGTTAACACATTTATTTGATTAAGTCTAGTTAGTGTATGAATAGATAATTAAATCGTTGCGTCGATTGGTATTCTGCCATCCATATTATAATGCGGGCTGCGTTAGCATGATTCTTGAAATGTGAAAGTCCTAGCGTTTCCAGCGTAGGTAGTATGGGATTTCACTCGCCCATTATTTTTTGGCTTTTCGTGTACCCAAAGGGTACCGGGACTAAGCCTACGCTGCTGTCCGTCTGTCCGTCTATCCTAGCTTTAAAGGGCTGTATCTATTAAACCGTGATAGGTACTATCCGTTTGTTTGGAGTTGGCCGTCGATGACCGTTACGAAATTTCGTCACAGGCACATTAACTGGTCCCGTCGACAAAAAATAATATAACAAGCAAATAAAAATTTAAAATTAAAAGCGATATTAGTGATCGGGCCGGGCGTGCCGTACGTGGTTGCGTTGCTAAAGGTTATAAAATTGCGTTTAATAGGGTCTCTTAGGGGTGCGGTACAGTGAAGCGGGAAGGGAGGGAACGGCCAACTCGAAGCAAATGACTAGTAACGTGTTGAAATTTTCACAAAACATGCGTTATTAGTTTATTACGGTAAATATTCAGACAAAAAAAGTAAGTAAATATTAAGGGGGGGTTTTTCAACATTTACGGAGTCCGACACGCTCTTGGCAGGTGTTTTTTTTTCTCTATCGTAAAAATGGTAATATCTTCGGAAAAAGAAACAACCGCATAAGATGCGCAAACACCTTGTCTGGTTTTTGAAGGGGTGACCGTTTTTGTGTTATTTCTAGCTTATCCATGCTTCTGAAGACACGCTAAGCAATCCCGGATTGTTAGACGGCAGTGCATCTATTCGTAAACACCGCCTTCAATAAAAACTAAAAAGTTAAAAAATAATATTGCAGCCGATGACTTTTTCGTTCGCATCATAAGATAAGAACAGCTGTCAAGCCGGTACGATTCGCGACAGGGCTTGTATTAGTTTTTTGGCTTGGCTTGACACCGACTTCTATAAAACAAATTAATGTTCTTATGATGCGAACGAAAATGTCATCGGCTGCAATATTATTTTTTAACTTTTTAGTTTTTTTGAAGGCGTTTTTAATTTTTTTGTTAAAATTTTGTTATTTCACCATTTTCAGTGGTAAATTCATTCGTTCGATTTAATAGTAGTGCTTTAAATTAACAAACGCACTAGTCGATACTACGATTTTTGAAGGTTTCCCTCGATTTCTCTGGGATCCAACATCAGATCCTGGTTTCCTTATCATAGGACCTCTCCTCTCTCATCCTTTCAAACAAAAAAACAATTATCAAAATCGGTTCATAAACGACGAAGTTATCATCGAACACACATAAAAAAAAAAAATACCTACTTAGTATATTTACGGTCGAATTGAGAAACCTCCTCCTTTTTTGAAGTCGGTTAAAAAAACATGTCCATAGTTCTAAAATGAGGCAGCATGAAAAATACTCAAAACGATTTGACAATGGATTATGGCACGCTCCTTTTCACGTATATTCGTTAGAGTACAGGTGGTATATAAAGGTGATAATATAATATCTGTTAGGAAACTATGCTATTGCAGTTAGAATAAAAATATTTCCTACGAACAAAACACTCTATTCCGATGTAAATAACACGGATAATATTTCCCAACGCTCACAGCGAATGCTTTGAAAAAAAAAACTGTCGACATCTGCAAATAAGGAAATTATGAAACCGCTGCAAAAAGCCGGCATTCAAGCCTTTGTTCCTCCAACACCTTTTGTTTTTAACCTGCGAGATTTTAATTGAAAAATGAAATGGGTGAGGTTTAGGAATGTTTTTTCTCTCAGTCCTTTTAACATAATTTTTAACAGTCTAATGCCAGTGAATTGTATTAATTCTACTTTTATGTGGGAGTGAGCAAATGTAATATAATTTTCATTTACATGGACTTCACATTGTAACGAAATTTGTAAAAGCTGCAAAAAAAATACGTTTGGAAAGTCCACCAACCACCACCATACCACGTTACCATTTGGCACACGTGATAGCTAGATCACTCAGACCATGTAGGTGGCTTACATAATAGCAATAAGCTTAAATTGTTTATTTAAATTATAACAAAGCTAGATACCAAAATAATTTATAAAATTTGGCACAACTTGGACACTTGGCTGTTTCTTCATACAAATGGGAAAACTTGACAAGAAGAGGTAAACATTTGCGATTCTGAGTGTGAATACGAATGAGACGGGTATACACTTCTACTATTTTCTGCCACGCTTTCTGCCAGAGGAACAATAATAATATTATTATAAAATGCAATGAGGGTGATAGAAAGGATGATGCCCGCCATCTTTTAGTTTCTACTAACTTAGTAGAAGATGCTTGCTTATCGTGTTCAACACAACAAAGTCGCTAAATAGTACCTTGCCAGAATTGGGCAACCGATACTGCACCGTCGCTAGCGGTCGTGAGCTCCTCCTGCGTGCAGATGTTAGGGCACGCAGGGAACGATGTGAGATGGGCCATCGTGTGTGGAGCTCCGCACAAGCAAGTCACATTTTGCGCATCCGAGAATCCCCACCCATTATTTGTACCTACGACCAAAATGTTCGGTTCTATTGTGACACTAACTTCCGTAGTTTCTATCTTATCTAATAAAACAGTGAAAGATTATCAAAAAGTTAGTGAATCTGCATTAGCCGAGACCAACAGCACTACTCTCTTTCAGAAGCATATGACCACAAACTAAAACCGATCATTCATTAGAAGTAGCACCTTGTTCAACGCGACATACCAAACATTGAAGCACTACCACTACAAGAGCATCTCAATTAAGCATAATCTAATCAAAGTCAGACTAATTAAATTCCCTCACTTATACCTAATCTAGTTAGTGTATAGCGTAGACACAGTCTACTTCGGTAATAATAACGTCTAACTCATCAATGTCAGTGGCAATCAGAGTGATGAGATTATCCTGTCAGGTGTCCACTCACGGTATGTCCAATTTAGGCCTGCCTCCATAACTGCACGCGTTCTAATTACGTATGGGATCACTTGGTTATGCAGATAATGTGTTTAGTGACATTTTTATTAACATAACATTGGGGTTGTTAAAAACATCGATATAAATAGGTAGAAAATTTGTTTTCATGGCTTTATTTGAGTACATTGAAGGATTGAATGACGTGTCAAGTGGTGATACCTAGTAGGTGGCCAAAATATATAAGACTAGCGGCCCGTCCCGGCTTCGCACGGGTGGACGTCTAATCTTTTCTAGCAATAAATATAGCCTATGTTACTCAGGGTGAATGCAGCTTTCTAATGGTGAAAGAATTTTTTAAATCGGCCCAGTACTTTTTGAGCCTATTCATTACAAACATACAAACATACAAAAATAGGTACAAATCTTTCCTCTTTATAATATTAGTGTAGAAATAGTCACTTCGTACGACATCCATGGGAAGAAATATAGTGATAGATAATCAAAATTTGAAGGCGTATTTTGACATTTAATGCGGGAGTTTCGTTTCTATAGTGTACTATTAATTAAGTCATATAATGGTGGTGGTATTCTAAACCTGAACGGCTTCATTATTTCTTTCACTATCACTGCATAGTATAAAACAAAGTTGCTTCCCGCTGTCTGTCCCTATGTATGCTTAGATCTTTAAAACTACGCAACGGTTCTTGATACGGTTTTTTTAAATAGATAGGGTGATTCAAATGGAAGGCTTATATGTAAACTAGCGACCCGCCCCGGCTTTCTTCCTCCTAAACCCTCCTCTTGAATCACTCTTAAAAAACTTCATCAAAATCCGTAGCGTAGTTTTAAAGATCTAAGCATACATAGGGACAAACAGCGGGAAGCGACTTTGTTTTATACTATGTAGTGATAATACTTGCATAGTATCAGCATTGCATCCGTGCGAAGCCGGGGCGGGTCGCTAGTAAGGAATATTCCGATGCGAAGGACATTTAGTTTGAACTTACTTACTGCGCTCTGGCTGAGGAAGACCTCATCCCAGTCCAGGGGCCCTAGACAAAGTGACATTCTATTGGCGTCAACGCTAGCAGAAACGGACAAAATGTATGAACTTTACGTATGGTGGCGAAAGCAAACGTCGAAATGTTTCGATCGCCAAAGTCAAATCCATACATTTTGTCCGTTTCTACTAGCGTCGACGCCAATAGAATGTCACTTTGTCTAGAGCCCCAGTTGCGACTGCTCATAGAAAAAGAAAAAACTCCTCTCTCTGTAGGTACAATGGCAAGGTGTGTTGTAGGTCCAGATGTTCATCTTATGTCTAATAAGATGCTGAGCAATGAAAATCCAGAGGTTTTGCTGTCACTTTATTTATTCGAAGAACATTGCTGAGATATGCGCATGCACAATCAATTACGGAGCTATAATATCTAGAGAGAGAAAAGCTTTAGTTTTAAACGTGAAAATTAAGTTTTGTCTACCTGTCTTCTATTATTTGTAGCTATATCATTTTTACATAACAACACAAATTAGGATAGACATTGGTACCGATTCGGACTGTGCCACGACTAAACTTAACTAAATTTATTCCTGTCTCTTTCTAAAATAAGATTAAGAAAAGAGACAGAAAACCAACAACTGACTTTAGTGCTGTCAAAGTGACGTTACACGCCCAAAAACGCCTTAAATAAGATGGCGTACATTATGATGGCATCTTATTTTGGGCGTGTAACGTTACTTTGACAGCACTAAAGTCAGTTGTTGGTTTTCTGTCTCTTTGCTTAATCTTATTTTAGAAAATGACAGGAATAAATTTAGTTAAGTCGTGGCACAGTCCGAATCGGTACCACTATAACATTAATTTTACTAAATTATGTATCATATACCTAATATAATAAACTTAACCTAATCTAAACAATATAACATAAGGAAGAAAAAGGCAGACTAGTACAATTTATACATATACAAGATAACATACTAGTAGGTTATAGTTTTCAAACAACAATAATATAATATTCATAGCATAAAAATAAATTCACTTGATAATGTGAAAGTTCTGAAAATTTTGGTTTGCTTCGAAGGATTTTCAGTATATTATTAAAATACGGTTGCATATGGGTTTGGTCTGAGCCACGTTAAAAGCCCTCCTAGACTAAGCGATATTAGTCTTTTTTCAGTAAAACCACGATATTAATAAAATCTTAATAAACTAAAATCCTTTCACGTGAAAAATCCAACCACATGTGGTTTGACCGCTTCGTAAAATGATTTTATATTCAGCAAAGCTTTTTAGAAATTCGCTATTAAACATAGATTAGATCCTCTACTGGCAATAATAGGGGTAGTTTCAATTGTTGCTACTTGACAAGGCAATGCAAACGTTTCTCTACAAGTAGGCAAATACAGTTCTAAGCATAAAGTGATTGATTGACTTCAATATTGATACGGAAATCATGCGCTTCGATAATTTCAAATCGTCCTACCTACCTAATATATTACCTACTTTTACTACGATAAGAAGTGATAATGTAAAACTAACCTTGTTTAAGGTGTAACCGCCAACCTATATTTTTTGTTGCTATAATCCTTTCTAAGAAAACTTTGTTTCATGATTTAGGGCCAACTTTTTGACTGGACGTTTTGGAAAATATGTTGGCCTTAGAAGCTTTGTATAAAGGTAGTTAGGTAATGTAGCAAAGGTCATCTTTAAAAGCGATAATTCTCTTCAGCATTTTGGTCTGTATTAATATTATTTTCCGTATGTACACTAAATCGTTAAAATAAAATGAATTCGAGTTTAGGGAAGTGAAATGGCAGGCGCTTAAATTGGAACAGAAAAAAATCAAAATATCAAACTGCACAAAAAGCATCAATCCAGTTACACTTCGTTCAATAGCGTAGGTGCCATTCCAAATCGTTGTTTTTTATAGAATACCCCGAAAAAAGAGGGAGAAAATAATTTAACTAACTAGGGTACACATTTGTATTACTTTATACTCATTATACTGAACAACTTTCCCAAATGAACATAAGGGAAATCGGCAAAAAAAAAATATCGACTTTCAAACAAACGTTCATTCAGCCGATTGCTTTCAGTATGGAAAGTCTATTTTTTTTGCCAATTTCCTATTGGTTTCTTAGGGAACATTCTTCAGTATTATGGGTACAATAACTTACTGTTTAGCGACATTATCTAAGTATAACATTTAACCATATCGGTGCGGTGGTTTTAATCCGAACATTGAAAGCCAGTTTTCAATCCTAACATTGACTTTCAAACAAACGTTCATTCAGCCGATTGCTTTCAGTATGGGAAGTCTTTTTTTTTGCCAATTTCCTATTGGTTTCTTAGGGAACATTTTTCTATTATGTGTACAATCACTTACTGCTTAGCGACATTATCCAAGTATAACATTTTAACCATATCGGTGCAGTGGTTTCAATCCGAACATTGAAAGCCAGTTTTCAATCCGAACATTGACTTTCAAACAAACGTTCATTCAGCCGATTGCTTTCAGCATGGAAAGTCTATTTTTTTACAAATTGCCTATTGGTTTCTTAGGGAACATTCTTCAGTATTATGGGTACAATCACTTACTGTTTAGCGACATTGTCCAAGTATAACATTTAACCATATCGGTGCGATGGTTTCAATCCGAACATTGAAAGCCAGTTTTCAATCCGAACATTGACTTTCAAACAAACGTTCATTCAGCCGATTGCTTTCAGTATGGGAAGTCTTTTTTTTTTGCCAATTTCCTATTGGTTTCTTAGGGAACATTCTTCAGTATTATGGGTACAATCACTTACTGTTTAGCGATATTATCTAAGTATAACATTTAACCATATCGGTGCGGTGGTTTTAATCCGAACATTGAAAGCCAGTTTTCAATCCGAACATTGACTTTCAAACAAACGTTCATTCAGCCGATTGCTTTCAGTATGGAAAGTCTATTTTTTTTTGCCAATTTCCTATTGGTTTCTTAGGGAACATTCTTCAGTATTATGGGTACAATCACTTACTGTTTAGCGACATTGTCCAAGTATAACATTTAACCATATCGGTGCGGTGGTTTCAATCCGAACATTGAAAGCCAGTTTTCAATCCGAACATTGAATTTCAAACAAACGTTCATTCAGCCGATTGCTTTCAGTATGGAAAGTCTATTTTTTTTGCCAATTTCCTATTGGTTTCTTAGGGAACATTCTTCAGTATTATGGGTACAATCACTTACTGTTTAGCGACATTATCTAAGTATAACATTTAACCATATCGGTGCGGTGGTTTTAATCCGAACATTGAAAGCCAGTTTTCAATCCTAACATTGACTTTCAAACAAACGTTCATTCAGCCGATTGCTTTCAGTATGGGAAGTCTTTTTTTTTTGCCAATTTCCTATTGGTTTCTTAGGGAACATTCTTCAGTATTATGGGTACAATCACTTACTGTTTAGCGATATTATCTAAGTATAACATTTAACCATATCGGTGCGGTGGTTTCAATCCGAACATTGAAAGCCAGTTTTCTAGCCAACAGTAAAAACTTTTAATAAGTTTCGAATGTAGCCGTCATTCTGTATTCTCACTGTAATTTATTTTTCAGTCGGCCGCGGCCCAGCGGGCTCTGCAAAAATAATTACTTGTGCAACTCTGCCTTGCGTGCATTTCAAATCTGTGAAAGAGATTTTGAATTAAACACACATTTATTTAATACGTTGGGGTATTAATGTGAAAGGATGTTTTTAATCATTGCATACTGATTATCGTAATTGCTTTTAGTTTTAGTACTTTTAAATTATAATAATTTTATAGCTAGACGGACAGATTGACAGCGCAGGCTTATGAAGAGGATCCCGTTGGCACACTTTGGGTACGGGACCTTAAAAATGAAAGTGCAAAAATGATATACCTATTTGCTATCATAAATTAATAATACGAACAAGAAAATGACATGTTATATGCAAAATACATTCCATCTATCACACACACACTTTTACTTCGTTTACATTATAATTTTGGAAATTTATTCATACGCATTTTCAAACACTCACACAAGCCTGTTCCATAAATTGCAGGTACCGAACCTTCATTCTACCCCCAGATTTACCTAGAAGCCTTTAAGGCACTGATTTTAACCCACCTATCCCTTTTAGTATCGCGCACCTGGTTTTGGGAACTGATTACTGCCGCCGTTGCCTTTTTGACCCAATGGTTGTTCGTGGAAAAAAGGGATAGCAAAGTGATAGTCAGTGAACTCGATGCGGAGTAAAGTGAAATGAAAATAGGGATAGTATGAAATTTGCGTGTTTTTTGAGAGAACATTTTTATTCCATAGATTTATATTTTCAGATTTGAATCGGTTACGTTCGAACCTTATCCAAACCGTATTTAACCTATGTATATCGCCGGTGGAAATTTTGTCGAAAGTCCACTGAATATACCATTGAACTCTGAATTTTTTTCTCTATCGATCTGTATAAATAAAAGTACGGGTATAAGTTTAATATTATTTTAGGTTATTTTATATTATGGTACCTACATTATACAAAGGCAAACAAAAATAGGGTTGCGAGGCGAAGTCAATTCCAAATAATTTGTTTTATTTTATTTTCATCCTCATAATTTTCGACTTATGATTTCGAAATAAGTTGAGTAGGTATGGGTTGTTCGCAATCGTTGTACTTATTTTGTTTTAAGATTTTAATATGGAATGACGTTCTAAGTGGTACACTGGAAGCGTTATTCCTTCTTAAAACCTTAAATATGAAGTCTTGCTACCACTGCACACTTAAAATGTACAGTAGTTTTAGCAAAGGTTCTGAATACCCCGAATTGTATTATGGCGTAGGTGTATGTTTGAAAGTTATGTCAAGTTGTTATACGAGAACATATCAGAAACCGAAGAATTGGCATTTCATAACATCCACCAAACACAATTCTAAACAAATGATTGGGTAGCAACTTCTCACATGTAAAACCGAAACCAGTTTCAAATTGAATTTCCCCATACTCTCAGTTCACTGATGTTAATATCATTCCCCTACTATAAGCTCCTTTTTTATTTAATACTCGTTGTACGAAAGCAGATGTACGAAAGAGATATTTTGCTAATGTGAGTGGTAGTGTCGGCAGAGGGCGCCCTCGTAGGACGTATGCTGATCAAATCAGTTCCGTCCTACAAAAAGGGGAGGTGCGGAGTACTCGAAACCGACGGGCATGTATGAAGAGATGTATGGATGTGCATAAGGCAAAAGAGGTATTAAGGATCGTAGTAAGTGGCGCGCCCTGGTCTCTGCCTACCCCACTGGGAAAGAGGCGTGACATTATATAGAGATACTCGTTCTAATGAAAATGAAAATCATGTTTCTGTAGCATTCTTATTTATCATATTAATACAACATTATAAGATAGAGTATCTATTACTACATACAGTTCTCCCTGCCTCCAACCAACTTTTTACCTCACCCCCTCTATTGCCCTCTGATTACCTCGGCAGTTACTAGTAGCATAAACTGACACCACAATTGACACGCTAGAATTTATGATTTCTAAACAAAGAGAATATAATTAAAGATTGAAAAATTTAGTTATATAGTTAGTTATATTATATAATTGATTCCAAATAGCACAACATGGCTGTACTTGCAGGTTGGCTAGTTTGTAATAACTTCCAGTAGATGTGGCACACGTCCCCTCAAGACGCAACAGATTGAAAATTTCGTTCTCTGGCTAGTGGACTCGGTAGCAAAATTGGATAACGCACTTCCCCGGTTTGGAAGGGTGCGGGTTCAAGTCCCGCCCGAGACTAAATTTTTCAATCTTTAATTGATTCGAAACAGCACAACATGGCTGTAACATGTTTAAAAATCCATAATATTTGAAAAAAGAGAATATAATCTCAGGATAAAACTCTTTTTGAATACGGGTGTAAAAGCGTTTTATTTACGAAAAGGTCATTGTACCGCACGCAGCTAAACCTAGAGTCATCTTGTCAATTTCTGTTCTTGGCAGGCAGGTTCTTCTTAGGCAGTGTCCGGGGTGTGCTAATGCGTAAACCTAGTGATAATGATAAAAAATTTAGCATGTTATTCGGAATATTTACTTTTCAATTGGTTGGTTCAATGTCAGGTATCTGAACGTAATGAGAAAACAGCTGCAGTTGACAGCGGAGTCGGAAACAACGTACGTTTTGTTTGATATACAACGTGTTAATGAATTAACGCAAAACTAGAAAGTAGTTTGTTTAGAATCGAGAGCAAAATCGAATTATCATGGTTTCAGCATAGGTAATTTTTTTCAAAATATTAAATAATTTTTTTTTTAATTTAAAATTTACTGAACCCGATGACAACCCACCGCACGGGCACACTCACCCTACTAACGACCATAACAAGATTATAAAAATGTATTCATGTGTACGTTAGCGTTTTCTTTTAGTGCTGAAATGATAACAAATCATTTTTATCTCAAAACTTAAAATGCGAATAACTTTAAATTTTAATTATCAAAATTATGAAATTATTGTTGCAATCTAATTATTTTATTATAAATCAGTTGGGGTGTATGAGGTTTTGCGTTAATTCATTAACACGTTGTAGAATAAGAACCATCAATATAATAATGAGATAGATAATAAATAATTAAGAATAGTAAGTGTAATAGTTAGGTATGTGTAATTTTTGTTTACATTCATTTTATCTACACAAAATAAAAATACTTGGGTCCTTGTCCAAAACGCTGTCCATGGCAATTTCTCGCTGATTTTAATTTTAACTTACGCGTTACGCGTCATGTTGCTATTAAATTTTTACGAAGTTTCGTACTTGTAGTAAAAGGACAAAAGTTTACTGATATTTAAAAGGGCAATCTTTTTTTATTAAAAAACTATTCTCAACATGTCAGTGTTAATTACTTTCTATGCAGATTTGTATTGCACCCACAAAAGTATGTTTTAGACAGCTTCCCCGCCCTGGAGCGACTCATGGTAGGGGTAAAGTGATGTAAATGTCAGAACAAACCAAACTCGAGCGGTCTAGGTTCATTACAATTACAAATGAAGAGCATCCTTGCAGTCGAATCTCGAACGTTAACCTGCGTTGTACAACCCTAAACTAAATTCCATTCAGGAAATGTCCGGGCAAGACTCCTTTGACCGTACTGTAAGAATGAAAATTGCTTGATTTGCGAGATCTCTTCGGAAGAAATTAACTTCGGGTTAATATGAGATTTTTTTTTTAATTTGGTGTCATGAACTCCTTATGAGGAGAATATTTCGTTACAGCTGGTTCGTAAGAAATATGGAAATTATTTTGTCGTTTATTAGTGTTATTATACACCGCTAGTTTTTAATCAGTTCGACTGTTGTCTGTCTAACAGGTTGGTGATCAGTTAAAGCCTATTTCACGTACAAGTCTTCACAAACATAATCATTGTATGAAGCTGTATAATTAATAGGAACGCTTGTTTCTATGTTTGCGGTTAAAATAAATTATGTAAATTTTTAATTTTTTTAGTTACTCTAACAACATTTTAGGGGTGTATGTAGAAAATTAAAATAAACAACTTTCCGTAAAGAACATGGCTCGAAAAATTAAAAAAAAAATTGGACCTCCCATAGAAAATCGATTGGTTGAGACGCACTTTTCAAAAAAAAATCCTAAGAGAAAGTTGTTTAGTTTCATTGTCCTAAATACAATCCTTAAAATTTTATAAGTAATCAAAAAGCTAGTCTTGGCACGGCCGTGCCCCCCAGATTAGTGGTGTATAACACAACATAATATATGTAATAGGGAAAGCTAAAATAAGAATAAAATAAAACACATACATACATAAACTCACAATTATAATCCATTTCGTGGTGTTCAAAAATTCTGCAATAACTGGACCAACTTTCTAAAACCACAAATTCAAATATTAATTAAGTATTTATAAATATATCTCTAGATTTTGGTATACAATACAATAAATACTCTTTTCTCAAACATGCTTGGAAATGTGAGCATTATTTTGACAACCTTCTTCGAGATAAATCGAAATTGCTGTACTGGCCAACTACATGCGCGCAGCGGCCGGCAATGTTTGTATGAAAATCCATATCTGTCGTGTTTTGCGGCCAAATAAATTACATAGTAAACTCATATCTGTCGTGTAATTTAAAAATGGAACGATCTTTTTCTCCTAAACATGGCGACCAAGGAGGTAACTCAAAAAAGGTTTTATTTAAATTTCGAACTAACTTGCTAATAGAAAGCTGTTTATTGAAAAAAAAAACAAATTGTTGTTCGTTGTTCGTCATTGATTTTGAAAAGAGTTTTAATTTCCGCGAATTATTTGAGAAAATTTACTGTTTTCATTTCCGCGCATTATTTGAGAAAAGTACTATACAAGCCTTGGCCACAACTAGGCATTGATGGACTTACGTATGTGTGCCTCGGCTTCGCCTCGGCCCACATTTACACGTTCGTCCATCAATGCCTCTGTTGCTGGCCGCTGCAGTAATGTACTATTATTTACAAAAAAAACACAAAATACCAGTGCAAAATACCTAAGCGAATCTTTCCCATGACACAATATACTATTCATTTTTGCTCCCTTATACAATAGAACATGAAGTTGAGTAAATTAATTCACGTTTCTCTTTGCAGAACTTGGAAATAATTATCTGATTGATTGAAAATTTCCCTAGTCAAGATATTGCCACGTTGCACTTACCCCTCCATACCCCTGGGGGTATGCGTAACACTAATTGAAAACCACTGGGTTAATCCATTGTAGCCTATGTAGTCATATAAAGTACCTATGGCATATGAATAGATAATAATAATCATGAATGGATAATAATAGTATACTATAGAAATGAAACTCCCGCATTATGTCAAGATTCGCTTACAAAATGTCAAGATACGCCTACCAATTTCATAATTATTGGTTTATAGGCGAAGAATTTTTCGGTTACGCTGGTAGACGGAATGACAGCGTTACCGGGTATGAGATAGCGATACTCATAAAAATCCTATACAATTTATAAATGGAGTAACATTTTTGAGTCAGGTGGCTGTAATACAAAAAAGATAAGGACAGCAATAACAATAAGGTGGCTATCTCCTTTTTTTAACTAGAGAAAATTGGCTATGTGCATCTCTAATTGAATGAATACGACAAGACACGTGCTATTTTGTAGTACCTTATTTTTCTAATTATTGATTTAACTATAGTTTCGGTGTTAAATGTCAAGATTCGCTTACAAAATGGTTTAACCATAGTTTCGCTTCTGTAGTGTACAATTACTACTATTATTATCTATGACAAGGCATATTATGCCTACATGGCATGGATACAAAAGTATGATACTCGTACTTTCGTCCCGAAAACTGGCAAAAGTTAGTAGCACACTTAAACGAAAGTTTCTATTATAATATTTAGAATAAACTTTCAGTATATTATGGCAACGTTCTTCACTTCCAAGCAATTTTCTCTCAAACTATAAAAGACAAGACAGGTTTTCTTCGTAAATTGTTTTCCCTGTGTTGTCAGAGTAAATTGTAAATGTTTACCTACATTTAAATTACGTAAGACGCTTTTGCCTAAAGGAGTATTCTTTTTATTTTGACTCAGTTGGATTTTGTGAAGTCTTTTGCGAGATTTTATTTAAGCACTTGAATAACTGAGATTGACAAATCTTGTTTCTCATTAGGAACGTTAGAGGTTGTCTGGGTTAAAAAGAGAGCTCTGTGTAATAAATAATTATGTCATTCTACTTGAAGGACTTTGTGTTTTATTTTACTTAATGAAAATAAATAAAATATCTTGGACATTGTCACCCAGATTATCTAGTTATTATTATGACAACCTGTGAGCATCTGTTTTTTGTCAGATTCTATAATTTCGGAATCAACCGTCAGCATTAGCTAAAAAAAATCGGTCGTCTTGATTTTTTTTTTAGTAATATTTACAGTCAAAGTTCACAAACACAAATAATTATTACCAATTTTTTTTTCGTTACTTATTGCTCATAAATTCACAATACAATGATCATTTTACAAATTATGAGACAAGACCTATTATTATTAATTATTGTAACACTTTATTGTACACACAGACATAATAATACCCAAAGTTGAGAAAACATGTACAAAGGGCGATTTCATGGACTATCTTATAAATCTTATAATGTTTATAAAAATATACCAGCAAACAATTTGGTCGTATTAGGCCCATTAATATGACTATTTTGAGTTATAAAAGTTATATAACTGTAATACGTTTGATTATACGACACCCATACGACCAAACTGTTAGTTGGGATAATACATATTACTTATTCGTATCTGAATTTTTTTAAATGAAAGTATCAGTTCTAGTGTAAGTTAGAAGTTATGTTAATTAACTTAGATTTTTATATCGCTGGTATTATTTTAGTCTAAAAACACAACACAAAATCAATCACCGAACGCCTACTCTACAGACATTTATCTAACCAAATTAATATGCATGCAGTTCATCACAGGAACACTAGGTGGCGCTCCTAGCTGTCAAAATTCATCACATACAGTGCTCTAAGCTTTGGAAGTCACTCGATCGCTTGCAGCAAATACTGAGGACTTAATTTTCTGCGGATTTGTGGGAAGCGAACTGAGTAATGTGTGAATTGAGACCGTACTATGGTTTCACGAACGAGTTTTAATTAATGTTATAAATTGCGGAGTGAAAATCATTGCGAATTTGTTGTAATGAATGTGAAGGGAAAATGTTTAAGAGGAGTATTGTAGGTATGTATGTTTATTTATTTATTATTTTATTCAGGCAACAAACGGTACTAACTTAAATATAAGTACAAGGCTTTGTTTGATAATTGAAATACTATTGGAAAAATCTTAAATCTACCAAAAAAACATTACAGACTTACATCATTGACAATACAAAATGTTATTAAATTGCAGTATTATCTATTTCTAAAATTGTTTTTTGTCTGTCTGATTGGCACAAATCTCGCCAAGCTACGGTGTAGCGTATTGTGCTACGACGTAGCCAGGGCGTAGCCCTTTCTTCTTCAGAAAATCTTAACATTTCACATATACAGGATGAAATTGATATCATTAGCATCCTTTTAAACTAAGAGTCTACCCATCAAACTGAACAACTTTTACTATGGGAGCAAACCGATCGGAGCAACTAAAAAATCAGCTGTTGCATACATTTGGGTCGAGTAGGCACTGCAGTTTAGTATGAAAGAGCTGATTTTTTTGTTGCTCCGATCGGTTTGCTCCCATAGTAAAAGTTGTTCAGTTTGATAGGTAGACTCTTAGTTTAAAAGGATGCTAATAATATAAATAAAATTTCACCCTGTATAGCACAAACTATTAATAAGAGCAGAAAAAAAAGTTAAAATTTACCAAAACGGAATTGTTTCGCCAAAAGAGTGAGATAAAACCTAAACAAAAAGGGAATATACAGGCGATTGTTCAAAGACGATGAAAGAACGTAGATCCTAATGAAGATTATTATCTCGCCTTTATTTTGGTTCCTTTTCTGCAGAATCCAGGACCGACAATAGACCTTTCTTTGCCAGTTTATTTATAGCAAGTGAAGATCGGCCAGGTCATTAATAACTTTAATATTGATTTAAATAAGTATAGACCAAAAAAAATCTTTGCTTATAAGCATATGCTCACGACTATATTCCCTGAGGGGGTAGTCAGAGATATTCTGAAACCTCAGAATATCCACGTTTCACTAATAGTACCGAAACTATATCCAGTGTGACGGGGAGTGAGTCCGTCGCCACTTATAATCGACAGTGGGTACAATACAAGCCTCGAAATGGAAGCATGCAGGTTTCCTCACGATTTTTTCCTTCACCGAAAAGCGAGGGGTGTTAGAAATCGTATATAAATTCCGAAAAACTCATTGGTACGAGGTGACCTGCACGCGGGCATCGAACCATCGCCTAAGGCACGGCATGCAAGGTTACTCGCTACTGGACCATCACGGCTTATTATAAGTTTATGACCAATATTATTCACACATTCCATCATCTCTATCATTCTATAAAAGTTGGAAGGTCTACAAATTAGCAAGGAGATAGATGCAGCATTCTATTCAACCCGAAAAGACGAATCCGCTGCCAAATATACCGGGTGTACCTAAGTGACAGCCTAGCAAATACTGAAACGGTGAATTCAGACCATCAAACAAAACAACTTTCAGCTGTCCCATACATTTTAGTCGGGTAGGTACAGCAGTTTTGTATGGGACAGCAGATTTTTTTAGCGTTTCCTGAGGTAGGCTCCGTAGTAAAAGTTGTTCGATTTGATGGTCTGAGTTCACCGTTTTATTATTTGCTAGGCTGTCACTTACACCCTGTTTTCTCGAATGAAACTCACTTAATTTTTGCCCAACACGTTTGTGAAAACTCAGAAATGAAGAGATCCACAGAAGAACCAGAGTTACTGACATAGCCCAAAGAATTGCTAAACTTAAGTGGCAGTGGGCGGTGCACATTGCTCGCAGAACCGATGGCCGGTGGGGTCGATAAGTTATCGAGTGGTGACAGCGTACCGGATAGCGCAGCGTGGGTAGGCCCCTCACACGGTGGACCGAAGACCTGGTGAAGGCGGCAGGAAAACGTTGGATGAGGGCAGCGCAGGACCGGTCGTTGTGGCGATCCTTGGGGGAGGCCTATGTCCAGCAGTGGACGTCCATCAGCTGAGATGATGATGAACTCAGACCATCAAACTGAACAACTTTCACTATGGAGCCTACCTCAGGAAACGCGAAAAAAAATCAGATGTCCCAAAAATTTTAGTCGGGTAGGTACACCACCAGTTTTTTATGGGACAGCAGATTTTTTTTTCGCGTTTCCTGGAGTGATATTTTTTAATCTCATTCGCTGAGTTCAGCGGTTGATAATGTCAAAATTACTGTGGAGATACGCATCTTTCTACAGCTGATTTGACTTTCAAAAATCGCACTCCTGAAGTATGATTTTTGAAAGTGAAATCAGCAATAGAACGTTGCATATCTCTACAGTAATTTTGACATTTTCAACGGCTGAACTTAGCGAATGAGTTTCAAAAATCGCACTCCTGAGGTAGGCTCCATAGTGAAAGTTGTTCGGTTTGATGGTCTGAGTTCACCGTTTCATTATTTGCTAGGCTATCACTTACACCCTGAATTCTCGAATGAAACTCACTTACTTTTCGCCCAACACGTTTGTGAGTTTGTCCCGTTTCGAGTTCCAATGGTAAAGGTGAAATCCTTTGTTCGCTGTAGCGAGCACTGTTTGAGATCCACAGTGCGAATATTTGTTCCGCTGCACTCCGGCGCCGTGATATGTCAGGAATTTTGAGCTCGTACCGTGTTAACATCGTCGTTGATATTAGCATATTTGGAATCTTTAGCAAGATTATTATGTGTTTGAAGTTGGAAATCAGCTTAGATTATTATAGTTAGGCGGGAATTTCAGTGATATTTAAGAAAGAAACATAAAGTTGGGTAAGAGATTTCATAAAATTGCAATCACTAACACTTTGATTAGGTACATTAAAATTGCAGAAGATTCATTACGCTCTTACATTACGTACACGAATAATGGACCTGTTTCTACCAAACATACATTTACTCATACAAACGAATGTTAATATTATATATCAATAATTAAAGATACTAAATTACGCGAACAGGTGGCTTGCGAGCAAGACGACACGTATCGCCCTAATCTCAATCATGCACGCACGTCATGCGGATGCCCCGTTCGGATTGCGAATAATTAGGTGACGGGGGCTCAATTTAAGCTAGCACCATATTATCCTCTGTCATTTTAATTTAATCAAAGCCCTACCAGTATTGTTTTTATTGGTGAATGATTCGTTCGCAGTCCTATGTCACAAAGAGTTGACTCGTAAACTATTATCGCATTAAAGCTTATACTTATATTATATATCACTTCACTATCACAATAATATCTGTATTAAGGTTCAAGTTGGTAGCCGACCGCACGCAGCAGCAACCAGCAAACGATGCTGCGTTTTTTTATCGACACTGCTGGCTGTAGAGATTTTTAATCGGTTTTCACAATTAGATAGACTTATTCACGAGAAATGTTTGTCTACCCATGCGAACTCAGGGCGAGTCACTAGTTAATTTTATTTTATTCTATTATGTTAATAACAGTCAAATAGGAGTCACGTTGCAAGCTTTCCACGATCGGTTGTATCATTCGCGTGGCGTTCACGCGGTTCGCGTTTGAGCTTGCCACGAAGCTCCTCCATCTCTTCTCAACTGTGATTTTTCAAAAAACAATCCTCTTCTTGGCGTAGCACGTGATACTTACATAGTTATATAGTTAGTTATATCACTCCTAATCTCGTTCGTTCGCGCGCAAATAAAAAGAATGTAAAGGTGTGATAGCATAGCGCTATGCTATCACGCTGTGGGGTACCCACATTTTACATTTTACTCGGCGGTTCATCAGCAAGTAGGGAACGGACGAGCTGTATAAAATAGGGAACAATTTCCGTGATAAACTAGTACGCACTGATACTCAAATCGTCTCACTACCTAAGCATCCCTCACGCTCCGCACTAGAGCCTCTCCAAACTAGCCATGCAGGTGTCAGAAGCGCCGCCATGTCTGTAAGGCTACTCCTCCCATCTGCAAGGCTCTCTTTCTTACAAGCAAACTTTCGCAATAAGCCATCCCGCTTCAATTGCGCGGCTCCGGTCAGAATTTTCCGTTTTCTTTGAAAACCTGTATGATTTTATATGAATTTTCAAAAAAATAAGAAAACCACATCATTTTATATTGTATTGTGAAGAATATTGTAAATTTTCATATTCTTCTGATCAACAATGTAACAGTAAAACGGTTACAACTGGAAAAAAAGAGGTGACTTTGGAGTCGTTTTTCTTCAGTTTTATTAATTAAAATAGATTTCGAGAAAAACCACATCACTTCTCATATCCTGTAGATTGTTCAGTTTTGTTTTCTGCTTAAAAAGTGCCATAGTTAATGTATAAAATGGTTACAAAGTTACTCAAAACCGGGCGGACGCCCCTTAAAAACAATTCAAGAATTGTTTGTTGTGCGGCGAATTTCAAGAGATTGGGATGTATTCTCCTATATAAATAAATAAAATAAATAAATAACGCTCACAGGCACATATATTGTAATGATCAGGCTTTTTAATATGGTAACCATACAACAACGGCACGAACATATAACATCCATGACCGAACCGGGATTCGAACCCAGGACCCTGGTTCGGCAGTCCGGCGTGGTAACCATTACACCAACCGGGTCGTCAAATAAATAACATGACACTGGCAGAAATGCAGTGCTAACGTACAATACGAGCAAAGTCCATTACCTAATTTATAAATAAATTAAAAAAAAACAAATTACATAACACCGTTGTCCATTATATTCACAATACACGTTGAATTCCAAAACAAAGTGCAAAATTAAACCTCAGTGAACTTGCAATAACACTTATTTCTTGCCCCTGCATATAAAAAGGAAATTACTTTGCTCATCTCATCCTGACGGTCACCATGTTTTTTGTGACGATTTCTTCATTTCCTCTCGTGCCCTATCTAGATTTACCCTTTGCCGTAATATCGTGTAACATTTTGTTAGGTTAAGATTTTATTGCTTCTGTTCATTTAGAAGAATATTTTTGCGGGCGATTTTCGAAAAGCCGTGGTGGTCCAGTGGCGAGTAACCTTGCCTGCCGTGCAGGAGGCGATGGTTCGATCCCCGTCCAGGCCGACTCGTACCAATGAGTTTTTCGGAATTTATGTACGATTTGTAACACCACAGGCTTTTCGGTGAAGGAAAACATCGTGAGGAAACCTGCATGCTTCAATTTCCAGGCATGTATCGTACCTACTGTCCATTACAAGTGGCGACGGGCTCACTCCCTGTCACACTAGACAGAGTTTCGGTACTACTAGTGAAACGTGGATGTTCTGAAGTTTCAGAATATCTCTGATTCCTCGGGGAATATTCCCCGACTATATAGTCGTGAGCATATGCTATGCTATGCTATGCTATGCGATTTTCGAAAAAGAAAAATGTTTGAGTATAATGTACCTGCCTAATGTTTTTAACAGATATGACCTTGTTTTTGTCGCATAGAGAAGTAGGTATAATGTCCTCTTTCTTTTGCTTATTCGTGAAAGATATATGCCCAGCAATGGGACTCTAGACTAGAGTATAGCTTATTCCCTGTTACTCTTATATTTGTGAGAGAAAGCCTTTGCCCTGCAGTGGGATCCTACTTACTTTTAGGACTAACTTTAACATGAAAGTATACCTAATTAGCGCCATCTTTTGAGTAATTTCAGAATAATTAAACGTTTTTCGATTGTTTTCTGATTCGTAATTCCGATTCAGGTTTATTCCGGATGTATGTGGCGGACCTAAAAGAGTAACAATTACGCACCAGTCTTCGTTTGATGGACCTACTCCGCGCACATCTACAGGGTGAAATTGATATCATTAGCATCTTTTTAAACTAAGAGTCTACCCATCAAACTGAACAGCTTTCGCTATGGGAGCAAACCGATCGGAGCAACAACAAAATCTGGTGTTCCATACCTACTAAACTGCAATGCCTACGCGACACAAATGTATGCAATAGCTGATTTTATTTGTTCGGATTGGTTTGCCCCCATAGTAAAAGTTGTTCAGTTTGATGGGTAGACTCTTAGTTTTAAAAGGATCCTAACGATATCAATTTCACACTGTATAGTTGTGTGCCGCTGTGCTGTAAGAATTTGTAAACGAAATAGACGATTTAGAAACAGAGTAGGTTTGTATGGAACAGCAGATTTTTTTTCGCGCAATTCGCGCTTTCGTTATTCGTCCCATAGAAAAAGTTGTTCAGTTTGATGGTCTGATCATCCCCTTAAAATAGGTTCACCTTATTTTGTTAGACCTTATATACGAATACAACCTATTTTGTTGAGCTTTCCCAATTCCTCTCACTTATCTCATTAAAAGCATTGTTATCCAACAAAATGGAAAATTAACAGGCAGCAACATTCTAAATATTTTTGCACTTTCATATAAAAGAGCAACAATGTAACATTGAAGCATTAATTAGTTTACACTGCAGTGCAACTAAAATAACAATTAACGTGCACGTTCCTCGCGAGTCAAAACAAATTTATGTGTTCACTAAAATTACATGCCAATTTAACAGAATTCAATTCGAAGGGTTTTGTAGGCTCACCCAATTTCCCATAATTAATTAACCAGACTTTACATATTATTACATGACTAAGTGATATTATTGTACATTAATATACTCGAATGCTGTACGTATCATGTTACGTAACTCGAAAGTTAATTGATGATTTATATAAATACACATATTTTTATTTGAAGGTATTGTTGCGAAATATGGAGGAGGCCTATGTCCAAAGACGGATAGATCAGGAATCACAGTTGAGAGTCGTATGTAGAAATAATAAAGTTTGCTTCACATGACAAACATGAATGAACATGACATTTCACGTTGGGCAAAAGTGCTTTAATAATTAGCCCAGTCATTTTACGGAGTTTTGTTAGGAGGGGTGGGGAGTAATTATTAATGGGACTTTTAAACTGCAACCGGCACCATTTAGTGACAAAAAGACAATCTGAAAACATATTTAAAAAAAATTTCTACGCAACATAGAAATCAAAATTGTATCTCCCAGAAGGCTTTTAACTAATTAATATTATTACCATTTTAATTAGATTTAACAATATAAATTATTTTTGAGCAATACAATAGGCATTGAAATTAAAAAAATAAGGTATTCATTAGAAAACACTAATGTATTTTTCAAAGCCTTCTAAGTAGACAAAAATATTAACACCATGTTTGAAGTATGTATAATGGTAAAGCCTTAAAACTGTGCACAAAAACAATTTCTATCTAGTTTTTTAGAACGAGATAACTGTAAAATTTTAAATTTTGAGTAGCTGACGTAATTTTTTTTAATTTTGGTACATTTCTAAGCTCATATTGGCTGTTAATAACTATAACGAAAAACAATATCAATTATATTAATTAGTCCCGGTTCAAACCGTAAAATGACTGGGCGAAATATTACAATACATTTTAACATAAAATTTTTAGTTAGTACCATACTCTGTGATACCATGTTAGTAGTACCCATTGCAACCGATAAAGAGCCAGTACTCTCTATTTTAAATTATTTACATCTCACTTTGGTTTCTTCTAGAAAGAACTCTTTTTATTCATTTTGCTGATTATAAGTAACAGCCTATCCACGATAGCAAATTCCTAACAAGTCCCATCGTAACACGTAATTGCTTATAGATATGGAGATGTGTAAACATTTGGTTTTCATTGTAAATGGGCCAATTGTGTTGAAACATAATATTGTTCGATGTCAGGCCAAATGTCGCGTGTTTCTCCCTAAATTGTAGCGTAGATTGGCCGGATCGCATGAATACACTTGAATCATTGAGATTGTTAGTTCGCTGTTAATTGGGATGCCATATTCGTATGAAGAATTGTGGTTACGCAGAATAAAGCCAAATTGATGATACCTGCTTTATAATAATGAATCGAGGGCTAGGGAACACGGAAAATGGAAGAAATGAGTGACAAAATATATATTATAAGTTATTCGAATACATGCAGCATTGATTGAAGAAGCATCCATAGATTCTACCTTAAATTTGGCTAAATAAACGAACTTACCATCAACTCTCTATACTTTCCTCTATATCTGTCTCTTTCACTCTGCTAGATTGGCGCCTCGAATCTGACAAGGCGCGCTCATTTGACGTTTACTTCATAGCGTTTATAGATTTTGCCGCCGAAGCTTGCAAAATTTTTTCTTAACTTTAAAACTTGTTTAAAACAGTGAAATTGCAATGTTTTACTGTGTAAATTACACGGAAAGGTTGTTTTGTGAGTGTTCTGTGCGTGTTTTGTCAAAGAGGTGTGCAGAAAATAAGTAGAAGCACTAATGAACGTCACCTCTTTAATGCCGCTGCTTTGGATAAAGAGCGGCCTCTTCGAAGGGTCTTTTGACGCTTTTAACCCTACAGGACAGGGGTGAGTTACCTCTACATCTTTTAATCAAGTGGAGGATGGCTTCTTTAATTGCTTCCCAATAATTTTATGATTCATATCTGTGCTGACACCTTAGCCAAGTTAACTACCTATTTTTCAGGATCTAGTAGGTATGATCCTTTGTATTTCGGCTATTTATGGCTAAATAGAACACTCAGAACATGTATACTATTGTTCCTAGGAACAAACAACAGATTTGATATCTGAACCAATATTTAGTCAATCTCTGTGACACCTATAATCTTAAGCTCACCTATACTAGGTGATTTACGTTCTAATATTGATCAAAAGAATGTTATACCCACCCCCAGAAAGAAGAGAAAGTGGTCAAGCAGTGGTTTTGTGAAAAGTGTCACTGCAGTTTTTGCAGTTGTGTTGCGTACCAACAAAATATCTATGTGGTTGCATTGTCACCAGTAATTGCGAGGTGGTTACTTCGTGTGCAGACAGACAGATTGACTCTGGCACAGGTGTGTGCGCACTGTCGTTATGTTAATGCAACGTTGTGTCTGCAATGTGGCCAGCCGCTACCTAGTGTGCGGTGTCGCTGGTGGTGGTGTTGTGGTTGTGACGTGGTCGATATAACCCATGTGGTCAGTAATAATAGCAGAATGTGGTACCGTGTAAATTCTACAGTTCATTTTCAATACAAAATATGTGCCTGCTCATGTGATGTGGTTGCGGTATGTGTGAAACAACCCTTAGACAACCCCATTGAGCATTGAACACTTATTCAGCCGAGTGGCATTCTACCTGTTACATTTTAAATAATTAAGTGTCTCTAGTGAATTAAAGTGCGTTATACCTTATAAGTCTTATTACATACATACTTACAGTTAGAAACAAATAGGTTTACCAAAGTTCCCCGGAATGGGGGTTGAAATATCACCCATATTTGCAATGTTAGGCATACCTGTAGAAAATATACATTAAAGATTAAAAGGAGTTTGACATAAAACAGATCAACTTATGTAGGTATAAATATGATCACAAACCTATGCCACCATTGCCACCTTCCTTTGCAAGAATTTTATGTGTCAAAGATGGTTAAAAACTTAAAGAAGAAAACTAGATGTGCCTACCGAATTTGTTTCCCTTTTTTCAAGATGTTCTTGATAAGGAGTATGGAAGGACAAAATCTTTTTTAATTGCTGTCTTATAATTATGATTGGGTACTGCAGCCAGCCTTCCTTTTAGGCCCTCTGGTCTTTTGCAGTTTTATCATATTAGACTCAAAGAGTTCCTTTGGCCCACAGTGATTGGATGTCTTGATTTATGTAGACATTTTCTTCCTGGTCACACAACCATATGTTTTAAGTTAACAATACTGGCATATCAATACTAGGCTGCGCTTGCACTTAGTCTGGACCTGTAGTATTTGAACCGTTTTGTATTGTATAACAATACCATGAGCTACAATAGCATGCGCTAGTTATCTACAGATAATAGAACCTAGTGCTAGTTAGCTCTCCTAGGCTTTGCCAATATAACCAGATAGCGATTATTGCAATGTCAACAGTATCAGTTCTCTGTCCCTGTGCAGCAGGAATTTTCCTGATGGCGGAAGGCCATTATACCACAGTTCGGTGGTTCTGCACATAAGGTGAAGCTCATTTGAATCAGACACATCGGATGTGGTCTGGGGTGCTCACTTCAGGTACAAATATGTATCAAATCTTGTTCCCAGTGTCGGAATGGCATGGTACTTTTGCCCCCGACCTCGGAGGTCATAGACAGAACGTGGGGTTCATGCATGGCATTACTGACTGATTATCTAACGCAGTGCTTTTGCGCCCGTCAACGCCCACGACCTCAGAGGTCGAATATGGATCATAGGGCATATACAATAGCTTTACTGACTGTCCATCTAGAACCCAGTGCCGGAATGGCACTCGTCGCACCCGGCCGCGGAGGTCGTACATAACATGGTGCATGTGCAATGACATTACCGACCAGTTATCTAGGATGCAGTGCCTGAAGGGTGCTCGTCGCTGCCCTCGACCGCGGAGGTCGAATATAGATAATAGGGCATATACAATACTTGGCATTACCAACCTCTTATATAGAACCCAGTGCCGGAATGGCACTCGTCGCCCCCGGCCTCGGAGGTCGCATTCAGTACATGGGGCATACCCAGTGGCATTACCAACCTCTTATTTAGAACCCAGTGCTGGAATAGCACTTGTCGCCCCCGGCCTCGGAGGTCGCATTCATTACATGGGGCATACCCAGTGGCATTACCAACCTCTTATCTATAACCCAGTGCCGGAATGGCACTCGTCGCCCCCGGCCTCGGAGGTCGCATTCAGTACATGGGGCATACCCAGTGGCATTACCAACCTCTTATCTAGAACCCAGTGCTGGAATAGCACTTGTCGCCCCCGGCCTCGGAGGTCGCATTCAGTACATGGGGCATATCCAGTGGCATTACCAACCTCTTAATCTATAACCCAGTGCCGGAATGGCACTCGTCGCCCCCGGCCTCGGAGGTCGCATTTAGTACATGGGGCATACCCAGTGGCATTAACGACCTCTTATCTAGAACCCAGTGCTGGAATAGCACTTGTCGCCCCCGGCCACGGAGGTCGCATTCAGAACATGGGGCATATGGAGTAGCATTACCGACCTCTTATCTAGGATGCAGGGCCGGAATGGCACTCGTCGCCGCCCCCGGCCACGGAGGTCGAACATAGATCAGGGGCATATACATATCAGCGTTGCTGACTGCCTTAGTAATACCAACCGATTATCTAGAATCCATTGCTGGATGGGCACTCATCACCCCCCGGTCGCGTAGACCGTTGACTTTGATTTAGTTGATTTGTTCACTTCTAGGAAAAGACAATCATAGATAGTTGTGAAGGTTGGGATTTCAGAGATGGTCCAACAATCTATTGCGAATATTGCGAGGCATTCATTTCACATTGGATCTTCGGGTTGGCATGGGCGCTCTCTCCCACCACTCAATATAGATCCACAATAACTGTACCACCTTCACATGGCACAATACATTTTGATAGTATCACAACTTGGACACACAAGTGCTGCCAACTGACAATTTACATTCTGTTCAGTTCTTGGGACTTGAGCAGGAGCCCACCACGGGTGGAGAAACTAAAACCCTTAGCCCTAAAAAAGGAGGGGGGGAGGCTAATCAGGCAGTGCACTGACTGGTCAATAAACGAAAGGAACTCCTACTAAAGAGAATCGGTCTTAACAACCTGCGATAAGACATCTACCAGACACTACATTATAAAATAGGGTCTGAGTAACTGAGTAACTTCGTTTGGTGTAGATTCTAGAGCTCCATATGGGATATGTGGGCAGAATTTTATGGACATCTCAGACAATACTCTGCCATAGGTCAGTAGGTTTTACCTGCCGTGCAGCTGGACCATTATAAAATTACAAAATATCCTGTTAGCTAAATACCAGGAGAGAAAGATGCCAATATGTGACACTAGTTTAGTATTTGATTGGCTAGAAAATTAACCCAATGCAGATATTGATAGATCCGAGAGTACCAGGTAGAGTAGTGTAGTGGTGAGATAAACCTAATAATTATAAATAAATATAATAACCCAACTTCAGCTCCAGACACAGAAAATGTTAACAATCCAGCTGACTAGCTAATGAGCAACAACATACTGTGGAGTCCTTATGCTCAGTACAACATGTAATGAAGCTTGGGTCAACGAGAAGAGTTGTTTTGAGAATGATGTAATTAATCTTTTTCTTATCTAATATCTAATAATATCTCATGTTATTAGACCAGCTATCAGAACTCAAGACGGTCCATGGAGATAATCATGAAAAAAGCTTAATCATGAAAAAAGGTAAATTTTATTTCGGAAATTGTATTGTTCTCAGATAAACAGTACCGTATAATACTGTTAAGAATGAGGACCTACTATTAAATAATTTTTCATACATCTACCTAATAAGTTCAGTGGTTTGAATTAACTGTAATGCTTGCTTGCCTATCGTGTCCACTTCAAATGTAATGTAACTGCAATGATCTCTGAAGATTGTTTCTGTATGATGGTTAAGATTATGCCTCAACAGGTGTAGAAATTTAATCTTAAATTGTTTTTCTCTTTCAACAGCAATCTGTTGATTTTAAATACCTAGTTACATTGAGTGAGACAACATTTAGTCATTATCAAGACTATTATGTTCTATTACTATTATGAAAGTGATTTTATGGTGTATTTTTCCTTTTTATGCAGGACTTGTGTTAATGTACCCATTGTTGATGATGATGGCTTTATGACATACACATTTTCATTTATTTTCACATAGCGTTTGTACTCTTTCACCAGCAGATAGCAAACAGGTCTTCAATCAATGCTGCATGTATTCGAATAACTTATAATATAACTGTTTTGCATTACAACAAAACAGATATTATGAGTGAGAGAATACATGCAGCATTGCAGCAAGGTGCTTGCTGGTGATTGATGAAGACTATGAAGTAAACGTCAAATGAGCGCGCCTTGTCAGATTCGAGGCGCCAATCTAGCAGAGTGAAAGAGACAGATATAGAGGAAAGTATAGAGAGTTGATGGTAAGTTCGTTTATTTAGCCAAATTTAAGGTAGAATCTATGGATGCTTCTTCAATCAATGCTGCATGTATTCTCTCACTCATAATATCTGTTTTGTTGTAATGCAAAACAGTTATATTATAGCGGCCCGTCCCGGCTTCGCACGGGTGGACGTCTAATCTTTTCTAGCAATAAATATAGCCTATGTTACTCAGGGTGAATGCAGCTTTCTAATGGTGAAAGAATTTTTTAAATCGGCCCAGTACTTTTTGAGCCTATTCATTACAAACATACAAACATACAAAAATAGGTACAAATCTTTCCTCTTTATAATATTAGTGTAGATAACTCTTACCTGAGAAACAATCAGAAATTTAATCAATAAACACGACGACAGAGGGTTTGCAGAGTTGATATCGAACCTCAATGAAGAAGAGTGAAAGTAGAAACTTAAAACAAAACTTAGAAGGCAGACCATAGATAGGATTGCAAAGGTGCCTGTGAAAAGTGAGTTTCCATATACAAAGTGAAAACGTTTTTATTACTAAATCTTTAATAAATTACCTGGTCTGAAATACGGTAATATAGGTTAGGTTTCTTAGGCCTTAGGTGTGGAACGGTGCAGAAGGGGGTTAAATATGACACAACAGCGCTTTCGCGCTCCAGATCAACAATCGACAGACGTCATATTTCATACCTTATGTGATATGTCATAGATGTGGAACTAGGCAGCGGAGCGAAGCGAGCGAGTATTGCGGAGCGGAGTTGCGGACTGTGGATGCTTGTCCACTGATGCGGAAAGAGGCTGCGGAGCGGAGAAACGGAAAAATACTAACCAATTATAGGCCCCGCTCCACCGCTTCGCTCCGCTGCCCCGCTCCGCTGCCTTGCTCCACCGCCTCACTCCGCTACCCCGCTCCGCCGCCTCGCTCCGCTGCCACGCGCCGGAAATGTATAAATTTTTAAACTAGCTTGCAAATCCCTGTCCACTGGAGCGGAGCGGATATTTTATGCAATCCTATTGGTTAATATTTCTCCGTTTCTCTGCTCCGCAGCCTCGCTCCGCATCAGTGGCCAGGCACCCTTAAAGACCTACTCAGTTCTGTAAAGACCATTAGGCCTACAATGAGTTTTCACTGTACGTTACTACCGTAGTTGCGGCACCAATATACAACATTAAAAAAATAATTAGTTCGCAACGTAACCACTAGGAGCGCTGTACGAAATTCAATACAAACATTTTAGTTTACTATAGTACTACAGTGCAAACACATGGTATACATGGAACTTATGGTTACTGTAGTTAAATTGCTGTCTTTCATGTTTTTCAAGCCATCGGTGAAGGTCTTTGACCCGGCTCAACAAAATATGTACACACAACGCAAAGTTGACTTTGGAAAACGTCTATTGTGTTTGTCGAGAGGCGAAACCAGTGTTGCGAAATCCAATTTTTAAAATTCCGTCGGTCTAGGTTGAAAAATCCTGAGAAATGACCTCTTGAAAAATCCGTAGATTGACAGACTTTTTTTAACGCTTTTATCTGACTATTTTGAAGTGGACTGACCCAAAACATCGTTCTAATTTGGCGAAGAAAATGGTAGCATAGACATAGACAAGTTAAAGCGAGAATAATGCCCAGACAAAGTGAAAATCAATCTGTGACAGTCCTTTATCATATTTGTTAAAGTAAATAAATATCATAAATATTTCTATCGTGTCTGTATAGCGACAGAAAGTAGGATGAAGGAGATGGACAAGAGTAGGGACGAGCCATATTTTACGAAACACTGTCCAAAAAGAAAAAAGGAAACATTAATTTGATATATTTGCGGCTGGGTATAATTGTATGCAACAAATTGACATTCTCGGGAGGAATTCAGAAGATTTCTAAAAATCCGTAGATTTGCCATAGAAATCCGTAGATCCGTAGGCCAGGCCAAAAATCCGTAGATCTACGGATAAATCCGAAGGTCTGGCAACGCTTGGCGAAACATTTTCAAGACAGTAGGTAGCTTGAGGTCGTCTATGCCTTTACGATTCGAATTACATAAGGCAAGTTACAATGCATATCACGCTACATGCAGCCGGGCGCATGCATCAGAGACTTAGCATTCAGGTGCAGATTGGTGTACTATTATTACACCCATTCTAAGGGCGACGTAGCTATCGCCGTTTGAATGGGAACACAATATAATTAGATTTACGGTAGACTTACACTGAATATGTCAATTATTTGACAAAGTAGGAGTTTTGGTGGAGTTTTGAAATAAACACAGATAAAATATATTTTATTTTTTATTTTATATTATTTTATTTTATTCATTTTAGGAAAACTTACGGACTAATTACAGGATAGTAGGGTATCAACATTTTTATAAAACGATATTGCCAACTGAAAGGTTTATTTATATTTGGAACGTAACATAAACTTTTCCTTCTTATTCAGTTTTTTTTTTTGGTTTAGCCTAGTTATATTTTAGTTTTAGGATATTTTAATTTTAGGACATTTTAGTTTTAGGATACTTTAGTTTTAGGATGTTTTAGTTTTAGGATATTTTGGTTTTAGGATGTTTTAGTTTTATTGTGACTTTTTTACTAAATAAATATATTTTCTTTGGTACATATATTTGGTACATAGCTTTATACAGGGTGTAAGTTTAGACATTGCGTATATTTGTTTCATAGTACTGTGATAACATAATATAACTGTAAGTTAAGGCTAAATTACTATAATATAAGCAGACAAGTCAATAGACTATATAAAATGTAATTTACATTGATTCTAGCTTTTGTTATGCTTCATCAAATCAGCCGATAGACGTCCACTGCTGGACATAGGCCTCCCCCAAAATGGGGGTTTTGCCATAATGCCAGTTTGATTGAATCTGTGTACTCAGAGGACGCTGCTGCCCATCCTCCGGTAGATCCCTTAGTCGCCTTTTACGAGACCCACGGGAGGAAATGGGGTGGTGATATTCTTAGCCGACACCACACGGACATTTGTTATGTTTTGCTTTATTTAATTGAATCACCAACAAACCTCTTCCCTGAATTGAATTCAAAGCTATCTTAGAAAGTCCGAAAATCGACTACTCTACTTTGTAATTGTAGAGCACTCAGAAAAATAGCAGCGGTTAAAAGAAAATGGAAGGAAATTATTTCTATTGTACCTAAATTTAAATCAATCTTAATACGCCGTCACGGAATATCTAAGGCCGTTTAATATCTTGTTCCACTTAGCTTTAGATAGAAGAAAGTTACCTAAACAATTTAAGTTATTGTCTAATGGCTTTTATTCGCTCCATTTGTGGACTACCTGCGCCACAGGTAGTCTATTGTGTTCGGGAATGGAGAAAATTATTATAAAATATTTACTATAAGGATTTCAGGTTTGCTCAGTCATTCGGAACAATTTATTGAGTTTTCGGGGAAGTAGTAAAACGATTTTAGTCTGATAACTTTTTTCATAAAGAATATTGATTTTAACGAAATAAGATACAAAATGTGCAGTGGGATCCTTTTTAATTATTGTTAAGAAACAACAATTGTTATTCAAAATGTTGAAATTATTCAGTGTGAAATGGTGAGCTCTTAAAAAAGTTGTTTTCAACATTGAAATTAGTTAGGTTAGGAAGTCTCAAACTAGTTGTTTTTGAAACTATGTAATATGTTTCGTTTTTTCTGCTAAGTTTCCATTCCAATTTGCAAATTCGAAATATTCATTATTCAATCTGAAAGTTAAAACCATAGACGTCTTCTATCATCTGTAACAAGAGATAATTTAATTTAAATATTGTAAACCTCTGACATCGGTCTGTAGATACAATAGAGATACCCTCAGGCCTCAGCAAATATACCCCCCCACCCATCTTGAACCCGTACAAGCTTATGACGTGGTTTAAGTCATGGGGAAATTAACTTTGTTAAAACATATAATTAAAATAGTATAATTATGTATTGTGTGTGTCTTTTGTGTATTACTATACCAGACTTCGAAGGGATAACCAGAGACAACAGATTTTTGAATCACTTTTTTTGCTTTTTATTTCAACATTAATTAGCAGTTGTTTCTTGCATGCTTCGGATACATTTTTTGAGCTTATATCGTCCGTTTCCGGTACCCTTTCTTTCTCGTGTTAAGGTGACCACACTTTGTCTTTCCAGTGCTTGGCCATCTCTATTCCCCGAAGGCAGCTTCAATAGAGGTTGAGGATCTGCCAGCTATATGTGCCATCTCCGCAGATTATCCTTGGACGCCCAATTCCCGTTCGTGAGTAGTAAGTGCCTTTTATGTCGCCCATATTATTACCTCAAAATAATAATGATTTTCAATAAAATTAGATAAGATAAGGTACTACTTGATGATAGTTTGACATTGCCATTCCGAACCCAATTTATTGAATAAATATATTTGTATTTGTATGTGAAAATCTATATTTTTTTTACTTTTTTTCATTTTATGAGATTTTGGTCAACCTATAACGATATTCTTCAATTCTCTTAACACTTGCACCAAACATCTGGACTTTACAGAACTTGTAGTCAGGTTTCCATGCAAACACTTGCTCAGCCACTTCTGTAAAACTTGGTAAGGTACACGTACTTATGTTTCTGTTCACTGTGCTATGAACATATTGTTTGTTTTGTCAACGTAACCTTTTGGATATCTACAGGCAAGAAAGTGTGAGATGGGTTGTAGGAAGAATGTGACCGTCCTGTATTTGTGGAATGTAGTTATTTGCTTCATAAAGATAAAAAAAAAGATAAAAAAAAGTTCCAGTTTGAGTCGCACACCGAGGGTTCCGTACTATCATAATTAAGATGAAAATTTTTGTTAAATTTCTTTTAAATGTTTTTTTTTTTATATATTTAAATATAACTTAAAATATAAATGATATAAATACAACTGTTTAAAATGTATTATATATCTATAAACTTTCCTCTTGAATCACTCTATCTATTTAAAAAAATGCATCAAAATCCGTTGGCTCCGTTGCATAGTTTTAAAGATCTAAGCATACATAGGGACAGACAGAGAGCGGAGGCGACTTTGTTTTATACTATGTAGCCTAATTGACATAAATTATTTTGCATGGAAGAGATAGAAGATGATAAAAAACTTATTTCAATCGCTAATAAGTTTTTTGTTTTCTATTCGATTGTTATTTCGTTTAAACATTTTGTTATATTTAGCCCTTTATTTGGAATTCGTTATAAGATATGAATTTCCAGGATCAGGCATCATCCCTAGGACAAAAAAAGATGTTCTCCTGTATCCTTGGCTACACTTGGCCGATTTTTAGGGTTCCGTTGTCGAACAAGAATCCACTCATTATTGGACCTATTGAGTTGAAATTTAGCATGAAGACAGATAAAAAAGGTTGAAAATAAATACGTTTTTTTTAAATAAAATAGATTGATTAGTCGTTAGATAGCTATTGTAACGTTGAACAAAACACCCAAAATATGTCGTTACAATGCTTATTTCCAGATATAAATGCTATCAAAGTCAAAGCGTACCCCCTATTTTTAATAGCAAATTGGCTATGGTAACGCATATTCTGTGAAAATTTCAACCGTCTAGGTGTGGTCATGTGTTGTAGCTAAAATAGTTCAAAACATACAACATTTTATAGGTAGGACAGACGGAGACAACCAGACGGTTGGATGGACAGCGTATTATAAATCCGTCCGGTCCGTTTGGCACCCTTTGGGTACGGAACCCTAAAAAAGATGCGATATACCCTGAATTAAGTTGAGCGAATCACCTTCATAAACACCTACAATGTATTATCAAGTATTATTCTGTTACGTGTATGCTTCGTAATTTATTTATAATTGTAAAAATAATATAAATACTTAGTGAAACTCGCATATGAAAATTTAGAAATAGGAAATCAACAATGCACATTATTTATCCACATTGCTTTTATTGTTCGAATACCTCTTTACCAAACAATACATTCTCGATGACTTTTTGTATTGTTTAGGTCCATTTTTTCGTCGCCATTTTGAATCGCCCTTTCATTGCTTCAAATACACAGAAAGACATTGAAAAGTGTGCGTCTGTCTGTTTTTTTTCTTGATATAACTAAATCGCTATAGAAATTCAAAGCATACGTCTTAATGGGTTGAAGTACGTGGATTAAAAATACTCCTAGAGGAAGTAAACAGTAGCTAGACTTTATAATCTGCACTGTGCTACTGAATTCCACGGCAGTGTTGAGCAAAATGTAATTCATTAATAATTACAAATTGTAATTGGGTACTTGACTAAATACAATATATTTTATTTTTATCTTCTCATTAAAAAAAAAGTTAGAAAATAACGCTTAACTCCAATTTTCATTGAGTTTTTAGCTTGAATAGTATTTTTAATAACAAGGTAAACATTAAAAAGTAATGAAATGTTGATGACGTCACAATTCTATATTTAGTACAAAAGTTCATACAAAGCGCACGTTTTGACGTCCGATAAAGAGCAGCTGAATTGACTAGTTGTCAAGTAGCCTATTGTTAATATGCAATTACTCAATTACTTTTTTGGTTAAGATTATGAATGTATGCTTTTCGAAAGTAAATAATGTTTGCATTGGCCATATTTTATAATATTGCCCACGTGGGTAACTCTGTTTTTCGTACGTTATGGGTTTATCCGAATTACAACTGCAGGGCACGCGCATGGGCGGCGTGGGCAAAGAAAATATACACTACCGCGGCGTGGGCGCATGGAGATAACATGTGCGGAACAGGGGGTGGTGATACTCAGCGGTTGCGGCGGGTCCACGCTCGCTTGGTGTGCGGCCCCCGCTCACCCGCACGATTGGCTTATCGCGACCGCTGAGCTTCACCACTATTACTTTTTATTACACTATGGTATGCGGCAGAAAATGCAGGCAATGGCGTATTCATGTTTTGCTCGCACTCACTCAGTATCGCACATGCTTACCTCTTTTTGCAAAATTTTCCCATTTGTATGAAGTGACAAGTAAATATCTTAGATGTGCATGTGTCGTCCTACATTAGGTTGTTAATGATTTCATTTTGAATTCGTCGAGTTCTTTAATAAAATTTTGAGTTTTTTGCAAAAGATCAGAACTCAGAAAAACTAAAAATACTACAAGAGAAGAGCAGGGGGAATATTGTAGTTAAAAATAATATTATTATAGTATGCGAGGCTTTAAAAGCTATTGAAACGGAGTGGTTCTTGAATCCTCCATGACTGAATAGCCCTTCAAATATGGCATCGAGCCACGACGGAGCAAAATGGAAGGTTCATTGTTTAATTATTGATTTTATCCATAACCGTAACATGAAAATGTAACTTTATGATTTCGAAGATTTTAATCCCAGTTCCCAGTATAATTATTCTTTGCTATTTATGACTTAAAAACAATCATGTCCGTTTTATTTACGTACAAATTTTTATTAAAATAAAAATAGATATTGATAATTCTGTTCTGTTATTGCAATAAAGACCTCAACTTTATTGAGATCTGCAAAAATTATAAACGGATCCTTTAAGGATTTTCCGTCCGTCCGTCGCAAAGACAAAAACAAACAGAGTTCATACCTCTTCCCGGTGACTACAACGAAAGCTCGTTTTACAATCGTACAGTGCCATCTATTTGATCGTTTACGTACTAATATACTGCTCTGCCTGAAACGTCTACGGATCTATTGACTGACATTCTAAAGTTCTCTATTAATTCATATTATTAAAGTATGACCTGGAATAATTGTAAATTATATATTGATATTGTAAAGCATCTAACCGACATTGAAATTATTGTGAAGTTGTTTATTGTTTGTAATTTGTACTGAATTATTTTGTTTGTTTTGTGTTTTTTCTTTTTTTTTTTAACTGTGGTGTAATTTCTGACATGTTTAATGTATCCAATGTATCTATTAATTATTATTATTGTTACTAGTAATGATTGTGTAATTCAATGTTTTGTGTCTTAATATTCTACACAGCTATTGTTGTATCGAAATAAATGAATTGAATTGAATTGAATATTTGTTTTCAGTGTTTGTAGATTTCCTCCCGTTTCCTTTATCGAAGAGCTAGTAGTGTTAGGGCCTGTATCACCACTGCCAAATGATGTGTCAGATAAACCATTAAAAAGTGTTTCTGAATAAGGAAAGACAAAACAATGTTTTTATTTACATAACTACTTAACTATTATTTCAAGACATGAATAGCGTTCAATGTGACAGTTTTTTTTTTAATTATGAAAATATCTTTGTTCATCTTTAATAGAAATACGCACTCGGTTGTGAGATTACAATAACAAATTAAAAGTCTAAATTTAGATACATCTAATATACTACATTAGATTAATGTTTTTATTTACATAACTACTTAACTTTTATTTCAAGAATGAATATCCTTCAATGTGACAGTTTTTTTTTTCTAATTTTGAAAATATCTTTGTTCATCTTTAATACAAATACGCATTCGGTTGTTAGATTACAATAACAAATTAATAGTCTAAACTTAGATACTTCTAATATACTTCATTAAATTAATGTTTTTATTTACATAACTACTTAATTATTATTTCAAGACATGAATAGCCTTCAAAGTGACAGTTTTTTTTTCTAATTTTAAAAATATCTTTGTTCATCTTTAATAGGAATACACATTCGGTTGTGAGATTACAATATCAAATTAAAAGTCTAAACTTAGATACTTCTAATATACTTAATTAGATTACGTTATGAACTTATGACGTAATAACGTAAATAATTAATGGAACCGTGTCATTGTCAAGTCAACGCAACGGGGTTTGAATTACGTATACCTACGTATTATAATTACATGAGTAAATTACTTCCATTATTTCCCGCGTGACAATGTTGTTTATCAATTTTAATTAAGGGGCTATGTGAAAAAAATAGGATTCTTCAAAGCTTCATATATCATGAAGTACTAACAGTAGGAGTATGATTTTCGGATATGTGTAAATTGAACATATAATAGAAGTTTTGATTAGAGCCAAAACACGATTAAGACAAATTTTCTCGATAGAAAAACAAGCCAAAGTAGCCTCCGTTTTTATCTATAAACGCTTGGAACTGCTAAACGGTGAATAATAGAAACACAAGACTTGATTTTAAAAGAAGAGATTGATATTTTCAAAATTTTGATTAGAGCAGAATTGAACTTACATAAATAGTACAATCACAATTAAATAAAGTTTGATTTGGCGTTCGATTCGTTTCAGGCGCGCGCGCCGCCCCATCTCTTTCTCTCGCATCAGGCCGTAATATAAGCTATCTCACTCCTATTTCGCTTAAATTATTTTTCGACATAGGCCCTTAAATGTCGAACAAAATACAATTCAAAATATGACATTCATTGTCATATTTATTGTGTTTGTGCTGTGATGGTATAAAGTTTTTCTTATATTCATTTATTGTGCTAAATACAGGGTGTTAGGGTAAACAGTTGCATTACTTTAAGGAGTGATTGTACCCATGATACTGAACAACTTTCCCTAAGAAAACTATAGGCAATTCGTAAAAAATATTTTGGACTACCCGTACTAAATGCAATCAGCTGATCGAAGTTTTGTATGAAAAGTCGAAAAAAAATTGCGAATTTCCTATAGGTTTCTTCGGGAAAGTTGTTCAGTATCATGGGTATAGTCACCCCTTAAAGTAATGCAACTGTTTACCCTAACACCCTGTATAGTGCAATCAGCCCGTAAAGTTTCTATATCAGGAGTGCTATTTTTGAAACTCATTCGCTGAGCTCAGCAGTTGAAAATGTCAAAATTACTTTGGAGATAGGCATCTTTCTACTGCTGATTTGACTTTCAAAAATCGCACTCGTGAAGTATGATTGAAAGATGCATACCTATCTCCATAGAAATTTTGACATTTTCAACTGCTGAGCTCATCGAATAAGTTTCATAAATCGCACTCCAGGAACTTTATGAATCAGCCACAAGCTGTTATTAGTTGTTGTAGGTCGTGTAGTTTAAACTGACGTTATTTTCGAAAAATAGGGTGATAATTATATGTATTCTTATTCTTCAATAAAACTTGCCGTAGTAGGTAGAAACGACAAACATTTTTTTCTTAAGAGGGTACCGACTAGTGCTGCCCTCACTTGTATTTTAGTACTACTAGACAATTATTTCCAAAAAACAAGAATGTCACATCGTAGTCATTGTTGGTTTTCAATATGTCGAAACATAACAGATTACTATGAGTGTTTTAAAATACAGGGTGTTAGGGTAAACAGTTGCATTACTTTAAGGGGTGATTGTACCCATGATACTGAACAATTTTCTTTGAGAAACCTATAGGAAATTCTCACTTTTTTCGACTTTTCATACAAACGTTCGATCAGCTGATTACATTTAGTATTTAAAGTCCAAAAATTTGTTTGCGATTATCTTATAGGTCGTTCAGTATCATGGGTATAACCACCCCATAAAGTTATGCAACTTTTTACCCTAACACTCTGTTAGTGACTACAGAAATTATTAAAACAAATGCCTGATAAATTGAAAATCGGCAATGATTACAATGTGACAATCTTGTTTTTTGGAAATGTTGAAAACCTCATAGATAAGAAATTTAAAAAATACGATCGAGGTCAGCAATGTAGAATGAATTTGGTGCTCCCTTAATACTTCAATTTTATAGAATTGAAAATTCTTCAAATACTAACTCGCACTGAAAAATGTTGCACTTTCTCGAGAAGTTAGAAGAAATATTTTCTAAAACAAATTATCTTTATTTGTTATTAACGTATGATCAATGTATCCTAGGACACAAAAACATTTTTAAGGGTTCGGTACCCAAAGGGTGAAAACGGGACCCTATTACTAAGCCTACGTTGTCCGTCCGTCCGTCCGTCCGTCCGTCCGTCCGTCCGTCTGTCCGACCGTCCGTCCGCCTATCCTACCGATTTAGGGCTGTAACTTTTGAACCGTAATAGCTAGATAGTTAAAATTCTCTCAGATTATGCGTTTTTACGGCGGATATGTTAACAAATAATAAAAATTTCAAAAAGTTAAAAATTAAGGGGGTTCTTAACAAGAAACTAGTTTTTATCAACGTTTTTTCTTCACGCTCTATCGTAAAAACGGTAATACATACATACTTAATGTGATTATAGAGCAAAATCTACAGAATAACAAAAAATAATAAAAACCGGCCAAGTGTGAGTCGGTCTTGCGCTAAAGGTCCCGGACGAAAAAGTTTTTTTTTCTAAATTAATAATGTTGTGTTCTGTGGTGGTGTGGTACGGAACCCTCGGTGCGCGAGTGTCCGTCTCGCGCTTGACCGGTTTTATTATTATTAAATCTCTATAAAGTATAAAATAAAGTCGCTTTCCGCGTCTGTATATCCGGTAACTCCTCCTAAACCACGCAACGGATTTTGATGCGGTTTTCACCATAGCTAGGTAATTTTCCGCGGAAGGTTTTTGTGTAGGTGCCTATATTATATCTCAGGACTCCCACCTGAGCGAGGCTGGGATGAGTCGCTTGTAAAACATAAATAATTCATACATAATGCTGGACTTGCGGGTTGGTAAGTTTGAAATAACTACCAGTAGATGTCGCTCATGTCCCCTTAAAGACGCAACAGATTGAAAATTTCGGTCTCTGAGCAAATGGCTAGGTGGCGAAATTGGATAACGCACTTCCCCGGTTTGGAAGAGTGCGGGTTCGAATCCCGCCCGAGACTGAATTTTTCAATCTTTAAATTGATTCGAAATAGCACAAAATGGATGTAACATGTTTAAAAACAAATAATATTTGAAATACATACATAAAGTAATACGTAAATTATTGATTATTGGTTCTGGTTATTCAGGTTGTGGAATTATTATAAGTCCTGTTTTTAATACAAAAATGTCTGCAAATCTCATCTCAACGACCACTCCAAACAAAAGTTACAAAAACACATTTCCCAAACACTATCTTAAACTACGTAAAAGGAAATACGTACGTCCGGACACACGTCGTAAAATCATACGACGAAAACTTATTGGAGGAGCAACTTTACTGCCAGTATCATGTCATAGATGATCCCTCATAAAAATATGTATCGATATTGTAAGAAAAAAATATTACGGGAAACTTATGTTAACGCAGCTCACGAAGCCGAAAATGGTACGCGAAAATGAACGTTCTATTCTAGTCCGAGATCCGATCGTAAAAATATGCACCTATTTCTTTGGCGAACGAAATGTGATTTTAATGTATGTTTGCACAGGGGTTAATAACGCCGCCAAGTTGCCTATAAAAATCCTGCCGCAAGTACCTTTTCCATTATGATTTTTGGTATAACTTTTTCTACCTGTCTGTTTGGGAAGTAAATGAGATGCCATCGGAAGGAGACTCATCTAAAGTACTGGAAAAACTAGGGTTGCTACCTCTCAATCTGCTGCAACTACCCTATAGTTGCAGCGGAGTTTAAAAAGTCATTTTTGAACCTGGTAACACTAGAGTGGCGGCAGACTGAGAGATGGCAACCCTAGTTTATCCAATACTTTAGATCAGTCTCCTTCCGACGGCATCTCATTTACTTCCCAAAAAGACAGGTGGAAAAAGTTATACCAAAAATCATAATGGAAAAGGTACTTGCGGCCAATGACATGGACAGGCCTTATGCGAACATTTCAAACCAGAAAAATGAGGCAAAACAATTGACATTTTTACTTCGAAAATGTACTGAGATGACAGACCAAGTACCCTAATTTGTATTGAAGTGCCCTAGTTTTGCGTGCTTCAACTTAAAGCGCTTTGGGCCTAACCATTCATTTTACTTTGATCTAAGCTTGCGGCCAATGACATTAGTAACTTGCGGCAGGATTTTTATAGGCAACTTGGCGGCGTTAAATTAAAATGTGCAAACATACATTAGAATCACATTTCGTTCGCCTAAGAAATAGGTGCATAATTATTTTACGATCGGATCTCGGACTATTCGCACATTTTACGTTCGACGATATTGCTTGGCCCGCTGAGTCAGGGATATTGATGCAGGTTCATACATTGTGAAACACCTTTAGGTGTTCGTGTCATAATTTTGTTTGCGATATTGTTGTTGCGTATACTAACGTATCGTAAAGGTCGGAAGGGTTGAATAACTTGTGAAATACATTTTTGATAGATGAAGTATTTGAACGGTTCTTGAATTGGTTTGGGATGGGATAGTATACATTGTTAAAGAAATGCGTATTACCATTTTTTTTAGGGTTCCGTACCCAAAGGGTGAAAACGGGACCCTATTTACTAAGCCTACGTTGTCCGTCCGTCCGTCTGTCCGTCCGTCTGTCCGTCCGTCCGTCCGTCCGTCTGTCTTACCTATTTAGGGCTGTAACTTTTGAACCGTAATAGCTAGATTATTGAAATTTTCTCAGGTTATGCGTTATTATGGTGGATTTGTCAACAAATAATAAAAATGTCAAAAAGTTAAAAATTAAGGGGGATTCTCAACAAGAAACTAGTTTTTATCTACGTTTTTTCTTCACGCTCTATCGTAAAAACGGTAATACAAACAAGCGTGAAACTTAGTGTGATTATAGAGCAAACCTTACAGAATAACAACAAATACTAAAAACCGGCCAAGTGTGAGTCGGTCTTACGCTAAAGGTCCCAAATATTTTTTTTTTCTAAGTTAATAATGTTGTGTTCTGTGGTGGTGTGGTACGGAACCCTCCGGTGCGCGAGTAGCCCGACTCGCACTTGACCGGTTTTATTTGTTATTTATTTTATTTATCTAAGTGAAGTTTAACGTTTGCAGGTATATAGTATACGGGTGTAAGGAAAAGTATCGTTAACCTTTAAACCACATACTCTCTCATCCCATCAAACTGAAAAATTTTTACTATGGGAGCAAACATGTATACAAAAAAAACTTTTCCGTACTAAACTCCAGTACCTACTCGACTCAAATATATGCAACAGTTGATTTTTGCTCCCATAGTAAAAGTGTTTCAGTTTGTTTAATCTCGCTTAACATTGCTATTAGGGAGCATATTTCGAGCAAGATTTGTAATTTTGTTTTTTTTTTTTTACATAAAAATGTGATTATTAAGATTTTATTTTTTATTTCAAGTCCTAGGTCCGTTAGAACCCTATGTTAGGAAGAGATGGCAACCGACCTACTACGCGTGTGTTTTAAGTTTTTATCCTGCATATCGAATATCGGCCAAAAGGCGCCCCGACATAAGTAAGAGAAAGTATTTCATAGCATAAGTTAGAAAGACAGACGTCGACGTCGTCGTCGTCATCGTCGTCGTCGTCGTCGTCGTCTATCGTGAGGATAGACTAGAAAAGTTTTCAAAAAATCTGAAGAACTCGAGAGAATTTTATTTTTTTTTAATTGTAATTCAAAGTTGAGTTTATCTTTCAAAAAAGCTAAGATCAATAAAAAAAAACTAGAGGTCGCATCCATGTAATTTAAATTTTATTAGAACCGTAACATTAGAAATTGAAATAAAAAAAAAATTTGGGTTTTTTTTACTAACCTTTTTTTATTGAAGCTTAAATGCTGACTTTCGGACTTTTTTGAGAAAATCCCTAAAAAATTCACCTAAAAAAAATCTATGACGCGGGATTTTTTTTTGGGGACGTGGCGAGATAGCCAACGACCCCTCCTATCCACCATTTTAATTTCACCAACGATGCACCAAGCACCCTGTATTTCTGACTATTGTGTATTTCCACACAGAAGAAAATCCGTGGCCGTAGAACGCTTTGACTGTCTGTTTATTAAAACTCTAAAATGAAAAGTGCGAGGTCTAAATCCAATATTTCTGGCGTGTTCTAAAACAAACTGACAGAAACATATGCTCCATAAGTAAAGAAGCAGAAGACTCGAATACGAGTCCTGTTAAATAATTCCAGCTGTTTAGATTCGGCTTTAACTTGAAATGGTGGGACTATACGGTGAAATTTTATGCACCAAAACGCTGAAATTTTTCCACATAAAATTCTAGCGTATCTAATAATAATAATAATAACCCCGCGGGGGCAGCTTGTGGCGAGCTGACGGTGAGTGGCGACACCGCGGACCCCTATCCAGGGGGACCATACAGACATGCGCTCACACACACACACACCCACACACACACCCCCACACCCACACACACAGTAACACACCCCCCTACCTCTGGCTTGCCTTAATTGGCCGTCCAGAGTGGAATCGCAAGAGCAGAACCTATGCTCCAGGTTGGAAGTGTATTGCACGTAATGGCGTAATAACGGGGAAACCCGCTCACGGGGGTAAACCCCGCGATGGTGAAACCGGAGCCGCACCTCTCGACAACCTTCAGCCGCTCAATGAGATGTTGCCCCATTGTCGCACTTTGTGCGTGCGGCCGTTTTATGGGGCCCACTCGACGAGTCGGCGAGTCACCGCCTGCCCTATTTACAATTTTGAGACTAGTTGTCATGGCAGGCGTCCGTTAGTCTCCTCCCATAGCCCAGTATCCATCCATCCAAATTTCACCTCCATAGCCCAAGACCTTATTTTTCCATCGCGGCCATAGCGCCGTACTCCAATAGTCTTTACACAAATGGCGGGGACCATCCCCGTGTGTATCATGTTGTGCGCTCGGGGATGGTATCCGCCATTTGTGTATCCCTTACATTTAGATTAACTTGTCTTTTGAACGGGCCTCTACATGTTGGCTTCGGCCCCATGCACGCCTTCCAAAGGTCCGGGACTTAATTGCCCGTGATTACGGAACGTAAGACATACAATAATAATAATAAGCCCGCAGGGCAGCTTGTGGCGAGCTGTTGGTGATTGGCGACACCACGGACCCGATTCTCCAGAGGGCCCGGATTGATTTGGCCCTCACCTCCTGTCTTGCCTTAACCGGCCGGCCAGGAGTGGAGTCGCAAGAGCGGAACCTATGCTCCAGGTTGGAAGTGTAAAATGTCATAACGCCGGGACTGGTGCGCTTAGCACCGGGAACCGGCGCCCGCAGACTCACCTCTCTACAACCTTAGCCGCTCACTAGATGTTGCCGCCTTGTCGCTCCTTGCGAGCGGCCATTTTGGGGGGCCCATCAAATGAGTTGGCAAGTCACCGTCTGCCATTTTTGACAAACTTAGAGACATTTGTTACGGCAGGCGTCCCGAGTCTCTCCGCAATAACCCAGATTTCCCGGCCCACCAAGTTCACCCCCATAACCCGAGTAGTTTTATTTTGTCCTTCCTACAATAGTCTCTGCACCGAACGTGATATGTCTTCTGGTGCATTTTCATAATGCATTCAGAGATAGACCACGGTTGGTGCATCCCATTGCATTTAGATAAAAGTGTCTCTAAGGGGCCTCTACGTGTTGGACCTGTGTCCCCACGCAAGCCTTCCAAAGGTCCGGGCTTCGGCCCGAGAAATACCAACAAGAGATACATAATAATAATAATAATAACCCCGCGGGGGCAGCTTGTGGCGAGCTGACGGTGAGTGGCGACACCGCGGACCCCTATCCATACAGACATGCGCTCACACACACACACACCCACACCCACACCCCCACACCCACACCCCCACACCCACACACACAGTAACACACCCCCCTACCTCTGGCTTGCCTTAATTGGCCGTCCAGAGTGGAATCGCAAGAGCAGAACCTGTGCTCCAGGTTGGAAGTGTATTGCACGTAATGGCGTAATAACGGGGAAACCCGCTCACGGGGGTAAACCCCGCGATGGTGAAACCGGAGCCGCACCTCTCGACAACCTTCAGCCGCTCAATGAGATGTTGCCCCATTGTCGCACTTTGTGCGTGCGGCCGTTTTATGGGGCCCACTCGACGAGTCGGCGAGTCACCGCCTGCCCTATTTACAATTTTGAGACTAGTTGTCATGGCAGGCGTCCGTTAGTCTCCTCCCATAGCCCAGTATCCATCCATCCAACTTTCACCTCCATAGCCCAAGACCTTATTTTTCCATCGCGGCCATAGCGCCGTACTCCAATAGTCTTTACACAAATGGTGGGGACCATCCCCGTGGGTATCATGTTGTATGCTCGGAGATGGTATCCGCCATTTGTGTATCCCTTACATTTATATTAACTTGTCTTCTGAACGGGCCTCTACATGTTGGCTTCGGCCCCATGCACGCCTTCCAAAGGTCCGGGACTTAATTGCCCGTGATTACGGAACGTAAGACATACAATAATAATAATAATTTATTTCACTCAATACTTAAAAAAAAAAAAAACAATAAACAAAACTAATCAATAACAACTAAACTAAACTAACTAACATCTAACTCTTCTAATCAATACAATAAACTATTATCACAGTACCTACTGACAATTAGCTCTTAAGTAACGAAAAGTTTTATTTAAGGACAAAAATGACACCAGAAACTTAGAGAAGATGGCAGATTCCATTTCATAATAAGCATTTGCGCTCGAAGATGTTGACTAGAAACTATTCAGTTAGGTAAGTCCAACCGTCGAATCCAACTCGGCTGGGCAGCGTTCGGGAAGCTACGTAGTATCTTCACGTCCCAAATACCGCAGTGTCTTAAAACGAAAGTCTTCGATCAGTGTGTGTTGCCAGTGATGACATATGGAACAGAGACGTGGTCGTTCACTCAAGGCCTCATAAAAAGGCTGAAAGTCACCCAAAGGGCAATGGAGAGGGCTATGCTCGGAGTTTCCCTACGAGATCGAATCAGAAATGAAGAGATCCGCAGAAGAACCAGAGTAACTGACATAGCCCAAAGAGTTGCTAAACTTAAGTGGCACTGGGCGGGGCACATTTCTCGCAGAACCGATGGCCGGTGGGACCGAAAAGTTCTCGAGTGGCGACCGCGTACCGGAAAGCACAGCGTGGGTAGGCCCCTCACACGGTGGACCGACGACCTGGTGAAGGCGGCGGGAAAACGTTAGATGAGGGCAGCGCAGGACCGGTCGTTATGGCGATCCTTGGGGGAGGCCTATGTCCAGCAGTGGACGTCCATCGGCTGAGATGATGATGATGATGATGATGATGAATAAGCAATTAGATTGTCGAACGAAGAGAGGTGGCTTTATTTTCATTGTTTCACACGTACTTGGTAGGTAGTCTTTGCACTTTGCCTGTGTATCTTAGTAAGTTTAGCAGTTGATATGAGATAAGTACCTATAAGTAGCATTTCAGAACCTTAACAAAAGAAATCGATTGCGTTTATATTTCTCTAATTACATAATTCCTAGAGTAGCTTACATTCAAATCCGAAAAAAACACGATGTCTTATTCCTCCCACAGCCGTTAATTGAATCATAGAGTAAATAAATTATGCACAACAGAGGGTCAATGCCCATACTAAAAAAGTTGCCACCTTCTGATATGAAAACTCGCGCAAGGACAGCGCCGGTGGTGAGTCACGGTACTACAGCAATGTTTAACTACGTTAAAATGAGTGTTAAACACATTTGTTATTAAAATTTTTAAGAAAATTAATCTATATAATTTATTTCCGTGGAACAAAACTCAAATACTAGTGATCTAATAACGTTTAATTAAGATTTACCTCTCGTTCAGGCCAGTAGCGACATCTGTTTGCGCCAAGACTATACTAAATCTAAAATGTATGGAACTGTCCAGACATGATTGGATTGAAAATACTTAGACTTCAAATTTGATGAGTTTCTCCACCCAGTATGATCCACTCTCATGCTTATTCGACCTTGCATTGGGATGTAAAAAAGATGACGATGATGACTTTTTTAATGTATGTCATTGGAATGCGCTTGCTGTTTTTCAGTTTTTCAGCAACATTTTCTTGCTGCGAAACGTATACCTGTCACCGCGTGTACGCACGCAATATGGAACCGTATGCGATCAGAATACGGCGCTCGCGGGGCATCCGCGTCCAGCGGAACGTTCTCTAAATATTTGAACGATCCACGTTTTACAATTTACACCCATCTGGGGATCTCGGAGCGTTACTTTACGCCCTATCAAATAGGTACCTACTGCGGAATTTCGTAATTAGAAATGTCTAAGTGATTGTTTGAAGGATTTTAATGCTCCTAGGAAATTAGTATCGAATTCATAAAATTGTTGATGAAAAGCCTATGCCTAAAAATGGCGCCGTTTTTCTTTTTTTAGCGCGGCCATCAATCAAACTTGAATATTATAGTTCAGAATAAAGTTAAAAACAACACGTGTAATTACAAATATCTCGGAACTCAGTCCGAACTGAGATATAAAGGCTTGTAGTGCACGTTATGGTAATATTTTCAACTTCAAGCCTTTATATCTCCGTCTGGACTGAGTTTAGGGATATACATGCTAATAAGTTTTGTTTGTTACTTTATTCTGAAATAGAATATTCAAATTTGGTTGCTGGCCGCGCCAAAAGCAACGGCGAAAAATAAGGCGCCAACCTTACATACAAAACCCGCATTATCTTTTAGATGACTTTGTCTACGTGCCTTATGCGAAATTATACAACAGTTATTACTCATATTACACTCACGCCTCTCCTGTCGGAGTAGGCAGAGACAAAAAACGCAACCTGTGTTATCTTCACATACCTCCTTCGTTTTTGGAGTGGTCAAAAACTTTTTTTTAAATTAGGCTCCTCCTATCAAAGAGCCATTATCTTTCAAAATTAATTCGAATTTTTTGTTGAACATTTTAATTGCATAAGTGCAATTAAAATGTTCAACAGGTCCGTGTGGTGTCGGCTAAGAATAGCACCACCCCATTTCCTCCCATATGGGTGTCGTAAAAGGCGACTAAGGGATCTACTGGAGGATGGGCAGCAGCATCCTCTGAGTACACACATTCAATCCAACTGCGATCGCCAACCCGCCTACTAAGCGTGGCGATTATGGCAAATCCCCCCGTTTTGGGGGAGGCCTATGTCCAGCAGTGGACGTATATCGGCTGATATGATGATGAATTAAAATGTTCAACAAAAAATTCGAATCAAATTCGATTCCATTTATCTTACAAAACCACACAGCAGCAATTGGTACCTACCTACTTGATAATTTTAATTGATAGGTACCCCTAATAAGTGAATGCTGAGCAGGAAGGGTAGGCTCACTGTCTTCTACATAATTATTTTGCCCTGTAGTGGGAATCCTACGAGCTTTTTCTAATTTATTATATTATTATCAGCAAAATGATAAAGGACTGATGTTATACGCAGGATGCTCGGATTTACAGTTGCATTAGTTTAAGGGGTGGTTGTAACCATGATACGGAACAACTTTCCCTAAGAAACCAATCGGAAATTAGCAAAAAAAAAAATTGGGCTTCCCATACTAAATGCAATCTGCTGATCGATCGTTTGTATGTAAAGCTGACATTTTTTTTTTATTTTCTATATGTTTTTTAGGGAAAGTTGTTCAGTATCATGGGTACAATCACCCCTTAAAGTAGTGCAATTGACCCACACCACCCGTGTTGTTGCCGTAACACCATGACTGTGTAGAATGTGTGGTAAAATTATAAAGCCCTTATAAATCTCCATTAATAGTTAGGTATTTGAATAACAAATGTCCAAACAGCGAAAGTAAGTCCCTAGATAGGAAAATTTATGCGTAAGTCACCAAGATTAATATGAATAGGTTAACTTTATTCAGGGTGAAATAAAACTAGAGGATATTTATTTATCAAACTATGCACGGCTTTTTCTCGGTAGTGGTAGGTATAAATTAATAGTAACTAGTAAGTAGGTAGAAAGGTAAAACAGATAACCATTCCAGTCGAAATAAAAAAATCTAGTCGAACTAAAAATAGAGTTGGAAAATATAAAAATAAGTGTGTGTAATAAATACACACACTTATTTTTAAAAGCATTCAAGGGGAAAAAATGTATTCGCTAAGCTATATTACTACTGCCCTGCCCTTCAGTGGGATGAATAAAGACTGATGTTAATGTGAGAAAGTTAGTTTAAAAAAGTATCTGATCACTTCATAAAGGATTACGATGGTGAGTTTCGAAGATATCGTTGAAAATAAAAAGATTTATACTTACAAAAAAATCAAAATTCGTAGATCCTTTATCAATAATTAATTGCATTACATACAGGTTGTACGAAAGCTAATTTATTCTGTTTAATTTGTGTTTATAATCATTATGTTGATCTCTAATGCTTTTTCAGTACAAAATATTGATTAGGTTACCTATTAAGGCCTTACAACTGCCTCCGTGGTCTAATGGTTAAGAGCATTGGGCTCTCGACATGAAGGTCGTGGGTTCGATTCCCACGGGGGACACCTAGTGATATGTCACTTTTTGCGTTTTTCTCCAGTTGGTTAGGACATTGCAGGCTGAATCACCTGATTGTCTGAAAAGAAAAATGATTCCGTGCTTCGGATGGCACGTTAAGTCTTTGGTCCCGGCTACTATCTCTGGTGGTAGTAGTCGTTACATAAAACCACGTCAGAGGTCGTAAGGCGGTCTGAAAATACTCTGACACCAGGGCTCTGCCCACACGATAAGAAGAAGAAGGCCATATTGGGGATATATCCTCCCCAACCCTTTTAAATATCACCTCTGTTTGGTATTAGCTCTAAAACCAATAAAAGCATACTTACCGTAAACCAAATTAAGCCCGTAAACAATTTCCAAAGTTCTCAACTAGCAATAACATCGTTTAAAAGGGATAGTGATTTATTAGAGGTGTCCAACGATTAGCATCGAAGAGGGTCCCGTACGGTCCGTTTCGCGCATTTCAATTACTGAGCCTGGGAACCCTATGAATAATGCATGCGGAACCCTGATTGAAACGTTCAGCCCATGTTGGTCTTAATTTTTGAATGTTTTGGTTATTTATGTGCATAAATTTTGGTGCGATATTTTTTGAAGTTTCAACTTTAGGGTTAAAAAAATATATTTTTCGGTATCCTTATTTAAGAGTACTACCTATTTACCAATTCGGTTTGAAAATAAGTCAAAAAGCATATACCGTTTTTTTTATTTTCACCTTTCACGTATTTTTCTTATTTTCCTCAAACGCCACAAAAGTAGATATACCACATTTGAACAACAAAAATAAAAACATTTAATAATGTATTTTGTCAAAATCTAAAATGCACCAACATGTTTAATATTCAGAGAAGACATGGCGTTGCGGTGAAGGAAACGGAAGTGCCGCCGGAAGTAGAGGGGGCGGCGACAAACAGCACTTCCTGTTTCTGTTTAACAAATCCTTGCTGTCAGAATTAAGAGAGGCGCTTTCGAATTTAGAAAAAGAAAGGAAAAATGTTTCTTCGTTTTTTTTTTCTATTTGATATTTCACTTAAAAATACCAGAGGGAAATTTCGGTTGCTTAAAAATTCATTATAAGATTTATTTAAAAATACTGCTGCCCGAATGGACTCGCATAGTAGGGTATGAGACGCTCGAGCGAGCGTCTCATACCCCCGTCTCCCTTAGGGTAGTTCCCATCCTAAGATCATCACATTCGAAAGTTTCGAATGAGAGCATCTATATTTCACTAGCCAGTGCCCAATCGACAGTGTCGAATGTGACATAGGTACTGTCACAAACCCAAGCCCATCGCCAATGTGAATTCGCACATAAAGAATAAACAACTACAATTTATAACTAGAATTGGTTAGGTTCAATAGGCGGTTTCATCACTAAAAGCGATTTCTTCCAGACAACCATCAGATGGAAGAACTACTTAAAGAGACAACTATATTAAATCGCTTCCATCTGGACGAAGGGTGAATAAATCTGACCACCACGAGTTTTTATTGTTTGAATCTTTATACGTTAGAAAATGGACATTACAGAGAACAAAATAATAACTGAAATATAGTAGAAATCTATAGAGTCTGTAGTTTAGAAAACTTTTGATATAAATCTTACTCCAATTATATATATATATATATATTTTTTATTTATAATTAATAATAATTACAATGTCACACAAATTATCTAGCCACATTTAAAGTACCAGAATCTAGCCTGGACTTGTATTATGATGACTAGACAACGATATAGAATACATAATATATAAATACAAACATCCATGACTCGGGTACAAATATTCATATTCATCATACAAATATTTGTCCCTTACGGGATTCGAACCCGCGACCCTCGGCACAGCAGGCAGGTTCACTACCGACTGTGGAAATAATAAAATGGACTCTTGCTTGTGCGTTAGCACTGCATTTCCGCCAGTGTCAATTATTTTATGGGAGAATCTATCCCAATCTCAGGGATTGTTTTTGGACAAGAACAAGAAGAGACTGAGGATTGCGGAGCCTCGTGGCAGGCAAAAACGCGACGCGCGAAACCACGCGAGACGTGTGCTCGGGTCAGTCCCTGCAACGTGACTCCAAAACCATATTTATTCTTATTCCTCCTATTTTCCAATATTAACAACTTGCAGATCACTAAAACCACATCGCAAACAGTTAAACTAATTAATACCTAACATCCAGACAAGAAAACCAAGAGATCTAGCATTGAGACCGAGTTCTATTCAGTGAAAGACGAATAGCGACTAGCATCCAGCTATTTGTGTCTATAAATCTATCGGTGAACTATGTGGGTTCTATAAATTATACGGTTGTAACCCATATTTTTGGTGTGAAATTCGCTTGCATTTCGGTTTTTCTCGATCGAAATTTATTAGATGAATTTGTGTGTGGATTAGGTTCGGTAATATTTTAGCTTAAGTAATTTATTATACACGAGCTTTTACCCGCGACTTCGTCCGCATAAATTATATACCAGATTTTAAGTCAGATGATATGCTATCAAACAAAGAAAGATTCATTAAAATCGGTTCAGTAGTTTTTACGTGATACTTGAACAAACAAACACCCAAACAAACAAACAGACAGACAAAAAATCCAAAAATTGGTGATTTGGAATCAGGGACAGGTAAAAACCATGTCGTAATTTTTTTTTTTGTAAATATTTTCAATGTACAGACACATTTCTGTTACAGTTTTATAATAGTTTAGATTTAGATGGGAATAGCTGTTGTTACTTAAATTAATGAAGTAATTAAAAACTAGTGGTGTACAAAGTAAGTGATTAATTAATTAATTTAACTGTGAACTAACATTGTTATTAAACAAATTTTCACTGACACAATATGGACAAATAGTCTGAAATAAATATTTTGAATTGAATACATTTATCATTTTAACAAATTATTTTACACATTCCCTAAATTCGCTAAGTATTGTGTACATTTCCCAGGAATTGTATACATTTCCAAGATTTCATACATTTCCGATAACGATATATTGAAATTAGGACTTGTTTCTATCACGAACTTTACATTAATTTGTTTGTTTTAGAGTTCAAACTAACTGTACCTACAGTTAATTATTACGCAAATATAACGCGGTTTCAAAACAGGTAAATTTAACTAAAATTAATTTCCAAACAGCCGTAATAACTCATCTGTAACAGATAAGCAGTTAATTTGATAGAGATTACCGATGTTCCCAAACCTGCGGAGTATAAACTACTGCCATTTGATTTATTATGCTTTTAGTTGCGTTTCGGATCTAATTTACATCTAAACATGCTATTTTGTTTTCGCTTCGTGATTTTTTTAAAATATATTTTTGGCCATTTTAAATTATAGAAACAGATTTGGTACCTACCCTACCAATACATTCCTTCATCGAGTCTAAGCGGGGCTTATAATGTCCAAAATAATGTCAAATATTGTAAAATATCTTCATGAAATAATAATACGAATAAATAATTTTGTACTATTTGTATTTTTAATTGAAAAATTAATTTTAATTGCTCGGTAATAATAATAATTGGCCAGAATTGGCATATCTTTAATATTATTATATTATGGAATGGAATGAAGGTATATTTTAGTTCAAACTTAAACTAAAACTCTGAGTACAAAAAAACCATCACCCAACCAAAAACATAGTCAGCAAAATGTATTAATCTTTGTTTATTTTTACGGCACACAAACTCTAATTTTCATGTTATCATGGTTATACAACGTGTTAATGAATTAGCGCAAAACTAGAAAGAAGTTTGTTTAGAATCGAGAGCAAAATCGAATTATCATGGTTTCAACAGAGGTAATTTTTATCAAAATTTAAAATAATTTTTTCCTAAAATTTAAAATTTACTAAACCCGATGTCAACCCACCCCACAGGCACACTCACCCTACTTACTACCAAAACAAGATTATTAAAATGTATCCATAAGTACGTTAGCGCTTTCATTCATTGTTGAAATGATAACAAATCATTTTTGCCTCTGAACTTAAAATGCGAATAACTTTAAATTTTAAGTATCAAAATTATTGTTGAGTTTTGTTTTGTAGAGTCAAGGTTAAGGCACGATGGGGCTGACATAACCTCAGGGTTAAAAGCTCCAATTAAAATAAAATAAAAAACAGAATAAAAAAAAAAAAAAAAAAGTATCAAAATAATGAAATTATTGTTTCAATCTAATTCTTTTGTTATAAATCAGTTGGGGTGTATGAGGTTTTGCGCTAATTTATGAACACATTGTATAGGGGTTTTTTCCGCGATCTTAGGGAATAATTTGGTAGTTGGGGAAAATTTGGAGAAATTAAATCGTTGGGGAAATTGATGGGGAAAGAAATTATTAAAGCGGGGAATTTCCGTTTTTTGGGTCGGGTTTAGTATCCTACGTATTTAGTATCCTTTATCTTCGCTGCGCTTGCCCCCGCAATAGCTTTCTAACCTATATTGTGTGCTCCACCTCGATTGTGCTCCACCAGGCTCTCCCCCTCCCCTTCTCAAAAACAGGGGGTTTCCTCACTCCACCCTTTGGGGGGTGTGATGGAGGGATTACCCCAAGCCCCCCTTCCCCCTCCTTCTAATTCATGCCGCAGGATACTAAATCCGACCCAAAAAACGGAAATTCCCCGCTTTGGTAATTTTCTACACATCAATTTCCCTAGCTTTTTTTTTTAACCAAAATTTTCCCCAACGACCAAATTTTTTAAAATTTTTAATAATATCTTGTTATTATATTTGTTTTCCAAATATATATTTTTTTAATACCTGACCTATCCATTTAGCGTCAATAAAACCACATAAACATCACATTCAATAAGGCATGTCAAAATCATCAGAGAACAGGAAACTACCGCAGTCCGTAGCCGCAGTCACAGGAAAATCCTGTCGAAAATATATCAATTCAATGAGTAGGTAAATAACGGATTCAATCTTGAATCGGAAGATATCGCTTAAATAAGTAAGGAAATTACTTTTCCTGGTTATTACTATATGAATTGGTACTATGTATTTCTATTTCCGTTTCTTTAATATCACCTACGTGTAATTGCATAAAAACAGTAGAATTTTCTTTTTACTTGAAAGTAAATAATAATGTTATTACTTCTTGATATTCAAGAATTTTTTACTTTTGGGAATACGGAAGTTATTTAAGAATATTATTATTTCCTAGTAAATCTCATAATGGTATCAAAAGAGTAATCTAATATTAACTATATAAAATTATAAATAATAATAAAAGATATATAATATTATAATATTATAATATTATAATTATAATTATTAAAATTGTAAACTTGGCAGGGATATACTTTACTAGTACATTGAAGATATTTGCAAAACAATTGTATCTACATAATAATGCAGTGCTTGATGACCATTTTTTTAATTATTGTCTGTTTTTCTGTCTGTCTGTTTGTTTCACTCACTTATAAACTACTGAACCGATTTGGGTGGAGTTTGTAGAGAAGCACAGGGCTTAGTTTTGATTAACATTTTGGCTTTATTTCGTCGCAATCGGTTCATTTAACCGACAGTTATGAGTATTTAAAGTCAGTGGTCTGCGTGTACGAAGTTGCGGGCGCCACTAGTATAATAATAATTATTACTTTCATCATCATCATCTCAGCCGATGGACGTCCACTGCTGACCATAGGCCTCCCCCAAGGATCGCCATAACGACCAGTCCTGCGCTGCCCTCATCTAACGTTTTCCCGCCGCCTTCACCAGGCCCTCGGTCCACCGTGTGAGGGGCCTACCCACGCTGCGCTTTCCAGTACGTGGTCGCCACTCGAGAACTTTTCGGCCCCATCGGCCATCAGTTCTGTGAGCAATGTGCCCACTGCCACGTTAGTTTAGCAATTCTTTGGGCTATATCAGCTACTCTGGTTCTTCTGCGGATCTCTTCATTTCTGATTCGATCTCGCAGGGAAACTCCGAGCATAGCCCTCTCCATTGCCCTTTGGGTGACTTTTATCCTTTTTATGAGGCCTTGAGTGAGCGACCACCTCTCTGTTCCATATGTCATCACTGGCAATACACACTGGATCGAAGACTTTCGTTATACGACACACTAGGTACATAAAATGATCTCATTAGGTATATTTTGAATAAATTCATGAATTTCCTCAATACCTTTCCAATTTACTCATTAAGCGATAAATTAAGCTATAAACTGCCTCGAATTTTTGTTCAATTGGGATCAAAAATTCTAGGCAGTTTAGGCACGTGAGTCGTGAGTAATTTACTCACTTAATTTAGGTGAGTTAGAAGTTAGAAGTAGTTTAGCAGAATTTAAAGTTAACCCACCTAATAACCACCTAGTCATTACACCATCCTTCTAATCAGTAGGGAAGCCGAACAAGCGCTGATTCTGTAGTTTTATGTATAACGAGCTTTTACCCGCGACTCCGTCCGCATAAATTTTTAAGTCAGATGATAAGCTATCAAACAAAAAAAGTTTCATCAAAATCGGTTCAGTAGTTTTTGCGTGATAATCGAACAAACAAACACCCAAACAAACAAATAAACAAACAAACAAACAAACAAACGAACAAACAAATAAACAAAAAAACCAAAAATTGGTGATTTAGAATCAGGGTCAGGTAAAAACCAAGTCGTAATTTTTTTTTTGTAAATATCTTCAATGTACAGACTTCTGTTACAGTTTTATAATAGTTTAGATTATTACGCGTTTAGTTGTAGCACAGATAATATAATACTATACTAATTGTAGGTAGCATCGATGGAGATAGGTACCTACTGCAATACAATACTTGAATGTAGTTTTTACGCGTGTTATTTTTCTCTCTTATGGTCATCTTATGGTGACATCGCACATTATGCCTGTTTGGAAAATATCACGCATGACAATTCTACGCGTTTCCCGGCGTCTATTGGTTTCTGACGCACATAAAAGGAGTGAAATAGGCAAATATGCAACCAAAGCATCCCCTGGGATCCTACTTTGATCTAAGCTGGGATCTACATTTTTAAAGTTGTGTGGCCTATTTTCACATAGAAACGAGTATTTATCATGCGTGATATTTCTCAAATAGTCCATTGCCAGCATTCATAAACAGTATTTAACGAGGACATCTTCTATATTATTGTATTATCAAAATTAATTTAAAAGAGTAGACGCTAGACGGGGTACCTACCAAATCTAATACTTACACTGAAAAAAAAATTACTTGAAGCAAGTAATATTATTTGAATCAAGTTATTTTCACATTTCGATAGAAGGAAACTCGAAAATGTCTTCGTTTGAAATAATATAAGTAGGTATAAAACTGTTTTCTATTAGGTAGGTATAATTTTTGGGCCAAGAACTAATTCATTCTGCTCAATATGGAATCTCGAAGATCTCTCCATATGGCTGGTTTGGTTCATACTATTATCAGATATAAACACCCCAAGTATCTATACGATAAGCTCCAGTGGTACACTTTTCATAAAACCTACAATTCCAGACGGTATAACTGCTACCTGCTGGCAACGCCGTTTCACAAAACAAGAACATTCGAGGGAAGCTTCCGCTACCAGGCGACAAAGTGCTGGAATAATCTTCCACCACCACTTAGGCGACCTCTTTCTAAGCAAACTGTTAAAACACATTTCAAAAAGTGGTTACTCGAACAACAAGCGCAGTCAGGTCCCTGATGCGGAGGCAAGGGTTTGGCGTGTGTCAGAATAATTTTGCGACTATATTGTGCGCGTTTAGAAGTGGGTATTACTTGCGTCATATTATTGGTTGGGTATAATATCATACACACACTATATACATACACTATATACTATTTACATACACTATATACTACATACCTACATTATATTTATTATAAATTATTTATTACACTACATAATTAAACTTTAAAGTATCCTTTAAGCACACAGTTGGTTTGCGGAGAGTAACAGCACAGGAGTGGTATTTTTGAGTCACACGTTAAAATCCACTGCTGATTTAGAAGTGTCAAAATTACTATGGAAATTATGCATCATTCGATCATGATTTTGAAAGTGTGAGATTCGGAAATTGCACTCCTGCTCTGTCAGGCACGGCAGAAAATCGCCTTGCTTATCAAGTAAGGCACTACGTTGAGTCGTGTCCTATTCACCGTCGCGGCACACACCGCTACTATATACCTACCTACTATTTCTATTAATGTACTCTGTTGTTTCGTGTGTGCCTTTAATGGTGAATAAAGATTTTTCTTTCTTTCTTTCTTTCTTTAATTTCTTGTATCAAAATTCAAATGTTTCTTTTGATAAAAGAAACTCTCTTATTCATAATGCAAGAAACAATTAATCTGTTTTGATTCAAGATATTTTCAAACCCAGTAATTCTCGTCACAAGAAATTCAAGTTGAAGAAGAAGAGAAATATCAGCTGAAACATATTTGGTTCTTGTTTCTAGAAAGTATTTTTTCTGTCCTACTGAACTTCATTTGTGGCAACTTGTGGTAGGCCTGCCATGCCATTACATTGGTCAGTACCTACTCTTACATCCCAAATAGGTCAATAAACATAATAAGTTTTTACTTACTCTGAAGTTACCTATTGCTGTTTTTATAAAATGTTGTAATTTAATAATGATTTATAAAAAAATTTACGTAAAATATAATAGTAATACCTAATTTAAAATTAATAAAAATCATGAAAATTGTTCGCATTGCGGCAAAATATTGGACTAAAAGCTCAACAGCTCTGAAATCAGTTAAAGCGCCATCTGTCTAATAGGCGCTGAACTTCTAAGTAACGTTGCGTACCAAACTGGTGTTTGCTGAGTTTGTATAGAATATAAGTTGAACAGTTGTAGAGATAGAGGTGTCGGCTCTGTTGTCAATTGTAATTGCCCCTGCTTGTTTGTTTTTACTAAGGTTAGGCTTACATACCTAGATCTTCCTTGGATATTGTATAATAATTTTCAAATATTTTAAATATTATTTGATAACTATAATAGTTCACCAAACAAAAAATATTCATGAAAGCAACAGATAGATTATTTATAAAGAAACCCTATAAACCCTATAAAAAAAGTCATCAATGGTGATTGTTGTACCTAATCTAAATAATATTTAAAATATTTGAAAATTATTTTACAATATCCAAGAAAGATAGTATACAACGTGTTAATGAATTAGCGCAAAACCTCATACACCCCAACTGATTTATCACAAAATAATTAGATTGAAATAATAATTTAATTATTTTGATATTTAAAATTTAAAGTTATTCGCATTTTAAGTTTACAGGCAAAAATGATTTGTTATCATTTCAGCACTGAAAGAAAGCGCTAACGTACTCATGGATACATTTTTATTATCTTGTTTTGGTAGTAAGTAGGGTGAGTGTGCCCGTGCGGTGGGTTGACATCGGGTTTAGAAAATTAAAAATTTTGCAAACAAATTATTTATTATTTTGAAAAAAATTACCTACGTTGAAACCATGATAATTCGACTCTGATCTCGATTCTAAACAAACTATTTTCTAGTTTTGCGTTAATTCATTAACACGTTGTATAAGCCTAACCTTAATAAAAACATTCGAATATTATAAATATTATTTGATAACTAGTTCACCGAACAAAAAAATAATCATGAAAGAAACAGATAAATTATTTATAAGGAACCCTATAAACCCTATAAAAAAGTCATCAATGGTGATTTGATTACAACCTTTCGTTCTACAGATATTGAATTGAAAGAAAACCATAATTATCTATCATAATTAGTTGGTTAAAATCTCATTAATTGATTTAGTAAAATCTACCAAATGAGTTATAACTATCACATCTTCTTCTTCTATCTTCTTCTTCTGTCTTCTTCTTTCTTCTATCTTCTTGTTTTCTTCTTAACTATAAAACTGTTACAGAAGTGTGTCTGCACATTGAAGATATTTGCAAAAAAAAAGATTACGATAGGGTTTTTAGATGTCCCTGATTCCAAATCACCATTTTTTTTTTGTCTGTCTGTTTGTTTGTTTGTTTGTTTGTGTGTTTGTTTGTTCGAGCATCACGCAAACTTTTTTTTTGACAGCTTATTAGCAGATCATAAGATCTGACTTAAAATCTGGTACATAATTTATGCGGACGAAGTCGCGGTTAAACGCTCGTAGGTACCTAAAAATTTAGTTTTGTAACATCAGTTAACAGAGGTCAACGACATTCAAACAGAATGCAGTAACAAAACTTGCGGCCGCTTCCTAAACTATTCAGGCTTTCCAGATTCAAATTACATAGTTAATATATTTTCGCAAACTTGGGCGATCATTCTGAAATGATCCTAAATGACTTAGATGTAAGACTTCTATTCCAGTGGTTTATTTTAGTAATTTTACTACCTTTCTAATACTAAATGACTGTATAAATAAAATCAATTTTAAATGTTTTAGGCTGGTTTTAGGCCACGGTAGATCTTTGTCATAATTACAAATTGATTTCAAATTATTACAAATCAAAAAAAATACATTTCAATATTGTTGATCAATAAACAAAGTACGACGTGGAAAAGCTACAGACTCTAGCTTCGCTTGAGTGGTATCTATAATAAGATAAGATAAGATAAATTAATATTCTTTATTTGCACACCAAAATACACAAAAAAAAACGTTAATTTATAATCAAAATCCGTTGCGTGGTTTAGAAAAGTAGAAATGATGAAGACAGACGCGGATAGCAACTTTTTTGAATACTATTTAGAGCAGGACTTCCCAACCTTCGGGGGCGTAGTGATATCGTAAGGGGGGCCCAATGCGTTTACATTTTGAAAAAAATCCAGTTAACGACGTAAATTCAACCCATTAATTCATTTTATTAATTAACTCATTCATTCACTAACTAATTCACCCATTCGTTTGTTGTTACTGACATGTTCAGGCTCAGCAGGGCCTCAATTGCACAATTTTATACGGTTTTGGTTTTGTTTTGGTTTTGGTTTAGTTTTTTTGGTTAGCTGAAGTGAAAAAGCTATCGCGATATTTTTTTCTGAACGGTTAAATCGCACAATACAGAAAATTCTATCGAACGGACATCAAACGTTACGCCAACGTATATTCCGAAAAAAAAAAAAAAAGGCTTAATCGTTACCGTTAATATAATTTGCGCAATACGAATTGTGCATAACGTAACGTTTTTGGTCGTGGTTTTGTTTTGGTAGTATCGTTCAAAATTAGCGCGATTGACCCCCAGGTCTCAGATAGCATCTTTCCAGCCGCGCTTGTCGTTTAAATTTCGACAGTCATAGGGCATGCAATTATACTTGTTATACCGGCGTGACGCAAAAAAGTTTGGGAAACCCGGATTTAGAGATTAGAGATTGAAACTTGCCTACGGAACGATAATGGGCTACGACACGCTACGAACCATCTACGAACCTTGCTACGAATTGTGCTACAAACCATAATTAAAAAAATGTCTTTACTTTCGGGTATGAAACTGGACTTAAAAGCTTTGTGCATACTTAAGCAGACTTTATTTGAAATCTGTGCATGCAGCTGTAACGAAAGAAAGTTGAGACTAAACCCTAGTTAAAGGCTTTAGCTAGTAATGGCTAAAAGCCTGAAAACTACACTGTCTCCTTTCTCGAAAGCTTCTTATGATATTTAATTATTTAACTTTTCGTATCTCAGACAGAGTACTTACATTAAATTTAATATTCTTACATACATTACTGATGAAGAGATCCACAGAAGAACCAGAGTAACTGACATAGCCCAAAGAATTGCTAAACTTAAGTGGCAGTGGGCGGGGCACATTACTCGCGGAACCGATGGCCGATGGGGCCGAAAAGTTCTCGAGTGGCGACCGCTTACCGGAAAGCGCAGCGTGGGTAGGCCCCTCACACGGTGGACCGACGACCTGGTAAAGGCGGCGGGAACCCGTTGGATGAGGGCAGCGCAGGACCGGTCGTTATGGCGATCCTTGGGGGAGGCCTATGTCCAGCAGTGGACGTCCATCGGCTAAGATGATGATGATGATGATGACATACATTACTTATATTCTGAATATAAGAGTAATTTGAAAAAATCTACTCTTGTTATAAAACAAGAGTCACACACAATAAAAACACACACCCAATCACAATAAATAATGAAACATATAATTAAAATTTGTACAAAAAACTATTTTATTGTTATCTTCAATGATAAAAGTAGCAACTAAAAATGTATTCCTTAGTTAATAAAGTGAAAATTAAGTGCTAAAAATAATATTTTACCCTCAGAAACCTTAATAAATGTTTCTCCTAAAATTACGTTCATTTGATATTAAAGTAAATGAAGAGTAATTAAATGTTCATTACAGGAAACGTCAAATGCAAAAGTTATTTTTACTTTTCTGTAAAATGTTCGTTAATATCTATGTAAAATTCTATAATAAGCTGAGAGAAATTGTTGAAAGGGGCAACGAAGTACATTTTTAGTAAATATAGAGTTTAACTTAAGTCCTTCTTAATATGCTGACGATTTGTTTGTCAACTTTCTCTATGGATCAAGGTCAAAATCACAAAAAAAAAAACACCTGCTGTTTCATACAAAACTGCAATCATACTGGACCCAAATATAATGGGTTAGCTGATTATTCTTTGTCCTATGTTCGTCCCATAAAGAAAGACGTTCAGTCTTTGTTTTTGTTTCTGATCATTCTCCTACAAAACCATCACCATATTAAGTTGGTTCCTGTATACCTACTTATTCGAATAAATACATTATTCTCAAATTGTATTACATTATTCTCCTGGTGACTTGAAGTACAGGTATGTGTGTGCAAACATGCATACTTACCAAGCACCAGTCTCCACCTTCAATCCTATATACATATATTGTGCAACGTACATGTAAACCTTTTGTGCACAGGCGTGCATTACCACCAGGCACAAGTAGGCAAACAGAACTGAAAAAGAACCTATACCGTGTTTTCAGCATAATTGTGCCCACGACTATACCCCGACTGCTATCAAACATATTTTTAATACTATACCTACCATATTTACAATCCACATTTCGCTGACAGTGCCTGAATTCTGTCCAGCGCCAGCACCAGAGTGGCAAGTAGGTAGATAGTGAGCCTGTTGGTCACCAACTTGCCACTGGTTTGTATACTGTTTCACGTTTAATTTCTTACCTATTTCTTGATAACACTGCTCTCTTTATTGACGATCAATCTTCGCTAGTTGATGAATATTATTAACGACGACAAATCAAATGAAAACTGCGCGAAAAGATTTGAACTGTACGTAATTTATCGAAACACATTTGATCTTTCACTACAAACCTTACTTTATTTATAATTTGTCAATATTAACAAAATACACAGCTAGAAACAAAATATTCAGCTAATTTCTACCCAAACACATAAAAAACAACTGAAAACGTTTGAACACGCTCGGAATTCAACAAACTGTCAAAGTCAAACAAAACAAAATCGACCAACAAAGGGCTGCGTTCCGAACCTACGCCCCAGGTGCACCCCGAGTGCAACTTTTCGCACTAAACGCCGTTCAAGAGTGCTATTTTTGAAATTCACAAATCTTTATTCGTGTACGAATAATGCATAAATTCCATAGAGTTTAGCATCACTTTCGTATACGAATTAGGATGTGTGACTTTAAAAAATCGCACTCCAGAGCCTCGGTGAAAACGTTTTTACCATAGAGCGAGTTGAAAAAACAACCGCACCCAAAGGTCGTGAACGCAGCCAAGTGAACAACGTCAAGAGCGCGCATGCAACCAAATAGCGAAAATACAATCTATCAATGAGATGCCAAGCGCTTCGTTGTTTTCACACGAGGTTGGTTAATACATTACGCATGCTTATTTTGTGACAATAAATAGCGAAGGTCAAACGTCACGTATTATCGCGTGGTTAATGCGTACTTTGCATTTTTGTCGTATAGTTTTTAACAAGTGTAAATGCATAGGTAGCCATATATCGTTTGTATTGCGTAAGCTTGTGCTGTTTGAAAACTGCCTATTGCGCGCTGCGGCCCGAACTTCGGGCAGTTCTTGCGCGCCATATTTGAATGTGGAATTAATCTTTTGGATGCTTTCTTTGTTTGTGTTTATAGAGTATGACTGTAAATTGTTAGTTGATTAATAATTAATGAGGAGACAAGTAGGCACTGCCTAATTGCCTATATACACTGCACGCGCATGCTTTTGTGGAGAAAATAAAGTTTTTGTATTTGTATTGTTGTATTGTATTTAACTTTCTAAAATAAAGCTTATTGTCAATTGACAGGTTAAATAGGTTAATTTTTATTCCTCATTAACAAATTAAAGTAAATTATTACCGATGTAAATGGAATCAACCTATTGTTAGGTTAATTATTATAAATAGCTAAAACTAATTTAAGATATGTTAGTTTTTGTTTATAAATTATAAGTAGGCTAGGTTAATTTATTACATATTACAAAAAAATATTAATTTGCTCTTGACCTCAGTCCAGTATTCAAGGCAAAGATGTGGTCGAAGATGTAGCGAGCTTACCCAGAAGAACCCTATTCGGGTTGTAAGCTTTCGGAAATACTGTCGCAGGCAGGGCATTCCACTCCTTGGCTGTGCGCATTATAAAAGATTCTGGCCTTGTACCCGGACAAGGTGTACGTGTAGGTTTCGATGTTCGATATATCGCCACTATTTCGGTCCGCACTTCATTGTAATAGAGTTGACATTGGAACGAAAACGTTCACGCAATTGCAAAGTTCGAATGTTAATATGTAACACATTTAAGTTTACAACATTATAATATTATACCACTAGTGACCCGCCCGGCTTCGCACGGGCAATGCTGATATAAACCTTCCTCTTGAATTACTAAAAAAAATATTTGAATATTAAAAAAAACACGCATCAAAATCCGTTGCGTAGTTTTAAAGATCTAAACATACATAGGGACAGACAGCAGGAAGCGACTTTGTTTTTAGTGATTTACATAATATTGTTTTTGTAATCCATAAAACAATACAACCATTGACTCATAAATATTCGAGATGCCTAAACAGTAAGCTCTCAACCAGCCCCAAATAAAACGAGAGAAGAATATTGAACAATAAATTCCACCTGATTATGCATCAATATAGCATTAATCAGCCGTCTGTGAGTAACGTAAGGCAGGTTCAAGAGCGGATAGATCAAGTGGGAGCACTCGTGCGGAGAGGCCCTCATGCGGAGCGCGCCTGAATTAATTCGGCGATTGCGTTGAGTGCGCTTCACTAGTGAAAAATTATGCGACTGTCAGTTGTTCAAATATTATCGAGATGTGTTGAAGATGGATTGGATGTGGCGTTATAATATAACATAGGATCCTTCTTAATATGTTGACACTTTTTTAAGGGGATGATCTACCGAACTGAACAACTTTCTCTATGGCACCAACATCGAGATCGCGAAAAAAAATCTGCTTTCCCATACATTGACGACCCGGTTGGTGTAATGGTTGACACGCCGGACTGCCAAACCAGGGTCCTGGGTTCGAATCCAAGTTCGGTCATGGATGTTATATGTTTGTACCGTTGTTGTGTGGTTCCCATAACAAAAAGCCTAGTGCTTACTTGGGATCGTTACAATGTATGTGCCTTTATTTATTTATTTTGTTTATTTATTGGGCTCGAGTAGGTTTGCAGTTTTGTATGCACGAACTGATTTTTTTTCGCGATTTTGATGTTGGTTCCATAGACAAAGTTGTTCAGTTTGATGGTCTGATCATCCCATTAAAAAAGGGTCAACATATTATTATTAAGACGGACCCTGTCTGTATAAGACTATAATATAGCGTTGTCCAGCAACATCGACCGCGTGAATCCACATCCGTACAATCTATATTTTGACAGTCAGTCACAGAACTGTTTATAAGTACGTATAGATTAAATTGAAATAGTTTGATGAACTTTAAGGGATCGATCATGAATAATGAAGATAAGTGAAAAATTTATCATAAACAAAGATGGCCCGATATCGGTAGCTCAGTTGGTAGTGAACCTGCCTGCTGTGCTGACGCGGGTACGTATCCCGTAATTGGCAAATTTGTATGGTATTTACCATACAAATAATCAGTAATCAGTATGTACCAAAGTCATGAATTTTTGTATCAATATCGTTGTCTAATCATCATAATAAAAGTCCAGGTTATAGATTCTAATACTTTAAATTTGACTAGATATTTTTGTGTGACAATGTCCAAGATATTAATTTGATTAATTATTATTTAATTACTTGCGCAAAGCGCAAGGCCCACTGTAAGAAAAGTAAAAAACTATAAATACATTCCCAAAATGTGGTTTGAACATAACAGTAGGTAATCATCAATCCTTGTCAAAAGCATTTCATGTAAAAGATGTAGAGCCAACTCATAATCCTTATTACTCTTTAAAAGTTATTAGTTCTCATGCACGTAGAGCCAAGCCTTGAGTATGCCTTCATCTTGGTCAAAGAAAGTTATATGGGTTGGCCGTTTCGCGGAACTTTGGTACATAAGCATAATGGATAACATTATGCCATTAGTCTCAGACAGTGGGCGACGAAGAAAAGCGTCGGTGGTAATGATTATGTTTTGCTTATAAATCTTATAATATTATCTATGCCAAAGTTCCGCGAATCGTCCAAGCCTATAACTTTCTTTGACAAAGAGAATAGACTAATGAGAATACGAGTGTAAGACACTAAGCTAACAAAAAAAAAATTAACATAAAATTTAAACCGACTTCAAAACTAAAAAAGTACTAAAATAATAATGTAACCAGCGTCTTTTAAATTCGCATTTTATAAGAACTATAAGTCTGTTTAATTTTTTTTATTAAAAAAATATTATTTCCAAATGTTTAGTGTTAGTATTATATTGGGTTGACATAATTATCTGTTGTATATAGGTTGTATATGCAAGGGGAACATCAACACGAAACATTTATATCCATCGACGATAATTTGCTACATATTTTTGAGGAGTTTATGGAACAAATAGACAATGTGTCTATCTCCGAAACCCTTCACCAGATCATCACAAAATAAATTGAGACAATAAACAAAAAAAGAATCGCGTAACAAACATACAAAAACATATGGGTCAAATAGAGAACTCCCTTTTTTATTTTTTCTTCGGCTAAAAATCAGCTGTGAGCCTAATCATCCAATCAGAAAAAATCAATACAAATATACGCAGTATCTCGAGTTTCTAAAACCCATTTCCCCAAACAAGGTGCAAAACAAAGTAATAAACATTAAAACGGTGCGAAACAAAGCCTAACAGAAGGGGTTGTTATAATTAAAAGGGGCTGATTTTTAGACTTTATTTCACGGCCCACCTTTTGTATAAAGACAAAGGCGTCGGCTGACAATAGAGGTCACCTATACCGGTGGATAACTGGTGGTGTGGCCATACGTTTTTGTATATATGAGATATTGCTTTGTTTTATTTCTTATAAAGATTAAGGTCAACTTACACTACACTATATTATTCAATCTTATGTCACAAATATTATTTAATGATCAAAATTAATAACTGTATCATTTAACTAGTAGTTTTATAATTTTCCGGCTAGTTCCAATCGTGTGGTGTGACCTTGAATGTCAGAATATACGGGACAGTGTAATTGGAGAAAGGTGTGGACTGAAAGAGGATATAGTGACAAGGATTGAAAAGGGAATGCTGAGATCGTTTGGTCATGTGGAAAGGATGAGTTATAGTAGACTGACGTATGGAATATATAAAGCCAGTGTGAGTGGAACAGTCGAAAGGGGTAGTTCTAGACATACCTACATGAGCAGCGTACTAAGGAAGGGCTAGATGAAATTATAATGTTTCTGCCCGAAACCGACGAGCGTGTATGAAACGAATTATGACTGTGGAACAGGCAAAAGAGGTGTGTCAGGATTGTAGCCGATGGCGATCCGTTGTCTCTGTCTACCCCAATGGGACACAGACATGAGTATATGTATGTATGTAGTCCTATTATATGGCGGTCAATTTGTTTATTATACACTGAAAAAATTTTTTTTACTTTAACTAAGATCTTGTTTATGATAATCATGCATCATGAATCCATATGAGCCTGTCAACATCATGACTTCTCAGACTAAGAGAACTTTGTTAAACGAATTCGGCTTGTTGTTACAACTATACCATCTTTTGTTTTTAGTAAACAATAATAACGTCATTTCAAATATTTTGGTACTAATTAAGAGAAAATACTTCTTAGTTGGCTCACATTTTTTTCAGTGTAGGAACGTCAGAGGCCAATTAACACGTTCGCGGACGAGAATACCATAGTATTCGAAATCTGCAACCTTTCTGTGACATGGATGCTATAGCAATCACCGATCACACTACCGTGTGCTGGGGATGCAATATGATCGAGCAATAATATGTCGACTGCCATAGCAATCGTTGTTATATTTTAACGTGCACAGTATATGGCGGAAGCTGCTATAGTAAATTTAAATTTTTCATACCTAATATTAGTTTCCAACATGGCGAACGTGGCGACTGCTTGAAAATACTTTTTCAGAAAGTTTTCCACTAACTTGAACTTGCCTCCACCAATCCGCACTTGGGCTTCTCGAGGCATCCCCTCACTCTTATTACTTTGCCCTACAGTGGGGTCTAACACTCTACGGGGTGTAACAAAACACCCTAGTAATACTTAAGGGGGTGCTTCAGACCATTAAACTGAACAACTTTCACTATGGGGCCAACATTGAGAAAAAATAAAAAAATCATCTGTCCCATACATTTTAGTCGAGTCGGTACTACAGTATTGTATGGGACAGCAGATTTTTTTAATTTTTTTTCGATGTTGGCCCAATTGTGAAAGTTGTTCAGTTTGATGGTCTGAAGCAGCCCCTTAAGTATTACTAGGGTGTTTTAGTACACCCTGTATAACTTACGTTTCGAGCAGTCATAGCTCATAGGGAAGAGAGTTAGCAACTCATTCGTGAGGCGGCAATTCGATTCTGTTTATGTATGTGTATCACTATAGGCACTATAGCTTGGGGGTAGATGAAAACATCGTGAGGAAACTTGCATACCCGAGAATGAAAAGAAAATATTCCATTGGTTCGGAGATATGTGTAAAAATATGGGTAAGCTTGGGGCGAACACAATAGACCAGCAAGGTCACAATGTTACATACGAACCTTGTTCGCAATATCACAGTCAATAATAATAATGATACGTTTATTTTAGTTATAATTCTCTGGCCACCCTACACTAGAATAATATCCCATAACTGGGAACAATAGTAATTTGAAAAGCGCGTGATAAGTCTCTGACTGAGACACGATTTGCAAGAGATTATTTAAACGGAGATAATTTTTGTTTTCCCTCCAAACTTATTTCAATTCTTATTTAAATTTTTTTTCGTTTCGCATCAGCTGCAAAGATTAAATAAAGGTAAAATCTGTGGTACGTATTTAAAGAAGAGGTTTCTGTAAGTTTTTATTATTATTTGCCGACATATTTTTTTTATAGGACTAAACCGACGAAAGGCTTGTCTGCTCTATTATCAATTCATTGTGGTATGTAATTTAGGATTGAGGTAGGAACCATAAATGTGCATTATTATTGTGATTGTTCTAGTCGGGACTTAGTTTGCGTTGACTTAAAAACTATCATATTGTGTTAATCCAGAATATTTTATATCAGTGTGCTCCATCCAAATCGGTTCAGCCGTTATCGTATACGTAGATTCATAGGTTCTTTTTTCTTCTTGATTCTTCTTCTTTTCTTTCTTCTTCTTGATTTTTGATTCTTTCTTCTTATACGTGATTTAGTTATAAACATACATTCTAAAGAATCATGAAACGTTAATTTTCTGATTTTCCAAAACATCTCTTACTACTCTCTTAATATTCGTGAGCATATAATATGCATGCAGTTTTATTTAAGAAAAGAAAATATTAGGCTCAAATTGTTTTTTATTTTTTATTTTTTTATTTTCATGCTGAACGTTTTTATTTTTTAAATAAAATTATATTACGGTAAAGCTGTATTGGTTCACAAGATGTGACGACACCATAGTATACTCAAGCTTCAACTGTAATCAACTTTATTGATTTTTACCTAACATTTACTGTAATTTCTTATATAACACCATTCACATTAACAAAAGACTTTTGAGGTACAATTTCCAACATAATAACAGTTTTTTCGCTGTTCCCGAAACTTAATTCAAGCTCTAATGTTACGCTATTAGCGAAACACCTAAATATTACAGCGTAGATATTGTATATATTACATTTTGTCCCAAATTTAACCTCGCACAAAACGCTTTCAAAGCCACCGCCACATTTTCCATGCCATTAGTCCGTGAAAATATTCACCTTATGTTTCTTAGAAGTCCGTTACATAATTATGTTCGCTTACCGTTAGCATAATTTCTATAAAATTAGCAAGTAACGTAGCGGTTTCGCAAAGTCAACAATTACGTACACTGTTTGAGAAAATTGAGGAACACGATACCGCTTGTTTTGTAAGAAATAAAACAAGGCAATAAGAAATACTTGAACTCATTGTAAGTTTCATGAATGTTATTGTATTTTAGCATGGTCTGTTTCAATAATAAGGTAAACGACAGTAATAAGAAAACTTTTTGTAAGTGGTAGAGTGGGAAGGAAGTTAATTCAGAATATTAATTATTAATTATTCATTAGTGGTTAATTACAACCACCTGCATGGAATCGCGAATGAAACTGCTACATAGTGCCACTTCTATATTCTATAGCACCAATGCTAATTGCGCCACTGCTATATAGCGCCACTGTTAATAGCGCTACTGCTATATAGCACCACTGCTATATAACACCACTTATATAGCTACTACTTTCTTACCACTGCAAATTATATACCTATACACCGATACTATACATGGTGAAATTGATATCATTGGCATCCTTTTAAACTAAGAGTCTACCCATCAAACTGAACAACTTTTACTATGGGAGCAAAACGATCGGAGCAAAAAAAAAACAGCTGTTGCATACATTTGAGTCGAGTAGGCATTGCAGTTTAGTATGGGACAGCTGATTTTTTAGTTGCTCTGATCGGTTTGCTCCCATAGTAAAAGTTGTTCAGTTGGATGGGTAGACTCTTAGTTTATAAAGATGCTAATGATATCAATTTCACCCTGTATAATATACCACCGCTATATAGTATCACTACTAAACTCCTTAATAAAGGTAACATGAAGAAGGTACACAGTTTTTCATGTCAACGAATATTAAATCTACGGCCAGCTAAACTGCCCTCTTGTTAAATATTTTAATATTCCCGTTAATAATTCAAAGTTTAATTAAAACGGTAATCAACTGAGGTTGCGCTTATACTATTATTGGAAATTCTATTTAAGGTAAAGGGCCAGTGAGGAATATTTATTGTCAAATTATTTTTGTCTATTTTAGGCATACATGCCGAATACTAGTATGTTCTTATTAAACTTAACAACATAGAGTAAACTATTCATGTAATCTTACAAGGTTACTAGTTTTTTACGAAGAAAAAATTACGACACTCATAGGTCACTTCTAGGGTTTCAACAAGCTAAATTAGTATTAACAATTTTGTGATCTACTTGATTCTATTAAAGCTGACGTCAGCGACGAAAATATGTCGACATTCTAAGATAATTTTAGGGTATCTACTTACAGATTAACCTTCCCTTTCCGATCCCTTTTTATTTGCTTTTAATTTTGTTATTTTGTATGCTTTTAAAGAGAATATTATTATTGCCTATTGCATTGTATTGTAATCGTACGTCCTTACGTTCCTTTCATTCTGTTTTTGGCGTGCAAAAAAGGAATATTTAGTTATTTGGGTCGATCAACTATTTTTTGTCCATACTATGTCCCAATCATTTGCATAAAATTTTCTCAATGATCAGGCTCAGGCTCAAGCTCAGGCTTTGCTTGCCCCAAAAATTTATGTTTGTTGAATAACTAAGGATTCCATTTATTAAATACATACACGGTTTTGCAAAATTACTTGAATTTTGGCGGTTATCCGATGGACGCAAAGTATCTTTTCATTGTACATCTGTCGGTCCCCAAGCACGACTAGTGAACAAAACTTTATACAGTGAAAAAAAATTACTATTGCTACGCAAAAACTAATTTTACTATAACATTTCACCTTATTGTTTTGTTCGCAAAAGCGTGTAAAAATTTCTTAAAAAATTCTCCCCCTATCGGATAAATTCTGAATTATTTCATTGTCCCCAAGCTTTTTGGTCTATCGAACAACCGCTCAAAACGACTAGTAGTTCAACACAGATGGTGTAATGCGTATGCGTGTAGAAGAATCATAACCCAGTTATCAAATCCCAGTTAGCAAACCGATCGAAGTCAGTGTCGAAATAATTATGACCTGATTTTTAAATGCGGTGTTTCAAAAAGTTAAATTAGTAAGTATTGTTATTAATAAGTTATTGATTCTATTGCAGGAAGAATCCTGACGGCACGGCAGCGACGAAAAATTAACGATCTTCATAAGTAATTTTAGGATGAAGATGATGTTATCATAATTATTATTGTAAACACTTTGTATTAGTATTCTACTGACCTCTGAGTCTTTTAAAGAAACTTTTCAGTTTTCTCAATAATTAAATAAATAATTATTCAAGAACCCAGCTAACTTGTAAGAGCTTGAGTACAACTTTAAAACATTAGCATGTTTATTAATTTTACAGAAACATTTTAGTTAAAATGTTTGCTACAATTTACTTTTAGAAATTTCGTGAGTTTTGCCTTTCCTACTTACAGTTTAGGAAATTTTGTTTTGTTAAATTATTGTTATTAAATTTGACATAGAGTTGTCTATAGTAACATTAATGTTACTAGTTTGTTGTCGTTATTAGTTTTTAATAAAACTGAAAACCTAAAGTGTGGCCGAGGATGGAAGTCGGGGCCGTAGCCTCAAAAAAAGATGGAGCTACGATTTGGATGCTCACCAAGCAGACTGGCATTAGCCGTTCAGCGAGGAAATGCTGCCAGCATCTTGGCTACCCTATCCCGCGCGGTCCAAACCTGCACCATATTTTAGGTTAAGTTAGTTTTAGGTTCTCAATATTTTTATTTATTTTTAATGTACTTACCCACTTTTATACATTTTATTGCCACACAAAAATACAGAATAGGTACAAAAACAATAAACAGATTCATCACAAGAAAAATTTAAATAACAACAGATTATGTCATGGCTCTACCGTATGATATTCCTCTCCGTTCAGCTAAACTTGGAAACAGGTTCTCTGGAAGAAATCACTTTTAGTAATAAGGCCGCCTTTTTTACCCTTCTTTTTCATGTATATTATTGTCTGTGCATCTTGTTATCAATAAAATCACTAATACATCCGTCCCTGTAAATCAAGAACATTAAATTCTGACTGACTTACATAAATCCGGTTTATACCGGAATTGCACGACGAGATCCGGTTACGTCATACGACTGATGTTATTACGATCTATGATTAAGCCTCCCTCTGATATCCATCTCGGTGATACTGTTAGGTATTTCTGTGACACTAGGATTTTGTATTTTGTTTCGTTAGAGTTATGACTCATTCTATTTTATTGATCTGAGCTAGATCTGAGCTTACTGTTTATCGTTGGTAAATCTTAGTCGAAAAGTTAGTATATTTTTTCAACACTGATTTAGTCCTCTGTGTCACTATTAAATTTATTTTCGATTGACGGTCGGATGCTGTTGCTGCTCCCGCGCACTCTGAGGATGGACTGCCGATGGACGTATTCTTGCGCCAGACGGCATAAAAGCCTTCTTTCTGTGCACGCAGAAGCGCGGCAGCCACAACAGCGGCAACGCCCAGAGCGGGTTATTATTTGGACCCGCAAAGCATTGTTTGTCTTTTAGGTATATGATCCACAGACTTGCTTCTACAGGGTGAAATTGATTTCATTGGCATCCTTTTAAACTAAGAGTCTACCCATCAAACTGAATAAATTTTACTATGGGAGCAAACCGATCGGAGCAAAAATAAAATCTGCTGTTGCATACATTTGAGTCGAGTAGGCACAGACATGCTAATGATATCAATTTCACCCTGTATAATGATGTGCAGTTATGTCTACAAGTATGCTTTAAATTTTAAAAATGAAAAGCGTTGGTGGCGCGTTTCGGAGTTCCCTTCTTCCCCCTTTTCCTTTTTCAGACTTTTCTTTTTACCCTTTTTTATTTTACTTTCTGCACTTGACTGTTCTCACATTTCCCACTTCTCCCTTTTCACTTTTTTCACTTTGCTCACTTTTTTTTCTCTTTTCACTTCACTTTTTACTTACTTATTTTGACTTTTATTCTCTTTTTTCACTTTTTTTACTTTCTTTCAGTTTTCTTTCTTCTCCTATTTCACTTGTTTTGATTTTTCTCCCTTTATCGACTTTTTTTCAGTTTTCTTTCATCTCCTTTTTCTCTTTTTTCTGTATTCTAGTGAAACGTGGATATTCGGAGACATCAGAATACTATGACTAGACCGGAGGAATACAGTCCTGAGCTCATAATTTATCATAAAATACTTATTTATTAGCCTTCACAGGGTTCATGACTAGAACTTGTAAACATATTTAAATTAGAAAACAATTATTTGTAACCACATGAAAAATCAATGAAATTAATTTGATCCTTGGATTAAATTATGACACTCATCCTCCCTGAATATGCCATTCCAACGCCTGGCCAGACTTCATAACAGTACCTAAAAGACCACCTCATAATATTGGGCCAAATTCTTACACATCTGGAACAAGACACAAACAACTACGAAAGATAGTGTGACATTACCACAGTGTGTCACATAAACCGTCTAGGATATTATCTAGGATATTAAGAGGGGGTGATCATATATTGGGGAAGTTGCCGTCACGTGCCGCGCCATGTGGGCTTGCTACTTATTGCCAACTCTCGTTATCGTGTGATATTGATCGTGGTAAGATGTAAAGTTTTAAGAGGAGTGTAGTAACTAGGTAGTACATCCTCACGACTCTATACGCCAAGGGAGCAGTCAGAATGACTACATTTACAGTACCCAAATGCCCAATGAGACAATGTAGTGAGCTCTACGCTATTTTTATACAGGGTGTAACAAAACACCCTAGTAATGAGGAGGTGCTTCAGACCATCAATCTGAACAAGTTTCACTATGGAGCCAACATCGAAATCGTGAAAAAAAATCCTCTCTTTCATACAAAACTGCAGTACTGTCTCGACTCAAATGTATGGGACGACAGATTTTTTTATTTATTCTCGACGTTGGCTCCTTAGTGAAAGTTGTTCAGATTGATGGGCTGAAGCATCCCCTTAAGTATTACTAGGGTGTTTTGTTACACCCTGTATAATAATACACACAATGAAATTGAAGCATGTATCCTCATGACGTTTTTTCGCAGAAAAGCCAGTACTGTGAGTATTTCTACTAATCGTACATTTTTCTAAAAGCTTATTCGTACCAGTTTGCCTGGGAGAAGATTGAACCGTTGCCACCTGGACGAAGGATGAAACTACTTACCACTAGATCACCACGACAGTTTTTATACAGAGTCCAACTCAGTCAACATGATCAGACCATTAAACTGAACAACTTCTCTCTCTCTCTCTCTCTTTCTGGCTTTTAATCCCATAATTATGGTGGTGGGGTCAGCCTTCCGTGACTGTTCTCTCCACCTTGCCCTATTTCTGACATCGTCTTCGGAGACATTGCACTCGGTCATATCACTACGATCTGTGTTCATCCATCTAGTCTTCGGACGTCCTCTTGGTCTCTGTCCTGGAATCGACAGTTGCAGTGCCATATTGAACAAACAAACGCAATATTGTTTGTGCAAACTGAACAACTTCTCTATGTGACCAAAATACAAAACGATTTTATTCGCGATTTCGATTTTGGTCCCGTAGAGAAAGTTATTCAGTTTGATGTTCTGATCATCCCCTTAAAACGCCGCCAGTGTATTAAGAAGGACCCTATAAAGGGTGTTGTTAGCATTTCTTTAAAGCGTGATTGTACTCAGACACTGAAAAACTTTCCCTCAGAAGTCTACAGGAAATGAACAATTTTTTTTTTGGATTTTCGTTACTAAATACCATCAACTGATCGAAGGTCTATGTTTTTCTGAATGTAGTTTTTTCCACCCATTAAAGTAATGCAACTGTCTACCCTTAACCTCCTGTGCATCTTCATAATACGAGTTAACGGCGTGCTACTGAGTTTGTTTTGTTATCTTGATGAAAAGATTAGCCAATGGGAATTGGGGGCTCGCTGGTTGCTCAGAAAACACTTCACTAAAGCAGTAGGTCTCTCAAAGATTCTATCTTCGTGCGACGCGTCTTGTAATAATTGGAATAATCTAATAACTGCCACTCACTTCTCATCCTAGAGAAGGCAGAGTTGAGATCGCCTGTCATATGGAAAACTTATGGAAATTGACAATTCGTCTGAATTTGCTCGAGTGAAGACGCTCGCAGCCACTCGGACATTAATACGAGTAAATCGAAGGAGACAGTCCCTATTTCCAATACCTACTTTTGGCAAAATGTCGTATCATGAGATGATTTCAATAAAGAAACTAAATAACATGTCTTACTGAGAATTGACAAGGTGTTACTGTATGGTTACCATAGTTAGACATAATCGTAATAGAATTGACTTAATCATTATCATCAGCGTTTCACTTTTTAGGGTTCCGTACCCAAAGCGTGAAAAAGGGACCCTATTACTAAGCCTACGTTGTCCGTCCGTCCGTCCATCCGTCCGTCTGTCCAACCTATTTAGGGCTGTAACTTTTGAACCGTAATAGCTAAATAGTTGATCATCAGAGAACTTTGTTTATTACTCGTACTAACAACGTATGTGTATTCCACGCGCAACTACTGGTCACTGTCATGATGTCTGTCCGATATCTGACGATGAAGCGCCCGCTTGCCCCATTTCCCGTCCCGCCTTTGTTGCCTGAGCCTGAGGACAAGTTACTAGGACTGACCCGTACACTATACTTTTTAGGGTTCCGTACCCAAAGGGTGAAAACGGGACCCTATTATTAAGCCTACGTTGTCCGTCCGTCCGTCCGTCTGTCTGTCCGTCCATCCGTCCGTCCGTCCGTCCGTCTGTCCGTCCGTCCGTCCGTCTGTCCTACCTATTTAGGGCTGTAACTTTTGAACCGTAATAGCTAGATAGTTGAAATTTCTCAGATTATGCGTTATTACGGCGGATTAGTTAACAAATAATAAAAAATTTAAAAAGTTAAAAATTAAGGGGGTTCTCAACAACAAACTAGTTTTTATCAACGTTTTTTCTTCACGCTTTATCGTAAAAACGGTAATACATACAAGCGTCAAACTTAGTGTGATTATAGAAAAAACTCTACAGAATAGCAAAAAATACTAAAAACCGGCCAAGTGTGAGTCAGTCTCGCGCTAAAGGTCCCAGAAAAAAAAAGTTTTTTTTTCTTAGTTAATAATGTTGTGTTCTGTAGTGGTGTGGCACTACGGAACCCTCAGTGCACGAGCAGCCCAACTCGCACTTGACCGCTTTTTATTAACATGTTCAGATCTCTTTTCTCGAAATGAAAATTATAGAGCGGTTAACTATGTGGCACCAAAGTGGATAGTACACGGAAATATTGATCCAAAAAACCAAGAATAAAAAAAACGAAATTATTTTTATTCTTCTTTCTTTTTCATATAATTTTTGTTTCATACCTACAGCCAAACCATAAAATATGGTTTTGTAGGACTACTTATACATACAAAATTTACCTATTTTTTGGAAGTTATTATTTACAAATTTAAAAGAATCTAAATCTACCTACCTAGATTCGATTTGGTATAAAAATATAAGGAATAAATATTATAGAAATATACTAAAAATATATGACTGTGACGACTGTTTTCATTTTAGTAGACTACTGGAAAGTTCATTGTTATAAATGCTTATAAGTAACTTGTTTTTTTTTTGTAATATATCTACGTTGTCTATGTTTGTACCTTCTATACTTACTTGTATGTTGACTTGACGATTACTAATAATAGTTTTAGCTGAAGTTAAATTGATCATAAAACCAACAGCTAAATCTAATAACAGCTAAGTACTAACTGTACTAGGTATACCACAGAATCATCATCATCATCATCTCAGCCGATGGACGTCCACTGCTGGACATAGGCCTCCCCCAAGGATCGCCATAACGACCAGTCCTGCGCTGCCCTCATCCAACGTTTTCCCGCCGCCTTCACCAGGTCGTCGGTCCACCGTGTGAGGGGCCTACCCACGCTGCGCTTTCGGGTACGCGGTCGCCACTCGAGAACTGTTCGGCCCCACCGGCCATCGGTTCTGCGAGCAATGTGCCCCGCCCACTGCCACTTAAGTTTAGCAATTCTTTGGGCTATGTCAGTTACTCTGGTTTTTCTGCGGATCTCTTACTTATATTAGCTTAGATACCACAGAATATGTAACAGTACAGTGTACAGTGTGTAGTGTGTGTGTGTGTGTGTATGTACAGTGTGTGTGTGTATATGTGTGTGTTCGCCCTAAGAACAACTGAGAACCACATTAAATCTTAAATTTGTTCAGCATTAAACTCGCATGATAAATAAAAAGTATACGTATTTAAAAAATCCGTATAATACAAGAAAGTTACGTGTAAAGTCTCCTTAAGTCGGACTAAGACTTTAATCCCCACAGAGAAAAAGTACTTTGGGTTAATCCAATGTGTGCTATCAGATTTGTTTTAGGTTTTTCTTTTTGATCTGGAAAGCTGTTCGATTTCCGATCTTATTCCTTACAACTCTTAAAAGAATATTTGATGATAATCACATGTATTTTCCGTTTTTTTTTCATAGCTTTTTCTTTTCAATAATCCAATTTATTTATGTCCTTTACATGCAATGTTTAAACTAAGAAAACTGTATGTTAAATTACAGTCATAAATTTCAAGCGCCCAAACGATTATGGGCACTTGAAATGAATAAAATTCTATCCATGTTGATTTCACACGGCGACACAGTCATCTAGTTTCGCAAAACCAAAATAAGCTGGCCGCGCGTAGGTACTACGGTAGAGTAGGTAATATTATAACGTCTCGCGCGGCCACCTTAATTATGTTTGTTTTGCGTAACTTGATGTGTCGCCGTGTGTACTATCTTGGATTGCCACGATTTCTTAATCAACTTAAAATATCATACTATATTATAATTATTTAAAATATGAATCCATAATTAACATTAACAAACATTTAACACTGTTTAGTGCAAGACTATTTTGAAAATAAAATCATTTTACTTTACTAAGCGTTTTAAGATGGTATGACGTGTCAAATGATCAAGTGACAAGTAAAATTTTATAAAATTTTATTAAAATTTTATTAGATACGAGCTTTTACCCGCGACTTCGTCCGCATAAATTATAAAGTTAAATGTGCAACCAAAATGTCGTCGCATTGGGTGTATACCTGTCATGATAACATGAATTGTGCCTGTAATATATATTAATAAAAATAAAAAATAAATAAATAAAATATATCATATATACCAGATTTTAAGTCAGATGATAAGCTATTAAACAAAAAAAGTTTCATCAAAATCGGTTCAGTAGTTTTTGCGTGATACTCGAACAAAAAAAAACACCCAAACAAACAAACAAACAAAACGAACAAACAAACAAACAAACAGACAGACAAAAAATCCAAAAATTGGTGATTTGGAATCAGCGACATCTAAACATCATATCGTAATCTTTTTTTTGTAAATATCTTCAATGTACAGACACACTTCTGATACAGTTTTATAATAGTTTAGATTGTATAGATTAATTATTTATTTAAAGATTACTTGTATAAATGGCCAATGCTGTGTGCACCTGTTATATGTATATGTATTAGAAATAGATTTGTAGTGTTTCATTAATATTGTTAATGTTTAAATATGTATACTGTTGGTGTGCCATATTAAATAAAATAAAATAAAATAAAAGTGACAAGCAAGTAGTAAGTGAGTAAGCTAGAAAAGAAACACTTCAAAAAATACAGGATGGATCATATTATGCAAAAATGATTTTGTAACTACTGAAACACTTTGTTATACTGAGAACAAACCCACTTTATCTTAATACAGGCGACAGAATTGCTGAGACAAAACGATACGACACTTGCTGATACTAAATACTGCCCGGTATACACTGGAGTACTGACTACTCAGCAGTACGCTATACTAAGACGTTAAGGACTGTATACACTAAGAAAATTGCGTGAATAACACGCAAAGTTTTAATAAAGACTTAATTACATTGTCATGAGGAAATGTCTTCATTTTCATGAACGCCAACACAGCTTAAGGAAAATTATATTGTAAAAAGACCATATAAATCAACTAGAATCAGCGTATTAAACTTAAATCTAAGCTAATATTCTGAAGAGCTCGCGTTTTTAAAAGACATGGAAATATCTGTGAAAAATAAGCTTAAAAATTATTCAGTATGGTTAATAAGCAACATAACATTTCACTTTTGCCCAATTGTATTAGCATAGCATAGTATATGCTCACGACTATTTATCCCCCGAAGGGGTAGTCAGAGATGTTCTGAAACCTCAGAATATCCACGTTTCACTAGTATTCTTACAAATATAATTATTTTGTCCAAGTCATGACAAGAATTGAACTTACAAACCAATTTAAGCCAGACACGCTAGCCACTAAGTTACATCCTTAGACAATTTAATAGGGACTCGCCTTGCGGTAGCATTTCCCCTCTGCCACGGTATTAGATCAATTAATCTTGCGCATTTACACCCAATTTTATACCTTATCACTAAACGAGACCGCCTATAATAGCGAAACAATAATTTTTAACTTAGAACGTTTGGGGTTCACACAAGACTACTTTTCATGATTTTTAACATTCAAAATTAGAATCTAAACTTATGGGGAATAAAATCCAATGTTGCGGATTTCATGTTACCTCGTCCCCCGCAAAAAGTGGCAGAAATGTTTCTTAGTATAATGACACGCGTAACGCGTCCCTATTAAATTGTCTAAGGTTACATCGTCATGCTCAACCAGGATTGCATGACACGCAAATCTCTCGGTCAGTAGGTACTCCCCTTTATAAACGAAATGGATTTACTCAAGGAGGGGTGGTATCTGTTGATGTGGGTAGTTAGGTATCGGAATAGCTTAAAGTGAAACAAGGACAGTATTTTTTTCTTCTGGTCAATTATTGGTGGAGTTAATGTAACTTTACCACCGCTTCGTAATAAGGAGTTATTGCTGTAGAAGAGATACGACAAGAAACTCTACACTACAATAATACGTTTACACTAAACCTTTCTACTCAATTTCAAATAAAATTGGTAACTACAAATAATTCCTAAAATTCACAAGTATCATTTATTATGATACTTCAACATAAATCATAAGTTTGTAAAGTAATATGCAATTGTATTTTCTATTAATTGTAGGTACTCACTCTTCTAACTATTCCTGTTGTATAATTTTCTAACATAATAATCTATACTATTAGGTATTCAAATTGTATTTTTGTACGAATAAGCTATGTAACTAAAACTATGTTTACGGTTACCGGTACCTTCTGGCACAGATGTTTTTTTAAAACATTTTTTCAGAAGACTCCAACCAGAAGACAAAATATTGTACTTTAAAGAAAGCAAACACACTTTGTTTAATTATAATCAGGACCAGATGTTTTACCCCTGATAGTTTATGAAAAGCTATTGCAGACGATTTCTCTATGGCGTCTTTTACTACATAGCTGTAAGTATAAAGTTTCAATAACATGACTGTCTCGTAAATACGCCTGGGTTGTGTATGATGCTACCGATACCGGACATAGCGTATCGATTGACACGTCTCGGTTGTCGCCGGACAAACTTATACCCCGACTATTTCCATACAATAGCCCAGTCATTTTACGGAGTTTTGTTAGGAGGGGTGGGGAGTAATTATAAATGGGACTTTTAAACTGTAAACGGCACTATTTAGTGACAAAAAGACTATCATAAAATCGCTGCGCAACAAAGAAATCAAAATTGTATCTCCCAGAAGGCTTTTAACTAAAGAGGGCTATTCGAGCTCAGTAGCGCCCTCGTCACAATAATAAAGTTTTCTCAATAAAGAAAGCCTAAATTTAAAAAGTGTCCAATAGATAAACTACAAAAGCCTTCAAGCTATTTTCATAGAATACTTTTATAGGTTTTTAAAGGTCTAAACATACAAATTTTGAAAAAAAGAAAAACTACCGCTTTTGTTTTTATTCAAAATTTTCTAAAAGTGGAATGTTTAGAACCTATAAAAGTATTGTATAACAATGGCTTGAAGGCTTTTGTAGTTTATCTGTTGGGAACTTTTTTAATGTAGGCTTTCTTTAATGAGAAATCTGATTAGGGTGCCACGGTGCAATTGCATGCATTCATACCCTATATTACGAACGTTACGTACCCTAAAAGCTTGTCAAACATTTTCAATTTCATCCTGTATCTTATACAGGGTGTAAATTAAAATAGGACAGCTACTTAAAGAGGTGCTTCAGACCATCAAACTGAACAACTTTCTCTATGGGACCAATATCGAAATCGCGAAAAAAAAATCAGCTGTCCCATACATTTCAGTCGTTATGTTTGCAGTTTTGTATGGGAGAGCGGAATTTTTTTTTGCGCTTTCGATATTGGTCCCATAGAGAAAGTTGTTCAGTTTGATGGTCTGAAGCACCCCTTTAAGTAGCTGTCCCATTTTATTGTACACCCAGTATAGCTACATCGATAACTACATTACTTAGTCTAGATATTGGCTGAAATCACATCGGATACCTCAGTGGAATCGATAATCACTATCACACTTCAGTACACTAGAGTTGAGTGGCATCTCATTTCACACCATATAACTCTTGCCGATATGGGTTGAAACTTTAAATTGCAAAGTTTTATTTTTGTCGGGATTTTAATATTTTTACTCAGCAGCACGGCTAGCATGCCACCCACGACAAAGCGTTTAAATGAGAAAATCGTCATGCGCACTCTTTTTGGCATACGTAAAATAATAATAATAATAATAAGCCCGCAGGGCAGCTTGTGGCGAGCTGTTGGTGATTGGCGACACCACGGACCCGATTCTCCAGAGGGCCCGGATTGATTTGGCCCTCACCTCCTGTCTTGCCTTAACCGGCCGGCCAGGAGTGGAGTCGCAAGAGCGGAACCTATGCTCCAGGTTGGAAGTGTAAAATGTCATAACGCCGGGACCTGCTGACTGGTGCGCTTAGCACCGGGAACCGGCGCCCGCAGACTCACCTCTCTACAACCTTAGCCGCTCACTAGATGTTGCCGCCTTGTCGCTCCTTGCGAGCGGCTATTTTGGGGGGCCCATGAAATGAGTTGGCAAGTCACCGTCTGCCATTTTTGACAAACTTAGAGACATTTGTTACGGCAGGCGTCCCGAGTCTCTCCGCAATAACCCAGATTTCCCGGCCCACCAAGTTCACCCCCATAACCCGAGTAGTTTTATTTTGTCCTTCCTACAATAGTCTCTGCACCGAACGTGATATGTCTTCTGGTGCATTTTCATAATGCATTCAGAGATAGACCACGGTTGGTGCATCCCATTGCATTTAGATAAAAGTGTCTCTAAGGGGCCTCTACGTGTTGGACCTGTGTCCCCACGCAAGCCTTCCAAAGGTCCGGGCTTCGGCCCGAGAAATACCAACAAGAGATACATAATAATAATAACCCCGCGGGGGCAGCTTGTGGCGAGCTGACGGTGAGTGGCGACACCGCGGACCCCTATCCAGGGGGACCATACAGACATGCGCTCACACACACACACCCACACACACACCCCCACACCAACACACACAGTAACACACCCCCCTACCTCTGGCTTGCCTTAATTGGCCGTCCAGAGTGGAATCGCAAGAGCAGAACCTATGCTCCAGGTTGGAAGTGTATTGCACGTAATGGCGTAATAACGGGGAAACCCGCTCACGGGGGTAAACCCCGCGATGGTGAAACCGGAGCCGCACCTCTCGACAACTTTCAGCCGCTCAATGAGATGTTGCCCCATTGTCGCACTTTGTGCGTGCGGCCGTTTTATGGGGCCCACTCGACGAGTCGGCGAGTCACCGCCTGCCCTATTTACAATTTTGAGACTAGTTGTCATGGCAGGCGTCCGTTAGTCTCCTCCCATAGCCCAGTATCCATCCATCCAAATTTCACCTCCATAGCCCAAGACCTTATTTTTCCATCGCGGCCATAGCGCCGTACTCCAATAGTCTTTACACAAATGGCGGGGACCATCCCCGTGTGTATCATGGTGTGCGCTCGGAGATGGTATCCGCCATTTGTGTATCCCTTACATTTAGATTAACTTGTCTTTTGAACGGGCCTCTACATGTTGGCTTCGGCCCCATGCACGCCTTCCAAAGGTCCGGGACTTAATTGCCCGTGATTACGGAACGTAAGACATATAATAATAATAATAATAGATGGAGGCACATCTCGATTTTTATCGTTTTCTCGGGGGCGGCATGCGAGGCCTACAGTAAAGGGACACTTATTCGTAATAATTTATATTACTTAATTAATACTACTAGTAAACAACAATTTATTTTGTCAAATGGTAATAATTAGGTGACCAACAAGAATACAAAAAAAAATCTATGTGGTTTCAGTAGGCCTCCATGAGTTTACACTGTAGTACACTAAAGTAAAACTACTGTAGTAAACTACAGTTTTTGTATTGTATTTCGTACAGCGCTCCTACGCGTCGCCAATTCTGTAACGTCCAGCGAAAACTCATGGTAGGCTTACAGATCCCACTTTTATACGGTTAAAGCCGACTGCCGACTTTACAACGTGTTAATAAATTAGCGCAAAACCTCATACACCCCAACATTATAACAAAAGAATTAGATTGAAACCAAAATTTCATTATTTTGATAGTTAACATCTAAAGTTATTCACATTTTAAGTTCTGAGGCAAAAATGATTTGTTATCATTTCAGCAATGAATGAAAGCGCTCTAACGTACTCATGGATACATTTTTATTATCTTCGGGTTCAGTAAATTTTATTTTTTACGAAAAAATTATTTAAAATTTTGAAAAAAAATACATATGTTGAAACCATGATAATTCGATTCTGCTCTCGATTCTAAACAAACAACTTTCTAGTTTTGCGTTAATTCATTAACACGTTGTATAAACAAACTGTACTTAAACTTTTTCATTTATGATCTACTGATAATCCTAAATTTAACCGTAAATTAATATTCTAAGAGCGTTCTAAAGTCTAACCATAATGGGGATATATCAATGGAATAAACCTGCATAAATGATATTCACCCCATCTCATTCTACGTCAGACGTAGTTGTGAGAAAATACAAGGAATTTAGAACTTTAATGCAATGTTGCCAGGTAAAAAATCGTGAAGCAAGTTGAAGTTACTTGGATAGTTTGAATTAGTTTGTGTGTTTGATCGCAAGTCGCCAACATGCTACCTACCCAAAGTAGGGGCTTAATAATGTAATTACGAAAAGTGTGAACTTTTAGTCAATGAAATTATTTTTACTAGCTGTTGCCCGCGACTTCGTCTGCGTTACTCGAATAAAAAGTACCCTATGTGTATCCAGGCCATGGTCTATCCGTATGCCAAATTTCATCAAAATCCTTTCTGCAGTTTTTGCGTGAAAGCGGAACAAACATCCATCCATACTTACAAACTTTCGCGTTTATAATATTAGTAGGATATTTCTAAGATGAAGTTAAAACGCATACAACTACATTCCATTACGTTTATTTATATACGTTTACCTCGAATAAGGAAATATTTCAATGCCGGATAAGAACCAGTCAAATATTGACTTTAATCAGATGCTTGGTTCGTTCCATACAGACAATAAAACTAAATCTGAATTCGTTTCCTGAATGTTAAAACAGTCTGTGGTTAAAACGTGGTTAAAACTCGGTTCTCTTGTTTCCCGAACTTGATTCTTCTACGTCTAGAATTCTTGAAAGACCATAGAAACAAAATCCATATTTTAACACTAAGGCCTCTTACAGACGGGCGACACTGTCGCCGTGTGTCGCGGAGGGTCGCGCGGCCGTAAAATGTATGAGCGCGATGCTCTGCGACCCACCGCGACAGCAAAGTGTCGCTCGTCTGTAAGAGCGCTAAGAGCCCTTCTTAGCGCTCTTACAGACGAGCGATACATTGCGATCGCCGTGGGTCGCAGAGAGCCCGCGCTCATAGAGTTTAGGTCGCCGTGAGTCGCGCGACCGTCGCGCCACAGTCGCGCAACCCTCGGCGATCGCAAAGTTTTCAAAGACACTTTGCTGTCGCCGTGGGTCACAGAGCGTCGCGCTCATACATTTTACCGCAAAGTGACCGTAAAGTGTCGCTCGTCTGTAAGCGCTCTAACCGCTTGGTCCATGCGGCACGGGCACTGCACATGCTTCTCATGTAACTCAAATCCTTTGATAATAAAATTTCAGGTATTTATATTCATTCTTTGCTAATCCGATCCGTTACACATTCAATACAAAAAGATGATCCAAGTCTTAAGCTAAAGTAGTTACCCAACAAGTAGCGTGGACCAATTTCACGCGGAGTTCGTCCAATCGCAGCCCGCCAACCCATAATTATGTTCGCAAACACCAACTTGGCGTCTATTGCTTAGGAACTTGCTAGTTTCTCATGTCGATAATGACCGAGGTTCCGTAGTTTTTTTCATAGTTTGGCAGTTTTATTAGTTTCGAGGTTGGAAAGATTTGGAATATAGTGTTTTTGGAAGAGAAATGAATCCTTTTTTCAATCTTGATGATTTATGCCAGAAAAGTGTATTCTTTTTTATTCGATACCTTTACCATATTTATTTCTACAGGGTGTAATAAAAAACCCTAGTAATACTTAAGGGGGTGCTTCAGACCATCAAACTGAATGACTTTCACTATTGAGCCAACATCGAAATCGCGAAAAAAAAATCCGCTCTTTCATACAAAACTGCAGTACCGTCTTGACTCAAATGTATAGCAGATATTTTTAATTTTTTCTCAACGTTGGCTCCATAGTCAAAGTTGTACATATTGATGGTCTGAAGCACCCCCTTTAGTATTACTAGGGTGTTTTGTTACATCCTGTATAAATTTCTAAAATTTGAAGCGTTTTGCGTCGATGGCGCATTGCGGCGTAGGCGTAGGAACTTTCAATACCCTATAGAGTGTTGGAATTCTAATTCACATTATAATTACAGAGTGTAACAAAACTCCCTAGTAATACTTAACGGGGTGCTTCAGACCATCCAACTGAATAACTTTCACTATGAGCAAAAATCGAGAAAAAGAAATCTGCTGTCACCGACTCGACTAAGATGTATGGGACAGCTGATATTTTAAATTTTTTCTCGATGTTGGCTCCATAGTGAAAGTTACTGGGGTGTTTTGTTACACCCTGTATAAGTTTAGATTTTTTAAACATATAGGCTGTGGTGATGATGATGATGAGGAATGTAATTGCATAGTAAGAAGTTTCAATACAATTTTTCAGTTATTTAATTTAACATAATATCGTATGGATCTTATGTTAAATTATGTTATGTTAAATTAAATGGTCCCTAATTGAAAAAGCTTCCTCATTAGGCCTATGAATTTGGACATAGATACGAAGTAAGTACCTACTACTTAATTAAATGGTCCCTAACTGAAAAAGCTTCCTCATTAGGCCTATGAATTTGGACATAGATACGAAGTAAGTACCTACTACTTCGTATCTATGTCTAAATTCATAGGCCTAATGAGGAAGATTTTTCAGTTAGGGACCATTTAATTTAACATAACATAATTTGACATAAAATCCATACGAATTTATGTTAAATTAAATAACTGAAAAATTGTATTGAAACTTCTTACTATGCAATTACATTCATCATCATCATCACCACAGACATATATGTCCCACTGCAAGCCTACCCTCAGAGAGGTTGTATGGGCGTTAATCCACCACACGTGCCCATTGCGGATTGGTAGACTTCACGACTGTATTCCCCGAGGGGGTAGACATAATCAACGCGGTATGTTAGACATTTAAACTTGTGCTGCTACCATATATCCAAATTTCATACAACTACTACTTAAAACACCATTGAAACAAACCACCTATATACATTCTAATTTACTCTACATGTAAGAAAATATATAGCAGTTTACTTACTATCAGCATCGGGTTGAAGACAAAGATTGATGCTCAACGGCAGTGGTAGGCCATTTCATTCGGTCCTGGATACAAATGGCCTACGTGTATCGCAAATCGGATTGACTTGAAAGTGGGTAGCTCTGGTAGTTCACTTCGCCGCTTAGGTTAGAGATTATACCCTCAACTGGAGTTTACAGGTAAGGCTCAGGTTAAATATATACTATAGCAACTTCGACCAAGATAGCAATGACAAAATGATTAGTGTAGATGATGGTTCACAGAAATATAGAAGTATTGACATCAAAATAAAATGTTCCTCCTGATTCTTTAAATGTTATCAGTTGTTATAACCTTATACTATACAGGGTGTAACAAAACACCCTAGTAATACTTAAGGGGGTGTTTCAGACCATCAAACTGAACAACTTTCACTATGGAGCCAATTTAGAAATCACGAAATAAAAATCAGCTGTTCCATACAAAACTGCAATACAGGCTCGACTCAAATGTATGGGACAGCAGATTTTTTTTATTTTTTCTCTATGTTGGCTCCATAGTGAAAGTTGTTTAGTTTGATGGTCTGAAACACCCCCTTAAGTATTACTAGGGTGTTTTGTTACACCTTGTATAGCATCTCATGGCAGGGTGAAACCTCCTTTTATAATGAATGGGCCCAAAGATTTTTTTTGGTCTATACGAAGACCAAATTTTTTTTTTCGAAGGGCCATACTCACCACTCGGCCCCATTGCTGAACTCGGACAACATAAACAACCCGAACAACTCCGACAACTTGGTCAACTCGAACAATTTGGTCAACTCGGACAACATGGAGTGACCAAGTTGTCTGAGTTGTTTGTGTTAACCAAGTTGTTTATGTAATTAATATAAACAACTTGAACAACATGAACAACAAATATGTAATTAATCGCGAGTAGGAAGAAACGCGTAATTGTGTCAAATTGAAGACTGCGTAGAATAGAGAATGTGTTCAATGGCATTTGTGCGGAATCCATATTGTGTAGAATCTCGAATAGGCGGAAAGGGTTTTTCCAGAACTCAGATCAATCCATTGGTGGAGGCAAGATTGAGGCCAAGTTGTTGTCAGAAAATTCGAATAACGCCTTATTTAATGCGTTGCTTAATTTCGGTGATCGTTTCCAATACCAAAGCTCTACCGATGCCAACAAGCGCCCAAAAGTAATGTTTGATGTATAATTTACTGTATTTGAAAAAAAAAACTGGCTATCGCACAAATCTGCCATCTGCATCAATTTTTTTGGGTTTGTATAAAAAGGCTATAAAATATTACAAATTTCGTACTGTATTTAATTTAATGTTTATCAAGTGGGTATCGTACGAGGCAACTAAGGATAAGGGTTTGTGCTTATTAAGCATTGTGCTTGCGGGCAAAAGGCTAGCCACCTATCACCACTAAACACGTCATTAAATTTTTGCAAAAATATTAAAAAACCATTAAACTTCATAAAACCTACAATACGCTAAAAGGGAGACTTATTACAACAGCTGATAGTTGTAGGTACCAATGTTTCCGATCACCCCGAATGTAGTGGGTATGCCGACAGACTTCCCAGATAACATTTACGGTCGGCGACTTAAAAATGACGTCATTTTAAGGTACTTATACAGTCAGTCCGAATAGTCCGATGTTGGTCGTAGAAGTACGTACTAGTTGGTACTAGGAACGTCATTTTACCGTCAGCCAGTATACGTCTTGTGTTGGACGCAAGTTGGACGTTATACTGACGGACGGACGGACTTGCCTCCTTTTTTCTCAGCTCAGTCGCGCCATTTTTCTATGCGCATCGGACGTGTCGCGGAGTCCTTTTTGTTGTTGAGTTAGTGTTATTCAAAGAAATTGAACCTAAAGTGTGTTAGTAATGGACGAGGACCACCCAGCCAAGTGCGCAGTGATCCAGTTTATTGTTTGCGGTGGCGGTGCTATTTCTGTTGTGGATTCAGAGTGGCTGAAGCCACGATGGTGTGAAGTGTATTGGCCGGTCATAAAAAGGCCCAAAGCTTTTGAGCTGATCCTCAATCTCAACACGTCCCCCAGCGAAAATTTGAAACTTTATGGTGTGCAGCAAGTGTTTTACGAAACTGGTAGGTACGTATTTTATCCCTTTCCTTCATGGGTAGCATGCCACCGTGATACAGAACTATCACACATTCGCTCTTTTTCTATTTGCGCACGAGCGAACGAGATAAAAGACGTGATACAGCTGTATCACGTGTAGCATGCTACCATAGTGTAAATAAAATAATAGTGATGAAGCTCAGCGGTCGTGGCGGGTCTATGCCCGCGCGGCATGCGGGGTACGGGCGTACCCTTACTCAATTCGCTGTTAAGATACGCGCGCAGGCAACGTGGGTCGGGAGGCACTCCTCCCGGCCCCCGCACGCCCCGCACGATTGGCCTGCCGCGACCTCTGAGCTTCACCACTATTAGTTCTTTACACTATGATGCTACGGCTTCTGGGGCTAGTACGCGAACCGGCGATAGTGACATTTAACACATTCATCTGCCAAATTTAGTCTTTTATCTCTTTCGTTCGTTTTCCAATAGAAAGAGAGCGGAAGCGTGATAGAGCTATATAACGCTATCGTGGGTTGGCGTACTAGCCCCGCTAGTCAGTTTTCAGTTTCGGGGAACCTGGCTTCTCGGGATGCTTGTATGAATTAACTACGACGACGCTTCTATTTAATAACGCAGAGAATTATTAAAGGGTTGGATTTAGAATTGTATAGCAGGAGGGGAGGGGTGCGGGCGATTGGGGAGGGGCCGCTGACGGGTCCACTAGTTATTTATACAGGGTGTACAATAAAATGGGACAGCTACTCAAAGGGGTGCTTCAGACCATCAAACTGAACAACTTTCTCTATGGGACCAATATCGAAATCGCGAAAAAAAAATCCGCTCTCCCATACAAAACTGCAAACATAACTCGCCTGAAATGTATGGGACAGCAGATTTTTTTTTCGCGATTTCGATATTGGTCCCATAGAGAAAGTTGTTCAGTTTGATGGTCTGAAGCACCCCTTTAAGTAGCTGTCCCATTTTAGTGTACACCCTGTATATTGTCTAAGAAAATAATTTTGGTTTGATTTACAAGTACCTAACTAACTTATTTCTTTTTACAGGTGTCAGGTCGAGATGTTTCCAGTAAATTGCCACTTACAATGAAGTCCTACATTTCCGACAAGCTAGCTGCAGAGTACAATTTCTATGGAATGAAAACTGCAACGAAAACCAAAATCGAAAAAGTTTTTTGCACTCTACGCCTCAGAGACTGCATTGTAGGTGAGTACATAAGTACCTACCGAAATTCTCCAATACTATCTCAATATTGTTTGCGTCAATCCCCCATTCAATATCTTTGCACTATTTGGAATTCAAATAATTAGTTTTAATGAATTATTATTAGGGTTCCGTACACATAGGTTGTCAATGGGACCCTATTACTAAGCCTATGCTGTCCATCCGTTTTTCAGTATATCACAGCGGTATAATCTCAACAACTGTAAACAACTCCACAACAGCACGGCTAGTATGCCATCCACGACAAAGCGTTTAAACGAGAAAAACGTCATGCGCGCTCTTTCTGGCATACGTAAATTAATAAGGATGGTGGCACATCTTGATTTTTATCGTTTTCTCGGAGGTGGTATGCAAGGCCTACTGAGGTAGCCTCATAACATATTCAGTTTGTTGTTGTGGCATCTAGGTATCTTGGCAAATAATAAAATACGGAATAAAGATACGGAGCCCTGTGTGCGTGGGTGCTACTCCCACGACCATTTTTATACAATTAATAAATTGTATCTTTCTTGTTTCTTTATAGAAGGCGTTGTTAGCACAACTGCAACTGCAACGGCAGAGGGCGTCGAAGTTAGCATCAAAACCTGGCTACAGCATGCTCCAGAAAGGATAAATAGTTAGATGCTTTGGTTTTCCCATACGGTAAACTTAGACGGTAAACAACAGCTTCAAACTATCGCCTCTCCGAATTTAAATTGATTTCTTTATAATTATGTAGATGCAATTAAAAATGTACGAAAATGCTCGGATCTTAAAATGTTTAAACTATTTTTAGAACATCTTTTACTAAAAGTAAAATCTTTAAATAAAATTTTACATTTCGGTGTTCATTAATTTATTTATTTACAACCCTAGTTCACTCCACCGTAGTCTAGGAACGTCATTCTACGACTGACATTCAGAAACGAAATTTGAGTATTCGTTTCTATTTTGATATGTAAAAATCAATAAAATTTTGACATATCGAAGTAGGATCTTATACTCAAATCTTGTCTCTGAATCTCAGTCTAAGGCTGCCTATCCATTGACGCGAGCTGGCTGGCGGAGCGGTGTAGCGAGGAAAATATTAACCAATCAGGAGCTCGGCCGAATCTCGGCCGAGGTTTTATGCAATCCTGATTGGTTAGTAAAACTCCGCTTCCCCGCTCCGCCAGCCAGCTCGCGTCAATGGACAGGCAGCCTAAGGGTGCGTCCACATCTGGCGAACGCGCCGCAAATGCGCAACTCGCGAGCCGCTCGCGAGCTGCACATTCGCGGAGCGTTCGTCAGCTGTGGACGCACCCTAAGGTCCCTGGATCGGTCTTGATATGACGTCCTAAGTACATCTAGTCTCGTACCTCGGTGACGTACATTTTAGACGTCTGTAGGACCGATAAAGGACGTACATTTGTCACAACCTAATGACGACCGAAATACGTCTTGATACAACGGCCTACGGACGTCTTGATCCGACGTCATTAGGTTGTGACAAATGTACGTCCTTTATCGGACCTACAGACGTCGAAAATGTACGTCACCTAGGTCGAGCAAGACTGTAAAAAGACGTCATTAGGACGGCTAAATGTTATCTGGGTTATCGGCCGCGAAGAGTCGTGCGGCGAGAGAAAGGAGGTAGGGGACCATGCCCTCGCCGAGATAGGAGTGGAAGAGTGCACAGAACGCCATGCCATCGTAAAAAAACATGGTTGAATTAGCACATAGTAAAAGAACACTAAACACGTGAAAATATCGACCCTTCTGGCCTCAAAGGTCGTAAACGCCACTTTTGGCCAAAATGAGTTAAAAATGCAGTTTTGTTTATTTTTTTCACTCTATCGATCGGTGTATTTAAACTTCTTCTAATCGCAAAAAAATGTCGTTTACTACCATTGTTTTTTTTTGTCTAAAACTAATAAAATAAATAAAAGTCAACGTAAAAGACATTTCATGTACAAAATATTTGATCCTGTGACGTAAACACCAATCGAAAAGACATAAAAGACATTTTCATTCGAAGATTACAAAATATGTCGTTTACGACCCAATCAAACCTTAATCACAATTTCATAATATGTGTCGTAAAAACAAAAAAAATGATTTTTCAAAATACGCTCTACGATGTAGTGACGTAAATGCCAGTGGCCGTACCTACATACCGACTCTTATCGGCTTATCTTTCAGAATTACTAACCATGTTAAGCCACATTTATTTAGTAAACAAGTATTACAAATAGTACAACAAGTACAATTATCAGTATGGCATACCTTTGAGATACTGGCACCCTTCGTCGTAGTTCGTTGTCGATTTCAAGTCAAAAAGTTACCTTTTTATTAATAAGCATAATTTAATGGAATTTGAAATATTTTGGTCTGTCAATTATCTAACAAATCGCAAAGAAAGGAACGTTATATCGTGTCATTTACGTCCCAAAACGAACAAATTGTTAACTTAAAATGTCGTTTACGACCCGGTGTCACCAGAACAGACGTTGAATCGTGTCATTTCCGTCCCAAAACGAACAAATTGTTAACCTAAAATGTCGTTTACGAGCCGGTGTCACCTGAATAGACGTTGAATCGTGTCATTTACTTCCTAAAACGAACAAATTGTTAACTTAAATTGTCGTTCACGACCCGGTGTCACCTGAACAGACGTTGAATCGTGTCATTTACGTCCCAAAACGAACAAATTGATAACTTAAAATGTCGTTTACGACCCGGTGTCACCTGAACAGTCGTTGAATCGTGTCGTTTACTACGTCCCAAAATGAACAAATTGTTAACTTAAAATGTCGTTTACGACCCGGTGTCACCTGAACATACGTTGAATCGTGTCATTTACGTCCCTAAACGAACAAATTATTAACTTAAAATGTCGTTTACGACACATATCCGTTGTACACACGGTGACACATCAAGTTACCCAAAACTAATATAAGCTGGCCGCGCGTCGGCATAGTAATGTATAACGTCGCGCGGCCAGCTTATTTTGGTTTTGGGTAACTTGATGTGTCGCCGTGTGTACATGTAAACATGAACACGAATCATTTATTTCAATCGTAGATGATATGCTATGATATTTGAAGAGTTCTTTTATCTATCTCCAAAGTCCTTTACCAGATCTTCACCAAATTAAAATGGGACCACCTCTGAAGTACGACCAACCAAACAAAAAAATTATCAACATCGGACTACTCTGTAAGAAGTTATCGAATCATTTATTTCAATCGTCGATGATATGCAATAGATTCTTAGAGAGTTCTATTGTCTATCTCCGAAGCCCTTTACCAGATCTTCACCAAATTAAAATGGGACCACCTCTGAAGTACGTAGGTACTTCAGAGGTGGTCCCATTTTAATTTGGGGATTTTGATAATTTTTGTTTTATTTAGTAGGTCATAGGACCTACTAAATAAAACAAAAATTATCAAAATCGGATTAGGTACTCTGTAAAAAGTTATGCGTGTTCATACATAAAAAAACAAAAAATATACGCGTCGACTTACAAATACAAATACAATACAATTTTTTTTATTTTTCTCACCACAAACACAAAATTAATAAAAACAATAAAAATATAAAACGAAGTACAAGAGTTTGTGGGTGGAGACTGGTGCTTGGTAAGTATGTGTACTTGCGTACACATACCTGTACTTCAAGTCACCAGGTCTTCTCCCGCCAGGAGTAAGAAGTACATTTATAAAAAAAGTTAAAGCTAAAGTTAATTTACAAAACAAAGTAACAGGATATAGGAAAACTGTTGTATTGTGTAAATAAGTATATTTATGTGACTAGTGTAGTGTATGTATGTACTCGTATTTTGTATTAGCATTTTCCATAAGGTATTGAGACTTGAAAACCTCCTGCGTTTTTTGTTTTGTTTTCGTCGGTTAAAAAAGCCTTTCCCAACCCCTAAAACATAACGTATTTTAATGATTTTTGGTACACTTATTCTTGAGACCAAAAACTAGGTTCGTACGTTTTGATTTTTTCAATCTATACTAATATTATAAAGAGGAAAGATTTGTACCTATTTTTGTATGTTTGTATGTTTGTAATGAATAGGCTCAAAAAGTACTAAGCCGATTTAAAAAATTCTTTCACCATTAGAAAGCTGCATTCACCCTGAGTAACATAGGCTATATTTATTGCTAGAAAAGATTAGACGTCCACCCGTGCGAAGCCGGGACGGGCCGCTAGTATTTGATATAGCAGCGAAATTGTAAGCAAAAATGTAATGTTATGTATGAAAATCTAAAATCGCTTATATTTTATTTAATATACATACATCAAAAATATCAAAACGTACAAACTTAGTTTTCTATCTTTGGATTAATGAGCCAAAAATTATCAAAATGCGTTGTTTTCAAAGGGGAGAAAAACGTTAACGCCGCCGGCCAAGCTCAAAGATGATACGCAAGAAAGCTTATACATTTGGTTGATCTATTTGGCTTGCGTTTTGCTTGATTGTCGTATCACTACACCATCCTCTTAACAATAAATTATCCATAAATTTAAAGAATTTAAACATTACCATTACGAATATTTACTACTTCCAAATGAGGCTCAAGTCTTGGACGTCCTGTTAGAAAGTGACGAAGAGGATGAAAATGCAGCTATTATTTTAATGTCGTGTAAATTAATAATTACCAAAAGTTCCTTTTTTAATTTTATGCGTGATTTTTTCTTTTTCTTATCCTATGAAGGTTAAAAAATGTAAACGTAATGTATGAACATGAAACATGTGCCTACAATTTAATTATGAAAATAAATGATTCAAAGATTATAAAATATATTTATTAAAGACACAATAAACGATGAGCTATTCACCCTTTACCTAAAATTAATTAATACCTACCTATTCTTGAACATCTTTTTAATGGAAATAGAGTATAATTGTTTTTGCTAAGTATGTGAATATAACACATTACCTTAACACATAATTACCTTAGCCCACAATAAATAAAACATAAAAATTAGTTTATTAAAATAGCCCTTTACTGCTTAATCACTGCCTGTTTGTTTATAAAAAAGCTTTTACTACTTTATTATTAATCAGCAATACATTTTTATACTATTTTTGGGTAGTAAACACCATTAGTGCCACCAGTTTTATTTTAGGGCGTATCTCCATGCTAACTTCTTAAGTCTGCATTCTACTTCAGTGCAATACTTATGAGTTTTTGAAACATTTGAGTACGAGTAATTTTATGTAAGTATCTTAAATATAGAGCTATCAAAGTAAAAAAGATATTAATTTTTCTTTTTTCTATTTTTGGTTTTTTGCTTCCCCTGTAAAAAGTCATTTATGGCGTTTACGACAATTGAGGCCAGAGGGGTCGATATATTGGTCCTTCGAGCCGCATTTTACTATAAATTTTTTCCTGTTTATACAGGGTGATTTTTAATAGGTCTGTATGGCTTAAAGGGGAAAGAGTACAGCCCATTAGAAGTCTAAAACTGTATGGAACCCCTAGTCGAAAACCTGAAAAATAACTTTAAAATTTGAAGTAACTTATGAGATTTTTTGTTTTTAGTTTATGAATAATTTATCCAGTAAACAAAAAACGTAAAAAAAATGCATGCAATAAGTATTTATTTTTATTTTTATGCTTTTACCTTAAATTTTGATAAGTTAAAGTGTCCATTATTTCCGAAACCAGTGATTTTCGACCAGGGGTTCCATACAGTTTTAGACTTCTAATGGGCTGTACTCTTTCCCCTTTAAGCCATACAGATCTATTAAAAATCACCCTATATATTTATTTTTGACGATGCATGTTGCAGATACAGACATTTTGCCTTTTTGACGAAGCGTGTCGCAGATCTGAAGTTTGTTCTTTCTTATGCATTTAATTAATAAATATTTTTGTTTTACTATTTGTTGACTCGTAGTAATATAAGTTCTCTTCTTTTTCGTCGTTCTTGCCGCATAATGATCGCAAAATTTTAATCCTTCGAGACGAAATTCTTCCACGTTTTGGTCCTTCCAGCCGAATAATTTTAATGTTTGGTTATCGATTGTGTACAAATGGTGACAGTTCAAGTTTTCTTGTGTTGTAATTACTTTTATTTAGCGCACAACACTGACATTGAACTCACTCACGCACAGATTAGTTCTTCTTTAGACACTTTCATTGTGAGGCATCGAGCGCTGCCACTGTTTCTGGAAGAATGATCGGCGTTTAGTACTCCTGTGTATAAATAAAAATAAAAAATAAATAACGCTCACAGGCACATACATTGTAATGATCCCAAGAAAGCACTATTTATAGGCTGTTTATTTGTTGTATCTCCCGTTGAATCAATTTCTTAAGGTACCTCTTGTACAACTCGTAAGCGCCTAGGCAAAGAGCGACAAGAATAGTTCCCAAAATAATGGTCAGCATAATATTTGTCAAGCTTAAATGTTTTTCAATAGTGGCTTGAGCGTCGTTCGAACCTCCTGCTGCATTTTGAGCACTAATAACTTCTTCTTTCGTTTCACTGGAGCCCATTTTTAGAAGAATTCAGTACAAGAATAGGTACATACTTTATATTTCCTCAATGAATCAGGTGCGCAGCGGTCAATTAACTTCACGTAGTAATAGTTAGTATTGTTTGCTTGAAGACACCATCGCGCGACACGTTATTCGACTCGCGCACTCCTGGTTTGGCAAGGTCGCCATGTACGGTTGGGTGTAAAGAGACGAATGATAACACAACGAGTGATTGATTTAGACTAATTTAATAATGAATAATCGAGTATTATAAGACTTATGACTAACACATATATATCTTCTACATACATCACCACAAGATCTATGTATTTACAAACTCGCTAATGCCCTTTACGGTGTTTAGTAATTTACCAATGTTCGCTGATAACTAACTGATCTGATGATGATTTTACTTCTTAAAAAACTCAACAGATAAGCAAGCACGCTTCATCGATCCATATATAAAAATTTCCAAGTCAAAATCAAATAAACACTGTCTTTATATTCTTTTATGGAAATACGGATTTTTTTACGGGATTGAGCCCGTATAGAACGCCGAACCGCTGCCGAACGTAAATAATTTGTTACTCTCTTAATTTATGATTCGTGAATAACTAAAACCTATGTATGCATCTTTTTGATCATATTTTCCCTGTTTATTATTTTGATTGGAACAGAGCTGTGGTGCTAAGAAATTCCCAGGAATATTGCTAAAAAAACGTTAATTCACTAAGAACTGGGTCGTACTATTAGCTATTCTGTGCTAGTGGCTAGGACTTAGGTATTCTGTCTATCAGTTACCAGCTTAAGCTTGGCTTGATAGGGATTATGTTTAATAAACGTTGTGCAATGCGAACGGTTTCCGTTATTCCTATTGTTAATTCTAACTGTAATCGATTCGATGTGCCGTGTATTTTCCGGATTAGAATTACGGAAAAGTGAATTTGGAGTATGTTGAAGATTATAGCCAGACAATAAGCATCGAGGTGGTCCTGTAGAGACTTAAAAAGAGAGCAGTCATTTTGAAAACAATAATAACTCGGAAACTACGGTATGTCGGTCACATTATGAGAAGTGAAAAATATCAAGTTATCTATATAATTTTGCAGGAAATAATAATGTAGAGTCGAATGCCTTGTGTGAAACTTCCTGGGTTAAGAACCTGTGTGAACAGTTCTGTATGAACACCTCCCTTTTTCAGGACTGCATTTATGGTCCGGATAGCCTTAATGCCCATCTACTATTTTTGTTCATATCTTAAGTCATTTCTATTGGGACTTAATTCAAAACTTGGCCCATATCGTGGATTAATAAATTATTATTTGTTATTTTGTCTTCCTTTTTGATTGGGCGTTAGCCCAATCAATCCAAATATCACTTAAATATTTTATATAGGGTCCTTCTTAATTATGCTGACACTTTTTTGAGGGGATGATCATGATCAGACCATCAAACTGAACAACCTTTCTCTATGGGATCAACATCAAAATAGCAAAAAAAAAAACAGCTGTCCCATACATTTGGCTCGAGTAGGTTTGCAGTTTTGTTGTTTTCTTTTTTGTATATGGGGAGAATGGTTTTGATGTTGGTGCCATAGAGAATGTTGTTCAGTTTGCCAGTCTGATTACCCCCTTAAAAAAAGTCTGCATATTAATAAGGATTTTGTATAATAATGGCCCCGATTCGGACTGTGCCACGACTTAACAAAATTTATTCCTGTCACTTTCTAAAATAAGATTAAGAAAAGAGATAGAAAACCAACAGCTGACTTTAGTGCTGTCAAAGTGACGTTACACGCCCAAAAACGCCTTAAATAAGATAGCGTACATTATGATGGCATCTTATTTTGGGCGTGTAACGTCACTTTGACAGCAGTAAAGTCATCTGTTGGTTTTCTGTCTCTTTTCTTAATCTTATTTTAGAAAGTGACAGGAATCAATTTAGTTAAGTTAAGTCGTGGCACAGTCCGAATCGGGGCCAATTACGTTGCACTACGTTCCAAAACTATAATTATAATTACCTCCTTTACTTTACTAGTAAAAACACCGAATTTTCAATTAATTCGTCTAGTAGGTAGGTGGTGCAGTAAAGTTACAAACAATAGAATAACTAACAAACTTGCCAATCAGTAAAAGTTCACGTTGTTTGAATTAGGAATTTAAATCGTTTCAAACATAAATTGCTGTCAGACGAAGATTAAAACTTAATTGTTGCCAACCTTTCCCCGGTAAAATCGGAGGACATCATACCTGACTTCAATACAACGTGGAATTTGGATCGTTTTGAAGCCGGAAGGATGTAATGCCATCAGTAGTACGTAGAATAACAAATCAAAATTTAAAAATCGAAAAAATAATGCGAGAAAGCCGTGTTCAAAAGTGTCTCAAACCCGACGCGACGTAGTAGGCGAGTGCAATACCGACACCAACCGACACGTCAAAACGGTTTCTTTTGTCGGCGAAAAGCTTACTTGGGTTCTCACATTTTCGAGTTATTCTCGATTTCTTATTTTTAAATTTAATTTTTTAACTATTTTGTTTTTAATTTTGCCGAGCCAGTCTGTTGTACTACTGATCACCTCATTCCGGCTTCAAAGCGCCCCGATTTCACGGTGTATTACTTTAGTAGTACTTGCCAATACTAAACACGCGTGGTTAAGGTTCACCTGCAGTCGATGAAACAGCTTTCACGCCTTGCCTGCAACGTGCGTCTTGAAGTATACTGTTGCCCAAAACAAATTAGTTATACTGTAATTAGCACTAAGGGTTGAAGAATAATAATGTTGAGAGATATATCTTGACTATTATAAAACTGTAAATTTGAAAAAAGAATTTACTTTGTTTGTTTGTTTGTTTGTTTGGGTGTTTAGTTGTTCGAGTATCACGCAAAAACTACTGAACCGATTTTGATGAAACTTTTTTTGTTTGGTAGCGTAACATCTGACTTAAAATCTGGAATTTATGCGGACAAAGTCGCGGGTAAAAGCTCGTAGGTGATAATAATATTGTTATTCGTTGCAGTCGCAGTTTTATAAGATTTGTAAAAAGTACACCGTAGGTAGACCGCCAGCACGATGCTTCGATGATATTCGCATTATTGGTTCGGATTACTTAGTACTGGGTTGAATTGGGATGATATGGGCTATTTTATTGACTGATTGAAGTACACTGTAAATATAACGTAAATAACAATCCAGTTTTTCATTGAAACACTTTCCGATGTTACTTTTAGCTAGTGAAAAAACTAAGAGCAATAAATCATAAATTCAATTCGGGTCAAATTCATTTTTATTCCATAGTAAATATTATTGCAGGCAGATATATATGGCTCAACTGTCAATGCAGTTTGGCAGATTTAATGTAAAGAAACCTTTTTTTTTCTAACGTCTTTTGGATAAATAAATGAATTGAATTGAATTGAACTATTGTAAAAAACGACAGGGGGTATTTTGAATATACCTACCTATTTAGATTATCTCACGAATATACTAGAAGTAAGCATAATGCCTCAAAATGTTAAAGAAATTATTTGTAAAATAATTACCTATTATTTTTATAAAGTAGGTACCTTAATATCTTTAAAGTTGAACTTGATTACAGTATTAAAACATAACAATAACTTAGAAATTTTCCGAAAATTTCACAGACTTCGTCGTCTTTACCTACAAAACTGTTGGAGCGAGAAAAAACTTGTTTTGCAATTCCAAATGCTAATGACTTTGAGAAAAGTCGAATTTATATTAAAGGTACAAATCCAGAGAAAGCCACGTTTCGATATTGTGCCTCGAAACTAATAATGTTTTATGCTATTTTGAAGTAATGTTTGAGATACCAGGCAATAATGGGTATATTTTTTGGGGTATTAAGTTTAGTAAGTATCATAAATTATAAGACTTTAATTAAAAAAATACTGATTTACATACAAAATGTTTTCTAATTGCGAATCGGACTGGTCAGAGAAGAGTCAGTAGCTTGATTGGACAAAACCACAGTTCGTACCCCCCTATAGACAACTCATACATTTGACTCCTAGGTACAAACGTTATATCGAGGCGTGAAATTAATATCAACGTTTATAAATAAGTTGATGCCATTAACATAAACTAATTTGGAGGTGAACACCCACGGTACTAGACGTTATTGATTAGGCCTTAATTTTAGAAGACCTAAATGGAATAATTTCTTGGATTTATTAAAAGGGAATAAATTATTAGAGTTGTAATTACACGCGCTAGCATTTGTTAATTATCACTAATCTTGGTTATTCACCCATACTGAGGATTTTTGAAGGTGGAATTTATACACTTTCCATACATAAGATCAAATCACCCTTAGACAATTTATATAGGGACTCGCTTTGCGGTATCATTTCCCCTCTGCCACGGTATAAGAACAATTGATCTTGTGCATTTACACCCAATTTTATACCTTATCACTAAATGAGACAGCCTATAATATCGAAACAATAATTTTGAACTTAGAACGTTTGGGGTTCACACTAGACTACTTTTCATGATTTTTAACAATCAAAATTAGAATCTAAACGAATCTATCTATCTTGGATTTTATTCCCCATAAGTTTTTATGGGGAATAAAATCCAATGTTGCGGATTTCATGTTACCTCGCCCCCCGCAAAAAGTGGCAGAAATGTTTCTTAGTAGAATGAGACGCTTAACTCGTCCCTATATAAACTGTCTAAGGAATCACCTGATTGATTTTCTATGGGAGGTCCTAAAATTTGTTTCGTTTTTTATCCGTTTTCCGTAAGGAAAGTAGTTTATACACCTTTAAAATTTAATAGTAAATAAAAAATAGGCAAACATGTATATATTTTACTGTGTCTTAGTTCAATTGTGTGGCTCTAGTTTGTAAAACTATACTACCTATTTCTTCCCGTTGCACTGAAAAAAATGCGAGCCAGCTAAGAAGTATTTTCTCTTAATTAGCACCAAAATAATTGAAATGACGTTATTATTTTTACTAAAAACAAAAGATGGTAGTTGTAACAGCAAGCCGAATTCGTTTAACAAAGTTCTCTTAGTCACAGAAGTCATGATGTTGACAGGTTCATATGGATTCATGATGTATGGTTATCATAAACAAGATCTTGGTTGAAGTAAACAAATTTTGTAATCAGTGTGGTGTCCCCTTCAAGTCTTGGAAGCTTGGAGGAATACGAATACAATTTTATTTGGAATACGATTTCTTTTCAGTGTATCGTTGAGTTCGAAAAGCGATTGGTTAGCCACCTTCATCATCATTACCGTTCTTAAACCTTAAGGTTACGTACGGGCCGTATAAAGGGCATAGCCAGAGCCGGTAGCTGCCAGCCACGGCACGGGCCGGATTGGTGATCCCCGCGGGCCGTAGTTTGGAGACCCCTGCTGTAGACTATGAAGTCTGAACTGAGGTGAAAAGAAATAACCTTCTCGAGTGACGAGACTTGAGTTCCTCTGACGCAATCTGGACTACCAACATCGATACGACAATTGATGACGGCTAATCTTTCCACTATAGCAAGAGAGATCGTCATGTGGACATGAAAGAATAACTATAGTCCACAGGTTCTTCATTCGTGTCCGCATTGACAAACCCACTTGCAATTTTTTTAATTTGTTTTTAAAATTAAAGTGGAAAGCAACGATTTTTGTTAGTCTTCGCTGCGCTAGTCATCAATGGTCGTATATCGTATATAATTTATTATCCTAATAGTTGCCTAATAGTATCAAAATTAACTGCGGCTCTCACTTCAAAGTGTCACTAAAATTACAGTGCTTATACCCCAGGCATATCTATTATAATCTAGATATTACGAAAGACCCGTCGTGAACCCACCGTCGAGTCCGTCGGTACATTAATTTGAACATAAATTGTTATTGTGGCCACACTAAGCGGAAGATCAGCGGACAGCTCCTCTCGTTGTCAACTGTAACGTTATATTCCGACGTAATTCCACGTCCATTTAGAATTCATCTTACTTAAGTGTAAGGATAAGGAGAGGTTGTGTTCTTTTTCACACTATCTGAAGCATTAAAGTTAGCAGAATAAAATGAGAAAGAAATTATGAAGAAATTACATTAATCCCTCTCTGAAATGCAAAATGGGACATTCTGTTTGACGGCAGATGTGACTGAATGAAAGCCAAGAACAGTGACCCAACTAACCAGACGGTCAAATGTCTCTTACACCCAGTTGCAGAAATGCTCATTAAAGTTAATGTCACTTTCTGTCTGGTTGATGTAGTAAAAGCTAGCAAGAGATTTAATGGAGGATTAACTCTAATCTAATAAGTCTTATAATAAAACCGGTCAAGTGCAAGTCGGGCTACTCGCGCACCGAGGGTTCCGTACCACACCACCACAGAACACAACATTATTAACATAGAAAAAAACTTTTTTGTCCGGGACCTTTAGTGCAAGACCGACTCACACTTGGCCGGTTTTTAGTATTTGTTGTTATTCTGTAGAGTTTGCTCTATAATCACATTAAGTTTGACGCTTGTATGTATTACCGTTTTTACGAATGAGCGTGAAGAAAAAACGTTATTAAAAACTAGTATCTTGTTGAGAACCCCCCTAAATTTGTAACTTTTTGACATTTTTATTATTTGTTAACGAATCCGCCGTAATAACGCATAATCTGAGAAAATTTAAACTGTCTAGCTATTACAGTTCAAAAGTTACAGCCCTAAATAGGTAGGACAGACGGACGGACGGACAGACGGACAGACGGACAGACGGACAGACGGACGGACGGACGGACGGACGGACGGACGGACAACGTAGGCTTAGTATAATAGGGTCCCGTTTTCACCCTTCTGGTACGGGACCCTAAAAAGTATAGTGTACGGGTCAGTCCTAGTAACTTTCTGTCCTCAGGCTCACGCAACGAAGGCGGGACGGGAAATGGGGCAAGCGGGCGCTTCATCGTCAGATATCGGACAGACATCATGACAGTGACCAGCAGTTGCGCGTGGAATACACATACGTTGTTAGTACGAGTAATAAACAAAGTTCTCTGATGGAAAAGAAGGCTTTTTCCTGATCTTCTTCTTATCGTGTGGGCAGAGCCCTGGTGTCAGAGTTTTTTCAGACCGCCTTTCGGCCTCTGACGTGGTTTTTATGTAACGACTACTACCACTAGAGATAGTAGCCGGGACCAACGGCTTAACGTGCCATCCGAAGCACGGAATCACTTTTCTTTTCAGACAATCAGGTGATTCAGCCTGCAATGTCCTAACCAACTGGGGAAAAACGCACAAAGTGACATATTTTTCCTGATTATTCTGTATATACACTTTCTCAGCCTTTATGTGAAGAATTAAGGTGGGGACATTATCAAAGAACCATGTTTTTTACCTACTAGCACTTCTGATTTCATACTCTGTAAATTGTTCCTGATTTCAGAAGTTTCTCTTGATACGTTATTCCATCCTGAATAAACATGCGTAAGTGGTACGCTTGCAAAAATATTAGGCACGTTTGCTAAATTTTGGCTGGAAATATTATTTTGTGGAGCGCTTTGGGAGAGGCCCTGATTGTCACCAGTGGACAGTGTTTGACTGATGATGACTTATTTCCCTTATCCTATTTCATCCCACTACTGGGCAAAGGCCTCCCCCTTTATCCTCCATGCATCCTTGTCCTGAGCCAGTTTCATCCACTCTTCGTCGAAGGCATCCAGAGCGTCTAGCATGATTTCTCTACACGTGCGCGACTCTGCCTTTTTTCATACTACAAGTCGCGGTAAGCGCGGCTTGCGCTCTACGAAAAGCGCGGGAACCGGTTATTTTGTATGCAGCGAAGGCAAGTCGCGCGCGTGTAGAGAAATCATACTAGATATGCAGGTCGTCTCTCCATCTCTTTCGGGGTCAACCCTGACGGTGTCAAAAATGGCGGTTTTATACATACATAATCCTAAGGATCACCACATTATAGATAAAACAAGTTTGTTATTTTTGTGACAAATATTTACGATGCTGCCTCTAAAACTTTTATTGGTTTTAAAAGTCGAATGGCCACATCATATTTTCTATTGCAATTTCTGAAAATTTATAGGCGTAGGCTATAACACGTTTTACAACTAGTTTTCATTATGTTTTCGACACAAACACTTTTTATGAAACTTTTTTAGGATTTTGTTTTTGTTTTTTTGTCATAGTGATATACATTTTTTTACAAATAACATTAATTTAATTAATTAATTTAATCACTTCAGCTGAAGTAGATCTTGTTTTCCGATTTTTATAAGGTTTTAAAATAATAAAAGCATTTTTTGTAGGTAATTTTTTTACAATAATTTTTGTTTATTTTTATCTGATATTTATCAGATAAAAACGTACGGACGCGCCGCCGGGCGCGGACGTTGATGTTCCTGTAGAAATAGCGACAGATAAAGAAATGTTGAAAAGTAACGTAAAAAAAACGTAATTTACTTAGGTCAGTATTTATTATAATTATGTAGTAAGTAACTATAGTTTAATTTAATTTAATTAATCTTTATTGGTTAGTTGTGTTTAGTACAAATATTGCAGAATGGCCTATGTCCAGCAGTGGGTGTCCATCGGCTGAGATGATTATGATGATTGCAGAATTAAACTTCAAATACAATTTAGAAATTTCGATTCTGGAAAAGATCCTGGTTAATCTGATCCAATCAGGCTGGTACAGGCATTTATTCTCAAGAAAGAGATATCGCTTGTCTAAACAAGACCGATAACAGTTGTCCAACATTCGCAATATGGCGACAAGTGCCACTGGTAATATCGTGACAAACTTTGTCATAGCCCTTTATAGCCCACCGCACTATTACAGCTTCACCCCCGACTATATTGTTTGTATTACTATTGACTTTTATCTCATTGTTATCTCGTCTTTAATCTTATCAAAATGTTTAAACTTCCATTGTATTTTTAATGACGGTGAGCCAAGTCAAGCTACTCTAGCAAAACGCACAAGAATTTGGAAAATCTTCAAACTAAAATGCAGAACCGTACATAATCACTGGGTTCACCTTTACTAGGCATCGAAGAACGTAACGGAGATCTGCGATTACGTGCTGGACCTAGCTGATCTAAAACTTCTCCGTGTGGGAACCCCACTATCAAGGAAGCCAAACCAAGCTGTCAGTTTTCGTATGTGAACCACAAGATTAGCGAACTGAATGTGTCAGCCGAGGATACTATCCAGAACTAACTGCTTCACGCATATTCCGAAGCAGCTTTAGTAGACCTCATAGTAGACCCTCAGTCTTCGAAACGATCACCGAATTACAAAATGAGGGTTTTGTTCTACCTGTTGTAAAAGGCGGCAATTATAGAGTGCATAACTGTTTTACCAAAACCCGTTCGTCGAAATCACGGTTCACAACTGTTTCGTTCGTTGAAAGAACTGTTCAACGAAAGCACGGTTCGAAGTATGTAAGTTTTCATACTTCGGCGAACCGTGGCGTGGCGTGCTTTCGGTGAACAGTTCGAAAGACGAACGAAATAGTTGTGAGCCGTGATTTCGATGAGCGGGTTTTCGTAAAACAGTTATGCACTCGCAATTATAGGTATCACACACGATGATGGAGCGGTAGACGTAAACCGCACGTAGAACCGTCAATCCGTCACCGTGTGTGCTTCTACGTACGGTTTCATACAACTCCTTGCTTCACAAATGACGGACTGACGTCTGCCGCTCCGTTAATGCGTAATCGTGTGCGATCCCACTTATGACTATACATGCACGTTGCACGATGTAACACTACTGGCTCTTTGGTGAAGGAAAGCGTTGTGAAGAAACCTACATGCACTAAAGAATAAATTCTGGTGCGTTGGTAAGTGAAGTCCGCCAAAGCATATTCGGCATGGGTAGTGGACTAACAACCTGACCACGAGGGTAGGCATGTGCCAAATGAATGCGTAAAGAGAGGTATTTGTATGAAACTTTGATTAAATTAAAATAGCGGAAGATACAAGGTGACGTTCTTGTATTACGCACTCGAAAAATGGACCTGCTTTTTATGTACTTAAGAGTGAAAATTAATGCCGTGTGATTTGTTTTTTTTCCTTTTGAATGATTTGTACAACGAGTTTTAAGCACGTGAAGGCATTGTGGTACCTTTATCCCGAATAAAATCAAAAAAGTATATCAATCACGCAATGTCGCTCTAAGTAAATTAGGCGACGGGGGCTCAATTTATGCGGTCCATGCGCTATAGGCTAGTCACCTATCTTGCTATTTTAATTTAATCAATGGTATAAAGTTTATAATTTATCAGAATCCTTTGACTTTAGGGCACTTTTCAAAAGTTTATGACTTTAGGGCAATTTTTTTTTGCTTTCGACTTGCGATCGAGTCATCCAAGACGTAGTAAGGGTAGTATCTAAGGGTAAACCGCACATGGCAATAACACAACCGAATTAGGAAAGAGGCCGCGAGTCCTAATTTTCCTAAATGTTGCAGTTCCTCCTTTATTACTTTAATCTGTGCGTAAATGTTTCCCTCTCGTAAAGGTGTGCTTATTATTTACTCTAACGGTTAAGTAGATTCGTCTGTTTTTTTCATTTTGCTTGCCGGAAAGTAACCAGATGTATAAAATAAGGACGGAAAATTATGATAGCTACCTCTTGAATCTGCAAAAATAAAGTTAATTCTATTTACGTACGATGTAATTTCATGAATCCCTACTATTAGCAATTAAGAGCGAAGTCTTAATTGTGTCAACAAGTCGAAAATGAAATTGATCGCTTTTCACTAGGTATTATAATGAGGGATTTTCCGAAAACCATTAAAAAAGAAAAAGTAGTTCCACATGACTCGATAGATGGCGTTGACGAGACAGGGGTGAGCAACCTTGCAGATAATAAAATATAAATAAAATAGTAAGAACTTGTGTAAACAGCAAAATATGAACATTATATTTCGTCAACGGATGCGTCTGACTCGGTGACATGCATTTTTGTTTACTTTTTAGCCTAAAATTTTCGTCTTCGGACCCCTCTCTGGTCAACGCCATCTATCGTCGGTATGTTGAACTACGTTTGACTAGCTGTCAGAAAACTCCTCATTATAATATTATACGCGATGCGTGTCCATGCAATGCTTCCTGACTTTGGTCATCGTCACAGTATAAGAAAAAGTATCTAGTACCATAGCTAGTAGGTACTATCAGATCTATCTAGTGATTCAGAATTGATAATAGAACAAGCTTTCTAAAGAAACATAGACCGTATGGCACATGAAATTATCGTAATAATACGCAATGAAGCTCTTTGTGCAAAAATGTTAAGTTTTGAAACTGCAGATTTATTTATAAATTAAAAATGGGAGACCTTTGAAGTACTTTATTACTTTTGAGTCCTGAATTAAAATTAATTTCTTAAGAGGGCTATTCGCGTCCAGTGGCGCCCTCGTCACAATAATAAAAATTTATCAATAAAGAAAGCCTAAATTGAAAAAGTGCCCACTTGACAAACTACAAAAGCCGTCAAGCTATTTTCATATAATACTTTTATAGTTTCTAATCATTCCACTTTTAGATAATTTCGAATAAAAACAATCCACTTTTTGAGGATAAAATAAAAATTTTGAAAAAAAACGGCCGCTTTTGTTTTTATTCGAATCGAAATTGTCTAAAAGTGGAATGTCTAGAACCTATAAAAGTATTGTATAACAATGGCTTGAAGGCTTTTGTAGTTTGTCAAATGGGCACTTTTTAATTTAGGCTCTCTTTATTGAGAAATCTTTATTATTGTGACGAGGGCGCCACTGGACTTCGATAGCCCTCTTAAAAGAACGGCTATAATGCAAGATCGCAATCGCATATACCTATATCGCCACCGGATTCTCTCTATTTTTATCAACATGCCATTTTAACCCTTAATACTAGTAGTCACAAAGGTGACCTTCAAATACACAGCGTGAACCCAATCTGCCTGCAAATAGATAGACGCTTGCCAAATAGATTCCAATTGATAAATAGCCCTCCCCATTGTGCTGTTGTGTACGTATTCAAATCTGAGCTTTATGTCTTGCTACGTTTATTTAATATGCTGGTATCAATAACATTAGACAGTCTCAGGGATTTTAGAAAGCCTATAACTTCGAAAAGTAATGTTTTTTTTTGCTTCTATATGAACACCAAAAAAGGAGTTATCGAAGTTCGTCACTGTTTCTGATTACACCGGTCCGGACAACTTTCCTTATGATATTTTCCTGCACCTGCAAGATTTATATGAAAAGCAGGTCCATTTTCGAGTACCTTATGTAAGATGTTATCTTCCGTTTTTTCAATTTGTCAAAGGCATCATACCGTAGCTGCACAGAATGCGAGGTAAATAGTCACTATACCAATATACTTAGACCATTTTACTATAAGAGGAGTTACGCGTGTAATACTACTAACTTTTCTATTACTTTTCTATTACTTTTAGCATGAAATCCGCAACTTTAGGTTTTTTCAATTACTTTAGATTATAATTTTGATTGTTAAAAAAGTATCGAGTGAACCCCAAACGAGACTAGTTTGACGTTATTTCTTCGCAACTATAGTCTGTCTCATTTTGTGATAGTATATTAAATTGTATGTAAATGCACATGATCAAATTGATCTTGTAACTAGTTAAATAGTCACAGCCAACATAAAACTGTTTTGTTCTTCAATTCTATTTTTATAAACATGACCTGCCTGAATGAGTCCATCCTGAAACTGGCTGTATGCTAAAGAAGGGCCTTGCTATAAAAGCACGCTTAAAAATTTTATATACCTACTTACTTAGGTATGTAGCTCATTAACTATTCACAAAACTGCACGTTTTGCCACGATAGACGACAGGTGGTATATTCTAAGTAGGCTTAGAATATACCATCTGTTTTCTAACGGTGTACCACGAGGGGTGTAAGAGATAAAGTATCTTTTTATGTTGTAGGTGAAAGACTAGCCACCTATTGTGCTTAAAGTTCACATTGCTTAAACTGAAAACTCCATGCTGCGGCCTTAAAAGTTACAAAGAGAAAAACAATGTTACCATACCTATATTATATTGTTGTATTATCGATGTTGGAAATAGGTAATTCTAGTTTATCGAAGGGCTACAGGGTGTAATTGAAATGAATCGATAAATTTTCAGGGGTGCTTTAGACCATTTTTGGGTTTGCTTAAATAATAAAAGTTGTTCAGTTTGATGATCTGAATCACACCTAATTTGTCGACTCGTTTCAATAACAACCTGTAGATGTTTTCTCCTCGTACCCCAGTTGGCAATTGTAGCAAATTTCTGACTACCCGTAAGAAAAAAGATCCTCTCGACCTAGACCATAAAAAGTCCTAGGCCCTCCTAGACTAACGCTATACTGCACCGAAGCACAAATGTATTCTGCAGCTACTCTATAGTAAGAACTTACCCACATACTCGTAATATTTAAATATCATAGAAAATAACGTAGGTCAGGAGTGGGATTTTTGAACATCATACGAGCGACTCGGCTACTGTCGCCGAGTCAAAAAAAAAATGCTATGGAGATTATGCATCTTTCTACTGCCGAGTCGCTCGTATGATGTTCAAAAATCGCACTTTCTGGAGAGCCTGGAATCTTTTTCTAATATTACTTATATATGTATACTAACTTTTTAAACCTATTCACCTATACACTAACCCAGCATTCCTGTCCAATCGACACGCAGATTAAACACCAAATTACCTATTGATAGATCGATGGTAGATCTGAATTGATAGACGTCCAGTCAATGGCCGAGATAAATAGGGGTGAACGGGCATTGAATACGTTACAAATGGTCCTCTCGCCTTCGCCTGTGACGTGGGACAAACGCTTTGTTGGACCTGCATCATCGACACAATACCGTGGATATAAAGGTTTCTAAGCGTTATTTATGGCGAGAATTTTTCTTTGACGGCTATGATTAGAACTATGGAAGGATTACGTCAGGTCTTTTTGTGTTATGTAGCTGAAACATGAGTTGTATTATAGTGTCTGTAGATCATTAAAGTTCAATTATAATAACATTTTCGGTTAACACTTCTTATTGAGGTCGGGCGAGATTTTGGTAGGTTTCAGTACAATACTACCACGTTTATAAGTCATACCTACGCAGTTGAAAAATTTTATTAGCGCGCGAAATTATAGGTTTTTACTAATCAGGATATGACACCTTCCCGGCCTGAAATCCCTTGCCACATTTGGCTAATTGTTTTCGCGCCCTTTTCGTTGCCATCCGACTTTGCCCTGTTTGATTACTAAATTCAGTCCAGGCCGACTCGTACCAATCAGTTTTTCGTAATTTATGTACGATTTGTAACACCATTGGATTTTCGGTAAAGGAAAACATCGTAAGGAAACTTGCATGCTTTGAAGCATGCAGGGAATGCTCGAAATTGATTTCTAGGCATGTTTTGTACACACGGCGACACATCAAGCTATACAAAACCAACATAAGCTGGCCGCTCGTAGGTCGAGTAACGTATAACGTCGCGCGGCCAGCTTATGTTGATTTTGTATAGCTTGATGTGTCGACTCGCCGTGCGTACCTACCCACTATATCCATTACAGGTGGCGACGGGCGCCTCCCCGTCACGCTGGACAGAGTTTCGGTACTACTAGTGAAACGTGGATGTTTTGAGGTTTCAGAATATCTCTGACTACCCCCTCGAGGAATATAGTCGTGAACATAATTATGCTATGCTATAATTACTAAATCACTTCGGATTTTGACAGGGTTCTGGCTTTTCGCAAACGAAGATTGACAAGCGGTATTATTTTCCTGGTCGTATTGTAACGATATAGCTACTGAGGCGGTAAGCACACCTTTCATGAAATAGACAGCATAGGATTTACAATGTATGTATCTAATAACCATAGCATTGACGTTCCCAGTTGTTCCCAATTGCCTCTCACAGGTCGTGGTCTCCATTCTAGAACTCTGACTTCATATCGGTTCGATATTAAACCGATGAAAGGCTTTTGTAGCATGCTTTGGGAGAGACTTAACTTCAGCTGCAGTGTACGATAACCAGGCTGATGATGATCATGATTGTGGCATTTACTCACTAAGAATCCATACTGTCACGAAAAGGAGAAACAGGAGTTAATTTAAGATAATGGACGAGCTGCATAAACTGTGAATTGTTTTAAATGGTCACCACCCCCAGGTTGGAAATCGTGGACAAAATGACGTCATATCACATTTATCATCGCCGACAACTTGCTACCTGGTATTTATATTGGATTAGGTCCTACTGCTGTAGAAAGTATAGAAAAAAACCAGCCAAGTACGTAACGAGTCGGGACTCGGACAATTAGTGTTCCGTACTACCAGTTCTTTAAACATAGGTTATTGATGATACCACTATAAATTGACACTTACTTAGTATGTGGTCACATAGTAACTGAAGATCATTTTACACTGGACTCACTGGTGTTAGTTATTTGGGTATAGAAAAAAAACTATCCAAGTTAGAGCCACCCTGATAATTTTCCCGCCATCTACACGTTATTTCTGATGTTTATGTTTTTTTTCAGATCTTACACGGCTATATTTTTTGAAACAGAGGTGGGGACAGCAATTTCTCGGATTAAATTGAAAATTTTGTGAAACAAAGTTTTTATGAAAAAATTTAAAAGTATATTTTTAGACTTGTATTTTCATAAGCTTTCAATTGATACCCCACACCAAAGGGTAAAAAAAATATTTTTTTTTATTTACCCTTTCTTACTCCCCAAATTGCCCCAGTAATATAAAAATTTTGCTTTTTTTACTTCATTTATGATATTGGACCACCAATTGCTATATCTGTACCGAGTTTCAACTTCCTTTGTCTTACGGTCTCTGAGAAAAATGCCTGTGACGGACGGACGGACGGACGGACAGACACCGAGCTGATTCCATAAGTGTTCCGCTTTTCCAATTTTGGTACGGAACACTAAAAAAAGATTTTGTTAAAATTATTTTGCGCATCCAAAATAATATTCCTTTATTATTTAACTGTCTAGTGCACGAATTAATTTATAAAAAAAAAACCTTATTTGCGTAAAATACAGGGTGTTAGGGTAAACAGTTGCATTACTTTAAGGCGTGATTGTATCCATGATACTGAACAACTTTTCCTAAGAAGCCTATAGGAAATTCGTAAATTTTTTTTGGACTTTCTAGTTAAATGCAATCAGCTGATCAAACTTTTGTATGAAAAGACGAAAAAAACAATTTGCGAATTTCCTATAGGTTTCTTTGCTTAAGTTGTTCAATATCATGGGTACAATCACCCCTTAAAGTAGGTAATGCAACTGTTTACCCTAACACCCTGTGTATAGTTAGTAGTATGGAATTTCTGGAAACCAATCACATTTACAACAAAATAAAGTATCAACTGAATATGTTTGCACTCTATTCCTAGACAAATAAATATTTTTGCAAGAAGCCATGGTTTTTTAGTGGTTAGTAAACCCAGACGAGAGTACATTTGGCGAAGATTAAACCCCATAATGTTACTAAACTATCGATGTCTATGATTATTTTTTGCCTATATTTTAGACAGTTCCTTTGATTTTTGTTTTATTTCTTATTTTAATAAAGATTGTTTTCTGCTTCACGGCTTTAGACAATTTTAACAACTCTTAGGCAGAGATTCAGAGACGATTTTTTAAATCATAGTTCGAACTACGTAGGGTCAAAATGTATGGATTTTGACATAGGTACGGGAGTTCGAATTATGACTTAAAAATCGTCTCTGAATCTCAGCCTAAGTTCACAGCTGAGTCAGTGAAAATGACAATGACATAAATTCCATAGAACTTTAGTAGTAGGTACATGCCAGAAAACAAACCGCCGCCTCGTGATTCAGCAAGCTCTCTTCCGTAAAGGCTGTCATCGCTTCTTTCACAGGCTATCCATGTTCCTCGAAAGCACTTTATGTAGAAAGGTCATTCTAATTTTAAAAGGATCATAAAAAACGCCATTTAAGGTTTGACATTTTATTGAATCACATGTAATAAAAAATGCTCGTCGCTTCTTTTGAACTCACATAACTCACAATTTTTAATTTTATTACGTGCGTAGTAGAGATAATTTTTCAATCGTTCATCATGAGCAATTAATTTTTCATTGTTATTACAACCAGTCAGTGCAACAAATGGTATTGAAAAGAAATGAAGTTAGGTATCTAATTAATATTCATCCGAATGATAAATTTGAATTTTGTTTATCAAAATGTATACCACTTTAATCATATCAAAAAAACGTAATGGAATGACTGATGTAAATATAACAACATTTCAATTTAAATTCCACTTTCATTAAAATACTATTTAATTTAGTGCTGCGATAGTGGACATAGAGGCAAATAAACAACGCATGTTTATCAAGTCATAATTATTGTTTAATCAATATTGTTGATTTTACATGTTGAAGCCATGTTTTGCTTTTTAAACCAAATTAAAAATTGCCAAACTTAGTGGCGAGCAAAAATCGAACCCACAATTCTGTCCACCCTGCATGGGCTCCTCCATGACTCCACTCGGTTGATAACATTTTCCAACCCAATTTTGCCGTCTTCTTCGTCTACAGGGTGTTAGGGTAAATAGTTGCATTGGTTTAAGAGGTGATTGTACCCATGATACTCAACAATTTTCCCTAAGAAACCTCTAGGAAATTCGCAAATTGTTTTTTTTTTTCAACTTTTCATACAAAGTTTCGATCAGCTGATTGCATTTAGTATGGAAAGTATAAAATTATTTTTGCGAATTTCCTATAGGTTTCTTAGGGAATGTTGTTCAGTATTATTGGTAAAATCACCCCTTAAAGCAACTGTTTACCCTAACACCCTGTATAATCTATGACGTAGCGCGTCCATAGCGCTGGTGTTTTTACCCAAATAGAAGTCTTTGTTTTTACCATGCTTGCTTATCGTGTCGACTTCAAAACAATTAAACAAAGGCTTATCATGCTAAAATCAACAATATTTGTTTGCTGTTTCAATGAAAACAGTTGTAATTACCGAGAAATTAGGAATATGATCTTAGATACAACATGGATGATATTTTGATAGTTTTACAGACAACCTTTACATAATATCATTCGTTAAAAAGTTGTTGACTTGCTTGTGTTAATAAAAATAAATAAACATTAGTGTGCGATCAAAAGATTCTAAAATATATTGAATAACATTATTTTCTAGTAAAATATATTTTCAAATGTTAACATTATAATTGCCTAAATCAACAACGAGACAGGTTAAAATTTTTCTATTAGAAAAAAAATTAAAAACAGTTTTCTATGTCATCGTGACGGTAAAATTTTTTATTTTACATTTACAATTATTTTAACTAATCCCATTATTTTGTACAATTATACATTTTATTCTATGAACGCGCTATGATGTTTTAAATAAAGCATCAATAAAAAATATAATTAAAATAAACGATGTAAATAAATAGTATTTTAAATGACTTACTTAACTAGGAGGTAATCTATACATAAATTTGCTTAGAGCCCTTTTATTTTCCTCTTAATACCTCTTAAAGAGACTACTTAAAACAACATTATTTTAGAACAAGATATTTTGTATCTGCTAAGAATTTACATTATGATCATTATCAGTCATTGTTTCGAAGTTTAAATTGCTTAATCTAGCCCCTTATTTTTTACCCACGACGCAAAAAAAGGGGTGTTTCAAGTTTGAGCTTTACAAAAAAACAGATTTCAATCATTTAGCTAAATTACGTGTTAGAGGAGACTGGGCACTTCATTACCTTGCTCCATTCAAGTGTGGTGCTATCGCCGTACTTCTCTTAGTAAATAGCGAGATTATCTTTCATCTACCCACGCTTTTCCTACCCGCATGTGTGGCGTATAACGTTTGTTTGTCGAGTCGCCTCTAATACAACATGATAGCTTAATGATTTCAAATATTTACAGTTTTAAGAACGTTTTACTGTCATGCGGCATAAGTTACGCGTTTATGGCTTATGTTTGATGCTTTTTGTAATGCCTTATTAAACCTATTGAATGTAAACAGTTATAAAAACACAAAATGCTCGTTATATGCATGTGGATACACGTAATAGAAAAAAAACTCGCTCAGTCAAGTCATGATTGATGAAAATAAAATTTAATATCGATTCAGCCGTTTTTAGGCTATTTAAGCTCTTAATACAGTTTGTGATAAAATTGCTACCATTATAGCTTCAAATTTAACCCTTAGGTAATTAAAACAGTGAAAACAAACAATGAAAGGCAAATCTAAGCTTACGATTAAATTAAACAACACAAACAATTTTCCAAGAAGAAGTTAAAGTCTAGAAATCGAATTGAACTTCCGAAGTTACTAGAAAATGTACATTTACAATAAATTATTCAACAAATATTTAACCTTTTGGCTTTAGGGCTAAAAGGGGCTTCAAGTATTCTAAGCTTTGTGCTAAAAATTCAGAATTTTCGATGTGTCACTATTTTCACATAACACTTCAATTCTATAATTGTTTTATTTTTGTCTGACCTTAATTTTGTTACACACAACTTTCTTGATGTGCTGCTAGTAATGGCGTTCTCGTCGTCACAACTTCTCTGTGTGACTTCAAAGTGCCATTGTTGATCCCACTTCGGCCGGATTCACTCTGAAATCAACTTAGAACGTTAGATATGTTATCTAATCTTCACAGCCAGAGACTACAAAATCTCTGTTTACAGCACATCGGTAGTTGCGGAGAGTGCTGGACTGTCAATTATGAAAGCCTGAAGTGCGATTTTTGAAAATCATACGAGCGAATTGGCAGTAGAAAGATGCATAATCTCCATAGTAATTTTGAAATTTTTTACTGCCAAGTCGCTCGTATGATTTTCAAAAATCGCACTTCAGAGCTTGATTCCATAATATGCTTTCTTTGATTTCGAAGTTTTCCATCGAAACGTGCTTTTATTTAAGATACGATAAGATAAATGTAAATGTAATATACATGTAATGTAATATGTATGTAATGTATGTATGTATGTGTATCTAAATCTGATTGCTCTAAGATCTAAATGTATGAAGTCTGTAAAACCAATATTAGGTAATTTTGTAAACACTCCAAATTTTCAGGGGTGGTTCAGACAATCAAAATAAAAAACTTTTACTATGGGAGCAAACATGAAATCGCATAAAAAAAATCTACTGTTTCATGCTAAACTGCAATGCACAGGTACTCAACTCAAATGCAAAACAGCAGATTTGTTTTACGATGTCTGTTTTTGTTCGAAGGTAAAAGTTGTTCAGTCTGATGGTCTAAACCACCGCTGAAAATTTGAAAAATGTAAAAAAAATTGCCCAGCATTGTTTTGGAAAAACAACTTTAGATTAAAGTCCCTTTTACACGTGTCAATTTCCATGTAGCTGGCGCAGAATTCAATAACGAGCGTTCAGTGAAAAAACAAACTTGAACAAACAATGAAAATAAAATATAGATTCTGGAAAAAAACATTTGATAAAACGAAAAGCTAATTGTGAAAATAAATTGTTTGCGTACTTAATGTCTGTCTAGAGCAGTACCAGTACAACATTATGCTAAAATGAAAGTTCAAGCAATCAAGAATGCTTGTTAAGTCTTTTGATCACATGCTAAGCATGTGTGAAGTTTGTGTTGAGCGTAACGTCGTAATCAAGCTAGAAACTTAGTAACTAAGGATATTAGTTAGTCTAAAGCAATTACACCGATAGTTGATTGTTAAATCGTTAAGATAACGTACAAATAGGCTCGAGAAAATTCCAGCTTATACAATGTGTTTTCGAGTTCTTTGACACAACTCTGTGTTCTTAAATTCAAATTATTAGCATGTCTGGTCAGTTCCATACATTTTAGATTTAGTATACTCTTGGCGTAAATAGATGTCGCTACCGGCCTGAACGAGAGATAAATCTTAATTAAACGTTATTAGATCACTATTATTTGAGTTTTGTTCCACGGAAATAAATTATATAGATTAATTTTCTTAAAAATTTTAATAACCAGTGTGTTTAACACGTATTTTAACGTAATTAAACATTGCTGTAGTACCGTTACTCACCATCGTCGCTGTACTTGCGCGAGTTTTCAACTAAGAAGTTGGCAACTTTCTTAGTATGCGCATTGACCCTCTATTGTGTATAATTTATTTACTCTATGTTATTAGGATGTTAATGACAATGAATGAGCGAGACAGTGACTGATTTCTAGATGTAAGTCACATCACATAGCTTTCGGCTATCGATGCGTGATCGGCGAATAAGTGCGTGCCAAGTTGTGACAGCTTGAGTTCCTTGTCGAAAGATTATTAATTATTGTATAAGCGTCTATATCTCTGCGTCTGTGTATTGAGTGTGCATGTTCGGCGAGTAAGTGCGTGTCACGCTGTGACAGCTTGAGTTCTTTAACAAAAGAACTTAATTTATTAATAGCGATGAATTGTTATACATAAGCGTTAGTATTCCTACCTGTGAGTCTGTGTATTGAGCGTGCGGCGAATAAGTGCGTCCCAAGCTGTGATAGTTTGAGTTCTTTGTCAAAAGAACTTAGGCAATGAATTCATATAAAAGCTTTAGTATCTCTGAATATTGGGTATCGAGTGTTCATGCTCGGCGAGTGAGTACTGTCACGCTGTGACAGCTTGAGTTCTTTAACAATAGAACTTAATTTATTAATAGCGATGAATTGTAATACATAATCGTTAGTATTCCTATATGTGAATCGGTGTATTGACCGTGCGGCGATGGAAGTGTGCTCGGCGAATGAGTGCGTGCCAAGCTGTGACAGCTTGAGTTCTTTAGTGTGTACCAAGCTGTGACAGCTTGAATCGTTTTCTTAATTTATCAATGGGGATGAATTATTACAAAAGCATTATACCTGTGAGTCTGTGTATTGAGCTTGCGGCAATAGAGGTGTTTTCGGCGAATAAGTGCGTGCCAAGCTGTGACAGCTTGAGTTCTTTGCTTACATTATTAATGGCGATGAATTATTATAAAGCGTTAGTATTCCTACCTGTGAGTCTGTGTATTGAGCATGCGGCAGTAGAAGCGTGCTTGGCGAATGAGTGCGTGCCAAGCTGTGACAGCTTGAGTTCTTTAGTGTATACCAAGCTGTGACAGCTTGAATCGTTTGCTTAATTTATCAATGGCGATGAATTATTATAAAAGCATTATACCTGTGAGTCTGTGTATTGAGCTTGCGGCAATAGAGGCGTGCTCGGCGAATAAGTGCGTGCCAAGCTATGACAGCTTGAGTTCTTTGCTTAATGGCGATGAATTATTATAAAGCGTTAGTATGCCTACCTGTGAGTCTGTGTATTGAGCATGCGGCAGTAGAAGCGTGCTTGGCGAATGAGTGCGTGCCAAGCTGTGACAGCTTGAGTTCTTTAGTGTGTACCAAGCTGTGACAGCTTGAGTTCTTTGCTTACTTTATTAATGGCGATGAATTATTATAAAAGCGTTAGTATTCCTACCTGTGAGTCTGTGTATTGAGCGTGCGGCGATAGAGGCGTGCTCGGCGAATGAGTGCGTGCCAAGCTGTGAGCGCTGCTAGAATTCTTTGGCTCTGGTGTCGACACCACCGCTGAATATAGAGGAGGATCTGGTGGGCAGTCTGATACGCCTAAACAAGTAAAAAGATATTTTTTAATGAAAGCGGAGACAGAAAAACCACAAAACGTTCTAGTAAAAACGTAACATAAAACTAAATGGGGCACCTAGTATCCCGTTAAGCTTTGAACCTCGGTATAATAGTTGGCGTGATTCACACAATGGTTCGACGAAAGAAATTAGGATGTAGTTGTCTGACACCTACGGATAGTTCGTTATTTTGTCTGTAGGGTAATTTAGGTGGCAAAGTGTGAAAAGGTTTATTTGTCTAGGATCTTATCACGAAGACCTTTGTTACACTAGGTCGATATCTAAATATACTTAGCCATTTGAATCGGATCACATTTTTGGACTATTTTTTATGATTTAAAGTGGTTGTAGAAATATATACTTAAAACCTTATATATGATGCTAAGACATAATTACGTTATCATTGATTATGTCTTAATCACAGTTGTATTAAGTTGTTGTGAAGTTTCCGATTTTCCCCCGGTCTAGAAATTAGGTATATTTATGTCAATACCTAGAATAGAGGTATTATACGAAGAACAAAAATTTTAGAGAGCATCTGAACTAGATCAACCGTATTCCCTCTTATTCATCCTATTCTTATTCTTCTTCTTTCGTGTCAATTATTATACATGTTCCTCAACATTCTGTTCTCATTTCCATTCTTATTCGAAGTCACATGGATTCTATAACACCGAGGCTATAAGGCGTGGTATATGTCTCAATTCAGCAGTTTACTATTATTATGTTCGACTTTTTCGAGCCCCTCAAATGACACTATGCATTTAATTTTGCAATAAAGATGACTGGCTAATCTTTCCATTACAACATGAGTGATTATCACACGATATGGTCATTCTGAAATGAAAGAACTGCAATTTAGATAAAGTTTAAAATTCTGGGCAACTGAAATTTTTTACCGTTTGTTAGCAGGCTGTAGAGCCTGCTACCATCTCTGCGAATTGATCCTAAATCAATAATCAGCAGATAGAAAGTCTTATTTGTAAATTATGATTCAGTCTGTCACTCAGTCATCTCACTTGATTGAATAGGTATATCACAATATGTTATATCTGAAGCTAAGCGGATAAACGAGTAATTAACCGACAATTAATCTATGTTTGGATTATGTTCCGATTAATTATATCAAATTAATCGTGTTTATAAATTATGGTAGTTTCGTAGATGAAGTTGTTGCTAGATACTTACCTAAATAAGTACTACTGCCTACTGATCTTGTTAGTGATGATGATGATTTTTAATAGTTAATTTAGATTGTGGTCGGATGCAGTGACAGTGACAACATTACATACATACATAAACTCGCGACTACAATCCTTTTCTAGGTTTTAAAAACATTGCAAGAATTACATACAAACTATATTTTCAAGCGTGCAGTTGTAGAAAAACTCACTTTTAGCATTTTTTAAAGTTTCGGTGATGGAATGGTACACCATTCATTTGATACATCAAATAATGTCAGGTTGCTAGTATTTCCCACATAAAACACTTTATAAAAAAAAACTAAGTTATCCCTCGTATGATAGTGATCTATCGCTATCGTATTATAGATATCAGATATACGAGCTTTTACCCGCGACTTCGTCCGCATAAATTATATACCAGATTTTAAGTCAGATGATAAGCTATCAAACAAAAAAAGTTTCATCAAAATCGGTTCAGTAGTTTTTGCGTGATACTCGAACAAACAAACACCCAAACAAACAAACGAAAAAACAAACAAACAAACAAACAGACAGACAAAAAATCCAAAAATTGGTGATTTGGAATCAGGGACATCTAAAAACCATATCGTAATTTTTTTTTGTAAATATCTTCAATGTACAGACAAATTTATGTTACAGTTTTATAATAGTTTAGATGAGTGGCCTCGTATGATACCCACGGGAAGACGGTGGTTAATTCTAAGCCGAAACCACATGGAAAAATGTATAAAGTTAGGTATTTAAATACGGGGCATTACAGAAGAAGGGAACATATTATTATTTAGACCATTGAACAGAACTACTCTATGTAGCCAAAATAAAAATCGCGAAAAAAAAACTGTTCCATTCATTTGAATCGAGTATTTTTTTCAGTTTCTTATAGACCAGTTTTAATAGTGTATCCAGTTAAAATATCTGAAGTATCCCTTTAAATTTGACATTACCTTTCTGTTACACTCCGCATGAGTTGACCTAGAAACCTAAATTAACCGTTATCATAAATAGACTCCAGACATCTGTGTTTATCCATAATTAGTATTCAGAATTCACATTATGCTATCCACATTCAAGAAATTGTCTCAGAATTACCTATTACCTTGAGGGTACAAGATCTTTGCTTCTGTTCTGACTGAAATTCTTCTTCTTCTTCTTCAGGTTCCTCTCCATTACTGGAGGTTGGCAGTCAGCTCTGCATATCCCTGTCTATCTCTCGCCAAACGAAACAGCTCTTCGACGCTGGCGATGTCTGTCCACTCTTTCAGGTTCGCGAGCCATGACATTCGTGGCCTACCGACGCTTCTTTTGCCCTCCACTTTGCCCATTATTATAGTCTGGAGCAGTTGGTATCGCTCATTCCTCAAAATATGACCAAGGTAGGCGACTTTCCTCCTTTTAATGGTTTGCAACATCTCCCGGGACTTCCTGACACGTCGTAGAACTTCCACATTGGTGACTCGTTGAACCCAACTAATTCGCAGCATTCTTCGGTAGAACCACATCTCTATAGCCTCTAGTTTCTGGCGAGTAGCTTCCTTAATGGTCCATGCCTCGCAACCGTACAGAACTATTGGCCATATGTAACACTGGAGCATTCTTCCTCGGAGTCGTATATCCAGTTTTCGATTAGTTAGTACCTTTTTCATTTTTGTAAACGACGCGCGGGCTATTTCTATCCGGGTTTTAATCTCGTCGTCTGATTCCCATGTTTCATTAGCCCATGTGCCGAGGTACTTGTAACGAGAAACTCGCTCTATGATAGTATTATCCACAGATATTGTAGGATTCAAGCCACTATTTCGGGAAACAAACATGAACTTTGTCTTTGTGAGATTCATTGACAGACCAGCATTTTTACTACAACCGACTGAAATTCGGAATTAATATTATAGCTGTCCCAGTTCCACTATTACTTCTCACTATTTACTGATAACAGATCGACATTTACTTATAGAGTGATTACGTGACTAGACTAAGTAGTTTTTTAGCAGAAATGTAAAATGAATAGGTACATAGCAGCAACATATTATACAAGACAGGGTCCTTCTTAACATGCTGACATGGGAAAGAAAATCAAAACCAAAAATACTTCTTTCCTATAGGTACACTTAGGTCGAGTAAGCTTGCAGTTTTATACGGAATAGCTGATGTTATTTCGTGATTCGATATTGGTCCCATAGAGAAAGATGTTCAATTTGATGGTCTGATTGTCTCCTTAAAAACCGTCCGTAGGTAAATGTCAGAGATAGTCATAAGAACGGACAGTCTAACGAGGCGCGTAGGTGCGCGCAGGTGCACGCACGTGCACGCATGTGTTTCCGTTGCCCCCACCTCATCGTGCACTATAAATAACAGTCAAACGAGAGCAAAGGACAGTCTACTCGAGAACGCCGCCGAGTGCACCCGCTGCCGGACCTAACTCAATACTTCGTCATATTCTAGGGTGCTATGGAGTTTCTTGCCGTTTCTTCTCCATGGTATTTACTAGTGAAACGGTGGTAAATGTAGAGTCAGTGAAAGAGATAAAAGACTACGATAATGAAGAAAATTGAAGATGATGATAATCCGATTCTTACCTTTCATTTGAAATCATTACCACGTATCATGATGATATAATATATTAAACAGGACCCTATATCAACATAGTAAATAAGAATAATAATTTTGTTTTTAAAATATTCATATGCCTCATGGTACATCATATATAGTAGTCCTATAAAACGACACTCCAACTATTGTATATTTGTCTATTGTACTTTTTACCTGGGATGACAAATAATTATCTTTCTGATTCTATACAGGGTGTAACAAAACACCCTAGTAATACTTAAGGGGGTGCTGCAGACCATCAAACTGAACAACTTTCACGATGGAGCCAACATCGAAATCGAGAAAAAAAAATCCGCTCTTTCATACAAAACTGCAGTACCGTCTGGACTCAAATGTATGGGACGGCAGATTTTTATTTTATTTTTTCTCGACTTTGGCTCCATAGTGAAAGTTGTTCAGATTGATGGTCTGAAGCACCCCCTTAAGTATTACTAGGGTGTTTTGTTACACCCTGTATAAGTTGTTACACCGTGTAATTCCAGCTTAGAATAGACCTAACGGGTGCCATACGAGGCTACTAAGGATTAAGGTTTTAAGGCTAGCTACATAATCAACACCATGTAGTGGCCGAGATTAGGCAAGAGAAGTGGGTCGTAGTCGCCCAGCAACCAGATGGGCTAATGATATTACAAAGACAGCTGGAAAGACCTCAATGAGACTAACATAAGACTGTAAAGAATGGCATAGTGGGGAGGAGGCTGCTACCCTGCAGTGGGTGTAGAAAACCTGACAATGATACATACCTACATACATATACTCACGCCTGTGTCCCATTGGGGTAGGCAGAGACAATAGATCGCCATCGGCTACGATTTTGACACACCACTTTCGCCTCTTCCACAGTCATAAGTCGTTACATACACGCTCGTCGGTTTCGGGTACATTTGATCTGACCCTTCTTAAGTACGCTGCCAATTTGGTCCGCATACGTACGTCTAGGGGACCCCTTTCGACTGTCCTATTCACACTCGCTTTATAATTGAATAGCCTGACAATGATGGCGATTCTAAACTGAAAACATAACATCATAGTCATTGCATAACATTAATAATGTAAACTTCAATATTCCAAGGACGGTTACGCACTACGTCCGATTCGATTTCGAAAAAAAAACGCGGATTGTAAAAAAAAGTATAGATTTTGACAGTCACATCCATGATTATGTCTCGGATGGAAGCATGTAATGTAATTATAATTATTTTCATACATCCATGTGATAGATGTCCATACATTTCTTGACGGTCCGTGGTTTCTCGAATTCGGATCGGAAAAAGTGCGTAAGCGCTCTAAATGTGAGGCTTGCTACAACTGTAAGCTTTAATTTAAAAAAAATAGTGAATATTTGTAGAAAAGTTTATCAGCACCTCGAATGAGACTATGGGCTAGAGTTTCAACATGTATGTTTAACGAAGTATCGATTCAAATAAACGTGAACTTTTGCCAACAGAACAAAAATCTGAAAACTAATTCACTACGATTCGGCCCTAACTTTCGAATCCGGAAAAAAAATAGCCTAGTAATAAGTAAAGTTTAGCAAAGTCCTTTAACAAAACAGAGACGAACGAATTTGTGAGTTTTAAGTTTTCACATTATTCTACAGTTAGAGCATAGCTTGATAAAACTTCTAGTGGTGAAACTCACGCTCGCGCGGTACGTACACACGGCGACACATCAAGTTACCCAAAACCAAAAAAAGCTGGCCGCGCGACGTTATACATTACTATGCCGACGCGCGGCCAGCTTATTTTGGTTATGGGTAACTTGATGTGTCGCCGTGTGTACATACGGGGTACGAGGCATCGGTATTGAATTCGCCAAGTCAGCACCGCGCGCAGAAGTGCTATTTTTGAATCATGAGATTCAAAATCATTACCTAAAGAATACACAGCCTTCATACTGTTTAGATCATTTTCTTCTGCTGTTTTCAACGTGTGACTTTCAAAAATTACACTCCAGGCAAAACGAAACGCGCTCTCTCCGGCCGGCACACTGCTTTCAATTGATTGTCGCGAACGTTGAGCTTCATCACTATTAGTTTTTACTGCACTATGGTTAGAGTTTGCGAGCCATCTGCGTTACATACAGGAGTTTAGAAGTTACTTGCATGCGGTGATGGAGCGTTTGTCTTGTCGCACTTTCAGCATTAAAGTTATACGGTAATGGATTGTTATTAATTCATATTATCCTTAAACCTGTACACAGGGTGTAAAAAAACAACCTAGTAATATTTTTAAAGGGGTGGCTTGCGCCATCAACTGAACAACTGTCACTATGGAGACAAAACCGAAAAATAAAGTAAAAAATCGCCTGGCCCTGTACCCGGACTTTCGATGTTCGATATATCGCCACTGTATCGGTCCGCACTTCATTGTAATAGAGTTGACATTGGAACGAAAACGTTCACGCAATTGCGAAGTTCAAATGTGTGGGTAGAGGCCCTGTCCCATACATTCGAGTCGAATAGGTACTTCAGGTTTGTATAAAACAGCAAATCATATTTTTGAAAAAATAAAAAGAATGAGTGATGGCAATAAAAGTATATTTCATTCATTCATTCATTCAATATATTCAAGATGAAAAAATAATGAGTGTTGGACTCTATAGTGAAAGTTGTTCAGTTTGATGGTGTAAACTACCCTATTAAATATTACTGGTGTGTTTTGTAGTCTAACTACTCACTTGTCTATGGATACATAACAAAGATTCAGTGTTTCTCTCTGAGAAGAAAATGATAACCCCATCTCAATCCATGGGTGTCAAGAGGCAACTAAGGTAGGTTTAGATAGTTAATTTTCACCCGTACAGTGGTGCGGAAACCACAACAATTGCATACCAAAGTGGGTGAGCGTCAGGCAGGCAGCCGGCTGGAAAACTTTTGCCAAAACCTTCTGCAATATGGATACATATTGCGCTGACCTTACATAAGGGGATACTCGTAAGGGCATGAGGATGTGCATATAAATTTCAAGGTATAGCCTGTAGGCAAATGCCTTTTCTCACGTATAGGGATGAGAAACCATAATTCCCCGTATGCATGGAGGCAAGTACCTAAATACAGGGTGTAATTGACATTTTCTATGAAACATCCGTTGTTCCGTTTGATGGTCTTTGAAGCACCCTCTTAAGTAGGATTGTAGGTAAAGCATTTATGTTTACACCTCTATAGTAGGTAGGTAGGTAGTCAAATTGCTATATCAGTGGATTTTCAACACTTTTGACATAATAAAGATTAAAGTATTTTTTTAATGTACCTTTACTAAGAGGGATGAGGTCTGGATTTCTATCGTCTGGACCGTGTGGTGAACTCCTCTTCGGTATGTTAGCTTTCTGATTCTTCGTCGATGGTATCGTAACTGTGAAACAGGTAAGTTTTTTAATATATTTTTTCAATAAAAAAAAAACAAAATAAAATGAAGAAAAGACCGGCAAGGAGTTGCGCAGGCTCCAGAAAAGTAGCTTTCTTTCGTTTTGGAGGCCAAGACATAGTCAAAATGGCTGATCCAGCAGAGTTAGTTGATTGCAATTTGAATAAATTAGACCGCAACGCAAAAATCATGGCTAAAAGAGATAATAATTTGGCGCTGATCCTAAATAATGGGAACTTGTAGCCTTATAGGATTTCACTGCAGAGCAAAGGCCTCGCAAATAAGTTTGAGAGGGCGCTCCCTATCAATTTTATTCGAAATCTTATTCGACGCGCTGGTCACACTCCACAAAGCTGGCCCAGTGCGAATTGGTGAAGAAAAGTTAGGTCAACTTGGCTCTGAAGCACGGAGGCGATCGAGATGACATACTATAAATACACAAAGAACATTTAAGAATAAGAAATAAGAAAGAAAGAAGAAGAAGTATAAGAAAGAAGAATATTAATCTTATCTTATCTTATTAACGGTCAACCATCAAAAGACTGACCAAACATGGATCTTTGGGGGTCGTGACTACCCCATTGAGCGCCGAGCGCTTCGAAGTAGATATACCTCGCGGCACGAAACTCTAGCACTCGAATAAATGAATTTAGACCAAAATAATGCATAGTGCCTTGTACATACGGTCAGCGCATTCAAGGTCAGCGCTAGAGATTCGTGCCGCAACTTATAACTAAGATATTTTTTAGCTCACCTTCATAGTCTCTAGATCTGTGCTGTATTCTCGTGGCAATAAGGGCGAGACATAATATGATTGCAATAGTGAGTGCGGCACCAAGCACGCCACCTACTGCCCAGTTGACTTCCCATGCTTCTTGCGCTTCTGTAGACAAACAAAAAGTGGTTGAAAATTGATAGATACCTACATTATGTGGAAGAGTTTATATCCGTAAATTACATTTTCGGGGTGGTCAGAAAATTGCTAACAAAAATAAAGATACTAACAAAAATAAAATATCACAATAACTATTGACTATCGAATACGCATTGCAGTTTTATTATGTACTTGAGTTCTTTTATTTCCTTTTTCAGTTTTTTTTTTAGATTTCTGAAATACCTAGTGAAAGTTTACAATGACAACCTATCTTAAAATAATTATGTGTGCTAATCATCTAAAAAAAAAAAAAATGCACTTTATTGCCACACAAAAATACAGAATAGGACACAAAACAATAAACAGATTCATCAAACAGAAAAGTTCAAATAACAACAGATTTATGACATACATACATAAGCTCACGCCATTGTCCCATAGGGGTAGGCAGAGAACACGGACCGCATCACGCTACGCCTCAGATACACCTCTCGCTCTAACCTCATTAACATTCAAACTACCTATGTTATAGTTAGATTAATTTTCAAAAGCGTATTGGCAGAAGCTTATTTTGACACCTCATAAAATAGTTTTGTTACCCAATGACATTTGTTGTTACCTCACAAAATGACTTTAACTTCAAAAACATAATCCTCCTTTTCGGCTCCGCTATACTTATTCGGTTTAAAAACATACAGTATCGTATGCTTATGTTGTATTGTATCCTTTCTGTTGTTCACTATGTTATATTGTACTGTTGAATGAATAAACGTGTTATCTATCTATACAGGAAGATTTTTTTATCACCATCCAAATTTTAATAAAATGTTTGTTTATGAAAAAAAATCGATACGTGTTTTTTCTTTTAACATCGCTCAGTACTAAAATATTGAGATATGACTACGCAAAAATGTCTTAAGAAAAACAATTCGACTGGACACAGTACGCACCTACCTGTGCCACAGATTACTTATTAACAGTTACTACCACTCGACCCGATTTCGCGCGCTTTTTCGAATTTAGAACTTTGCTTTTCAAGAACGAAAACTAACGAACGAATCTCTGTGGTCAGTAATTTTCTTTGGGTCAGAGCCTTTAAATTTTTAGAAAAAGTTTATTATGTGTCATTGTGTCATTCAAAGAGTACTTTATTATAACCGTGTCATTGAACAAAAATAAACAAAATAAGGGACTAGTATAACATTTTAATTAACAATGTTTTGAAAGTGTCGTGTGTTCCTGTTAAGTTTACAATGCGTGGGACTCTGAAGCTAGGGCTCCACCCCCTGGTCCTGCCTCACCCGGTCGGTACGAATATGAAACTCGATGACCAAGCTTTATGGAAAATTCTGTAGGATAAAATTTTTAAATGTGCAATTTTGACCTGCCCTTTTTTTTAATGAAATGGGTTCTATAAGTGATACCAAACATGTAGAAAAAATTTGGATGGTGATAAAAAAATCTTCCTGTATATCTACCTATTTGAAATTTGAGTAGGTAACAAAACTATGTGCTATCAATAGGAATTTCCTAGAGGCCCATTATTCAACAGTTATCTAAAATAACAATGTGTTCGCTCAAGCCATAGTTGATTAAATATTTCTATTTAAAGCCGGCCAATGAATGGAATCAATATAATCTCTGTTTCAAGTGTAATTGCGTGTAAAGATGGCTCAGCCTTTGAGGTGGTACTAATGATCAATAGTGAACGATATAAACATAATTTTGAATGAAGACGAATTGCAGGTGTTTTAAATTTAGTTAATAATTCCAACAGTAAAGTTAATGATTTAAACTAGCTACGAAAAATTCCAAACTCTGTCCAGCGTGCACCGGTGAGACAAAAAGTGACCTCTACACGGAAAAAGAGTCGGTTAGAACCCACTTATTTTGTTTACTTAGAAAATTCGTTGTTAACTACAATACTACAACAAATCTCGTAAAACTACTAAAATAAAATAGTTGTCACAGATTTATTTTAGTAGTCTAGAAAATTTGTTGTTGATGTAAGTATATTAACAAGAATAGTAGTTATATCGACAAGAATTATAGTTACAACATTATGTGTATTATTACCTTTAGAGCTAATCTCGTCCGTTCGTTTGAGCATCATGCGAAAACTAAAGAACAGATTTTATACGATATTCATTGTTTGAAAGCCTGTGATTCAACTTCAAAACTCACATAAATTTTACCCCGAAATTTTCCCCGGATTCATCGATTCCAAGCGGATGAATTCACAGGCAAAACCTAGTTCGTGAAATTACAAAACGTCAAAAGCGAACATTGCAAGTAAACCATTCTTCAAAGTTCATATAAAGCCGTATTACAAACATGAACTTATCGCATACCAGCATAGTAGAACAAAAGAGAGCTTTCATACAATAAAGTGAACATCCTAGTCTAATGGAAGTGCAGTATGGGTTGAACGTAGAATTAATTTTTATCTAGCTAACGTGCGAGAGCTGCATTGAATATTATTCGACAGTGTGCTGCAATATTGTTTAATTAATCAACGTGGATGCATTGAAAAAAAATAGAACACCTAGTTTTAGAGGTTTGTTTACAGTTTATGAAAGAGTGAATAAATTAAATGAATATACGTATGTATTTTCAGTTAATTACGTTTTTACGCTGTCGGGTTTTTTGTTTTTTCCGTATCACTTTTTTTTTAATTTAATGTTACTTTACCTACTGTACCTGTACTTACTAAAACCTTGTTACCCGACTGCGCGACGCAAAGGAAGGGTAATGTATTTATTTTTAGTAATACTGTCATCGATATACAGGGTGTTAGGGTAAACAATTGCATTACTTAAAGGGGTGATTGAACCCACGATACTGAACAACTTTCCCTAAGAAACCTATAGGATATTGGCAATTTTTTTTTTTTATCTTTCCATACTAAATGCAATCAGCTGATCGAATGTTTGTATGAAAAGACGAATAAAAAATTTGCGAATTTCCTATAGGTTTCTTAGGGAAAGTTGTTCAGTATTTTCAGAACAATCACCCCTTAAAGTAATGCAACTGTTTACCCTAACACCCTGTCTCCTATATTTTTGCACTATCGTGAGTTCGATAAACTAGGATACTATTGTCGTCAAAAATATATTTCATAGCAAGTGTCATATCGATAGTATAGTAATCGATAGAAAAGATAATAAAATACTATTGTGGGGACTTGCCACAGATGTCAGCACCCACAAGTTATAGCAAAAGATGTCAGCAGATGGTGATACCGTCGCTCTGGGAAATATGCTCCATACAAAAGACAACGTTCATCGTAAATACGTAACTCGTAACCTACTACAAATAAGGTTCACAATCGAATGCAAGACATAAATCGCGCAAGAGAAATAATCACAGAGATTCGATATATACAACGTGTTAATGAATTAACGCAAAACCTCATACACCCCAACTGATTTATAACAAAATAATTAGATTGAAACAATAATTTCATTATTTTGATAATTCAAATTTAAAGTTATTCGCATTTTAAGTTTTGAGACAAAAATGATTTGGTATCATTTCAGCACTGAAAGAAAACGCTAAAGTAATCATGGATACATTTTTATAATCTTATTTTGGTAGTACGTAGGGTCAGTGTGCCCGTTTGGTGGGTTGACATCGGGTACAGAAAATTTTAAATTTTGCAAACAAATTATTTAATATTTTGAAAAAAATTACCTATGTTGAAACCATGATAATTCGACTCTGCTCTCGATTCTAAACGAACTACTTTCTAGATTTGCGTTAATTCATTAACACGTTGTATACAAGGCCCAACTAAGAACTGTTGAACCACGGCCGGTCCCCAGGCATCACAACCTCGCCTGGCGGAAGTACTTCCCTTTTCAATGGAGGAACATTCCCAAGTAGCACCTCCATACTATCAAATAGCACTACTACTAGTGGTAGTTAGGCAAGACTAGTTTATGTATAAAACAAATAACTAACCTGTCCTCGGTGACAATCTCGGCGCAGTTTCAACAGTAAACGTGACATGCTCCGATCTTCCCCTGGCATTGGCTGCATACACCACCAACCGAAGCTGTCTCTTCGCCCCCAATCTTCTTAGATTCCAGAGAGCAACGCCATTACTAGCGTTTACGACCAATCCTTCGTTCGCCCATACTTCTGCTATGAATACGCATTGGAGACCTCCTTCGTACCCTGAAAATAGTGCTAAGTTATTTTTACGGCATTTTTACAAAAAACTTTATTCCCTTTCCTCTCAGTACTACTACCATGACTGGACAGTTCCATATATTTTAGATTTAGTATAGTCTTGGCGCAAACAGATGTCACTATGGGCCTCAACGGGAGATAAATCTTAATTAAACGTTATTAGATCACTATTATTTGAGTTTTGTTCCACGGAAATAAATTACATAGATTAATTTTCTTAAAAATTTTAATAACCAATGTATTTAACACGTATTTTAACGTAATTAAACATTACTTTAGTACCGGTTACTCACCACTGGCGCGAGTTTTCATATTTTTTTTTTTTTTTTTTTTATGTGTGATAGGTATGCATTTGACCCCAATCTCACCTGATGTTGAGTGATGATGAGGCCGAAGATGTAGCATGCTTACCTAGAAAGATGCCTATTCACTCTCGCCTTGAAGAGGCCCAGGTTGTATTGCTCAGGGAACAGGTCCGCAGGCAGGGCATTCCACTCCTTAGCCGTGCGCATTATAAAAGAAGAAGCAAACTTCTTCGTGCGAATTGCTAAGAATATAAGAAGGTAGCAACTTTATTAGTATGGGCATTGACCCTCTCTTGTGTATATTTTATTTACTCTATGGTACTAACTGTAGTACATTACAGAGTCAACTTGTGCTAGTAGGCACACAGAACTATATTATAATCCGCATATGATTATTATTTGGAATACCAATGGAATGCCACATCTACAAGTGGGGTCTGAGGGAATCACCGATGTGCGACTGTGGGGCACCTGAACCCTCACCCATGTGGTAAACGAGTGCATTCTACGCCATCTCTCCGGTGAAATTGGAGAACTCCATAGGTACCCTGGTAGCGGATGACTGGTCAAAACACCTTAACCTCGAAAACACCTCCCCGGATCCCAAGCAGGGATACAAAAAAATGCCATACAATAGATGATGATGATGATTGTTATTTTATTGATTTATTTTAGTAACATAGTATAATAACAATCAATCACTACGCGTGAAATTATTAACTCTAACACAAATTTTTTTATTCAAATTTATATCACATGGACAGCTTTCTGACGTAATTTTTGACTCTTCCACCGTGTTAGAAGGTGTTCCGTTGTAGAGAAAATACGGCCAGAAATTCAACAACATACATCTTTTAAACAAAACAAAATATACAAAGTACGTTTACTATTATTATGTTATTATGTAGTTTCATTGTACCGATGTCAACGATAACAATCATAATTCATTTAAAAAACCTTTTAAGCTGACATCGTACCCAATCCGATATATTACTTATTATCATTCAGAATCACAATACAAATTGAATTAAGGAATTACTGAAATATCTTTTAATCACACTTCGACCAAATTAAACTCATCAACGTACATTTTGATTTAAGTACGACTTCGATAATAAGTATAATTGAATCCTCATTCAATTTCATGTATAAAGGACGGTCCAGATTTCAGTTAATTCATATTGAGCTTCGTACCAAATATGACTTAATGAAATATATAGGTACTTGACAGAACGCTTTTAAATTTCAATTCGATTATTTAATGCGAATAATTAATGTATAGGTACATACTGTACTTAATAATGATCTCTCTCAAACATCGCTGTGCCCAACCGGGATCACAAATGTACTTAGGTATTACCACAGAATAGGTAATAGTATATAGTGTATTACTCTACCTTCCATGTTAGTTTTACACCATTGATTACTATGACTGTATACGTGTGATATGCAATGAATAAATGAACAATGATTTTTTTTAAATGTAACTACTTCCAAGCTGTATAACGTGTATTAGGTATTTCAACATTTTGTCTGGCAATCAAAGGTACAAAAAAACTAAATCAGGAACAAAAATCTAGTGTTATGCTCTCCGTTTACGACGATCTGCGTGTCTAGTATGATTTCTCTACACGCGCGCGACGCGCCTTCGCTGCATACAAAATAACCTGTTCCCGCGCTTTTCGGAGAGCGAAAGCCGCGCTTGCCGCGACTTGTAGTATGGAAAAAAGCAGAGTCGCGCGCAAGTAGAGAAATCATGCCAGGGGGTCTGGAGTGCTATTTTTAATCTTACACATTATAGTATGAAAATAACTATGGAGTTTGCGCAATTTGAAAGTATGAGATTCAAAAATCGGTCTGCATTGGGCACGCATGGTGGATTAATGCCCATACACCCTCCCTGAGGGTAGGCCTGTGCCCTGCAGTGGGACGTTTATAGGGATAGGATGATGATGATGATGATGATGGTGAGATTAAAAAATTGCCCTTTTGGTTGGAAGATGGCAAGAACCCGTCATAAATTTTAGCGTGTCAATCTAGGCTACAGATTGCCACGATCCTGCCAGAGGGGTGAGGTAAAATATTGGTGGGAGGCAGGGAGTATCCGTACTGGATACCCTTTCTTATACTGTGACACAGAATAGGTAATAGTATATTCACTGTGATTAAGGCAGAGCAGGACCTATCATTGTGGCCATCCTTGGGGGGCTTATGACCAGCAGTGGACGTCTTTCGACTGAAATAATGATGATGATAGTGTTATACCGACTACTAGATTAGCACACTACGAAAGAGAACTCAGAGGTATTTATAAATACTTATTATAAATATGATACTCCATTTGCGTACAACTTTTGTACCTATGTACTTCCTCAGGGTTTAAGCTCTGTCTGTACCAATTTCATCAAAATCGATTAAGTTGGTTTAGCCGTGAGAAGTAAAAACCAGACGCGCAAAGATGAACATTTCAACATAGTATATGAAATGTATCTCACTATTAAATTTTAATAGCAGTATGAATTCACGTTACACAAGTTGTGCCCAAATTCAGTTAGTCCACAAAATCTAGATTTAGCCCGGAAACTGTGGTAAAAAATAATAATGTCAATCATTCAGCAAAAAACGTGCAATACCAAAATGTCAGAGCGTATTGAAATTCATAAAATGCAAATCTGCGTATTTCATAGTTTAGTTGATCGGAATATTTTATTACTGCTCGTTTTTATTTGAATATTTTTGTGACAATATCTAGCTAGCTAAATAAAAACCGTTCATTTTAACAGAAAAGGTTTAGCTCATGGTAACCCGGACAGTGATCGTGGCATCGACATTTATTACTAATAGCAGTAACTAATAGCAATAGCATAGAGTAAATAAATTATACACAACAGAGGGTCAAGGCCCATACTAAGAAAGTTGCCACCTTCTAGTTGAAAACTCGCGCAAGTACAGCGACGTCACGGTGGTGAGTAACGGTACTACAGCAATGTTTAATTACGTTTAAAATACGTGTTAAACACATCTGTTATTAAAATTTTTAAGAAAATGAATCTATATAATTTATTTCCGTGGAACAAAACTCAAATAATAGTGATTTAATAACGTTTGATTAAGATTTATCTCTCGTTCAGGCCAGATGATACTTGTAGCGACATCTGTTTGCGCCATGACTATACTAAATCTAAAATGTATGGAACCATGGAACTGACCAGACATGCTAATAGTACTCTGTGCTAATACTTTTTCCGAAATATAGTAGTTCTATATTTAGAACTAGGAGACCACGGCGAACTTCGTACCGCCTTAAAATCTTCCCGACACACTCTTGGCCGTTTTTTTAGCCGATGTTCATCATGGATAATGTAGGATTCTAATGGTGAAAGAATTATTCAGATCGGACCAGTAGTTTCGGAGCCTATTCATTACATCCAAACAATCAAACAAAAAATCTAATCTTTCCTCTTTATTGAATTTTTGCCAGTAGCCCTTTTTTCAAATGTAAAAGCGACTATGTGTGTGCGTTAAGCCTGCACGGCCAAACAACTGAACCAAAATTGAAAGAATTGAATAGAAAGGGTTTTTTGAAGCCTAAAGACTAAATTTTTTTCCACGAAACAAATTGAATTCTACACGGGAAGGTATGTTGATCCTATTTCTTAGTAATAAAGAAATTTCAAAAAGTCTGAAATCTGTTCATATTCCCACGCCATTGTTGCCTACTGAGGTAGGCAGAGATAACCAAAGGCAGCAAGTTACTACGATCCTGACAGATGCTTCTCTTTTCCTCCACATTCATTGGTCTTTTAACGTATGCTCGACGGTTTTGAATACATCTGACTTGGCCCTTTTTAGTACTTCACCATTTTCGTTGGGTTTGGTAAGTACGTCTAAGCCATCCCTATTCTTCACAAGCACACCAAAAACAATATAGAGTCTATGATAGAAAAATCTAAGATAATATCCTAACTTGTCTGTAGAATCTACCCAACAAGTTCATAAAGTAAAATATTATTTTCAAATCACCTGCAAGACACATCAGATCCAAAGAATCATCAGTGAGATTGTAAACCGTGCAATTTGTCGGTGGATCGGGTCTCGTTGCAGGCAGTAGAGTATAGATGCACGGTGATGACTGCTGACCCGCCAGATTTGTCGCACGACAGGATAGAGTGCCGTAATCCACGTCCGACACCGGGGTGTATGTCAGGACCGACTTCCCTTCTTTCGCTTGAATTGTGAAGCGATCCTGTGAAATGAAATGATCGTCAAACGTTATGTAGTAATAAAACACATTCTAAACTTGTCCATAATAACAAAAGAGCAGACTATTTTGAATTCACTAGTGTGCCGGAACCATTTTATTTTAGCAAAGGATCTAAAAGGGTGTTAGGGTAAACATTTGCATTGCTTTAAGGGGTGATTGTACCCATGAAACTGAAAAACGTTCCCTAAGAAGAAACCTGTAGGAAATTAGCAAAAAAATTTTTAGACTTTCCATACTAAACTCAATCAGCTGCTCGAACGTTTGTATAAAAAGCCGAAAAAAAAATAGTAAGTTTCCTATTTTGTTAGGAAAGTTGTTCAGTAACATGGGTACGATAACCCCTTAACACTTTCGCGGACAGTGAACGAGACACAATAGAACTTTTATTGTTATTTACTGCTATAGCCGGTCACTGATGCAACAGTTTACCCTAACACCCTGTATAACCATTTGGTTATCTTAAAACACCTCAAGCAAAACTAAGGGAATTTTAATATATTTCACTAAGGCGCTCACCGAAGCTTAGATATTACATATAAATTGGAATAACTCATTTCACGCATATGCCCGCGATGATTTCCTACCTCACGAGTAGGAATCAGCAGCAGGATAGTTATAATGGTATAGTATATATCAATCATATTTATGAATAAGATTGGAATATATCGTAACTTTATTTGGGATATAATATTATAAGGAGAATGAATGATGACGAGGTTCCCGTCTCACGCCTCTCCTCTCCCCCGCGAGGAAAGTAAACATCCCTTGTCGCAGGCGACGGAGCTTAGCCAGTGTGCTGGTACTCTTGCGTGGGACCTTCAGGGCTAGTGACTTGTCGTGTATGCTCCTCTGTGTTTTTGTTTGTGCATCGGTGCATTGATCATTTACTTTACAAGTAGTTGTTAAGTCTTAGTGACGATTTAGTGAGTAGGTAGGTACTTACGTCACTTGAGAAGGAAATTTTTATCATAAATAGTCATTATAGAAAGTGATGAGCCCATAACTGATTGTTGTTATTTCGAAATATCCCTTAGTCGCTTTTAATATTTTCTCAGTTTATTGTACACACAATGATCGGACACTTGATACGAAACGACAATTTCTTTAAAACCTTACTGGAAGGGAAGATAGAAGGGAAGAGAAACAGAGGAAGACCTAGACAGTTATCTAGCACAAGTGAAGGAAACGGTTAATGTCGTGGCGTATCAGGAACTCAAGAGACTAGCAGAAAAGAGACAGGATTTGCGAATACTCCACCGACAAGAAGGTAGCTCTTAAAATAAGATGATGATGATTTAGGTACACACAGACAAAAATGTCCCCTTCCCCGTGTTTATGAATCTATACCTAAACATTGATAATTTGTTTGGTAGTAACATATTATTATACAGAGTGTACAATAAAATGGGACAGTTACTTAAAGGGGTGCTTCAGACCATCAAACTGAACAACTTTCTCTATGGGACCAATACCGAAATCGCGAAAAAAAAATCCGCTCTCCAATACAAAACTTCAAAAATAACTCGACTGAAATATAACATAAATATTAAAAGTAAAAAAAAGGAAAAGGAAAGAGGAAGGAGGGTTTGGGTTTTGACAAATTATGTGTTTATGGAACCGAAGACAATCCTAGTCTATACCGCGTAGTTTTTGGTTGACCAGAATAGCCCCATTAGAGAAGTCAGAAAATGTTTGATATAAGTACCAACTATCTATTTAAGTGTTAACTTTAACATAACTAAAGTATTATATTGAAAGCGATTTCGAGTAAGTATAAAAAGCACTGATCGAACAAAGCTTGATTACAAATGTACATACAATGTAATACACGTAATAATAAACTGATTCCTACTTAAAATTAAGTAGGTAAAATATACATTTTTTATTTTTTATTTATTTATTAGATATGCCAACGGTACACAAGTAAAACAGTATACAAATAAATGATGAGGTCAATATTCTAACTTATGTTCTAATAACAGGCATGCGACAGCACTCATATTGACAAAGTTTCCAGAATAAAAACATGTACCTATATATTAGGTAGAAACATTCTAGAAGAACATTTCTAAACAAAACAATACATGTTAACAAGAGATAACAAATTAAGTTTACATACAAGGTCCGGATATTGTAAACAATGTTTCTTCATTGTATCACAGCCAAGCAAATAATAGGAACTCTGATACGATTATTGGGTATTCATACAACGTTGATCGACAAGCAATTTCAGCGCTTGTGAGTTTTACTATAAGGCCTATTTGGGTATGTAGTTTCGAATATTTGACGGGTCGGGACGAGACCCGCTAAGGGTCAATATGCCTTTGTATGCAAGCACCGAAGGGTTTGATTGCTCGCTATATGTTCCAAAGATATGTAGAACATGATAATATAGGTAGCTTTGGATACAAGTTACGTGTGACGGGATTGTTGAAATTAAAACTGTATCTTTGATAATTTGTTTATATTCAGTATTACAATAATTTCACAGTGACATGTGTCGCCGATTACGTCCGGAAACAGTCTGCCCTCGGGTCGGGCTAAGGGCCCGCCCGCTAGAATGCATCTTGAGATATTTACAATACAATATACTTATAACTGTGTTACTATACGTTATACAAAAACAGATGGATAGATGTGAGTAGGTATAATATTCTAGGCGTGTGGTGGTTGAGGATGAAACGCTTGTAACATTCGGCCATCCTGCAGTCGCTGTGTCCCACTGCGATTTGGTTGTTTACTTCCTGGTTTGTACTGTAACAAAAAAAAATTTACGCAGTAAGGCTTCTTTTGTTGTAGGTAATTACCCATTTTAAACAAATAATGATGAAAAAGGTCTCATTCATTCAACGTCCTTAAGTGAGCGTCACTTTTGTTTATTTTACTTTTTTATTCATTTCATGTTGAGTGACTTTGTGGTTAAGTGGTAACTTTGCTTGTGAGAATAATGTCAAGTGTTGTTTGTATAGGTACACTTTGAATAACAAATTATTTTATTTTCTCAAACTTGTAACTTATGGGGAGAACTCGGAATTCTTTAGTTATCGATGGGTAGGTACTTCATTGTTTCTTTTTTTTTTATGGTCTCTCCAATAAGTATTTGTTTCGTTTTAGATTTCATTTTAGCTGGTGTGTAGTTATGTATTCCACACAGATCTAGTTAGGTTAAACTAGATATTATTGCAATGGTATTTCACACAGATCTAGATAGCCGTATCACACAGCATAGCTAAGCTAGATATTAAAATATTATTTCAGAAGTAGTTCACACAGATCTAGATAGCCGTATAGCTAAACTAGATATTAAAATATTATTTCAGAAGTAGTTCACACAGATCTAGATAGCCGTATCACACAGCATAGCTAAGCTAGATATTAAAATATTATTTCAGAAGTAGTTCACACAGATCTAGATAGCCGTAAAGCTAAACTAGATATTAAAATATTATTTCAGAAGTAGTTCACACAGATCTAGATAGCCGTATCACACAGCATAGCTAAGCTAGATATTAAAATATTATTTCAGAAGTAGTTCACACAGATCTAGATAGCCGTATAGCTAAACTAGATATTAAAATATTATTTCAGAAGTAGTTCACACAGATCTAGATAGCCGTATAGCTAAACTAGATATTAAAATATTATTTCAGAAGTAGTTCACACAGATCTAGATAGCCGTATCACACAGCATAGCTAAGCTAGATATTAAAATATTATTTCAGAAGTAGTTCACACAGATCTAGATAGCCGTATAGCTAAACTAGATATTAAAATATTATTTCAGAAGTAGTTCACACAGATCTAGATAGCCGTATCACACAGCATAGCTAAGCTAGATATTAAAATATTATTTCAGAAGTAGTTCACACAGATCTAGATAGCCGTATCACACAGCATAGCTAAACTAGATATTAAAATATTATTTCATACAGTTCTAAATTATCATTCTATAGGTACGTTATTTATTTCTCTTCTCCCATTCTATTTCTTACAGTAGAAATTAAATAATATTTTCTGATAATTTGTTATAATTTGGACGCCTGCTATTTTGTTACATTTATCTTCCTGTTTTCCATTTTGTTATATATATACCTATACTCTACTCTACTAGTAACTAAGTAATGAATTTTATTTTATTAGGATACAATAGGTTTAGATGGTCGAGGTGATTTCCTTGTAACGACTGTAGGTTTGCTGTAGGTACTAAACTTTCGGCATCTTTTAATATTTTTTGTACTGTTGATAATATAACGATGAATTGAGCTATCAGTTTTGGATATGCTATAGGGTAAGGCCATGTATACAAGCTTCCCAGTATTTTTGTTACCTGATCACAATTAATTATAATTTCATTGCCTGAGTACGTTCATTCCGCGATATAAATATCACCTTTTCTTAAAACTTATATGATATTTCGTGCATTTCTTGTCTCTTATCCAATTTATTAAACCTTTTTTTTTAATTTTTATCTTTGTTGATTTTCTACGTTCGCTTAACTCATTTCTTTTCTTCTTGTTCAGTGATATTAGAATTCGCAGAAGGGAAAACAAGTAAAAGTAAATTATTAAGTTTTTAAACATCATTTGAAAAAGAGTGATACCAGTAAGTAAAAGAATAGTGTTAGAAATAGTATGGTGCCATTAATACTGCATATAACGCCAATCAATTTATCATCTCGAGCACTCTCGAGTGCGTTCTCTGTTATTCGTTTCACAAGCTCTATACCTGACCGTTTATAACGAGAGTACTTCACTCACTGCGTTAAGTATAATTATGTTCAAATTGCATTGTAATATCTACTGATGAATGCTAGGTATTACTAGTTAAACATCGCTCTGCCCACACGATAAGAAGAAGAATGCTAGGTACACCTCAATCAGAAATAATACACTGTGGATTGCCAACTTGTGATGACCTTTCACTTATATTTTTGTTTTACTGTATCAATAGAGCTATAACTCCTCTGAAGCAGAATCAACTACCTTCAGAGTATAACTAGTATGCTATTATTGTAACAGGCTCCATATTGATAGTTTATGTATAACTCAAACTCGAATATCTTCCTATGTAGATATTGTCTTAGGTTATTATTTTTATAGAGTTCATAATTGTTAATAATACCTGGATTAATCATAGGGTAAGTAATAACTAAGCGTTTCTACTACCGCAAGAGTTTCCAATTCATAGTTAAGATAAAATAAAATTGCTCTTCACTAAAAGTCATGCGGCTGCGGTTGCGGTATGCAACTGGTCGTAAGAACCCATCTGTTCGATACTGAAGTAAAATTCCAATTTCCATCTAGGCCTAATTAACTGGCATCTGTGTTTAACTAAGTTGAAACTTTTGGACTGTTAATAGTCAGAACAGATTACAATTAAGCTTTTAAAGATTCGAGCGCCTGTTCTTGTTCGGACTCAACTCAATTTTTTTAGTGAGGTAAGTGAGTGGTAGATTAGCGTTCTATTTCGGCTAAAAAATATTATAGGATGTCAAAACTATAAATTGACGTATTTCATGAACATCAGTAGGTGGTTTGTAGCTTGGCACACATTTTTTTTTAGGGCGTACTACTGCCGAATAATTGACACAAGTTTTTAGTGTAAAAGAACTTTTTGCAAATTTAGCTTTTAGTAATTGAAGTACTTCTTCTAATTAATAATCCTATAATAAACGAACATAATATCTTCGTTTATCTTATCGCAGATGGAATATTAATGTCTTACAAATTAGATTGCTATTTCAGATTCTATCTTTCGGCTTACGCGTTAGCTAGACGGCTAGAAGGACATTATTAGAGATTCGTGCTGACCGTAGTAGTCGGTGTCACATAAACAGTATTTGAAATTGAATCTTCAGACATTTTCACATAATTATTATTAGCTAGATCTGAAGTAGAACAATATTTTTAAATAATTTATTTATTTGATCGTCAATGTGTTGTAATGAGTAGCGATCTTTAACAGTGTGTGAATTGCGTGCTCGATAATCGATGCAAAGTTGATAAAGGAGCTATTTTTTAAACTAAAACTACAGGTCTAGCCTGGGTACTCTGAACGAAATTTCAGCATAATACCGGCATCTTCTTCTTCAATGAAATAAGATCTTAAACATTTTCCTTGACCGTTTTGTTTTCTATAAGATTTATAGTGAACTGGTTTGTCTTAATAAATTTTTATTTGCATATCACTGCATCCAAGGTCACTGCTATGTTCAGCTAAAGTGGTTGCTGATTCGTTCCATTTAAAAGACTGCTCAAAGAATACTATCTCTATCTACAAAGTGTGTTTTTTTTTTTTTTTACTATTATATTTTTATTTTATATTTAACAGCATAATTATATATGTAAGTATTGTATATGTATGAATATATATTTATATATTTGTATGTATGCATGATGTATATATTATATTTACTCTATATACTTATGTAGACAGGTACATAGGTGCCTAACAATGCACCGCCGTAGCATTTATCTCTGTAAATAGTTCTTCCATCCAATGGTTGTGTGAAGAAATCTCTTTTAGTGATAAGACCGCCACCCTTCTTATTCTTGTTATAAATTGTATTCGTATATTCATGGTGTGCAAATAAAATATATTTTATCTTATCTTATCTGTAGAGTGAACATTTTCTTATTAGAATTTAGCATTAGAGTTACACTATTATTTTATTTGTATACTTCTGCATGAGTAATTCAATTATCTATTGACCATTCTAGACATGATTGTATCTCTTAAATTTACGATGGAATTTAGACAACAAGATTGCTTCTAGAATACAGTAAGATACCTAGGTATATAGCCCAGAGAGAAAAGTAGGTACAGGTTGGCTTACTAACACATAGGTAACAGTGGTGTTTGATTAATATGTACGGTAGGTAACTAGGTAGGCAATTAGTTAGGGAGAATTATTTAGTTCTCTGATAATACAAAACGACTTTTGTTAGAAAATCGGTCTCCTGTAACCACATGGTGTTAAAACCGCTATTAATTACATCATCTTCGGTTTTTACAAGGTTCTTGTTCTTAGGGTTTTTATTAAGTTAAACCTTTTGTGACGTTGACGTTGTATTTCAACTAATATTGGATTGGTTAATAATTGTTTAACCTACAGAATTATATCTAAGTATTTCTTTATCACCCGCATTTGTAACTTCTGCTTAGCTATTAAGAAACAAGTTATCTGTAAGAATTTGTACACCTGATTTTTTTTTTTGTGATGGAGTACTATGCCACCAAAACCTTTCATGATGACTTCGGATGGTGAGGTAGGTGATTCAACGTGATAATATTTATCTTCCCTTATCGATTTATGCTATTAATGGATGATCACAAATTTGTATAAATCTGCTAGGAATTTGATTTCATCGCTTAAATATAATATTGATTACTGTACCTCGATTGCCTGCTGCAACTCCAGCGATGACGTCCCCGCAAACCCTGCAGTGCGCCAGCAGGCGGCGCCGGTGCGGCGGTTGCATGGTCCAGGCGTTGACAGTCCTGACATCTCGCAATCCGGAAGTCTCAGGATTCATGACCCGTCCTCCGTCAGTATAGCAGATCTTCGGCACTACGTTAATTTCCATGTTGCGCTGCTTAGTAACATACCATTCCTCGATATTGTTGTTGTTTTATGATGTTTATTTGTTTGGATTCCTTGTATGTAGTAGTTTTCCAGTGATAGACCATGATAAAGTTGCTCTGGAGTCTCGCAATTAAGTTCTTTGGAATTGGTTCGTAATTCAAACGGTATTATAATCCTCTAATGTGGCAGGAAATTTCTTCTTCTGCATCAAGGTTGCACTTCATAGAATATTTTTTTTCTTCTGGCGTTTCTGCATAATATCATCTAATCATCCTCCTCTGATATCTGTTGTCTTCTTGCCCGGATCAAATTTGAATAGTAATTCTGCGTCCATATGTGGGTCACTCGATGTTTCTTGTAATTCAACTGATCGTTTCGTAGTTCCGTTATTTTCTTTTACAAAAAAAAAAAAATGTATCTTGATTTTTCCTTTTCTCAATCCATGAAAGTAGGGGCCAGCATTTTCCGTAATCCCACTTCTGAGATGTGACGGGATTGTTGAAATTAAAACTGTATCTTTGATAATTTGTTTATATTCAGTATTACAATAATTTCACAGTGACATGTGTCGCCGATTACGTCCGGAAACAGTCTGCCCTCGGGTCGGGCTAAGGGCCCGCCCGCTAGAATGCATCTTGAGATATTTACAATACAATATACTTATAACTGTGTTACTATACGTTATACAAAAACAGATGGATAGATGTGAGTAGGTATAATATTCTAGGCGTGTGGTGGTTGAGGATGAAACGCTTGTAACATACGTAAGTGAAATTTTGTGTAAAGATTGTGTATAAACATATAAAATATCAGTCAATTTATAAAGGTGGTCCTTGAAATTATGCTTGATTTCTTAGGGGTCCGTGGACGGTAAAAGGTTATGAAATGCTGTTAAGAGCCTATGTCGAAAAATAATTTTAGCGAAACGGACGTGTGATAGCTTATATTACTGCCAGATGCGAGAGAAAGAGAAGGGGCGGCGCGCGCGCCTGGAACGAATCAAGCGAAAAAACAAACTTTATTTAATTGTGATTGTACTATTTATGTTAGTTCAATTCTGCTCTAATCAAAACTTAGATAATAGCAATCTCTTTTTTTTAAATCAAGTCTCATGTTTCTATTATTCACAGTTTAGCAGTTACAAGCGTTTATAGACAAAAACGGAGGCTACTTTGGCTTGTTTTTCTATCGAGAAAATTTGTCTTAATCGTGTTTTGGCTCTAATCAAAACTTCAATTATATGTTCAATTTACACATATCCGCAAATCATACTCCTACTGTTAGTACTTCATGATATATGGAGCTTTGAAGAATCCTATTTTTTTACATAAGGGGTGCTTCTGAAAAACCAATGGAACTAACATTGAATACGCGAAGCAAAATTAGTTGTTCATAAAATGTAAGCCAACATTCCCGAAACATATGAAACAGCTGGCTTTTTTCTTGCAATTTCAGTGTTAGCAAAAATTTTTTGTTCATAAAATGTAAGCCTACATTACCAAAACTTATGTAACAGCTGGCCTTTTTCTTGCGATTTCAGTGTTGGTCACATAATATAATAGTGAATGTTATTTAGTATGATAGTCTGAAACACCCCCTTGCGTATGTAATGCATTTAAGTTTACAGCCTGTATATTTGTCTGAGCCGTTCTAATACTTATTCCACATGTTAAAGTAGGTAACTAAAAAGACATTGCCCACGTGACGAACTGTATTCGTTTCAAATCGTTGCGCAACTAACGAATGAGTATAATTAAAGAACAAATACAAAGAGTATGATAGCTAAAATTATACACAAAACAGGAGGAATATCAAAACTTCCCAATGAAATGGAAATTATCCTTTCCTGCAGTGGGATTTCTTATAAAATTCAAATTTAACACTTTTATATGGGAAACGGGATTGGGCAATGTCTTTTCACCATAAAACGTCATTCCCAATTCCAATAACATATCCATATTAAAAAGAATAAATTAAAAACACTACGTTCCCTCAATCCTCTTGTAAAAATACCAAGTTTACTTACCGGATCGACCTTTATAGAGCCGGCGGAGTTGTTAAGAGTCCACTCGAAAGTGTCTGGTGGGGGGAACGCGTCCACTTCGCACTCCACGGTGGATGGCTCCTGGAGTGCTGCGCCGATCAGTTTTACTTCCCTCTTCCGACAGATCGGCCTGTCTGTTGAAAAGGAATTTTTGTTCAATTATTTAGAGTACGTTTTGAAGTCACAAATGTATTTTTAAGAGATATAAGTTAATTTATGCAATGTCAAATCTTTGATTAACGCTTCTGTTGTAATTAAATGGAAATAAAGTTTTTACATCAAACCTAGAGGGTGTAAACTGAAATGCGTTACAAACTTATAGGCGTGCTTCAAACCAACAAATTCTTACTATTTAACTCCTAAAGTATGTAACACATTTAAGATTTTAAACTGTATACTTAGATATACCGCCAATTAAAAAAAAAACGAAAATATACTATACAGGGTTAACATAAAATAGGACAGCTACTTAAAGGGGTGCTTTAGACCGTCAAACTGAACAACTTTCTCTATGGGACCAATATCGAAATCGCGAAAAAAAAATCTGCTGTCCCATACATTTCAGTCGAGTTATGCTTGCACTTTTGTATGGGACAGCTGATTTTTTTTCGAGATTTCAGTGTTGGTCCCATAGTTTGTTTTTGTTGTTCAGTTTGATGGTCTAAAGCACTCCTTTAAGTAACTGTCCTATTTTATTATACACCCTGTATATCTACATTTCATACAGTCACAGAAAAACCTCCTTTTTATACATACATACATACATACATACATAAGCTCACGCCATTGTCCCAAGGGGGTAGGCAGAGACCACAGATCGCCACACGCTACGACTCTGACACACTTCTCTAGCCTCATTGACATTCATACATCTTTTCATGCACTTCCGTCGATTGAGGGTGCTACGCACTTGTCCTTTTCGGAAAAGATCATTGATTTGATCGTGGTATTCTATAGTATCCTTTTTATAAAGTGGTTAAATTCGGTTAAAAATGGCATAAGTGAAAGAATTATTATTAAAAATGAACGTACTTATAGTTTTTTACAAAAAATATATTATTTCTAAATAAACGTTTTTTTTTGCGTTAAGAGTTCAAAATCAAAGTCGAAAAAATGAATTTTATTCATTTTTGGAACTTGAAGAACAATTAAAAACCCAATCAGCAGACAGTGATTCAATAACATCATCAACATCAGCGGGAACCATTTATCAGTCTTAAATTAAAAAAAAAAAACATTTTTTAATTAATTTAAGCCTAAATGAGCATTAAAATGTAGGGAAAATAATTTAATCATTATAATTATCATGGCAATTACAAAATTTGGCAAAAAGGAAAAACGAAGTCTGATCGGTAAAGGAAATGGCCAGCTTCGGAAAAAAGGCGAATAATTAATTGAACGGAAAATTGCGGCCGTAGTTGATCAAAGGGCAATAATATAATAATTATTGTAGAGAAATATAGCATTTCACAGTTTAACGATTTTTAATTAAGAGTTGAATTAACATTGCTTCAAATATTGACTTGCTCTTACATTTATATCGTTAGCTTCAAAAGTAAATTTTCATTCGAAGGGGACAATCTAAACGCACGTACATTGATCAAAATAGTGATATGCGTAAAGGTTCAATTCAATTCAATAGGTCTTTATCTTTACTTTTTTTATAATTTTTTTACTTTTTCTATATTTTTTTTTCTCTTTATTCTTTTCTTTTGGGTCAGGTCAGGTCTACACGAAATCGACGAGCATGCATGAAGAGACCGATGAATGTGAAGGAAGCGATAAAGATAATGTCAGGATCGTAGCAGGTGGCTTCTGTTGTCTCTGCCTACCCCCATGGGCGACAGGCATAAGAATATATTATGTATTTAATATGCATAATAATAATGGGTTGTACCTATCCTATGTGTATTAGATTGAGTAGGTACGAGTTTTGGTTCTACTAAACCCTTGAAAAGCTCTTAATAAATCGTACGCGATACCGATGAGGTAGCAATAAGGCGGATAATGTATTAGCATTGTATGGGTTACCGCGACCGCTCAAATTGACCTGTCTCGTGACCGCGAAGTTTCACAACTGTATGGATACATAAACTGTAAGGCCGCGTTCAGACAACCTGCACCCGCCCCGCGCCCGCCACGGACTCAACCCGCGCTCACGCCGCGTCCTAAAATGCATTGCTTGCAATTTGAGTCTTATGACACCATAATATATCTCGTATGGTATTTTAGGGGAGCACCCGCACCCGCTCCGCACCCGCCCTGCACCCACCCTGCACCCGGCCCACACCCACCCGCACCCGCCACGTGCTTGCCCCGCGACCGCTCGTTGAAATACAATACAATATTTATTATGGTGTCATAAGACTCAAATTGCAGCAATGCATTATATTGGCCGCGGAGCGAGCAAGGGGAGAGCGAGGGGCGGGTACGGGCTGGGTGCGGGGCAGGTGCGGGTCGTCTGAATGCGGCCTAAGGGCGTTATCCACACTAAACGATTCGCGCGAGAGTCGAGTAAGAGCAGAATTCTCTTTAGGAGCAAAATGCAGTTTGCAATTTAACTACTGTTCAATAAAGTACAACGTGAGTGACCAAATTTGTGTAGTCAATTTGTGGTTGGACCATCCCAATTCTTCCCACGTACGTGGCGAATAAGCGATTAAAGGTATGCAGTGTCTATGTGGGCGAATGGTGAGCCACCTCTCATCACTTGACACGTCATTCTATCTTAAAAATAGGGGCTGTGCAAGAAAACCACCTCTTTGAGTGACGAAATCCGAGTTTATCAGGGCACCCTGTGCATTCAGCCTCGATACGACCATTGTTGACTGGCTTATCTTTACACTACTGCATGAGTGATTGTCATGTGACACGGCTTATGCTGACAACGAAAGGAAAAGATCCTGAAACTTAAAGTGCTAAATGTAAGCATTGCTACACCTACGTTCTTAAAAAAGTTGTTAGATGTAGCAAAGAAATGGGATTACAGTCGTGAGTTTATGTTTGCATGTGTAAATAAAATAATTATATCGATTCAATAGTCGCGAGAACATGTCGCGAATGTGTCGCGCGATAAAATCCTACTATCCTACTAATATTATAAATGTGAAAGTTTGTAAGTATGGATGGATGGATGTTTGTTCCACTTTCACGCAAAAACTGCTGAATGGATTTTGATGAAATTTTGCATACAGATAGACCATGGCCTGGATTAACACATAGGGTACTTTTCATCTGGGTAACGCAGACGAAGTCGCGGGCAACAGCTAGTAATTATATAAGCTCTGATGCATTGACACTTTTGTTTGATCAGTTTTCTTGTAACTCCACTACAAAGCCTTTAATTAAATTTAATTATTGCATACAAAGATCTATCACCACTTTGTTCTCTGACGTTTTAAGTCTTTGTTTTTAACACGGACGAGGGAGCCAGACCGTTTTTTTGGTCCAGTGAACATAAAAGGTTTTACTGAAATGTAGACGGCGTGAGCTTTCAGTCGTTTAACAGGCCTGTTACTAAGTTAGGTACTTCGGTCTGCGTGACATCATAGTTGTAATTTATGTTTACTTTTTTATAGAACTACCCTTGTTTAGGTGTTGGCCTTGTGTTATGTGTTTCCGTATCATTATGTCAAAATAGCAAAAAAATAAAAGCAAAAGCAAATGGTTATTATGTTAAAGCAAATTGTAAAATTTTGTTTTGCTTTTTGCTACCTATGAATAGTATGAACTACTAAAATTAAATAAATAGCGGGGTTAAAGATAGAAAAGAGGCGTATTCATAAATAAAAAAAAGAATGTTATTTTTCATGGGCCGATCGGCTCCTATGACATTTAGGTTGGTAAACACTATTTTGAAATTGATAAGTACGCACTATTCTTAAATCTCAAAGGTCAAATCTATCTGTCGGAATAGAAAGAAAACAAACAAATGTAAGTAGTCAGACAATAAACAAACATTATTCTTAACAAATTATGAATGTACCAATTCTTAAATTAAGTAACAATGGTTATGGATAGTATAGGGAAGAACAACTAGGTACCGCTACGGCTGTACTGATTGGTAAAATGATAAATGAGAGTCACGTTTGCATGTTGCAAGTTTGGCCGTGAAAGGTTCTGTTGTTCACAAATGGTGTTCGCGCGCTTTGAGTTTGAGCTTGCGACGACATTCCGCCATCTCTACTCAACTGCTTTTGCTCAACAACAAAAATCCTCGAGATTAGGATAGATACTCCCACAAACTGGCGGAAATGCAGTGCTAACGCAAAAGCTAGAGTCCGTGAACTTAACTATTTGACACTGGCGGAAATGCAGTGCTAACGCACAAGCTATAGAGTCTGTTAATTTATAAATTAAAAAAAAAGTAGCCTGTCGTAAAGACGTGAATACGATAGAAGTGAAACTTCCGCAGCTGTTAAATTTTCGATCCTCCGTTACATGAAAATGTTACCGATCCGAATTTCAAAGCCCTCCCAAAAAAATAATTTTCACTTCAAAACCCCTAAATTCCCCGCTTTGAATTTTTTCCCCGTCAAATTCCCCAACAATTTCTTTTCCCCAAAAGACCAAATTTTTCCCCAGAATCGCGGGAAAACCCCCAATCTAGCAGCCCTGTTTTGAAGTTTTGCACGATCGAATTTGAAACCGTCAGACGAAATTTTGTTGTCTTTACATTTCAGGAAGCGGTAGTCTTCACATTTCCGGAAGCGGAATATAAGTAAAGAAAAGAACATCCGCAGCTCAAATTTAAATTTCGAACTTCCGTCACATGAAAAGGTTGCCGATCCAAATTTCAAAGCCCTCACATAAAAAGATTTCACTTCAAATAAGACACCTAACATTTTTATACATGTGTAAATTATAAAGCCTTAAGACTCTTGTCATTCATTGTAATTACAGCACGCTTTCAAAAAAATATCGTTCTTATAAAGTTGAAGAAAAGAAAAGATTTTGCCATCTTCTTCTTCTTCTTATCGTGTGGGCAGAGCCCTGGTGTCAGAGTTTTTTCAGACCGCCTTACGGCCTCTGACGTGGTTTTTATGTAACGACTAACACCACCAGAGATAGTAGCCGGGACCAACGGCTTAACGTGCCATCCGAAGCACGGAATCATTTTTCTTTTCGGACAATCAGGTGATTCAGCCTGAAATGTCCTAACCAACTGGGGAAAAACGCACAAAGTGACATATCACTAGGTGTCCCCCGTGGGAATCGAACCCACGACCTCCGTATCGAGAGCCAATGCTCTTAACCATTAGACCACGGAGGCAGTTTGCCATGGCATTTTGCCATGTAAATGCTTTTGTTCACTTCAATCCAATCCGAGAATGCTGTGCTATGGTGTAATTGCTAAAAATTAATCTCGCCTAACCATTACTACCTACGATTTTTGAAATTGCACGAATTCTTTTTCACAAATTTCTGCAATGTTTTTGTAGCAAAATGGCTAGCCACCAATCAGCAATCACCACTTGACACGCGTGTTTCTATCATGATATCTTCGAAAAAGAAAGCCTTGTTGGTATTTTTATACAACGTGTTAATAAATTAGCGCAAAACCTCATACACCCCAACTGATTTATAACAAAATTATTAGATTGAAACAATAATTTCATTATTTTGATACTTAAAATTTAAAGTTATTCGCATTTTAAGTTTTGAGGAAAAAATGATTTGTTATCATTTCAGCACGAAAAGTAAGCGCTAACGTACTCATGGATACAGTTTTATAATCTTGTTTTGGCAGTAAGTAGAGTGAGTGTGCCTGTGCGGTGGGTTGACATTCGGTTCAGAAAATTTTAAATTTTGCAAACAAATTATTTAATATTTTGAAAAAAAAATCCTATGTTGAAACCATGATAATTCGATTGTGATCTCGATTCAAAACAAACTACTTTCTAGTTTTGCGTTAATTCATTAACACGTTGTATATAACTAAAATTTTGTAAAAAATTTACTCTGTTGGTGTATATTTTTAGTATGCTACTATAGAATATTAATATCAATTGACGTAAACAACGCTCGCTACAAAAAATTCAGAGAAAATTTGGGCTATGAACAGTTTTTATTATAAAAACCAATCGTTATAAACATTTGTCAAATATTTCTTTTATCATTCATGGATAGAGCGTATTTTCACCAAATCCTTTTTCATATTTTATAGTGCCTAGTGTTATCTCCCAAATGGACAATGCATTAAAATCTGACCGATATCATAAATTCTTTTGATATTCAAAACGATTTCGATTAAGCCACTTAATGTTTATTCACTACCTTTTGTTATGGTGGCGATTGGGTCCAGATGGATTTTTAACTGCACGAATTCAGTTTTGGAAAACTATTTAGTTCAGGGCCTATGTCGAAAAATAATTTAAGCGAAACGGGCGTGTGATAGCTTATATTACTGCCAGATGCGAGAGAAAGAGATGGGGCGGCGTGCGCGCCTGGAACGAATCAAGCGAAAAAACAAACTTTATTTAATTGTGATTGTACTATTTATGTAAGTTCAATTCTGCTCTAATCAAAACTTAGATAATAGCAATCTCTTTTTTTTAAATCAAGTCTCATGTTTCTATTATTCACCGTTTAGCAGTTACAAGCGTTTATAGACAAAAACGGAGGCTACTTTGGCTGGTTTTTCTATCGAGAAAATTTGTCTTAATCGTGTTTTGGCTCTAATTAAAACTTCAATTATATGTTCAATTTACACATATCTGCAAATCATACTCCTACTATTAGTACTTCATGATATATGGAGCTTTGAAAAATCCTATTTTTTTTACATAGCCCCTTAATTCAACATGTGAAGGTAATTATTTGAAAGCAGTGTAGGTAACGATCAATTTACTGAACAAGGTGCCTGTATTTAGTTTGGGCTAGTTAAAAACTTTGCTTCAACTTTGAACTACATAATTATTTAACCATGTAGTCAGAGCTTGTTTACTTTTAGCATAACATACATGATTCCAGGATGTAATGATGTGTTTCAATGGTATTATGTAAGCACTCGCCCATATTAAAAACGCTGGACAAGAAAATAATATATTTTTAGTATTTTATGTAGAGTTTTATAACAGCTGTGCTATTGAAAAACGAATAACAGTTCTTTTGACAAAAATATAAAGTTACAAATCCTCAAGAAAAAATTACAAATTAAAAAGAGAAAAAAAGACGGAAATAGACATTTAACAAAGGATGTCGTTTTGTATTCTTTGGACCGTCGTTTAATTCTCAAATTAATCATGACATTACAATGAATCCCATTGTGGCATTTTTAGGCAATTTCACGGCATTTCACTCTCTAAAATATGTTGAATTAAAATTTAAATAACAATTATCTACTTCTTCTTATGGTGTGGGCAGAGCCCTGGTGTCAGAGTTTTGTCAGACCGGGCGTGGTTTTTCTGTAACGACTACTACCACCAGAGATAGTAGCGGGGACCAACGGCTTAACGTGCCCTCCGAAGCTATTCCTCTAAATAATGTGAAATTAGTTTTTTGACTAGATTCTTTTTTTTATCTTCGTAAATTAAATTAATTTCAATCGATACCAGATGAATATGAGATAGGGCGAAATGATCTGTTAAAGATATTTAAAAAAAATATATACATAGTCGTTCTCTAATACCAAGTTGACAACTTACTTGTCTGCACCAATCCGAACTGGGCCCACATAGTGGACTATGCCAATGACTATGCCCCACTAACTAATAATAAAATTAATTCACGTATTGGTGAGAGAACGCCTTTGCCAGGGCGAACATTTTTACATAAAGTATTCAAATATTGTTTAGTGGTCGATTTTTGTGAATCGGTTGTTTTTTGTTTATTTGTTAACCATAGCTTAGGCATGGGTTTTAAAAATATATATATCTCTAGAAAACGTTTTCAGCTTCTAGGAGTATGATAACCAAAATGTGTTCATAAAAAGAAATTTTGACTACCTATTTGCCTTAATACAGTATGAAGAAAGAATGGAGAAGTCACCCGTTTCTGGAGTGCACCTATTTCTTCATTTTAAAAATATAATAATCCTTGTAAAAAGAGACACAGCCAGTAAAATAATTTTAGTCACTTTTCTCATAAAAAAACGCGCAGTCCTACTTAAACATTATGTTTAAATGAAAAAGTCAACAGGAAAAAGTTGACAACCTAATTTTAAATTTAATGAGTTTGAACTCTAGAAACGTCTAAAATCACGAGCTGCAAACTGCATAATTAACCTCTGAATACTTTTAAATTACACCAAAGTATAAATATACAGAACTGCAACTACATAAAATTAACTTTTTCCTCGTCATTTTAGTTTTAATTAGTCATAACATAAGTCATAAAAGAGTATTTTCTTTGATGTTAGTAAGTAGTGGCTGGTTGAAGTTTTGTCAAAAGGTTTTCGTTACAACCTTACCTGCATTTTTTATGATGATTATTATAGTGCCCTCACTGTAATAAATATTAATAAAAAATTCAGTGTTAGTATTATATAAATTCAAGTTTTTCAGTGATTGTTATTAAGTTATTACCGTTTATGGTGTAAAAATAGATCCTTTGTATAAACCAACCTGAGACGTCACAGTGTCATTCTAATTAAAAATTATCTGTATGCAGCAGGAAAATCATTGTGAACTCTTAAGCCATTCTTAAATACAAAAACAACCCTGCGCAGCGCGGGTAGGCAAGGTAGACCGCCGACCTGGTGAAGGGGCGGCAAGAACCCGTTGGATGAGAGCAGCGCAGAACCGGTCGTTATGGCGATCTTTGGGGGAGACCTATGTCCAGCAGTGGACGTCCGTCGGCTGAGATGATGATGATGATGATGAGCCCTCCTTGTAGGGCAGTCGGGAAAAAAGATATTGCCGCGTAACCCTTATAAAACAGTCATGATAAAGCGTAACAACGAATAAAAGCTTTTATATGAAATCGAAACGAATAGTTTTGACTTGATAGTTTTTCAACGTTGGTATTTTAAAACTTTTGTCGTTTGAGGAGTAAAACAAAAACAAAGATTACTTAATAATATTGGTCCAGATATTGTATTTACTAAGAAGGCACAGACTTACTCTTATAGTAGGAACTACAGGCCACAAAACATGCCAAATGCAACAGAACTGTCTTCTTCAGCATTATGCAAGATTAGCTAAGATAATATTTTCCTTCACCGTTTGAAAGCAAAACACATAATTATATTTTATTTAATCTATAAATTCACCAAACACTAAAAAAAAGATCGTTCACAGGAAGTGTCAAAAATAGAAACAAAATTGAATTTGACATCGAAATTCACACCTCCCCAAGGCCCAACTACAAAGAAGATCACGGGGATCTATTGATCTTAATTCTCTTGAGCCGCCGTTCACAAACTCTACTTGAAGTTTGAAAATGAGAAAATTGCTTTTTACCTTCGAGTGAAGTTCGTAACCGATGAAAATTCTTCTTTACCAACTTACAGCTTATATACAGGGTGTCCTAAAACACAACTTCGAGTCGAAAACAGTAGATTGGCCAGTTTCATGGAAAAACACAAAAAAAAACAAAATGTGATCATTTTCGAGATTTTTATATTTTTGTTAACATTGTGAAAATCACCAGCCTGCACTATACTAGTAGATGTAGTGACTACAGAGCATATTTTTCCATGGTAATACTTGTTACGCAATCGTAACACGAAATGTAAATTTTGAAATAGTAAGTTACTTTTTAAAAGAAGTACCGTTATGAAAATTTGATTAAATGGGCCAACTTTCTTAATAACTTGCCAGGTTAGCGCCGTACATTTTTGTAGTTATAACATGTGTAGTCTCAAAGTCAAAGAAAAAATGTTACCGCAGAAATCTGACACAAGAAAGTGTTTTCTTTAAAAAGTAAGTTACTAATGTTTTTAATTACATTGGGACCACTGGAAAAGTTATTCAGGATTACGTAACAAGTATTTTCATGAAAAAATACGCATTATCCGCTTTTCATATATTTTTGGTCTATATGTGAAAATGTATGAAAAGGCGGGTTTTTCTAACTCAAATAAAACCAAAGGCAATCGCCCTACAGCTTTGGTGCCATAATAATAAATGCTTAGACGGGACAATTTCTAACAGAAAATAGCTTTTTTTGGCCGGCACTTTCGCACTTTGAACCAAATCGGAAGTCTTTTAAAATCACAACGTTAAAAGAAGTCAAAATCTCAAAAACGATCAAACATTGTTTTTTATATCTTTCCGTGAACAATTATAAACTTACTTATCTCCTGTTTTTAGCTTTACGTTAAGTTTTGGGACACCCTGTATAAAACTCATTAGTGAAACCCGGTCCGTCATAAACTAGTATAAACATAAAATACTTACAAACAACTTGCATATGCAAAGGCTGTGATTTCCCATCTCCTTCGACGTTCGATGCTGTACAGGAATACTTTCCAGCTTGATGTCTAGACACGTTCCTTAATGCTAAGTTTGTGTTGCCTGTCAATATGACACCGCCTGCTGGATTGTGCTGAAGTAGAACACCCTGTATAGAAAGACAAAAATTTATTTCGAACACGTATTGTATTGAGTTATTTTTCGGGCTATTGTTATTACTTTTATTTTTATTTATATAGCTATAATTAACTGTAAACTTGTACATAGGCCCTTAAAACAAATCAGTAAAAAAGATATTCCTGTTTATTAAATGGCAAAAAGAAAGAACAGTCCAGAGGCTTCTTAAGACCAAAAGAGTCATGAAACTACAATTTTAAAATTTTTGGCAACCTGAGACTTTAATTCAGCTAAATCAGTCATTAAGTTGACCCCTAATTGGACTGCCTGTCCATTGACGTGAGCTAGCATGCGGAGCGGAGAAACTGAGTTTTATTAATCAATCAGGATTGCATAAAATCTCTCTAAAAGCTCCTGGTTGGTTAATATTTCCTCGTAACTCCGCTCCGCCAGCTCGCTCCGCATCAATGGACAGCCACCCTTATGCTGCTTTTCCACCAGAGATGTGCGAGGTAACGAGGCGGTGAGCGAGGAAAAAATTATCCAATGAGAGTGCTTCATTTACCCAATGACGTGATCGAGCGATCGCGCTATTGGCGGATTGTTCCCTCGCTCACCTCCCAGCTACCTCGCACATCTCTGGTGGAAAAGCAGCCTTAGCATCCACCAAAAAGAAAGGGCTGATTTGATGGAGTTTACCCTTCCCTCTCACTTTTACTAACTCAGCTTTTAACCAATCAGGCACTGGTGGAACGTGTATGCCGCGATAAAATTGTTTATGTATTGTGATTTGTGTCTGGTATACAGGGTGTTATAAAAATACAAATAAACATTTTGGGGGCGGTTAAGACCATCAAACTGAACAACTTTCACTATGGGACCAATATCGAAATCGCGAAAAAAAATAATTTTGTTCCATCATCATCATAATCAGCCGATAGACGTCCACTGCTGGACATAGGTATCCCCCAAAATGGGGAGATTTGCCATAATCGCCAAGATGCGATGCGTTTGTGACGTTCCATACTAAACTACAGATCTACACGAGCTAAATGTATGGGACAAAAATATATTTTTTTCGCGATTTCGATGTTGTTCCCATATTGAAAGTTTTATGGTCTCAACAATGAAATGTTTATTTTTACTTTTCTAACACCCCGTATAAGGGCTTAACGGATTAAGATAGCAATAGATAAACAAAAAATAGTTCAATAATATCGCGTACATAGAAGTTTAAGTGTTAGGTAATAATAAAAAGTTGACTTTATCCGGAGTTTCGATACTACTAGTAAATCGTGGATGTTCTGAGTTTTCAGAATATCTCTGACTATCCCCTCGGGGAATATAGTCGTAAGCATATGCTTATGCTATGACTTTATTCTGCAATGCGACCATAGGCTAAGATAATCTCATATTTTTATCATTATAATAAACGAATAGATTAAAAAACTGAAATAATCAAGCCCAAATCGTATTAAATGTCAAACAAAAAATGATCAATCAAAATAAAAAAGTTAAACGATAAAAAAAGCCGCGGCACGAGTATCGGTTTATTTTATAACATAGAATGCCTGGCATAGAAATACCCTTTTATGTTGTTCTTTTATGTTGTATCTCTAGTGGTAGTAGTCGTTACATAAAAACCACGTCAAAGGCCGAAAGGCGGTCTGAAAAAACTCTGACACCAGGGCTCTGCCCACACGATAAGAAGATGTTGTTCTTAGTCCTTGGATTGCGATGTTTTAAAGTCATACGTTGAAGTCAACAGTAGACAAAATGCTATTTTTGAAGTGAAAACTTCTTTAGCGGCCTTGTGCACTTTTTGGGATGGTTAAAAAATTTTTAACTCGCGTCAGGACCGTGACGTCACCCTGACCGAAAAATCGTAAGACGAAAATTGGTAAGACGATGACGTAAGATTTTATGTTAAACTCGCGTCAGGACCGTGACGTCACGTGACATTCGTAAGACGTAAATCTCTTAGTTTTCACTTCTGCCGGCACTCCTGGAGTGCAACCCGCTGTTTTTTTTTAAATACAAGATCAAGAGCGAGAATACACAAACTTCATACTTTTCTACTGTTGATTTCAACGTTATGTCTTTGCAAAATCGCACTCCTGAACTGTCTACAGGACATGAGTAGAAGAGCTTGCGCGGCGCCGGCGTCGAAATATGAAAGCCATAGAAGACCAGGGAGGGCACTTGGTGTCGAAACATTCAGTAATCTAATTATATTAATTTCAATGTCACACAACAATATTGCACTTATGCTCCAGGTAAAGAGAGAACATAACGAAAACTGGAAAACCCAAAAAAACTCGTTTCTAACCACGAATAGCCTCAATAAATACAACCTAAATTGTTTCAAAACAAACCGAACCGAAATGACGCGGTTTTTATTTATTAAAAAAGTTTATAAAACAAATTAAAATTTTCCGCAAAAAACGTCATTCATGGATGGTCACGTATTCATTTTTGCATACAAGATCAATCCGGCATAGTTCCCATTCAGTTATTGGACTCGTCAAAAGTCAGGGGTTTGTAAAAAATGTTTGAAACTGCCGTGAATTCGTCTAACGCAGTTGTTATTGACATGCGGGCTATTACAAACGTTTTCTGAATTCCGTGCCATTTATTACCAATTCCATGGCCGTTTTCCGTTTAAATGGAAGCTTTCGTAATATAGGTTCGTGCTACTATTTGTTTGTTTTATGGTTATTTGGGAAAAAAGATTTAGTACTGGTACGTTAGTGGACATTTCGATTTCTGCCCAAACTTACTGTTTTCTACACTATTCCAGTACTGTACCAGAAGTGTCTATACATCGAAGATATTTACGAAAAATATTACGATATGATGTTTAGTTGTTTTTGACTACAAACCACCGAACAATGAATTTTATGTTTGTTCTTTTTGTTCTAGCATCACGCAAAAACTATGGGACCGTTCCGTTCAAAAGATTATTAGACTATGATGACGGGTGATAGTGCAAATGAAATCGCAGGTAAAATCTAGCTTTACAGGTCGTTTGGTAGTTAGATGTGTTCCTTGGTGATGATCAGACTATCAAAGTCTTACTTCTTACTTCCTCTATTGGACTAACATCGAAATCGCGAAAAACATATCAGCTGTTTCATATATTTGAGTTGAGTAGTACTGCAGTTTTTAATCGAAAAGCCAGGAAAAACCGTTTTTTTTGGCCCCATTGTGAAAGTTTGATTGGCATTTAACTACCAAACACTTATATTATAGTAAAGGAAATACAACATTATTTCAAAGAACCTACGAGAATAGCTTCTGAACAGGTTGGCAAGGGGATCAATAGTCGTTATGTAAATATTATCATTACTTCTATGTCTATCCGGTTTAGTCATGGATGTTATTACAATGTGTGAGTCGTCGAGGTATGGTTTCCGTAATAAAAAGCCCAGTAGCTTACGTTTTCGATAATTACAATGTATGTGCATGGGAGCGTTATTTATCTTGATTTACTTAACTAAAAAAAAAACAGTTCTTGTGAAACTCTCAGAATAAAAATAAAATAGAATGAAAGAAAAAGTTTTATCTTTTATTAGACTCGTATAAGAATTTCAAAGTCTTTACAAAAGATTTGACATCGTTAGTAACTTTGTAAACCAAATGAAAAACATAAACTGTATCTGATCAAGTAACAAAAACAATACTTTGTAAGCCAAATACTTTTGACAAAGGACGTGTCTACTTATGTACCTATCGTTAAAAGTAAGTTCACAGTTTACTCTTACTTATTGTTAAACTGCAAGATTGAAAACAGTTTAATAAGCAAATCTTTAGTAATAAAATACGAACAGCTGAGTAAAAAAAAAAAAATTATGTACTTACAACAATATTTTCGGAAAATCTAAATCGCCTTTTTTGAAAAGGGGTTTTCTTTTCTGTTCTTTCAAAGAAACCAGTTTTTTATTTTTCAAACTTAAAAACGTATTCTAGATCTGATAAAGATCTGAAAAGCAGATTTATTTAAATAACGAATATTATACAAAATATTTTATGATAATTTCGTTGACATACCAAAGGTCGTCGGCAGTGTCATAACTAAAATATAGTTTAAAAAATTATCTTTTTAAGTTTAAACTATTGTGTAGAAAAATCCAGACTTACAGTACATAGACAAAGGTCATAATGATAAATTGTCCTACATAATTAACCTGTATCAAGTCTGTCATAACTAAAATTAATGAAAGCATTTTGTTAGTCTAATTCCACGAGGACGTAGTCGATCAAAAGCCAGTTTTATATAACATTCTTTCGAATTTTTTTCTTGTAACTTAAATTGAAAGGGCGAGTAAATAAGAGATGTACAGAATAAATAATAGTACTTGAATAGAGGTCAAGATTTGATTTAAGATTTGACAAGCTGATTGTACAAACATCACTTTACATAATCAAACCAATGCAATACTACTATTGAGACCATTTTGTATACAAATCTAAATCTAAAAAATGAATAGCAAAGAGTTCACTCACGTTGTGCTCCCAGACAACTTTATAAGCCGGTGGATTGGCGTCGACCTCGCAACCAAAATATACGTCATCTCCCTCTTCGATGTCATTCGGGTTCATCTTGGCGCCAAGATGGATCGTTGCCACAGGTACATCTAATGGGAAAATTGAAAATTTTATATTCTAAACCTTTGAGAGTTTAGTTGGTGATGTAACTGAAGGGGGTTAGAAATTACATTTTTAATAAGGGTGTTAGGGTAAACAGGTGCATTACTTTAAGGGTTGATTGTACCCATGATACTGAACAACTTTCCCTAAGAAACCTATAGGAAATTCGTAAAAAACTTTTTTGCTTCCCATACTAAATGCAATCAGTTGATCAAACTTTTGTATGAAAAGCCGAAAAAAATAATTGCGATTTTCCTATAGTTATTTCCTATAGTATAGGTTTCTTTGGCAAAGTTGTTCAGTATCATGGATATGATCACCCCGGTAATGCAACTGTTTACCCTAACACCCTGTAGTCATTAATATGGATTACGGATAGAATATAACATAGCATAAACATTCTTTATAGCACGCCAAAAACTTACAAAATAAGACGAAAAAAACAAATGACGGTTGTATAAAAGAACCAAAGATTTTATTTGGTCTTCGCTGCGCATTTAGTTCTAGACAGCCTAAGCTGGAAGAAATCTTTTAAGGTGGGTCAAGTATACCTAATTTGTGCGATAACTATAATAGTGATGAGAATGAGCATTAAAACAGATACCATAGTGTAAATAAAATAAGTGATTAAGCTCAGCGGTCACGGGGGGACGGGCGTACCTACCCTAACTCAAGTCGCACGCAGGCAACGTCACGGAATATATAAGAGTTTACAACAGAAGGTTCACTATCTAACGAAATCTCGCTCCAAGCACGGCTGACACGCACACATTGACTTACTGTACGTGAATGTCACGCACACATGGACTCTCTGTGCGTGAATGTGCAAGGTAAAACGTAGTGATTCCATTCTCTTTGGTGCAAGGGATGTCAGTAGTGCTTTCCAATTCCGAACGAACAAATGTTCCATCACGGCGCGATTTAGAAAAAAGAGTCATGAAAAAGAACACTACCCATGCTACACTTAAATAAACACATTTTGGTTCATATCATCAGAATAATTCCTAAAAATGAAAAATACATAAAATTCGGGCCAAACAACCGATTGCGATGTAGTATTTTTTTTTAGTCCTTCGATTAGGATATTACTTTATTATGTTTGTACATCCGACGATGTATAGGATACTAATTTAATTTTCAAACGAAAAAACAAGTATCAAGGTCGTTCGGTGCGACATAATGAACGCGTGGCACTCGACTGAATTACGCCGCGACGTCGCGGCGCAACCGCGTAGGTAGAAAAAATTTTATACCTACAGTGCGGAGTGAGACAGGCCTGGCAGCGTGGGCCGGGACGCACTCCTCCCGGCCCCCGCACGCCCCGCACGATTGGCCTGCCGCGACCGCTGAGCTTCACCACTATTAGTTCTTTACACTATGCAGATACCTTGTGTGTAGAGAGTTTCTTTACTTTAAAGGATAAAACTTTACCCTTTTTTCATCCTTTTTTTGTTTGTTGGAGCTTTTAACCCTAATGTTAAGTCAGCCACATCGTGCCCACCCTTAAGACTCTACAAAATGAAACGGAATTTGTAAAAAAAAGATTTCAACTTGTGATGCAAACGATCGATCAGCTGATTGCATTATGGAATTCCACATTTTGTTTTGCTAATGTCCAATAGGTTTCTATGGGAAAGTTGTTTAGTGTCATGAGTACAATCAACCCTTAAAGTAATGCACCTGTTTACCCTCACACCCTGTATTATTACAAAATGTAATTTCTAACCCCCTTCAGTTACATCACCAACTAAACTCTCAAAGGTTTAGAATATAAAATTTTCTATTTTTGCATTACTTGATAGGGTGATTGTGACCCTATCAAGTAATGCAACTATCTACACTTACACCCTGTTGATACAATATGAAGGACACATTTATTTAGTCATTGGAAAACAATGAGTAACTTGATTCGCGAGATTTTTCCATTATTGTAATATTGCGACATGTTAGCTTGCTTCCAAAGTCATCATCAGCAGCCTATATTATATAATCGATGTTTCACTACAGGGTTCATAAATACGCAACCCTAAAAAATTATGGCTTCTCTGCACCTAGCGTGCCCACTGCATAAGTGCTGAAGAGGTGCTACTTGGGAATGTTCCTCCATTGAAAAGAAAAGGTCTTCCGCCAGGCTAGGTGTGAAGCCTGGGGACCGGCCCTGGTCCAACAGTTCTTAGTTGGACCTTTTATGTATATCGAATCTCTATGATTATTACTCTTCTGCCATTTATAGCGGCTAACGGGTTAACAATGTGACGTCGCAAGTTGTCTTACGTGCACATTTGCGAGTGCGACCGCAGCGCCATCTGTTAGCTTCGTTGCTATAACTTGTGGGTTTTGACATCTGTGACAAGTCTCCACATGCAGTTGGAGGCTTTGTGGTCAATTTGCTGTCAAGTCTGAGTATTATCAAGTCACCTCAATAGGCCTCTGATCTAATTTATCGAATAGGTACATCACGACAGGGCTAGATTAGCTCCTAGATCGTATATAGGTACATAAATTGCATTGAGTTTGATTAGTTCAATCAATCAATCAATCAATCAATATTTATTGCTTTTTCATGTGGTTTACAAAGATGTTCTTAGAAATATTTTACAAGTTCCTGTCATGAACCCTGTGAGGGCACAGCAAATAACAATAAGAATTTAACAAAAGTAAATAAAGCTGCTGCTGCTGCTGTAAGTAGTTGCTGCCATGCTTCACGACTGAGCTTTCATTTATATCTCGTCAATTGGAATTATATCGTATTTCAGTGTAGGTAAAGTTTAATATGATAGGTACTCATCGCCTCGAGCCCGCTCCTTTGATTGGAGTTTATGTTATGATATGACTTGTAATAAAAAAAATATACTGGTAACAAAATACTCTAGTATACTTTCACAATATAGAATGTTACAAAAGTAAAAATAAAAATTTAAAACTTTGGGGGGTTGTTTAGAATTTTAGATCATCAAACTGAACAATATTCACAATGGGACCAACATAGAAATCGCGAAATAAAAATCCGCTGTCCCATAAATTTTTGAGTATGGAACATCGGTTTTTTTTTCGCGATTTCGATATTGGTCCCATAGCACGGAATACATAAGAGTACAACAGAAGATTCACTATCTAAGAACGCTCGCTCCAAGCACGACTGACACGCACACATTGACTCTCTGTAAGTGAATGTCACGCACACATGGACTCTGGTGCAAGGGATGTCAGTAGTGCGTTCCGATTCCGCTTAGATTTAGAAGAAATATCGTGAAAAAGAACACTACCTATGCTATACTCAACTAAACAAATTTTGGTTCATCTAAGTGATTAGAATAATTCCAAACAATGAAAAATACACAAAGTTCGGGCCAAACAACCGATTGCGATGCAGTATTTTTTAGAAATCTTTCGATTATGAATATTATGATATCATTTTCGACGATCACATCCGATGATGTGTAGGACTCTAATTTAATTTTCGAAACTAAAAAAACTAGTATCATCAATTTCGTTCGGTGCGATACAAAGAGCGCGTGAGCGACGTGAGCGACTGATTTAGGCCTCGACGTCGGGGCCCGGCCGCGTAGGTACATTTTTATACCTAAAGTGCGGAGTGAGTCAGGCCCATAGTGAAAGTTGTTCAGTTTGATGGTCTAATCCACCCCCTTAAATGTTTATTTGTATTTTAGTAACACCATGTAGAGCCAACATCGAGAAAAAAATATAAATAACATCTGTTTCATTTAAGACAGCATATTTTTTTTTACTTTGTCTTCATAGCAATAGCCTTAGATGCTATAGTTGTTCAGTTGTTCAGCTAAACCACGTCTTCAAATATTACTAGGGTGTTTTGTTACACCTTGTATTATCTAATTAAACTTAATAGCACATTCATGTCACAATGTATAAGCATGACAAGTAAAGACTAATCCAACTCTGTTTATCTAGACAGCATTTTTATCTTCAAACTTTATGACAAAGAACATTACTGTGCTTGCAAGTACGTCACCTTTATGACAAAACGTCTCAATGTTTCCAACATTCTACTTTACAGAAAATTTCAAGTCAAAACTCGTCTTGGTTTGTTTGCTGCTGACTTCACTCGATCAGGGGTACGATTTTTAGTCGAGTAGTCTCAATTTCAGTCTTGGAGGTGTAATAGACAATTTATTTTTTTCAGGCATGAACGTGGTGCATAATTTTTTTTTACACTTTTTCCTGCTAATGAAAGGTTAAGATTGGAATTGTTAGGTAAGGTATGTATGTATTTGTTATGTTGTTTTCAATTTTAATTATTGTTGTGATATTTTTCTAAGACGTGCAAATAAATCTACCAAAGTGGAGCGCGAAACTGTGTAAAATCAAACAACCAAATAACTAAATTTCTCTGGAATCGGAAATCGTTTTTTTTTTTTTCAATACAATCATTATACTTTTGGTGCTGAATATGAAAACACTTGCAACTTTCAGATTTAAAGAAAAAAGAGGGCAATATTTATTTTATTTATTTTAGGTCAAGGTTTATAATATAATATGGGTCCGTTATCATGTATATTTTACTGTTGCCTGATTTAAATAAATAACAAAAACATACAATCACGTATATAAGCACCACAACACCATAACGAAGCTAAAACACTGGACAGTCTGTTTGAATAAAATGGAATTTAATTATAAAAATAAATTGAATAAAATAACAATTAAGTACAAAAACTGCTAGTTAATTTTGTTTCAACTGAAAAAAGCTACCCAAGTCATGATTCCTTTGATACAATTTGAGAAAGGTACCTTCTCACAAAAAAACATTATAACCTTGTTAAAGTCCTTTGTAACATTATGCAATGTATAATGTCGTATTGCTACCTAAAGGCCACTTCATAAAATACATTTACCAAGCACAAGAGAGAAACTTATCCGTGTCAGAATTTTCTCGGGCTACAAAATAGCTACGAGCGTAGCAGTGCTACGCCGTAGCAGGTTTAGAATTGAAAGTTATGAAATGTTTTCTGGAATGAATCAACAGTTGAAAATATGATTGTTGAGGTATTTTATAAAAGCTATTGTTTACTTTTAAATACAAGTAGTTCGATAGTATAAACGTGAAACAATAAATATAATAATAAATTAATAATGGTATAAGACGATGACAATTTTGCGGCGCCTATTTTTTAGCACGAAAAAAATCACGGTACGCTTTCGTTTACACGCTGCTAATTTCCAGCGCCAATTTGTTGGCATGCCAATGGATTTGCTAGAGAAAACCGTGCTAACGATTAGCACGACGCGTTTACAAGAGTCTAAAAATTAGCAAGGGGGATGCGAGGGACGCGGGCGGAGGTCACTAGCGACGCGTGCTTTTTTCCTTGCTTTTTTCCGTGCCGTAAAATAGTCGTGCCAAAAGTGTTTATACGGTGCTTTTTTAGAGGCACCGCAGAATGAGCGTTTTTCTTTTAGTTTTCTAGTGGATCGATAGATGGCGTTACGGTCTGTGCGAATAAAGGTCAAAATTTCAAAAAGTTTGTCTTTAAAATAATAAAGAGGGAGAAGATGACCAAAAAGATGCCAACGCATCTTTTGATTGAATATTTCATTATTTACGAATCATTTTAATCGAAAATATGAAACTGTTTACGTCTGACATGGTTGTATGGGCTCGATCCCTTGGCCTTTAAAAAAAGTCAGGCACAGTCTTGACATGATTTTGACAGGATCTCGCCTACGTCTCTATGGAGCGATAAGCATGTCATCTGTCGACTTTCTTAGGAACTAAATTTAAAAAAGAAAAGAAAAACGCTCATTGGCACCGCAAAATAGTCATCGTCTAAACCTACCATAATGGAGGAGGTTTTTGACCAGGAGTGGGATGATATAGGATATCAAAAAGAAAAAAGTCACACTAAAAATAAATTAAAAGCTCTCCGATAAAATGGGTTTATTTTTTTCACGTGGATGATTTTTTTTATTGTATTTTATTTAAAAAAAATATTTGCTGTGGCCATACAAGATACTTGTTGATAATTTCTATGATCATAATTGTAACCAAGAAATTTGAATAAAAACTTATGTGTTGAATTTGATGATATTGCAGTGTCATCTCTTATTCATTAATGTTATCTCAAAAAGATAAAAGTTTTCATAACTTTTCCAACTACCTTTACTTAAAACAGTTAATCAAAGGTTATTTTACGATCAAAGTAAACGTTCACTAGCAGTTTGCTCTCGACAGTAGATTTATTGACTTTCTGCACGTGAGAATCAGACCATGACGCTACGTCAGTAGTCTCTATAATAGAAACTATACAATGGAAAATTGCATTGAACTTTGTAAGTGGCTAATTTTAAGCGTGGTCAAATTATAGAGCGTCGAGTTTTAAATATGGGACCAATAGCGGAATAGTAAAATATTTTAAATTCGATAAATGAAATATTTGACAAATTCAGTAATAATAATATAAATGTGGAATGTGGATGTGTGTGTGTTAGTGAATTTAGATACACTCTATGACTCGTTCACCATATAAATATTTGTGAGGACTTGCCAACAGATGTCAACACCCACAAGTTATAGCAACGAAGCTAACAGATGGCGCTACGGTCGCACTCGCAAATGTGCACGTAAGACAACTTGCGACGTGACACTGGTAACCCGTTAGGCGCTACACATAAGGTTCACAATCGTATACAAGACATGAATCGCGCAAGAGAAGTAATGCAACTAAGAACTGTTGGACCACGGCCGGTCCCCAGGCTTCACGTATAGCCTGGTGGAAGATCTTCCCTTTTCAATGGAGGAACATTCCCAGTAGCAGCACCTCCATATATTTGTAAAATATTTGCCCCTTATGGGATTCGAACCCGCGATTCTTGACACAGCAGGCAGGTTCCCTATTATTGGGCTATCGAGCATTAAATTTTTTGTAAAATTAAGAATATCAAGAATAAACGATATAACCAACGAATTATCTTTAAACTCACCAACAGATCTTTCTAAACTAAAACGCAATTCAAAGCTTATTTTGTACTCACAGTAAACGTTTAGTGGCAGCTTGCTCTCAATAGTAGATTTATTGAACTTCGAGTGCTCTGCCCTGCACGTGAGAACCAGACCATTGTGCTCCTTCAATGGAGTCCATTGCAGCAGCGATTGGGTCTCGTTGCCTTCTAACTCCTGTTGGATAAAGTGCACTTTAGATTATTGAGGTTAAAGTCGATTTTTGTTGAAATCTCGAGTGGTTTTAAGCTGTTTTGTTGATTACTGGATTTGTAGTGACAAATTTTTTAGTAGTGTTATCTGCCATTTTCTTTTGTAAGTATATTGTTGCGGATAAATAGTGTGACATTTAATTTTAGATTTCCGTGTAGTTTTAGTTTTAAATAGACCGAATAATTCCTATCCAAGGGTATCGTATGAGGCGGCTAAGGAATATGGTTTCTGATGAAGTATTTAGAAAATGAATGTTTAAGCTACCTGTCACCAAAACGTGATAATCATATTATTATCGTTAAAATAAAAATAAATGCTAATAGTTTCTAACTTTGATCATAACTCAAATGCCATGTTTTTACACAGTTGTAGCAAACATTCTGACTACCCCGAAAGGGAATAAGGTCCTGCGTTTTTGTATTTCGATATTTTTATTTTTTTTATTTTTCCCCGTTTGTGATTTATTTCACCGAAGTCTTTGGATAGGAGTGTGGCATTTGTAGCCAATACAGTCGAAGATAGACTTTCTCTAACTTTAGTCAGTCTGTTGCTTGCTATACCTACGACTACCAGCAGTTCTCTATTTTGTGGTGTTTATGTGAAACAATGTTATAGAAAAAATACATTTTAACAGGTATTGAGGAAAAGTAACGTATCATAATCAAACTAGGATTTTACGCTTATACGACCCGAATGATCCCCTCGATGTCGTTGTAACAGATTTTAACTGTAATTTTTTATATTAATTCAATAAACAACTATTTTTTCCTCAGTAAATTCTGACATTTTACAGTAAAGTCTACTAAAATAAATAGTAGTCATATACAGTTCGTGAGCCCGTATCGTATTAGGGCCATTATAAAAAAAAATGCCCGTGACGAAATTGAAGTAATCTTTTTTTTAAATAGGCTTGATGTATAATTTATTCGAATAAATATAGTCAACATTTTATTAAAATATTAAAAATCTTGTAATTATTTAATGGTTTATGGAAAATTTCCATTATTTATAAGTCATGCTTACAGGTAATTTTGCTATGGATTAATTTTTTGAAACTCGCCCTCTCACTTTGAGTTCGAAAAGATTGTGATTGGCCTGATAAAGGTATCATATAGAGGAACTGACAGCTGAGAGAGCGAGATGTACCTAGCGGCGCCACTGTATAATAGAAAGAGATACGTGACGCGAGGCAATACAACCGTTTTGTACAACTTGTCGGCACAATCGACTGGGTAAATATTCGTGCTCTGTGAATAATTAGTGAATTTAAAGTGAAGTCGTAGATTATTTTGTGAAATATACTAACACTATTTTATCAAATTATCTACGATTTCACGTTAGATTCACAATTATACACAGAACTCGAAGTTTCAGGGTGCCGATAAGTGCCGACAAATGCACAAAAAACGGTTTCATTTGACAACTCATGTCAGTTACTCTATTCCGACTGGTATAATAACTTTATGGATTGGCCACGATCTTATCTATTATACGAATATAACTTATTTTACCCGACACCCAAATCCAATGCTAAGTGCTCACGGACTTGTACTAGATGTTTTTCTCCTTGTCTTACCCTTCGTTTAGTAACAGAGTTGAGCTGTTTTCCTCCCAACCACCAAGTGACGGTAGCCGGTGGTCGTGCACCAGTCGATCGGCACCACAGTTCAGCTTTTCTTCCAACTGAAAGTGGTTGCTCTCTTGACAGTATCTCCACAGTCAATGGCCTCACTGTGGACAAATGTATTATATTATTATTATTAATCATGTAGTTAATCTAAACTATTATAAAACTGTAACAGATGTGTGTCTGTCTGTACATTGAAGATATTTACAAAAAAAAAGATTACGATATGGTTTTTAGGTATCCCTGACTCCAAATCAACCTTTTTTAGAATTTTTGTCTGTCTGTTTGTCTGTTTGTTTGTTTGTTTGTGTGTTTGTTTGTTTGATCGAGCATCACGCAAAAACCACTGCACCGATTTTGATGAGACTTTTTTTTTATAGCTTTTGATCTGACTTAAAATCTGGTATATAATTTGTGCGGACGAAGTCGCGGGTTAACTCTAGTATTATATAATCATGTAAAAATTTGTAAATATCTTGGACATTGTCACACAGATTGTCTAGACCCATTTACAGTACCAGAAGATAGCCCCTATTTGTAATTATGATGACTAGACAACGATATAGAATACATAATATCAATAAAACAGGTACATACGAGTATATTCATATTCATCACAGGATCCTTCTTAATATGCTGACAGTTTTTTTAAAGAGGTAACCAGACTATCAAACTGAACAACTTTCTCTATGGGATCAACATCGAAATCGCGAAGAAAGTTATAATGAATGTTCATTCGTTGCCCAGGAGGTCTAGCATAGTACCTCCGAGAAAACAACAAAAATCAAGACGGACGTGCCTCTGTCTTTGTTACTTTTCGTATGCGGATTGCATACCAAATCTTAAAAAAATCGAGCACTAATAACGGTTTTCTCAATTCGTCGCTTGGTAGTGGGTGGCATGCTAACCCTACAGATGGACTCAATGAGCTTGTGGGAACTTGCTACAGATGTCAGCACCCACAAGTTATAGCAAAGATGCCAACAGATGGCGATACCGTCGCTCTCGGAAATATGCTCCATACAAAGACAACGATCATCGTAAATATGTAACTCGTAACCTACTCACATAAGGTTCACAATCGAATGCAAGACATAAATCGCGCAAGAGAAATAATCACAGAGATTCGATATAATACATACAAGGTCCAACTAAGAACTGTTGGACAACGACCGCTCCCCAGGCTTCACACATAGCCTGGTGGAAGATCGTCCCTTTTCAATGGAGGAACATTCCCAGTAGCACCTCCATAAGCTTTAGGAATTTATTACGATTTGTAATACTACAGGTCTTTGGTGAAGGCAAACTTCGTGGGGAAATCTATCTTTACTTATATCTCTGAAGTAGCAACGGGCTCAATACATGTCACACTGGACAGAGTTTGGTTACTGAGAGTGAAATTGGGATATTCTTGAATAGTGGTATATTGAGAATATCTCTGAATACTTGAACTATGAATAGCAATACCAACATGCTTGTGCTATGAATTATGAAAGACTATGACTTCAATTATCATTCTCATCACCCGGCTCTATACGAATGTACTTATAAAAAATAAAGTAATATAAAAATGTACTTTTCACCCCTCCGGGCGGAAAGCGTTAACTTTCGTCCCGCTGCGCTAAACGAAGTTGCCGCTTTCCTCCTACGTCGGGGAGAAAAATAGTGTACTAATCTCGGGCAGAAAATAGGAAAGCCTCAGATAACATGTTTACATGAGATCTGAGACCTTTCTTACTTTCCTGCCGTCGGTGCGTAATATACTAATTCTAACTTAATGTAATAAACTAAAGTTTACAAGAAAGGAGGTCACTTAAAATTACTTGGTTACGAATAAAATCATGTAGGTAAGTCGGTAGATTGAAAACAGAATTTCGTTAAAGAATTCGCCGAAAATTACCAATTTTCATTTTCATTTTATGAAATAGAATACGAATCTAAAGCTTAATAAGAAAATTCAACCTATTTTTGGTGAGATTTATTTCGTATCCGTTTCTGGGAATAAGTATTAATTTTATAAAATAATGTTTTTTGTAGACAGGTTACAATTTCTGAAAATTTTCCATTATTAGCTAATGTTTAAGTTCGAAAGTAGAAAATTAATAAGTTTTGAAATGTTTAAATAACAGAATGATTGATTATTCATGAAATTACGAAGTTTACAAATATTTAAAGGAACTTAGTTCTTAATTAAACACAACTATTTTTTTTTTTTTTTTTTTTTTTTTAAATATCTTGGACAATGTCACACAACTATAAATATACATTTAATAAAACAAATCTAATCTAATCTAATCTATCTAAACTATTATAAAACTGTAACAGAAGTGTGTCTGTACATTGAAGATATTTACAAAAAAAAGATTACGATATGGTTTTTAGGTGTCCCTGATTCCAAATCACCAATTTTTGGACTTTTTGTCTGCCTGTTTGTTTGTGTGTTTGTTTGTCCGAGCATCACGCAAAAACTACTGAACTGATTTTTATGAAACATTTTTTGTTTGATAGCTTATGATCTGACTTAAAATCTGGTATATAATTTATGCGGACGAAGTCGCGGGTAAAAGCTCGTAATAAATAAAAACTCTTTTATCGTGAATGTTTAGGATATAATCGGATCTGACTTGATTAGAACCTAAAAATCCCAAATAAAAGTTAAAAGATGGTTATAATAATAGTCATTGTTAAAAGTCCACATCTCTATTGGAATGGCGCATAGCTAAAAAACGCCTGACGAATTTGGGACTATCATGATCATGAGACTAGACCAATAAGGGATCGGACAGTCCGGGACAATTAGTCAAATTAGAAACTTATAATCGAACGTCAAAACGTGCGCGATGTATGAAAAATTGTACTAAATACCCACAAGTAACGTCATCAACATTTAATTACTTTTTATAGTTCATCATGTTATTAAAATAGTATTCTAGCTTAAAAAAGGCTAAAAATGTGAGTATGGCGCTATTTTCAAAGGTTTTTTTTTACTAAGAAGATAAAACTAGAATATGTATGTTATGCAGTCCGCTCCCCTATTGTATGCTGAATCATCAAATTGTGTCCTTAACCTTTAAATTTAGATTTTGTATTTTACTCCTGGACCTATATTATTATGTTCAGAACAAACTTAACCTACAAAAATAATCATGTTTATATTGATGTAATATTGATGCAGTGGTGATCTAGTGGCGAGTAACCTTGCTTGCCGTGCAGGAAGCGATGGTTCGATGCCCGTCCACGCGAACTCGTACCAATAAGATTTTCGGAATTTATGTACGATTTGTAACACCACTGGCTTTTCGGTGAAGGAAAACATCGTGAGGAAACCTGCCTGCTTCAATTTCGAGATATGTATTGTACCCACTACTGTCCATGATAAGTGGGCTCACTCTCCGTTACATTGGACAGAGTTTCGGTAGTACTAGTGAAACGTGGATGTTCTGAGGTTTCAGAATATCTCTGACTACTCTCTCGGGGAATATAGTCGTGAGCAAATGATATTATTCTGGTAACACTATAAATACTACTGGTAATATGTGATCAACATGATTTTGCCTTCTGGCTCCACGGAACGGCAGTTAAATATTCAAATTTTCAGTTAACTTAAGTTTAAAAGTTCAAACGCGTGTTTTTATTCCAAACAACAGATAATATTCAACGTATAAAGTGCTGTAAGAAGAAATACCTTAACTTACAATTATCTAATACACAAAAAACTCTAGAATATTTAGAGCCAAACGGGACCTGACCTAATTCTGAAAAAGGCGCGATGTAACAAATATTACTCGGCTTTAGTGATGTAAAAATAATCTTGTCATTCTTCAAGAGTTTCTGGAGTAAATGTACCCCTATTTACTCCAGAAACTCTTGTACCGAGAATATTTAGGACTAAATGGAACCTTATTTAATTCTAAAAATGTCCACAAATAGCAAATAATAATCGATTCCGAAAGTGATGTAAAAAGGAAAACCATGTCGCACCCCTATCTATTTTGAGTGATGTACAATACATCCATGTTAAAGTGTATGAGATGAAATAGGAAAAACACATTTCCTTTACGTCACCTAAGCCAATAATATTGATGGAATATTGTAGCATAATATCACTATTGGGAAAACACCGATAGACCTACACTTTAAGTATAGGTATTGCTTTTGCACTTCGCTTTTGCACTTAGCTTCGTAAAGAAACCTATTTCAAAGTAGATTATTTTAGAGTCAAGTCATCATCATCATCATCATCATCATATCAGCCGACAGATGTCCACTGCTGGACACAGGCCTCCACCAAAATAGGGAGATTTGCCACAATCGCCACGCTTGGCAGGCGGGTTGGTGATCGCAGTTGGATTGAATGCGTGTACTCAGAGGATGCTGCTGCCCATCTTCCGGTAGATCCTTTAGTCGCCTTTTACGACACCCACGGAAGGAAATAAGGTAGGTGCTATTCTTAGCCGACACCACACGGACAAAACGGAAGAATGAGAGTCAAATATAAGGGTAAATATTTAAAGTATGGTTTTAGAGCACTTTCAGAGGAAAACTGTTAGCGTCACGTTAGAAATACTATAGCGTTTTAGCTACCTATCCAATCCAAAAAAATCAACATTAGTCACTCACTTCATATTTAGATAAGCAGTCGTCGAGGAAGACCTAATAGGACGTGGCGGGACGAAATCGATGGCTTTTTAAAGAAGAGCTAACCTAACGAAGAGCATAAAATGGATGCATATAGAGAATGTAGTACTTACGAACTTTGCCCGATTCTACCTCATGAGTTCGAAACTCATTGACTCGATGAATGAGATGAAAGAGAGATGCATATTGATTGTGTCCGGGAGGAAGTTCCCTTTCAGCTCATAAGGACCACTTCCCATAAGGACCACTTCCCAAAAGGACCTCTTCCCATAAGGACTACTTCCCAAAACGACGACTTCCCAGAAGGACCACTTCCCAAAACAACCATTTCCCAAAAGGATAATTCCCAAAAGGACCACTTTCCAAAACGACCACTTCGATATTAGAATCAAAGTCCAGCTTAAAAAACCCAATATAATAAAAATAATAGTCTGACAGATAACAAAATTTAAGATGCTAGGAAAACTCAGTTCTAAAGTAAAGGTAGTTGATAAACACTGTTCAAGTATTTAAGTTGACTTAGATTTATGTAAACAGTTTTAAAGGTGAATAATAATAAACATTGTTATCGTAGGCTGTTAGTGGTAGGTAATTTATTGTTCGGAAATGTTACCTAAACAGTATACATTGTACGCAATATTTCTATCGCTATGTTATTCAAGGTCTCATTAAATAGCACGAAGTTTTTGTTCATTACTTTTTAACCTTTTTCTGCAGTTGTTTTAATTTTTTTGACAATTTTGCCTGGACACAACAATTATAAATAAAACATAGTCAGTTCTGATGATTAAAATTTTCTCAAATGATCTATTCATTTTCAGATTTTGACTTGATCTAGCCTTTTACATTCACCAAGTTTCAATGTATTAAAAAACTGTTGATCACAATTTGTTCTAAATGCTATATGAAATAATACAACCACAGAGTACTATATAATTACATAAACCTATCAGATATATATATATACATACATATATATATATCTGATAGGTATACATATATACATACATACAATATTCTCACGCCTGTCTGCCACTGGAATAGGCATGCTACCTGCTACTTTGATTAAATTAAAATAGCAAGATAGGTGACGAGCCTATAGCGCATGGACCGCAATTGAGCCCCCGTCGCCTAATTTACTTAGAGCGGCATTGCGTGATTGCGATACTTTTTTTATTTTAGGCGGGATAAAGGTACCACAATGCCTTCGCGTGCTTAAAACCTGTTGTACAAATTATTCAAAACGAAAAAAACAAATCAAACGGCAGTGCTTTTCACTCGTAAGAGCATGAAAAGCAGATCCATTTTTTGAGTGCGTAATGCAAGAAGGTCACCTATCTTCCGTAATTTAATTTAATCAAAGACCTGCTATGATCCTGAGTGACCTCTTCGATTCATCCTGATTTATGCGTGCTCGTCAGCTTCGGGTGGGTACATGTAGGGTACATCTGACTTGGCCTTTTTTAACGAATGAAGTAATTATTAATAATATATAAAATACTCACAGTAAAGGTCGACTCGAACCGAAGCTCTCTGAGGCGGTGACAGAGGAGTGTTATCAGCAGTACACGTATAGACTGCTGATAAATGTGTTCTGGTCGCGTTCCTGACTACCAGGGTCAATGATCTGATAGCCCCTGATGGCTGAAGATCGCTGGCACCCAGGGTTGAGAGGACTGTGTCGCCTTGCAGCCACTGCACCCTTGGTGTGGGATTACCTAGGATAATAATAAAATACTTTTAGTGATTTCGACTAACAGCGACTCTACTTATTTACAAAAGCAGTCATGTACTTACGTAGAACATTTTAAACTATAATTAGTGGAGTGGGCTAAAAATGCTATGACCTCCGAACCCAATTACTTTGAGTAAACTTTTGTGAAAACTTCTGCATTATGTTAGTTACATTATATAAGTACAACAAATAATAAAAATTGGCCAAGTGTGTGTTGGGCTTGCGCTAAATTGTATGAAAAATTATTGTATTAAATTTTACCAACTTATCTGAAGGTACAGAAAACTAGCTAGATAGATCAGAGGTAGGTTCGGATTCAGGGACTCTATAAGATAAGATAGATAATTATTGTGATTAAGAAAATACCAGTGCACATGGAAAGGTTTCACATAGATAGTAATAATTTAGAACACCGCATTTAAAAATATCAAGGAATAAAGGCGGAGCTACATAAAATATTCAGAAGAATACTGTACTGTAAGCGCCGACTTGGAGAACAAAAGTTACAGCACGCCACGTATGGAGTGTTTCCAGGTAGGATGTAACATTTTTAATTTTTTTTCTCTAACCAGACGAGACCCCTTTGTTTTGGACTTCCAAAAAAGTAAAATTGATTGATTGACGTCTGACGTATAAAACGTAGTGATTACTTGCTCAGTTTACCAATACATTCATAATAATTTTTACCAAAAAAATTAAAACCGACTTCAGAAGTAAAAAAGTACAAAATAATATTTCAGCCTATGAATTTTACGTTCGAATCTATAAGAAAATTAATTTGTTTTATCGAAGTCGCTGTCAAGCCGGTAGGTACGATTCGCGACTGCTGGGCTTGCAGTAATTTTTTGGCTTGGCTTGACGCCGACTCCAACAAAACAAATTAATTTTCTTATAGATTCGAACGTAAAATTCATAGGCTGAAATATTATTTTGTACTTTTTTACTTCTGAAGTCGGTTTTTATTTTTTTGGTAAAAATTATTTTATTTCATAATTTTTATTGATTAAATATGTTATTTCGACTCAGATATCAGATAAAAACGCAAAGGTTACATTGAAAAGAAGCAAACGGTTCAATCGCAGACGATTTGCTGTCAACTTTTGAGGAGTTATATCATGTAGCTCCGAAGTGCGTCATCAGATAATCACAATATTAAAATGGGACCACCTCGGAAGTTTACCCTTTCAAATAAAAAAAGAATTTTTAAAATTGGTTCACAATTGAAGAAAATATCGGTGAACGTACATAAAAAAAAAATACATACAGCCGAACATAGAACCTCCTCCTTTTTTTGAAGTCGGTTAAAAATGAGAAGGCACGTCATGTTTTTTTCCTGAAAACCTATTATGTATAAGTACTCTTTGATGTATATCTTTCGATAACATTTTACAATCCCTCTCATTCTCAATAACTTTTTTTATAGGTACTTAGCTGTAAATATGAATTCAATAAAAACAATAAGTAAAATATAACAATTTTAATAAATGTAATAATTTTCGTCACTAACCTACATATTTTTTGTCATCGTTGTTAACCTCTACTATTGGATCTATGATCTGACATTGAATTGAATAAGCAATATTCATTATTTATAATAAATGATGTATTTATTGTACCTTACTTTTTTGAAAAAATATACGTCTCAAAGAGCACAAAGAACAATTTAGTTGGGATCGTTCCGTTTTACACTGGTATTGTCTAGCTGTGACAAAAATAAACAGCGTCCGCAAAGAATTTTCTAAGAAACAAAGACACAAAAATAACAAGATCTCAAGGCATCAAGATGATTGACGAAGCACCCATCTGGAGCATAGCACTATATCATTTCGGGGCCCTTTCACTCTAATCAAATTATCGTCTCTAGAACCAGAGAATGTAGACATAAAATGAGGGGAACAAAAACATGTACTTACCCCCGTTTACGGAGCAAATAAGTTTGAAATCTCCCCCCTCGTTGTACGGCCCTGCGATCCCGGATATCTCTTTGCCGTACTCGTCAAAGATCACCGGCTTACTTGGCAGCTCTGTGGGAAAAAGGATAAGTTTTTTAAAAGGTTCCGTGAGAAGAGCTTTTTGGCGGAGACAGTATGTTTGGTCGGGCTAGTGTAGTTCGTGAATGAACTAGTTCGAAAGAGCGCATCAACAAGTGTGTGTGAGAGACTATTAGTTTGACGCTGGTGTCGATTTTTGTTCTTTCATTCAGCGGATTTAAGATTTATTTGTAGATTTAATAAAAAGTATTTACTGAAAAGTAGTGAACATGTTTAAACAACTTAAATTACTTCTGGAACAGTTGAGAAAAAATAATACCTTTCTTTGCATCGTAAAAATGTTTTTTTTTTTACTAATCATAATTTCTAGTATACTGTTTACTAAAAACATAATAGTATTCACACTAAAATAAAATAATAAAAAAAGTAAATATAAAAATATAATGTTTTTCTGGTCGCCATAGTTTCATTATTTAAGTAAGACTTCGAAACAAAATAGCATACCTATGATTTAAATTAAAAGTTTGCCTTCAATGCCTAATTCATTATGATGGGTAATACCCAATGGATTTTTAGTTCTTTAGTTAACGAAGGAAAAAGACGATCGAACTGTTTTACCAAGGAGTTCATATAAATTAAATGCTAATTTTCGAGAACTAGATGGTACAGCCCTATTCGGGAGACACGAGTTCGAAGAAAGTGAGCTCGACACAAATACTTTTGTAAGCAGAGAATTGTACAGCAGACAGAATCGAATGTTATTCGATGTTGGAAAAATGTGGCGGGCCTCCTTAATTTTTTTTAAAAGTCCGTGTCTTAGCAGACAGTCTAGTATTCCTGCATAATTCAATAGGATAAAAACCTTATATGCGTGTACCTACCTAATATACCTAGATATTATTTTAATATACTACAGTACTACATAAAGAGCCAAAAATTTTAGATTTAACTTATGAAACCGATGACATTGTATGAAACTGATCAACTTTAACATTATAGGATTACATTGATATCTTATTATGAATGAAACGGTTTTTTTTTTGCACAATTAGAGCTGATTTATTACAGTTTATTAAAAAATTGAACGTAATCGAACGAAAAGTGGATAATTATGAATCATGCCATCTCAACGCAAAACAGTTTATACCAAGCTGCAAACTGCCTCCGTGGTCTAATGGTTAAGAGCAATGGCTCTCGACACGGAGGTCGTGGGTTCGATTCCCACGGGGGACACCTAGTAATATGTCACTTTGTGCGTTTTTCCCCAGTTGGTTAGGACATTCCAGGCTGAATCTGAATCCTGATTGCCTGAAAAGAAAGATGATTCCATGCTTCGGATGGCACGTTAAGCCGTTGATCCCGGCTGCTATTTCTGGTGGTAGTAGTCGTTACATAAAAACCACGTCAGAGGCCGTAAGGCGGTCTGAAAAAACTCTGACACCAGGGCTCTGCCCACACGATAAGAAGAACCAAGCTGCAAAGTAGAAATAACTGCCCACAGATAAAAGTAAAATTAATAAAACCAGAAGCAAATACAGAGAAAAGTTTGATATTAGCAACGGAAGCGAGCAAGGAATTTAAAATGACGAGGAGCGAAGCACTAAAATGCCACTTTTTGATCAAGAAAATATTGTGAGGTTACTCGTACTTTTTAAACGAGAGGAAAATTTTCATTTCAACGTCCGCACTTTGGCGGAACGTACGAAACAATGAACGGGTGGCAGCTGTTCATTTCAGTAAGCGATAGCAACGTTGCGGCGAATGGATATGAAAGCTCCGCATGATTGCTGGAGCCAGGAACCTCTTCCGAATACTCATATCACAAAACCTTTTGTTTCGACTCAACGAAAACATTTTCATTTCCTCGGCCACATTCGAGCCCCGTCCGTAGTTTGTTTATCCGCAATTTGGGGGTATTTGGGAAGCGTTTGCCGTTCCCGATTCACCGCGTGTTGATTTCATTTTGATTATGAATACATTTTAGGGGGATCGGAGCAAACACTTATTTAGATAAATACGACGGCGATAACGTTTAGGTCCATTGATATTTTAACGTAGCTCAAGACTCTTGTTTTTGTACCTTTTTGATATCCCGACGTTCAAAAGGTTATCCTTTTAAAGCAGTTTTTGTTAGGCTTTTTCTTTCATATTTTCAAGAAAATCCGGCTTAAATGCTAACCTTTATATACAGTTTCTTTGTAAGTAAGACATCTTTTGTATTTTTAAGACAATACTGGCATTCAAGGAAGCGTACATTTTAATTTAAAACTTAATCATCATTAAAGTAAACGGACCAGCCTCGGGAACAATACAAGATACAGCAGACGTTGCCGACGTGTTTTTATTCCTGTCAATAAAAAAGTTGTTTCCTCTTAAAAAAAAGTTTTACTCCCGTTATCCCTGAAACTTTATCTTGTTGATTCCGTAAGAAAAAAAGTGGCCAGTGCAAGTCAGATTCGCGCCCTGAGGGTTCCGTACAAACTTAATTATGAAGGACAAACTTAACATCGCAGTCGAAAAAAAATATCGCCCATACATCGGTCTACATCACGGTCGATGCTCCAACTGAAAACGTAAATTTGTAATCGAAATACATACGCTCGAAAAACATAACCCTCCTTCTGGCGCAGTCGGGTAAAAAAACGTAATGTGATATAACTACAAATTACCGATTTCGGATTTATTCCTTTACTTCTACTGTGAAACCTTGCTTCTTGCCAAACATGATTCTAAGTCAACGGGAACTACCCTATAGGTTTCGATGAGTAAGCTTGCGATTATCAAAATATGTCACATAAATTAATGGCCGTATCTTTTGATTGCTGCTTGCATTTTAGCAGTATTATAAACTTTAGTATTTGGTATTAATTTCAAATTGATACCTATTCCCGTTCCTGAGAAGAGGGATCTTGACAGACGTACAGATAGACAGACGCATAACAAGGTGATCCTCTAATGGTTTTGTTTATTCCTTTTAAGTTACGGAACCCTAAATAACATTATCCTCCTTAAGGGGCAGACGAGTAAAAAGCCTAAAGCTCAAGGGTCGATAGATTCTGCTTTATCAAGATAAAACTAACATTGTATGAGATCAGAGAATGATTATTAGGTTTTTGTCGGACTCGTCCCAGAAGAATTCTATTAGCCGAAGTAAGAAAGGCAATATTGGAGAAAGTTGATAATCTCTCGAGAGATAAGTAGGTGATTACACACTTTCTCGTTTCCCATTAATGTAAATGTTAAAGCTCTTGTTAATTATAAATAAAGTACCTACCATTCCATTCACCATTTATTATTTTGATTGAAATATACTTAATTCCTACTGAGTAGGATTTCATCCATTCTGATCCGGATTATTAATTAAGAAGCTTTTATAAAAGCAATTATAAAAGACTTGATTTAACCCGTGACTTCGTCACTGTATAAATAAGCTGTAGCTGTTTTTAAGTCTTGATAAGCTTTTAAAGACAAAAAGATTCATCAAAATTGGTCCAGTAGTTTTTGCGTGATGCTCAAACAAATACAGACTTTCACAGTATTATTATAGCACCTGGTATATATTATATACTATATAAGAATGTAAATCTTGTCTGAGAGCTAAGAATTTGCATTAGAACCTCCGCTATTGGGTTTTACCGTCGATAAATATTTATCTTGCTGGCTGTAGGTATATACTAGGTTCTGTAACAGGTGCGTCTACTTCTTGAATTTTCCTTTGAAAAGTAAAAAAAAACAAAGCGACGGCGACATAGACGAAGAATGTTTCGCTTACGCTCAAGAGGTGGTAAGACCATAGTGCTAAAAGTTGTTAGCAGCCTACAAAAAGTTGGGTTATTCATAGCATAGCATAGCATAGCATATGCTCACGACTATATTCTCCGAGGGGGTAGTCAGAGATATTCTGAAACTTCAGAACATCCACGTTTCACTAGTAGTACCGAAACTCTGTCCAGTGTGACGGGGAGAGAGCCCGTCGCCACTTGTAATGGACAGTAGGTACGATACATGCCTCGAAATTGAAGCATGCAGGTTTCCTCACGATGTTTTCCTTCACCGAAAAGCCAGTGGTGTTACAAATCGGGGGTGGGTTATTCATCCATAGATTAATATTATTTATCATTATCATAAATTATCCTACGGCATTTTTTGTCTTCCTGCTTGGATCCGGGGAGGTCTAGGTCGGGTCTAGGTCGGGGTCGGGGTTATTCAATATCCGAGGACTGCACTCAAATCTCGTAGCAGTCCACCACCACCTAGAGACTGAAAAACCACAACTGCTGTTTCTCACCGAGACGCAGATCAGATGTCCGGCAGACGCGGCGTACCTCAGCTACCCTGGGTACTCTCTGGAGCATAGGTTCATTCCTCATGCCGGAGTCTGTGTGTACGCTCGCGATGACATCTGCATCAAGCGTCTCAAAAACCTTGAGGAGCCTTCTTTCTCAGTATTGTGGATACTGGTGGAGACGGGTGTTGAACAAATTGTTTACGCCTGTGTCTACCGTTCGCACAGTGGAGATCAGGAGACGACTAGGTTGTTCGACTATCTTGGAGAGGCGGCTGAGGAGGCTCAGCTAAGGTATCCTGTGGCGCAACTGACCCTTCTGGGTGACTTTAATGCTCACCATCAAGAATGGCTGTTCCCCTACCAGAAGACCGATCACGCTGGACGAGAGGCGCGCAAACTTGCACTATCGCTAGATCTCAGCCAGCTGGTCAATTGTGCCACACGGATACCTGACGTTGACTTTCACACGGCCAACTGCTTAGACCTTCTGTTGACAACTGATCCAGACAGATATTCTGTGTCGGTATGTGCCCCCTTAGGTACCTCCGACCACTGTCTGGTGAAAACTGTATCCGTATACTCCCCACCTGATCAGGGCCACTGTGGTAAGAGACGGGTGTGGCGATACAAGTCAGCAGATTGGGACGAGATGCGACACTTCTTTGCTTCGTATCCTTGGCGGAAAACCTGCTTTTCTACAGAGGAATCGTCGAGCGCTGCGACCGCGGTTGCCGAAGTGATACGTCAAGGTATGGAATATTTTATTCCGTACTCTGACGTGTCAACCGGCGCCAAAGCTCGCCCATGGTTCAACGCTGACTGTTCTCGTGCTGAGGTGCAAAAACAGTCAGCGTATATGTCCTGGGCTGATGCTCGAAAGCGGAAAGCTCCGAACACCGAAAAACTGAAGAAAGCCTACAACAAAGCCACCAAATCTTGCAAAAAGGTGTTGCGAAAGGCCCGGTTTGACCATATAGGTCGTATAGGGGCTAAGCTCGCCTCCTATCCAGCTGGCAGCAAAGCGTTTTGGTCGCTTGCCAAAGCGGTGGAAGCAAACTTCGGCCGTCCCTCCCTACCACCGCTAATAAAACCTGACGGATCGCTGGCTCACTCGGCGGAGGAGAAAGCAAATTTATTTGCTAATCTTTTTGCCGGGAATTCGCATCTGGAGAACTCAGATAAAACACCACCTACCATTCCTCGTACTGAATGCTCAATGGCATCAGTTCACATTCGCCAAAAAGAGGTTTTTAAAATCCTACGTTCTCTAGACGTGAACAAGGCTAGCGGACCCGGCGGAATCCCAGCGATTGTCCTACGCACCTGTGCTGCAGAGTTGTCTCCTGTTTTAACACGCCTGTATCGCCTCTCACTTAAGACTGCGGTAGTCCCAAAGTCATGGAAGCTTGCCAACGTGCAACCTGTGCCCAAAAAAGGCAGTCGTGCCGACCCTGTCAACTATAGACCAATATCAGTCACTTCCATACTCTGCAAGACTATGGAACGTGTACTTAACAACCGGCTCCTGGCATACCTTGAATATAACGATCTCCTCAGTGACCGCCAGTATGGGTTCCGCCCAGGACGGTCCACGGGGGATCTCCTTGTGTATGCCACACATCTGTGGAGTGAGGCTGTCGAGAGATACGGGGAGGCACTTGCCGTGTCACTTGACATATCCAAAGCCTTTGACAGGGTCTGGCATGCAAGCCTTATAAGCAAGCTTCCATCATATGGAATTCCGATTGACCTATGCGACTGGATAGCTGACTTCTTGAGTGAACGATGCATACGAGTAGTCATTGATGGATACTCATCGGATCAAATGGCTATTAATGCCGGTGTTCCTCAGGGGTCAGTTCTGTCAGCTACTTTATTTCTGCTGCATATAAACGACATGCTTGTGCCCGGAACCTTTGGGTATGCTGACGACAGCACTGTTTCTGACAGATATCTGTCCGGTGCAGGGGTCAAATTGGATGTTACTCAGTCTTGTCGAGAGGCCATGGTGCAGCGATTAAACTTGGCCCTTGAATTTGTGTCCGACTGGGGTGACGCTAATCGGGTCAGTTTCAACGCAAACAAAACACAGGCGTGCCTTTTCTCCACAAAACGGAGTCCCTTCGCTTTGACTCCGACTTTCCGAAATGTGTCCATACCGATAGCTGATCGCCTGGAGCTCCTGGGCATTAACATATCGTCCGATTTGAATTTCGGGCGGTATATTGAGTCCATGGCGAAAACCGCAGCGAAAAAACTGGGCGTCCTTTCGAAGGTCAGACGGTACTTCACTCCGGGACAGCTTCTACAACTTTATCAAGCACAAGTCCGATCGTGTATGGAGTACTGCTGCCATCTTTGGGACGGGTCTGCCCAATACCAGCTGGCCGCGTTGGACTCAATCGACAGGCGTGCCAGGAAGCTCATAGGTGATCCAACCTCTGTGGCGAAGCTACAAAGTCTTGAGCATCGTCGCAAGGTAGCCTGTCTATCTGTTTTTTATAGGATACATTTCGGAGAGTGTGCGACGGAATTACACGATTTAATACCTCCGTCTCCCTTTCATCTGCGGGGGACGAGACGCAGGCTGGGTTTCCACCCTTATGTCGTTGACCTACCAGCAATTCGCACGAAGAAGTTTGCTTCTTCTTTTATAATGCGCACGGCTAAGGAGTGGAACGCACTGCCTGCGGACCTGTTCCCTGAGCAATACAACCTGGGCCTCTTCAAGGCAAGAGTGAATAGGCATCTTTCTAGGTAAGCATGCTACATCTTCGGCCTCATCATCACTCAACATCAGGTGAGATTGGGGTCAAATGTTTACCTATCGAACATAAAAAAAAAAAAAAAAAATTCAAAAGGAGAAGAACAAGTACAAGATGCAAACTTAAATACGTTACATATTTGACGTTCGTCAATGGCTTGGTAATTCGACCCGAATGTATGAATTAGCTGATTCCAAATTCGTCTAAACCACATCCTAATAATATAAAATAAATATTCTTTATGAGACTTAAAATAGTACATTACTGCAGCGGCCAGCAACAGAGGCATTGATGGACGAACGTGTAAATGTGGGCCGAGGCGAAGCCGAGGCACACATACGTAAGTCCATCAATGCCTAGTTGTGGCCAAGGCTTGTATAGTACTTTTCTCAAATAATGCGCGGAAATTAAAACAGTAAATTTTCTCAAATAATTCGCGGCAATTAAAACTCTTTTCAAAATCAATGACGAACAACGAACAACAATTTTTTTTTTTTCAATAAACAGCTTTCAAAAAAAAAAAACATTCAAAATTTTGCAATCCAGTTCGTAATTTAAATAAAACCTTTGATGAGTTACCTCCTTGGTCGCCATATTTCGGAATAAAAGATCGTTCCATTTTTAAATAACACGACAGATATGAGTTTAGTATGTAATTTATTTGGCCGCTAAACACGACAGATATGGATTTTCATACAACATTGCCGGCCGCTGCGCGCATGTATTTGGCCAGTACAGCAATTTCGATTTATCTCGAAGAAGGTTGTCAAAATAATGCTCACATTTCCAAGCATGTTTGAGAAAAGTAAGTATGTACTTTAGAATCTTAATAGAAGGTAAGTATAATATATTCTGTATAACATTCTGTATAAGAAAAATACGGCTGTCTGATTTCTAAAAATTTCTGTATGGCGAGCTTTTGACCCGCGACTTCGTCAGCATGAAAAATCCTTTCTTAGTGCAGCCCTACATCCTCTGTAAAATATATAATTATTTCAAACTACATGTTTCTATCTTCACCGTTAAAGCTGTGCGTCCTCTCCTCCTTGCTCTAACCAAACTGCCTCCGTGGTCTAATTGTTAAGAGCTTTGGCTCTCGACACGGAGGTCGTGAGTTCGATTCCCACCGGGGACACCTAGTGATATGTCACTTTGTGCGTTTTTCCCCAGTTGGTTAGGACATTGCAGGCTGAATCACCTGATTGTCGGAAAAGAAAATGATTCCGTGCTTCGGATGACACGTTAAGCCGTTGGTCCCGGCTACAATCTCTGGTGGTAGTAGTTGTTATATAAAAACCACGTCAGAGGCCGTAAGGCGGTCTGAAAAAACTCTGACACCAGGGCTCTGCCCACACGATAAAGAAAGAAGCTGTGCGTTGTATGTCAGTCAGTCAGTAAGAAACAGAACTCTTTTATTAGTATAGATAGATTGATGTAGATGCTTGGTTAAGAAATCGCAGCCGTATTGTATCGAATGAACACATTGACGAGTAACTAGACTTTGCAGCGTATATGCCGGTTCGGTCATGGATGTTACATGTTTGTACCATTGTTGCATGGTTTCCATAAAAAATAAAAGTCTAATAACTTCCCAAACGGATGTCTTTACAATATTATGTGACTGTGAGCATTGTGCTTAGGTATACAATCATAGTACGAGATGGTTAGTAAGTTATTTTATATCGTTCAGTGCAAAACTGATGCAAAATCCATTCTTTTGCCTCTTTAATTTCCATGAATAAAACTTCGTATAATATATGACTTAATCAAATCAAACTAAAAGTCAAGTCATAAACTCCGAAAATTTTAACGAAGAACATTTTAATTCACTTTTCTATTACCGAAAAAACATATTTTCGTGTCGGTGTTCGTAAGGATAAAGCAGTCGGAAGTTTTGTAGGGGACCTTTATCGCGATCGGTTCACGTGAGTGACCTTGTCGTTGAACGCTCTACGGATTTTATCTGCAGATACCTATAATGTTAGGTATAAGAGCGTAGGGATGGAAATCAAAAATTGTTATGGTATAAATCCATAATATTTGAAATTGGAACAGGGTGTCATCTATACTGTATGAATTCCAGTTGTAATGCTGGACTTGCAGGTTGGCTAGTTTGTAATAACTTCCAGTAGATGTCGCACACGTCCCCTCAAGACGCAACAGATTGTAAATTTCGTTCTCTGGCTAGTGGACTCGGTAGCGAAATTGGATAACGCACTTCCCCGGTTTGGAAGGGTGCGGGTTCAAGTCCCGCCCGAGACTAAATTTTTGAATCTTTAATTTGATTCGAAATAGCACAACATGGCTGTAACATGTTTAAAAATCCATAATATTTGAAATTGTTATGGTATAGTTAAAAAATTTGGGATTTGAGGCGTGTTTGGTAAATATCGGTCCGCCGAGTGACGAAACCCGACTTCGTCGGGCGCATTCTGGGCAGTTAGCCCCGATACAACCGTTGCTGACTGGCTAATCTTTACACTGCATGAGTGATTGTCATACTGACACGAAAGAAGAAGAGTCGTAAAATGGGGTTCCAGTTCGAATAAAAGAGTAACTGCATACAATTCAGACTCGTGACTTTAGAGCAATAAAATAATTTATGAAAGAATGAATGAAATATACTTTAATGTAATAAAATAAATAAATGAAACTGAGTTATATTGACAATTTTTGAGTATAGATGCCACCTAAATGTGTGGAACAGACTAAAATTCTAACGTTCAGTATTAGGCAACAGAATTGCGAAATAAAAATCATTTGTTCCATGCATTTAGGTACAGTAACCATTGCCATTTTCTATACAACAAGTTTAGTATGGAAGATCAATTTTCTTTTGCGATTTTGATATTGGTACCATAAGTAATAAAAGTTGTTCTGTTTGGCAGTTTCAAGCTTAGCCCTAAAGTAAATAATGCATTTAAGTTTATACTCTCTGTAGAAAATATCTCTTTAGATACTTTCAGTAGAAAATACCTACCTGAACTTTATCTATACCGAGTTAAGATAAAATGTTGCTCCTTTAAATGTGTAGACCAGTAAGGTTGTTTAGTTTGATCTTCTGAGCTGCTGCGAATATGGCCAGTAATCCAAAAATTTCCCCAATAAAAATAAAAAATATCAAACAGCATTTTCACGTTGCGAGCCTGTTTGTATAATCCATTAGGTGGCTTTAAATCCATGACGTTTTATAGCATTTAAGTTTATAGCACGGCTTAGCTTTATGGTGTACATTAAATTAATACGTGCTTATATTTTGAATAGCACACCCTAGAATTATACCCTAATTACAAGCCACGCCAAGGCCAGAGAACTTAATTGCAAGTGGCAGAAAATGAGCCTATATTATTCGTAATAACATTAATTTAACTTCTTCGGCTGGTTGTTAGTTTTCATTGTAACACCCACCACCCTACATGGGTACTTATTGCGAACTTTTTTTTATAACAATTATCATCACACGTATTATTACGCCCAGACCCGAGGGGTCTTTTAGTTATAGCCTAAAGTGTCTTCTTTATACATAAAATAAAATAACAGTTTTTGGGAAGAATCAAATATTGTACTATGTAGCACCGAAGATACTTGGATCTTGGTTATTACCATGGACATTACCTATTGTGTATTCAATTGGTATTGATATATAGATATCTTTATATTACTACCTCTATCTAGAAGTCTAGACTAGATTCTGAAAATTGTATCGGATTTAAAGCCCTTACACACGGAGACTTTTTACAGCGATGTAAAACGCGATGCATTCGGGATTCAGTCATTCGAAGTCATGCCTTTACACACAACAACTTTTAGCAGTGATACACATGCGATGTAGTCGTGATGCAATAGAAATTCAAACGTGATACATGTGTGATATAGCGGTGATACAAGCGCGATACATGTGCAATCCAGCCCTCGTAGCATTTTGCACGTGATTCGGCTATATCACGCCTTTTATCTCGTTTGTTTGCAAGCAATTAGAAAGTGAGCGAAAGTGTCGCTATATCACGCTGCCATACTAGTCATGCAGCATCAGCAGGCTGCGCGGTGTCAAGGTTCGTTATTCCTTCCCCTTCACCACAGCCCCACACTGGACACTTCATTAAACGGACTCACACTGACAATATGAGGCTCTTACCTACATGTTTATTGAGTGAGTGCGAATGAGAGAGGAATACACCTCTCTTTACTGTCCACCGCCCGTACCACTAAAAAGAGTGTACGTGTGAGTTTATAAATATAATTATAAGGTAAAACTTACATTGGTGGCGGGGCATGGGAGAGTTCGTACTGTACGAAGGTAGAACATACTCTACCTTATTTTGTGCCTGCGCTATTGTCATTCGCGTACGTTTGCATCGATGTACAAAGTATCTGTGTGTAGCGTCCCTAAGAAAATCTTTAGGTAGAATCGCAATATAACCCCGTGTCTACCAAAAATAAAAGCAAAGCAGCTAGAACACACATAAAATAATAATAGATCAGATGTTACAACGTCAACTTATCCGTAGCTTACTTGTAGTATCAGAACAGAAGCCGTTAAGGTTATCCGTTCTCGCATAATACTATCTCAAAATACCCTCGAGATGCCCTCAAAGTCCCCATAAAATTTTAATTTCCGTAGTGACCCACATTTTTACTGTCAGAGACCGAACGTAAATCATTCCGGGCTTGTGAGGCTTGTTCGGACTTTCCTTAAATTTTCCGTGTTGATTCCGTTAGGATAACAGAGGGTCAAGTTTATGATCGCACCAGTTTTTATCGAGATTGCCCAAGACGGCGGGGCGACGAGTTTTCATAGTCTTTGTTACAGTGTTTCGGGGTGAATTATTTTATTAAAACACAAAAAGGGGAGAGCAGATACTGTTTGAGATTAGGTGAGAATTTAAAGTTTAGCCTTTCTTTTCGAGATCACTGGCCTGATAATTATGGGTTAAGGAATTTCCTTTTTAGATATTTTGGGATCGGATATTTTGAATATAGTTTGAACACCTTCTTAGTTATTTCACGAATATAGAATGTAACATTTTCAACTTATCTATTCCAAATACAAATAAAAATACAAATCATTTATTTGCCTTTAAATAGGGTAGGTACAATGTTAGATGTGAATATTATGGTATAATAATTAGGTACTACAATTTCTTTTGTACATAAAAACGAATATCAAAGCAAGCTTTTTATTGCCGTTCTGTTCGGTACACTTATTATTATTACGCAAAAGTTTTCTTCTATTATATCGTCCGTTATTTATCTATATCATCCCCATGGGACAATAGCGTCATGTATGTATATTTTGATCAATTAATTTACCGATAAAAGAAATTCGAAATGCGAGCAATCATTCTTATTTATTCAAAGCAATCAACGTAATGGTTTCAACGGAAACAATGAATTCTGACGTAACTATTATGATTCTGCAATTATGAACTTTATAACGCTAATAAACTGGAATTTAAATAATTTAAACACGACTGTACTCGGTTTCCAACGATTTCGTTGAATGTAGGTTGTTTTATTTAAATACAGGGGCCTTTAGAACTCTTCACGTTTATGTCTTTAGGCAAATTCTCGATTGTATTTAAAAGATAATAATATATTTTAATACTTTTTCTTCTGTCGAGTCAATGGCATGTAATTATATTACCTATATTTTTCTAGCCCAGTATTTTACCACACGGATAGCACTACCATCAGCGTCCATTTAATACAATTTTTGTTAATTCTTCAAGAACGGTTATGCTTGAGAGCACAACGTGTAACAGAATTAACCAGGTATTAGAACTCTCAGAAAACGCAAAATTTAATTCCCATACATTTAGTAGGGAAATATCAAAATCGCCTGGTAGTGATTTTGTTGTACAAACACTTTCCAAATTTTTAGAGGCGGTGCAGACTATCAAACTGAACAACTTTTACTCATCATTCTCTTGCCCATTTCCCATTATTTGGGGTCTGCGCAATATGTCATCCTCTTCCATTCATCTCTCTTAGCCGTCGTCTCAACACTCACCCCTTTTTTACACATATCATCCTTCACACAATCCATCCATCTTTTCTTCGGCCTGTCTCTTCCACCACAGCCATCCACATTCATACTCAACACTCGTCTCGTAACATGACACTCATCCCTCCGCATAACATGCCCATACCACGATAATCTATTACCCTGCAATTTTTCCGTCATAGGTGCTACTTTCAAACTTCCTCTAATATACTCATTCCTAATCTTGTCCATTCTAGTTACACCACACATCCATCTCAACATTCGCATCTCAGCTGCATGCAGTCGTTTCTCATCCTTCCCTTTTGTGGCCCAACATTCTGATCCATACATATTATAACGACAATCTTATTATGCTCTTATATATTTTCCCCTTCAATTTGAGTGGGATTCGGGAGTCGCAAATCGTTCTCGTAACCTGCCGCCACTTCATCCACCCTGAGTTGATCCGGTGCTTCACGTCGCGATCTACCAACTACTGAACAACTTTTACTATGGGAGGAAAACTGAAAAGTAAAAAAAAAACCGGTCTTTTCAAAATCTGTGAAAGCAGAAGTAAAATGCTTCAAAAGTTTGGTTTAGTCTCGTAAGAACGTTTTCTTGTAGCTATTATGCTTCTGGTAGCTGCCCTTTGTGTACCATCTTAACTTTTCACCCTGTATACATATTTTCTACGGATAAGATGTAGGGGTCCACTAAGAAATGGTTATTTGATATTCTAGTTTCACGCGGACGAAGTCACCGGCAAAAGCAAATTGTAGCATAAGATACAAAAACCATTTGTATTGTGACATCATCCATACCTTAATGGTTCGTCATAATATACAAATATAATATTTTGGTATGCAAGGCAATATGTAAATTAATTGATTGGTACGTTTTCAAATGACAAGACGACACACTGTTTCTATATTCTTGGTGTAGCATTTGTACCTGTAGAAGCTTCCACAGCTTCCACTTATGCGAATGAGATTTACCACAGTTAAATCCTTGGCCAGGCATCAAATCGGAGGTGAATAGTCAACTCTCCTGTGGGCGAGAATTCAACTCGATGTGTTGCCGTCTATGTAAAGCCGCTTTGTTTTCACCGAATCCCATTAGTGAATAGGTAGGTACGACAAGATACGATTGTTTACCCATTTCATCTCTAAGAGATGTATTCAGTTATATCCAGTTAATCTCTGCTATTTGCAGCAAGGTCCGAACGTCGCAAATCAAAATCACAGTAAGTTCAATAACATTTAATTTGATCTACAGTAAAATGAGAACCGAATAAGAAAATCCGCACAAAAAAGATCCCTCATGTCTAAATTATTAACATTTACGTATCTTAGTTATATTTATTAATAAAAAAAAACTGTAAGTTAGGTCACGGACCTGAAATAAAGACGGACGGAATCTCGTCTAATCAAAAGTGAAGCACCCATTTATATGAGTGTGCGTGCTGTCGCCCTGTCGACCGGTACATAATGGCGGCGGTTTGTCGGACCTGCTGCGCCTAGAACTGGTGCGTCTGTGTGAGTGTAGGTCTCTTGTAGAACAAACGAAATTGTAGGACCTTACATGCTTCACCTCTTTTTAGAGTGACATTACGTCCGTCTTTTTTTCAGGTCCTTAAAGTTAGGTATGTAAAACAATATAGTCGAACAAACACTAAGTTTAGGTACCTCGTAAAATTTTCTATTGTGATGAGATCACAAGAAGAAGCAAAATGGTGTCACCTCGCTACAGTAAAATATGTGTCTTGGGTATCACGCCTGTATGCTTATCGCGCTTTCCTTATAAAAACTATTTATAGAAAACTATTTCTTAGCTACTAAGAACTAATAACACTTCCTTACTTACCGATAACATCGAGAGCAATCCTGTAATTCCTAGTAGGAGATACTTGGAAGTCGACTCGGCATCTGTAGGTCGCTCTGTCGCGCGACTGCACGTCTTGTAGTTGGAGACCCGAGGTGGGAGAGCCGAGCCATCGAGCTCGCTCGCGAAAAGGTTCGTCCGACCAGTGCGCCGTCGGTCCTGGTACTCTTGTGTCATAACTGTGAACAAGGAAAGTGTATCAATATATGCAAGTGATACTACGTAAAATTTAAATTGGGTTAATACTAAACATTTTAAAACCCATTTGGTTTTTGTAGGAAAAATTTAGTTAGCTGGGTCAAATTTCACCCAATGACCTTTCAACTGTCTAGCTATTACGGTTCAAAAGTTACAACCCTAACGAGCTAGGACAGACAGACAGACAGACGGATGCACGGACGGACAACGTAGGCTTATGAATAGGGTTCCGTTTTCACCCTTTGGGTACGGAACCCTAAAAACGATCATTCCACTAAATCCGATCCGATTCCTTTTTTTTTCACATTTTGGAATATTAGGCTGCCTGTCCATTGACGCGAGCTGGCTGTTCGAGCTGTGTAGCTGTGTAAATATTAACCAATCAGAGATCCGACCGAGATCGGCCGAGCTCGGTTAATATTTACTTGATGACTTAGATTGGTTAATATTTACGCAGCTACACAGCTCGCACAGCCAGCTCGCGTCAATGGACGGGCAGCCTAAATATCCATAATGAATATGATAGGAACTAACATATTTTTTTTAACCTTGATTTTAAAACAAATTAGTTCCGTTGTCTCTGCATACCCCAGTGGGAGACAAGCATGAGAATATGTATGTATGTACGCTACATAAAATAAATAAAGTTAACCAAAAACATTAAACAAATATTCGTATTTGGATCGAATTCTCTACTCTAATTGGAAGAAATAATATTTGTTTTACTGCTTTTTCCCCTTCGAACCCATTACAGTACCAATATTTACAGTGTCGAAAATACGCTTACGAAATCAAACGCCGTAGTACCGTTTTGTTAGAGACTATTTACTTGTGGCCAATTGTCAATGTTCATCTTCACTCTTCTCCCCAGTGATTTCAGACAAATAAGACTGTACCCGAATTCTACGTAATGTAAACATTTCATAAGTACGGGTATGTAGAACTATACAACGTGTTAATGAATTAACGCAAAAGTAGAAAGTTGTTTAGAATCCAATTATCATGGTTTCAACATAGGTAATTTTTTTCAAAATATTAAATTTTTTGTTTGTAAAATTTAAAATTTACTGAACCTTATGTCAACCCACCGCACGGGCACAATCACCTACTTACTACCAAAACAAGATTATTAAAATGTATCCATGAGTACGTTAGCGCTTTCATTCATTGCTGAAATGATAAAAAATCATTTTTGCCTCAAAACTTTAAATGCGAATAACTTTAAATTTTAAGTATCAAAATAATGAAATTATAGTTTCAATCTAATTATTTTGTTATAAATCAGTTGGGGTGTATGAGGTTTTGCGCTAATTAATTAATACTATTACCTATTCTGTGGTACGGGCATGTCCTGTTTAAATCACACAATGAGCTCAGGGAAACAAAATATATTTGAGATGAAACAGACTTACTGATTAATGAAATGTAAAGAAAAGAAAATGAGTGGATCATAATCCAAAATAATAAAGACTTTAGATGACCTCCGAGGGTTGACCTGACATTTTAGCCGACATCAAACAAAAAGTTTTGCTCCGAAATGGTTTTAAGCATAACTCGGATTATCCGGGATTTGTCTGATTTATTCTGATACCTGAAAAGACAATTTTTCTTGGCTCGAAATAGCCGTGCTCTTCGTGAATGACTATGCTGAGATGAGATGTAAAAATAAAACCGGTCAAGTGCGAGTCGGGCTACTCGCGCACCGAGGGTTCCGTACCACACCACCACAGAACACAACATTATTAACTTAGAAAAAAAAACTTTTTTGTTCCGGGACCTTTAGCGCAAGAACGACTCACACTTGGCCGGTTTTTAGTATTTGTTGTTATTCTGTAGAGTTTGCTCTATAATCACACTAAGTTTGGCGCTTGTACGTATTACCGTTTTTACGATAGAGCGTGAAGAAAAAACATTGATAAAAACTAGTTACATGTTGAGAACCCCCCTTAATTTTTAACTTTATAACATTTTTGTTATTTGTTATTAAATCCGCCGTAATAACGCATAATCTGAGAAAATTTCATTTATCTAGCTATTACGGTTCAAAAGTTACAGCCCTAAATAGGTAGGACAGACGGACGGACGGACGGACAGACGGACGGACGGACGGACGGACGGACGGACGGACGGATGGACAACGTAGGCTTTGTAATAGGGTCCCGTTTTCACCCTTTGGGTACGGAACCCTAAAAAACAGTCATAAGCTAAGTTGAATAAAATGTTATAGCTTGAAGATGACGTCAGTTTGCGTTTGATCTTTTCTTATCCGCATAACTAATATTAAAATGTTACTTTAAAGCTCAAAATAAATAATGTTATAGATCGATAATAGGTTTTTACAAAAATGAACTGAAAACCTGAAGAATATACGAAGAAAAGAAGAAGAAAGAATGACTTTTTCTTAAAAAATTCTTAAGAACTGAACATTTTGATATTATTATTATTTAGTAGGTTTAATTTTAGAGTGTTGTTGTTATATTAAGTGCATTATACTGTCTTTCGATAATGAATTAAATAAATTAATATAACATCAGAAAAAAAATGTAATTAATTGTGGACAGAAACCCAACTACCAACTGTTATAGCAAGGCTATAAACTTGATTCGGATAATTTGTATGAAAAGTTAAAAAATTTATTTTAAAATAAAGAAAGGTACTTACTTAGGTAAAAAGTTAATTATTATTTAATTAGTTATTAATTAATGTGATGAAATTATTTTTCTCATTTTTCGTTTAATTATTAGTAAGACCTTATATGAAAAGCATGTGTAAAAGCCATAAAGTTTCAAACACATGTTGAAGGCGTTAACAGTACATTACAAAATTAATCGCACGGTTTTTACGATTATTGCAACGATAATAGGATGCATCGAAAGCGCCCGACACTTTCGTAATGAACATGCATTGCATTGGACGCATCACTGTTCTGCTCATAATACTTTAAATTAAAAAAAATTAACCGATTACGGCAATGAAAAAAATGCGAGCCAACTAAGAAGTATTTTCTCTTAATTAGCACCAAAATAATTGAAATGACGTTATTATTGTTTACTAAAAACAAACAGTTTTCTAACTTATACCTACGTAATACCGACTGCTTTCAAACGGTGAAGGAAATCGCGAGGAAAGCTACATACGCCGAAGAAGAAATTCAGATGTATGTGTGTATACCACCAAACCGCATTGGACATTGTGTGGTGGACTGACTGACGCCGCCCATACACATGGAAGATAGACCTATGCTTTGCAAATATACGCTGCGTGTACAGGGTGTAACAAAACACCCTGTATGAAAGAACGGTTTTTTTTTTTCGCGATTTCGATGTTGGCTCCATACTGAAAGTTGTTCAGTTTGATGGTTTGAAGCACCCCCTTAAGTAATACTAGGGTGTTTTGTTACACCCTGTATAGGCTGATGGTGATAAAAGAATTTAACCAAGTATTTAGCTACCTATTGATTAGAGCCAGTACATCTGACACTTAAATGTGGTTTTAAGTTCTATCACAATTTTGGAGGGTAAGGATGAAAGAGCTCATTTGCTTGCTTGTGTATTTGTTCAATACATCCTTACTGCCTTTATTTACAACAAACCACTGACTTTAAAATACTCATAAACTTTGATTAAATTAACCGATTGCGATGAAAGTAAGCCTATATGTTAATTCAAACTATGTCTTATGCTATTGCGACAACCCCAATCTTTGATTAAATTAAAATAGCGGAAGACAGGTGACGGTCTTGCTTTAAACACTCGAAAAATGAATTTTCATGCACTTACGAGTGAAATGCCGTGTGATTTGTTTTTTTCTTTATATGAATGATTTGTACATCGAGTTTTAAGCACGCGAAGGCAGTGTGGTATCTTTATTCCGCCTAAAATTAAAAAAAGTATCTCAATCACGCAATGCCGCTCTAAGTAAATTAGGCAACGGGGGCTCAATTTATGAGGTCCATGCGCTATAGGCTAGTCACCTATCTTGCTATTCCCCAGTCAAATAATTTCAGTTAGTTGCACAAACAAACAGCATCAATGAGCATAATTATCATCACCAACGTAAATGTCGTGAACTTTAGTTATTTAGCACTAGCAGTACGAACAAATTACTCGACAAAACAATAGTAAATTGTATAGTGACCGTAACATAGGCACTTTAGATCAATACGGGTACAGATCCCGCGTGCAACTTTTTTTTTTTTTTTTTTTTTTTTTTTTTATTAACTATGGGTTTGCTCTTGACCTCAATCCAGTCCTCAGGACGAAGATGGGGTCGTAGATGTAGCGAGCTTACCCAGAAGATGCCTATTCACTCGTACTTTAAAGGAATTCGGGTTGTAAGTACTCGGAAATACTGACGCAGGTAAGGCATTCCACTCCTTGGCTGTGCGCATTATAAAAGATTCAGAAAGGCGCTTGGTGCGGATATGTGGGATGTCAACCAAGAAGGGGTGATATCCCGCGGTGCGTCTGGAAGTCCGATAGTAGAAAGGGGAAGGTGGGATGAGCTCATGCAGCTCTAGGGCACACTCACCGAAGTACAATCTGTAGAAGACCGACAAGCAGGCCACTCTGCGGCGGTGGGCTAGGCTATGAAGCTTTGCCTCCACCAGCTTACTATCGCCAATGAGCCTCCTGGCTCTGCGTTCAACCGAGTCGAGTGCGGCAAGTTGATACTTGGCTGAGCCATCCCACAGGTGGCAGCAGTACTCCATACATGATCGGACCTGAGCTTTATACAATACTAAGAGCTGTCCAGGAGTGAAGTACCGCTTCACCTTGTTTAAGATGCCCAGCTTTTTGGCCGCAGTTTGAGCCTTAGACTCGATGTCAGCGCCGAAGTTGAGTTTTGTGGTCAAGCTTATACCCAGAAGCCCAAGACTGTCGGAAACAGGGACAGATGTACCCCGGAAAGTAGGAGTCAGATTAAACGGACTCCTTTTTGCGGTGAACAGACAAGCCTGTGTTTTGGTGGCGTTGAAGTTGACTAAATTATTGTCACCCCACTGGGAGACAACACTTAAAGTCAAGTTTGTCCGCTCAACCATGGCCTCCCTCTGCGAGCGTATTTTATCCCCGCTGGCCCCTGCGCCAGATACATATCTCTCCATGACAGTACTGTCATCTGCATACCCAACAATACCTGACACAAGGAGGTCATTGATGTGCAGCAGGAAAAGTGTCGCGGAGAGAACAGACCCTTGAGGAACTCCAGCATCAATTGCCATAAGGTCAGAAGAGCAGCTGTCAATGACAACTCTAATCGACCGTTCTCTCAAGAAATCAGATATCCAGCTGCAAAGATCAGCGGGGATGCCATAAGCGGGAAGCTTGCTCAGCAAACTAGCGTGCCATACCCTGTCAAAGGCCTTCGAGATGTCAAGTGATACAGCCAGTGCTTCACCGTGCTTCTCGATGGCCTCGCCCCAGCAGTGCGTCACATACACAAGAAGATCCCCAGTCGATCGCCCCCGGCGGAAGCCATATTGGCGATCACTGAGTAGATCATTGTCTTCTAGGTATGACAGCAACTTACTGTTAAGTACTCTTTCCATGACTTTACAGAGAATGGAAGTAATGGCGATAGGGCGGTAGTTGCAGGGGTCGGCACGACTGCCCTTCTTGGGTACCGGTTGCACATTCGCAAGCTTCCAGGATTTAGGCACCGTTCTTGTTCTGAGAGAGAGGCGATACAGGCGTGTTAGAACAGGAGACAACTCAGGCGCACAATATCTCAACACTCTTGCAGGTATACCATCAGGACCACTGGCCTTATTCACATCCAGACTACGCAATGCTCTGCGGACCTCTTTTGTATGTATTGTGACCTCCGGCATCGAAGAATCACAACGAGGGATGGTTGGCGGCTGTTTGGCACCAGCGTCCAGACGTGAATTGCTCGCAAACAGAGAAGCAAATAAATTAGCTTTCTCAGTTGCGGAGTGAGCCAGCGACCCATCAGGCTTCTGCATGGGAGGCAAAGTGGGACGGCAGAAGTTGGATTCGACCGATTTTGAAAGGGACCAGAACTGTTTACTACCAGAAGGGTAGGATGCCAGTTTGGCTCCAATGCGGCTGACATGGTCGAATCGAGCCCTCCGGATCACCCGTTTGCAGGACTTGGCGGCAGAATTAAAGGCCCTCTTCTTCGCGCGAACCCTACGAGCTCTAACTTTGCGGTCGCGAGCCTGGGCCCATGCTTGGTAGGCGGCTTCTTTTTTAGCCTCAGCGCGAGCACAATCCGCATTGTACCAAGGTTGGGCTTTGTGACCGAGTGAGATGTCGGAGAAAGGAATATAATATTCCATTCCCTGTCGTATCACGTCCGCAACCGCATCAGCCGAACTAGCAGGGTCACTCGAAGAAAAACACACTTGCCGCCACGGGTAAGACGCAAAGAAATGCCGCATCTCATCCCAATCTGCCGACCCGTATCGCCAGACTCGCCTCGTGCCCTTAGGGCTGTCATCGGGAGGAGAGCAGATCGACACGGATTTCACCAGACAGTGATCGGACGTTCCCAGCGGGGCAGAGACCGATACTGAGTGCCTGTCCGGATCTGAAGTCAGCAGAAGGTCCAAACAATTGGGCGTATGACCATCAACATCCGGTACCCGCGTTGCTTGATTCACCAGCTGGGTGAGATCTAGCGATAATGCAAACTTGCGCGCCTCTCTCCCAGCATGGTCAGTTAACTGGAACGGGAACAGCCACTCGCTATGGTGGGCATTGAAGTCCCCCAGAAAAACAAGCTCCGCCGTTGGATACCTTCGTTGGGCTGTCTCTGCCGTCTCAGTGAGATACTCCATGAGCCTGGTTGTCTCCTGGTCACCGTCGTGCGATCGATAGACACCGACGTAGAGAGATTTCTCCATTCCGGTGTCTACAAAAAGCCATAATACGGAGAACCCGGAAACCTCAAAGCAACGGAGACGCCGACAGCAAATGTCGTCGCGAACATACACACAGACCCCAGCTCGCCTCTTGAACTTATGTTCCAACGAGTATCCTGGGTAGTTGAGGTACGCCGTATCAGACGGGGTTGCTATCTGCGTCTCCGTTAAAAAGAATAGGTGTGGCTTCTCGGTCTCGAGGTGGTGGTGGACCGGATCGAGATTTGAGTGCAGACCTCGTATGTTACTGAGGTGCACTTTGAGTGGGAGGAAGTGCAGCCGTTGTCTAACCATTTTCTTTTTTGTGACTTTGTTTTTCATAGTTTGTCGAGTGGTGGAGAGGTGGAAAAAAAGTCGAGATGCCACTCAGGTACCCTAGAAGACCTCATGAGCTCGACTGACTGGTGGGAAACTCATTTGGAGACTGCGGGGACGCCCGAACCCCCCCGCAATGGCCACCGGGTCCTCCCTTCCAGTCGCCAACTGGCACGGTGGAGCATTGCGGGATTTTTCGCAAGTTGTGTGGGGCAGCCTTTCACACGTGGCTAGCGCACTACTTGGGCCCCCTACTAACTGCGGTCGGCCAACGACTGTCACCGTGCTTCGGATCCCGCTACCCTCCAAAATGAGTTTCCCGGTACAGTGTTGCTCAGAGGTCAAGACCGGTTCCGAGTAGCGCAACTGACTTTTTCCCATTCCCCAATGGCGCTGGGACTCCTGCACACCGACGGAACGCAGCAAGCTGCTTGGCGCCGGACTCCGGCAGGAGGGTGGTCGCGAGCCAGGCGGCTCCTTGCGGAGCCTACCACCGCTGTGGGGGATCGTTCAGCCGACACCACGAACTTGTTGTAGTCTGTGGCGGCGTTGCCCAGGGTGGACCACTAGGAGGTAGATCCCCAACCACCCCTAACTGCATGTAGGTTAGCATTGCAACCACAATACTCCCCCATTCAGCGTCCGAATGATCCATTTGCAACGATTTAGTCTTAAGCGAGCTGTGTTAATTGCTTTGTTGATTAATTTTGTTACAATTTGATTGGTTGTTGTTGATTGTTTTGCTAACTAGCTGATTGCTTGGAACGTTGTTCGTAGTTTCCCGTCTAGCGAATTTTGTGAAATTGAGGCTATAAATTGTACTACGCCTGACGTCTCATTTTTTTCGTAGATTATGAGCAATTTTGCACTGTATAAGCTGTATCCGACCACGATACAAAATTTACAAGAGATACCAAAAATATAATAAGTAGGAACATATTTTACCATGTAGCAATGCGGCCAAATTCTAAATTTGCATACTATAAACCTGTGAAAATGCGGCTCCTCCACTAATATAATTTTTAACAGAGTGCAATCTTTGCCTACCCAAATCTTACCCAAATGGGTCAAAGACGTGTGACAACAATATGTATGTGTATATTTCACTGTTAATTTTTTTCATTTTGTAGAGCCTTAAGGTTAAGGCACGATGGGGCTGACATGGCCTTAAAAAAATACCATTAAAAAAATACAACACTAAAATATTAAGTCTAGAATATTATCATTAACTATCCTGTCATGGTCCACTGCTTAACATAATATAGGCTTATCTCCAGGCAAGCCAAAAAACCTTATCCTCGGCCTTCTTCGTCTAGTCACTCCTCTTTCTTAGGTCATCGGCATATTATAATGTTTACTAAGTGTAGTAATTATAACCGGTCTGGTCAAACCTAGAGGAGCGCGTAATTTATCCGTGGGTCAAACTAACTAGGGTTAATATTTAGCTCAAGGCAAATAAAACTTGTAAACTTCAGTGACACAGAAAATATTAAATTTTCAACGGGTTACTAAGCGTAAACACGTACTCACGTTCTCTTATGATGAATAATAAATTTATGGAAACTAATTGAATTTATCACTTCATTAAATATGAATTGATAGCCAACCTAATAATCACGTGACACGAATACCGTTTTGGTTTCGAAATACAATATTTGGTTTTGACGTTATGTAGCTTAAATTAAAATAGGTCACTCATTGCTCGTTCATTTCTGGAGATGCCCTGCAAGACGACTAAATAGTTTTTGGAGATTTTGTGTGTAAAAGCCATGTATTTGTAACACGTAATTTCTTCTTGAAATCCTGCATTTTCTAAAATTGAACCTTATTACAAATTCAAACTTTTAAAAGATACCTAGTTGTATGATACATTAAAAACGAATAAAGTCGTGAGAATTTTTGAAAACAATGCAGGTAGAATTTTAATAATAATATTGTTAGTTCGGAATATTAAAACACTTGGAACAAAGTTCATAAAAGCGTTGAGTAAAATAAAATTGTTTTATTATACTACCTACTTCTTTAGTTATAGAATATGGCTTAATAATGTCAGGAAAGTTTAATTACTTCAAAAAGCGACGAGCTGAGGAATGGGAATTGGTCATCCAGCTCCCAGATGGCTAGATGACATCAAGATAATGGGCAATTGGCACCGGAGTAAAAGATGATCGGGAATGAAAAGGTGTTCAACGATCATCAGAACGTTCCTCGGTGTTTCAGAATATATCTGACTACCCCCTCGGGGAATATAGTCATATTAAGAGGCTCCCCATAGGTAAACGCTAGCTCGGGCCATATTTTACTGGTTTTTAGAAGCTATCTTCTCGTTATTTGAAAGACATACAAATAATTGAAAAGTGTAGCAATAATCTTCAACATCTCGGCTTTATTTGCTATAGATCATATTTCTTACTTTTCTATAAAATACATATGAAACCTGTGTACAAAGGAAAGCCAAAATATTGGGAAAAATCTGTATTCTGTGCATCTACTTTTTAAGTTGAAGTACTTGAGACACAAACCTTTCTGTAGACAATATTAAGATCTTGCTATTTAGCAAATTTTTTTTAAGATTAATATATTTTAATGAGTTAATTAGATAATTGTTAAATTTGGGGCGAATTCTTATGATTTTAGAATGTGATTTCCTTGGATTAGAAGGCTTCACTGTGACATAATGAAGGACAAGCTAGTCAAAAATAGGTATACCTACTAAAATGACGTAGTTTAGTAGAGGTGAGGTGGCTCTGAAAGAGTCAAGGTCGTTCGGTCAGGCTTATAAAACGTACTGTTAAGTATCTACACGGTGGTGAAACCCGGCGGCTATCGTATAAATACTTTGAGTAAATACATACAACACTAATAATAATAGTTACTAATTAACGACTATGTAAGGAAAATATTTAAGAATAATCTGATTAGATTCGGCCAGGAAAAGGGAAAATAATTAGGTACCCAACGGTCTAGGGAAAATGTGCAGACGTTTACTTTATTGAATCAGGCGTTACTTTGTGGAAATAACACGATTCGTTTTGGTTCAGTTCTTGCTTTTATTAGATATTATAATGTTTTCTGTTAGTATAAATGTTTTTCCCTGAGAGATCGAATCAGAAATGTAGAGATCCGTAGAAGAACTAACGTAGCTGACATAGCCCAATGAATTGCCAAACTAAAGTGGCAGTGGGCGGGGCACATAGCTCGCAGAACCGATGGCCGATGGGACCGAAAAGTTCTCGAGTGGCGACCGCGTACCGGAAAGCGCATCGTGGGTAGGCCCCTCACACGGTGGACCGACGACCTGGTGAAGTGGGTCGTTATGGCGATCCTTGGGGGTGGCCTATGTCCAGCAGTGGACGTCCATCGTCTGAGATGATGATGAATGTTTTCTGTTATTATGAGCCGTGGCTGCTACTACCGCTTATTGGGTGCGACAGAGCTCTGGATATTTTATCTCATTTGTGCGTATGACATAACACAGACCAGTACAAATAAACCGAGTAGCCGCTAAAGTCGACGACGGAATGGCAAAGTGGAGCAGACTTTTCTGCTCTCTAATCTCGCCACGCAGTTCTACGAAGCGATACAGCCCTTGTTGTCAGACTATACAGGGTGAAATTGATATCATTGGCATCCTTTTAAACTAAGAGTCTACCCATCAAACTGAACAACTTTTACTATGGGAGCAAACCGATCGGAGCAACTAAAAAATCTGCTGTTGCATACATTTGAGTCGAGTACGCATAGCATTTTAGTATGGGACAGCTGATTTTTTAGTTGCTCCGATCGGTTTGCTCCCATAATAAAAGTTGTGCGGTTTGATGTTGTGTAGACTCTTAGTTTAAAAGGATGCTAATGATATCAATTTCACCCTGTAATATAAATCGCGGCACGAATCTCTAGGCTGACCTTGAATGCGCTGACCGTGTGTACAAGACACCTATGCACTATTTTCATCTAAATTCACTCATTCGAGCACTAGAGTTTCGTGCCGCGAGGTATAGCGTTGCCTTCTGTGCAGATGATGGTTTGATCTTAATCCTGGATCAAGATTCGTACCAATGACTTTTAAAAACATAATGTACGACTTGATCCGCTTCTGGATTTTCGGCAATCGAAAAAGTTGCGAGAAAACCTACACTGCTTTAATTTTGAGACGTATTTTGAGTCCACTGTCCATTAAAAATTGGCAAGGCGATCAATGGAAAGAGTTTTGGCACTGCTATCCTAGTGAAAAATCAAATTATAAGATTGAAAAATTAAGTCTCGCGATCGAATATTCAGAACAATATTTCGGGGAATAGTATTATAACCATGGTACAATAATATACTGCGCCTGGTATTCTCTTCCGATCACGTGACTGACCACGTGACTGACACAAGCCTACGTCATCATACCCTTTTACCATGTTTAGCGGCCATTTTTTTGTGACGTAGGCTTGTGTCACTCTGGGAATAGAATACCTTGTTTTTTTAGACTATGTATTATAACCATATTTTTAATTTTATTTGGATGTTCTTTGATAATGAATGTATGATCTTGTAGTTTTGATAAAAAGTGTTGTAGAGTTTGTAGACGCATTTCTCTAGTACAGCGAGCGATAAACACGTTTCGACGCGATTTTAATTTTAAAAAAAAACCTTACATGAATAAAAAAGGTAGTGTGACATTTTTTGAAGCAACGTTTAGAACCTTCTGGAAATGTAGTCGTCAACATACGCTGATGCTGTTTATATCAAGCTAACAAAGTATTTCGTAGTTTCATACAAAAGAATGTCAAATATTTTGTCAAGGCTCCGCGCTCCGGGTTGTATTCCAGGAAGACTCCGGGGAACAGGAAAGGATTTGAAAGAGGCTTTTGAAATTTGGGTCTTGGATTTCGGGAGAAAATGTGATAGAAAATTGGGTAAACTACATTAATTTTCGAACAGGATAATAACTACTTTCAACTACAGAAATATACTTGGTACTTCGAGACTAAGTAAACAATGTTATGTTTCACAAAGTACACGACATTAATTTGTTATTATAATTGGCTTAAACAGTAGATCATGGATAACAAATTTTTTTAATTCAGTTTTTTTATTATTTTATCAAAAGTATTTAATAAGAATTTAGAATTCCAGCTAGCCAGCTAGCTGTACAAAAACAACCAATATAATAAAGTAGACTACAAAAAATCCAATTACAAAGTGGGCTACGTCAAATCTTGGATCCATTACAAATTGACCTAAAAATGCCAGATTTGACGTACTCGTGGCCTTCTCAAATATCGTGGCAACATAAAAGTACACCACCTCTGCTGACTTGGCCACCTCAAAAAAACGGTAAGAATCAACAAGTCAGGAGAGTATTTTATCCATTATTATTATTGGATGAATGGGGCCTTAACAGACTTACGCCTGTGCCACTTCGTTTCGACCATCGCTGATCTTTTGTGAACACTTCCGTATAAATCCTACAAATCCCTATAAATTTCTACAGTTCCCTATAGCAGCCAGATATCGCAGTAAGTTTCAAACATATTTATGTAAGTCGCTAACTCGTAACTGACCATCGCGTCACTCAGAGCGTCACCTGAGGTATCGCTGGAGCAGCTGCAGTAGTAGTGGAAGCTGATCAACGTGAGCTTCAATCCAGCAACTGGCGAGAGGTAGGGTTGGGTGAGAGCGTCGGTGGCGCGTAGTGGAGAGGTATGGACTCCCAATTATGGGGGTCCGGGTTCAAATCCGCACGGACAACATGCCATGTACCACTGAGTTTTTCTAACTTATGAACGTAAAACCGTTTGCTCTCAAACGGTGAAGGAAAACTTCGTGAGGAAACCTGCATACACTGGAGAAGAAATTCTGATGTGTATGTGAAGTCTACCAACCCGCATTGGGCACGCGTGGTGGACTAATGCCCATACACCCTCCTTGAGGGTAGGCCTGTGCCCTGTAGTGGGACGTTTATAGGCTGATGATGATGATGAAGGGTTGGGTTTCAGAAATCGGCGCTTTCTAATTTCGGAGGTCAAGACCTACTTTGGATTGCAAAGCCAATAGACTTAGTTAGTAAAAGGGGTTTTTAAAGCTTTTGTGATTGTTAGAATTCCAGTTAAAAACTTTACTTTAATTACAGCAAAGTAAACAGACGACAGTCGTGGCGAATAGCAAATGACACTCGAATGCTTATCTACAACCTACCTACCTCTTCTATGTACCCAGCACAACTTTATAATAAAATTTACAGGAGTATTCAGTTCACAGAGAATTCAAGAAGCGTACAACTTCAGTCCAATTATGCAAACAAGTCCTTTCCTACTTCAAAGTTTAGTTTCTACCAAAATTGCGGGCGCATAGCGACGTGATCTAAATATATTTAATTCAATTATTATAATTTGAATAAGTTTAAGGATATTATGAGGAAAATTTAGGTTGGTAAAGGTCTCGAGATCATTTTCGTAATTATAAAGTTTTCTGTGAAAAGTTTTTTTGCAATATTTTTTTGAGTTGAAGCGAGATTTGGTGGTAAAGGACAGGGATGTCTTTGGCGTTTGTATCTATAAACAGAACACATCTCAACTGAATAGAAGTGAACATAGATGTAGCCGAAACCAATGTTGTAAAATCAAAATAATAATTACATTTTCAAAACTTAAAAAAAAGAAAAAAAACTGGTCAAGTGCGAGTCGGCCTACTCGCGCACCGAGGGTTCCGTGCCACACCACCACAGAACAAAACATTATTAACTTAAAAAAAAAACTTTTTTGTCCGGGACCTTTAGCGCAAGACCGACTCACACATTGCCGGTTTTTAGTATTTGTTAATCAAACTAAGTTTGACGCTTGTATGTATTACCGTTTTTACGATAGAGCGTGAAGAAAAAACGTTCATAAAAACTAGTTTCTTGTTGAGAACCCCCCCTAATTTTTAACTTTTTGACATTTTTATTATTTGTTAACAAATCCGCTGTAATAACGCATAATCTGAGAAAATTTCAACTATGTAGCTATTACGAGTCAAAAGTTACAGCCCTAAATAGGTAGGACAGACGGACGGACGGACGGACAAACGGACAGACGGACAGACGGACAGACGGACAGACGGACAGACGGACAGACGGACAGACGGATAGACGGATAGACGGACGGACGGACGGACGGACGGACGGACAACGTAGGCTTAGTAATAGGGTCCCGTTTTCACCCTTTGGGTACGGAACCCTAAAAAGAGAAAAAGAGAATGGGAGGAAAAAATACTGGTGACTCTTTCTTTACTTATCCAATATGGGACATATTGGCGTTATATTATAGGTACGCAAATCGTGACTTACTGACTGACCGATAGATAACGCACAGCGTAAACCGCTGAAGATATAAACATGTGGAATATAATATTCAAAGGAGGATGTAGGGATGCACTAAGAAAGGATTTTGCGATATTTTAATTTCACGCAGACGAAGACGCGGGGAAACGCAAGTAAATAATAAATGTATATCTTGGCCATTGTCACACAAATTATCTGGTGCCGTATAAAGTACAAAAATCTTGTCCAAACTTGTATTATTAATTTATTATGACCAGACAACGATATAAAATACAATATTAAATACAAATTTCCATTACTTTGGTACAAATATTCTTTTCGTATTCCCCATACAAATATTTGCCCCTTGCGGGATTCGAATCCGCGATCCTCATAGCAGGCACGTTCACTACCGACTGATATATCGGGCTGTCAAATGTGGAGGGACTATAATCTAAAGGGTGAAATTGATATCATTGGCATCCTTTTAAACTAAGAGTCTACCCATCAAACTGAACAACTTTTACTATGGGAGAAAACCTAGCGGAGAAACTAAAAAATCAGCCGTCCCATACTAAACTGCAATACCTACTCGACTCAAATGTATGTAACAACAGATTTTTTTTTTGCTCCCGTAGTAAAAGTTGTTCAGTTTGAAGGGTAGACTCTTAGTTTAAAAGGATGCCAATGATATCTTATAAGAGTTCCGTGACTAACTGACTTACGGACAATGAACAGCCTAAACCGCTGATGATGGAATCATAAATCTGGAATATAATATCCTACTGTGGATTTAGGAGTGCATTTAGGAAGGATTTTTCGAAAATCGATCCCTGAAGGGGTAACCACGCGGACGAAGTCGCGAGGCAAAAGCTCGTCATCATAAAGTTTTTATACCTCGTCATAAATAAAATGAATAATTCAAGGGAAAGAAAGTGCCTAATTGTTTCAAGTCCTATTAAAGTTTGTCACTGCTGATTTGTCCCAAAGAAACTCTAAAATCAACAAAATCTCTATTAGCGACCTCGTTTTCCTTCAACTTGGAGTAAACATACCAACTGACGTTTTAATTGTCCACCAAGTTACAGTGATTGACTAAGATCCAATTACAGGTTTACTACACCCATATGTTTAGTCAATGATAAAAATATTATATCATAGGATATGTTAAGGTTTTTGGATTATGAAACCTAGGGTTATGAGTTATGACAGACGAAGGGTTTTAAGACTGTCGCAACATTTCAGCAGTCGATTACAAAAATGTGGTTCCTTAAATGCTGTTGAATTATTCATCAGAACCTTTGCAGAAAAGAGGAGATTTAACAGGTGAAAGAATCATCAAAATCAGCTCGAGTATTCGAACCATCGAAAATAACGTGGCAACCCTATGCTACGATCAAATCGTATGCAGCCAATCCTATTGTTTCGTATATTTGGTAAGTTTAGCTTTAATTTTATGTACAATCTATTGCCTGAAATATATGAGCGTATAGACAGTCAACTTGGAACAAGAACTTGGAACTTAATGTCAGCATCTAACCATCAATTGGTCTTAGTATGAATCAAACTGTTATTTAGTTGTAAGTTCTCTATAGAGGAAATAAATAAAATAAAATAAATAAAAGGAGCAAAAAAAAATTTCTGGTGTCATCAGGAGGTCGCAACAGTCCGAAAGGCGTTGACCCTATTTATTTAATACCGCTAAACTACGATATTTCCACTAGAAACGCCTTTTTTACAGTTCTCTACTAATCCCTATTGGCCAGAAATCGTAGTAGGTTTGTGATCGGATCGAATCGGGATGATTTTTATCTCATCTGGTGTCAATATTTGTCTGCCTAGATGAGCACCACGTTTGTTCATCAGCCATAGTCACATAGAAGGTGCAGAGGAGTTTTCGTCTCGTAGAATTACGTATCATAACGCCTAAACATATGTGTGTAGAAAACTTGACACAGGGTCTTGGACTAAATAGGGCACCGTAAATACAAATAACTCAAATATAACCCAAAAGGCCGGTCCCAATATTTGCATGGACATCCGCAACATTTAACATTGACTGAACTTCCGGCACGTCTTTGTTAATTTCGCCCTTTAGAAGTTTGGGATAGGTAGAGCCTTTTATCTGGTACTGCTATTTATAGTTAACTAGCAACCCGCCCCGGCTTCGCACGGGTGCAGTGCTGATACTTACTATATTATGCATGTATTATATACATATAATCCTTCCTCTTGAATCACTCTATCTATTAAAGAAAACCGCATCAAAATCCGTTGCAGTTTTAAAGATCTAAGCATACATAGGGACAGACAGCGGGAAGCGACTTTAGTTTAATACTATATGTAGTGAAGTGATAGTGAAGCCGGTATAGCTTACCTTAAATTTATGGGCACAGAAATGATTCAGGTATTTAGTATTAGCAGTTTTATGTCCTTATTTATATTTATTTTTAATTATTCAGCCGTATCGTTTCGGTTTTACAGAATAGACCACACTGTTTCATTCCATAGATCGGTAGCAGGTCAAACTCAAACTCTTATTTGTGTTACTACACAACTTAGAGCTTGAATTACACTTAAAATAAATAAATAAATAAAATAAAAAAGCCATTTATTTCTCATCTTAAGGTTACATGCATTGGTTTTTTACAACACTAACATTCTTCGTGAATTGAGTCAAATTTACAATAGTTATCACAACAAAAGTATAGGAAAAGACATTGTACATAAGAATATATTGGTCAGTAAATTGCAATTATTGAATTATTGATTGTATTTTTATTTAATATTATAATATAATGTCATATGTCAAGCATGAAAAAATTAATAATTAAGTATTACATTTTAACCATTTGGTATTTAAATTAAATTACATTTTTCACAAAGGTTCATAATATAGGTACTATTAAAATGGTTAATTACATTTTTTATTGATGAGAACCCCTCTGAAGGGTATAGGCCTCCTCCAGATGTCGCCATTTAGTTCGGTCTCTCGCCACAGTCACAGAATTACACTTACTAATCTTTTTTTGAAGCTACCACCGCGTTGGAACTTGTGTTTTTGCTGTAGAAAAGGTGCGGCCAGATTTGCGGTGACTTTTAAAGTACAGAAAAATATTTAGTTAGTAGTTTCCAATACTTATGCCCACAGAAATGAGAACCAGTAGAAGTCACATGACTATTCTTTAGTTCGGGTACTAGTATGACCTAAAAGTTAAGTAAAATTAATGTCAACCTCATTTTCATATTTTTTATAATTACTTTTGATCTTTTTCTGCTTGAAATTAAGCTCTTAATGCGATGAACTAGGCGTAGTTAGTTGTTCTCAGGCTCCATTTACATGTTATCTATATGGTCATTTTAAATTAGTTGGCGAAATAGAACCAGGGCACTTGTTATTGACCAGATTGCATTATCAATGTTTATACAATTAATACAATAATATAGTTTTATATTATTGTATTAATTGTATGACACTAAGATCTGTACTGTACCTATTCAGAGCAAATAAAGATATTAATTATTATAATTGGTACTGATGATTAACAAAATTATTATAATGTACGCGGGGCGCGGGCGGACATTGACCTTAGAATCATATGATCGGGTGGCGGGTCATTATCACGCAATTGTACTTAGTAACAGATCTTTCGTTTCGCCAACTAATTCGATTTAACCTTATAAATAAAAGCGGAGCAAGGTTCTCTATCTGTGGTTATACATACTAATGTTTATTTTATTTATTTTGGGTTTGATTGCCTCATAATTTACAACTTACAAACAGTAAATCAAACAAGCATCCAAACCTAAGTAAATAGCAACGAGCTAGAAATCAAATTAAGATCCACATTGTTTGTATCGGGACCCATTTATATTCTGAAGTTTCAACTCTTTGACTTTGTTAGAATTCGAATTACTAAACCAATAGGAAGACCAAATAAACTACGTAAGGTTCTATTGAAATTGTACTGTTCATCAATTCAGTTTTGTTGATTGTAAATAAGTAAATTTCGATACTCAAATCCTTAACTTAAGATTAATGATCATAACTACAAGTATGTGAAGGGGTTACCGGAAACATTTAAAATAGGTACTTATACAAGGTATAACAAATCGCCTTAGTAATATTTTAAAGGGGTGGTTTAGACCATCAAACTGAAACTGCATAATCTACTCAACTCAATTGTATGACAACTGATTTTTTTTTTCGATGTTGTTTTCAATGTGAAAGTTGTTCAGTTTGATGGTTTAAAATTTTTTTGTGCTTTGTTAGATCATGATAGTAAATTAAAAAAAACATTTCACCGGCAGTGTGCCCTAATTCTCTTTATACTTATATGTTTTAATAATAACAGTAGTTTTCTAAAACAATCTGCTAATTTTGTGGTAATTACCCTCCACTTCTACGCACTCTTTCTTGGCGGGTATCTAAAGTAAATTTATCAAAAAAAAACTCTTTATTGCTCGTCTTCGACATTCAACAGACTTTACCAGAGGACTAGAGCATTCTTTAGTATATTTCTTCTAATTTTACTATGATCGCCAATCTGCTTGAAAAGCGTGATAGTTGGTACTAGGATGTAAATGATAGCCTAGCAAATACTGAAATGTTAAATTCAAACCATCAAACTGAACAACTATCACTATGGAGCCTATACCTCAGGAAACGCGAAAAGAAATCAGCTGTCCTATACATTTTAGTCGGGTAGGTACAGCAGTTTTTTATTGGACAGTTGACTTTTTTTCATGTTTCCTGAGGTAGGCTCCATAGTGAAAGTTGTCCAGTTTGATGGTCTGAGTTCACCTTTTCAGTATTTGCTAGGCTGCTACTAGTAGTGAGTTATTGAGAGTTCTAACTCACGGCGTTCGGTCGCAGACGCGACCTCACTGGTTAGTTAGAGCTCTCAATAACTCGTTTGATTTTCTGTTTTTCCAACGACATTCGTTGACCGTTTTAATGCTATCGTTGATTCACTGTTTAGTTAGCACCTCTCGATAACTCGATTGAGAGTTCTAACTCACGGCGTTCGGTCGCAGACGCGACCTCACTGGTTAGTTAGAGCTCTCAATAACTCGTTTGATTTTCTGTTTTTCCAACGACATTCGTTGACCGTTTTAATGCTATCGTTGATTCACTGTTTAGTTAGCACCTCTCGATAACTCGATTGAGAGTTCTAACTCACGGCGTTCGGTCGCAGACGCGACCTCACTGTTTAGTTATAGCTCTCAATAACTCGTTTGATTTTCTGTTTTTCTAACAAGAAAATTAGTTTTATTTGATTCAAAAATGTTCGCCTTTGCTTTGCGTTCTAGTTAGCAAAAACCTTGATGCTTTGAGCTTTCAGGTACCTTGAGCGGTCTCATTTCGAAGTTGTCGTAGGTACCTTACTTGCTCATCGCACTAAGGAAACCCCTTAGGGTTTTTTAGGTTTTAATTTTCATGTAGACAGGATGTTACTGTAGCAATTTTCAGATTGGCCAGGTCTTACTTATTGTTAGGTTACACCAGGCGTGGTTGCAAGTTACTAAGTATGGTAAAGTTGATCAATCCTTACTATACTGTTTGCCTCAACCAGCCCACAAGAAACAGCGTCAATTTGGTATATATACCTAACGTTGTTAAAAACTTCAATAGCGCGATTTAGAACATTTGCATTTTACTCCTAAAATAATCAATATTACCTTTCGCCTTTTTAATGGTGGAATTCATAGATTCAATGCAATACAGTTTTGGTCGCAAACCAACAAATTCACTTATTATTTCCCCACCCATTTCATCTTTGAAAAGACCTGGAACTTTTTTATTCAAAAGAGATAGGTTGAATTTATTGTAAAAATCATAGTTGCTAGTATCAAAAAACTCTAAAAATTGGTGTTTCAGGTCTTTATAAAAATCTTGAGTGCGTATTTTGTAGATAAAGCTATCGGTATCCGTATAGCATAATTTAACACGATCCCCATAGTACAGTTTAATTACAGAGTAGTGGAATTCGTACATATGACTTTTTGATAATTCTAAGACGGAAAAACCAATTTGGATCGGTTTGTCTAAGATTATTTTCTCAGGTTTCATTTGAATAGCTACTAGATTTTCTGAAAATATGACTGCGCTATGAAAATTCGGTCTAGAAATTAATGACTCTGCACATGACTTTTTCTTAGTTTGATTGTTTTCATCACTCCATTGATTTACTAACTGAATATTTACTCTATTTTCACTATTTTCAAGAGTTTTTCCGAAAATACTATTGTTCAAAAGTTTGAAAAAATCCTGTTCGAATGTAGAGGTTGACTTCTGTCTCAATTCTGTATTGAGGTCAATATATTTTTTTAAAAACGTGCTTTGTCTGAAAGTGATGACGCGATGCACTTTTTATTTTTGTTGATGTCCAAGGTTTTAAAGATATAACTAATACATTTATCATTAAAGAATTAGCTTTGGCAACCCCGAACTATACACAATCATTTTTAGTTAAACCTCCATATAAATTTAATTATTTATCGAATGAAGAAAGAAAGCAAGCAAGCAGGTTAGAAAAAAATTATGGAATTTATTGGAGTGAAGGTTATATTGATTATCAAGAGTTCCACCGACTTATTATCTCATACCTACAGAATAAGAGGATTTTAACAAAAGGTTTTGAAAAGGTACAATGGATTAAAAATTTGTGCTTAAATTGTGAAGTAATAGATTTAAGTGAGAAAGGCTGTCCTACTTTGATGAAACTTCGACAAGATTTTTGTAAAGAAAATAAGGCTTTTAACTGTGTTTATCATAATAAACACTGTACGTTAAACAATGTTTTGTGTATTTACAAGTGGTATTATGATAACAATATGACTGTATTTAATTTATTTATTTAATGATAAAGGTTTAATTATTGTAATTAAGTTTTAATAAATAATTGGAAAGCTAAAGCTATTTGTTTTATTCTATTATAATTCATTATCATACATAACAAAAAAGCTCCTAACTATTTAAAGGAATATGTAACCACAGTCAAAATAATTGCTATGATAAATTATCAAGGAGGAAAATTATGACTTATTAATTACCTAATGTATTATTTTTAGTCAAGTTTAACTAATGATTTCAATATAAAACAAGGAAACATTTTTTATTAAGTTTATTTTTTCAAAACTTATTGCTAAATGTGTTCATTACATATTTTTTTACAAATTTTTTTTACAACGTTTTCGGTCAAATCCAGAATTTCATCTACTGCTTCTGAAACCAAGTACTGAGCACTAACAACACGGTCGTCTGTTTTTGATGAAGGTCCCGAAGCAGTTGTCCCCAACAAATCATAGATTTCTATCTTAATTAAGCGAAGTGGTCTTCTTGGAGGCTTTGATATAACATATGAAGAATGCGCCTTTGGTTGGTGCTTCTTTATCCGTGGAATATTCTTTTTATTACTACCACAATTATCCTTGTGTATATCAGAGCTAACAGGCACTTCAGTGACATCGCTGTCAAACTCGTCCAAAGGTTGCGCATGCGGAAACCATAAATCTGAAGGATCCATTATTCTGAAACAACATGTAACAATAAAAACTCAGTTATGGATTAATACTAACAATCTATCTGAAAACAATCGAAACATTTTCATAAATATTTAATCGAAACTAACTTACGTTTTGTAAATAAGAACCCAGGGTGGTACCAGCGATATAATGTGCTCGATTGTCTGTTGTAAAATGAATTGATTTAAAACAAAATCGCATTGGATTGAGTTCAGTGACCGCCAGTAATTTGCAGTGTAGCACTTTAGAGTTTCATGCAATTGTTCACATTTTAAACTAGGTAGGTAGGTACGCACGGCGACAGATCAACCTACCCATAGTTCGACCTTATGTCTATGAACATAGAGTTCAACTATGGGTAGGTTGATCTGTCGCCGTGTGTACCTAGGTACTTTTTAATTTTATGTTGCAGGTAAATGAAATGAAACGAATGACTGTTTTAAAAATATATTTTATTTAATATAATAGGTATATAAAACAAACTGTTATTGTCCACTCCAGTAAAATACATGTTATTTACGTATCCATAACAATCAAAATCTGCTCTCTTACAGCTATTTTACATTGCAATATAAGAATTAATATTTATAATTATTTGCTACTAACAATACTAGATGTATTCCAGTAAATTTCACTCACTATTACTACATAGCATGGAGTAATTACCCCAAGCCATTGTAGAAATTTGGTCAGATAACACTAATCGCTTGTCGTCATTAGATGACAAAACAACTTTATTCACACAACGCGTAAATACTGCATGTTTTAAAGATTTAAATAGAATATTTTTTCTTCGTATTATGTCTCCTGTGAATAAAGTAGATTTGTAATCAGATGTACGTATATCACGTACTACACATTTTTTTATACCTTTCGCCTTTTTAATGGTGGAATTCATAGATTCAATGCAATACAGTTTTGGTCGCAAACCAACAAATTCACTTATTATTTCCCCACCCATTTCATCTTTGAAAAGACCTGGAACTTTTTTATTCAAAAGAGATAGGTTGAATTTATTGTAAAAATCATAGTTGCTAGTATCAAAAAACTCTAAAAATTGGTGTTTCAGGTCTTTATAAAAATCTTGAGTGCGTATTTTGTAGATAAAGCTATCGGTATCCGTATAGCATAATTTAACACGATCCCCATAGTACGGTTTAATTACAGAGTAGTGGAATTCGTACATATGACTTTTTGATAATTCTAAGACGGAAAAACCAATTTGGATCGGTTTGTCTAAGATTATTTTCTCAGGTTTCATTTGAATAGCTACTAGATTTTCTGAAAATATGACTGCGCTATGAAAATTCGGTCTAGAAATTAATGACTCTGCACATGACTTTTTCTTAGTTTGATTGTTTTCATCACTCCATTGATTTACTAACTGAATATTTACTCTATTTTCACTATTTTCAAGAGTTTTTCCGAAAATACTATTGTTCAAAAGTTTGAAAAAATCCTGTTCGAATGTAGAGGTTGACTTCTGTCTCAATTCTGTATTGAGGTCAATATATTTTTTTAAAAACGTGCTTTGTCTGAAAGTGATGACGCGATGCACTTTTTTTAAAATAAGTCCATGCTTTAAACAGTTTTTGAGATATACATAATGTATAACATAATAATATTTATCATACATATTAGGTACAAGTTTTGAGGTTTTACCTCCAGGTGGCACACATTTCTCAGGGCAAAAAGGTAGATCGTTATGTAGGTTATGCAAGTGTTTAGGGTAATGTAAATCCACCTCTAAAATAAAACCGTACTCTGCATCGTTTTTTACATTAATTATATCTAAAACGTTTATTTCGTTTTGATCTAAAAACCTAAAACCAGACAAAGGTAGGGTTTGAGACATGGCATAGCCATATAAATTGTTACAATCAACGTACACAATAAACTCACTTTCCTGCATAGGATCGTAGTCAGTCGTGTATTTGTTATTACTTTTAGCATAACGATGTGAACACATACAAATACCTCCTCTAATTCCGCTCTGGATCATTCGAATAATGGCTAAGTCATCAATTAGTTCTATTTTTACTCCTGTTTTTAATAACATAGCATCGAAAGATAAACTTGGAGCCGTTACATAAAATGCGGGATCGAGCTGATAGTGGAGTTTTGATGTTCTCCTAAAATTTTCGAAAACGTCTGTTAACAAAAGAACGTCTGTTTTAAGATATAGATCTGTGTATTCCCCCAGATTTTGTATATTGAACTCTGACCAAACTGACTGCGCATGACTGTAATCTTCATCAGATATATTTTCATTATTCAAGGAACTAAAAAATCTATCTTTACTCGGGAGAGATGTCTCATCATATCGTTTCAAGTTGGACATGTACTCGTATGGGTAAACTCCTTTACGCGACAACAGATCAAATTGTTTTTTTTCTGGAAAATAATCCTTTAAGTTTTTGAACTGAGATGGTTTCAATGTATTTGTCAATTTGTCTAAACTCGCACCTAAAAACTTAAAAGAGTCTAGGAATCTAATTTGTACACACTCATCTTTACTGACCTGAATAAATTTAGTAAACGTAACATAATTTTCTTTATTTTTTGCAATTATTTTTAAGGCTCCGGGAGCTTCTCCTAATTTTTTTATAAAAAGATGACAGTCATACCCAGAAAGATTGTGAAAGAAAATAGGGATAAACTTCGGAAGTTTATACTGAAGATTGCAAATATTATGCGCAGCTCCGCGGTATTTCCCAGTGATATGACAATGGTCCCTCACTCTATCATGAAATAATAAATTATTACAAATATGACAATAAATTGACGACTTATAATTAACGTCATCAGTTTTAGTAAAAAGAATTGGGGCAGTAGTGTTCAACTTTTTACTGATCAAATCAATATCACGATACAAATAACGAATAAATTTATCAACACAATCTGTTCCGCGATACGATATTATATTATTCTTACTATCATCAAAAGAACAAACGATATGGTAAGCGAACGGAATAGGGACATGTATCTGACGGTTAGTCGTGCTAGCAGCTTCTGGATCTGCGTCACACCCATGCACAGGTACTAACATAGTCTCAAAATCTGCATAAATTATGAACGGGATATTTTGTTTACGTTCATAATTTTTAAATTGGATCACAGAGCCTTTTTGAGGTAATTTTGTGACCACGCCTGCACACACGTGAGAATCTATTTCTTGATTTGTTCTAAAAAATAAAAGACAGTCATCGCAAAAGTATAGTCTACCGTTATGTTTAGTGATTTGCTTCCTCACTAAACGCGACAAATTTTTTATGTAACAGTAATGAGCAGAATCGCCTTGCTCTAATAATAATAAATTAATAGTTTTCCTACTGTGTTTGGCGAACTTTGATCTGTATAATGGACCTGTTATACTTTTCTCGTTTTCTAAACCATATACATTTATTCGTATATTTGGGTTATTTCTTTCAAAAATAGCTATGTCGGTGAATGTTACTGGGAATGACATTCCTTCAGTGTTAAGAAAATCGTGAAAACTAGGATACATCGACACTCTTTGACAATTTTTACTAACAGGGTTGAGAGCGGCAGTGATAGACCACAAAAAACAAAACTCATCTTCATTTTGAATATTTATACATGCTTTTTTCCTCTTTATGTATGGAGGCAAATCAATAAAATTAGAACCACGTAGGGGGTGATATCTATTTATGTTTATTTCCAAGTGACTATTACTTAATAGAGTCCAACCACTATCTTTTTCTTCAAACTCAGAAATTTTTTTCATCAATTTATTTATGACATCGGAAAAAATTGAATCAACATTATAATTTAGATGAAGCATAATGTTTTTTGTACCAAAAGACTTCATCTCTTGGGTATTATTTTTCATCATTAAAAATACAAGGTAGATGTCAAAATTTACTTTGATACTTGTGTGGACTGTAAGTGATTGGTCTATCAGTGTCTTTATCCGATTTCGAATGTTATTGAAAAAAAAATCAAGATGTTGTTGCTCTTTTTGATTAGTAGCTGTTATTCTATAGGTAGCTAATCTATTTCTAAAAGCGCTACTTACTTTCTCAACCCCATTCCCTAGACTTACTATATCATTCGTCTTTTGTTTATGTGCTTTACTCCTCAAATGACCAACCCACTGTCTATTACCTACAGTCATACTACACACTGAACAAAAAGGCATGATAATAATGTGATTGAAAAAACTAGAAAAAACTGTAAATGTACGATGTTTACTCTAAAAAGAACTACTTGGAAAATTCAATGATATTATTTAGGTATTTATGAGTCTAAAGCTAAACTTCTTACAAAATCTTACTAGAGTAATAAGTGATTCTGAGTGTAATTGTAGGAAAAATTAATAATGATACAATTACGTAAATTTCTTTGCGAACATTATAATTATAAGGAACATAAAATTACACAATTATAGGTAACTTAGTTATCAGATTTATTTAAATTTTATATTGTCAGAAAAAAAGGTTGGCTCTGCCTTTTCAAATATTATATGAGCTTGCTCCACAAACTCCTGCAAGTTGTTCCATTGTGGAGTATCAGTATCGGTGCGTAGCTTCAACCAAAGCAACGATTTCTTCCACAAATCGTCACCGCCCTCGGTCACATCCGATGAATGGAATACCTTCAGCTCCACGTAGAACTCGCCGTCAGTGTCGAGCACACGTCGCGTTTGTCCGTTGGCCACACGGTTGTAAAATACCGACGCAGGAATCTTCTTCTTCACCACTTCTTCCCCTTGTTGAAGATTGAACACGTCGAATGAAGTCTTCTTCTTGCTTGTTCTGAAAAGAAACAATAACAATATTATACACAAATAATAATAGGATTTCTTATGGTAAGGAGATTTCTAATTGTAAGACGTTCGACATCGCTATATAATTATTATTATGGTAACGGCTGGCAGGCTTGGGTTATATCTGATACGTAATTAAAACATTGATTTAATTTGTAATTTTTGAACTATGAAACGAAATTAACCTCAATGATACCTACTTATTCATTTGCTGGACAAAATGGAGGAATATGAAGAACAGAATACAATTTGTTACCTATTAGTAACATACTTAATTCCTGATATTACTCATATTCACAAAATATAATAATTATGTACATAATAAGTATGTTAAGTAAACAATATTTTTCCAAACACCTGAAAGAGTAGTTAAGTACATTCTTATTTACCTTAAGGACTCCGTGGACGCTTTCTTGCTATTTGCGGCAACAATCTTACGTTTCGATGCTACTTTAGTCCGCTTGGTCTTTACCAGCTCACATGGTACCGAGGAGGAATAATCACACTCCGAATCAGACCTAGAAATAAAGAAAACAGTTGAAATCAAATTGGTTCTTAATCTTATTAGCAATAAATACCATTATCTTTCGAATAAAACCTCAAAAAATAGCGAGGAATTTAGGACATTCTTATTTACCTTAAGGACTCTGTGGTCACTTTCTTGCTATTCTTGGCAACAATCTTACGTTTTGATGATACTTTATTAGGTTTGGTTTTAACCAGCTCACACGGTCCCGACGAGGTATAATCACACTCCGAATCAGACCTGGAAATAAAGAAAACAGTTGAAATCAAATTGGTTCCTAATCTTATTAGCAATAAACACCACAATCTTGCGAAATAAAAAAATCTATGTACTTAGTTAGGTACTTACTAACATTTTATCTTTAAATTCCGGAAGACAACTGGAATACACTTGCTACAAAACGATGTGACGTCTGTAGAGGGTGTAGGGCTAACCGAACTAAATTTCAAAAACCGGACCGCGCGGAACAGCAATGTTCAACAATGGCTACTTAGGAGTTTGACTCGACTGTGCTTTCCAACTCAATCATGGTCGAACATCGATTTAAACGTTCATTTCGTCATTAAAATGCTTATCAAAATAAAAAAGTCATATGTGCTAGATATTTCAACATGACTTAATTCATTTCAGAATTAACAATTTATTGATCAATAATATTTTTGCCTACGCAGTGAATAAATAATTCATTGAACGAAAATGCATTTCGGTAAACGACAATTTGTAATTTGATATCTTAGCAACACTAGGTTTCCGAGCTGGCGTTACTCGAAAACAAAAATAATTTTTTCTTAAGTAGGTACTTACTTTCAATCATAGTTTTCAAATTACATGAAATATAGATCCCTATACATTGTTTTTTGGTGATAAACCTAGTCTATCCGTCCCAAAGGGCCTGTGTACTGTTTACTGAAGGCTAATACAGATCAGTTTGTTGCATTTGTATGTAAGTTAATTTTGATAAATATGTTATACCTATTTTAGCAATTATTAATCTGTTCACCACGAAAGGCAAACAGTCGTACAATTATTTACAAATGAATTGTTTATAATGAAAAAGTTAGAGTACGTTTAACACACTCAGCAATAGTAACATTGTTCTGATTTTTAATAAGGTATTACAACATAGTATGAAACCTAACATTATCAAATATTATACAACGTGTTAGGATTGATTACAAACCTAAAATTTGAAAAACAAAAATCATGATTTTCAAATTGATCTGTTATCGATTCTGAAGAATCTTAATGTAATTACACTTTGTAAAATTTAATTATTAACGATTTTGGAAACTACATTATAGAGATGATAAATCAATGGCATAGTTGCAATAAAGTGTCTATTCCCCCCGAAATCCCAGTATGTTTGATAGTTTATGTATGGAACTAGTACCTTACAAATAATACCTCAATGTTGATCATTTATCGAGAGTATACGTTGAATTATTTTCATATTTCGTTTAAGAGCTGTTTAACACATTGTATACCTACGTAATCGTAAAGTCAGGCAAATAAGCATCATATATATTTTTGTATTACGTACCTACCTATACAAGGTGTTACAATAGTAAAAATAAGCAACTTTCACTATGGAACATCAGTTTTTGCGATTTCGATATTGGTCCCATAGTGAAAGTTGTTTATTTGTATTTTTGTAACACCTTGTATAAAATCTAATTTCTAAAATATACCGCATGGTAAAATGCGCTTTATTAACACTATTCGAACTTTAAAAAAAATCAAATCCGAACACAAAAAATTAACTAACGCGTACGTACGCTATCTAGTAAACTTTTGCAATACTTGATACCAAGTATTCTATTGATAATTTATAAAATGTTCAAACGTCCAATGTATTAATTAGTTTCGATACATCCGCTAGTTACGCCATCTAGTACACTTATGCAATACCTGATACCATGCATTCTATTGATAATTTATAAAATGTTCAAACATCGAATGAGTACGTTGTTCGTATATTATATTAAAGTTCGTATATTAGTTTCGATACATCCGCTAGATGTTGACCCACTCGAAATGTATATTTGAATAAAAATGCTTTACCTCTGATAGGATGAAGTGGAACGCCATCTGTGCAAAATACTATTACACTATCATGCAATCTACGTACCTATAACATGAATGAAGTTTCAAATATCGACTGTGCATTGTACTAACAAAATAGTTCAAAATAAATCCGCTCTACAATAAATACAAAAAGTAACACCGTATCGAAATAATGTTTGGATAAATTAGTTAATTGTAATATTTACAAAAGTACTAACATTTTAGATTCTAATTTTATTCTAGTTTAAGTTGTCATTATTAAAACGAATATAAATATGTAGGTATCGAAATAATGCATGGATAAATTAGTTTAAATTTTGTATTCCTTAATTTAGGGAACATTTACAAAAGTAACATTTTATATTATAATTCTAGTTTAAGTTGTCAACATTAAAACGAATTTAATATTAAAAATATTGATTATTTTAGGAGTAAAATGCAAATGTTCTAAATCGCGCTATTGAAGTTTTTAACAACGTTAGGTATATATACCAAATTGACGCTGTTTCTTGTGGGCTGGTTGAGGCAAACAGTATAGTAAGGATTGATCAACTTTACCATACTTAGTAACTTGCAACCACGCCTGGTGTGACCTAACAATAAGTAAGACCTGGCCAATCTGAAAATTGCTACAGTAACATCCTGTCTACATGAAAATTAAAACCTAAAAAACCCTAAGGGGTTTCCTTAGTGCGATGAGCAAGTAAGGTACCTACGACAACTTCGAAATGAGACCGCTCAAGGTACCTGAAAGCTCAAAGCATCAAGGTTTTTGCTAACTAGAACGCAAAGCAAAGGCGAACATTTTTGAATCAAATAAAACTAATTTTCTTGTTAGAAAAACAGAAAATCAAACGAGTTATTGAGAGCTATAACTAAACAGTGAGGTCGCGTCTGCGACCGAACGCCGTGAGTTAGAACTCTCAATCGAGTTATCGAGAGGTGCTAACTAAACAGTGAATCAACGATAGCATTAAAACGGTCAACGAATGTCGTTGGAAAAACAGAAAATCAAACGAGTTATTGAGAGCTCTAACTAACCAGTGAGGTCGCGTCTGCGACCGAACGCCGTGAGTTAGAACTCTCAATCGAGTTATCGAGAGGTGCTAACTAAACAGTGAATCAACGATAGCATTAAAACGGTCAACGAATGTCGTTGGAAAAACAGAAAATCAAACGAGTTATTGAGAGCTCTAACTAACCAGTGAGGTCGCGTCTGCGACCGAACGCCGTGAGTTAGAACTCTCAATAACTCACTACTGCTACTTAAACCCTGTACGTATAAATAATAACTAAAACAATCGGCTAGTTTTGGGGCACCCTCCACTTGCTAATTTTGTGGTAATTACCCTCCACTTCTATGCACTCTTTCCAGCATGGCTAGCAAGCCACCCACGACACGGCAAAATATATGTAAAATATTAAGGATGGAGGCACATCTCGATTTTTATCGTTTTCTCGGGGGTGGCATGCGAGGCCTACTTATGGTGTACTAAAGTAAATCCACGAAAATTCTTCCTTGGTCGTCTTCGGCACTCGACAGACTATCCCAAAGAGCGAGCGCACTCTTTTGTAATTTTCTTTAACTTTACTATATAGAACTATATACTATTACCGATTCTGTGACTTTACTACAATCACCAATCCGCTTGCAAAGCGTGGTGGTTCGGAAAAATGTACTTACCTACTCTTTCTTCAAAGAATAGTTATTTAAGCAGTGGACTTTTCATTGGTGATGTTTGTTGTGTATGACGTTGCCTCCGTTTTTTTATCCAAAAATATAAATCACTAAGAGCTTTTCTCCACGCAGCGCTTTCAGCATCGGAACACTTTATTGTTCCATATGAAATTATTGAAATCACTCGAAACCTTTTACACGCTGAAAGCGCTGCGTGGGATAAGGCTTGCAATATCGAATGCCGTGAATCATCAACATAACTTTTTTGCCAACGGTCAAATTGCCCGATAACTTTCCGCGTTATGATTATTCGTTTTATACAGGGTGTTAGGGTAAACAGTTGCATTACTTTAAGGGGTGATTCTTCTTCTCATCGTGTGGGCAGAACCCTGGTGTCAGAGTTTTTTCAGACCGCCTTACGGCCTCTGATGTGGTTTTTATGTAACGACTACTACCACCGGAGATAGTAGCCGGGACCAACGGCTTAACGTGCCATCCGAAGCACGGAATCATTTTTCTTCTCAGACAATCAGGTGATTCAGCCTGCAATGTTCTAACTAACTGGGGAAAAACGCACAAAGTGACATATCACTAGGTGTCCCCCGAACAAACCAAATGGTCTCAATTGGGTGGGAATCGAACCCACGACCTCCGTGTCAAGAGCCAAAGCTCTTAACCATTAGACCACGGAGGCAGAGGGGTGATTGTAACTATGATACTGAACAACTTTCCCTAAGAAACATAAGATATTCGCAAGAAAAAAACGACTTTTCATACAAATGTTCGATCAGCTGATTGCATTTAGTATGGAAAATCCGAAATTTTATTTGTGAATTTCCTATAGGTTTCTTAGGGAACGTTGTTCAGTATCATGGGTACACCCACCCCTTAAAGTAATGCAACTGTTTACCCTTACACCCTGTATAAATACAGAGTGTAGAATTAAATACGTTACAGTTTATAACGTGCATCCGACCACCAAACTGAACAACTTTCACTATGGAGCCAAAATCGAAATCGCAAAAAAAAATACTTTTCCATACCGTCCAGTTCTGTATTGTGCTGTACTATTTAACCATACTTCAGCTAATAATCAACTTCAAAATCGCAAAATAAAAATCAGTTGATTCATACAAAACTGTAGGTGTCTGGGACAGCTGATATTTTATATTTTTATCGGTGTTGGCTCCATAGTGAAAGTTGTTCAGTTTGATAGTCTGAAGCACCGCTTTATGAATTACTAGGGTGTTTTGTTACACCCTGTATAATGCATTTAAGTTTACTCCCTGTATATTGCTTAACATTGTGTTTCAAGTGTCGTCTTCAAGTTATTGGTGTAAAATAAACTTTATTGTTATCACCAAGCTGTCTCTCGCATGTACAGTTAAGAGTCAAGGTTTACTCTCGAAAGTTGTTCAAATTGTTCGAGTTTGCCCTCTCGTGCGAAGTTCTGAACATATCTGAGGCGTGGTTGAAACAACGATACTGTATTGTTTAAAGTATCTGATCTGATAAAGTTGTTGAGATTGGTTCTCTTTCAATAACGAGGTAAATAAACGTTAAAATGGATACCTGTTTGTACAGAATCAATAAAAAGTTAGATATTTGATTATATTTGATAATACAGATGAAATAGGTAAATATGACAATAGATACAAACTCAAAACTGATCACTGTATGAAATAGAAGAAAAAATTGTTTGTCGCTTTTTTTGCTTTTTTCTTTTTTAAATTATAATTGCGTTGCGTTAGCACTGCATTTCTGCCAGTGTCAAGTAGTTTATGGGAGAATCTATCCCAATCTCAGGGATTGTTTTTGGTCGTGAACAAGAAGAGATTGAGGATTGCGGAGCCTCGTGGCAGGCAAAAACGCGACGCGCGAAACCACGCGGGACAAGTCCTCGGGCCAGTTCCTGCAACGTGACTCCTTTGTTGCTTTTATTGATAAACACTTACCCTGCATAGGTAAATTGCAGGAGCAAGTGTCACCTGTCAGATTTTTCAATCTGTTATATTAGGTTAATTATTAGATTATGCCTGTAATAGCTTTTATATGAAAAAAAGATTAAAAAGAGATACTAAATAAGTGTTTCTTAAAATAAATACATAATTTTTCTGCACTTTTTAAAATTACCTGTTAAGTTTTAGCCTGTAATATGCCACTTTAGGGCAAAAGGTCTCTTCTCACGAATAAGAGTGAGAGGGAGTGGACCATAGTCCACCAGGCGGCCCCATTGCGTGTTGGTGAAGGCAAGTTAGCAAAAGGCAAATTACCTGTTACACAATCAAATCTTCTTCTTCTTATCGTGTGGGCAGAGCCCTGGTGGCAGAGGTTTTTCAGACCGCCTTACGGCCTCTGACGCGGTTTTTATGTAACGACTACTACCACCAGAGATAGTAGCCGGGTTCAACGGCTTAACGTGCCATCCGAAGCACGGAATCAATTTTATTTTCAGACGATCAGGTGATTCAACCTGCAATGCCCTAACCAACTGGGGAAAAACGTACAAAGAGACATATCACTAGTGTCCCCCGTGGAAATCGAACCCACGACCTCCGTGTCGAGAGCCCAATGCCAACCATTAGACCACGGAGGCAGTTAGGCAGGCCAGGCAGGCATTAAATTCAAAATACATTTGATTCCAAATAATATCACATAGCTTTTTTATATCATTTTTAGGGTTCCGTACCCAAAGGGTAAAAACGGGACCCTATTACTAAGCCTACGTTGTCCGTCCGTCCATCCGTCCGTCCGTCCTTCCGTCTGTCCGTCCGTCCGTCCGTCCGTCCGTCTGTCCTACCTATTTAGGGCTGTAACTTTTGAACCGTAATAGCTAGATAGTTGAAATTTTCTCAGATTATGCGTTATTGCGGCGGATTTGTTAAAAAATAATAAATATGTCAAAAAGTTAAAAATTAAGGGGGGTTCTCAACAAGAAACTAGTGTTTATCAACGTTTTTTCTTCACGCTCTATCGTAAAAACGATAATACATACAAGCGTCAAACTTAGTGTGATTATAGAGCATACTCTACAGAATAACAACAAATACTAAAAACCGGCCAAGTGTGAGTCGGTTCGCGCTAAAGGTCCCTGACAAAAAAAGTTTTTTTTTCTAAGGTAATAATGTTGTGTTTTGTAGTGGTGTGGTACGGAACCCTCGGTGCGCGAGTAGCCCGACTCGCACTTGACCGCTTTTATTTTGATTCCACCACCGCATAGGAAGGTAATACGCTACGTAGAAGATGCGGTCAAAATTATCATCTTGTTTCTTTCGCAACAGCTATTTCGTGACCCATACTTACTTAAAACGTTCATTTCAATTCCCTTACCCAAAAGTTCACTGGCTCGTATTTACAAAACCTAACACTCAATACCGAATGCTCCGCGAAGCGTTCTTGTCACAATATTTGCCGGCTGCCGCATTGCGCCGGTTGCCGTCACAGGCAAAATTTTTCGAGGCTTTATGTAAAATTTAGATAAGGCGCATGTGCGAATTGGGTCACAGAGTCACTGGCGATGCAACATAATGTTTTTTAAGCTTTCTAAAGTTGCTACAAAACGTAATTTTCTTTGTGAAAATTTCAAACTTAGCTCGCTTTTATCTTTAGTTTTACATCGTAAAGCAAATCTGTGAGGAAAAGAGCGGTTCTTTGTAAAATTCCACATACATAAGCACGTATTCTATGACTGAGTCCACTGGCGATTAAATTTTCCAACGAGCGGCGGAAAACTAAAGTTTATAACTCCAGAACCAAGAACAAAGGCTGAATTTTATAGAATGGGACAATTTTACAGCATAAGTAATTCAGTAGGAAGGTACTTAGATACAACTAAATAAAAAAGGATTAGGAGGCATGTTTATACTTAATAAGCTTTCAACTGGACATCTGAAGAGTATTTTTGTCTACTAAAATTAAAAAGGTAAGCGCATATTACGACGGGTTGCATCGGGGCGAAACGGACCGCATCTTAGCGAAAAATGCTTACTTCGCAACCTAGAGCCTGCCGGGTCGTATCGCATTGACGGATTTTTAGTTTGACTAACCTAATACTGCAAACATTTTAAAAAGTTCCGCTTGGTATAGCAAACTAAGGCCGCGGCCGTATCGGGGCAGAGCGGGCCGCATCGTATGGAAGGAAATCCGCCGCGCAATAACGCGGTCCGGTGTAGTCTTGGCGTAGTATGCGATCAATCAATTCAGCCCACATCAACCAACCTGCTGGGCATTGGCCTCCCTTTTATTGCGCTACTCCTCCCGGTCCTGTGCCAACATGTCCGACTCGCAACATGTCCTCTGACCAACGCATCGTTCATACAAATTTGGCGCGAATTTGGCAATTTGGGCGAATTTTTGCGCTGCTTTTTGCATGTAATGCAGCTCGTCGTTATATGCGCTTATTTCATTGAATGAAAACCAAGGGAACCAGGGAACCAACCAATCAGGGAATTTGCCTGTAAAATTTAATAACCCACCTTCTAAACCCATACAGAAAAAACCTGGAGTGCGATTTTTGAATCTCATTCGCTGAGTTCAGCAGTTGAAAATGTCAAAATTACTGTGGAGATATGCATCTTTCTACTGCTGATTTGACTTTCAAAAATCATACTCCAGGACTGCGATTTTTGAAAGTCAAATCAGCAGTAGAAAGATGCATATCTCCACGGTAATTTTGACATTTTAAACTGCTGAACTCAGCGAATAAGATTCAAAAATCGCACTCCTGTAGCTACTTAGATGCAACCAAAAAATAAGATGCAGCTGTATTGTATGTAGAAGAGACCATTTTGTTCAGTACAGAACTACGTTCATATAAGTGCAGTAGAGATTACAAAAGGACAGAGATTGGACAGTACAATCGACCCACTGTTCCATGCTTGACAATAATACGACTAAAGAAAACAAGTCCACTGGACGGTTTAGACGACAAACGACCAATTAACGAAATTGCACCTAGTTGTAAAAAGACAACGTCGAATGCCCGAATTTAAAATTACCTTTAGCAGATTACATAGTAATTTGCTTTGAACTATGTTTGAATATTGCTTAATAAATTATTCGATTGGTCAATAACAAAAAAATAAAACCGCCTTCAAAAAAACTAAAAAGTTAAAAAAGAATATTGCAGCCTATGACTTTTTCGTTCGCATCATAAGAACATTAATTTGTTTTACTGAAGTCGCTGTCAAGCCGGTACGATTCGCGACAGGGCTTGCATTTTTTGGCTTGGCTTGACACCGACTTCTATAAAACGAATTAATGTTCTTAGATGCGAACAAAAAAGTCATAGGCTGCAATATTATTTTTTAACTTTTTAGTTTTTTTGAAGGCGGTTTTAATTTTTTGTTAAAATTTTGTTTATTTCACAATTTTCAGTGGTGATTTCATGTGCTTTAAATTAACAAACGCACTAGTCGGCACTTCGATTTTCGAAGGTTCACCTTGATTTCTCTGGGATGCCATCATCAGATCCTGGTTTCCTTATCATGGTACCACCCTCGGGCCAACTCCTTTCCAACAAAAAAAGAATCATCAAAATCGATTCATAAACGACGAAGTTATCCGCGAACACCTCCTCGAACACCACCCTCGCGAACCTCCTCCTTTTTTGAAGTCGGTTAAAAAAAGATCTCAAAACGAAAATCAACCAAGCTTTTATTGCCAAAAAGTTTTATTAACTAATTCTTAAAACTTTTTGCAATATTTTAATGTATATTTTTTGGGTAAACTTTTCAGTCTGCCTGCTGGATCCAATTAAACTATAATAATTGTAGGTACGTTGAAGTGTACTTCAACAATATAACAGGGAGTGGAGCATATTCCACAATACCTATAATAAAATAAAAGCGGTCAAGTGCAAGTCGGGCTACTCGCGCACCGAGGGTTCCGTAACACACCACTACAGAACACAGCATTATTAACATCGAAAAAAAACTTTTTTTGTCCGGGACCTTTAGCGCAACACCAACTGACACTTGGCCGGTTTTTAGTATTTATTGTTATTCTGTAGAGTATGCTCTATAATCACACTAAGTTTGATGCTTGTATGTATTACCGTTTTTACGATATAGCGTGAAGAAAAAACGTTGATAAAAACTAGTTTCTTGTTGAGAACCTCCCTTAATGTTTAACTTTTTGACATTTTTATAATTTTTAACAAATCCGCCGCAGTAACGCATAATCTGAGAAAATGTCAACTATCTAGCTATTACGGTTCAAAAGTTACAGCCCTAAGGTAGGACAGACGGACGGACAACGTAGGCTTAGTAATAGGGTCCCGTTTTCACCTTTTGGGTACGGAACCCTAAAAATCAATCAATCAATCAAACAAATACACTTTATTAAAAAGTTACAAACAATCAATCAAATCAATCAACATTATTTATTTGTATAAGAAATAGAGAATATGTATTTAGGTGTATGTAGAACTAATTACCTATTCTGTGTCAGTGTAAAAAAATACTATACAACGTGTTAATGAATTAACGCAAAACTAGAAAGTAGTTTGTTTAGAATCGAGAACAGAATCGAATTATTATGGTTTCAACAAAGGTTTTCTTTTTTCAAAATATTAAATAAATAATTCTTTTGCAAATTTTAACATTTTCTGAACCCGATGTCAACCCACCACACGGGAACACTCAGCCTACATACCAAAACAAGATTATAAAAATGTACCCATGAGTACGTTAGCGCTTTCTTTCAGTGCTGAAATGATAACAAATCATTTTTGCCTCAAAACTTAAAATGCGAATAACTTTAAATTTTAACTATAAAAATAATGAAATTATTGTTTCAATCTAATTATTTTGTTATAAATCAGTTGGGGTGTATGAGGTTTTGCGCTAATTCATTAACACGTTGTATACCGGATGATTTTTTTAGGGTATTTCTTCAGAGACAAAATTTTCGATTTCAATGGGTATATTTCTGTAACCAACTAACAAAACGGCGTCATATTTTTTTTGTGTACAGTTTAGCTTTATTCCTAACTGGGACAAATGATATTTTTAAAATAATTGCTGTCTAGGTAAAAAATAAAAATATTTGAAGTTTGTTCTTCTGATTCATATAACGCGTCCGTTTGATATTTTCCAGAACAAAATGATCGATGTCGCATTTTCCCATTGATACACAACCATAAATTAAAATCATATCGAAAGGAAATGAATTGTCCTCTTACAAAAAAAATGTGTATTAGTTACAACTACGTTAGTTTGTTTATAAATAAATAAATAAGAAGTGTCCGGCGTATAATACTGATTAATGTGGCGTAAGCTGCGCTTGACCATACTTGGTCGGGTAATAATATTGAGAGTCTGGCTTCCCGCGCGGGGGGGAGTCAGTCGTGTAACGAAACAGCTAGAAGGTAGATGTGCGGCTGGCTGGCTTAGATCCCGGTGTTACGAAGGTAAATATCTGATTCATCTGTGCTTGGTTCAGGTGGCATTCTGATTACAATGCCTACTTAATAAAATTTATTTTATTGTTTTAAAACTTCAATCTGAGTTTTGTGTGAGGCTTTTGGGTTATAGATTTGTGTAGAAAAATGACAATACTGAATTCTGTATGTATGATGAGTTATGCATGATTATAGGCAAAATCCTGATTCATCTGTGCCTGATTCATATGGTCAAAACAACATATGAATCACTTCAGAAGCGTTTTTTGTTGCGTTTTTCTCCTTATCCAATTTTTGACCGTGTTCTAGTCTTAATTATATTGACTTAGCTAGAAGCCTCTTGAATAGTTCCAAAAATCAAAGGAGTATAAACTTTTTCTACATATGACACTTTTGCTATGTCAGTCTTAGTTAAGATTTAACTATTATTATTTAGAGATTATTTGGATTTTGATTAGATTTTTGTGTTAAAGCCCGACCAGAAATATAAAAACCCTCGCCATGTTGAGGAAAAAAAAATTCATTTTTTTTCTACTGGCCACACTAATAAAATTGTCATCTGTCTATTGCAGCGCCCCCAGAGCAGGGTTTTTATATTCTTGGTCAGGCTTTATGTATGTATGAATGTTGTTATACTGAAGAAGAGCTTAATAACTAGATGTGTTATGTATGTATGAATGTTGATATCCTGAAAAAGAGCTTAATAACTAGATTATGACGTTATGTATGTATGAATGTTGTTAACCTGAAAAAGAGCTTAATAACTAGATGTGTTCTGTATGTATGAATGTTTTAAACTGATGAAAAGCTTAATAACTAGACGTATTATGTATGTATGAATGTTGTTATCCTGAAAAAGAGCTTAATAACTAGATTATGACGTTATGTATGTATGAATGTTGTTAAACTTAAAAAGAGCTTAATAACTAGATGTGTTCTGTATGTATCAATGTAGTTGTAATGAAAATTTTAATCAATCAGATGTATCAGGTAACAAACCGAGAAATAGTGTACCTATTTATTACTAACAATAATGTACAGTAGTGTAATGGTGTGGTGTGTGGGGGTGTGTGTATGTGTGTGTAATGTGTGTGTATGTGTGTAGTATATTTGATTGATTGAATGCAAAAAATTGGACCAGTATTATTGAAATGGAATTTTTGATATTAAATTTCCTTTTTAACAATCATAAAAACCTATTATTCATAAGTCAAAGTCTCTATCTACTTTATGTTATTCTAATGTTGCAGTTCACAACTATGCCACAAACTGAAGATAAAAAGAAGGAGAAAAAGAGACTCGCAGAACGTAGAAGAATGGAAAATATAAGAAAAGATCCAGACAAGTATGCTCTTTGGAAATTAAAAATGAAAGAAACATATTTGAAAAGAAAGCGACAAGGTAAAATCGTATCAATTAAGAATTTGACACCAAAACAACAAAAATTGGCTAGGAAAAAAAGCAGAGAAAGTACTCGAAGATGGTATGCTAAAAAGAAATTAAAAGATTGTGATATTCATTCAGAAGAGGAAATAATGGACGAATGTGATCCAGCAGACAATACCGAAATAAATGATCCTTTAGATTTGGAATTACCAGTATCGCCACAAGTTTCGATTATACCAAGATCTCCGGAAATTCCCAGCTCATCGCAGGTATTAACTCAGTCTTCACCACTGTCTGCACGTAAAACAAGATCCACAATAAGACAAAACAGGACACTTGAAATGGATTTGAACCTAACAGGAAATGAAACCGATGTCTCATGCAACTCTGGCGTCCCTTCAAGAATATTAAAATCGCCTTCACCACATACTTCAAATTCAGATTCACCGAGGACTCCCAGCCCGCAAAGTAGCATTGCATCGTCTCCACGACGTGTCGTCAGCCGAAAAGTTTATAAAAAAGCTGCACGGGAAACATCTGTTAAGAAAAAATCACCTTGGAAATATATTTTACGCAAGTTTCAGTACAGATACAATAAAGAACTACAATTAAAAGACCAAAAAATTCTAGAACTTAAAAGAGTCAATGAAAATTACAGGAAAAAGTTGAAACGCTTACAAAAAGATAAACAGGTAACAGGCGTACAGAAAAGACAAAAGAAAAATCTATCTGGAAATGAAAAAATACAGCTGGTTGTTGAACCCTGTGCTACCGGAATTAAAGAAAATGTCACAATGTATTTTGAAGAAGATGAAAATAGTAGAATGTGCGCAGGAAAAAAAGAATTTGTCTCCAAAGGAAAAGTAAGAAAACAGAAGCGATATCTTACCGACAGCTTGCAGAATCTACATAAAAAGTTTCTTGAAACCAATCCTCAACACAAAATAAGCTACAGTGCTTTTTGCAAGCTTCGTCCATTTTGGGTACGCGTACCAAATGTCAATATTCGAGAAACATGCTTGTGTAAAGATCATGAAAATATGGAGCTGGTCGTTGTAGCCCTTCGGAAAAATGATCTGATTGAGGAAAAATCTGTAAATGAGATTCTACAATCACTGTGCTGTGATCCCAGGAATGTTCACTGTCTGGCTAAGAAATGCGACAGTTGCAAAAATAAGGTCGTAAATTATAAAGAATATGACAATACCAAAGAAACACATTACTGGATTTGGAACAAAGTAAAAAAAACTTACATCAAAGATGGAAAAGAAAAAGTTACGCTTCAAACGATTAAGGAAAAAGTTACGGCGCATCCCAAAGATATAATCGAACATTTCGAAAACCTGTTAGTACCCTATATGCGCCACTGTGGAAATATTATTGCTCAATATGATTATATTACAAAATTAAAACAAAACCTGAAGCCTGAAGAATGCATCATACATTGCGATTTTAGTGAAAATTATAATACTAAATATGCCTCTGAGATTCAGTCTTTCCACTTTGGCAGTTCCAGATAGCAGGTAACATTGCACACCTCTGTTATTTATTACAGAAAAGATGGAAAATTGTGTAAACAGTCATACTGTACGCTCAGCGAATGTCTGCGCCATGATGCCGTCGCAATTTGGGAACATTTACAGCCAATTCTCAGATTTCTTGAAAACGAAGTACCGGGCGTAACAACCTTTTACTTTATTTCGGATTCACCATCGGCTCAATATCGTAATCGCAAAATGTTTTACATAATGGCGAAAATGCACTGGTACTTTCCAAGTTTGCAATTATTGGTTTGGAATTATTCTGAAAAAGGACACGGGAAAGGGGCTCCTGATGGTGTCGGAGGAGTTCTAAAAAGAACTGCTGATCAAATAGTTGCAAGAGGAAATGACATTCCGAACATGGAAATTCTTGTTAGACACATAAAAGAACGTTGTCCAGGAGTCATTATAGAAGTGATTCATGAGTCGGGAATACTAGAAAAAGATATGCTGATTCCCGAAAACTTAAAGGAATTCCGCGGGACCATGAGAACACATCAGGTTGTGTGGAGTGCCAATAAACTTCACACTTTAGCTATGAGAGAACTAAGTTGTAGCTTGGACAATTGTTCACAAGAAGCTGTTCAATGTTTTCATGGTCAACACATTGGTTTTTATACCATAGAAGATATTATTAACCAACAAACTGGTGTAAACGACGAATCCGCGAAGAATAGAAAGGTGACATCGAAGAAAGCTACAAGCAGCTCTTTGGTCAAACATAGCCAAATATCTGCTACCGAAATTCAGGTTGGACAAGATTCTGATATAGCCCAACAAGACCTCGACCTTCCCGATGACGACAGTTTTTGGGTGGAGACTTCGTCAATCGATGAAAAAATTATAACTCCAAAATTCACCAGAGATGTCCTATCGACCCTTAATCAGAAAAGCGTGGATCATAGCTCAGATTCTGACGATGAGGATATTTTTGTGTTTAAAAGGCCTGAAGATAAACGGACAAAAGAGTCTCACGCTATTGGTGAAGATATGATTATTCCATCTTCCTCCAAAAATTCAAGATCTCGTCAACAAGAAAAAGGCTTCGAGGGTGATATTGAAAGCAGCTCGGTCCCATGCAAAAAGCCTAGGAAATATTTCTTGTAGTACTTTTCTTTGACTTAATTAGTTATTAGTTAACCATACTTGTTAGAATAAGTATGTTTGTTTGAAAATTAATAAGGAAGATTAATATCAAAAATTAATTTAATGTTGATCTCATTTTTGTTACTTTATTGTTAGTAAGAAATATAATAATGTGATTGTTAATTCTAATCAATAATCAAGACTACTTAACTAAGACTGATGTCAAAAGTGCCATTATTAGAATAAGTTTGTACTCCTGTGATTTTTTAATTTTGAAAGATTGAAAATTAATTTTTTGTTACTTTATTGCTAGTAATAAATACAATAATGCGATTGTTAATTCTAATTGATAATTAAGACTACTTGACTCAGACTGATGTCAAAGTGCCATTACTAGAATAAGTTTGTACTCCTGTGATTTTTAAATAATGAAAGATTGAAAATTAATAAGGAAGATTAATATAAAAAACTTAATTAATGTTGATCTCATTTTTGTTACTTTATTTTTAGTAATAAATATAATAATGTGATTGTTAATTATAATTAATACTTAAGCCTACTTAACTAAGACTGATGTCAAAAGTGCCATTATTAGAATAAGTTTGTACTCCTGTGATTTTTGAATTATGAACGATTATTGTTAAGTCAATGAGTATAATAAACAGGACTAGTGATTAAACACGGAAAAAAATTAAACAGAGAGAATAATATAATTTAGCAATAATAATAACTTTCTAGTACACGGAATTAATTGTATCATAAATAATACCAATAGTTAAAATTTCTGTTATATTACAATATTTTCGCTTTCCCATATACTTTGAGAATAATTATTTACCGGTGTTTCAAAAATGTTTTACAAAAATTATTGTTAAATACAGCAGATTTTTTTCCGTGATAGGATACTATATAATTGTTTTCATAAAAAAGAATCTCTCTCTAAGAATCTATGTTGTTAAAATTTGAGAATTTTCTTATCATTAAAGTTTTTTATTTTTATTTCTGTTTCTGATTCATCTGTAACAAATTCTGATTCATCTGGGCACAAAATATTTGAACGTCGATATCTTAAAAACTACTTTATAAAAACGAGTTCCTCATTCAAATATATGTTATTTGGTATACCTATTTTCATATGAACATGTATTACAGAACTGAAAGTGAAATTAAATTTTGGCCATATGAATCAGTCAAAGAATGGAATTTCGAAGAAATACCCTTTACCGTCCCGAAACTTTCAAGAGCGGTTCAGGCCATCAAACTGAACAACTTTTACTATGGAACCAAATAAAAATTCGTAAAAAAAAATCTGCTGTCTCATACATTTGCGTCGAGTATGCATTGTAGTTTAGTAAAGAACAGAATTTCTTATCCGATTTTTGGTTTTCTCCCATACTAAAAGCTATTCAGTTTCATGGTCTGAACCGCCCCTGAAAGTTTCGGAATAGCAAAAAAAAATCATCCGGTATAATAATTGTATAATAATTATTACAGCGCGTCACAAAATTATGTTCATTTAAAAAATACTTGACTGTACTTATACAACCAGATATTGGCTGCATCGTACGCTACTCTACTTTATTGTTGGCACTGTCAATAAATTGGTGCGTGCGACTGAAATACGGGACTACGTTGTTCGTATAACAATCGTTGCATAACACAAATCGAAATCTCTAGAGTAAAAACAGAACAGTAGCAAATAACTTTTGTTTGCAAACTATGGAGTAGGCTACTAACATTCTGTATTTGTTGTAGGATTTTTTATCCGATTGCGGCAAGGTATGTTTTAGTCATTGTATTGTTTTTCTGGGATGAAATTATGTTATGCATTATACAACGTGTTAATAAATTAACGTAAAACTAGAAAGTAGTTTGTTTAGAATCGAGAGCAGAATCGAATTATCATGGTTTCAACATAGATAATTTTTTTTCAAAATATTAAGTAATTTGTTTGTAAAATTAAAAATTTACTGAAGCCGATGTCAACATACCCATGGGCATGTATCCATGAGTACGTTAGCGCTTCCATTTATTGCTGAAATGATAACAAATCATTTTTGCCTCAAAACTTACAATGCGAATAACTTTAAATTTTAAATATTTTATTTTATTTTATAATATTCGGGATGCTAACAGCCTCTTTTACAAAATAATGTATTCAATAACATGTCATTTGCCATTTACAAGCATCCACAAATAGATTTTATACATTTAACAATCATTTACGTTTCTATAAGTGGTCTTCTGAGTAGAAACTATTAAGTATTAATAGTCTTATCATAGTTAACAACTTTTTGGTGAGTCGAGCACTACAGCTAAATAGATCAAATCGAGCGTCCTTATTCAAAATATTAAGCCGTTTACAAGTTCTAGGAAAGAAACTGTTTTCCCTAAAGTTGGTACGGTGAGATGGAATGTGCAGCAAAGTACTCTTGCGTAGCTTTCTAGCAGGGGTTTTAAAAACTATGTTACTAAGGAGCTCCGGACAATCAACAGCGGACTGAGCAATGTTGACGAGGAAACATGCATCGGCTATACTTCTTCGCGTAAATAAAGGCACTAGGTGAAGATCAGAGCAAGCGTCTTCATAATCTTGGCGGTTGAGGTGAAATTTATATTGAAGAAATTTAATGAACTTTTTTTGGATACCTTCTAATCTGTTCAAGTAGATAGCATAACACGGATTCCATATTTGGGAGGCGTATTCCAAGTGACTTCGAACATATGCACAATAAATAATTTTAATTGTCTTCATTCGCCTGAAGTCTTTAGAGATACGTTTCACAAAACCAAGTGCTTTATAAGCTTTGTCTATTATGTGGTCAATATGTTGGTCGAAAATAAGTTTTTGGTCATGTACTACACCTAGATCCTTAGTCACTTTGTTTTTAGTAAGGTTTGTCATTATTATATCAAAATAATGAAATTATTTATTCAATCTAATTATTTTGTTATAAATCAGTTGGGGTATATGAGGTTTTGCGCTTATTCATTAACGCGTTGTATAGCTGTAATTCATTATAACTAATTCCTAATTCCATTAACTTATTCATATTTATTTATTCATTTGTTGCTTTCATGGGTTCATAAGGTTTCTAAGATATAAAAGTTTAAGTTAAGTTCTAGATATAAAACCCTGTTGGGCACTATAACATTTATAATTTTGATTATATTATTTTATTAAATCTTGTTATCGCACTGCAATATGATGCACAATTTTAAGAAAAACTAAATTATTAAACAAAAAAGAGAATTTATTGATAAAATAAAAATACTTTACATTATTGGAACAAAACATAATAAAAATATATACTTAAATACAACTCATAAACGAAAAACGCCGTTTTTGGAACCTAAATTGATTTTAAATTAAAACCTAAACGCAAATTCAAACAAACTTCTGCAGCCATAGTTAAAGCTGTTTTAAGTTTGTATAAAAGATTGATGAATGATTTTTAATTTGTTTTCTCGAAGGAAATCTTTAATAGTAAATGTTTTTAAAATATGAAGTTAAATCCAAAACAACTACTACTATACGTACTTTGTACCTATTGAATTGAAAGGAAAGTCAATAAAAACCGTTTTGTGTACCTGCCCCACCTACCCCACACCGTCACTCTGGACAGAGTTTCGGTACTACTAGTGAAACGTTGATGTTCTGATGTTTCAGAATATCTCTGACTACCCCCTCGGGGAATATAGTCATGAGCATAATATGCTATGTGTACCTACTTCAAAATACATGACTTTTGCTTCAATCACTCGAATGAAGACTATGTATTTAACAATGCAATGGAGCGTATTTTTTCATAAAAGCATTTGGTTTTTTTAGTTTAAACGACTTCAAATTATTTGAAGACGTCGAGAGAATTTTAATATTCCAAATACAAAATTAGTTAGGTAACTTAGGCACAACAAAGGCTAAATGGTTAAGTACTTTATCAAATTTAATGGTCTAGCTGACAAGTTATTTTAAAGTTTGTAAAGCATTTATAATATTGTTAAGCTTTTGCCTATTGCAAGTACCTAGACGTTTAACGCATTTAAATCTTCAGGTTTAGATATCGATATCACAAAGGATTATTAATAAACATACGAAAGATATTCTGTCAAAGGTGTTTAATTATGCATTCGTAAGTCACTACCACAAAACCACATTGTATTGAATTTGATTATACATTTAAAATAGCTAATAAACTCAATAAATATCTTACTTATTATCATCTATATCGAACTTATCTGGTACTATGACGGCCCCATACGCCACCTGCTTCCATTCTGGGCTTCTTCAAGGCAAGAGTGAATAGGCATCTTTCTAAGAAAACATGCTACATCTTCAGCCTCATCATCACTCAACATCAGGTGAGAACGGGGTCAAATGTTTACCTATCCAACATAAAAAAAAAAAAAAACATTTGTATTTAACCGTAATTTCATTTCTAAATCCTTCCTTTCACCTTTCACACAATCCATTCATCTTTTCTTTGGTCTTACTCTTCGTGCAGAAATTCATACTTAACACTTTTCATATGCTTACAATAAAGCTGCAAACTTAAGGAGTGTGTACCTATACCTATAATAGACCTATCCCAAAAATACTGCATACAAATATATCGGTGGTATCAGAGAATGCATTTTAATACGTTTTTCGGTTAGTTTGTGCACATAATGTAAAGGCGTTTAACGTCACTTTGACAGCACTGAAGTCAGCTGTTGGTTTTCTGTCTCTTTTCTTAATCTTATTTTAGAAAGTGACAGGAATAAATTTAGTTTAGTTAAGTCGTGTCACAGTCCGAATCGAGGCCAATGTGTCTTAAAAAGCACTGGGCCTCTACACGGACATTCGAACTTCGCAATTGCGTGAACCCTAAGAGCAAGGATCTCCTAGAATAAAGGAGACCTTTTCGTTCCAATGTCAACTCTATTACAATGAAGTTTGAACCGAAACGGTCTCGATATATCGAAAATCGAAAGACCGGGTACAGGGCCTGATTCAATTTCGATAAAATTTCAATTCAACCTGAGTAAAATACAGCTTTTAAGTTTATCACAATCGGCAAGATATTTTGCGAACTTAAGTTTCCTTAAAAATTTTCAAAAAACCCTATCGGTCAACTTGCTTACCTACTCTCCCAACGCTTGCCTGAATTCAAAAATAAAGTAAAAACTTTTATGACTTTCTTATTCGTGCGAAAAGAGCGTCCCTTATTGCATCCAATTGTCTTCGGCAAATTCTTTACTTCAGCGCTTTTCTAAACTGTTCCAATTAAATAAAGAAGTTTAAAAATAGCATTTTTTCCAGACTGCAAAATTGTATACCATTTTCCTTTGGCTTCCGTAACCTTTCCGTAACAGGAAAAAACTATAGAAATTTTTTAAATTAAAGTTTGTTTACTTTGCTCTCTTTTGGTCTATTTTTGAATTTGGTTCGTTTAAAGTCTTGCAGAAACTTGATAACAAGAATAATAAGTTTAAAGTTACAACAAATAACAGACGGTCGTTTTTTACTGCATAGAAATGAAGGATAGTTAATTTTATATCTAAACTAAACTATCATTATATAAAAGCTGTAGAAAAGAAGTGTGTTTGTACATTGAAGATATTTACAAGAAAAAGATTACGATATGGTTTTTACGAGACTCTAAATTTTTTTAATTTTTTGTCTTTCTGTTTGTTTGTTTCTTCGAGCATCACGCAATATCTACTGAACCGATTTTGATGAAACTTATTATGTTTGTGTGATTTGTCTTGAAATCTGGTATATAATTTGTACGGATGAAGTCGCGGGCAAAAGATCGAAATGACATGAAAACAGGGACTCTATCCGCACATTCGAACTTCGCAATTGCGTGAACGTTTTCGTTCCATTGTCAACTTTATTACAATGAAGTGCGGACCGAAACAGTGGCGATATATCGAACATCGAAAGTCCAGGTACAGGGCCAGATTAGATACAATGCAACTGAACATTGCATTTGATAAATATTTTTTTTAATGTGCACACTCGGCGACACATCAAGCTTATTACCCTGTATACGTCACGTCTATAACATGATTTCCGTATTATTATTATATGCACTGACTTTAAATACTCATAACTTTTGATTGAATTTTTTTGTAATTATATTTTTATTTAATTATTACGATGAAATAAAGCCTTTTTGTTAATTCAAACTAAGCCCCTATGCTTTTGTGACAAATTCAAATCAATTAATTAGTTTTTAAGTGATGCGTGCACAAACAAACAAAAAAACCATTACATATCCTAAACGCTCCCAATGAATGTTTTTGCAAATATCTTAATGTAAATCAACGCCAAGTCTACAATTTTATTTTATGTATACAGGGTTTTACGGTAAACAGGTCTACTACTTTAAGGGATGAAATACTAAATGCAATAAGCTGATCGAAGTTTTGTATGAAAAGTCAAAGAAAAGTTGTTCAGTATCATGGGTACAATCACCCCTTAAAGTAATGCAACTATTTACCCTAACACCATGTACACAGGGTGAAATTGATATCATTGGCACCCTTTTAAACTAAAAGTCGACCCATCAAACTGAACAACTTTGACTTATGGGAGCAAACCAATCGGAGCAAAAAAAAATTTTTTTGTATGCATCAGTAGGTTTTTTTTGCTTCGATCGGTTTGCTCCCATAGTCAAAGTAGTTCAGTTTGACGTGTAAATAGTTTGGTTAATACAGGGTGTAACAAAACACCCTAGTAATACTTAGTTCAGACCATCAAACTGAACAACTTTCACTATGGGGCCAACGTCGAGAAAAAATTAAAAAAATCTGCTGTCCCATACATTTTAGTCGAGTCGGTACGATGTTTTGTGTGGGACAGCAGATTTTTTTATTATTTCTCGATGTTGGCTCCATAGTGAAAGTTGTTCAGTTTGATGGTCTGAAGCACCCCCTTAAGTATTACAAGGATGTTTTGTTACACACTGTTTAAACAATCTTGTTTAAAAAATAAAAACAATTAAAAAATGTCCATTATGTGCATTAGTAATGAATGGAAAATGAAATCGGAAACTAACGAAGTAAGTAGAGATCATTATACTTTAAATTTCTTCAGCTTTGCCACTTTGGTGGAATCGTGGCCCAGACGTTTGCAGGAGCTCGTTAGCTAAAAGTACTTACTGTCGCTTTTTGTTGGATTTCAAAGCATTACCATTTCCTTCTTGGCTGTGAATCCCGATATCCTGACCTTTTTCACAAAATAAGCTCAGATTAGCCAAATGTACGTGTGTGATGTTTCTGAGACATTTTTTGTAAGAATTAAACATTCTTTGACGAAGGAATCTCGTTGGAGTTAAACTTGACCTTTGCAAGCTTTTAATATTCTGATTACTTTGTTTCCATCATCTTCATCACACTATTTACATCCCACTGCATTGCGCAAATCTACCCTCAAGAATCTCTTAAGATGAAAGAAGGTATGTCTGGGCGTTACTTTATAAACTTTACCTGTATACTCCTCAGAATTTCTTCTTCTTGTGACGATATATTTATTTTTTATATTTATTTATTTTCCTTCACTAGAGCAGTCGGTTTATCCGGTATCTCCCAGCAAATGGGTTTATTGTGAATGTATTTCATAGACAATTTTGACTACAACTCAATTATTTACAATTAAGCAGGACGCAGGATATTTTTGAGTACCTACATGAGTCTGTATGCTTAATCACAGACGCTCTCCCTCGTTCTACTCTTAAATTTGATGCAACGAGAAACCAATACGATATAGCATTTACAACATATAAGACCAATAAATTATTCCTACAATAACGTCATGCATGTGTACATATTTGGATGACGTTAAAAGGTGATTACTGAGCGAGAAATTTGCAAAAAAAGCACTTTGGCAAATTTGGACCCAGCCATTTTTACGAAAACTAAAACCCTTCAGGACGGCGGTCATAATTATTATAAACAGAAAAAATTAAGGCATTTTTTAAAAAAACTTCCTCATCTCTAGAAGTCCAGATTCAAAAGTAGAAATTACTAGTAAAATAGACAAATCATCCAAAAAGCAGTAGCAAAACGCAACCATGATAGCCTTTTTCATCTAATATTATCACTGAGGTAGTTTTTGGACGTTCCGGAACGTATTTGGCTTTATTGAACTGATAGTGCGTGTGATTTCGTTTGACTCCATTATCATAATATTTTACGGTTATCGTGAATTTTCATCAAAACAAACACAATGAATGCGTAGAAGATTGAGTGGGCTACCTAATAAGAAAGATTATGAGTTTCACACACTTGATACAAAAGGTATCATAAGGAGAAATACCTTTCCCCCAACTTCTACAGATTACAACCAATTTCCTTTTTTGTTAGTTTTGTTTCACTCTACACGTATTACTAAGTTTCATTGATGTATGGGACCTATATGTCTGGGTCTCACATTATATGGCCTTCCGCCAAACTTTTTTAATACATTGAGTACAATCAACCTTCAAAGTAATGCAACTGTCTTCACATACACTCTATATTACTCACTCAATGATTTAGATACAATTCAGCAGTACAAATTTACAACGTGTGAAAATACATGTGTAAAACAACATATTTATAACGCTAAGCCAAAATTGATAGCTACCAGCTCCCTGCGTAAAATAAATTCCATTATATGCGTCAGCCTTCGTACGCGATTTACGTGGAATATTATTCATATGACTCGTTATAACGGTACAGCCACATCTCTCCCATGGCACTCAACACCATAAATCTTTGTCTAATGAGGATTTGTTGGTACGTTAACTGCCAACGAAATATATCTGACTTTATTAATTCTGCTGATATTCGTTCTCTACGGCACTTATTAAAATGGGTGGGTTGTGGTGGTAGAGTTTTATATGTGGGTGTAAAAAAATAGTTCCATAATATAGAAATATCTATAAAAGGGTTTAAAAATTAGTGCTACCGTGCATTTTCAAAAACAGACACTTTTTTAAGGGGATGATCAGACCATCAAAATGAATGACTTTCTCTATGGGACGAGCATTGAAATCGCGAAAAAATATCAGCTGTCCCATACATTTGGCTCGAGTAGGTTTGGAGTTTTGTATGGAAGAGCTGATATTTTTTTCGCGATTTAGATGTTGGTTCCATAGAGAAAGTTGTTCAGTTTGATGGTCTGATCATCCAATAAAAAAAGTGTCAGCATATTAAAAAGGACCCTATATAGGCCTTTCATACTGAAATCTTCATTATGAATTATGATGATCATCATCGACAATCGATCGATTTAAACGTTTTTCGAAAAACTAAAAAAATTGTTGGACCTTCCATACAAAAGTGCGAATCAACCTCCAACCAGAATTTCATTTCATTTATTTCATTTATTCAGCCTTAAGAGGCTCCCCATAGGTAAACGCTGGCTCGGGCCATATTTTACTGGTTTTTAGAAGCTATCTTCACGTTATTTGAAAGACATAGGTACAAATAATTGAAAAGTGTAGCAATATTCTTCAACATCTCGGCTTTATTTGCGATAGATCATATTTCTTATTTTTCTATAAAATACATATGAAACCTGTGTTCAAAGGAAAGCCAAAATATTGGAAAAAATCTGTATTATGTGTATCTAGTTTTAAAGTTGAAGTCACATTTACTTGAGACACACACCTTTGTGTAGACAATATTAAGATCTAAAATAGCTTTTTAGCAAAAAATTTTTAAGACCCATAGTTAATGAGTTAAATAGATAAGTAATTGTTAAATTTGGGGCGAATTCTTATGATTTTAGAATGTGATTTCCTTGGATTAGAAGGCTCCACTGTGACATAATGAAGGACAAGTCAGTCAAAAATAGGTATACCTACTAAAATGAAGTAGTTTAGTAGAGGTGAGGTGGCTCTGAAAGAGTCAAGGTCGTTCGGTCAGGGAAACCCCTTAAATTACATGTACAGAGGTGTGGTGTTACATTATTTAATTGGGTTCCAATACAATTTTACCCAGAGGTGTGGCTTAAGAATTACTTATAAAAGAAAATAGATCTATTTTCTATGGGATGGGAGGTACAATTTTTTTTTCTTTTATCTTGACGTTCCTTAGGAAGAGTTGTTCAGTTTCATTGTCTGAATACACCCTTAAAAGGAAAGTCCCTCGTTCAGTGCCACCCAGTATTTACTTGTTTCACTTTAGTAGGAAACTCAATGTTTTAAGTCCGATTATAACCCAGTAAATCAGAAACAAATTATTCATCAAATTTTCCTCGTTCAACGTGGATCAAAATTGTGAGGGTCGTTTGTATAAATATATAATAATAATGTAGGTATACCACTTCCACCCTTCCATACTATCAGAGATACAGACAGTATGATAAATTTCATGCTATACGAGTTTTGGGACAGCGTAAAAAATAAAGGGGTCAACCCCTTTTGACGAGATTCATAATATTCAGGCATATTTTTTTTTTCGTTTCCGCTATCTGTCAGAGGAACACGTGTTGGTTTCGTCGCTTTAGTAATATTATTTTTATAACTTAGCAATATTTTTTACTACAGGAAAACTTTTAGAAATATAGAACGGTAAATGAGAAACGTGACTGGTGAAAAAGGCAGTCGTATTTTTTAGTACCCATTGCGAAAGGAATATTTTAGCTAAAATATAATTTGATCAGTATTTTTTAGGGTTCCGAAGACAAAAAGGAAGTTTCGCCATGTCCGTCCGTCCGTCCGTCTGTCCGCGGCTTAGCTCAGAAACGCATAGTACTAGAAAGCTATAATTTTGCAAGGGTATACATATTGATTATGCCGAGAAAGTGGTAAAATAAAATCTTGAAAAATATTTGTTTTAGGGTACCTCTCGTACACGTGAAATGGGGATGACATTTTGTTTTCTCGTCTATTCCATGTTGTGGGGTATCATTGGATAGGTCTTTTAAAAATATTGTGGGTTTGGGAAAACCATATTTCGATTTAGGGATCCGTTAGCGAAATATTAAGCTTTAAAGCGAAAATTTTGGTTAGAGTCAAGTCCCCCTCTCCCGGCTAAACAGTTATATTTGGAGAGGTGGAAAAATTAATAGTATATGTAATGAATTTAAAAGAAAAACTATCACGGCTAAGTAGGCTTTACAAGTTAACGAGTTTTAGTCGACTAACTTAAAAAATGTACTCGGAGACGATTAAACCGTAGCTGTAGTATAAAACCTGTGTATAAAACAAAAAGCCTCCTTCCTAATTCCATATAATATTGTGAAGGGCAACTACGGAACCCTACCCTGCGCGTGGTCCGACACGCACTTGACCAGTTATTTATTGTATTATTATTTCAAGTCATAATCATATTTGTTTTCTGGTGTGGTCTTAGAATTCTTATTTTCTATATCTTTATAAATACAGGATGTACACACGGCGACATCAAGCTAAGCAAAACCAAAATAAGCTGGCCACGCGTAGGTGGAGTAATGTATAACGTCGAGCGGCCAGCTTATATTGGTTTTGCGTAGCTTGATGTGTCGCCGTGTATCCCTACACTTAAATGCTTAAAAAATGAAATTGTTAACTTTGCGTATCTGTACCTACCCAAAAATATTTCCAGAAGGATAATTAATAAAAGTATTAAAGTAGTAAAGTATTGTCACGGCCGCTGTCAAATGTTAAACGTAAAGAAGGCATTCGAAAATTCGGCCGGCTCATTAACAACCGCCGTGGTCCTACGGTCTAAGGTTCCGCCTCCCGTGCTGGGGGGTGACGGTTCGAATCCGATCCGCGCCAAAAATATTTCTAGATTTCTGTGTTTTTAGAAATATTCTAGAAGGAAGAGAGAGAAGGAATATTTAAAAAGGGACAAAAGGTGAACGTGTCTAGGAACTTCGAGAAAGGAGGCGAAATTACGAATATTTGAAAAGAACCAGAAAAGTGGGCGTGTCTTCGATCGGTTTCGAGAAAAGAAGGCGGGGTTAGAACTATCTGGAGGAAAACAATCGAGTAAAGAAAAGAAGATCGAAAGAGGGAATTCCCGAAAATTCTGCGGGGTAAAGCGGCGAGTTCACGGTCACAGGCAGTTCTTGATTTAGCAGTGAACAGTGCGAAACAAAAGGAAGAAAAGTAAAAGTGGAAAGGTACTAGTGAAGAGAAAAGTGCTAGGTGGAACAGTGAGTAGACAAGTGTCAGTGTAGTGCGTGACGTCATAGTGTCGGTGTAGTACGTGACGTCATCGAGTCAGTGTAGTGCGTGACGTCATAGTGTCGTACGTCGTGACGTCATAGCCGTGACGCGTGTCGTGTCGTCACAGTGGTGACGTAGTGGACTGTGAACAGTGACAGTAAGTGGTGCAAGGGGAATCCCTGCGAGGAGGACCCGGTGAAGTGAACCGTGTAGGGGAACCTCTGCGAGGTGGACCGTTTGTAAGTGTATCCCAAATAAACTCTGTAAAGTTGGACTTAGCGTTTCACTCCAATCGAATACGGAACCCGTCGCTCGTAACAGTATATTAATAAATAATATTTTATAAAAGGATTAGTAACATCGTATATAACGTAATACTTTAGTCTGTTTATTTGCTAATCTATTTAAAGCTTCTTGAACCGATTTCGATGGAAAAACATAGGGGGTCTCGTCTTAGGCGCGGTTTATACAGAAGAGACGTGTGGCGGTGGCGGAAAGTCAAAATAACACAATTATAAACCTTATAGTACGTAGCATAGCGTTGTTCGGAGAATTTCGCCCGCGTCCAGGCGAGACGTCACCTTTACGACAAAAACGACGCTATGCTACGTACTATAAGGTTTATATTGTGTTACTTTGACTATCCGCCACCGCCACACGTACACGTCTCTTCTGTATAAACCGCACAATATATATAATATGACATTGAGCTCACCTGTACACGGGATTGTCGTCCCTATACCAAACGACGAGCAGTAAGCTGTCGTTGCGCAGCGGAGGCCGAGAATCGCACGGGAGCTCGGCCTCCCCACCGACGACGGCCGACACTCTCGTCACCGTTCCTGTGACGGACGACAACGGACTTCCTGAAAATAAAGATATTTTTGAGTAAAAATATAAATTTAATACTAGCTTTTGCTTACGTGAAATATGAATTATCGATAAGTCCTTTCTTAGTGCACCCACCCCTACATCCTTTGTAGATTATTAATTTATTATAATAGGGTCCTTCTCAATATGCTGAAATATTTTTAATGGGATGATCAGACCGTCAAACTGAACCACTCTGTATGGCGCCAACATCGAAATCGTGAAAAAAATTCCATACAAACCTACTCGAGCCAAATGTATGGTACAGCTGTTTTTTTTTTGCGATTTCGATGTTGGTCCCATAGAGAAAGATGTTCAGTTTGATGGTCTGATCATCCCCTTAAAAAAATGTCTGCGTATTAAGAAGGACCTGGTATATTCATGTTTCTATCTACAGTGGTTCAGGATGTGCGTTGCTTGTCAGTCAGTCACGGAACTGTTTTATAAGTATAGACTAATTGCGCCTGCGACTTCGTAAGCGCGGATCATTGAATACCGAGATAATCAGTCTCCACAGGGTTAAGAGGTTTTACCAAAATAGTTTTTAGGTTTATATAAATGCTATCTACTTTTATTTTGGCATTGTATGTAAGCTACTACTATTGTCTTAAAGTAAAGTAGATAGGTGTGCTTTGATCACTTTAGATCTTAAACAATTTGTATAGGGACGAGTTACGCGTGTCAACCAACAAACATTTCTGCCACTTTTTGCGGGGGGCGAGGTAACATTAAATACGAAACTGTGGATTTTATTCCCCATAAGTTTAGATTCTAATTTTGAATGTTAAAAATCATGAAAAGTAGTCTCGTGTGAACACCAAACGTTCTATGTTAAAAATTATTGTTTCGCTCTTATAGGCTATTTTAGTGATAAGGTATAAAATTCGGTGTAAATGCACAAGATCAATTGTTCTTATACCGTGGCAGAGGGGAAATGCTACCGCAAGGCGAGTCCTTATATAAATTGTCTAAGCTTTAGATATGTGAGCGACGCGACGGCGCTAAAACGTAAGACTTTTTAAACGCCGTAATTATATATCTATGGGTTATGTTTTCCTAAAAACAAAGAATATTTAATTTAATTTTAATTTAATTTAATTTAAACGATTTTTTTAATATTTCTTTATTCGAATAAGCCTTCTCGTCAAAGCTGATTATTAACTTATCTCCTTTAATTCTCGTAGTAAAACCAATAGGTATATTATTATTATTTAAAATGCAAAATAATTTCTTTTACCGGCTTGAGGAAAAATTCTCAAAAGCTCAAATTCTGATGATTGACGTTCTCTAAAATAATAAAGTTCAAACGACTTTTCCTTCAATAATAAATGTATATCTGAAATACTAGGTACCTTTCAGAAATTCTTCACCGTTAAAAATTAATGAATACCTCGTTACTGGAACGCGGCTTTGTGGATAAAGGGTGTGTTTGTAGAAGCTTACTGTAGGTAGCACAGAAATATATTTCCCGTGCCGTTCGTTTGTTCTTCTGCATACGTGCGTCTAGGGTTTTGACTGTAAAAGAGTCAAGAGAGGTAGGTAAAGTACGCCAGAATTATGACAGGTGATGTACATGTGTGAGTATTATTTAGCACGTAGACTGCTAGCACGTGTCCAGACTTTAGGTTCGGGAGGGGACATTTATTTTCGGTGGGGGATTTTCATTGAAAAAACGATGAAAAAATTATAGCTGTAATCACTGCTCTATACAAATATTCGGATTTCGCGGGGGGGGGGGGGGGGGGGGGATAAATCCCACCTATCCCCCTCTCCTAGATACGTGTTTATAGATATCTTATTGAATTAGTCAAGTCAAAATCTCTTCTCAACGACTGCTAGCTAAACTCAACACCATCAACACGACAAAAGATAAGAGACGCTAAAATGTTTAAAAGATAAACAATAAGGCCTCGTCCAGGGAAACGAGGTGCGTTGATCGAGTCATTGTGCTAAAAAAAATATAATTTTAGATTCGTATTTTCATAAGCTTTCAATTGATATCCCCCCCCAAAGGGCAGACATTTTTTTTAGTTTTCCTTTCTACCTCTCCAAATTGCCCCCCAATATAAAAATTTTGCTTTTTTTACTGTGCCGTTGTTTTATCTGTGCCGAGTTTCAGCTTCCTATGTCTTACCATTGTCTTACGGTCTCTGAGAAAAATTCCTGTGACAGACGGACGGACGGACAGACACCGAGCTGATTCCATAAGTGTTCCGTTTTGCCAATTTTGGTACGGAACACTAAAAACATTATGCTGTTATAATTATGAGAACGTTTATGCAGAAGCGTTATCGCGAGTTTCATGTCTGTTGTCTTTGTTTTATTCAGCATACCCGCGACACACAAAGCCCCGCATGAACTTGACTTTTTCTAATCTTGACCAAGAAAAAATATTAATACAAAAGCATATTTTCCCGAAGCCCTTTTTCAGCATCCAGCTTATTCAAGTTAATCTGTATCGGATCGGGTTCACGTCTGTACCCGACATAATGTATAAATATAATTTCACCTCGAGACTCAAGACCGAACAAATCCAGGTGTTCATCTCACGAAAGCCTCATACGGAACGGAGGTACCTTGCGAGCAGGACGAAATCCCTATTGCGGTAGTGCGAGATAAAAACGACAAGCTGGATCTTCAAGACCGTGATGTTATTTTAGAATAGAAGTAAATTTTTTTGTTAAAAAATGCTTTGGATTTTGTTTCAATGATGTTCACCATCAATGACTTAAATCTAAACTAAAATTTTTATTTTTAAACAACTTTTTATGAGAGAGAATTTACACTAAGAGTTTGTTAGAACAAACAAAAATGAATATATATTTTTTTACGAAATACTGTTCAGCGGACAGAATTAGGAAGTGTTCAAACTCAAATGATTGAGTTTGAACACTTCCTCATTCTGTCCGCTTAGCTTCAACGTCGACAGTACACTAATAATTCCTCACAGATCAGTGTAGACCGACTATCTAAATGACTGTTATTTAGCAGTTACGGTCCGCCACAGATAAATCTAGACGACAAACTTGGCAATGTTGGCAGTGTGCCTATAGTGGCAGGCAGGCAAGTGATAGGTTTACAAAATTAATGCTCTTAAGTCCATGTTCCGCTTGTTTCAAAGATATTCAGCATAACTTGGCATCTTAGTTGTGATACCATCTTTTTTTAACAGATCTTACTGGTACCTCTTTTTGGAATAATTCTTTAATAATCTGTGGCGTAACCTGAACACATTTTTATATACGTTCAAAGCCAGATTTTATTTTTTCAGTTGTTATGTTTGCAGTTTTGTATGGGACAGCGGTTTTTTTTCGCAATTTCAGTGTTGGTCCCATAGTAAAATTTGTTCAGTTTGACGGTCTGAAGCACCCCTTTAAGTGCCCTTGAGTCCTATTTAATTTTACAACCTGTATATTGAAGTCCGCAAGATCACGTCATTTACACCACGGAGTACAAAAATAAAAAAAAATAAAAAAGATTTACATTACTATGTATGTGTGAGAAGTGTGAACACAGGTTTTTGACCTGTCCCAGTTAATCCTTAAAGGAGGATCTCACTGGGAGCATTCTTTTGCAAATAATAAGCGAGCATAACCATGGTTTTCTAAAGAACTTTTTACTTCGAATCAGATACAAAAACTAGATCGTCCTTTTCGGACAAGACAAGACGAACGCATCCCGGAAAGTATCCTCATTCCTCATACACTTCGATATTAACTTAGAAATAAATCAAAGAATAGATTTATTTAGTAACAAGATGTTTACTTAGACTAATTATATCCGGACCGGCCTTGCGGTAGCATTTCCCCTCTGCCACGGTATTAGATCAATTAATCTTGCGCATTTACACCCAATTTTATACCTTATCACTAAACGAGACAGCCTATAATAGCGAAACAATAATTTTGAACTTAGAACGATTGGGGTTTACACGAGACTACTTTTCATGATTTTGAACATTCAAAATTAGAATCTAAAGTCATAGGGAATAAAATCCAAAGTTGCGGATAACATGTTACCTCGCCCCCGGCAAAAAGTTGCAGAAAGTTTGTTAGTAGAATGACACGTGGTTACGCGTCCCGATATATAATTAGTCTAAGGATGTTTATGGTGGAGCTATGTGATTTGCCTCCATCGGAAAAGGGAAGATCTTTCGACAAGCTAAGTGTTGTGCTGCCTAGGGATCGGCAATGGTCCAACGGTTGTTAGTCTGTCGGACCTTGTATATACATGGAATATCTGTGTTAATGTCTCTTGCGCGATGTATGTCTTGCATTCGATTGTGTACCTTATGTGCCGAAGATTACGGGTTACGTGTATAACGGTGAAAGTTATCTTGTATAGAGTATATTTGCGAGGGCGACAGTAGCGCTATCTGCTGGCATCGTCGTTATAACTTGCGGTGTTGTGAGTGTTTTAATAATTGGTGTCACCTGCGGCAAACTATTATAAAACTGAAACAGAAGTGTGTCTGTACATTGAAGATATTTACAAAAAAAAAGATTACAATATGGTTTTTAGGTGTCCCTGATTCCAAATCACCAATTTTTGGATTCTTTTGTCTGTCTGTTTGTTTGTTTGAACGAGCATCACGCAAAAACTACTGAACCGATTTTGATGAAACTTTTTTAGTTTGATAGCTTATAATCTGACTTAAAATCTGGTATATATTTTATGCGGACGAAGTCGCGGGTAAAAGCTCGTGTTTAATAATTTCGAGTCGACCAATTTTTAACGGCAAAAAGCTAGCCATCTGTCTTTTCGATCTCAAAATTCGGGTGTAACTTGCACCGTAGCAACGTTTTGCTTATCAAATATCAACATCAAAAAGCCGTTTCGCAGTCACTTTATCAGTTTTTACCCCCGATTTTACACAAACGTATTGGATTCCGCCACACTATGTTGATTTGAGCTGGTCAGACAATTAACAACACCGAACATTGGTGAACCGCGTTTGCGTGTTTTATTCCGAATACGTTTTCTGTTTCGACGGTCGACGGTTTGGTCATGCAATAACAAAAGTCGATTATTCACAGTTGAATTGGTTAACAATATTGTTTTGTTAATTAATGATGTAACAGTGTACTGAAAGATTTATAATGCTAATATATGTAATGTATGCCTATAAAATTTTCATTGTGTTGTAAAAGTTACAATATGTTTTATAAAGTGTGGATCTTCTTCTTATCGTGTGGGCAGAGCCCTTGTGTCAGAGTTTTTTCAGACCGCCTTACGGCCTCTGACGTGGTTTTTATGTAACGACTACTACCACCAGAGATAGTAGCCGGGACCAACGGCTTAGCGTGCCATCCGAAGAACGGAATCATTTTTCTTTTCGGACAAACAGGTGATTCAGCCTGCAATGTCCTAACCAACTGGGGAAAAACCAAAAAAGTGACATATCACTAGGTATCCCCCGTGGGATTCGAACCCACGACCTCCGTATCGAGAGCCAATGCTCTTAACCAATAGACCACGGAGGCAGTTATAAAGTGTGGATTAGTAGATACTAGGAAGTTTAGATACTAATCAGAAATAGCGTATCTCTTTATAAGATATCAAAACGAGTTCCAAAGACAGAATATAATCCCCAGCGATATGATGAGTGCAATGTCAACGAATACAACAATATAGGGCGAAGGGAAGTGAAAAGACGCAGAAGGCTGAGCCAGAAATAGACAGAGAGATAGAGAGGAACAGAGATAAACTGGAGCAGTTCAATATTAGATCTAAGATTGTTACATAATGTTTTAATTTAATGTAAAGGAAAAGGATGTAAAGGATGTAACAAAACACCCTAGTACTATTTAAAGGTGTGGTTTAGAGTACTAAACTGAACACCACTATGTAGAAAAAAAATTAAAAATATCAACTGTCTCAGACATGTTCGATGGTTTAAACCATACTCCTTTAAATATTACTAGTGTTTCGTTACACCGTACAAAGTACAATCCTTGGAGATTGATATCCAAAACCGGGAGATCTTAGGTTTCTTCCCCTCAATGGTATCGCCTTCTTCATTTACCATATATTTGACGGGTGAAGAAAGCAAAAAGTATCGGGGTAACATAAAAGATCGAACTGGTTGGAAGTGTTGGTGGCTTGTGAGCCCCCACAACAAGATTATAAGAGATAAGATAAGTACAATTTGTAAGTGAAGTTCACCAATCTGTATTCGGCACACTTGGTGGACTAACTACTAAATACACCGTCACCGTTACGCATGTGTCTTATAGTGGAAACGCACAAAACAAAGGTCAATTCAATTCAATTCAAAAAAAATTATTCAAAATAATATCATATAGATAGCTTTTTGACGTCATTTTTTGACTCTACCACCGCGTCGGAAGGTGTTCCGTTGAGAGAAGATGCGGCCAGAAACTCTACAACACACATCTTTTAAACAAAACAAAATGTACAAAGTACAATTAAAATATAATATTGCATTACATAGTGTAAAATTGTCAAGACCAGACATTTTGGTCATTCAAATAATCATCGAGTTTATAGTAACCTTTTTTACAGAGGACTTGTTTAACATGGGACTTAAACTTTTTGTCTGGTAAGTTTAGAATATCCTCTGGTATCTTATTAAAAAAGCGTATACAGTCCATGAAAGATATGTTGACTTTACTGAGTCGAAAATGTGGGAATACTAATATATTTTATTTCTTGTATTGTAATTATGAACGTCACTGTTTTTTGGAAAGACAGACAAATTTTTCCCAACATATAAAATATTTTCGTAAATATATTGACTGTAGTGAGTCTCGACAACGCAGATTATAAATGGCTCGAATTGCCCGCTTTTGAAGGATAAAGATAGCCTCAACATCTGTAGCACGGCCCCACAGCAAAATACCATAAGACATGATACTCGTACTGTGAAAGTAGCTGAAATATACAAGTCTTGCAGTAGCTATATCAGTTAGCTGTCTAATTTTCCGAACTGCATAAGCTGCAGAGCTCAGGAATATTGTGTTATAAAGAACTGCTAAGTACTAACTTCCTTTCCGGAGCAAATTCTCGAACGTGAATTTAAACCCACATAGCAAATTACCATAACACGTACACTACAACCCAAGGCCCTCTCAAACACACATTTTAGTAACCCAATGTCACCGCAGTTAATTCCACGCCTAACTCAAGTGACTCGGCGGGAACTAGCGTAAATTGGACAAAGCAACAAATAGCTGTAGACAAACGTCTTGCTTTACATTAGTGTTGCACTCTGTTGGATTACTGTTACTTACATTACTTTAGTTATTTAGCAGACTACACTTTTTTTTTTTAAGAAAACGTTAGAGGGGCTACCTGAGTATCTAGGCTTTACATTAGGCGATTTCCTAGAGAAGAGCAAATAATAAAACCGGTCAAGTTTGAGTCGGGCTACTCGCGCACCGAGGGTTCCGTACCACACCACCACAGAAAACAACGTTATTAACTTAGAAAAAAAATATTTTTTTTTGTAAGGGACCTTTAGCACGAGACCGACTCACTCTTGGCCAGTTTTTAGTATTTGTTGTTATTTTGTAGAGTTTGCTCTATAATCACACTAAGTTTGACGCTTGTATGTATTACCATTTTTACAATAGAGCGTGGAGAAAAAACGTTGATAAAAACTAGTTTCTTGTTGAGAACCCGCCCTTAATTTTTAAATTTTTGAAATTTTTATTATATGTAAACAAATCCGCCGTAATAACGTATAATCTGAGAAAATTTTAACTATCTAGCTATTACGGTTCAAAAGTTACAGTCCTAAATAGGTAGGACTGACAGACGGATAACGTAGGCTTAGTAATAGGGTCCCGTTTTCACCCTTTGGGTATACGGAACCCAAAAAATTACCAACACCACAAAGATGATTCCCGTCGTTCGATTCGATCAAGTTCTAACAATGTGGTAGACTAACTTCCATATACCTCCTTAAGGGTAGGCTTGTTTCCTCAGTGAGAAGTATGAAGGATGATGATGACGAATCAAAAAGTTACACGGAAATAAAAACCACTTATTATCTGGTAGATAGGTGTGACTATTATTTTCTCACCAAAGGCAGAAAGTTATACTTCACCATGGTGATTGCTAGGCCGCATGAGTTGACAGATCTACATAGGGCGTAACAAAACACACTAGTAATACTTAAGGGGGTGCTTCAGACCATCAAACTGAACAACTTTCACTATGGAGCCAATAACGAAATCGCGAAAAAAAAATCCGCTCTTTCATACAAAACTGCAGTACTGTCTCGACTCAAATGTATGGGATGGCAGATTTTTTTAAATTATTTCTCGACTTTGGCTCCATAGGGAAAAATGTTCAGATTGATGGTCTGAAGCACCCCCTTAAGTATTACTAGGGTGTTTTGTTACACCCTGTATTTTAACACTACCTGCTGTTCGGGTATTGTCAATAAGTCCCTCCATTAGGCATTTCTCTCGGCTTATCTGTTATCTCCAAAGAATAAAATACCTGAATAAGCATTTTCCAAAACCGATGCTTTGGAACTTAAAAAAGAATAATAATAATAATTCACGTTGACATTACACATAAATAAATGGGACATAATGACATTGTAATAAATTGACAAATTAAATGAATTCGAACGATTCATGATCAATAATTATGAATGGGCATTCGAATGCTGGCCAACAAAATAATCCAATAAATTGTTTATTCTTTTTACCTACAATCGTCTGTTTGTTTTAATCTTCTGGTGGTATTGTATGAGGCGACTAAAAGGAAGAGAGCCTTTTTGAAGTCACACGACATGCTGACGGCACTTGGGCGGCACGCATTTTACTTACATTCGATGTATCAAAACCATAAAGGTATCATATAGAGGAACTGACAGCTGAGAGAGCAAGATGTACCTAGCGGCGCCACGTATAATAGAAATAAATACGTGAGGCGAGGCAATAGAACCGTTTTTGGGAACTTGTCAGCACAATCGACAGGGTAAATATTCGTGCTCTGTGAATAATTAGTGAATCTAAAGTGAAGTCGTAGATTATTTTGTGAAATATACTAACACTTTTTACACATATTTCATTAAATTACCTACGATTTCATGTTAGATTCACAATTATACACAGAACTCGAAGTTTTAGGGTGCCGATAACTGCCGACAAATGCACAAAAAACGGTTTCATTTGACAACTCATGTCAGTTACTCTAATAAAACATAACACAGACATAAGACAAGAAAATACCGCCCGCATCTCGCTCGTACGCGGTCCACTCCACAAGACTGGAAAAGGCCCAGGTTTTTTATATAGATATTTCCGTGGGCTATTAATGCTGGCCCCTTTCACTACTTGACATGTATTGTACCATTCGACACGTCATTAATCCTGAAACCCTTAATGTACTAAAAAGACTCATTACTACAACTTCACGCAGAGGAAAAATATTTTGAAAGTTGTCGAAGTTTCTGACTACCCCAAACAGGATTATAGTGCCTCCGTGGTCTAATGGTTAAGAGCATTGGCTCTCGATACGGAGGTCGTGGGTTCGATTCCCACGGGGGACACCTAGTGATATGTCACTTTGTGCGTTTTTCCCCAGTTGGTTAGGACATTGCAGGCTGAATCACCTGATTGTCTGAAAAGAAAAGTGATTCCGTGCTTCGGATGGCACGTTAAGCAGTTGGTCCCGGCTACTATCTCTAGTGGTAGTAGTCGTTACATAAAAACCACGTCAGAGGCCGTAAGGCGGTCTGAAAAAACTCTGACACCAGGGCTCTGCCCACACGATAAGAAGAAGAAGAAGGATTATAGTTTAGTTTACCATACCCATAACCATAATTCTTACAAAGTGTCATAAAAACCTTGCTACTACTACGAACAATCTTCTGAAACGTATGTATGTATGTATAAAATGTACTCATGGAGCATTATGCTCACGACTATATGTACTCATGTACTTAGATTAACCGATTCTGCATATTTTACGTTAACTTATCTACGCCTACGTGCGGTTTCAATGGAAATACGTTGTTTTGCTACGTGAACGTTGAACGAAATACCTACAAAACGGATTTAACCCAAATACGCAACATAACTTTCATGAAACATATTTTGCTTAATCTAAGAGATTGTGTGAAGGTATCACTTAATTTTCTTGAGCGTTAAAGCTCTTTGAGAAGAATTGCTGGGAAAATAATTTTAGCTTTTGAATAACTAGACTATTTATCAACAGCCTTCGTAGAAACTCAGAATTTTTTATATTTTATATAGTGTTTTGGCGTATCAAATCAGATACGCTAAAACTCAAAAAGATCCGATTTTTCAAAGCAAGTTGTTTTATCTACTCTGCGGCCGTAGAATAATGCGCTATATCACATCTCGTTCGTTCCCGCGCAAATAAACGAAAGAGAGCTAAGGCGCAATAGCGCTATTTAAGGGGTTTCCCTGACCGAACGACCTTGACTCTTTCAGAGCCACCTCACCTCTACTAAACTACGTCATTTTAGTAGGTATACCTATTTTTGACTAGCTTGTCCTTCATTATGTCACAGTGGAGCCTTCTAATCCAAGGAAATCACATTCTAAAATCATAAGAATTCGCCTCAAATTTAACAATTATCTAATTAACTCATTAAATATTGGTCTTAAAAAGAATTTGCTAAATATCAATTTTAGATCTTAATATTGTCTACACAAAGGTATGTGTCTCAAGTAAATGTGACTTCAACTTTAGAAGTAGATGCACATAATAAAGATTTTTTCCAATATTTAGGCTTTCCTTTGAACACAGGTTTCATATGTATTTTATAGAAAAATAAGAAATATGATCTATAGAAAATAAAGCCGAGATGTTGAAGAATATTGCTACACTTTTCAATTATTTGTATGTCTTTCAAATAACGAGATGATAGCTTCTAAAGACCAGTAAAATATGGCCCGAGCTAGCGTTTACCTATCTTCCATACTACTACGGCCGCTGCGCTGATCAATGATATTAGTAAAGCATGTAGGAATCAGCTTATGGATATTAAATAAGTAAGAAAACTACCTATATCTAGTAGGTAAGTAGAGATCTGCTGCAGTGTCTCAAACAAAGTTACTGATTTATGAAAGAGAGTTTACGAAAATAAAAAAAAAACTATTCTTTTCTGATCAGACCTTTGCTAAAACTACGCCTTTGAAGAAGAAAGATTGGCATTGAATGATAACAGGTTGATAATGTTGACAGGTAATTAATGATAACACTCTTCTTCTTGCATATAATATTTGCTATTTCATATTTGTACCCGTAAATACAATTTGATATTAAATAAACACCACACCATATTTTGTTCGACAGTCCCCAAAATTAATACCACTATCATGATAATTATATTATAACGTGGTAATTTGTTTTTCGAAAACTAAAACGTAAGTTCTATTATTATTCACCTTTTGTTTAACCACACAAATGAATTGTGTATGATAATTGTACAGGTTCGGTTCGGGTCATAATTATCCTATGACCCGCATAATGAATCTGAAATATCACGAGGAATAACGTACGATAGATATAATATAGGTACATAAGCATAACAAACAATGAACGATATTAATATTGATTCTGAAACGACAGTTAATTCAGATTATAATTTACTAGCGGCCCGTCCCGGCTTCGCACGGGTGGACGTCTAATCTTTTCTAGCAATAAATATAGCCTATGTTACTCAGGGTGAATGCAGCTTTCTAATGGTGAAAGAATTTTTTAAATCGGCCCAGTACTTTTTGAGCCTATTCATTACAAACATACAAACATACAAAAATAGGTACAAATCTTTCCTCTTTATAATATTAGTGTAGATTTATACACGGAAGAAAAATATCAAATACTAGCGGCCCGTCCCGGCTTCGCACGGGTGGACGTCTTATCTTTTCTAGCAATAAATATAGCCTATGTTACTCAGGGTGAATGCAGCTTTCTGATGGTGAAAGAATTTTTTAAATCGGCCCAGTACTTTTTGAGCCTATTCATTACAAACATACAAAAATAGGTACAAATCTTTCCTCTTTATAATATTATTATCAAATTATCATATATTGAAGATAGTTTTGATTCAAAGGAAACATTATCTTAATGTTTTGGATAAAAAGAACCGGTAAAAATATTTTCTGAGCTGGGAATTAAACCTACGAAAAAGAAAAAAAGATCACCATGTGTTTATATAGAAGAGATGCGAGGCGGTGGCGGGTAATCAAAGTAACACCAATATAAACCTTATATTACGTAGCATAGCGTCGTTTTTTGACGAAAAGATAAATCGCGCCCCCGCCACGCGAGGCGACGCCGCCTGGAGGCGCGGGCGTAATTTAAAAAAACGACTCTATGCTACGTACTATAAGGTTTATATTGCCGCTCCCCGCCCGCGAAATGTCCGCGCCACGTCACTTCTGCTCTATACAGGGTGTACATTAAAATGGGACAGCTACTTAAAGGGGTGCTTCAGACCATCAAACTGAACAACTTTCTCTATGGGACCAATATCGAAATCGCGAAAAAAAAATCTGCTGTCCCATACATTTCAGTCGAGTTATGTTTGCAGTTTTGTATGGGAGAGCGGATTTTTTTTTCGCGATTTCGATATTGGTCCCATAGAGAAAGTTGTTCAGTTTGATGGTCTGAAGCACCCCTTTGAGTAGCTGTCCCATTTTATTGTACACCCTGTATAAGGGTCAGTGATTATAATTTACCACTCGAAACGTAAGAGCACCTACAGATTTACACCAGCCGAACTTCACAGTACTGTAATTCTTACGTCATCAAAGTCGCACATCGCATGCCAGTCAGAAATTAATGAGTAATAGCTTACCCCTAGTCAAAACACACCCCCTTACTTCATTTACAGGGATTATTGATGATATAAGGCAGGGCCAAAGCAATTTTGGCTATTAGTGAAAAATGAAAAGGTCCCCGCTATTAAAAGAAATTTATGCGTATGCATTGTAATATTAATTGACGACCCGGTTGGTGTAATGGTTACCACGCCGGACTGCCAAACCAGGGTCCTGGGTTCGAATCCCGGTTCGGTCATGGATGTTTACATGTTTGTGCCGTTGTTGTATGGTTTCCATAATAAACAGCCTATTAATAGTGCTTTCTTGGGATCATTACAATGTATGTGCCTGTGAGCGTTATTTATTTATTTATTTATTTATTTATTAATGTATTAGAAATTCAAGAAATAAAACCGGTCAAGTGCGAGTCGGGCTACTCGCGCACCGAGGGTTCCGTACCACACCACCACAGAACACAACATTATTAACTTAGAAAAAAACTTGTTTTGTCCGGGACCTTTAGCGCAAGACCGACTCACACTTGGCCAGTTTTTAGTATTTGTTGTTATTCAGTAGAGTATGCTCTATAATCACACTTAGTTTGACGCTTGTATGTGTTACCGTTTTTACGATAGAGCGTGAAGAAAAAACGTTGATAAAAACTAGTTTCTTGTTGAGAACCCCCGTTAATTTTTAACTTTTTGACGTTTTTATTATTTGTTAACAAATCCACCGTTAATAAATTTCAACTATCAAGCTATTACGGTTAAAAAGTTACAGGCCAAATGGGTAGGACAGACGGACGGACAGACGGACGGACGGACGGACGGACGGACGGACGGACGGACGGACAACGTAGGCTTAGTAATAGGGTCCCATTTTCACCCTTTGGGTACGGAACCCTAAAAATGAAAAGGTCCCCGATATTAAAAGAAATTTATGCGTATGCATTGTAATATTAATGTATTAGAAATGCAAGAAAAAATGTGTATAGCGCTAAGCGCTTTGTTTTATAGCAATTGTTTTAACTACGATGACATTTTACGATTGGAATGAGTAATGGTAATAATAGTTTACGCTAATTAATAGTGTACTTTACTCGTAAGTCGTGTGAAGGATTTTCTATGCATGATGGTTTGGTCACGCATAAATGAGAAATTAATAAGAGCAGTTTAACCATTGTTGTTGCAAACTTCTTTGTATAATATTATTTCTTTTCTTTTAATTTGTACTTTGTTTTGTTTTTTTATGGTTTTGACAGACGCAAATAAATTCCTTTCCACATAGCAAAGGTTTTTGCTTTTTTAAAGAAAATAACTGTTTTGGAGCTCTGCGAGCTCAGTAACAGCTTTGGTCCTTCAAGGAAAACCAGCTTCAAGTTCACGATGGTTAATACACGTTCACGTCCGGTCCCGGAGCCGACAGTGGCGGAGGCCCTGCCGTCCTCGAGTTCGAGAGACGCGCCTCCCGCAGCGGCGGAGGCCCTGCCGTCCTCGAATACGAAAGACGCGCCTCCCGCAGCGGCGAAGGCCCTGCCGTCCTCGAATACGAGAGACGCGCCTCCCGCAGCGGCTAAGGCCCTGCCGTCCTCAAATTTGAAGGACGCGCCTCCGACTGCGTCGTTGTCAGCCCAGCCACGGGAGCGGTATGTGCCTTCAGTAACTCCAAGCAAATCTTCGTCGACAGTCAAGGCGAGGATATTAGCTGCCGAGGCACAACATGCGAGGCGCCTTGCTGAGGCAGAGCGAGTCGCCGCCGAAGCCGAGCTCCGAGCGGAGATAGCCGCGATAGAGGCGGAGAGCTCTCGCTGTAGCAGCCGTTCCGCCGTGGAAGAATGGCTTGATGCCACACGCGGCAGAATGGCTGGTGTAGATGTAGCTGAGTATGATTCACAGATACAGAAGACATGCATGGACCCGTCTCAACGAGCGCAAGCCAGGCTGGCGCCACACCCACAGCCCGACGCGGGAGTGTGGACATCCCAGCGGCCTGAGGGGGTCCCACGGCGGCCAACCAGCGAGGTGGCAGCACAAGATGAAGCCGCTGGTAGTCCACCAGCTACCGCGGTCGAACCTGCCGTCCTTCACCTTACAAAAGCCTTAGAACTGTTTGTTTCAAACGTAGGTGTAAAGAATAAACCGCACAGCTCTGTAAACCTCCCCCTTTTTGACGGTAGATCGCCAGCTGACTGGCTCAGTTTTAAACGTATCTTTGAGGACACGGCAGCCTATTTTTCAGCTGTGGAGAACTTGGCTCGATTGACCGTCGCATTGCGAGGCGCAGCGCGCGAAGCGGTAAGCGTGCTGCTGGTTTCAGCACGCGAGCCTGCTGAAGTGATGCGCGCGCTTGAGATGCGTTTCGGGCGGCCCGAGTTCATCGTTTTGCAAGAGATAGCTGCAGTGCGCGCGTTACCTCGTGTCAGTGCAGACGGTAAAGATTTGGTCACGTTTGCGTGCCGAGTGCGTAACTGTGTGGAGATAATTAAACTATTAAATCAGGAGGATTATTTGTATTCGCCTGAACTTTTTAACGTATTGATCTCAAAGATTCCCACACTTTTACGCACTCGATGGGTCGACTACGCAGATGTTCATCTCTGTGAAAACAGAACCAAGCTAGAGCTGTTTGCAAGTTTTTTGTCGCGCGAGGTGGACCTGCACGCGAAGTTTGGAAGTATATCCGAGCAGTCCACATCATGGCCAGCGTTTGACTACAATAAAAGGTCGAGAGATAAGGTTAACAGCGTTTCGGAAAACAAACAAAATAGGACACCGCCAAAAGTTTCATCAAAATCGGTTGGTTCGGAAAATGAAGGGAAAGTTTCATCAAAATCGGTTGGTTCGGAAAATGAAGAAATTCAATGCATTTTTTGTGAAGGGGCTCATGACATCACTCAATGTCATAAGTTCAAATCATTGACAATAGATGACAGATGGGTTTGGACAAGACAGAAAAAAGTTTGTCATAGATGTTTGAAAAAAGGTTTACACAGATATAGGTTTTGTCGCACCAAGGAGTTGTGTAACGTTAAAGATTGTGTTTACCGTCATCACAAACTATTTCATAATTTCGAATCCGTAAATAATTTTGTGGGCAATACTCTTGAGGATGCGGATCCTGAGAAACCCTCTACTTCAGGTTCTAAAGAGGTAAAACCGGGCTCTGAGAAGCCCTCTGCTTCAGGGTCCAAAGAGGTAAAGGCGCTTCCTCCGGAGGTGCAATCAGAGGTCATTGTGGCTCATGCTGCAACGTCGCCTAAAGCTAGTGACTCTCTGGGTAACCCTCGACCACTTCTTAAGATTGTAGCAGTGACAGTAACTGGCCCAGCCGGTAGTGTGGACACTTATGCGTTGTTGGACGACGGTTCCACTGCCACGTTTATCGATGCTGAAATAGCATCGCGCATCGGTGTTAAAGGGGCCCAGGGACAGGTTCACCTCGATTGTGTTGGTGGTTTATCGAAAGAAACTAAAGTTCAGTACGTTGATTTCAAAATTAAGGGTTTGCATTCCTCGGAAACACACGTGGTCCGCAATGCTCGCGCTATTAGTGATCTAGGTATGGCACGTCAGTCGGTTCTTCGTTGTGGTTTGCAGCAGTTCCCTTATCTGTCTGATTTGGCTGATGTGTTATCATATGACGACGCAAAGCCAATGATCTTAATAGGCATGGACAATTGGCACCTCACGGTGTCCAGGTTAACGCGAAGAGGCACTAGGTCCCAGCCAGTAGCTGTCAATACTGCGCTGGGTTGGGTGTTGTTCGGATTTGGGTGTAGCAAGAGTAAACCTATAGAGTTAGTGAACCATACAACTCTTCATGAGGTTGATGACCTGGATGCTCAGAGTTATCGGCTTTCGCTGGAAAACCTGATAAAAGAGCAGTACAAGTTGGATGCTGTGGGAATCGTCAAACATGAGCCTAGAAATATCGACGATAAACGTGCAGTCCAAATTCTAGAGCGTACAGCTCATCGTCTACCTAGCGGGCGTTTTGAAGTCGGTCTTTTATGGAGGTCAGATAACTTGGTAGTGCCTAATAGTTACGGTCTAGCTCTGTCACGATTTCTTAGTCTAGAGAGAAAGATGCATAAAGATCCGGAATACGCTGAACGTTATAGGCAAAATATTAATGACACTTTGAAGAAAGGCTATGCTGAGGAGTGCACAAATACTGTAGGCACGTCTACTTGTTGGTATCTGCCTCATTTTGGCGTAACTAATCCTAATAAACCCGGGAAATTGCGTGTTGTTCATGATGCAGCTGCCAAATCGAGCGGAGTCAGTCTTAATTCTCTTTTGTTGACTGGACCTGATTTACTTCAACCTCTTCTGCATATCCTTTTACGTTTTAGAGAGGAAAAGATTGCGATGACTGCGGACATTAAGGAAATGTTTCCCCAAGTGAAAATTTTAGAAAAAGATAGGGATGCGCAAAGGTTTCTGTGGCGCGATAGACCAGACACTCCCATAAAAATTTATAGAATGTCGTCAATGATTTTTGGAGCGGCATCTAGCCCTTCCACCGCGTTGTATATAAAAAATAGAAATGCAATGGAGGTGCAGGATCGGTACCCTGATGCTGCGCATGCCATTTTACACGATCATTATATGGATGATTATATTGGTAGCGTGGCTACAGTAAAATCTGCAGCCAAATTAGCTGCTGACATTGTCTCAGTTCATGATAGAGCTGGCTTTGAGATGCGAGGTTGGGTGTCGAATGATCCGACCGCGCTATCTCTAATACCCAAAGATCGCTTACTTTTAGCTAACGCAGATGTAGATTTAGGTGGTTTACACACAACCACGACCGTTCGCACTCTGGGTCTGATTTGGCAACCTGCTCAAGATGTCATTGGTTTTAATACAGGTTTAAAAGAAGAACAGGGGTTGCCAGATCGGCTCACGAAGCGTAACGTGCTCTCGCATGTTATGCGCGTATACGACCCAGTTGGGTTCTTGGCTCCTATTGTTATAAGAGGGCGCATTATGCTTCAAGAGGCTTGGCGAAAGGCTCTTGACTGGGACGACGAGCTCTCTCAAGTTGACAGTCAGGCTTGGAGAGATTGGTTTATGGATTTGTTACATGTTTCAAGTCTTAAGATACCTCGTCGCTACAACTTGAGAGATTTTGAAGTCTTTAAGCGTGAGCTGCACATCTTTTCAGATGCAAGTGGTCTCGGTTATGCAGCTGTCGCTTATTGGCGTTTTGTGTACGCTGACGGGCATGTTAAGGTCGCGCTTGTTAGTAGTAAAGCACGTGTGGCATCTTTATCTTCAGTTTCAATCCCAAAACTCGAACTGCAGGGAGCACTGGTTGCCGCTCGCCTCGCTGACACGATTTGCGAGGCACATAGGTATAAGCCCTCAAGACGCGTCTTTTGGTGCGATTCCATGACCGTCATTTGGTGGCTTCGTAGTACTCCAAAGAAGATTCGACCCTATGTTGCTAATCGTATCGGCGAGATTTTAGAGTTAACCAACCACTGCGAATGGCGTTGGGTTCCGGGGTCTTTAAATGTGGCTGACGATGCTACTCGAATAAAACGCGGCACTCTAACTCCTGAATCGCGTTGGATTAGTGGACCTCAGTTCCTAATTTCGGAGAAGGACTGGCCCACTGAAACCCCAATTGATTTTCCACAAGATAGCTGTCATTGCACAATTCATAGTAATGATCAAGTCTCATCTCCGTCACGTCCACTATCAGCTGACCCCAGTCGTTTTAGTTCATGGTGTCGGCTGGTGCGGGCAACAGCAACCGCGCATCAATTCATCACATTATTGCGAAAGCATAGTTTTTTTAAAAGGGGGTTTGATGTCAGTAGTATGCAGTTGTTGGGGGGATGTTTATGTACATTTATCCCATTTGTATCTGGTAGGCCAAGTTCTAGGTATAGTTTACCATTAGCTAGAGCCTTAAATGCGCAAGATTTACGCCTTGCTGAGGTTCATGTCCTTCGCCAGAGCCAAGAGGATTCCTTTGGGAAAGAAATTATCTATTTGAGAAGCGGAAGGCCTCTACCACCACGCAGCCGCCTCCATGGTTTATCTCCTTATATTGGAAAGGATAATTTACTTCATCTATTGGGTCGCATTGCTTCCGTCGAAGATGTGAGTGAAGACGTAAAGTTCCCGGTTATACTTGACGGTAAACATCCAGCTGTTCGCCTACTTGTTTTGTTCTATCACCAAAGGGCCACACACGCAAACACCGAGATGGTTGTTAATGAATTGCGTCAACGTTACTGGATTTTGAGTCTTCGAAACGTCGTCAGGTCTGTGGCCTACAATTGTCAATTTTGCCGACTCCGGAGAGCTTCGCCGTTACAGCCGCCGATGGGTGACTTACCAGAGGCTAGACTAGCCCATCACCGAAGGCCCTTTTCTTTCGTGGGCTTGGATTATTTCGGACCGGTTCAAGTAGCTGTAGGGCGCAGACGTGAAAAGAGATATGTTGCACTTTATACCTGTCTAGTGTCTCGAGCAGTGCATTTAGAACTCGTAAACAGCCTGTCCACGGATGCAGCTATCATGAGCCTGAGAAGATTCATCGCACGTCGGGGAGCTCCAGCACAAATTTACTCTGACAACGGAACGGCTTTCGTCGGCGCGAGTCGCGTGATGAGAGCTTTATATGGAGAAGCAGCGGAAAACTTCGCAGCCAACGAGGCTATCGAGTGGCGGTTTATTCCACCGGCAGCTCCCTTTATGGGTGGAGCCTGGGAGCGCCTCGTCCGAAGCGTTAAAACGGCGCTGAAGGTGACGCTTCGGGATCGGACGCCAACAGAAGAGGTACTCGCGACATTGCTGGCGGAAGCGGAGGCGACGGTCAACTCACGGCCATTGACACACGTATCTCCGGACCCTGAGGACCCGGAGGCGCTGACGCCCTTTCATCTGATTTACGGGTCTTCGTCAGGGCGGTCGATTCCGTATGCTGCGACAGATAGCGACCTCAACTGCAGAGTTGGATGGAGGAAGGCGGTGAGGTTGGCAGATCACTTCTGGCGGCGATGGGTGGCGGAATACTTACCCACTCTATTACCGAGAAGGTCAGGTGGTTCGGCGCCTAATTTGGCTATTGGAGATCCAGTGTTAGTGGTGGACAGTGGTCTGCCCCGAGGAACGTGGCCCAAAGGTCGTATCGAGCGTGTCTATCCTGGGACTGACGGGACAGTGCGCGTTGTGGACGTAAGGACCTCAGCGGGTTTGATTTTAAAGCGCCCAGCTAGGAAAATTGTTTTAATACCAGCCTAAATGGCCCTATGTCCGTATGGTATAGAATAATCCTTGTATATATTTGTATTATATTTGTCAATTCTTAGTGTGCAGGTGAAAATGTTTATGTTGCGTTGTTTTTATGGTCTTAGGCGCCCCAGTAAAAGTTTAAAATTATTTTGCAAATGTCTGCATTGTGCACTAAGGTATAAGAGGTTTTTTTTTATTACATGTATTGTACAGATTTAGGGTTTGCTTGTTTTGTTATACTTTGGGGGGAGAGAATGTTGCAAACTTCTTTGTATAATATTATTTCTTTTCTTTTAATTTGTACTTTGTTTTGTTTTTTTATGGTTTTGACAGACGCAAATAAATTCCTTTCCACATAGCAAAGGTTTTTGCTTTTTTAAAGAAAATAACTGTTTTGGAGCTCTGCGAGCTCAGTAACAATTGTATTGATTCTTTTTTTGCGATTCCGAAGTCAATTCGATAGTGAAAGTCTTAGACAATTTAATAGGGACTCGCCTTGCGGTAGCATTTCCCCTCTGCCACGGTATTAGATCAATTAATCTTGCGCATTTACACCCAATTTTATACCTTATCACTAAACGAGACAGTCTATAATAGCGAAACAATAATTTTGAACTTAGAACGTTTGGGGTTCACACGAGACTACTTTTCATAATTTTTAACATTCAAAATCAGAATCTATACTTATGGGGAATAAAATCCAATGTTGCGGATTTCATGTTACCTCGCCCCTTGCAAAAAGTGGCAGAAATGTTTCTTAGTAGAATGACACGCGTAACTCATCCCTATTAAATTGTCTAAGGTGAAAATAAAGAACGCATGGTCAAAATATCTGCACTCACCAAACATTTACCCTGTACTTTATTTATATTAATTTATTATGTTAGAATGAGTTGTCTAAGAATTATACATAATAATTATGTAAAAAATATTATGTTTAACATTTTTTTACTGCGCTTAATTGAAAATCCAAGTCTAAACTCAACAAAATAGGTAAAGGTAAGAATATAGATATCAACAAGATATTCACATTAAAAATATCCAAGTTTCGGGTTCACTGACGGAGAGCAATGATAGCCCGCCCATATAGAGAGCTAGCACCTCAATCTTGAGGCGGCGCCGGCGGTTCGATTCCTGGCAACATCATGAGGAAACCTGTATTCCCGAGAGTGAAAAGAAAATACCATAAGTTCAGAAGTACGCTTAAAATAGAGGTGAGCTTGGGGCGAACACAAAGAACCAGCGATGGTAAGCATCATAAGCATATGTTCACGACTATATTCCCCGAGGGGGTAGTCAGAGATATTCTGAAACTTCAGAACATCCACGTTTCACTAGTAGTACCGACACTGCCAATGTGACGGGAAGTGAGCCCGTCGCCACTTGTAATGGACAGAAGGTACAATACATGCCTCGAAATTCAAGCATGCAGGTTTCCTCACGATGTTTTCCTTCACCGAAAAGCCAGTGGTGTTACAAATCGTACATAAATTCCGAAAAACTCATTGGTACGAGTCAGCTTGGACGGGGATCAAACCATCGCCTCCTGCACGGCAGGCAAAGTTACTCGCCACTGGACCACCACGGCTTTGAAGAACTTGTGATGGTCTCTGTATTATATAACGACCCTTGCTTGCAATAGCCAAACCACAAATCAATCGACCAACGGGTTCACTAATATTTTGGAACGATAGGTAAGTAGAAACACAAAGACATTTTTACAGCAAAGCAACATATGCTCACGACTATATTCCCCAAGGGGGTAGTCAGAGATATTCACACACGACATTGACATTTTTACAATATCTAAATTTTTTGACTATTCATTAAATTACATTTTTAGGTTAAGTTCTTTTGCTGCAGTAAATACTTACTTGAAATCCTGGTTTACGAAATCAATGAGAGTAATCTGGCTTTGCAGACACTTTTTATTACTATAATTAACATAGTAGGGTAAAAATTTATCGAATTTTCGTGTTCTTCAAACTTTGTAGACATTTTATGAAATTAGCTATTTAAGACCTAAAGAAAGCCTAAAAGCTTTGCGAAAGAACTATTAGTTTCCTTTTAAATATGACAGTGACAAAATGTTTCGGCAATATTTTTTTTTAATTCTGTCGTTTGAGTATCAATATCTTCACGATTTTATTTACAGAAGGGGACAGACAGAGATATTCTAAATACAGCATTATCAAAATAGGTATTTATATTTTCAAGCAGCACCCGAACCTTAGGCAACATGAAAGGTAGTGAGCCCGTTGCATAAGAATTTTAATTTATCGCTATTATTTTGATTATACAGGGTGTAACAAAACACCCTAATAATACTTAAGGGGGTGCTTCAGACCATCAATCTGAACAACTTTCACTATGGAGCCAAAATCGAGAAAAAAAAATGCCTTCCAATACATTTGAGTCGAGACGATACTGCAGTTTTGTATGAAAGAGCGGATTTTTTTTTCGCGATTTTGATATTGGCTCCATAGTGAAAGTTGTTCAGTTTGATGGTCTGAAGCACCCCCTTAAGTATTACTAGGGTGTTTTGTTAAACCCTGTATTTATTGTAATTACTCAAAATGTCCATTAGATTACGATAATTCTCAGTTATAAATTACAGTCATGCTTTGCCTTTTTTACTCATTATCATTAGGTACAAACATTTAATTGACCAAGCATTAATTACATATTGGGTATGGAATGAACTGATATATCACACTTCACCATCTTCCCTGACCCAAGAAAATAAATTAAAATACGTTAACTGAACAAAACACGAATCTACAAAAAAACGAATGCAGTCATGAAATTAAACAATGTCACAGTGACATTCATGACCGCTATGTAGTAATGTCAGGTCAAACTATGACGTCGCATGTCACAACCAAATTAACTGACGAACTATCAACCTAAAAAAGCACAACGCACACATTATTTTTACCTTACATTGTTGCTGAAAATAAACCTTAAGTCTTAAATATAAAAGCTATATTATGTGTGGTCTTTACGACGTTTTAAGTTTGCGAGTGACTGTTGAAATTTTCCGTGTGAAACGTTTTAACGAAAGTTTTCAAGGGTCGTTGGTTCGTATTGCTCGTTAATAGAATATCTTTGGTCAGCTTAATAACGCGGAATGTGAATATACAATCGAGATTGTTTGATTCTGATTCCACATTTTTCCTTTTTTGTGCGTATTATAATAACTTACTTTTTATACAGGGTGGCCCAGAGAGAAATGCACTTTTGATTTCGCGCGCATTTCTAAACGACAAAATGTTGGGGCGCGGGAGCGGTAGCAGAGCTGCGTTCCGAACCTACACCCTACGTGCACCCAGAGTGCACCCCGAGCGCAACTTTTCGCACTAAACGCCGGCCGTTCAGAGCCTCGATGAAAGAAGTTTTACTATAGAGCGAGTTGAAAAAACAACCGCACCCAAACGTTCTGAATGCAGCCCAGTGCATAGCATGGGCTTTGTAATTTTAGTCACCATGAATCGTTAAATAGTAGAGCAGCGCGCGTTTTGTGTACGCGTATTTTATGAGAATGCTCGATCTCATGTGACTGTTCGACGGGTTTACCGTGATGATCTCGAATTGCGGTGCATCAGTGAGTTGGCCAAGCACTAATTTTATTAAGCAATGAGCTTTTACCCGCGACTTCGTCCGCATAAATTATATACCAGATTTTAAGTCAGATGATAAGCTATCAAACAAAAAAGTTTCATCAAAATCGGTTCAGTAGTTTTTGCGTGATACTCGAACAAACAAACACCCAAACAAACAAACAAACAAACAAACAAACGAACAAACAAACAAACAAACAAACAAACAAACAAACAGACAGACAAAAAATCCAAAAATTAGTGATTTCGAATCAGGGACATCTAAAAATATTATCGTAATTTTTTTTTTGTAAATATCTTTAATGTACAGACACACTTCTATTACAGTTTTATAATGGATTAGAAATTAGAAATTAGAAATTCGAATGGATAGGATCGATGCAAAAAATGCGGCTTCGCGGTCGCCAAAGAGTATCCCGGACCGACTAACATTCAGCGAGTTCGAAAATCTGTAGGCGTCAAGCTGTGACCGTCAATTTAGAGCTCTATACTGCCATGCTGAGAAGTTTTTTGATCCCAAAACTGCAAGAATCGTCAGGCTATAACAGTAACTATTAGTTCCAGCAAGATGGGGCTACGTTTCATACTTCAAATGAGAGCATTCAGGTGGTAAAAGACATTTTCCCACAAAAAAAAAATTTCACGCAGGAGTAACATCTCCTGGCCACCAAGAAGCCCCAATCTCACTCCTTTTTGTGGGGTTAACTTAAGAGCAGAGTATACTCCAATAATCCAACAACTCTACAGCAACCGAAGCTGAACATTCGGTAAAGAAATGGAATCCATCCTCTGTCGAAAGTTTTTCAAAATTTTTATGCCAGATTGGAACAATGCTGTAACCGTCAAGGAAATCACTATGATGATGTAATTTTTAAAAAGTAAATTTAAATATAAATTTCATTTAATTTTCTTTTAAATGTTAAATAAAGTTCTACAAAATCATACAGTTTTTTTTCCATGAATTTTCAAAAGTGCATTTCTCTCTAGGCCACCCTGTAAAACACTTCTTATTTTTATGAATAAAAAAACAATGAACGACATTGCAGATCTGGACATCTTTATGTTTGTTTCGATAGTCGATACCATAGCATATTAGACATACACTTACACTTTGTGTGAGTTATAAGAAAAGTATATAAAGACCCTTTTAAATGGAAATCCATTGTCTTTGTTTACCTCTCTAGGAAAATAGCAGAGCACTGATAAGACGGCTATATACAACGTGTTAATGAATCAACGCAAAACTAGAAAGTAGTTTGTTTAGAATCGAGAGCAGAATCGAAATATCATGATTTCAAATTCAACAAAGGCAATTTTTTTCAAAATATTATGTAATTTGTTTGTTTTAAAATTTACTGAACCCGATGTCAACCCACCGCAAGGGCACACTCACCCAACTACTTACTACCAAAACAAGATTATAAAAATGTATCCATGAGTACGTTAAGCGCTTTCATTCATTGCTGAAATGATAATGGAACAAATCATTGCTGCCTCAAAACTTAAAATGTGAATAACTTAAAATTTTAACTATCCAAATAATGAATTTATTGTTTCAATCTAATTATTTTGTTATAAAATCAGTTGGGGTGTATGAGGTTTTGCGCTAATTCATTAACACGTTTATAATTAATATATTATTATGAAAGCGTATCGATCAGTTCTACAAATACTAGAGCATTATAGTCTCATTAAAGATTAGCATTTCTGAAAGCTGTTTGAGGTCGAGGTTAGCTATTTACATGGTAATTTGTATGATCGTCTTGTAGAATTTAATTTGTAATATCTTATTGATTATGGACGCATAATGTTAAGCAAAGAACCGCTGTAAATAAGATTAGCTGTATTTAACTCATGTAGGAGTTTAATTAAACTAATTTTTGTGCTATCGAATGTGGATGGAGGCGGGCGTTACCTACCTTGCACTAAGCTGTTAGGTATTTTGAATTTTTATTTTTTATCATTATCATGCCGACAACTTGTCCCAACAAAGGATATTCGTGTTCATGACAACTTACTTTAAAGTCTCTTTTAATTTGGACAGCTAAATAAAATATTGTACCCACAACTACAACAGTCTATAAACTAAAAAATAAATTTTTGTTATGTGATGTGATGACATCAGTTAATTATTAACAAAAATGTTTGTCTCTTGCATAAAGTCTTTCATTCCATAAATTAAATTTTTAATTTACAGTCTTATCATATTAATTTTATTATATTCTTTGATGTAAATACTCGTTATAATTTATCCAATAGTACCAACAATACGGTTTTCAAACTATGTAAACTTCAAATACATCATTGTTAAATTAAGTTACCCGTCAACCACCAACCACCTTATGGCCGAAATGTTTGGAATTTCGAAGGGTAAACCTAATAACGAGAAGTCAGTACAAATATTTGGGACGAAGCATGTTGGCTACTGATTGTGAAATAACTATACATGGAAACATTATTTATTATACATAAAATGTGATCTACGTTACAATAATTATATTATAATAAAAAATATATTACATATTACATTTAAAAAATATGTGTTTGACGATGATTTCGGTCAAAGGACAAAGCAATTTTAACTCTTAAAGTTATCTTTTCCATTTTTTTTAATTTTATTTGTGATTTAATGGCGTTTTGCTGGTTACTAGCACTGCCTATCTGCCAATGTCAAGTAGTTTGTGAAATTGCCTCACAGATTTTTTTATTTGAGCAAAAACACAGTTGAAAAGCTCTGCCATGTGGCAGAGCCTCGTATCAAGCTCAAATGCGAACCAAACGAACACCACGCGAATTACACAACCGCTCGTAGCCAAACTTGCAGTGTGATTCCTTTGGTCATTTATTATTAATAAATTGTACTATTTGTTATGAAAATACATACCTACCTGCATAAAGTCAACCTATGTTATAGAAACTTTGAGTAGAATAAGGGAAATACATATTTTGATTTCTGTTTCAAGCTACGGGTGCCTTGGAGGCAATGTTACCTATACCTTATCCATCTTGTTTTCAGCGAAGGGATTTCACTTGAGTGTTCTGTAGGGAATCCTTTGAACTGACTATAGGATCATTCCTGTATAGTTGTATATACATGTATTATTTTCCAAGAACAAGTAGTTCATAAGTTTTAATAACGTAGGTTATTTTTATAAAGTCGCGGGTAACAACAGTACCACATTTTATGATTATAATTAAACTCATGTTAACATAAAGTTTCACGCTTGTATACGACCCAGTTAAAATACCTATATTTTTCAAAAACTTACGTTAATATGTCCATCATGATCATGACTGTATTTATGCAAAATAAAGACGTGTTCGTATGGACAGAATTTTTCAAGTTCACCAGTCACACAATACGATATGACAGACATACAACATGTTCATTATCTTCAGGTGTGCATCAAAGCGTAGACCAAAACTGCGAATTTTTGACAAATTGGCATGGACTGGCAAGTTTATAAGACATCATCACACGTCGTGACTATAACATAGTAGCATAAAATATTCGAATAAAAAGTCGGGTATTATTTTTGTAACACTGAACAATTTGTGGAATTCTACCTATTTCTGTGAGCACAAAACCAAAAGTGTCCAATTTTTGTTTCTAACCGTAAACATTGGGTTTTAGATTAGCAGACTTTGAACCAAACAAAAAGCAACTAATCGCACGTTACATGTTAAGTGACACACATTTATCCCTAGCTGTCGTTTTAAGCCAACAAAAAAACAAGGGGAAAACTGACCTTGCAAAATGCTTCGGAGCTACTGAGGCGAAAAATTGTTTAGCACCTGAGCACAGGGCGGATATATGGATGGATATTAGGGAAAAAATACAATTTTTAGCCTCTTTATAGATTTTTACTCAACTGCGTCAGAAGGAGGATAATCTGCAATTCAACTCAACTTTAATATACCGTGTGCTTATTTTCGCAATAAGCTTTCATTTTTATATAATACGTGTGACTTAAATATTACATTGAATCTAGGTAATATCATTCATTTTATTATTTGGCTTTCCTGGTGACATAAATCGTGATATGAGTATTTTATTTTTAGTTTATTTATTCTATCACAAAAAGCAGGCGAATATCGTGTTCTAAATAGTCCCATCTTTTTTTGATTTCGTTGTCTGTATCAGCTAATAGTAATTTTTTCATTTAAATTTTTTATTCTAAAGCGTGTAAAAAATACCCAAGTAATACTTAAGGGGGTGCTTCAGACCACCCGAACCAAAATCGAAATCGTGAAAACAAAATCAGCTGGGAGCGCCCCGGCCTGCAACGAAGCTCCAGTGGTGGCTCAGGATAGAGTTTTTTTTCGAAAAACAGCCCTTCAAGTCACCAAAATTCCTATATAAACCTACAACGTTAAGCACTTTTGCTACATAAATGAAAGCCATATTTTTTAAAATAGAATATAATATTATAAACTTTTTATTTAGCCTATCTATAAATCCTCCAACAATCTCTGTTCTGGGCAAGGTCTATCCACTTGCAATCAATAGCATCCAGATCATCCCGCCACCTCTTCCTAGGAGGACCTGGATGCCGACGACCATTTTCTGGTATCAAGGGCGTAATAATTGTTGCCCACCTCTCCTGATGTATTCGAGAGACACTGTCGAACAGAACTTTAGACAGACACATTTGACCACTTCATAAATCGACAGTGTGTGTTTCATTTTAGAAGCTAAGTAAGACTAATATCTACTATGCTTTGCAACTGAGAAAATAGGCATGATATTAACCAACACGGAAGGAGAAGTTTTATACCTACTCGTTATTCTCTCACGAAGTCCAATATTTCCCAGAAATAGGCCGGAAACCAAAACCACAACAGTTTCAGGCCTATTCATTGCCGTAAATTGAGCACTCTCTGATAACCTGAATGGCACTTTATGCCCGCTGCCGTGCATTAGACATTGTAGTCGAAATTCTCTAAGGGCAAGAATCTAAATGAAACTCACTGGTGTGAAAAGGGTAGTGATACCCTTTGACCTGTGATAGAAGGAGAGGCTACGATTTCAATTTATTGTCAAACTTCCATTAAGCAATAGGCTAATGGTATTTTCGTGTTCAATACAATGTAATTATCAGAGCGCCATCGCTGTTACACAACCCGGCTAGTTATCATTTTAGCTGAATGCAAAATCATGTTTGGATATCGTCAGCCCATCTAAAGGGAGTAGGTTAACATTTTTATTTCTCAGAAGGTTTATTTCGGAAGGTTGTCTACTTTTCCTTTCTGTCATTTGTGAGTTGGGCGGGTAAAGTAATTGCTTGTTCGCAATATGATTCTTGTAAAAATGTCTGTAGTAGATTCGCAAATGGGATTATACCTAATTTAACTTTTACTCTGAAATCAATCATGTTTTATGTCTGCCTTTTTAGATCCATTTGTATAATTTGCCTTTGGTTTACAACTTCGGTTCGAATCGATTCCAATCTGTTCTGTTTTAATATTCTTGTGTAGGCAATTTTATTTTGCAATGTTTTGGGCTTTTTGGGGTCAGGGAGGTTATATAGCAGTACGTAGATTAAGGATGGATTTACGTACAGCTGTTATTTCAGCCAAACACTAACGTACAGAGTGTGTTATACAAGGTGAACGCATTAAAAGGCAAGTTTCTTCCCAAAAAAATTATAACATCAAGTATTTTATGTAAAAACATTATAATTATAATACCAATATATTAATAATGAGGTAGTGTGTATTGTCTGGAGCAACGGTACAAGAAGTATAACAACCTTTGGACAAAAAGCTAAACATTTGACTCATTAGAACGTTTCATCGATGTATCATGTACATGATTCATGACTTTATCACTGTATCTATCTTCATACAATGGTACCAAACGCGGCTTGTATGTGTGTTAGCCAGTACATACGCCTCGTAGCACGCACACATTGAAAATATGTCAGACTGACAAGAATGCGGCAGACGGGGCATTCTCATTGTATGAAGATAGATTACTGTGACTTTACGCATCTATTACGTTGATTAAGGCTATTCTACCGTTGGCGCGCTCCATACAAACGTAGTATGGTGATATTTTCAATACTATCCAATTAAAGTCAATGAAATTTTTCAAAAACAATCTAGTAACTAATTTCTATGTCGGTATGAAGTCAGAGATTCAAAAATTTCATTGACTTTAATTAGATAGTATTGAAAATATCACCATACTACGTTTGTATGGAGCGCGCCAACGGTAGAATAGCCTTAAGGTAAAAGACAATGCACAATCCCGTTTCCCATACAAAACTGGTAAATTTGAATTTGAATTTTATAAGTAATCCCACTGCAGAAAAGAATAATTTCCATTTCATTGGGAAGCGCGATATTCCTCCTATCCTGTGTATAATTTCAGCTATCATACGATTTGTATTTTTTTCATTAGTCATACACATTCGCCGTCTGCGAAACGACCCGAAACGAATATACTATGTCACGTGGGCAATGTCTTTTTTTACTAGCCAATGGCTTCCACTACAGCCGTTTATAGATATGTAGCAAAGCATCCTAAACGCAACAAAACGGCCGAAACGAATAGTAACTACATAAAACGTACTAGCAAGATAATAAACCGAATGTGTACCTACATCGTAAAGGTTTTCGATGCCGCAGTAGGCCAGAAAGATACGGGCATGAGGGGCATGAGCATTCTTACTGACTGTAAACGTAATGTGTAGTTACGCGACTACGTGGCTAGTTACAGTGAACCTTGTGGTTTTTTATGAGCTTTTTGTAAGATATTTAAATAAAATTTGGTTTTATTGTTGCCAGTAAGAACCTTTTACTTTTAAAACAAGTTTTAGTGCTCGTTTAAAAAGCGTCGCCTGCTGACCGCAGAAAAAATGTGATTTTGACTCCACTATTTGTACTCTATATTATCAGTAGCATCGTTGATACCTGAACATAGGCTTCTATCTTCTTCTTCATTTTGTATTCAATGATGAGGGTGACATATTCAAATCTTGAATAAACCCTCTATAATCAATAAAGAAAAAAAAATTATTGTATCAATTTATCCACGATGGTGCTTCAGTTTTTATTTTTTTGGCGTTTTGTTTTTTTTGTGCCTGAACACCTGCGCGAAAAATAAAGCTACACTGGACGCTGTCAGGTTCGTCAAATAGAATGATCTATAAAATATGGAAACAGCATTGTATGGGCTTCTATTTAAGCACGCTACAAAACTCTGTCCTGTGGGACTTTGTAAAACGGCTCAAAACGTTTGCCAACTCCTGGTCTGCTCTCGAGAACTTAGACTTCTCATTGACCGTCAAACTGAACAACTATTACTATGGAGACAAGGGCATTGTCAAAAAAAATCACGATGGTGTTTTTTAACACCCGGTATTTATTGTTATTTTAATTAATCAATGTAGAGATTTATTTTATTTTAGGACTATTTAAGATCTGAATAAAATTAATCAAGATGTAATCGAAACTGACAATTCGATTCTTCTTCTTATCGTGTGGGCAGAGCCCTGGTGTCAGAGTTTTTTCAGACCGCCTTATACGGCCTCTGACCTGGATTTTTTGTAACGACTACTACCACCAGAGATAGTAGCCGGGACCAACAGCTTAACGTGCCATCCGAAGCACGGAATCATTATTCTTTTCAGACAATCAGGTGATTCAGCCTGCAATGTCCTAACCAACTAGGGAAAAACGCACAAAGTGACATATCACTAGGTGTCCCCCGTGGGAATCGAACCCACGACCTCCGTGTCGAGGGCTAATGCAATGGTTAAAGACAATTTTATTCAATTTAAAAGAAACTACGATTAAAAAAGAAAATGCTTTCTTCAACATCATTATCTCCCTTCGGCTCTTCTTGTTTTTGTGATGAATGAATGATGAATAAAACGTATTTAGTCAGAGAAGATAACATTTTTAAAACAATAAGTCGTTCTTGAGAAGTTACGACAACAGCCTCTCCAAGATAAAATAAAACATAAGACAAAAGGCCACGGCTTAATCAAGCTCTCAAATTCTAAGAATACTTTGTTAATCCTGAGAGATAATCTTTCAACTAGTACCTGGTTTTTTAGTAGCAAAAATCTGTTTTCCTGAAGTTAAATAGGTTTATTTTATATTTCCTCGGAGGCAGCTTAAGGCTGCAGCAATCTTCGTCTACAAAACGCAGGTAACGTATCTACTTATTAGTAAACCTATCAGAGCAGCTAGCTGCAAATTAGCATACTTAGTCCTTTTCATTGCTTCAAATTGTTATCGTATAATTTACGTTAAAACTTGCGGCAATATTTAATTGACCTTCTGCATTATATTAGCGGATTGATTCTAGCCCAGTTAGTAGTTTTAGAAGCTAATGTAGTCACACTGAAAAACTTAATATTTATAAGCTACTAGCGTTAATCCGCGACTTCGTCCGCATAAATTATATACCAGATTTTAAGTCCGATCATCAAACAAAAAAAGTTTCATCAAAATCGGTTCAGTAGTTTTTGCGTGATGCTCGAACAAACACACAAAGCAAAAAAAAATCTTTTTTTTTAATTTACCGTTTTATAATAGTGTATAGACTTGTAACTCAACACGCTTGGTATACTAATGCACAAATGTACCCTGCATTTATCATAATATTCATAATATAAATCTTAGGTAGAATCTAGTCGAGAATAAAAAAAAAGAAAAAAGAATCTAATATTCTTTTTTCTTTTTTCTTTGATTGATTGATTGATACTTATCTTATACTGACAAGATAAGTATCAATCTTAAACTTAAATCGAAAACTTATCATGACAAGATAATGATATTTACAATACAGAATAAAAAATATAAACATAAATAATTTGGGTACTACATTCGTATTCCCATAAAAAATATTTTCCCCTTGCGGGATTCAATCCCGTGACCTATGTCACATGCAGTAGGTTGACTGACTGAGCTATCGGTCCTACTATTTTTAAATCAGTCCACCACGCCCAGATTTTGTAAATAAACCCTTGATTTTATTAAAGTAATAGGCCGCAACAGTGGGAACGTATAGAGGTTGTTACAATACGACCATGAAAATAATTACCCTCGGCAATCTTCGTATACGTAGAGTCCCCCAACAAAACCCGAAGTCGTCAAAGGGTGCAAAGTCAGATAGCAGCGAAAAGGGCGCGAAAACAATTAGTCAATCGTGGTAAGGCATTGAAGGTGACACATCCTGATTGGTCAATACAATTCGTCAACTGCGTAGGTACTATCGCGGAAATTTCTGCCTGATAACTTTAAAAAAAATTCACATAATTTCACGCAAAATGTATTGTTTGGATACTATTTATTTATTATTATATCTATTCATATATCTATTCATTAATAGGGCGGAGCTAGACAGCGCTTTTATTTTGTAGTCTGCAAGCAAAAATGAGCCTAGTGGTGGAGAACTTATAAATTTGGTGCTACTTTAATGAAGAACTACAATGTATTTAGTAAAAACATGTCCAGTCAAAGGGCCTACTATAACAATAAATATCAATCGCACTTAACTAACTCTATGGTAATTCATCGACAAACAAACAACACACATAATCAAACAGCAATAGAAGAGTTTCCGATAGCGATTTGCCCCTCTCTTTTGTGTAATGCGAATAACAATGCCCGATGGTAATGGCTGAGGGGAATCATTTTCTACTTCTATTCTTAACACATTGTGAATGAAATTGTTTTTACATCGAATGTTCAGTTTTTAGAAACAAATCAAAAATTTATTACACACGTTTATGTCATAATCATACGTGTAAATTGAAAAACGAATTACACATGTTTATGTCATAAACCATATTCATAATTGAAAAACGAATTATCAAAAAATCGTATGGTAAACCAACTACATACTATCAGTTTAAAATAACAATGTGCATGACCTCGCTCGCAAATGTGACGTAACGCAATCACACGAACTTCACTCGAGTCATTCAAATGATTGTTTCCTTTGCATAGAGTCTACATTCCTTTGTCAACCGAGTGAAGTTATCCAACGGCCCTTCAAGGTCATGCACATTGTTATTTTAAACTGATAGTAATATTATTTGCATTTACAGATTTAGGAATAATGCTGTTTGCTGTACCGTTTAGCATGCCATTTGTAACTCGAAGACAAATGTGAAATTTTTATAAAACGGTCACCCATTCAAAGACCTAACCGGGCTTTGTTTAACTTCAGTGATCATTTCAATCACAGAAGCACATCAGAAGTACCACTCTGCCATGGGTACCTGGAGTACTATACTCTTTTTATTGCAATTCAGTCGTTTCATAATTCTTACAATACACGTAATGATCATTTTTCTCTTTTGCCCAGAAATTTATTTTTTTGCGTCTGTCGGAAGCGGGAAGGAAAACAGGCGTTTTGCGTTCGCGGCGTTGTTGTCACGTACATTTCGAGATTTATATTGGCGATGTGACCCGATAATTATAAGGCTTCGTTGTTCTACAGTACTGTTCTCATAGTTTTTGTTCGGAGACATAGTTCGGTTTTGTTCTTGTTGTTCGAAGTAGATACTTAGCCGAGTGTTAAGCGTAGCGTTACCATTTTCCAATTGAATTCGCATTGCCCATTAAAGAAGTCGACAATTACTGCACGGGTAAGAATACCAACGAAATGACCCGGAATTTTTTTAAGCATATACTCACGACTATCCGAGGGGGTAGTCAGAGATATTCTGAAACCTCAGAACATCCACGTTTCACTAGTAGTAACGAAACTTTGCCCAGTGTGACGGGGTGTGAGCCCGTCGCCACTTATAATGGACAGTGGCAGGGCTGCCGATTCCGGGGAATTTCCCCGATTTTCGGGGAATGAGGGGTGCGTGCGGGGAGAGCGCGGGGAATGATGCAAATCGGGGAATTTCGGGGAATCGCCTATTTGTAATAAATGTCGAACAAAGGATGTCTAAAGAAGAGGAATTGCTAAAATTTTAACCGAATCAGACTATCCTTAGTCCGATAGTGTGGGAGAAATATAATAATAAAAAAAACTCATTGTATTCTCAATATTTAAGTAGATTTTTTGATAAAAATTAGAAGACAAAGAAGTTGATAAGCAAATTTTTGAAACATTAACTACATTTTGCATAAAAAAATGCTTTATTTCTTGCATATTACAGTGTCGGGGAATTTTCGGGGAATGCATGATTGGAAATCGGGGAAATTCGGGGAATTGAGCCTACTTAAGCGGGGAATCAAGAAATTTACATTGGCAGCACTGGACAGTGGGTACAATACATGCCTCGAAATTGAAGCATGCAGGTTTCCTCACGATGTTTTCCTTCACCGAAAAGCCAGTGGTGTTACAATTTTTTAATTTTTTTTAACAGCGGTTAAAAGTCTATTAATGCAATAGCATCACAGAAACTTTTATTCTCATCTATTTTTAAAACTTTTTTAGTAATTTCAAAGATAATGTCGAATAGTGTATCTTCTTACAAACTATATTGTAAATGCTAATGAGAATTGGCCTGAGAAACATCTTTCTAATCTTCTATGTTTAATACTCAAACCGTAAAATTCTGCTACCTTCATAATATGACCCCATTTCGCTTATTGCGTTAATAAGACAAATCTAATGAGGCCACTACCCTATACAAACCTGCACTCCGTTGGAGGGAAAGAGTAAGGTGAAGTGCCTCATCAGTGCTGTCGAGTTATAAATAGGCCTGAGCCGGACATGTCTGCCTTAGATAAAGCCGCGAGAAATGGATTATACGAGCATTTGTGTTGAATCCTTGTGCTTTCACCTGTGAAAGACCACCGCATTTTATCCCGTGGATATCGCATGAGGCCAATAGGGAATAAGGCTATATATACGCAATGTTTTTGTGCCTATCACCTAAAAAGCGGGTGGTCCGAAATTTACTGCAACCAAAAGTAAGTAAGTTTTAGCCTGTAGGATCCCACTGCAGGGCAACGGCCTCCTCACATGAATGACATACTCTAACACCAAACTAGATTTTTTGTGCAATTAAATGTAGCTAAGCGCCTTAGCGCCTGCGAGATCGATTCAGAAATGAAGAGATCCGCAAAAGAACCAAAGTAGCTGACATAGCCCAAAGAATTGCTAAACTAAAGTGGCAGTGGGCGGGGCAGATAGCTCGCAGAACCGATGGCTGATGGGGCCGAAAAGTTCTCGAGTGGCGACCGCGTACCGGAAAGCGCATCGTGAGTCCCCCACACGGTGGACCGACGACCTGGTGAAGGCGTCGGGAACCCGTTGGATGAGAACAGCGCAAGACCGGTCGTTATGGCGATACTTGGGGGAGGCCTATGTCCAGCAGAGGACGTATATTGGCTGAGATGATGGTAAAGCGTCTTAGCGAATTAATTGTAGCTCTTCAGCCCCATCGAGCTCATGACCGCTAGCGACTGTGCAGTATCGGTTGCCCAATTCTGGCAAGGTACTATTTAGCGACTTTGTTGTGTTGAAGTCGACACGATAAGCAAGCAAGCCCCATCGCCCCATGACACATGCGATGAAAGAACTGGATTGATGTCTCTGTATATGACGCTTCTGTCTGTACCTATAATGTCTTCAAAACAACGAAGTCTAAAACCATATTTTATCAAGTCTAATGAACGGTTTCTGACACAGATATTCAACAAAAGCGTAGGAATAAATATCGCTGTCATTTATTCACCGGAAACCCGAAAATGTTTCTAAAAAAAATATAGCTTGACAAAAAATTCCGTCAGAAGCGACTACCGTAACAGAAAGTGATATGTGGAAGTCACTGTCAAGTAAATTAGATAAGATAGAAGACAATGTTTGGTCGCCCGCAGTGCTTTTGTAAATGTTGAATTATTTATTTACAAGGAAGTCAGGCAGTTAGAAGTTCGAGCTAACGTAAGTAATTGAATTCCTGAGAGTTCAGGAAAGGGGAATGTTAGGCTTCTTCAGATGAATCCGGAGTAGGGAATTGAAAATTTATATCGCCTGCTTGGTAACAAAGCTTAATTCGTTCCTTGTTATTTCTTGTCATTTATTTGTTACTAGTCTATCAAATAAAAGAACAAAACACAGTTCGGTTTGTCGTGGATTTTTTTTTCTTGGAACTAATAATTATTTCATGTACCTAGGTTTAAGAGCAAGGATCTCCTTTATTCCAAAGGCATAGAGGGAGCCTTAGAATTGTAAGAAAGTCCACTTTTTTTGACGTTTGTGTTTAAAGTGTGTGGTGTCAAGTAGTATGGACGAAAGAAACCAATTAGACCAATCGCAATCTAGTATAAAAGTGACAAGTGAAAAGTGGACAACCGCATAAACAAAGATCTATAGTTCCGTCTCCTTCTGCTATTTAAGGTACGTCATATAAGACAAAAGAGACTTAACTACAATCGTAAATTGATGTGGTTTCTATGCTTTAGAATAAAGGAGATCCTTGCTCTTAGATGTAGGTACTTATATTCATATTTATTTATTTGCAAGTCATAAGTTTTTTTTTGTAGGTACTTGTTTAAACAACTTTTTTAAATAGACCCGATAATATAAGGGTGAGATGAATGATAATGGGTGGATAAAAAGAGAAGATACACTTTGGGAGAAAGTACCTACCTACCTTATACAGGATGTAAGTGACAGCCTAGCAAATACTGAAACGATGAACTCAGACCATAAAACTGAACAACTTTCACTATGGAGCCTACCTCAGGAAACGCGAAATAAAATCAGCTGTCCCATACATTTGAGTTGGGTCGGCACAGTAGTTTTGTATGGGACAGCTGTTTTTTTTTTTCGCGTTTCCTGAAGTAGGCTCTATAGTGAACGTTTTTCAGTTTGATAGTGTAAGTTGACAGTTTCTGTATTTGCTATATAGGCTGTCACTTACAAACTGAATACTTTTTTACCTAATTATTTTTCTAAATTAACTATAATTGATATGAGGATATTAATATAATTTAATTATGTTTGTAATGCTATTGAGAGGTCATATATCTTTAGTCAACCTTTATTTATTATTCCATTTGATGTAACTCCAATAAGAGTGTATAGAATGCGTCAAAAATTTACTATAGGATGCGGTGTATAAAAACTTTTTTATTACTCCCTTTTACGAACAAAAGATGAGCTCTGGTCGATATTGCACATAAAATGTGTCCGTTCAAAATGGTGAAAAATCCTTTTAAAAATTTTACTTCCTTTACAATATTCTGTTAGTTGTTCATTAAATTTGTTCTATGAAAAAAAAAACTTCAGTCAAATCAATGTAGGTATTTCAATGATTTTACATTTTAATTTACCTGAAACACTATTAACTTACTAACCAATGCAGATTGGTATGGTAGACGTCAAATATGCATCAGAATTTATTCTTCAGCGTATGCAGGTTTCCTTACGATATTTTCCTTCACCATTTGATAGCAGTCGGTAGAAGGTGATGGTAATCGCGTGGTGGACTGACGCCGATACACCTTCCCCGAGAGTAGGCATATGCCCCGCAGTGGGACATGTATTAGGTTCTATCGTAACATGTGTCCACTAAGTAGTCTTAAACACTGTTAAACTTGTATTTAACGATTCTGTTTGATAGGCAATTCTTATTAAATAGAAAGCAATCAGTAAATAATCGACACAGGTCCACACTTAATAGACGTGTCGGAAAGAAAAACTTAATACTCAAATAAATTCAGTGGTCTGCGCGTACAAAGTAGCAAGCACAGCTAGTTTCCCAATAAAGATAGAATTGGACGATTTCCAAGACTAGTAAATCGAAAAATCAGTAGAAGGGTAGAAGGCAATGGCACAGATAATATAATACTATACTGCAATGGTAAAAGTTTAGAAAAATCTGTCACATTAAAAAGTGCTGTTTGTCTATGGTTTGCATCATGTCTGACAGCTGGTGTTGCCGATGGATAAAATTATTCACAAGCAATACGCAACAGCATTGAAAATGTTAGTTTGTAAAACATAACATAACATAAATATTATAAACACACAAAAAACATAAAATCAACATTCACTGCAAAAAGTCGATGAATTTAAAGTATGAAAACTTCTTTCATTTTAAAATAATCATAAATCGTACAAATTGCTATAGGAGATCGAGAAAAACACGGAAGATTTTCGATTTGAAAGCTAAAATATCACAAATGTAACGCCATCCTTCCAGTTTCTTTGACCAATTTTTTTTTATGTAACCGCCTCACTGGACATAATTAAACAAACAATTCTAGTAGCCAACCAATAATTGTCCCAATGTCACTTGTCACTCGACGTATATTAAATGAAAAACCGTTTTCCATTGTGACGTTATCTTAGCAAATAAATTTAAATTAAATTAAAATATTGTGTAAACCGTTCATTGTTTTCACTGCGTGACAGATTTATCTGGATAACTGAGCCAGAAAATATTGGCAAGCACTCTGTGAACATTATGAACGTTATTTCACGATGAAATAAATACAGTTTTCATTATAAGAGTAATACTATTTTGTATGATAGTTAATCATAATCGTTTACAGATTTTTGCAAGCGAAAATAGTTCAGTGAGAGGCGAGCATTTTATGACTTTGTGATTAAACTGAAACAATTGAAAATATAAAAGGTGTAAGTGACAGCCAATTGTGAACTCAGACCATCAAACTGGACAACTTTCAGTATGGAGCCTACCTCAGGAAACGAGAAAAAAAGTCTGCTGTCCCATACAAAACTGCTGTACCTAAACCGATGGTTTTTACCCCAAACACCCAAGAGAAAAGATATTAATGAAAAATATGTTTTTTTGCGAACTTGCTTTCAGTTGAAGCGAGATGGTTAATTGCAAATGTTTGCTCGTAAGAAAGAGACGCTTGCACTAGGGATACCTGGCCTTAATATAATTATTAGGTTCCAAATCTATATCTGTTTATGTAAGTCTAAAATTATTACACAATTTAGCAACAAACAGAAAACTTTAACTTGAGATGTATAGGCTTAATAAAGTAAGGTTAAATATGAAGTAATAAAACTATTTAATAATCACGTTGAAGCACTCTCATTTTAAGGACCTAGTTACAAAAAATTTTCAATTCAATTCGATGTAGGCAACAAGATTTCAGAGCCAAGGTTTGTTACAGAAATCGGTTACCTACCTAGAATCTAACGCGTGACCTTGTCCCGAAATCGAGACTAGCACTATCGTGGCACCCTATTAACCTTATTTCTATTAGCTATGAATACGTAATAACGTCTGTTTTTCTAAGGAAAAAAAACGAAAAACAGGTCAGCTACAATCTACATTCTTCAATTTCGAGGATTGTGTCCACTGTGCTAATGGCGACTACACTAGCTCTATAATTGTCACATTGGGCAGAGTTTGGGCACTATTAGTGAAATTGGGATATTCTGAATATGAATTATTAAAAAAAGCAAACACAATATTGTATGGGACGGCTGTTTTTTTTTCGCAATTTCGATGTTGGTCCCATAGAGAAAGTTGTTCAGTTTGATGGTCTGATCATCCCATTAAAAAGCATCATTATCATGTCAGCATATTAAGAAGTACCCTGTATAGTGGTCGGCATTGGCCCCGATTCGGACTGTGCCACGACTTAACTAAATTTATTCCTGTCACTTTCTAAAATAAGATTAAGAAAAGAGACAGAAAACCAACAGCTGACTTTAGTGCTGTCAAAGTGACGTTAAACGCCCAAAAACGACTTAAATAAGATGGCGTACATTATGATGGCATCTTATTTTGCGCATTTAACGTCACTTTGACAGCACTAAAGTCAGCTGTTGGTTTTCTGTCTCTTTTCTTAAACTTATTTTAGAAACTGACAGGAATAAATTTAGTTTAGTTAAGTCGTGGTACACTCCGAATCGAGGCCATTGTGTACTCAAAAATGGTATTGCAAAGTTCAGTTCAAAATTATCGTAATAAGCATCACCAGCTGGTGCAGATCTTTGAATAGCATAAGCATAATAATATGCTCACGACTATATTCCCCGAGGAGGGTACCTAGTCAGCAAAGAAAATTAATAATCCGGACGGATATAGTCAGAGATATTCTGAAAACTCAAAACAACTCTCTCTCCATGTCTCTCTTTGAATCGGTGATCGTTTTAATAATATTTTCATGTCGTAATTCATTTTGGGATAGTTAGAAACCCTGCCAAAATAACATAATAAGATAAGGAATGCAGTCGTCGCACTACTCACATTCAACGCTTCAGGGTGGAAACGACGTGTCAATGTCAACGTGATCAAGAAGTGACAGGTTGTTACTATACGCTCGAGCAAAATCATTATTGAGCAGCGTAGTGCGTCGCTGAATTGTGATACATATCTAATGATCCCAGACACGTACAATGTTCTAGCGACAATCTGAGATGCATTGGCTTCATTATGGATTATGTACATCAAACAATATTGGCACATCATAATAACATTCATAAAATTCATATTTGAATATCACAAACGTGAGCTGAGTCACGTTGCAGGTTCTGACCCGAGCACTCGTCTCGCGTGGTTTTCGCGCGTCGCGTTTTTGCCTGTCACGAGACTCCGCAATCCTCAATCTCTTGTTCTTGACCAAAAACAATCCCTGAGATTGGGGTAGATTCTCCCATAAACTACTTGACACTAGCGGAAATGCAGTGCTAACGCACAAGCAAGAGCCAATTAATTATAAAAAAAGTGAGCTTCTAACAAGAGATTGGTCATAATTGGGTGGGTCTATTCTAGCTCAGCAGGTACCTAACTGTATTAATTTGATGTTAGATAAAATAAAAAAAAGAGGTATATTATTATCAAAATATTAAGTTCTTGTTTGACATATCGCAAATGGAAATCAACTTCTTTAATGAAGTAAAGAATAATTTTTTTCAGTGTTTTTTTGCAAAATCATCCCTCAAGTGGGTAAAATTATCAAATTGGAGGCATTTCAAAATGACAACACAGACTGTTTAAATATTTGTGACTCAATGACGCATAAACTATTGTACGAATTTGAATGAAAATTTTCACACAGATAGAATAAGTATGTTCTGGATTCATAGAAAATACTTTTTTCACATCAACGCTAACGAAGTCATAAGCAAAAGCTAGTAGGTAGTCTTATACTATGAACAAACTACGGTGTATTTATAAATATCACAGAACTCACAGACGTGATAATATGTCAAAGCTTCTAGCAATGCCTTACGTAGCCTCCAACTGTCTTGAAATTATGTAAATCTGTTGTACCTGGGGCCGCAAACATGACAAGCATTTAAATGTTCAAAACTGCGGATTAATGACACCGTATAAGACAGTAAAACATCTTCATACAATGGTACCGAACGCGGCTTGTATGTCTGCTCGCTAGTAGGTACGTATGCCTTGTAGCACACACACACTGATGATATCTAAGGCAGCCAAGGCAGCACCAGACGGGGCTACGCGGAGATATTGTTAGTGTCGGCGTGCTACGAGGCGTACGCCGTGTCTTATAGGTACTGTGTTTAGGAGGATTTTGTTAGTCCTATCGTCGGATCAGGTCAGTTACGTCCTTTTCCCCGAACGTCCACTATGGACCCGAACGTCCACTTCCCGGTTTTGTCATGTAGGTATTTACTTACCTTATAGGTACATGTTTCATTTGCGATGTTTGATCCTATTTTTAATATTAACTAATTAAAGTCAATGAAATTTTTTTAATCCAATTTAGAAACTATTCTATTTTGTTCTGGTTTGTCAGATTTCCAGTAAAATACGAATTTTTTATGTTGGGCGCCAATATCTTGAGATAAAAGTTGCAATAACTGAGTCCCAAAAGGTTGTTTTGTTTCATTTTATCAGTCTATCTAATTTTATAAGTCCTATCTAACGACGCCTTACTCAATGGTTCACCTAGGTAGCATCATAAATGCATATGCTCACGACTATATTCCCCGAGGGGGTAGTCAGAGATATTCTGAAACTTCAGAACATCCACGTTTCGCTAGAAGTACTGAAACTGTCCAAGTGTACCTAGGTAAACATTGATTTTTCCACCTTCTTTTCGATGGATGTGCTTAAAACAATTGTTTATTTCCAAATGAAGGTGTAATTGAGACAGGGCATACATACAGACGGAACTGACGAAAGTATAAGTTCCTTGTTTGACTAGGGAACCCTAAAAAGTAGTCTAAACATGAAATTCTAATATAATTTTCAACCGTCGCTGCTTCGATTTCCTGTTAAATAATCAGCCAGAACACGTGACCAGTGCTTTATCTATCCTCTGAAAGATTTATAACCGAGGCGTAACCACGGTTTATCTTAATCTTGGCTACGGATTTACGTCTCTCTCTATCAACGGAATTGCGTAGGATCCGGTTTTTAGTGAAGTTTTTTTTTGCCGGATTGCCGGACCCTTTCGAATTTGTAGCGAGGAATTTTAATAGGCCGATAAATATGTTTTTTTAAGAAAGTTTTAAGGATAATGTTTTGAGTTTAGAAGTTGAAGTAAGTTCTTTAAACTTTCTTGTTTATTAATTAGAAATATTTGAGCCGCATTTCTTTTAATCGGTACTTACTGATTTTCATACAAACTGTAAGATAATCTTTTGTGTAGGTATGTAATGTTTAAGGAGTCACATTGTAAACAATACCCATAGGTAGGTATGTACATTATCGACAGTGTGCAGACAGCTTCTGCAAAGTTCGTAAAGTCAAATTCATAATTCGGCGATAAATGTTGACGTAACTTATGAATTATGAATGACTTTGACGTAAATTATGAATGAATTTATTTACTTACGAAGTTACGTGAAAATTAGTCATCGAATTATGAATGAGACAGAAAACTTTCTTTTCGCCTTATTTAAACTGATTATAGTGTAGGTACCCCCTATAGGAAAAATTGTAGACCTAAACTAAAAACTGTTTCTACACTCATTAAAATAACTTCGTATTAACTCTATTAGGCTGCCTGTCCATTGATGCGTGCTGGCTGGCGGAGCGGAGTAGTGAGGAGATATTAACCAATCAGGATTGCGTAAAATCTCGGCCGAGATTTTGATTCCACTTCCCCACTCCGCCAGCTCGCTCCGCGAGTCCGCGTCAGTGGACAGGCACCCTTACCCGATTAAAACTAAACATATGCATTTCAATCTATATAATATTATTGTATTTGATGAATTCGATACGGGAAAAAGATACACATGTAAAATCTTACTATGTACGTAGTACGATTGCCAGAAACAATAGCTAGTCACTTTATATAAAAAATAAAAGAAAGCTTTTGCGCACATTCGCAAGAATAGGCGTTGTTAAGATTAGGGGGAAATAAATCTTCAGCTCGCGTCAGTTACTTTGGGCCTTTGGAGGTGTGTATTTCGCCTATAAAGACTTCTTTATAAAATTATTGTTTACAATCTATTATTTAAACTCCTGTTTGAGATCTGACATTGACTGAGAATTAAACTATTTGTTGTACATATCTACAATATTTATTAGATATCTACTTTGGAAAATTCATAGTTTTTCCGTTGATCTTGAATTAGAAAGACCAATTTTGATTTCCAATTTGTATGATGAATATGAATATTCTTACCCGAGTAATAGATGTTTATGTTTATGTGTATGATTGTATTTAATATCGTTGTCTAGTATTCATTATACAAGTCCGGGGTAAGTTCTGGTACTTTCAATGATACTAGATAATCAATCAATTATATTTTATTTTACACCAAAAACATAGTATACAGAGAGTAAACAGACAGTAAATACAGAAGGAAGAAAAATAGGCGGTGTTATCGGTAACAAGCTATTTCTTTTTGTCTTCTTTTCTTCTTCTTTCTTTCTTCTTTCTTCTTTCTTCTTTCGTCTTTCGTCTTTCGTCTTTCTTCTTTCTTCTTCTTAGGGTAGAGGAAATGGTAAAAGAAGATTCATATACATAATCTGTGTGACAATGTCCAAGGTCAAATTTTTATTCACTTGAAGAAGATTAAAGATTAATTGCGATTACATTAAAAGGCACTAGACTCAATTATGCTAATATCGAGACATGTTTTTTCTAAAGTCGCAATAGTAATTTGTAAAGGGCATAGGTAATTACGTACTTAGCTAGATATCAAATCAAAAAAGAATGCTAAAAACATAAAATTAAGAGTTGATTTAAATTATGTATGATAAAAATTTAATGAATATACATACCTGTCTCCCTCATAAATAAATAGACTGTCAAAATAATTTGAATGAATTATAAATAATTTGTGCTACAGAAATTAACTCAATTTAATTTCAACTCTGGCAATCGAAATATTGTAGCTTTCTTTTACAATATTGTAAACGCATAAGCGTAACCACGAGTGGAAAATGAAATAAAAGAAAAAAGATTGTTCTTATAGATAACTGTATAACCACATTCAATTCGTATAAAAATGGGACAAAAGAAATAATTTTAAATAATGTGGACAAATGAAAAAGAAAACATGAAAATATCTCGTTTAACCATGATGAGATTTGTCACGATTCAAGGGTTTTTTTTTTCTACGTTCCTTTGCTCTCACGTTATTCGATTACTTTGCCCGCAAAGTTGGAATTCTGGAATAATTTCTTGTATTAATAAACGGGTCACGGAACACGATTTTGTTGAATTTGAACGTTCGGGGTCAAGAGCTTTCAGCATATTTTTAGACTTCAAGTATATTATAAATTCAATCTTGATACTACAGTAATAGGATTTAGGGTGGAACGTCAGGGATCGTACTCAATACAAATGTAAATAAAGATCTTAGAATCATGGAATGGCATTTAAAATAAGTTTTAAAATCTGACGTGCTTCAAACATCAGATTTGATGCTTATGCATACTTCAGTGTGGTATCGAAGTACACATACCGGCAAGATAAACTTCCATCTTAATAGGGTAAACAATAAATTATTAAAAGTTATTTCATCTTAATAGGGTCATGCGCAACATCACCGGCCGTCTATAATTGCACCTATCCCCTGGAATGCAATTCTCTAAGCGCCACAGTGCTGTCAAAAACATCCTTCTTGCATCCTTCAGATTGTCGAAGTTTTTATATGAGTTTGACATATGACATAACCTTAGCGAATACCGAATTGTCAGCTCGCCGATGTTTCATCCACGAATTTTCGGATGTGACGATGTTTGCGCTTCAGAATTGCATTTCTGACTATACTTGCGCTATCTAAGGTAGGGTTTATACAGGAAGATTTTTTTATCACCATCCAAATTTTTTCTACATGTTTGGTATCACTTAAAGAACCCATTTCATTAAAAAAAGGGCAGGTCAAAATTGCACATTTAAAAATTTTATCCTACAGAATTTTACATAAAGCTTGGTCATCGAGTTTCATATTCGTACCGACCGGGTGTGCCAGGACCGGGGGGCGGAGCCCTAGCTTCAGAGTCCCACGCATTGTAAACTTAACAGGAACACACAACACTTTCAAAACATTGTTAAAATGTTATACTAGTCCCTTATTTTGTTTATTTTTGTTCAATGACACGGTTATAATAAAGTCAGAATAAAGTACTCTTTGAATGATACAATGACACATAATAAACTTTTTCTAAAAATTAAAAGGCTCTGACCCAAAGAAAATTACTGACCACAGAGATTCGTTCGTTAGTTTTCGTTCTTGAAAAGCAAAGTTCTAAATTCGAAAAAGCGCGCGAAATCGGGTCGAGTGGTAGTAACTATTAATAAGTAATCTGTGGCACAGGTAGGTGCGTACTGTGTCCAGTCGAATTGTTTTTCTTAAGACATTTTTGCGTAGTCATATCTCAATATTTTAGTACTGAGCGATGCTAAAAGAAAAAACACGTATCGATTTTCTTTCATAAACAAACATTTTATTAAAATTTGGATGGTGATAAAAAAATCTTCCTGTATAGAAGTGACGTGGCGAGGGCAAGTGGCGGGTGACGCGGCGCGGACATTGGGCGCTCGGCCTGCGGCTCGCTTGGCGGCAGACTGACCCCGGAGACCAGGTCCACTAGGTTCCAGGGGGGACGCTTCAGAGCTTCGCTCCTACGCGTAGGTCGGCTCTGCCTGTTACATTGCGCCACCGTTCATCCTAATGGACCAGGACGATAAATACAAACCCACATCCTATGCCGATTGCAAACAAGCTTAAAGCTGCCTGTCCATTGACGCGAGCTGGCTGTGCGAGCTGTGTAGCTGTGTAAATATTAACCAATCAGGAGCTCGGCCGATCTCGGTCGGATCTCTGATTGGTTAATATTTACACAGCTACACAGCTCGCACAGCCAGCTCGCGTCAATGGACAGGCAGCTTTATAACCTCCCATACTCATAACTATCACGATTACTGCCCACTAGATACTGCCAAAGAGAATGGAATCACGATACTGCCTCTGAATGGCGCTGTAAATGGCATTAAACACTTATTTTATCCTGTCTACCGGCAGTACCCAGGACCAAATGTTAACCCCGCACTACACTCTTGCCGAGAATTCTCGCCGAGAACGCTCGGCGAGAACTTTCAAGGAAAATTACTATGGCTTACGACGCCACTAGAACAATGAAGGGCATCCACACTCTCGTTCTCGGCCTGTCTCGCCCGTTCTCGGCGAGAATGAAGAGCCGACATTAAAGTACGATCTAAAAAACGGGGGCAGTCGAATTGAAAATCCATTAACGCGGTCACCCGTCCAAAGATGCACCCTATATACGCCACGAGCGAGCGCCTCGATGCGAAGCTTTGAAAAATTGTGTCTAATGAAATAAATATGCTCCGTAAAGGGTTCAAATTAGGATAGCCACCATTTTAAATTCCAAATGCGATTAACCCTCTAGAATGTAAATCTGACGATTTTCCTCAAAAACCCTTTTAGAAAACTTCAATGACATTTTTGGACCTTCTATGGCCTTTCACACAACCCGGTTTAAAAATAATGAGTAAATCCCTCAGCCTAGGGGCGTATTTAGATCAACGAGTGAAAAAAAAAACAATTAACTACGTTCCGTTTTCTACGAGAACGCTCGAACCTTCTGTTTTAATTAAAATTGTAACTTTTCTGTTTCTACCTAAAACGAAACTTCGTCATTGCGGATTGTGCGGCTTTATTATTATTTTTTATGTTAATTCGTTGAATTCATTGCCATTAACGAGTGTCACAGGTGTTTTTTGTTTTAAATGGTAATTTTGCTCGGGTTGCGAAATAAATTGCTTATTATAAGATATTAACATTTTGCTTTAGATAAAAAGTCACTAAATTACGTACCCATTAAATGTTCGTAGCTTAGGTACAGTCGGCTGCAATAAGTTAAGTACTACGACGTAGAACAAAAGTGTATATAACTTATTGCGTCCGACTGTACATTATAATAAAACAGTTAAAGCACTTCAGTAACACCGCAGCAACGCAACGTAATTCAATGGTATGTATTAGATGACTTGAATGCGTTGCTTCAATATTACTTAACAGAATTCTAGACTTATTGTTTTCTTTTCAGTCATTATTTAAAGTTCACTTTTATACGTATTGCACAGAAGGGTTTTTATTTTTAAAATTTATTTTTTTATTAATCTTCGTTTTTTTTTTACTTTAAATCGTAAAGATCCCAAATGGTCATTGAAATGAAAAATGATAAGAGAAACCTAAAGATGATTCTCAAGTACCTATTTAATACCAAATGATACCCCTCAACATAGTTCGTTGTTTTTTTTCACAATATGGGCGTCTGGTTGTCGCCGTATTGAATTTTGGTTACTATCTTTAGTGACACTCGCAAGATTATGTATGACTTATAGATTGACGTAAGAATCGTCAAAATCAGCCCACTCGTTTGGTCTCTAGAGTGCCACAAAGGACCAACCTTACATACTACATACACAATAGGCTGATAAACACATTACCCTTCCTTTGCGTCGCGCAGTCAGGTAATTAAGTACCTTACGCACCACCTACGCTACGCCTGTGTGGCATCCTCTACGGTGAAATCATTACAGTGTCGATGCCACAACGCACCGTGTGGCTTTGGCTTTTAGGATTCCAGGCAGACTAAATACGACGCAGAGTACCTAAGTCTTATAAATTGCACTATTCATACGTTTTGTCCGCATTTTCAAATAATATTAGTTTTAGATAATATTAGATAAATTATTGTAGTTATGAAGTATACGGTTTATGGACACTTAATTAACATTCAGGGACAAATAAATAACAATAGAATATAACTAACCAACTAAAATATAACTAAGTAACTAAAACTAGCTTAATAAAGTATTTACACATACATACATACATATTCTCACGCCTGTCTCCCACTGGGGTAGGCAGAGATAACGGAACGCCACCTATTACGATCCTGACATACCTCCACATTCATAAGACCTTTCATGCATGCTCGTCGGTTTCGGGTAGATCTGACGTGGCCCTTCATAAGCACGTCGCCAATTTGGTCCGTATATATACGTCTAGGCCGTCCCCTTCCAACATTTCCACTTACGCTTGCCGTATAAATTGCCCTCGTCAATCTGCTATTTTAAAATATTTACAATAAATAATAATCGGACTTATACTCAGTCAAAGAGCCCTCCCCGGGTCATACCGTGTGCAAAGGAGCATATTAACGTAACGCAGCGCATAAACACTTAATACCCAATTAATATTAAAAAAAAATATTATTACTTTTATACGAAGGGTTTTTTGCCGGAAAATATTCACAATCATTTTTAACCTGCTCAATTTAGAAAGATCAAAAATTAATATTTCTCGTATAGGCACGGAATATATAAGAATCTATAGGTTGACCTACTCTCTTCGACAAAATCCATTACATAACTCTACATTCAGGTATAATAAAACTAAGTGGCCTACTAAAGTACAGCGTTGGGTATAATCCCTTACACATCAATGCTTCTACAGTAGGTAAGCATCTTAACATTAACAATCGAACAACCGTGCTCACAATTAAGTACGATACCTTACATGGATATTGTGTTTATGTTCCAGTACATTAAAAGGGACTCATAAAATGAAATCGAGTCCGATTATCATGATTATTAGACTAAAAGGCACCGCGACCGTTTTGGCATTCTGGACAGTTCCATACATTTTAGATTTAGTATAGTCTTGGCGCAAACAGATGTCGCTACTGGCCTGAATGAGAGATAAGTCTTAATTAAACGTTATTAGATCACTATTATTTGAGTTTTGTTCCACGGAAATAAATTACAAAGATTAATTTTCTTTAAAATTTTAATAACAAATGTGTTTAACACGTATTTTAACGTAATTAAACATTGCTGTAGTACCGTTACTCACCACCGGCGCTGTACTTGCGCGAGTTTTCATATAAGAAGGTGGCAGCTTTATTAGTATGGGCATTGACCTTCTGTTGTGTATAATTTATTTACTCTATGGTTTTGGTAAGCCTACATCATCTAGTACCATTATAAATGTCCTGTGAAGGACAAAGATCTAAAATCCCGTCTTATGCGTATAGAGTTTGTGAGGACATTTCATGTCTGATCTAGCATGAAACCAACATGGCTTGATGCTGGCTCCATGTAGTTAAAAGGCTTGAATAATCTTATAAAAATCACCTAGTTTTAGTTCGTTCAGTTTGGACGAAAAACTTTTTTGTAGTCACTTATTCAAAAAATTCAAATTCAAATTTCAAAAACTTTATTTCTGGTATATGCATAGGTACATAGGAAAGCCCCATAAAACCGTTTCCACTTAGAGTCTTTTGTTGAGAACCCCCCTTAGTTTTTAACTTTTTGACATTTTTATTATTTGTTAATAAAGCATAATCTGAGAAAATTTCAACTGTCTAGCTGTTACGGTTCAAAAGTTACAGCCCTAAATAGGTAGGACAGACGGACGGACGGACAGACGGACGGACGGACGGACAGACGGACGGACGGACGGAAGGACTGACAACGTAGGCTTAGTAATAGGGTCCCGTTTTCACCCTTTGGGTACGGAATCCTAAAAAACATCGAATGTAATATACTATATGTCAAATAGTTTCGATCGACTGGTGACCGCTAAACTATTCCAAAAGCTTAAAAAGTTTTATCACATTATCAAACACAAACTTTCCTCACCCGACCGTCAAAACTAAAATTATAGACATATTGACACTTCAAACTTATACAAACTTCGCTTCAAATATGAATCATTAATTTAATTCGATCCCAAACCAATGCGGGAAAGGTCGAGTCAAACAATTTACTGTCAAATGCGGGCCTTTTTAAGATGGATATAATTCTAAACTTTAATTTAAACATTGGACTGGTTAAAAATCACTGAATTACTACGTAAGAACCAACATGCTTTACATGTTGGTCGTTTTAATTAATCATACATACGAGTACAGGGTCTTTTTCAAGGGGATTAAAACTCTAACCAACTTTCTCTATGGGTCTCTTACATGTGTCCCATGCATTTGGCTCTAGTAGGTTTGCAGTTTTGTATGAGACAGCTGATTCTTTTTTCGCAATTTCGATGTGCACCAACACTCTGGGAAAGTTGTTCAGTTTGAAGGTCTTGATCATCCCCTTAAAAAAGTGTCAGCATATTAAGAAGGACGCTATGTATACATTTTTTTTTTTTTTTTTTTTTTTTAGATTTATATTTAAATATGAATGTGTATAATAAATAAGCTATAATCTAAAGGATGCTCAACTGAAGCTATGCAAAAAGTTCCTTTCACCAATGAAAAGCACCAGAAGAAGAAAAAGAGGCTTAGGAGGCAAGTTCTCCTCTTCAGTGGATCACTTTACAAATTGTATAAATTATTCAATTCAATTCAAATATACTTTATTGTTATTGGCGAACGCATCTTTGTCCCTGGACTACTTTACTACAATTTTACTTGTTATTGGTAAACTGGTACTAAACACTTTTCAACACGCAAAGGAACAATATAGGGTCTTGATTTACAATTTCTTTTGAATCGTTATTATTTATCCAATTATTATCTTTCATACAGAGCTCTGTTAAACAAATAGGGTCCTTCTCAATATGCTGACGGTTTTTCATGGAGAATATCAAACTGAACACCTTTCCCTAAAGGACCAATATCGAAATCGCGAAAACTGCTGTCCCATACCCAACCCAAATGGGTTGAGTAGGATTACTATAATTATGCAACAGCACGGCTAGCATGTCACCCACGACAAAGCGTTTAAACAAAAAAAACCGTCATGCGCGCTGTCTTTGGCATACGTAAAATAATAAAGATGGAGGCACGTCTCGATTTTTGTCGTTTTCTCGGGGGTGGCATGCTAGGCCAACAGAAGATTTATTTTTCTCGATTTTGATGTTGGTCCATTAGAGAAAGTTGTTTAATTTGATGGTCTGATCATCCCCTTGAAACACCGTCACCATATTAAAAATGACCCTAATTTGTTTCATTAAAGAATTAAGAGAGTTAATTTAGAGCTTTGTAAGATAACATTTTGATAAATAATAACGATTCATTAGAAACATTTTGTATACTTTATTAAGATAGTATTATATTATTTTAGTTGGTTATATTATTGTTACCTATTTATTACCTAAGTATAGATAAAACAGTAAATCAAGGAATGTACTTTGTCAAAGTATCTGATGCTGTCATGTGTTTATCGAAGCTAATTGACTTTTTTTTTGTAAAATAGCAGTTTCAGTTAATGATTTTGTGCTATACACAGAAGTAAGCAGGAGTTCGGAAATTGAGGACTGCAACACGAATTCGATTGTAGCGGTAAACCGCTCCTCGAGCGAGCTTTCAAGCGCATAAAGTTGCGGTTGTCCCATCATAGGGACCATTCAGTTTTCATCGAAATTGTTGACATTATACTCTGTTCTAGATAGGAATATAATTTTTTGTTAATTTATATAACATCATCATCATTAGCCTATAAACGTCCAACTGCAGGGCACAGGCCTACCCTCAGGGAGGGTGTATGGGCATTAGTCCACCACGCATGCCCAATGCGGATTGGTAAACTTCACATACACATCAGAATTTCTTTTTCAGTGTATGCAGGTTTGAGAGCTGTCGGTATTATGTTTATATAACTAAAATGGAAATTTATTTCTTAAATCTATTCTTATAACGGCTTATGAAATGTCCAAGATATACATATTTGGTGATTTTTAAAAACACCTTTTTGCAGAGGTGTTTATGACCATCAAACTGAACTACTATGTGCGCTAAACGGCTACCTATCACATAAAAACCATTGAAAGAAAAAAATTTAAAATTATTTATTTGCAACATGCATAAAACTAAGAATTACATAATTAGGTAATAACAAAACAAAATTTATGTATAATTTTTGCACATTCATTGGGCTTAACAGTACAAGTTTAACCATGGTCCCCATTTTAGGCTAGCCCGAAACTTGGGGTCCGTAAATTGCAGTTAAGTATGGAATAACAGATTTTTGGGATTTCAGGTTTGCTCCTGTAGTAAAAGTTGTTCAGTTTGTATAACTGAAATTTTTTTTGTATTTGCTAATAAGAATTTGCATCGAAGCTATGTAGGAATTGGAATAGCTTTCTATTCTTCTATGGAACGAAGTAAAGTCTCCAATAAATGTTTCTAGAATTTGACTACAGCAGAGACAACATGGAATTTTATCGTTTCATCAGCTTAAGTGAAAAGATTGAAGCGATAGCTTAATCTGACGTTTGATAAATTTCCAGTGTTTTTATTTTGTTGCCAGAAACAATACAAATTGTTATAAAACACGAAAGGGTTAGGAATTATGTACAGGAAAACGGTAGTTAATTTTCGAAGTCGACACTTTTCCTTATCTTTAGTGTAATAAAATAACTTGTTCGATTTGGAATTGCCTGTAGTTACCTATATTTTTAAGACAAGAAAACTGTTCTTGGTCTCTGGACTAAATTATTCAAACAATAGAATAGAATTGTAATTTCTTTAAGAAAAAAACAATCAAGAATCAATTTTGTCAATTTGAGGAATGTAATTTATTATTATTACCTACTTTGATCTAAGTTATTACCTATATTTACAATTAACGGACGGAAGAATTTCAGCAATAATGGTAAAAGAGAAGGGGTCATACCATAGGTACTACTTTTGTGGTTCATAATTCACTACGCGAACCCAGAGTAGATCCTCTGTCTTGGCTTCAGTAATACCTATATATTTGTTATCATCATTGGCCTTTCCACCTTTAAAAGATAATTTACACTGGCGCCACTTACGCTCGTGACTATAAAGCCCGATACGAGAGCGACAGGTACAGCCGCATGTACGGCAAGTAACATTTGAGTTTGCTGCGTCAGTTGGGTTTGCTAGCCGATCATGCCTCCTTTCCCGTTTTTCAGCGAAGGAAGCAAACTAAGGCCCTGTCGTGAACAGCTCTTTCCTCAACAAGTCGCGGTTCTTAGCGAGATTCTCCCAGCCGCTGCGCTGGTGTCGATTGAGAAGGTGGACATGGAGTATTATAACAAAACAAAACTTTCGCTTATGTTTGTACCACCAAATAAAGTCAACCCAGCCCGTCCTTATCTGTTTCGAGATTTATTATAGAGAGGGGTAAGACCGTCATTCTTGTCAACGGCTGTTTTTTTGTTCAGCGAATTAATTAAATCCGTCCATTCGAATGAACGGATTTTAAGTACCGTACTTAGTACCATTAGCTTCCTTTCCTTCTCTTTAGCATGAGAAATAGAACATTTCTTAGATTAATTGGAATACTGAGGTTTGTTGAGAGCGTCGCCGTCTCTTCGACTGCGAACTGCGATTAGAGGCTTTATTGATGTGGTTTTTAGGATGACTGAAGAAATAATTTCTTTTGAATGTCTATAGTCTAGCAGATGTTATATAAAAGGCAAGTAGGGGTAGTAGATCTCGTAGGGGATCGTTCTCTGTCGCCCTTTTACATTTCAGTTTCGTTCATTCGTTGACAATATAGTTATTCAGGGTCCTTTTAAATATAATGACACTTTTTAAGGGGATGATCAGACCATCAAACTGAACAAATTTCTCTATTGGGAGACACCGAAATCTTGAAAAAAAAATCAGCTGTCCCATACATTTGGCTCGAGTAGGTTTGCGGCTTTGTATGGACGAGCTGATCTTTTTTCGGGGATTTCAATGTTATACTGCCATAGAAAAGGTGTTTGACTTATGATAACCCCCTTTAAAAAGGGTCAGTATATTATGAAGGCCCATGTTCGCACGGCGACACATCAAGCTATACAAAGCTAACATTAGCTGGCCGCGCGACGTTATATGTTACTCGAACTATGCGCGGCCAGCTTATGTTGGTTTTGTATAGCTTGATGTGTCGCCGTGTGTAACTACCCCAAACATTCATTAGTATACACCACTAGTTTTTAATTATTAACGTAACTTTAAGGGTGTATTCAGACCATGAATCTAAACAACTTTCCCAAAGAAACATGGGTCGAAAAACGAGAAATTTTTTTGGACCTCCCATAGAAAATCGATAGGCCGATCCGCACTTTTGTATGGAAGGTCCAAAAAATTTTCTCATTTTTCGACCCATGTTTCTTTGGGAAAGTTGTTTAGATTCATGGTCTGAATACACCCTTAAAGTTACGTTAGTAATTAAAAACTAGTGGTGTATAACGTTTATGAAATGATCGACTAGACAAATTGTAGCTTAGAGTTAGAATCCATTAGGAAGATGAATAATTTATGGTACCCAAAACATTAATGTGAAAAAATGAGCCAAGTTTACCAAAAGGAAGAGTGTCGGCTTAAATCTTTAACTTGGAAAATTATTCTTTATTTTTAATGTATATGGCATAGTTAGCAAGCAATGAGTATTACCAGTTCTGTAGGTCCAACTTCGAGAAAGAGATCAACCGTCGAATCTCACTCGGCTGCGCAGCGTTCGGGAAGCTACGTAGGATCTTAACGTCCCAAATAAAACGAAAGTCTTCGAAGTCGTCTTACAAGTGATGACATATTATGGAACAGAAACATGGTTGCTGACTCAAGGCCTCATAAAAAGGGGCTATGCTCGGAGTTTCCCTGCGAGATCGAATCAGAAATTAAGAGATCCACAGAAGAACCAGAGTAGCTGACATAGCCCAAAGAATTGCTAAACTAAAGTGGCAATGGGCGGGGCACATTGCTGGCAGAAATTATGATAGGCACTGGGTAGGCCTCTCACAAGGTAGACCGATGACCTGGTAAAGGCGGCGGGAACCCATGAAGGCAGCGCAGGACCGGTTGTTATGGCGACACTCGGGGAAGGCCTATGTCCAGCAGTGGACTACCATTGGTTGAGATGATGATGATGATGGGTTTTATATGTATAAATTTTTTTCCATTAATTATTGCGTTATAATTATAAATTATAAATGCGTACTTAATATTATAAATGCGTTAGTGTGTCTCTTTGTCTGTACGTTTGTCACCTTTCCACGGCTAAAAAATTTTACTGATAGTAGCATACTGTAGTGTTATAATAGGTAATCATTCTGTTAGAAAAGACGAAATTGTAATAAAACTTGACACACACTCAGATCTCAATTCTTTTATCGGTGATGCAAATTTTTATTTTTACCGAAGATCTTTTTAGTAAGACACATTCTACTTAGTCTCTATATAAAACATACTGTGCGTCGTCGCCACGCGTCGCCCTTGGTTTCGAACTTGGCTAACACACTGCCGTGTGCGTAGATTTAAAACGAGTACTGGCTTCATCGTTTTCTTGGAAGTGGATTTCATCCAAACTTCTATATTTTGCCGATCAATAACATTGGCTCAGTGCCATGATATTCAAACCTACCTAAGGGATTTAATTTAGATGTCCATCATAATTATTTTTATTTTTTTTATTTATTTAATAGGTACATCAACAAACAGCTTACCGTATTTCGCCTATAAGTAACGTATTTTTAACATAAGCCAGTCTTGTTCTTCTTCTTCTTCTTATCGTGTGGGAAGAGCTCTGGTGTCAGAGTTTTTTCAGACCGCCTTACGGCCTCTGACGTGGTTTTTATGTAACGACTACTACCACCAGGGATAGTAGCTGGGACCAGCGGCTTAACGTGCCATCCGAAGCACGGAATCATTTTTCTGTTCAGACAATCAGGTGATTCAGCCTGCAATGTCCTAACCAACTGGGGAAAAACGCACAAAGTGACATATCACTAGGTGTCCCCCATGGGAATCGAATCCACGACCTCCGTGTCGAGAGCCAAAGCTCTTAACCATTAGACCACGGAGGCAGTTTAAGGGTCAGAAAGAAGAAAAGATAAGCCAGTTAAAGGTATACACAACATTCAAAAATCACATGAGATGGGTAGAATTTATGATCCAGTCGAAGTGGCAGTTTTTCAAGATCTTGGTCAAAATCTCCAACCACAAAATCATTATAATTATCATATCATCATAAGTTATCATTATAATGTTTTTAAGTCATTAGGCTGTTTTAGTTTGGGATTGAAAATAAGTATGTTACAAGGTAACATGTTTGTGATCGTAATTTATTTAATTAAAAGCTTTCAACCGCAGGATCGCACGCAAAATTAATTCACATTCTGGTCAAAGGTAACCCATTTTCGTGATCACATCACTCTTTAGGCTGTCAGAAAAGTTTAATATCGAATAGGACAAAATTAATGAATTTTTCAGTCTTTAATTTGATTTAAAACAAATCAGCACAACTTTAATCATATTTAATTTCCAACAATATTTCAGAGCAAGAGCCCGTGACGATCAGACCTTCGTTATTTTATAAAACCTGAAAGTTTATCTTTGTATGTTCCTAATAAAGGTAAAGTTTGGATCACGGTGGCTTTGGCAGGTAGCAAATAGTTAAAATTGTCTGGCCAAGGGTTGGACGTATCAAAACTGTCGGACTACTGAGGAAACATCGTCTAATAGTTACCCATGTAACATGATAAAATTCAGCATTTATACTCTAACGTAAGTATAGTTAGAAATTATTAATGTTTAAGGATGCCTGGAATTTTAACTATACTTACGTTAGATTATAAAAGCTGAATTTTATACATGTTACTTGAGTAACTATTAGAAGATATTTCCTCAGTAGCTCGATAGTTTTGATAGTTCCATCCCCTGGCCAGACAATTTTAACCTGCTACCTGCCAAAGCCACCATGACTCAAACTGCATTGTTGGCCATCATTGGTTGGATGCGCTAATAAACTTTCAGCTTTTATAAAATAACGAAGGTCTCTTCGTCACGGGCTCTTGGACTATTTTTTGAAAATAGTAAAGAATGTTTAGTCTAATACTTTGTAGTTTCTAATGAGCGTTTTTCTTTTGGTTTTCTAGTTCGATAGGGATCGATAGATGGCGCTACGGTCTGTGCGAATAAAGGTCAAAATTTCAAAGGGTTTCTTTAAAATAATAAAGAGGGAGAAGGTTGATCAAAAAGATGCCAACGCATCTTTTGATTGAATATTTAATTTTTTATGAATAATTTTAATCGAAAATATGAAACTGTTTATGTCTGGGCATGGTTGAATGGGCTCGATCCCTTGGCCTTTAAAAAAGGCAGGCACAGTCTTGATATGATTTTGAAAGGATCTCGCCTACATCTCTATGCAGCGATAAACATGTCATCGGTCGAGTTTTTAAGGAACTAAATAAAAAAAAAGAAAAACGCTCAATTGATTTGGTGTTAGGATCGATCGCGCTTCTATGCTTTTCTCGTAAAAGAAAACAGATTTATTCTCACTATGCCAACAGAAACTACCATCAATTCGTATTTGACTGCTATAGTGAGAAACAGCGAGAAAATCTAAACGTAAAACGCTACGCTTGCAAAAGTCGATGTAAAAAAACATTGATCAAAAATGCTGCGCTACCAAAACAGTGGATGCCAAATCAAACAATTTTGCGAATCTGTTTTTTGTGGGTTCCGTTGAAAATGTTTTCCTTTACAATTCTCCTCAGTTATTTCTATCTATGTTATTTTATTGTGCTCTAAGCAGGACCATTCTTCGGGACGGCCCTTATCTGTCTCTAAGAGATTTATTCGGATCGGAACCGCCCTCTAAGTTTTACAACACACAAGGCTTTTCTCCTCAGTGAAGTGGGAAAACTTTTGTTGAGTGTTGGATTTTTTAAAAGCTTTATATTTGCTAACTTTGGGTGGTGGGAAGCCTAAACCAATATCGGGTTACTTACCAGAAATGATGTTTGAAGCGTTTAAGTTTTGTAGATGCTTTAGGTGAACTGACTGATAAAGTTAAAGATATTATACAGGGTGTTAGGGTAAGCAGTAGCATTACTTAAAGGGGTGATTGCACGTACGATACTGAACAACTTTCGCTAAGAAACCTATAGGAAATTAGTAAAAAAAAATTTGTACTTCCCATACTAAATGCAACCAGCCGATCGAGCTTTTGTAAGAAAAGTCGAAAAAAAATTGAGAATTTCCTATAGGTTTCTTAGGGAAAGTTACAATCACCCCATCGTGGGTACAATCACCCCTTAAAGTAATGCAACTGTTTACCCAATCATCCTGTATAGTTGGTATTTAAATTTATTTGAATTCGTTTGCTATTTTAAGTTCTTTATGTATCGCCAATGTTGACTGCTCGATAGCTCAGTGGGTAGTGAACCTGCCTGCTGATCCGAGAGTCGCGAGTTTGAATCCCGTAAGGGGCAAATATTGCAATGGCGAAAATGAATATTTGTACCCAAATTATGGATGTTTGTATCTATGTACCTGTGTATTCCATATCATTGTCTAGTTATCGTTACAAAATTTTGGGCTACATTCTGGGCCTTTAAATGGGACTAGATAATCTATGTGATATTTTTAATTTATCAAATGTACGATCCATTTGCGATAAAGAACTTAAAAGCTAGCTGAGCCAAATGATTTTGGTGCTTCTACGTATAGAAGCACCACCATGTATGTTTCAGGTGGTGCTTCAGATCATCAAACTTTACTATGGGACCAACACTGAAATCGAATTAGTAAATTCATATTCCTTAGAAATTTACTTGATATATTCGAACATGTATTTTTGACCTTAACAAACCGAAATCAAATACAAACTAATTCTGATCAGGTCAGTTACGACCTTTTCCCCGAACGTCCATCCCCCGAATTCCATGTACGACCATTTCCCCGAACGGACATTTCCCCGAACGGACATTTCCCCGAACGGACATTGCCTAGTTCCATTACGGTACCTATTTGAAAAGGGTCAATAATTCATCCAACAGTCAAGTTCAACATTTGCTAAGAGAGCTCAATAATACATAGTTCAAAGCTCAAGGTAAAAGTTCGCATGCGTACGAACAAAAATCTACGGAAAATATGGGATAGGCTGAAATATTTTATTTTTTCGTCACAAAACAAACATAAAAGAACTGACAAGCACATTAATAAGAGTTTCCGTGACTCCGCTGGCCGCTGGCAAAAGTCAAATATTATGCTTTATACAGTTCATTTAGAATTCAGAACATGCTTTTATCCGTCCCTCCCTATGTTATGGTCACATTCGTATAACGTATCGCTGGCCGGCAAGAAAAATGACGTAACTCAAAAAGACAAATTTTACAGAAGAGCGGTTACAAGCGTCTTCTAAAATAATGCTGTCATAATAATACTGGTTAATTCTTGAATTCATGTGGAAATAAAATTGATGAAATCGAAATACATCATCATCAATCATAACAAACTCTGTGTTTACGCTTTTCAAAACAGATTCATACATTTCGAGATGCGTGTTGACGCAATTCTAAATACGACATTTTGTCAAAGTGTCGTATTTTGAATTGCGTCAAACGCATCAGTACTATGACATTTTATAAAATGTAAAAACCTTCAGTATGGTCTCTTACGTGCAATTGAATCAATGTACTTTTGCAATAAGTCTTCTCCGACAGATTAGCAATTGATCTAAATACTTTAGAGGCATTTATTTCATTGTGTATCCTTTGATTATGTAGTTAATAAAACACGTTCTGAAATAGTTCGTGTTTCTACAAGAAATCTTACGTTTTAATAAAAAAACGATTTAAATGTTTAAAAAAAGGACACGACTGTGGGGCACCAGTTGGCTGCTATTATAAACCTCTTAAAATGAATTAGTAACATTGTGAGTTATGTCGCTTTTCATATCTACCAGTGCGATATGAATACAGTCGTGAGATATTTAGGACACTTAATAATGTAACTTGTTTGAAGATGGGTACCTACTTCGAGGGTTTTTTGTCAGCGTTGAGAAAACGTCGTTATCCTTTTATGAATGGTATCATTGGGTAAATGAGATGTTTGGAGTATTTTTTGTGTTATTGTCATGTCCTCATCATTGTTGTTCTTGTTATAAAAGTTGCGAGATGGAGTTTTATGGCAAAAATTTTATAAATATATTTCATTTCGATGGATATTTTTTACAACAGTACTGCAATTGCTATGTTAAAACCTTCAGTATGGTCTCTTACGTGCAATTGAATCAATGTACTTTTGCAATAAGTCTTCTCCGACAGATTAGCAATTGATCTAAATACTTTAGAGGCATTTCCGTTCTCCGGACCTCTGCCCTGGCGCTGGTGTACTCCGTCGCGGAATACTGCGCTCCGGTATGGTACCGCAGTGCACACAGAGACAAAGTTGACACCCAGCTCAACGAAGCCATGCGCCTAATTACGGGAGTCATTAAATCGACCCCACTGCCTTGGCTTCCTGTTCTCTCGCACATCCCTCCACCGGAGCTCCGCAGGAATAAAGCAGCTGCCAAAGAATGGAAAAAGTGCTTCCAACTAAATCACGCAGCCCCCATGCCTATAAGGAAAACGCTGGAGTCAATTCCTACTTACCGTCTCCCATCCAGATCACCTATCTGGACCGATGACAGAATTCACTCCCAGTACGATATTAATAGTGCATGGCGGTCAGATTGGGGCCTTTTTGACCATCTGCATGCAAACCTCGTGCGAGACCCAACTGCCGAACTGGCTGGGTTTGATAAGGACCGGAAGACCTGGGCTAAACTAAACCGGTTCAGAACTAACCACGGAAGGACCAACCATCACCTCTACAAGTGGGGCCTGAGGGAGTCACCAATGTGCGACTGCGGGGCACCTGACCAAACCCTCACCCACGTGGTAAATGAGTGTCATCTGCGCCGTTTCCCCGGTGGAATTGAGGAACTCCATAGGCTAACCCCGGCAGCGGAAGACTGGCTGAAGAATCTTGATCTCGAAATTTAGACTTCCCCGGATCCAAGCAGGAAGACAAAAATACCATACGACATGATGATGATGACAACAGTACTTGATTGTTGATGTGTTTGGCAAAGTTTTGCTTTATACAAGTGTTACAAAACATCCTAGTAATATTTAATGAGGGAGTCGAAATTTCAACCATCATACTAAACAACATTCACTGTGGAGCCAAAATTAAGAAAAGAAAATCTGATGTTTCATACAAAACTGTAGTACAGACTCGACTCAAATGTATGGATAATTTACATACACATAATATCTGGTAAAAGTTCCTCTCCATAGAAGATAATCTATTTTATCTAAGTGTATACCCGAATTTTTACTTGGTTTGGCAATAAAATCTATTGTTCCATAAACGATTTTCGAAAAAAGTTAACTGTATAGGTACAGGGTGAAATTGATATCATTAGCATCCTTTTAAACTAACCTACCCATCAAACTGAATAACTTTCAATATGGGAGCAAACCGATCGGAGCAACAAAATATCAGCTGTTCCATACTAAACTGCAATGCCTACGCGACACAAATGTATGCAACAGCAGATTTTTTTTTTGCTCCGACTGGTTTGCTCCCTCAGTAAAAGTTGTTCAGTTTGATGGGTAGACTCTTAGTTTAAAAGGATGCCAATGATATCAATTTCACCCTGTATAAATACACGAGTCAGAAATGGACACGTGCAGGACACTGATTAAAATTGTGACCTATAAAATGAAACACGGTTAGTTTGCGTAACAATTTAAATAAAGAAGCTTGCTTGAAAATGAATACTGTATTTATTTATATGCTTATTGCTTTTCTTTTTATATGAAATACGGGTTACCCGTACCCGTAAGGAATAAATAATAAGCAACAAATGCGCAAATAAAAATTGTAGTGGAAAAGATGAAACAAAAAAAAAGATTAAAATTATTAAAACAGGCAATGACATAAAACAGGCAACAATGAACATAAAACAGGCAATGTCATAAAACAGGCATAGAACGTTAAGAAACGATATCACATTTCAAACCTTTGTCACATTGATCACATTTCAAAGTTCGTAATTAAAAATCTTAAACAAAAGCCTGGTAGACGAAAATTTTTTACCTTTCTTTCTTTTAAAAAGATAAAGAAGATAATTTCTCCAGCTATGGGAAAAAGGACCCCAATTTTTTTTAGCGTATATTAGTTTGCGTATAAGTTATCCATGGAACTCATGTCGATTTGTTTCTCATAACCTATAGATTATAGTGGTAATATTAGCTATACCTCATCTAAACTGAGTGTCGCGTAATCGCAGTTGGTGCACATCTTGTCTTGGTAAAATATGTTGGTATTTTATTTTTATTTTCGTATGAACATCTAAGACGTTCCTATACACGCATTGCTTTACATGTGCCGTTTTAACAGGGAAAAGTTAACATCTTACTGTACATTATGGAATGCAATAAATATATTGAGTATTGAGTATTGAGTATTAAAAAAATCTTAGAAAAAAAAATTCAAAACGGTGCATTTTTTATATTGATTTTTTAAATTCGTTTGCATTTTTACCTTATCTTTTGTTCGATTACTATAGTAAATTAAATTATGTTTTAGAGTGTAATACCATCAATAAACGTTACAGTTTGTGGGCCTAAAATAAATTGGCTCCTTTACATTGAACATTACACTTATAAATTATTATTCAACCAAATTAATCAGGGCTATTTGGCCCTCTGGATTACTCTTTATTTCATAGTTACGGTTGAATAGTACTTTATAAGTGTAATAGCTTTGGTGACACAGTTTCTGAGAGTTCCGAAGTTATTATTTAACACATTCGCGGACATTGACCGGCTGTAGCAGTGATAACAATAAAAGTTTTAGTGTGTCTCGTTCACTGTCCGCGAATGTGTTAATCTGCCAAATATTATACCAAAGCGCGGTAAAAACCCGTTAAAAATATTTAACCCCGGTGATATGACCTTCGACATGATAAATTCAACAACATAGCGCCGCCTATGATAAATATTTGACTTTCAAGTGGCACTCGTTCGTACCCGACTTTCGATTAAAACCCAAGCGAACCAGCTACAGAAATCTGAACAAAAGAAGGTTTAATCGATAAGGAAATGCTACCAATTTAATGCCCTACGGTTCGCATAATTCGGTCTCACGTACCATCTACACGCCCCGTGTTACCGGCGACCTCAATGGGCTTCAGACCTTTCAGTGATCCATAACAATTTGAACTTTACACGTGCGAAAACGGACTCTATTGACGGTTGATTGGTACTTCGTTACGTGATAACATCTTCCTTGTAAGTTTCGGTTGGTTTTAAAGTTTGTTTTTGTGTAACAAATCAATAAAATAAATCTTGCATGGAAAAATATTGGAACAAGTTGTTTACAGGGAAAAGGGAGGAAGGAGGTTACTGTGGTTTTTCATTTAATTTAACGGATCAGGTCAGTTACAACCTTTTCCCCGAACGTCGCCCGAATTCCTTGTACGACCTTTCCCGAACGGACATTGCCTAGTATACGTCCATTTACTTGTACGGACATTTCCCCTTACGTCCCTTTCCTTTTATGGACATTTCCCCTTAGTACATTTTTTGTACTAAAATGTAGAGTCCTTCTTAATTGGACAATGTCATTGCAAAGCAAATGATAGCTGATATCGTGTTTTCATTGCAGTTTAAAGGACATGAATTTAACCATTAAGCAACGCACAAAATATCTGAAGTAGGTACGATATAATTATATTATTCAAAAATTGGGTCGACGAAATTAGATCAAGAAGAGCCCTGTAAGATCTGGAATTTATTGATACTACAGGAATTTTGTAAGATGTTATAATGGAGAAGACTTGTGACCCTGCAGTTGTTAGAGATGTCTGTTAAAGAATGATAAAAAAAACATTTACTGAATGTTATAACTCTAATTGCATAGAACAGTTTTCTACACCTATAAATCACAAATATGAAGTAGTATCCTATCATTTTTACTCGCTCCCTTCAAGCTCCTATAATTGAATCAATGTGCATTCCAGTTGGAATGAAATGAGCTAGAGAAGTAACTGACTGACTTTCAAAAGCGTTAATTGATAGACTTCCATTTAAATCGAGGTTTCAAGCTAGAATGCTTCTAAATGCAGTAAAGTGAATTAGTTCCGTAGAGGCCCGATATAGGTAAAACACCGGGTCGTAGCAGAGATGAACATTGGGTGAATATTTACTACATTAATCCCTAAAATGTCCCATATTTTATCGACACGTACACATACCCTATTTTGTGATTAATGAGGAATAAATTATACCTCAAACGAGTTAGATATATTAAGTCATAGCGTAATAACAATATAGTGAAACAGCTCAGCGGTCGCTGGAGGTCAATCGAGCGCGGTATGCCGGGGAAAAGCGTACCCTAACTAAATTTGCTGTTAGGGTACGTGTGCAGCCAGAGGAGGCCAGGAAGCGCTACTCCCGCCCCCGCCCACCCCTTTTGATTAACCTGAAGCATATGAGTTGTTCTATCATGATCCCTAGTATGATTTCTATACTTGTGCGCAACTCGACTCTTTTTCCATAATACATGTCGCGGCAAGAACGAATTTCACTCCCTGAAAAGCGCGTGAACTGGTTCTTTTCTATGCAACAAAGGCGCGTCGCGAATAGAGAAACCATACTAGAGGAGCTGCTGGAATGATGAGCTTCGCTATTGTACCCAGATGTGACTGAGAGGCCAAGCCATAGTGTAATGAACTAATAGTGGTGAAGCTCAGCGGTCACGACAGGCCAATCGTGCGGGGCATGCGGGGGCTGGGAGGAGTGCGCCCGGCCCACGCTGCCTGCGCCTGTACCGTAACAACGAATTGTGTTAGGGTACGCCCGTCCCCCGCCGTACCCCGCACGCCGCGCGGGCATAGACTCGCCGCGACCGCTGAGCTTCATCACTTATTTAATTAACACTATGGCCAAGCTTTACAGTACTTCCAACCCGGTATAGACAAATCTCTAATAGAAGTGTAAGAACAAAAAACTTACCTGAAATTATAGTATTTTGCGTAGCCGACGGCGACGTAGACACGGCAAGCAGGAGGAATGTGAACAAAGTCTTTTCTATACACCCGATACTATACATTTTTTTTATTATCTAGCTAACATTAAAATTATAGTTAAATACGAGTATTTACACAACTTGGACATTAGCACTAAGTTGGAACTTTGACTATTTTCCTAACTGCCGTTCTAACTCTTGACCTCGTCCAAATCTGAAACAAGAGAAAAAAGTATGAAATATTGATTGTATTCAATTTTGCACATAGAGAAATACGTGACTCCCTACGTGACTCCTATCAACAGGAGTCACGTGTTTCAGGAGACACGTGTTTCTATATGACTTTGTAGCAATGAAAGAAGGGCACATTTTTATAATGTACGAGCTTTTACCCGCGACTTCGTCATATTCATAAATTATATACCAGATTTTAAGTCAGATGTTACGCTACCAAACAAAAAAAGTTTCATCAAAATCGGTTCAGTAGTTTTTGCGTGATACTCGAACAAACAAACACACAAACAAACAAACAAACAAACAAACTAAATTCTTTTTTCAAAAATTTACAGTTTTATAATAGTCAAGATGTAATTTTATTGAACACAGACAATTTTGATTTAAGTAGGTATATTGTTATAAATATTTATACAAATACAAATTGTTTATTGCTTCCATTAAACAAAAAAAACAAAAAATTTTTATTAAAAAGTAAATGAAAATATAATTAAATGCTGTTTGACTTATATCAAGCATTATATTTCTGTCAATGTTGAGTCAGTTTTGAGAATATTGTTTATCTCAAGGATTGTTTTATGAACCAAAACGCAGTTGAGCTCATATAAAATGGTGGAGCATCGTGGCAGACCAGAAAGCACCCGATACACGACCGTCTGCAATATAGATTTGCAACGCAACCTACTCTAATAATTGCTTTCTCAGCTAATGAGTGTAAACCATTAGTCTCATTATTAATTGTCTCACTGTCAGTATCTTTTCATCACTCATACTCTGAAAGTGGGTCATTGTTTATCTAAGAAGCGGGTTGAAAGTGATACATTTCTTCCCTAGGGCGGAAAAGTAATTTAAAAAAAAATCTACGTTTATACTGAATTACTGAGGGGTTTGCTTGCCGCCATTATTTTGTTCGTTTGTGGCTGTATTTGATATTTGTGAAAAGTTGGTTTTTAGTGATATTTGTGACATAATTTCGTGCGGATTGTGTACCAAAAGGTTGCGTAGATCGACCAACATAACAGGAATCTCAAATACATACGAAGAAAGAACAAAAGTTTTGGTGCAAGTTTACTCGTACATGGTGGTTTTGGGGGCAACGCGCGAGCTTACAAAATCAACCAGAATTTCATTGTCATCTTTCATCTATCATCCCATCATCGCCCAGGAGAGTTCTGCACGAGAATCTTGAAGAAAAGGACGGGCTTTGTTTCTTAATTTTCTAAATTAGTTTTTCATGGTCATTATTGTGTTAATGTGGTGGAATTAGTTTAATAATGTGCCATTAATGGAGGACAATGTAGTAAAAGTGAGAAATAAAGAAGGCGCTCCCGTTTGATTCGGATTGATCCTCACGTAGAACTCTCTTGAATATTGGAATGTGTGTACCATCCTCGCAATTCAATAGTTAGGTATAAGGTTAGTTAGGCTTATAGATATAGGTTAGGCTAGTTTAGTTTTAAGTACAAAGAAAAATGTAACTTATGACCATGCTGTAAGGGCTAGTTCCCATTGCATTTCCGAAAGGATAAATTGTATTAAAAAAAAAACTGAATTACTGAGCAAAGGCAGAAACCTATACAGCCACACTTCGATAACATTATATTAAAATTCTAAATTTTTATAATTTTATGAACAAAAATGTTTGAATTTAGTAATTACTAATTAATAATAACAATAATTAGTAACATTTCGAGACTTTTGTATAAATTATATCCATTTTGTTTTTTGCGTGATGAAAAAATGTACATAGATATAAAAGCGAGTTAAAAAAACAGGCAGGTTTAAAAAAAAAACATTAAGTTGTAGGAAAAAGAAAAAAAGGGAGGGAAAGCGACATGTTGCTTTTTTTCGGATCCGTTTCAAAACGTGTAAAAATCACTAGGGAAATATATGTGTCTCATTCTAGCATTCACAATCTTCGTATGTTTTTTTTCTATTTCGTTTGGCACCCGAGTGATTTTCAAACGTTTTGAAACGTAGACTAAAATGAATTCATCAAGTGAATAGCGATTCAGAAATTGATTTTGCATTATCTGGTTTTTGGTTAATTTTCTCGTAATCGTGATGAAAAGCAGAGTGAAAATCTCGGGTGAAAATACCCATTTCACACTCGAACTATGGGCGCCCCTCACGTTCGTTCGGGGCGCCAAACATCTCGTGTGAAATGGGTGACTTTGATCCCTTGGTTAACAATCTACTATTGTAGTCCTTACTACTGAGGCACATAAGTTAAATATACGAGTTTGTGGTTTACAAATTGTTTTAAAAAATCCAAGTATTAAACATTAATTGTTGATAGCAGCTTTGTACTTAATAGTAATAAAAATTTGTATAGTCCTGGCGGCACGGCATGATGTAACAGTGTTTGTCTACAAATATATACAGGCAGTCTCTACTAAAAAACTGTTCTAATTTAATATTGTTGATTTGTTATTGTTAACTTTATAATTGTAGTGAGAAAAAAATATATAAATATTACTTCACTAGCTGTTGCCCGCGACTTCGTCTGCGTGGACATGTGATTTTGTCTCATGTCTCGTCTAAGGGTCATGAAGGTCATGGTCAGAACCAAGTCTAGAAACCCTGGCATGTAACATTAAAATGGCCATTAAGGAATGGGCTGATAAAATACACATGCTAGAATGCTCTGGCTTCTTGGGTCTGCAACATTGCAGGAAATTCATCAGCAATATAACACCACGAATCCCACAGTTCATACTGAACAACAGCAGGAACAAAGCTCGTGCTATCGTCGGAGCTCTCACCGGGTACTACGCCTCACAGGCATGATAAAGCTCACCCTAGATCCCAGTTGCCGAGCGTGCGGAGAGGAGGAGGAAACCATGGAACATTTATACTGTGTGACTGCGATGTCTTGGTGGCTAAACGTATGTGTCCTGAGACTGAGAGATGGTTATTCAAAACTGGGAGATTACAGGTTTCTTCCCCTGAACACTATTGCCTCTCTCATTTTCCACGATTTTCAATGGAAAAAAATAAATATTAAGTAGGAGTCAACACAAAAGATAGGTACCATTGGGTTGATGTGTTGCTGGCTTGCCAGCCCCCATAATAGGATAAGAATAGGATAATAGTCATGAAATTGAGCTGAATCAAAATCAGAAAGTACCTACATTAAGTAAGTATGTAGGTATAAAAAAAAGGCATTCACAGATCCATCACTTGAATTTTTCTACTGTTCGTCGGTTATTAGTGTTTTATTTATGTCGAGCAGCATAATAATCATCTTACGACCCACTGCAGATCACAGACTTCCACTCACAAATAAACGTTAGAGGATAGAGGATAAGCGGAAAGCGCAGCGTGGGTAGGCCCCTCACACGGTGGACCGACGACCTGGTGAAGGCGGCGGGAAAACGTTGGATGAGGGCAGCGCAGGACCGGTCGTTATGGCGATCCTTGGGGGAGGCCTATGTCCAGCAGTGGACGTCCATCGGCTGAGATGATGATGATGATAGAGGATACTCCACCACGCGGGCTAGTGCACAATGGCGTAGGCAAGAGCTAGAACGATAATATTCTAGCAAGCAAAATGGTCAACTTGTTAAAAGAATTATTTTCAAGCCACATTTGTAAATCTCTAACCTTACTTAGCTATTATGAAAGTACTTAGGCACAATACCAAACTGTGGTGTTATAAGGACTTTTTAGATAAGTAGGTACCTATCTTTTCATAGATTGTGGTCGATTGATGTTCTATAGTTAAGCTACACAAATCCTCAAGAAATCATAATAGAACCGAAAATCAAACAAAACGAACATTTGGCAAAATTTTCTGCAACAAAATTATTATACCGTAGAATTGGCTCAGATTGGGCTCAAACTACCACCATTATACTTACATACAAAGATGTATTCAATCAATTTGTAAGCTCCTGCTAGAGTTAAAAATACGCCTAACGATATCTATGAAGATTAAAACGATACTACAATAACTTTAGAAAAGGTTAAAAGAAAGAAAAATATTTGACGACCCGTTTGGTGTAATGGTTACCACGCCGGACTTCCAAACCAGGGAATCCCGGTTCGGTGATGGATGTAATATGTTTGTGCCGTTGTTGTATGGTTTCTATAATAAAAAGCCTATACTGCTTGCTTCGGATCATTACAATGTATGTGACTGTGAGCATTACTTATTTAATTATTTTTCAATTCACCCGGTAAGTTACTTTACAATCAAATCTGTAAGACCTAATTTCTGAGACGCCTTGAGCGTGAGTTACGAGTAAGTGCAAGTATGGTCGAAATGTATGAACTTTGAGATCAGGGATTTATCAACTAAATTAAGCTCCTGCTAGCCTTTGCTGCTAGCTAGGTTTTGGAATAAATAATTTTATTGTTGCACACTTGCATTTAAAAAACGCCTCACGCCATCTATTAACATGAAAACGTACTACAATAACTTTAAAAAAGGTTAATAGAAAGAGTATTTTTTTATATTTGACGACCCGTTTTGTGCAATAGTTACCACTCCGGACTGCCAAACCAGGGTCCTGCGCTCGAATCCCGGTTCGGTCATGGACATTATTATGTTTGTGCCGTTGTTGTAATGTTTCCATAATAAAAAGCCGTGCTTGCTTGGGATCACTACAACGTATGTATTAAAATAAGAAAAAAACCAAAGAAAACGTACTTTCCTAAAATTGGATCTGATCTAATCTCAGGATATTATTAAGGTCAGCAAATTGCTTCTGTCAAATCCGTTGAAAAATGGATAAAAGTTTAAAAAAAAAAAATCTCACCCAAGAATCGAACCTCCAACCTCTTGCGCGAAAATCTGACCATTTCCCAACTACGCTACACAGCTCTTGAGAGAAGTGTTGAAAAAAGCAACCACTATTTACTACTGGAATCTACCCAAATACATCTGTCAGCGTCAAGTCGGCGCTAGTGAGCATGATAAAACATTGGAAATTATCCCACAGACTCCCACAGTAACCCATTGCTGGGATAAAAAGTATCCTATGTGTTAATCCAGAACACATTCTATCTGCATGCCAAATTTCATCTAAATCTGTTCAGCCGTTTAGGCGTGATTGAGCCACAAACACACAAACATCCAAACATCCAAACATCCAAACATCCAAACATCCAAACATCGTCACAAACTTTCGCATTTATAATATTAGTGAGATGAGATGAGATGTAGGTATTTGTAAAATCAACTTTTCTTCAAAAGTAGCCGCAAAATTATTCATAATTCAATAAGCAATATTTAAAATTTACAAAAAATCATAAATAGATTTGAAATGAAAATATTACAAGCAAAAGAAAATAAAACCCTTGTCTAATATTTATTAAATAGTCAGTTTTTGTTACCCTCGTCCCTCGTATATATATTCAAATTAATTATTATCTTGCTGAGTAAGTATATAATTAAAAATAATTATAATACAAAGGAGGCACTTACAAAAACATAATTAAACATAGTTACACCTATAACGAAATACAAAATACTGATATTACCGTCAAACTACGAGTAGGTACCACATTGGTACCACGTATATAATTTGAAACAAACTTCAAACCTTATTATCGCAATGCCTTCCACAAAAAAATCCCCTAACAAATATCCTTAATACCAACGTCATAAGTATCAGAATGGTTTGGTTCATGGGATTTCGTATTCAAAAAGAACGGTGTATAGTTACGAACGAGCCCACCCTCAAAATAATAGGCACGTAATAATGACCTACATTCATAACGACCTAGGATATTAGCACGCAGACTATGCAAGTGGATACACTGCATCAATTAGCGTGCCTATAGTGTTTATTACTCGACAATGGCGATGCGAAAAAGAGGGTAATGTTTTTAAGAGTATGAATGTTGTTTAATATGTTGCAGGTTTTATAGAATATTATAGAAAACCTATAAGGAAAGCGTAAGTGGAAATGTCGGAAGGGGACGGCCTAAACGTACATATACCTTAGACAATTTAAATAGGGACGAGTTACGCGTGTCATTCTACTAAGAAAAATTTCTGCCACTTTTTGCGGGGGGCGAGGTAACATGAAATCCGCAACTTTGGATTTTATTCCCCATAAGTTTAGATTCTAATTTTGAATGTTAAAAATCATGAAAAGTAGTCTCGTGTGAACCCCAAACGTTCTAAGTTCAAAATTATTGTTTCGCTATTATAGGCTGTTTCATTTAGTGATAAGGTATAAAATTGGGTGTAAATGCACAAGATCAATTGTTCGTATACCGTGGCAGAGGGGAAATGCTACCGCAAGGCGAGTCCCTATATATATTGTCTAAGACATATACGGACCAAATTGGCGACGTGCTTAAAAAGGGCCAGGTCAGATCTACCCGAAACCGACGAGCAAGCATGAAAGGACTAATGAATGAAGTGGAAGCTAGAGAGGTATTTCAGGATCGTAGCAGGTGGCGTTCCGTTGTCTCTGCCTACCCCAGTGGGAGATAGCAGCAACAAATAGCAGTGCCAAAATAATGATACACTTTAATGAAGGACAGTTTAAAATTGGTTCATAATTAAAAAAATCTAAAAGAAATATTAATTTTAATGAGCAATTTCTCTCTCCAAAGTATCTACCATATTGGTACATAACACAAAATTGGGGCAGAAGGTATAATCGACCACGCGGGCATGATATATGAAATTTATGAATATGGAAAAAGTGAGAGCAAACCGGCGGTGTTGCCGGGTTCAATTCACAAAATAAATCTAGAGAATGCGTGGTGAAAAATATTTACCAAAAACGTTCTAATGGTCATCCCTGCTATACCTAACTATACCCAGATAGTCCACCATAATTTTTGGCCACCTAAAATTGGCTTATGGTTGTCAGTATATTTACATAGGTGTTTAAGTTAACAAAAATGTTTTTAAAATAATAATGACAACTGCAAAAGTGCAAGTGCAACGTGGATGTTCTGAAGTTTCAGAATATCTCTGACTACCCTCTCGGGAAATATAGTCGTGAGCATATGCATGCATGCATGCAAAGTGCAGAACAGTTACCAAAAACATTGACTTCTATGAAGTACTAGCTGTTGCCCACAACTCCGTCTGCGTCGACTTTAAAAAACCGGTCAAGTGCGAGTCGGGCTACTCGCGCACCGAGGGTTCCGTGCCACACCACCACAGAACACAACATTATTAACTTAGAAAACAAAACTTTTTTTGTCCGGGACCTTTAGCGCAAGACAAACTTACACTTTGCCAATTTTTAGTACTTTTTGTTATTTTGTAGAGTTTGTTTTATAATCACACTAAGTTTGACGCTTGTATGTATTACCGTTTTTACGAAAGAACGTGAAGAAAAAAACGTTCATAAAAACTAGTTTCTTGTTGAGAACCCCCCTTAATTTTTAGCATTTTGACATTTTTATTATTTGTCCGCCATCATAACGCATAATCTGAGAAAATTTCAACTATCTAGCTATTACGGTTCCAAAGTTACAGCGAAATATTGCGATGCGATACGATGCGACGTCACAGTTATGTGTGGGAGCCCTAACGGGAGTGGATAGAGGGGGGTGAGGGGGAGGGGGGTGAGGTAAAAAGTTGGTGGGAGGCAGCGAGTGTCCGTACTATATGTAGTAATAGATACTTTTTCTTATACTGTTGTATGGTGATGTGGTACAGAACCCTCAGTGCACGAGTAGCTCGACTCGCACCTGACCGGTTTTATTTCGATAATTGCATACTGTACGCACGGCGACACATCAAGCTATACAAAACCAACATAAGCTGGCCGCGCGACGTTATACGTTACTGGACCTACTCGCGGCCAGCTTATGTTGGTTTTGTATAGCTTGATTGTGTCACCGTGTGAACTGTAGTACGTAGTATAAAGAAATAAATTAAAAACATAAAATCACGGTAAAAATTCTTTAGTTCTCGCAAAAGCTAAGAAAGTTGGTAACACTGAAACACGGCAAGTCAAATCCCACCTGAGGGAGATTGGGTAATCCAAAGTTGCTGACTTTCTTGACACAGTCTGAACAAGTAGTCTTATTATACTGGCACATAAAGAGGGTAGCCTATCCGTGCATTTCATGTTAAAATTTAATTGGGACGCCTGCGCCTCAAGCTACCTTGATATCTCATTAATGTTTTCTTACATACATAGACTTAAAACCATAATCTCTTTGGTGAGAAACTTTGCTTGAACAAAGAACATGCCTTAAAGCATGCAATTGAAGCAACTTTTATAAAGATGTTGCCATGCAATTCTTTAAGCGCAAAAATCGTCACAAACTTCAATTCGTCGATGATACATCGGCGAGTTGTCAATTCGGTATTCGGTAAGGTAATGTCATCAATATTATTATATAAAAACTTCGAGGATGTTACATTTGTGTTGTGTTTTGGACAGTGATGTGACGCTTAGAAAGTTGCACTCCAGGATTGTATGATGTGTCAAAAGAAGAAATCATTATAATGTTATTAAACTATTATTATGAAACCTTTATCACCTTTACAGACCATCTAGCATGATTTTTCTACTAACGCGATTCGGCCTTTTTCCCACACACTAATCGTGTCGTGGCAAGCACGAGAAGGGGTAAATTTCTATGCAGCGAAGGCGCGTCACGCGCGTGTAGAGAAATCCTACTAGAGCTGCGGGGTATAAATTTAAATGCGTTACATACTTTAAGGGATGGTTCAGACCATCAAACTGAACAAATTTTAATTTAATTATGACCAATATTCAAATCGCGGAAAGTTTATATAGTAAAAATTAGCTTTACAACCTAAGTTTACAACAGATGTAAAGGTTTCGCTCGCACTCATTCAGTATCATGCATGCTTACCTCTTATCTTATCAGTTTATCCCATTTATGAAGTGACAGCAAAATGTCCATGGTGTGGTATTATTCGGTGGTACTCAAGGCCTCATAACAAGGCTGAACGCGACCCAAACGGATGGATGGAGAGGACTATGCTCAGAGTTTTCCTGAGATATCGAATCAGAAATGAAGAGATTCGCAAAAGAACAAGTGTAGATGACATAGCTCAAAGAACTGCTAAACCACACTTTAGTTTGTGTAATGGACAGGGCACATTGCTCGCTGAACCTCGCAGAATCCAATAAATATTTGCATGCTATTGTATTTTAGCTGAATATAATATGATACTAGACCCTACGATCAATTTTATGTACCTAGTCATAGCAAATACATTATTTCATATTCAACCTATGGCCGATGGGGCCGAAGAGTTCACCAGTGGCACCCAGAGGCGACCGCTTACTAGAAAGCGCATCGTGGATAGGCTCCCTACAATGTGGACCGACGACCTGGTGAAAGCCGCAGGAATCCATTGGATGAGAGCAGCGCAGGACCGGTCGTTGTGGCAATCCTTAGGAGCCTTTGTCCAGCAGTAGACGTCTATCGGGTGATATGATGATGATGTTTGATCATTCTCATCATATGAGTTGTCTGCGCGTACGAAGTCGCGTTCGCCACTACTATCAAATATTAATCTGTCATGGATTCTGTACAAAGGAATTTCTGGCTTAGCGTTCATTTGTAAACATTGTATTGTTTGTGCACAATTCTGATTACAATCGACGCTGCGAGTGGACAAAGCCGTAATAATAAACGTCAGCTGTAACTGATCTATAATGACTAAATGATGTTAGAATCGGACTGGTAATGGACCATTTTAGAATCGGCCGTTTCAGAATAAATAATTGGGTCTGCATTGACGGGATTACATTAGTACGAATAGTGAATAATTTTGCATTGTGATTTCACGTTTTGATAATTTAAATTGGATAGTGCTTGTGACAAATTTTGGTATGTTATTTAGTTAATTATGATGTCAATAAGTTTTAGTGTTGATGTAAATCTAGCTTATTGATGTAGTGACTTACTAGTGAGTAAATAGAATAAATATTTTTGTTTTAAGCTTGACGTTTTGGTACTTAGCATAGCACAATGTGGCATGAAGTGGATGAGACTAGCGTGGGACCATTCTGGTTGGCCGGAAAATGAAGAGGGCTATACCCAGCAGTGGGGTTTACCAGGCTGATGATGATGATGATGACGATGATAGCATAATGCTCACGAATAATCTGTGACTATGTTACAATATTTAATTAAACAGATCATCAAACTGAACAACATTCACTATAGAGCCAGGAGTGCAATTTTTTAATCTCATTCGCTGAGTTCAGCAGTTGAAAATGTCAAAATTATGGAGATACGCATCTTTCTAATGCTTCGACTTTCAAAAATCGCACTCCTGAAGTATGATTTTTGAATGTCAAATCAGCAGTAGAAAGATGCGTATCTCCATAGTAATTTTGACATTTTCTATTTCTTAACCAAATTTCTCTTTCTCTTTCTTTCTTCTTTTCTTCTTTTCTTTTCTTTTCTTTTTTCGAATGAGACCCAACTATGTTTCGCGATTTTATTGATGGCCTCATAGTTAATGTTGTTCAATTTTATGGTCTAAAGCTCCAAATGTAACGCATTTAAGTTCACAGTCTGTATTCCCGAGGGGGTAATCAAAACCCAAAAATATGGTACATACTGTGGATCTTCAACGATCAGCTACTTTATCTTCGTTGAAAAAGATTGTGATAGCTTTACTTATTTCAGTCTGAAAATGTTCATAAAATTGAAATTTTTGGCTAATTTATTCACTCACAACTTTTCAAAAGGACTAAAACAAAATGTCGATAATTGTACCCAAATTATTTCTCCGGTTGTCGACCTGAGTCAAACTCTAATTACTGATTCCTGAGGGATTTTATTGAACTTCACTTTCCGATACCAATTTCTGGCACCCTGGCATTGTACGGAAGTTAATTTCATTTATGTTTCATTGACGATAAGTAAATTAAGAGACGGTGGAAATTTTTGGGATATTGGAATGGGTAATCGATTTTGATTACGACGAGATTGAATTGTACCTTTATTGCAGGTACTGACAATTAAACTCCCTTTCGGGGTGTTCAGAATGTTCGCTACAACCAATTTTTTATTTATAGATGTGTGGGGACTTGCTACAGATGTCAGCACCCACAAGTTATAGCAAAGATGCCAACAGATGGCGATACCGTCGCTCGTGGAAATATGCTCCGTACAAAAGACAACGTTTATCGTAAATACGTAACTCGTAACCTACTTACAAATAAGGTTCACAATCGAATGCAAGACATAAATCGCGCAAGAGAAATAATCACAGAGATTCGATATATATACAGGTTCAACTAAGAACTGTTGGACCACAGCCGGTCCCCAGGCTTCACACATAGCCTGGTGGAAGATCTTCCCTTTTCAATGGAGGAACATTCCCAAGTAGCACGTACCTCCATAAATGTATTATAGCAAGGTTTCTGTGTGTTTCGTGTAATTATTTCAGTCTCTTATCAACAAGAATACTGATCCTAAATGGTTGTATGATTATAAATGACGTGTCAAGAATAAAATTAATATTCAGATACGGAATGATTTCATTCCGTACTTTTTACTTTAGACAACTTATTTCTACAAACACAATTTAATAACTAGATATCGGATAATCGGATGCATATTTACCTAAACATCACTTTTTTCCCCACGAAAACATAATATGAATATGCCTTTCTACATAATGTTAATAGAAAAAATCGGGCCACCCGCACTGAAACGTAAACAACTCTGACAACTTGGTCAACTTGGCCAAATGATTTGACTTGGTCAAGTTGTTCATGTTGTCCAATTAAGTACTTTCGACAAGAAAACGTCTCGGACAGCATAAAAAACAACAACTGAGTTGGAAGAGTGGGCACTCTTTCAACTCAGACAACATTTTATAAAAGTTGGTCAAATTTTCAGAGTTCTTCATGTTGTCCGAGTTGTTCATGATGTCCGAATTGTTAATATATCCAAGTCCTACGATATTTTAGCAATCCCGGGACTTAAGAACAATCCTGGGATTGTTTCATAAAATAAATGAATTAAGACCTGTCCACATTATTCTTGTGAAAAACGAAATTTAGGTAAATTATGCATCCGAATATCCGATGTTTATTAATAACAATTCGTGTTTTTTCATTCGAGTAGCATTAAAGTAACTAGCACCATGTCAGTGCAAAAAAAAATTATACAGTAAGTATATAGTACAACAATGTACAGAACTTTTCATACAATTTTCTTGTCACACAAAAAAGAAAACAATAAGTTTCATTTAAGAAAAACAAATTTTTATAATGCAGAAGCTCTAGAAAGTCTTGCCATTGTTGCGAAATATTTTGTTTTTCCTGCTCAAGTAAGTACAAGAAAATATGAGTAAGTCTCAAGATTGTGACCATGACCTGTACATGACGTAGCTTTCAGTTACTTATCCAAATGTAAGCTCAAGTAAAATATGTATGAACTGTAAAGGTAAACGCTTAATAAGCCGGCCCGCATCGCATCGGAAAATGCGAATTTCGCTGACTAGAGCGGGCCGGGTCGCGACGCGTTGACGAATTTTTAGTTTGACGTAATACTGGGCCTCAATCGCCCTAAGTTTGAACGATACTACCAAAACAAAACCACAACCAAAAACGTTACGTTATGCACATTTCGTATCGCGCAAATAACGATTTAGCTTTATTTCGGAAGATATTACGTTGGCGTAACGTTTGATGTCCGTTCGATCGAATTTTCTGTATTGTGCGATTTAACCGTTCAGAAAAAAATATCGTGATAGCTTTTTTACTTCAGCTAAACCAAATCTAAACCAAAACTAAACCAAAACCAAACCAAAACCGTATAAAATTGCGCAATTGAGGCCCTGGTAGACGTTGTAAAAAGTTCCGCTTTGTATAGCACACTACGACGTGTACCTAAGAGCAAGGACCTCCTTTATTCTAAAGGCATAGAGCAAGAGCATTCCATACCATTGCAAGAATGCCCACTTTTTTGACGTTTGTTTTTGAGTGTGTGGTGTCTTGACTCCACACTCCATACTTGTAGTATGGACAAAAGAGACCAATTAAACCAAAGTGACAACTGTCCTAATGTTAACAGTCACTTTTCACACACACTAGCACAAAAGTGACAAGTGAAAAGTGGACAGCCGCATAAACAAAGATCTATAGTTCCGTCTCCTTCTACTATTAAAGGTACGTCATAAGACAAAAGAGACTAACTACAATCGTAAATTGATGCGGTCTCTATGCTTTAGAATAAAGGAGATCCTTGCTCTTAGACGTGTACACACGGCGACAGGTCAGGTTACCCTGTTTGGACTTTGAACTATTAGAAGTGGAACGCTGCGAATCGTGCGAGAGGGTGCGGTATGTTGTTGTTGTTTCGTCTCACAGCACGCTGCGCCGGCAGCCACGTCTATGCAGGCTCTCTACCGCACTATTTTGTGTTTTATACGTAGTGTAGTTATGGGTATATAGGGTGCGTAATCTGATGTGTCGCCGTGTGTACGTATCGCACAGACGGAAAAACGCCGCACAAAAATGTTATGGAAATAGAAAAAAGATTGACGGCGTATCTCAAAATAAGGTTAAATAAGCGCGTAGGTACTACAAAAAACGGTTATTGGCTCTACTGTAAAAAAAATCATTTAAGGTTTGTCTCTTTACTTTGCGGCGTAGGCGACGAATGTCCATAGTTGCGTCGGCCTTCATTATAAACGTTTGCATGGTTAGGCAAGAACACGGCAAAGTAAACGCACTCAAAATACATACGAGCTTACCACACATTCTTATTATCAAACGTTACACATAGGATCAGCAGTACCTCGTAAACTTCTATACGTGGACATAGCCCAGCGAATCCCGGGATTGACTCTACGACCGATATGGGACCGGCACGGAGCTAAGCTAAAAGATATCAACAATATTTAGGTCGAGTACGTTGTAGGCACTCGGACACAATAGTGTTGTATAATACAGATGTTGTCAGAGATTGTTCTTGTTTGTTCGTATTTTTTCGGGTTTATTGTCTTTTTTTCATGTCTAGGTACTTACATAATTTTCCCTTTCGATTTGTACAAAAACTTCTCTACAGCTCATAACTATCACCATCAGCGTGTCATAATTCACTGTTGAACATTATTAGTGTATACAGGGTGCAAAAGTATCATTAACGGCTATACTCCTCGACAAACCCAATTGTACAAGTTGTATATACAACGTGTTAATGAATTAATGCAAAACTAGAAAGTAGTTTGTTGAGAATCGAGAGCAGAGTCGAATTATCATGGTTTCAACATAGGTAATTTTTTTCAAAATATTAAATAATTTGTTTGCATAGTTTAAAATTTTCTGTACCCGATGTCAACCTACCGCACGGGCACACTCGCCCTACTTACTACCAAAACAAGATTATAAAACAAAATTTTAACAAAAAATTAAAACCGCCTTCAAAAAAACTAAAAAGTTAAAAAATAATATTGCAGCCGATGACTTTTTCGTTCGCATCATAAGAACATTAATTTGTTTTATCGAAGTCGCTGTCAAGCCGATTCGCGACAGGGTTTGCATTAGTTTTTTTGCTTGGCTTGACACCGACTTCTATAAAACAAATTAATGTTCTTATGATGCGAACGAAAAAGTCATCGGCTGCAATATTATTTTTTAACTTTTTAGTTTTTTTGAAGGCGGTTTTAATTTTTTGTTAAAATTTTGTTTATTTCACAATTTTCAGTGGTGAATTCATTAGTTTGATTTAACAGTAGTGCTTCAAATTAACAAACGCACTAATCGGCACTACGATTTTCGAAGGTTCCCCTCGATTTCTCTGGGATCCATCATCAGATCCTGGTTTCCTTATCATGGGACCACCCTTGGGATATCTCCTTTCCAACAAAAAAAGAATCATCAAAATCGGTTCATAAATGACGAAGTTATCCGCGAACACACATTAAAAAAAAAAAAAAAAATATACGGTCGAACTGAGAACCTACTCCTTTTTTTTAAGTCGGTTAAAAAATGTATCCATGAGTACGTTAGCGCTTTCTTTCAGTGCTGAAATGATAAAAAATCATTTTTGCCTCCAAACTTAAAATGTGAATAACTTTAAATTTTAACTATCAAAATAATTAAATTATTGTTTCAATCTAATTATTTCCTTATAAATCAGTTGGGGTGTATGAGGTTTTGCGCTAATTCATTAACACGTTGTAGACATATATATCAGTTTGAGACGGGCTATGCTACTTATGTACCATAACGGGTCTCAAATTGATGTACCTACTTAACATACTTACAATATAAAGAATGAACATAGAACTATGTTAATATTTTATAATATTAATCAGTGTACCTATAATTATAATAAGTAACGAATTGCATTGCAAGGAAATGTATGGGTCGCCTTATAGGTTTTATGTGCCTGAAATAAACAATTTTTATTTTATTTATTTATTTATTAACCTTTAAACTGCATACTCTACCCATCAAACTGTACAACTTTACTAAGGGAGCAAACCTGTCTCATACATTATTTTGAGTCAAGTAGGTATTGCAGTTTAGTATGGAGAAGCAGATTTTTTTTGCTCAGGTCTGTTTGTTCCCATAGTTAAAGTTGTTCAGTTTGATGGGTAGAGTATGTGGTTTAAAGGTTAATGATACTTTTCCTTACACCCTGTACAGGGTGTAACAAAACACCCTAGTAATACTTAAGGGGGTGCTGTAGACCATCAAACTGAACAACTTTCACTATGGAGCCAACATCGAAATCGAGAAAAAAAATTCCGCTCTTTCATACAAAACTGCAGTACCGTCTCGACTCAAATGTATTGGACGGTAGATTTATTTTATTTTTTCTCGACATTGGCTCCATACTGAAAGTTGTTCAGATTGCTGGTGTGAAGCACCTTCTTAAGTATTACTAGGGTGTTTTGTTACACCCTGTATAATTTTACACGTAGGCTTATCCAACGTCAATTTTAAGGGCGCAATTTTATTGTAAGCAAAATTCGCATTTAGCTGAGTAAAGATAAAATCACGTGTCAAATAGTGATTGCATCAACCTTTCCCCAACAAAAATACTACATTAGAAATCCGTTAGTCGCCTTCCGAACCTTAATAATACGGAATTTTTTAGTAGGTATTGGATATAAAACCATTTCACTGAAGGCTAAAGGAATCAAATCAAATCAAATCAAATAATTTATTGCATGAATTACAGGTGAATCATAATTACATATTAATGTGAATAGAAAGCAGATGTTCGGCTACAATCAATTGGTGCTTTGCCGTAACCCTACCTTAAACAGGTGTATACAATATCCTAATATAAATAATAATTAAAAATCACAAATTAATCATGTCAAGAAATAAACGATGTTTTAGAATTTGATACTTAAAACTTAATTAACACTAAGCAATTTCAAAAAATATAATAAAATACAATTCAATTTAAAAACAAAATGATCTAATACTAATACACAAATTAAAAATTAAAAATAAGATTTAATCAACAATAGTAGAGTTACCTGTAGCCCATGTATTCATTAATACTATAAAAACATTTTTCCGACAGCCATGCTCTTAAGGCACTTTTAAACTTATTAAAATGGTATGTCTTGAATGTGTCAGGAAGATTATTAAATATTTTTATACACATACAGTAACAATTTTTCCTTACAATTGTCAGTTTTTTAGGTGGCTGGTATAGTTTATGTTGGTACTGGGCTCGAATGGGATTCCTACGGCAACGGTCCTTGACTTGCTCAAACAGATTTCCGTATTTATAAACAAACAAACAAACATTAATTATATAAATGCTTGGAAGAGTGGGAATGTGAGTGGGAATGGTTTAAGTAAGCACTAATACAGTGTCAAGAAGAGCATCTATGGTATTTTCTTTGTCAATGGCGTGTTGCCAAAGAAATATGTGTTGCGGAGATGTATGACTCAATCGTGAGGCTCCGGGTTCGAAACCGCACGGATTACCTGCCTTGTGTACCTATACCTACCAAAATGAGTTTTTCCAACTTATGTATGTAATACCGGCTGCTCTCAAACGGTAAAGGAAAACATCGTGAGAAAACCTGCATACGCTGAAGAAGAAATTCTGATGCGTGTGTGAAGTATACCAATCCGCATTAGGCACGCGTGGTTGCCTAACGCCCATACACTCTGAGGGCAGGTCTATGCCCTGCAGTGAGACATTTATACAGAGTGTAAGGAAAAGTATCTTCATACTCTACCCATCAAACTGAACAACTTTTACTATGAGAGCAAACCGATAAGAGCAAAAAAAATCTGTTGTCCCATACAAACTCCAATACCTACTAATGTATGCAACAGGTGATTTTTTTGCTCCGATAGGTTTGCTCCCATAGTAAAAGTTGTTCAGTTTGATGGGTAGAGTATGTGGTTTAAAGGTTAATGATGCTTTTTCTTACACCCTGTATAGGCTGATGATGATGATGATGATGATGAAAATGTCAAATTGTGGCAGGCCTGCTACTTATTGTTTAAAACATCCTTCAGTTTAATAAATCCGTAGACTTTAGTGGACGGGCGTGTCAAAAATGACAAATACGTCCAAATCTTAAGCGTGAACCCAGCAATAAATTATAAACATTACCATTGTTTTAGACAACACCACGTATTACGCTGTGTATGACAAGCCATTTTCTCGGGACTCAGAGTCCCGTAAACTTTCAAGTGCCAAATGACCCGGATTTACGGATCCCCATTTACTCTGTATGACACTTCTACGTCCCTACTCAAATAGAAACAACGACGAAATGTTCGTGACGGGTAGGTACTTGTAAACCTTCCTTTTTGGGGTTCCTTAGTCAAACAACTGACACGGTCAAGGAAATTACCGGGGCAACAATGCAACAATTATTTTAAATTACACATGATTTATTTTATGCACGAAATAGATTACACATCGAGGGTATGAAAGTAAGAAAGGTCTCAGATCTCATGTATGTTATCTGACGCTTTTTTATTTTCTGCCCGAGGTAAGTAGGTACACTATTTTTCACCCCGACAGAGTCGGAAAGCGGTAGCTTCGTTTAGCGCAGCGGGACGAAAGTTGACGCTTTCCGCCAGGAAGGGTGGCAGTATTATTTAAGGCTACTCCTCCCATCTGCAAGGCTCTCTTTCTTACAAGCAAACTTTTGCAATTAGCCATCCCGCTTCAATTACGCGGCTCCGGTCGGAATATTTCGTTTTCTTTGAAAACCTGTATGATTTAATATGAATTTTCAAAAAATAAGAAAACCACATCATTTTATATTGTATTGTGAAGAATATTGTAAATTTTCATATTCTTCTGATCAACAATGTAAGAGTTAAACGGTTACAACTGGAAAAAAAGAGGTGAGTTTGGAGTAGTTTTTCTTCAGTTTTATTAATTAAACTAGATTTCGAGAAAAACCACATCACTTCTCATATCCTGTAGATTGTTCAGTTTTGTTTTCTGCTTAAAAAGTGCCATAGTTAATGTATAAAATGGTTACAAAGTTACTCAAAACCGGGCGGACGCCCCTTAATCAATGAATTTAATGCTTTTATTTCGTTCCGATGAATTTTGCGACAAATGGTTCGACCCACTCGTATTTGAAATTACTTCACTCCAAAGTTTAATGTTTCTAAATAATGTCATAGACGTCCTTCTGGAAGAGGCAATTTTATAATTAATTATTTAGTTAGTAATGGTTTAATATTTTGTAAATTTATTTCCAACTAGCTTTTGCCCGCGACTTCGTCCGCGTGGAGTTCGGAAAACCTCAAGTATCTTGTAAAACCCCATATTTTATATGTTACTTCTAAATCTTCTAATACCTCCAAAAATATGTCTACAAAGTTTCATGATTTTCGCGTGAAAGCGTAACAAACAAACTTACATTCACATTTATAATATTAAGTAGGGGTAATAAACATTTTGTAGACGTCAAATGTTTTTTTTTTGTTTATGTTATTATGTTAGTATATCTCATTATTAAACTTTGTTTATGAAACTCTGGCTTTCAGTCTTCGACCAACGTTTTCTGTGTGAAACAAAACAGTTTATGATGATGTATACCAAGGACAAAGCACAGTCATCTATTGCGTATGTCGGTATGTCCACACTATTTAATTTAATATATGCGAAATTTGTATATTTTTAAAAACGAACGGAACCCTCATTTTTCATAGCCTGGCACGCATTTGTTCGGTTATTTTCCACTTCGAAATTTACCCTCGAAATGAAGATTATTTTGTTTAGATTTTTCGTTTGCAAAAAGAGAATAAAGAATATCCAAAACCAGTCAGCATTGTCATAAGCAGGGTTTAAACGATTTGTGAAAAATATTTGTATCCAACAGCTCATTTATACGAGGTGAACTGTAATTCGACCTATGAAAGAGGTCATGCTAGAGGTCATATGTAATAAATTAGGTTATTAGGCCCAGTTAACTGATGATTTTAAGTTTTTTTTAGAAATTTTTGGATTAATATTTTTCGGATAATCGGTAAGCATTTTATTTTCAAAAAAAACATTGATTCATAAATTTTCTGAAAGTACCAATGAACTGACCAGGATGAAGTATTTTTTTTCTTTAATTCATTTTTTCGAGACACCAGTTAACTTTGCTTAATTTGTTGCAAATTATTTCTAGTATAACCTCTTTCAGTGAATTAGGTCGAAGTAGCATTAAGGCCTTGTTGAGGCCCATACAAAACTGTCATTTAGTATGGGAAGCTGTCCGCCGTGCGTCGCGTTGACGCGGTGACGATGATGGCGGACAGCTTCCCATACTAAATGACAGCTTTATAATTTGTATAGGCCGGCCGCGCCTGTCGCCGTCTCGGTAAATGTATCTCAACCCTGTTCACCCTGTAGACGTTTTAATTGAAATATCATGTCATTTTAAATAGTAGATTAATGAATCAGTTCTGTGTAACTATAAATAAATGAATTCTCATTGCCGATTTCAATTACGACTACTGCTTTATAAAAATAACTGGTAAAAGTTAAAGTGGTTCTTATAAATTAATCTCATCTCGTTTTACACTTACAGTAAGGGATTTTAATTTCAATTAAGAGCAGTACTTTTAAGTGTTTAATTTAAAATAAACAAGGAAATCTTCTTAGAACGTAATGACCTAACTAATTTAGAAGTTCGGTTAAGAGGTTTTTCATAATCCAAAGTGGTGTTACGGTTGAAGTCTACGTTCTTCAAAGTTACCTGAGAGCTTTATTATAATTTATGCTAATTATTAAATAGGTTACGACTTTCTTGTATTTCCTGTAAGCCTCTATGCTTAGGCTTCTTTTCAGTTTAATATGAGAGGTATTAAATTTAATTTTTGTATAACGATAATAAATAGGATAATTATTAGTTAAGTACATTTTAAGGTGGTAAACTGGTAAACTATTAAAGAGAAAAAAACAAACAATTTTTGTACTTACCTATCAGTTTACTTTATTACTAGTTCAGGGTGTTCATAACAAGGGACAGATTTTAAGTACCTACATTATTAGTTAATTGTACTTATTTATTTATATTTTTTATCATAGCTCTTCCTTCCTTTTAATCATACCAGTTAACACCTTGTAAATGTTCGTTGTATTCTATGTACGGAAAATGCAATAAAATATTGAGTACTAGCGACCCGCTTATATAGCTTCGCCCGGGTGGGATAAGTACATATACAACGTGTTAATGAATTAGCGCAAAACCTCACACACCCCAACTGATTTATAACAAAAAAATTAAATTGAAACAATAATTTAATTATTTTGATAGTTAAAATTTAAAGTTATTCGCATTTAATGTTATGAGGCAAAAATGATTTGGTATCATTTCAGCACTGAAAGAAAGCGCTAACGTACTAATGGATACATTTTTATAATCTTGTTTTGGTAGTAAGTATGGTGAGTGTGCCCGTGCGGTGGGTTGACATCGGGTTCAGAAAATTTTCAATTCTGCATCAAGTTAATTAATATTTTGAAAAAAATTACCTATGTTGAAACCAATGATAATGCGACTCTGCTCTCGATTCTGAACAAACTACTTTCTAGTTTTGCGTTAATTCATTAACACGTTGTATATATACATAATAAACCCTCGAGAATGAATTTTCTAAATTACATTGAAATCCGTATCAAAATGGTTTAGAAGAAGTAAACGGAGAAACAGAAATGATGAAGATAGACGCGGATAGACACTTTGTTTTATACCATAGAGATGGAGTGGGTATAAGTCGCTTTAGCTATAAATTTTATATCCTAGTGAAAGCATGTGCAATAAAGGTCAGCGCATATTACGACAGGCCGCATAGGAGCGGAGCAGGCTGCATCGCATGGACGGAAATCCGCCGCGCAAAAATGTGTCCCGCTCCGCCGCGCCCTGCCTGGCGTAGTATGTGGTATATAGTTCATATACAACGTGTTCACGAATTTAACGCAAAACGAGAAAGTAGTTTGTTTAGAATCCAGAGCAGATTCGAATTATCATGGTTTCAACATAGGTAATTTTTTTTCAAAATATTAAGTAATTTGTGTGTAAAATTTACTGAACCCGGTGTCAACCCACCGCACACGGGCACACTCACCCTATTTACTACCAAAACAAGATCATTAAAATGTATCTATGAGTACGTTAGCACTTTCATTCATTGCTGAAATTATAACAAATCATTTTTGTCTCAAAACTTAAAATGCGAATAACTTTAAAATGTAAATTATTTTGTTATATAAATCAATTTTTTTTTACTTTTCAGACAAACGTTCGATCAGCTGATTGTATTTAGTGTGTATTATTTTTTTTGAGAATTTCCTATTTGTTTCTCAGGGAAAGTTATTCAGTATCCGCATGGGTACAATCACCCCTTAAAGTAATGTACATAACTGTTTACCCTTAGACCCTGTAGAAGCGATTTGGGCGGATTTGTGCGCTGCGACCCGACCCAATGCTGTTGTAATATGCGCTTACCTATACGAAAGATATGCCTCAAAGTCTCAATAGCTCTGTTTAGAGCAATGATGACATTTAAGGCTCTTCCTCCCTAGTGCAAGGCTCTCTTTCTAACAAGCAAACTTTTGCAACTAGCCATCCCGCTTCAGTTGCGCGGCTCCGGTCAGAATTTTCCGTTTTCTTTGAAAACTTGTATGATTTTTGTGAATTTTCAAAAAATAAGAAAACCACATTGTTCTTCTATATTGTATTGTGAAGAATATTGCAAATTTTCATATTCTTCTGATCAACAATGTAAGAGTAAAACGGTCACAACTGGAAAAAAAGGGGTGACTTTGGATTCGTTTTACTTCAGTTTTATTAATTAAAATAGATTTCGACAAAAACCACATCACTTCTCATATCCTGTAGATTGTTCAGTTTTGTTTTTTGCTTAAAAAGTGCCATAGTTAATGTATAAAAATGGTTACAAAGTTACTCAAAACCGGGCGGACGCCCCTTAAGCTTAACTTAAAGTCCAGGTGAACGAAATGGCTAACAAAAGTCAGTCTCCATAATCCCTTAATGTCTACTGCAACTGTCAAAAGTCTTGAACCTAATCCGTTAATCTTGATAGTAAGCTGAGTTGAGGGCTTTTGAAAATTTACTATGATTAACTATTCAATGGCAGAATGTGTACTGTGTACTATGTACTGAAATATTGGTAGCAGAGTTGATTTTGTTTTAATAAATCACGAAATTGATTTTGTTAAAAGTGTAATGGTAGTATTTAAAAGCGGTTAAGGGGCCATAGGTTCAGACGAATATTTTCTATGAGAAACGCGATTGCCCAGCCCTCCGAAAAGTGCGTGCGCGTGCCGTATTTTCGACTATGGATTTTTTTTATGATTTCACTATATAAAATAATGGTGAATATGTGAGTATATAAATAAGTACCAAAAATCGGAAACTAATTTAAGTTCTTCTGACACGAGAATGGCTCGGAATTTGACACCCCTCTTGCTACACCCCCGTGGGACCCCGCTGTCGCCTTGCGAGGCCGTAGCATAGCATTTCAGTTACTGTTGCACGTGTCCCTGCGCTTTAGCATTTTCGAGTTATTCTTTCCGAGTTTTCCGAGTTTTTTATTCCGAGCGACGTGTGAGCCAGGTGCCAAGTTAATTCGCACGTGTTGAAGGTATGTCAGTCTGTTAGATACGTTCGTGATACGAAGTGCTGATCTAATTTTGATGACATTTTGTACCTATATACTTAGATCAAAGTAAAATTAATGGACCCAAATGGATGGAGGCCCAAAGCGCTTTAAGTTGAAGCAATACAAACTAGGGCACTTGATCTGTCATCTCGGTACATATTCGAAGTAAAACTGTCATTTGTTTTGGCTCATTTTTCTGGTTTGAAATGTTCGCGTAAGGCCTATCCATTAATTTTACTTTGATCTAAGCTTATACAGGGTGAAATTTATATCATTAGCATCCTTTTAAACTAAGCGTCTATCCATCAAACTGAACAAGTTTTACTTGACTACCGATTGGAGCAAATAAAAAATCAGCTGTTTCATACTAAACTACAATGTCGACGAGCTAGTTCGCGACTCAAATGTATGCAACAGAAGATTTTTTTTTTTGCTCCGATCGGTTTGCTGTCATAGTAAAAGTTGTTCAGTTCGATGGGTAGACTCATAGTTTAAAAGTATGCTAATGATATCAATTTCACCCTGTAGAAGAAAGATATTATATCCATGAGGAAAACGTACGCAGACAGGTTCGCGAGTAACAGCTTCTTTAAAATATAACGAGCTATGTCAACCACCAAAAATTATAATAATGTGATTAATTTATCTGTACTTTCGCAGTTTTTATATATGACTCCCGGCCTAAAAATAGACTATCCTATCTTCTCCAGTATGTCGTACGACACAACTTTTTGTAGTGTTAATGTGGGCGAAAGGCTGTCCTTTATGTTGCTATCCACCTATTACTTTATAAATGACATTTCAAAATCTTACATGTGCTGAAAGAGCAGCACCGAAATATGCGAAAAAAAAACCGCTGTCCCAAATACATTTCCGTCGAGTTATGTTTGCAGTTGTATAGGACAGCGGTTTTTTTTTTGCGATTTCGGTGTTGGTTCTATAGTCAAAGTTGTTCAGTTTGATGGTCTGAAGCACCCTTTAAGTAAGTGTCCCATTTAATTTTACAACCTTTATAATTGTGGCCTAAAATATACCACCATATTATTTCCCGGTTATTATTTGACAATTTTACGAGGTAATTAAGGAAAAAAATTTTTTTTCACTGTTTCATTTACCACTTGACACGCCATTCTATCCTGTAAAATAAGATATGGTGACGGTGTGCCTTGCTAAAACTGAAAGCTTAAAAAAATGTTAGAACTGGCTTCTGTTTACCCCGAAGGGGTTACGTCGTATCATTTTGTGTATTTTTAGTATACTTAATAACCACGATTTACAATTTTATAAATATTTAATCAATCATGCGTCCATGGTTGTCATTTATCAATATTTTATGGCATTAGAGAAACATTATTCACACAAAAATACGTTTTATGAAAATGGAATAAGCGCAAACAATAGCCGCTTTATTCATTTAATTTCATTATGAATCGTTTGACAAATTGATGTCAATTGTGTAACGCCTGACTTCATTCTCACACTTAGCTATGGGGGGAAAGTAGAATTAATAACAACATTAATAGAATCAATGTAACAATAACCCATATAAAGGATAAAAACCAGTAACCAGTACCAGTAACTTTTACTTCCAGTATTTTCATCATATTTTTTCTACAACAATTTTTATTTGAATCGAAAATTACCTATAACAATATAAAAATAACCACAGTAACATATTACAGAACAAATACGCAACACTTGTACATTTAACTCACTCGACAAAACATACAAAAAATATGTGAGTAACATAAAAAATTCGAAAGTGCCGCGTGCCGCTGTAACATAAACACAAAAACGACACACAAAAGGCAAACAGTCTACGAAAACACTTAAGCCAACACGGTCCACTTACCGTAAACTGAAATAAACTTCCCCCGTACATCATCAAGCACATCGTTCACAAACACTTCTGAACACAACCATAAAAAAAAAACTTCAAATTTTTTTAAACATCCCCAACGGTATATTCACACAGTGTAACACGCGTCGCAGTCTATTTCATAATTAATTTATCCAACGTTTATTCATCACCGTTAGAGTTCAATTTCGAATAGTTTCTAGGTTAATGAAAACATCGTCTGTATGGGGTTTTGGCAGACGATCGTGCTCGCTCCCCGATAGCCGCGTTCACACTACCTATAAGGGCGTATCTTGACAGATCCTTATTGCGCTTGCGTGAAACGAAGTGACTCTTTCACCCAACGGACTTATTCACGAGTTAATTAATATATCAACTTTTCTCGGTCCCCCTGTATTAACCGTCTCCGTTAATAAAATATTTGGCTTAATATCTCTTATCTTGTATTGTACCAACAAGCAGTGGCGAGCTTCATACGGTCGTCACACATAATTTTCCTGCATCAAGATTATTATTTTGGATGAATTATTATTCGCCGGTGGTTCCGGCTTGGTATGGGCTACCTTATTTTTTTTAGTAGATATTATACAGCAAAGAGATAAGGTTTCTTTTGCAGTGTTTTTGTAAGTGGAAGACTAATCTATTGCCACTTTACACAGATAGTATATTTAGTTAGACATAGGTACCTACGTTATTCCATGCTGAAATCTACACTAATATTATAAAGAGGAAAGATTTGTACCTATTTTTGTATGTTTGTATGTTTGTAATGAATAGGCTCAAAAAGTACTGGGCCGATTTAAAAAATTCTTTCACCATTAGAAAGCTGCATTCACCCTGAGTAACATAGGCTATATTTATTGCTAGAAAAGATTAGACGTCCACCCGTGCGAAGCCGGGACGGGCCGCTAGTCTTTAATAATTGTTAAAAGCGAGTCTTGCTACAACTCCAAATGTTACGTAGTAACCGCAATTCAGAGATATAGCATATGCCTAAAGAGTTGAAACTGATGAGAACTACTTGTGCACTTATTTATTCAAAGCAAACAGTTTCATCATAATAATCATCATTCTAAATACCGTCCACTGCAGGGCCTGATCTCAAGGAGGGCGTTTGAATTGAACATTTTGTCCACCACGCATGCCTTATGCAGATTGATAGACTTCACAATATACGCATCAAAATGTCTTCTTCAGCATATTTGCTCGATAGTCGATTTGTTTGATAGTCGGCAGCTACGAATAAGAATAACTATAGAAGAATAACTCTAAACAAAAGCAACATAATTTTTTGCAAATTGCATTTTGTATGAGTTTTGGCGGCAAGGTAGAGTTTTTAAGGAACCAACAAAGAATTTTGGCGAATTTGGACCCAGCCATTTTTACGAAAACTAAAAGGTCTTCCACTTGGCGGTCATAATTATTATAAACAGAAAAAAATAAGGCATTTTTTAAAAAAACTTCCACATCTCCAGAAGTCCGGCTTCAAAAGTGGAAATTACTAGTAAAATAGACAAATCTTCCAAAAAGCAGCAGCAAAACGCAACCACGACAGCTATTTTCCCCGAATATTATCACTGAGGTATTTTTTGGTCGTTACGGAATGTATTTGGCTTGGGTGGGATGAGTTCGTGATTTCGTTTTCTTCCATTTATCATTATATTATCGTGAATTTGCATTAAAAGAAACATAGTGAATTCGTAGGAGATTGAGTGGACTATCTAATAAAAAATATTATGAGTTTCGTAAACTTGCTACAAAAGGTATCATAAGGAGAAATACCTTTCCCCCAACTTCTACAGATTATAACCAATTAACTTTTTTGTTAGTTTTGTTTCAATCTACACGTATTAATAAGTTTCATTTATGTACGGAAGCTCTAAGTCTGGGTTTCAAATTAAATGGCCGTCCGCCAAACTTCTTTAGAACACAGTATAGTTTTTTTGGTGCCACTTTTTGAGCTTCATTTACATGTAGGTACGTACATTCGCTATAAAAACTCATTGGTACATTGCTTGTCGTTCGTGCACATTCGAACCGAGACCCTCATGTTTCGATCGGTCAGTCGGTTGACACTCAAACATGAGGGATATTTGAGTGTCAACCAACCGACCGTGGACCGACCTCTCTGCAAAGCGCCACATTTCTTTCCCCAACTATGAAATAAACATAGTACCTATACTGCTTGAAATGTTTCCATTTCAAAAGCGAAGCAGGAACTAGTAATTAATCACCCGTAAGTAAGGATGATAAGGAAATAAATTAAGAATATCTAGATCGCGGAATTTAAATACCAGGTACCTACATACACCATCATCATCAGCCTACGTATTCCTGCTGGGCTTAGTCCTACTCTCAAGGACGGTATACAACGTGTTAATGAATTAGCGCAAAACCTCATACACCCCAACTGATTTATAACAAAAAAATTGGATTGAAACACTGATTTCATTATTTTGATAGTTAAAATTTAAAGTTATTCACATTTTAAGTTCTGAGGCATAAATGATTTGTTATCATTTCAGCAATGAATGAAAGCGCTAACGTACTCATGGATACATTTTAATAATCTTGTTTTGGTAGTAAGTAAGGTGATTGTGCCCGTGCGGTGGGTTGACATCGGGTTCAGTAAATTTTAAATCTTACGAAAAATGTATTTAAAATTTTGAAAAAAATTACCTATTCAACCATGATAATTCCATTCTCCTCTCGATTCTAAACAAACTACTTTCTAGTTTTGCGTTAATTCATTAACACGTACATGCGTTAATCCATCCGTGCCCAATGTGTATTGATAGAGTTCACATACGCATCAGAATTTCTTTTTCAGCGTGTGCAGGTTTCATAAGGTTGTCTTTCATCTACATACTGGATGATAAAATTGTCAACAACAAAATTTTCAGGGGTGGTTCAGGTGATCAACTTGAACAACTTTTACTATGGAAGCAATCCTGAAATAGCATTGCAGTTTAGTATGGAACACCTGTTTTTTTTGTGATTTCAGGTGTGATTATGCTTCCTTAGTAAAAGTTGTTCAGGTTGATCACCTGAACCCCTGAAAATTTTGATTGATTATTTTATCATTATCACCCAGTGCAGTTGAAGATTCAGTGTCATTTTCCCAAAGATAACAATAACATTAAAGTCTCTAGCCTATATTTAGTTGTATAGCATGCATTGTTTCACGTTACAAAAGGCAAAGAGCAGCCAAGGCTTTTGTGGCCAACAATAAACTAGCAAACTGTGAATAGAGATCTGCCTGGCTGGGCACCATCAGTTTAGATTGATAACGAACAGCCTTGTCTAGTAGCATACTTAATTAGGTAACCTACCTAAATCGGTTTGAATTAAAAAAAATCTCTGAAATTTTCGGTCAATATTTAGACAGGTGATCGTTGCAGTAGTATGTGATATACTTATAGAGAACAGATACTCGGATGCATATTTACCTAAACATCACTTTTTTCCGCACGAAAACATAATTATGGATATTCCTTTCTGAATAAAGTTACTTTAAAAAATTGGGCAATCCACACCGTTTTTTCATACTGGTCCTCGTAGGTAGTCCACAGTAGGTAGAACAACTTAGATAACATGAAAAACTCGGTCAAGTGGAGACAACACGGTTAAAATAAACAACTAGCAAAATGAACAACTCTTACAGATTTTAAAACTTGGTCAACTTGGCCAACTGATTTGACTTGGTCAAGTTATCCAAATTGTATGTTGTCCAATTAAGTACTTTAGACAAAAAATATCTCGGACAACATGAAAAACTTGGTCAACTCGAAAAACTCTGTGAACTGAGTCAAAGTTGTATAAGTGGACCAAATTTCCAGAGTTGTTCAAGTTGTCCGAGCTGTTCATGATGTTCTAGTTGTTCAAATGTCAAAGTTCTACGATATTTTAGCAATCCCGGGACTTAAGAACGATCCTGGGATTGTTTCATAAAATAAATGAATGTCTACATTATTAGACCGCCATTTGTACCCTTACGTTCTTTTGATTCTGTTTTGTTGCTGTATTTTTTTGGTGAGCAAATAAAGAATATTTATGTTATGTTATGTTATGTTATGTTATGTTATGTTATGTTATGTTATGTTATGTTATGTTATGTTATGTTATGTTATGTTATGTTATGTTATGTTATTATTCTTGTGAAAAATTAAGTTTAGGTAAATATGCATCCGAATATCCGATCTCTAGACATAAACGCTTTCTCGCTTCAGAAGCTATGTTATGCGGAACCAGGATAGATCCATTAGATGGTGGGTGGTGTCCACTATCCACTATACATTAAAAGTCGGCTATAACAATACAATACCTTTTATTGGTCGAAAGTGTTCAGAATCCCACATCTTTATCACTAATAGAATCTCAATTAAAAGTCAATTAATACAGCCATTTAATTTTAAACTATTTAATTGTCCTTCACAAAAATGTTTCTTAATTACACTATAATTTCACATCCAATGATTTAAATCGTCTTTGTTTTTTATCGGGCTTAATATCGCAATCGGAAAGAAGAGAATAAGTAGGTACTGAAATATGGAAATTCTGAATAGGTAGGTATATAAGCTATGTTCAGACACTTCACTGATACTAAAACTAACACAATTTACTACACATTTCTCTACTAACTACGAAGATCTTGTCAATGCACAGCAGTTTCGCCTTTATTGAATAAATATTAGATGGTAATTTCATTAGTGTGGGTACCGTAGAGATACCTACAAGGAATTGAGCCAACGTTTTAATTCAATTAACTATGTTTCCCTCTGAATCTATAATTAGTATTTATGTAATGTTATAGTTTCGTTCGTCTGTAGGTGTTGTTCTATGTTTGTTTGAAATGTTATTAAAGTTAGTTTATGTACAGGTGTAGAATTAAATACGTAACATACCAACCTCCAAAAGGGGGTTGGTAATGCAGACCATCAAACTAAACAACTTTCTCTACGGGATGAACAGAATATACATAATAGTAATATCGCAAAAAAATATTGGTTATTTCATAAACAATTACGATGGGTCACAACGCAAATGTATAACAGATGGGGTCAGAAACAGGGGTCCGTGCGACCCCAGCCCAGGTCTTTATACGACAATCGATTTCTTTAGAAACCGCCGAAGAACTTGTCTCAAAAATCACCACCGCGTAAACCAAGTTCCTCAAGACCTCGTCAATCCAGTTCCTGCACCAGCTACCACCGGGATCCAGCTGCTTCCTCTCCCCTGGTGGGGCGGGGCCTCCGAAGTTCCCTTCCACCGGAAAGGCGGTGGAAGCTCCGAACCTAAGGCATAGGGCACACTTTCGGCCACGTCCTCGAAATTCTTAGTACGGAAGTGTTTTGTACCCGTAGATTGTTTAGTCTATTATCTGTTTTTATATTAAACATAAAAAATTTTAAAAATAAAAAATACTGTCCCGGATATAGGCACATTTAATTAAGAGTTATCTGAAACTTTGCTGCAACCTTTTTAAGATCGCAGTTCCAATTTTTACTATTAGTATTTGAGTTTAACATAATTTTTGTAAAACCTATAGAATCTCTTACTTAGTTGAAGAAACAGGTTAGTCTATTCTATGCCAGAAACAACGCACTTAATTACTTACAACGTGTTATGTGTGTGTTACTTATGCAAATAAATTGTTTATCTATCTATATATATCGACTTTCTGTTCAATGTAGTAAAGTTTGCGAACAACTCAATCAATTACGGTCCCACGCAATCTAAAACGATAAATTTGGAATGATTTGGTAAATAATATGATTTAATTAAAATGTTTAGGCACCCACTAGGCCCGCGTCGTGATGGAATGGGTAATTTTTATTATTGCTTTTCTTTCATTTTCCGACCACGGTAACTTCTTTACTACAATTATCTACCACTTTTATCTACTACAGTGACCATTCGCAATACGTTACAAAACATTTTGATTAAAAAAAATGTTTTATTTCTGTGAATTGAGACAATAGTTGGAAGATATAATTGAAATCGTAATTCGTAGCACGGAACCAACGGTGTGCGAATATTACTCGCGCTTGGCGGGTGTTTGTAAATATGGCTCTTAGTTCAGTTCCAACTAAGTAGCTACATCGTCTATTATCCAAATTAACTCTGGAGCAGCTATTCCGTTAATTATTTCCAGCTTACGCCCGCATATCCCTTGATAACCAGTTAAGTTCCTCAACAAAAGACTCCCTTCTTTTGTGTTTGTCTACATTGTAATCGATTTTTGGTATACAATTTCTGTCGATCTATTTATCAAAACTGACAACGGGCTCACTAACAGTCACACTAGGAACACTGAAAAAAATATAATGTTTAATGTAACCTGAATATAGAATGAAAAAAATGTTTAGTTTTGTGAAATTGCCACTTAAACGCAAGCTCATGAACATGTGCATTCTTCCCATCCCCACATACGGTGATTAAACGTGGTCTTTGACAAAGGATCAGAAGTCAAGCCTCAAGGTTTGTCAAAGGGCTATGGAGCGCAGCATCATCAGCTGATCGGGTCAGAAATGAGGTAATTCGCGCCAGTTCCCAAGTGACAGACGTCGCCACCACCACCGCTAATCTATAGTGGGATTGGGTTGGACATGTCAGCCACATGCCAGATGACCTACGGGCCAAAACCACGACCAACTGGTCCCCAGCAAAGGAAAATTGGTGTCGAGGCAGATTTAGAAGAAGGTGGCTGGCGGGACGAAATCAATATGGCTTCTTAAAGAACTGGCATATAATGAAGCGCAAAGCCTGGCCGCATGGAGAGAACGTAGGGAGGCCTTTGCCCAACAATGGGACAGCAACAGCTGATATAATAATAATATACGTCCGTGCGGTGTCGGCTAAGAATAACACCACCCCATTTCCGATCGCCAACCCGCCTGCCAAGCGTGGCGATTATGGCAAATCCCCCATTTCGGGGAAGGCCATGTCTAGCAGTGGACGTCTATCGGCTGATATGATGATGATGATGATTTCAACCGAATATGACTACTGACCTACATGCTAGATCCTAATCACAATCTAGTTATAAACAGTAAGTAATAAAAACTGTTTTAATATTTAGGTACAACCAGAGTTGGGTGATTAGATTAGAATCTAGAATCTTATCTTCGCATTCTTAAAACCATGTAATTCATGAAATATACGTGATCACAGTGTATACGACAAGTTATGATTCTATTAACGTTTATTTCTTATTTGGTCATAAATAATACTCCATACTGTTTCAATATTATATCATCATTTGTAATTGTTTATTCGGGGTATAATTTCATTAAATGCAACATTAAATTGATTGGTAGAAATTGTTATCAATTTATTTGATGGCACCATTTTGCCGTACATTAGTTAATTGTGAATGAATATTTGAAGATTGAATGTAATTGCTGCGGACAAGTCACATTGAATTTCACTGAAAAATTCGCGTAATTAAATTATTCAGTTTATGTATTTAGATAGATAGATAATTAAATAATCACACATAATGATAGTGATATTAATAAACGTGATATTTCTATACAGGGTGTAACAAAACACCCTAGTAATACATAAGGGGTTGCTTCAGACCATCAATCTGAACAACTTTCACTATGGAGCCAACGTCGAGAAAAAATAAAAAAAAATCTGTCGTCCCATATATTTGAGTCGAGACGGTACTGCAGTTTTGTATGAAAGAGCGGATTTTTTTTTCTCGATTTCGATGTTGGTTCCATAGTGAAAGTTGTTCAGTTTGATAGTCTGAAGCACCCCCTTAAGTATTACAAGGGTGTTTTGTTACACTCTGTATAGTGTGTGAAATTAAATACGTTATTGAACAGTGCTTCAGACCATCAAACAGAACAACTTCCACTACGGTGCTACGGAGCCAACAACTAAATCGCAAAAAAAAAATCAGCTGTTCCAAAGAATCTCAGGTTTACTAAACATCCTAATAATAATGGCAATACAAATTGCGTATTTGGCAAATATTACGCATGACGAATACGCGTTTCTACGTGAAAATAGGCAATGAAACTGTTAAAAAGTAATCCGAGTTTTTTCAGTTTTACGTGGATTCCAGGGGGGGGGGGATGTTTTGGTTGTATATTTGCCTATTAAGTGCGTATATAATTTTCAAGTGCTTAGACGAATTTTTTTTTCGCTTAGGTATAATTTATAAGTCAAGTGTGATATTTGCCAAAATTGTGAAGTGTCACCAATAAATAATAATACATAAAGTACCTACTCGTACAAAGCAATGAATATGAAAATAAATATGTAGTAGGTATTTAAATAGACTTTGAATTGAACGTGTAGGTACCGTACACATTTTTTTATGAAATTTTTACACGGTACCTACTGACAGTTGTGTAGGTACATTAATAGTCAAAATAAAGGATGCCACAAAAAGATTTTCAATATCAAAAATAATGAACTGCAGTATATTAAAATAAATTATCGGACAGTAAATGTTGCACAGATTATCATGATATTAATAAAATGTAGTAAAGCCAAAGCTTATTATCAAAATATACATACATACATACATAACGCTCACGCAACTGTCCCAAGGGGGTAGACCACGGACCGCCACACGCTACAACTCTGACACACCTCTTTCGCCTCATTGACATTCATACATCTTCTCATGCATTTCCGTCGATTGAGGGTGCTACGCACTTGTTTGTCCTTTTCGGAAAAGATCATTGATTTGATCGTGGTACGTTTTCCTCGGACGGCCTCTCCCAACTATCAAAATATATGTACAAATAAAGTTTTTTAATGTAAACAAAAAGTGTACGTATCAATTTATTAGTATTCGTATCAATTAGTATCATATAAAATAATGATAGACAAAACAAAAAAGAAAACAGAAAATAATTAGCAGAGTCATCGGCTGGAACCCAGGGGCGTTTGGCTTTGTGCAGGACACACCCACATGGCTAATAAATTACAAATGATTAATTAATTATACGTGTGTTGTGTCACTTAGTGGCATGGTACACTATGAGACGATTTTAACAAAAAAATCGTTTGTAAAAGTTATATGAAGTTGAAGTCAAAAAAATATGTTTTCATTTGTTTGTGCAAAATCTAAAAACCGTTAATAAGAATAAATAAAGGTGGTCAAGTGCGAGTCAGGCTATTCGCGCACCGAGGGTTCGGTACCACACCAATACAGAACACAATATTATTAAATTAGAAAAAAACTTTTTTTGTCCGGGAGCTTAAGCGCGAGACCGACTCACACTTGGCTGGTTTTTAGTAGTTGTTACTGTTCTGTATTTTTTTATTATTCTGTAGAGTATGCTCTATAATCACACTAACGTTTGACGCTTGTATGTATTACCGTTTTTACGATAGAGCGTGAAGAAAAAACGTTGATAAAAACTAGTTTCTTGCTGCGAAACCCCCTTAATTTTTAACTTTTTGACATTTTTATTATTTGTTAACAAATCCGCCGCAATAACGCATAATCTGAGAATTTCAACTATCTAGCTATTACGGTTCAAAAGTTACAGCCCTAAATAGGTAGGACAGACGGACGGACGGACGGACGGACAGACAGACGGACGGACGGACGGACGGACGGACGGACGGACATCGTAGGCTTAGTAATAGGGTCCCGTTTTCACCATTTGGGTCCAGAACCTTAAAAAATTAACATTTTGATTCGTACGTACACGAAATTAACTTTTACATAAAACTAAAAACCAATATTATATGAAAAGCCGATTCATATGCGAATATTAAAATATTCACAAATACAATATTCATTGGCATTGAAAATTAATCAAACTTAACTTCCATCAACACGAAAATTATGAAATTTATTTAAATGTTCATTAAATTACGAAGATCTGCATTACTTCTTTGAAGGCGTAACCCAATGAAAAGTTTGGGTTCACTCCCCTTCTTACTTATCAAACGGTCAAAGTCTTCCTAATAGCTCTAAGGGAATAAAGTTACATTCATTTGCATATATTACCTTTTCTCTTTAGATAAAGTTAGAACGCAAGCTTTGTTCCGCTTCGTTCTTTTGTTCACTCTCCAACGTTTTTGTGATAGGAAAAAAACTTTACCGTATAATAAATGCTGTGCGGTAACTCACTACACTCACACTATTTCAGTTTTTGGTAAAATATAAAAACGAGTTATTCTTTTTCTCATGTACGATATGTAGTAATACAAATAGAGCGATTCTTTCGACAAATTGAGTACCTAGATTATTTCATAATGAAGAAGTAGATTTTCGATGTACGTCATTTTCTTGTCAAGTCATTTTCTGAGTAGGTCATTTTCTGAGTAGGTCATTTCATTACGCTTTTATTTCTGAGTCAATAAAAATGGTTTTTACTTATAAAAACAAGAATTATCATGCAAATACCTCATTAATTCATTATACAAATAATTCAATGCTTCATTTAGGAACTCGTTCAGATTAATCAAGTTGAAATATTAATTAGGTTTATTAGACTAGAAACCTGTTTATTTTATTAATTTCCAAGAAACTTCTTAGCGAAAACGTTGCCTACTAATTACCTCAAGTTTAATCCGTAATATTATCAAGAGAATCACGTAATCAAGAGAAATCCTAAGACTGCATAAGCTGTTAAAATACGAGGATCCCCAATTTTCGTTTTGCCTAAACTAATCCTAAACTATTTGTTTTGGCATATTTATGAAGGTATATAGGTTTTAGAAGAGGTGGCGGGATGACCTGGATAAATTTGACGACCAGTGGCCAGAGGTTGCCCAAAACAGGAACGAGTGGAAGAGCGAGGGAGAGGCCTTTGCCCAGTAATGGAATGAAGTAGGCTAATAAATAAGTAATAATAGGTTTTACGAAGCATTTTCAAAGAACAGTTTCAATGTGCTTGACTAGTTATGACATGGAATTATGAAAATAAAATTTTATTGAAATCAATCTCCGTAGCCAAAGAAGTGAAGCTCAAAGCTATTAATTATTATTAGCAATTATAGTACCCTGTGCTATTAGTATAAAAACACAAACAACAAAAAAAACATACACAACACACACACAACAACACACACAAACATTACACACGTACATTTCCCAAAAAATTACGCGTCGATAATTATGTTCCTATGATGTTCTAAAACGTTATTTAAGTCATAATTCCAATGTATATAATATATTACATAGGAACTCACTTTTGCCCCGCTACATCCTCCCGATAGATTTAAAAAAAGTTTAACACCCCGTTGCACCGCTTTGACGGTTGATTATTGATCGTTTCTGATGTGTTCAAAATGTATTGCGTCTTATCATTCTAAAATTTGTTTCTTGAGTCGTTTAGGCTGTGCGTTTTCAGTCAGTCAATCGACTGATTGCACGGAACTCTTTTTCATTGTTTAAGAGGGGGTCATACCTATTTTGTCTGTTTTCGAACCAATTTTTGATAACCAAATTATTACATTTAATATATGTAGTTCACATAACAGTGTAGATACGTTCTTTCTGCAGGGCATCTAACCGTTGAAAACACGATTGTATTAAATTTTCTCGATAGAAAAGAGGAGCAACGTAAGCTCGATTTTAGATTTATAACCAGTTTTACAAGAATCACCCTACACCATTTCTTCTGAATATACTATCATTTGAAAGGTAAATAATTATAGCAGGGCTTCTACCCGATGGATTTTTCCCCAAACACCCAAGAGAAAAGATATTGATGAAAAATACGTTTTTTTGCGTTCTTACTTTCAATTGAAGCGGGATGGCTAATTGCAAAAGTTTGTTTGTTAGAAAGAGAGGCTTGCTCTACTAATACCAAGCCTTAAGTGGCAAAAAAACTAATCAAATAAATACAATAAGAAATCACAAGAAAATGGTGTGAACCCAAAAGACAAAAGTGAAACAAAACAGAGGCAAACACTCAACTAACGCAATGAGAAATAAATTCAGCAAAGTTTTGATGTTCGCACACTCTATGGTGATTACACTGCTACAAAGTTTAAGATAACCGTTGATTCTGAATAATTATTTGCGTAGGGTTTACACCAAGGTGAAAAATTAAAGAGCGGATTAATCTATGATAAAAATACGTTTTATGTTTAGTAACTGGAAGTGATTGGAAACGAGAAGCAATGGATTTAATGCTGCACTAGAGATCTATTTAATGCAGTTTAGTATGGGATGATTATGACAATTTATTTTTACAATCGTACGATTACGACCAAAATATTATATTTTTTGAGCAAATTGCCAAATAACTGGAAATATACAGCGTGTAACAAAAACCCTAGTAATATTTAAGGGGGTACTTCAGACCATCAAACTGAACAACTTTCACTATGGGGCCAACATCGAGAAAAAATAAAAAAAATCTGCTATCCCATACATTTTAGTCGAGTCGGTACTGCAGTTTTGTATGGGACAGCAGATTTTTTTTATTTTTTCTCGATCTTGGCCCCATAGTGAAAGTTTTTCAGTTTGATGGTCTGAAGCACCCCCTTAAGTATTACTAGGGTGTTTTGTTACACCCTGTATAAGGAAGGTCTAACAAGATTAGCTGAAAATATTTTAAGGGGATGATCAGACCATCAAACTGAACCACTTTCTCTACGGGACCAACTTCAAAATCGCGAAAAAAATATCAGCTGTCCCATAAATTTCAATATTGGTCCCATAGAGAAAGTTGTTCAGTTTGATAGTCTGATCATCTCCTTAAAATTGTTTCAGCTAATTTTGTTAGATGATGAGACATACTTGGTAGTTGTAGCAATGTTTCTGACCACTTCGAAACGGATTACGGTCGTGAGTTTAGGTATGCAGAAATTAGTCTTAAGTTGTAAGTTTGTATAAAAAAAGATAAGTTATTTAATAGATAATTATAAGAAAATACAAACTCCAAATCTACAACACGCTTCGTCAAAAACGGCGACATGTCCGTATCTGCAACATGGTATATCAAAAGTTATAAAAAAAAAACATCGAACATACGTACGTTCGTACGTTTGAATTAAATTATAACTTTAAACAAAAGTGAAGTAGGACTGATGAACCAACAATAACATGTAACGGTAACTGCAAAATGAAAAGGAAAAATCGTGCTACATAGCATTAAAGAAAATTGCTAATAGTTTCTACCATGGTTACTTTAGTAAAGGAAAAAAATGTAGGTATGTTTTCTTTTAAAAACTTGTGACTTTATTCATATAGCGTGTTAATTATGCATATTTTTATATCTTTCTTTGCGATACCTCTATTAACAAAAATATTTTCTTCTAAACACTAGACAATTATCTTCGGCCTCTATACAGGGTGTAGCAAACAGGGCTGGTTTAGACCATCAAACTAAACAACTTACACTATGGAGCCAACATAGAAAAAATAATCTGCTTTTTTCATTCAAAACAGCAGAAAAACCTACACGACGTTTTCGACGTTTACTCCATAGTGAATGTTGTTCAGTTTGGTGGTCTAACTGATAACTACGGTGTTTTGTTGTACCCTGTACATCCCACACAACTGGGGCATAAACCAACCGTGTGAGGTATCAAGAGATCCAGTTCGGGATCGAACCACCATACTTTATACTTCAAACCGGGCTTAGTCACTAGACCACCAATACTTTTAATGTATTTACTTCACAGTACCACGTCTTCTATACATAGAACGTCCTAGTTCTGTTAAACTCAAGCCTATTATTATACTTAAAAATAAGTTGTTTTCTGATTTTACGTTAATTTGTAAACTTGTATAATTACTAAAGATTGGAACAGAGACTCACGACTAAAAGAGGCTCAAAAAAGAATTTTAGATGAAACTTTCATTAAATTTACATACATTACATTACATTATTAACATTTTATTTATTCGGCTTTTAATTTAAGGCCAAACAAACAAAGGACACAGTAACAAAGTACAAAGCACAAAACACAAAGCAAAGCACAAAGTATGGTTATTTGGAGTCTCATTATTATTTAATTGGTTTCAAATACAATTTTACTTTTTTTTTAAGCTGTAAAAGGAGCGTTGATTTATTGTGTAAATTATCAGAAATAACAATAAAATAAATAAATAACGCTCACAGGCACATACATTGTAATGATCCCAAGAAAGCACTATTTATAGGCTGTTTATTATGGAAACCATACAACAACGGCACAAACATATAAACATCCATGACCGAACCGGGATTCGAATCCAGGATCCTGGTTTGGCAGTCCGGCGTGGTAACCATTACACCAACCGGATCGTCAAAAATATAACAATATACCTAACATAACTAACTAAAATATAACTAAGTAAACAAAATTTAAATTTTACTCAGAGATGTAACTTAGTACTACTTACTACTAGTGAAACGTGTATGTTCTGAATTTTCAGAATATCTCTGACTACCCCCTCGGGGAATATAGTCGTGAGCATATGCTGTATGCTCATGCTGATGTAACTTGAGAATAAATTAATCAATATATTGTTTTAAGTAACTCAATCCGAGTAGCACACATCAAGTTCTAAAGTAACCTACAGTAGCAATTACCTCTATACAGCTACTGTAGAGTTTGTGTACTTCTTAAGTAGTAGTAATAAGAACTTGGTCAGACACCTTTAATGAAAGTTAGATAGGTAAGTATCCTTAATTACAACTTGAAAGTGGAAGTTATTGTGCGTGTTTATATTTAAGTCGTTTTGGTGTCAAGTTGTCTAAACGAAAATTAAGTGATAATTACTTAGAACTTTGTTACAAAGTTTAGTTGTGTGAAAGAACTTGATAATTGTTTTATTTTGCGCTATAGATTAATGGTCTTAACTTAAAGTGTGTTAGTTCGTATGTTTCGTATTCATTCACGTTATTGTTTATGACTATTTAAATATAACAGATATGGACTCCTTACTGTAGTGCAGAGAAATTATTTTATTTTGTCAGTTATGGGTGTTATCTAAACTACCTATTATAAAACTGTAACAGAAGTGTGTCTGTATACATTGAAGATATTTACAAAAAAAGATTACGATATGGTTTTTAGATGTCCCTGATTCCAAATTACCAATTATTGGATTTTTTGTCTGTCTGTTTGTTTGTGTGTTTGTTTGTTCGAGCATCACGCAAAAACTACTCAACCGATTTTGATAAAACTTTTTTGTTTGATAGCTTATGATCTGACTTAAAATCTGGTATATAATTTATGCGGACGAAGTCGCGGGTAAATGCTCGTTAAATAATAAAAAGAAAGTAAGAAACGAAAGCGGTGCCGGCCAAGAATATCCCAAATGGCGCATGTAGCATTATAAGAGACCACTTTTGGTGTACACGGAAACTAAAGGCTGTATAAGATGGTATTACAATGGTGTTAACAGCGCTGTTAACACCGATATAACTCTTATTTGGGCACAAGTTATACAGCCTAAGGTTCTTTGCACCACCCCAGCCCATGCCGCGGGTGTCGTAAAAGGCGAATAAAGGGATTAATCGAAGGATGGGCACCCAATCCGCCTGCCAAGCGTGGCGATTATGGCAAAACCTCCCTTTTGGGGGAGACCTATATCCAGCAGAGGACGGATAAAAAGGATGAAATGATGAAGAAACAAAATATGGTGCAGGTTTAGTCCGCGTAGGAAGGGGTACCCAAGATGCTGGCAGCGTTAGCCTCGCTGAACGGATCTGTTTAGCCGTTCAGCAAGGAAAGCATCAGCCCTTGGATCCCCGGTCAATTCCAACAGGTGCTTTTGGGCACCTGTACCCCTCGGTTCAAGGGTAATTATAATCCTGAGTACAAATTATAATTTTCATAAAACAAAATGTTTTGCGCTGGCTTCAACTTTTCGACACATGTTTACACTACCAATTCCCTGTGAATAAATGTCAGAAGAACACCGGTATTAGTCATACTAATTATGAAATCAAAGCTGCACTTTTAGATGGAAGCAAGCCGCTTTGCACAGTGATACTAGGGACCAAAATAAGCGATTTGACCCGCAGCAGCGCAACTTTCATCCCTTAGGATAATAGATGGCGCCACTTATTTAAAAAAAACTTTGAAAAATTCTTCGGCTTCACCGATTTCTATTATTAATGTGTCAATCGAAAGAATATTTATTAGTTTATGATAAAAAAAATAAAAAATAAAAATATCTATAATGGCTGCTAAAAGCCATGCATTTTTGTAAATTTTTGAAAGTTATTTTTCCGTTTTTTCTTAATAACATTAAATAAATGTATAAATTGGGTATATTTTTAATTACTTACATTGTTAATAAATCAATAACAAGTTTAATAAAAAAACTGCATGTCAATATCTTTAATAGTTAGGAAAATATTTAGGATTACATAAGCAGGTAAGGCGCGCCCCAGTCTTAGTAATTATGCAAAAATTACTCAATTTGGTACTGGAAGCAAGCCGCTTTGCACAGTGATAGAAGGGACTAAAATAAGCAATTTTACCCGCAGCAGCGAAACATTAATCGTTTAGGATAACAGATGGCGCCACCTGGCTTTCCAATTCCTTTCCAATAACAACCTTTTTAACCCATCCCAATCCGGTTTCCGTCCAGGTCATAGTACGGTTACGGCACTTGTTAAGATCTCCGACGACATTCGACTAGGTATGGAAAATAAAGAGCTGACTATCCTGACATTACTTGACTTTAGCAACGCTTTTAATACAGTCGACTTTGACATCTTACTGGGACTACTTCGCTCTCTTAACGTATCTCCGACAGCAGTTGACTGGTTTCGTAGTTACCTGTACGGGCGCCGGCAGCGTATACGGGTTGAAGACACCTTTTCCTCGTGGTGTGATACTCATGCTGGCGTGCCGCAGGGTGGTGTGTTGTCTCCACTTCTTTTCGCAATATTTATTAACTCTATCACTCAAAATCTTTCTTCCTCCTACCATCTTTATGCAGACGATCTCCAAATCTATTCCCAATCAAGGTTGGATGACATTTCGCAGGCCATCCAAAAAACCAACGATGACTTAGCTCGCGTACTAGATTGGAGTAAGTCCTTCGGACTCAGGGTAAATCCTGTGAAAACCCAAGTTATCATCATTGGTAGTCCACGGTTTGTCTCGAGAATCAGCTTTGAAAGCTTGCCTTCCGTCATATTTGACGGTGTCTGCATACCATTTAGTGAGTCTGTAAAGAATCTGGGTATATTGTTTGATAGGACGATGTCTTGGGTACCACAAGTCGCCCAGGTTAGCAGGAAGATGTTCGGTGCATACAGTTCTCTCAAAAGACTGCGAAATTTTCTTCCCATCAGTACTAAAATTGCGCTCGCACAATCCCTCCTGCTCCCTATCCTTGACTATGCTGACTCCTGTTACCTAGACCTAAATGTGGAGCTACTTAATAAACTTGAGCGTCTACAAAACCTCTCCATTCGGTTTATTTTTGGGTTGCGGAAGTATGACCATGTTTCAGAATTCCGTAACCGACTCAAGTGGCTCCCTATCCGTCGTCGAAGAGACACTCACATCCTATCCCTTCTATACTCCATCCTGTTTAATCCGTTGACTCCCCACTACCTCAAAGAACGTTTCATCTTCAGCTCCCTTACCACCGGCCGTCCCCTACGTTCCTCTCAAAACCTTTCCCTCAATATGCCCGTCCATTCCACAGATTTCTACACCCACTCCTTTACAGTCCAATCTGTCCGACTCTGGAACTCGTTGCCTGAGTCGATTAGACGTGCTCCTTCGCTGGATGTTTTCAAGTCGAAGGTCAAAGCTTATTTCCTAGAACTGTGACTATTTTATTTATTATGATTATTATTATTATTTTTTTTCTTCTCCTTTCCTCTCATTCTGCTTTCCTTCTCAGTCATGGTGGTTGTATGTGTGTTTGTGTTATCTTTCCTTTACTATATATTATAGCTGTAGCATGTATATTTTATGCGTATATATTATGTATGTATATATTTATATATGTAAGTATATGTATGTCTATTATTATGAAATGCGTTTATTTTTCGGTTTCTCCTTTATTTCTGATATTTACTATTTATTTTATATAGCACCGACCCGTTGTTCTTTGTTTAAATTTCCTCTACCCTAAGGTTGTCTGGAAGAAATCGCTTTTTAGCGATAAGACCGCCTTATTTGTACCATTATTGTCTTTTATTCCTATGATGTATCTGTGTTTGGTGTAAATAAAAGTATATTTCATTCATTTCATTCATTCATTTCATTCATTCATTCATTCATTCATTCATGGCGCCACATATTTCAACAAACTTCAAAAAATTATAGAAACTAAACGGCTACACCGATTTTAATTATTTAGGTGTCAAACGGTTCGACTTTTTATGTTTAAATTAAAAAAAAAATAATAATCAATTATTTGTAGAAATAAAAAGTGCAAAAATAATAAAAAAAAAAAAAAAAAAAAAATGTACAGCCCGACCAGAAAGAGTAGAAATTAAATGAGGGCGCCACTGTCGCTTTACACGGCAACACTACACTACGACCTAAACTATTTTGATACTTGCTGTATTTACTCCGAAAATTTATGCAAAACGTTATCTATGTTTAGCTAAATTTGGCTCTGACAGCAGCTAAATTTTACACCCAATATATACATTTTAAATTTCGGCAACTACATGGCTAGCATGGCAGCGTGATATAGTGCTATCATGCCTTCGCTCTCTTTCTATTTGCGCGCGAACGAACGAAATAAAAGGCATGATATAGCCATATCACGTGTAACATGCTACGTATGCCTCCTGTATTCTAGTTCTAGAAGAAAATAATGAAAACGCATATTACTTTATATTGTACTTTCAAATTATTTGTTTTTGAATACGATGTTTACTATTTTCGTATTTTCGTAGATCTGATATTTACATTCCTTCTATTTAAGATTTCTATTTCTAGGCATGGCAGTTTTTTTATCGATGCATTCCGGACAGAAAAATTTTGCGATATAAATGTTTTCCTGAAAACGATAAATAAAAGTAGGTAATCGATAAAATATTAACTAGTCGCAGTGAAGATAAACTAAACATGCAGGAATGACATGCAAGGATCAAAATTATGCGGTCCACGCATACAATAACGTCAGTTTTATCAACAAACGATCATAACCCCAAACGACCCAAACTCGAAAGAAAATGCCCTAAATGATTATTTTTCAGATGATAACTGACGATAATTGATATAATTACGCTGAAAACTATTGTTAAAAAGCAACATGAGAGTAAATAAATACCTACCATATCAGCAAATCGCTTGTAAACAACATCCAATCTATTCCAATTTTCCCCGCTTGATATACCTCCAAACATAACAGAAAATAATGTAGTAAATTACTAAACTTGCACCACTTTTTGTTACTTTATCCATTAGTAATAATAATTAGGACAAATTCAAATATTTTATGGTAAATTTTTATTTGAAATGCATAAAACTGCATTTGAAATTTTGGTGATTGACAGTTTGACGTTTTCCATAATGTTGTCATGATAATGAAAAAGTTTAGTTCCGATTTATTTAATTTCTAGACTTTACGGTCGTACTGTAATGTTTTCACTAAACTGCGTTGAACAATGTATGAAGTGTGTTTTTTTCTTTGTCTAAAATTAGACAGATCTATTTCGAATCTAAAAGTGAAAACTGCATCGAAATCGGTTTAGTAGTTATGTAGATATTTCTAATTTTTGCCGATAAACGTCCACTGGTAGACGTAGGCCCCCTCAAGGATCGCCAAAACAACTGGTTCTGCACTACTCTCATCCAAAAGGTACCCACTATCATCACCGGATCGTCGGTTCACCTAGTGGAGGCCTACCCACGGTACGTTTTCCGGTACGCAACCTCGCGGTCGCCGGTCGAGAACTTTTCTGCCCCATCAGCATCGGCCAGCTGTTCTGCGAGCAATATGCCCAGCCCATTGCCACTTTAGTTAGTTCGGTTTGTGTCGAATACATTTCTGATTTGATTTAGAAAGGGAAACTCCGAGCTTGATTTTTAGATGTCCCTGATTCCAAACCACCAATTTTTGGATTTTTTGTCTGTCTGTTTGATTGTTTGTTTGTTTGTTTGTTTGTTTGTTTGTTCGTTTGTTTGTTTGTTTGTTTGTTTGTTTGGGTGTTTGTTTGTTCGAGTATCACGCAAAAACTACTGAACCGATTTTGATGAAACTTTATTTGCTTGATAGCTTATCATCTGACTTAAAATCTGGTATATAATTTATGCGGATGAAGTCGCGGGTAAAAGCTCGTTAATTGATAAAATAATAAATGTTGATTTTGCTTATCTTATAACTATCGTATCGGTAGACCGAAAACGAGGCAAGCTTGATAAGCAAGGTCGACGGTAATTATTTTCCCGTATTCACAATTTTGCTACGAAATACTTAAAATCTTTATTACCTTAACTCAGTGTCTCAAGGGATCCTCAAAAATATACGGTACTTGATTCTTTCTTGAAGTTCGCTACTTACAAATATCTTGTGACTCTCTTATCTACCTTGATTAAGTACCTATGTTAAAGCTCTTTATCTGTTTACTTCAGTCTAATATTAATAGATTTTAAATTTTATTATTTTAAATTGACTTAAATTTAGTTTAAGCAGATAAATTCTGTTTGCGAATTGTGTTAAACCGCAAATGAAATGAAGCAGCGATGTCGATTGGATCGGATGCTATATAGAATAGCAATGTGTGTGGTTAGGTACACGAATTTAAAATGTCATTAAAGTAGTAAAAGCTAGTCAAATCGTTTTCAAAATATGACCTAGATTTTTGTTGTAAGTTTTTATTCTTCAGTTGTGTTGATGTTGATAAACATTGAGAATAAGGTAGAGCGTTTTTCAACTTTTTATTTTTTTTATTAAGTATGTGTTTGCTCTTGGCCTCAATCAGCACGAAGATGGGGCGAAGATGTAGCGAGCTTACCCAGAAGAAGCCTATTCACTCGTACTTTAAAGGAATTCGGGTTGTAAGCGCTCGGAAACACTGACGCAGACACGGCATTAAACTCCTTGGCTGTGCGCATTATAAAAGAATCGGAATGGCGCTTGGTGCGGATATGTGGGATGTCACGAACTTACGTTATCGATTGACCGCAGTATGTTTATTAGTACCATGTTATGTATATTCATGTAGCAATTTCGCATCATTAATCGACATCGCCAAATGAAACAGGCCCTGTACCCGGACTTTCGATGTTCAATATATCGCCAATGTTTCGTACCGCACTTGACTGTAATAGAGTTGACATTGAAACGAAAACGTTCACGCAATAGCGAAGTTCGAATGTGCGGGTAGACGCCCAGCTTTTCAACGCTGGCGATGTCTGACTTCTCTTTCAGGTTCGAGAGCCATGACATTCGGTTTGAGATACACAGGGATATGCAGAGCTGACTTCCAACCTCCAGTAATGAAGAGGAACCCGAAGAAGAAGAATTTTTCTATGGGATTATTAATAAATGAATGAACACAGCAGAATGTCCCTTAAGGGGCCATAGGTTCAGACGAATATTTTCTATGAGAAACGCGATTGCCCAGCCCTCCGAAATGTGCGTGCGCGTGCCGGATTTTCGATTAAAAATATTTAAAAAAAGTACTTTTTATAGATTTTTTTGTATGATTTCATTAAATAAACTAATGGTGAATATGTGAGTATGAATCGGAAACTATTTTAAGTTCTTTTAACACGAGAAAAATGTTTAAAAATACAATAAAATACGTCATCTTTGCGATGATTTTCTATCGAGTGAAGTAATTCAAATCGTGTATTCAATTACACTAGATGATGATGATTGATGATTTCACTAGAAAAACTATCTAAGAATAATGAGGTATGACTTTGGTGTCGGTAAATTATATAAATCTATTCGAAACATGAAAAATAAAATACGCCTCCAAGGTCACAACCACTCCAACATCCCTTAACAAACAATACCATTAAAAATATAACATATTTTTTTAGATGTATTGAGATAATTTGGTGACACTGAATAACTTATTATTTTAAGTTTTTTGAATAAAATACAAAAAATAATATAACTAAGAATTCCTTAGCGTGTGTATAAGCAAGGGGAACTCTAATTTCGATTGACAGGAAACATTACACAACAGAATGGAAGCGAGGGAAGGCAGTGTAGGTACTGTCAAAATAGACTCGGAGTAAATCCTCACTCGATACAACCGAAACTGAATTTACGAGTTTGTATTTCAGATTCTACCTCGGATATTCGGATTACGAAATACACAAGGCAAATTATGTTAGCTAACTTTACTTACATAAAGTTTACAATCAAAAAATCATGTTTTCTTGGTCTTTCTTTAATTTAAGATACTATGTTGTTTAAAAGAAATTGATCCTTATGAATGACTCTTTCGGTTGGTATCATAAAATACAGGATGTTTTTTTTTTTCACATTTCACCGGTTCGATTCCCGGCTCAAGCAGATGATTTTTCAAAAATCTTTAAATGCAGTTTTAATTATTTTTGTAAATAAAGGAATGTTTCCTTTCAGTAAAATTTGCCATCATAAATAAGGGTACTTAAGGGTACTTTCCCTCCAAACACGGATGTTTTTTTTTTTCACATTTCACCGGTTCGATTCCCGGCTCAAGCAGATGATTTTTCAAAAATCTTTAAATGCAGTTTTAATTATTTTTGTAAATAAAGGAATGTTTCCTTTCAGTAAAATTTGCCATCATAAATAAGGGTAATTAAGGGTACTTTCCCTCCAACCACGGACTTTTTTTTCCACCTGTATATCTTGAGAGATACTTACGAAGCGATCACTCCTAAAAGTTTGTCGAAAGATTTCAATTTGACCCTCCAGCATAGAAAATACAATTGCAATTGATTAGGTACCGACTTAACTGGATGAAATGCTGTATTGTTTTCAGTAACATTCGGATATCTGTTTGCAATGCCCCGGAGTTCTATGTCAGCCGTCTTGTGAAGGTGCAGTCAAAACAACGCAGTTTGCAGCCGAGGTCTTGGTTTGGTCTCTTTTCTTTGAGGAAATACACTACAATATTAGCAACGCAAATACTATTGCTACGACACTATTACTGTTTGTTTTGCTAGATTGTTATTAGCTTTATTGTAGCTATTCGCGTCATGTTTCAACGTATCGTACGTCGTAAGTGGAGGATAAATAAGTTTTTATTATTCTCAATATCGGTAGCTATGGCTCCAATAAATATTACAGTAGGTAAGCGCCAGTTTTAGTAGGTAACTAAATTCAGTCTTATTTTCGAATATGAATTTATGTCTTTGTTGTTCGCGACATCTTTGTTGTTGCGTTGACATGAAAAAAATAGGTATCATAAGTGTTAAATTAGAAAATATTATTCTATGTATGTGCCAAATTATAATAAAATAAGTTCAGCCGTTTGTGAGTGATTGAGTCGCAAACATCCATACATCATCATAAACATTCACATTTTAAGGGTTCCGTACCCAAAGGGTGAAAATGGGGCCCTATTAATAAGCCTACGTTGTCCGTCCGCCGTCCGTCCGTCTGTCTGTCTGTCCGTCCGTCCGTCCGTCGTCCGTCTGTCCTACCTATTTAGGGCTGTAACTTTTGAAACGTAATAGCTAGATAGTTGAAATTTTCTCAGATTATGCGTTATTGCGGCGGATTTGTTAACAGATAATAAAAATGGCAGAAAGTTGAAAATTAAGGGGGGTTTTCAACAAGAAACTAGTTTTTATCAACGTTTTTTCTTTACGCTCTATAGTAAAAACAGTAATACATACAAGCGTCAAACTTAGTGTGATTATAGAACAAACTCTACAAAATAACAACTAATACTAAAAACCGGTCAAGTGTGAGTTGGTCTCGCGCTAAAGGTCCCGTACAAAAAAAGTTTTTTGTCTAAGTTAATAATGTTGTGTTCTGTGGTGGTGTGGTACGGAACCCTCGGTGCGCGAGTAGCCCGACTCGCACTTGACCGGTTTTATTATCTAGTCAGATCAGACCCCCTAGAGGAACATCTGCACCCGAGAACATTTATTTTTATGTGTTGTGTCTAGAATATAAGGGCTTCATGGGTTCTTTAGTGGGCTTGACAGGCTTGACCGGCGTGACGGGCAAAAAAAAAACTCTTATTTTCAATTTTTGTCCCATCGACGGTGACAAAATTTTATATTTATATTAAGAATATCATTCAAAAGGTTATAAGTAGTGATCGGTAACTATTGTGCAACTCGCGGCAAACTCTAGGGGTGACAATTGTAACACATATCATTGGTTAAGAATTACAATGTTATCATATCGTTTTCTTTTAGTTTATTTCTAATACGGCCCAAATTAGAGTTATTTTCACGTTTCTCACTGTTTTATTTTTTCCTGTTTGTGAAAGGCAAAGGGAACTTACCCATACAGCCATGTACAGTCAAGACCACGTCAAGCTTGAGGTTTGAAGTGCGACATTGTTTTTTATACGAACGGCATAAGAACAGTACTAGGATCAAGGTGACGAACTTGACGTGTTCTCGACTGTATCTATGTATTAGAATCTATGGTATTTGTAATTTCATAATATAATTGAAATGGCACAGATTAGAACATGACTTGTAAGAATAATAATAAAAACTCAAGGCCACAAAAACTCACTTATTACCAACCCTGAAAATGCCGCGAATCGTACAATAGTTACCGATCTATAGTTATTAGGTATTTAAAAATCGGTCCAAACTTGTTAATAGGCATGTACTTAAGGATAATAGGCACTTAGGGATAATACGCCCTTGATTTGAATGAACTTTAATATTTCTTACTATGAGTTTTAGTATTTTTATTATTTTAGTAAAAAGGTAGTTCATTGATATTGAATGACTTGATGTAACTTCGAATAGAAATAAAATGTTTACTTGTTAAGTTATAATTATGAGCTTTTATTAGAGATTTTACAACACCGAAATCATTAACATTTCAAAATTACTAACTGCTTTAAAATTTACAATGAATTCTAAATGAACACAAAATATTAATGAACGTGACGGTAAATTATTATGAACAATGGCTCATGAACCAGAAGCAAATTAAAGCATAAACTACATACATTTCACTTAATCTTAGTTTAAACTCAATTCACCCTTCATCTAACAACACACATTAGACTTTTAATCAAATCAGTTAATACGCGTGCAAACATTCGTCACACATAGGCCAAAAGTTTAACCCCTTAACCGCTAAATAACCTCCAGATAGAACCAAGAACTTAGGTATAGCAGAATCTAATTCACTTGATTACCTACGTTGATTGATGTGATGTCACTCTTTAATCTCTCAGCAATTTCCTCAGCTTGTAAATGAGATTCTGGCAAAGTTTCAACTAGACTTAATTTGAGAGTCGGCGACCATTATTTTGTTTTCGTTTTTATATCAAGGGGATGTCATGTGAGAGGATTATTAGCTAGCTTTAGGGGCACGATGGTAACCAGTTTATTGGGGAAATATTGAGGATTTACTGCAGAATTTTTGCACGGTATTTTCCGATAGCGGAGGTTTATCTAACGACGTAATTAGGCTACGGTAACTTGTTTTTTTTTTTACTATTAGTTACCTTTTGTAGATATTTTATGCATAACTAGATACATTAACTAACCTAAAAGTTTGTTTTTAAAAGATTTTTAAAGAGTTCATAGATAACTATGAAAAATTGTTGCTTAACGAAAATTATCTATAATATGTGCGATTTAACTGTACCTTGATGTAATGTGGTTCTTGACTCTTTAGGAATTGTTGTGTAGTACAAGCTAGTGTAAAGATACAGGGTGAAATTGGTATCATTAGCATCCTTTTAAACTAAGAGTCTACCCATCGAACTGAACAACTTTCACTATGGGAGTAAACTGATCGGAGCAAATAAAAAAATCTGCTGTTCCATACTAAACTGCATTGTCGACGCGCGAGTTTGCGACTCAAATGTAGGTATGCAACAGCAGATTTTTTCTTTGCTCCGATCGGTTTGGACTCTTAGTTTAAAATGATAATGATATCAATTTCACCCTGTATAATCATAGCTTAATCAAATAAAGGACTAACCCCTGACATCATCGTCATCATCCATCCCTACATGGTGACCCTGCCAGGATCCTGCGCAGAATAGTAGGAATTTAATGGTGAACCTTGCTACAACTGCCTGCTTTAAATATAGTTGGTAATTGTAGCAATGATTCTGATCACGACGAAGTGGATTATGAATTTATGATAGTGAGGTCACATATATGTATGTAAGTGTATACTAGTTTCCACGGCTACGCCTTACGGATTCTGAGAATCTTCTCATGTGATATCACTGCATGAGCGAAAGTTGTACTTCTACAGATTGTACTTCGGTGAGTGTACCCAAGAGCTACATCCCACCTTCCCCTTTCTACTACCGGACTTCCAGACGCACCGCGGGATATCAACCCTTCTTGGTTGACATCCCACATATCCGCACCAAGCGCCTTTCTGAATCTTTTATAATGCGCACAGCCAGGGAGTGGAATGCCTTGTCTGCGTCAGTATTTCCGAACTCTTACAACCCGAATTCCTTTAAAGTACGAGTGAATACGCATCTTCTGGGTAAGCTCGCTACATCTTCGACACCATCTTCGTCCTGAGGACTGGATTGAGGTCTAGAGCAAACCCATCATTAATAAAAAAAAGAAAAGTAATTTTGGCGTTAAACAGTTTTAAATCTATTTTGTAGAGTACCTACTCAAACCATCAGGGATTTATGACAAGATGTATGGATTTAAATAAGGAAAAAGAGAAACATAAAGATTTTAATTAGTCTCTATATTAATTAGCAATCTTTTAATTAGGCAGTCCACCCCGTAGAGAAAGAGACGTGACATTGTATAAAGTTAGACAGAAATTAAACAATTCTGGAAAACATGTGTATTGCTAAATTTGACCTCAGCGACATTACTTGTCGCGAATATGGCTAATTTCTAACATGACCTTAGTCCTAATAATTATTATACAAATCAATCCGGCATTCCAACTATATAAACAGCTGATTCGAATTGACTAAATGAATGTCAGTAAACTGGCCCCTAATCAAAGCTCGTTGCGACAAGTCGGAGCACGTCGTCTTAAATTGTCTGACAGATCTCTATTTACCATTTCATGATTAAAATGTCCTCACAGATCAAGATCATAATCATACAACTAATAGCTCAAACATAGCCTTTCTTAATAAATGCTGACGGTTTTAATGGGATAAACAGGCTATAAAATTTAAAAACTTTCCTAAAGGGACTTACATCAAAATCGCGAAAAAAATCTACTTATCTACTACTTCTGCCTACAAAACTGCAAAACTAATATAAAGGGTGTAATAAAACAGCCTGGTAATATTTAAAGCAATAATACAGAAAAAGAATCGGCTTTCCCATAAATTTGAATCGAGTAGGTAATGCAATTTTTTGTAAAACGATTGTTTTACTTTCGTGACTTCGATGATAGTTCTACGATGGAAGTTGTCCAGTTCGATGGCCTGGTTTAAACCACCCTTTTAAATATTACTAGGGTGTTTTGTTACACCCTTTATATATCAGTCCTTCTTAAACTTAATATAGAAGAAATGACGACCTTTCAGTTCTTTAAAAAAGAAACTTGGATCGAATTTAAAAAGACGATTGGCAGATTTGGTCCCAGCCATTTTTTACGAAAACTAAAAGCCATTCAGGATGGCGGTCATAATTCTTATAAACAGAAAAAATTAAGGCATTTTTTTAAAACACTTTCACATCTCCAGAAGTCCGGATTCAAAAGTAGAAATTACTAGTAAAATAGACAAATCGTCCATAATCAGTAGCAAAACGCAACCATGACAGCTATTTCCATCTAATATTATCACTGAGGTATTTCTGGTCGTTACGAAACGTATTTGGCTTGGTTGAAATGATAGATCGTTTTCTTCCATTATCATAATATGGTACGGTTATCGTGAATTTTCATTAAAATAAACACAGTAAATGCGTAGAAAATTGAGTGGACTATCTTATAAAGAGAGATTATGAGTTTCACACACTTGATACAAAAGGTATCATAAGGAGACATACCTTTCCCCCAACTTCTACAGGTTACAACCACTTAACTTTTTTGTTAGTTTTGTTTCACTCTACACGTATTACTAAGTTTCATTCATGTATGGGACCTCTAAGTCTGGGTCTCAAATTATATGGCCTTCCGCCAAACTTCTTACGTATTCAATATGACCTTTAGTAACAAGAACTTTAATAACAGTATCAAAACATTTTCTACCCATCTTCTCGCCTGCACTTCAATTTTGAAATTCCATCTAAAACTAAATTACTTACGAGATTACTCAGGAAAATGGCCAGGTCCGTAATAAAAGCACATTTTTGTCGTAAACTGCACTGCCTTACACAGGACACTTCATAACGTAACTCTAAACGAGACTGGGAGCTGACTATGCCATCATATGAGCGCATTACTTCGGCTGTAAAAGTTACTAAAGATTGGGCTTCGAGCACAGCGTTGGTGGTATAAGCGGATCTTGGATTTGGACAAAACGACAATAGAAGACTGTACTTAGAAAATTTAAAATCCGTATGAGAATCTTCAAATAGATACCTGGCCAGTACATCGACATTGGCAAAACCAATAATTTTTGCACACCATTTAATAAAAAGACTTTATTTCTTAACCAGGACCGATCTACAAAATTCAAAATTCAAAATTTTTTTATTCAAATAATATCATATAGATAGCTTTTTGACGTCATTTTTTGACTCTACCACCGCGTCGGAAGGTGTTCCGTTGAGAGAAGATGCGGCCAGAAACTCTACAACACACATCTTTTAAACAAAACAAAATGTACAAAGTACAATTAAAATACAATATTGCATTACATAGTGTAAAATTGTCAAGACCAGACATTTTGGTCATTCAAATAATCATCGAGTTTATAGTAACCTTTTTTACAGAGGACTTGTTTAACATGAGACTTAAACTTTTTGTCTGGTAAGTTTAGAATATCCTCTGGTATCTTATTATAAAAGCGTATACAGTGCCCCATGAAGGATGTGTTGACTTTACTGAGTCGAAAATGTGGGAATACTAATTTATTTTTATTTCTTGTATTGTAATTATGAACGTCACTGTTTTTGGGAAAGAGAGACAAATTTTTTCGAACATATAAAATATTTTCGTAAATATATTGACTGTAGAAAGTCAAAATACTGATATCTTTAAAAAGATCTCGTAGTGAGTCTCGACAACGCAGATTATAAATGGCTCGAATCGCTGGCTACGATCGATTACCTATTAGAACTCTTTCAAAACTTTCAATACGCGGCATCTTCAATAACTAAACGTTATCGACCAGCATGAAATTGTCCTGTGGTGAGAGGAGATCAATAATTACTCAGAAACAGTTGGTCTTCCAGGCAGGCAATAACAGTTGACAGGTTTTACATAAAAATTGTCTGGCTAAAGACTGCGTGATTTATTATAAAATTGGTCTAGGCAGGATACCACGTTGTTTTCATGCCTGGCCTTCCTGTAACTTCTAAATCGCTAGTACGGTGTTTGGGTGGTACCGATGGTACTATCAACTGCAACCGCTATTCTTCCGGCCCAACCGAAAGCTTAATAACACCCTCCGTACCGACCAATTACGACTAATTGTATTGACCTAAGCTAACCCAGCCGATCTAATTCGGTCGCATGATGCATGCACTGACTTATTGATGAATACATTATTACATACTCCCTAATCCCGTATATTAGCTTTATTAGAACTAGTTATTAGGCTGATCAGTTTAGTAATTTGATAATTGATGTTGTACAGGTGGTGATTTCTTATTTAGGTCAATCGATTTTTGTGCATTTGTTTAAAGATCGGCTACGATTATCTTTTTTGTCTTAGGCATAGATTTTTAACGGGCTAATGTTAATGCCAATGAAAATGTTGGTACCATATTGACAAAAACACGCCCGTGTTTAAAATACTTTAGCCCACCGTTTTCCCACGTTGTTCTGTTTGTGAGCCTGGTTTTTCTAGTCTCTTTTATCCTTCTTCATTCGTCATGCTTCGAGCAACATATTTTGCCAAAAACTCACTTTTGGCATGTGGATTAGTAAATTCTAAACTGCAGTGCCTACTCGAGTCAAATGTATGAAACAGATTTTTTTGCGATTTCAGGTTTGACGGTCTTGAACCACCATTGAAAATTTGGAAAATGAAAAATTCGCCCAGAATAATCACACTCCTGATAAATTCTTTAAAAAAATGTTTCTCATTCAAAAACTCGCGAACTCATTCGCATCTCAACAAAAGCTCCACCTTAATCCTAAATTGACCCGCGCCAAATAAAATAAACCAACAACCTTGAATAAAAGAAATCGCCTTAAAATTTGCATAAACATAAAACTTTAGAAATTTAACTTAAGGGAATAAAAGTGAATTGGAAGTAGAAAGATCTCCAGGCGTCCATCTCGTTTACGATACTGAAGGCAATGTATGTAAATTACTTGAAAATTCCATTTTCTGAGTTAGGGACGGTCCACACGAGGACTCCCGGCGACTTAGTACAAGTCTAAAGTTAGTCTTATCTCTAGATTAATGTCAACGTTGGTAGCTTCGTGCTTCTACTTTGGTGGCTTTAGTGTACAAGCTGAACTCAGGTACGTACTACGTTGAGTGAAGACCTTTAATTTGCAACACCGAACACAACGTGTTAATGAATTAGCGCAAAACCTCATACACCCCAACTGATTTATAACAAAATAATTAGATTTTAACAATAATTTCATTATTTTGATAGTTAAAATTTAAAGTTATTCGCATTTTAAGTTTTGAGACAAAAATGATTTGTTATCATTTCAGCACTGAAAAAAAGCGCTAACGTACTCATGGATACATTTTTAACCGACTTCAAAAAAGGAGGTTACTCAATTCGACCGTATAAATTTTTTTTTTTTATTTGTGTTCGCGGATAACTTCGTCGTTTATGAACCGATTTTGATGATTCTTTTTTTGTTGGAAAGAAGATATCCCGACGGTGGTACCATGATAAGGAAACTAGGATCTGATGATGCATCCCGGAGCTACACAATAGAACTCCTCAAAAATTGACGGCAAATCATCGGCGATTGAAAAATACGCTTCATATCGATGTACCATTTGCGTGTATAACTAATATCTTAGTCGAACTAATGAATTCACCACTGAAAATTGTGAAATAAACAAAATTTTAACAAAAAATTAAAACCGCCTTCAAAAAAACTAAAAAGTTAAAAAATAATATTGCAGCCGATGACTTTTTCGTTCGCATCATAAGAACATTAAATTGTTTTATCGAAGTCGGTGTCAAGCCAAGCCAAAAAACTAATGCAAGCCCTGTTCCGAATCGTACCGGCTTGACAGCGACTTCGATGAAACAATTTAATGTTCTTATGATGCGAACGAAAAAGTCATCGGCTGCAATATTATTTTTTAACTTTTTAGTTTTTTTGAAGGCGGTTTTAATTTTTTGTTATTATAATCTTCTTTTGGTAGTAAGTAGGGTGAGTTTGCTCGTGCGGCGGGTTGACATCGGGTTCAGTAAATTTTAAATTTTGCAAAAAAAAAATATTTAATATTATGAAAAAAATTACCTATGTCGAAACCATGATAATTCGATTCTGCTCTCGATTCTAAACAAACTACTTTCATTTATACGTTGTATAGTGTTCTAGAGATAGAGCGCAATAAAGTTGATGTTATAATTATCGATTACTTACTGTCTTTGGAATTCTGTAAGTTGTCAGACTTAATAATAACGCTCACAGGCACATACATTGTAATGATCCCAAGAAAGCACTATTTATAGGCTGTTTATTTTGGTAACCATACAACAACGGCACAAACATATAAACATCCATGACCGTACCGGGATTCGAACCCTGGACCCTGGTTGTTTCAACATAGTTCTACAGTTGACAAAGTTCATGACCTTTTCTTTGATTCCGATTTGCCGTTAAATCTATGGTTTGTTTGCTTAGTTTTAGGTACTCTGTTTAGGAATTTTCGAACTAGTTTCAGTACTGTACTGTGCAATTACTCAGTCAGGTTTGGACGAAGAATGACGGGTCAAATAGAGAACTTTTAGTTATTTACTAACAGTTTATTTTTGGGAAGGCTTTTGCAGGCCGTAGTTCATTTATGCACACATTCTTATTTTTTCGTTTTCAGATATGCTCAAAATGTAAATTAACCGCACTGCCAAGGAACTTAGTAGGAAATGCAAGCTGAGAATAGAAAAGTCCCTTCTAATTATTGTTGTTACATTATATAAAGCTGTTATTGTTTCTGAATAAATAAACATTGAAACCTCCTTTTCCAGCGTTCTTCCAAGTAAAGGTTCTTCGTAAATACATGTTATATTTTGAACATCTACTTCTAATCTAAACTATTATAAAACTGTAACAGAAGTGTATCTGTACATTGAAGATATTTACAAAAAAAAAATTACGACATGATTTTTACCTGTCCCTGATTCCAAATCACAAATTTTTGGATTTTTTGTCTGTCTGTTTGTTTGTTTGTTTGGGTGTTTGTTTGTTCGAGTATCACGCTAAAACTACTGAACCGATTTTGATGAAACTTTTTTTTAATTGATAGCTTATCATCTAACTTAAAATCTGGTATATAATTTATGCCAACGAAGTCGCGGGTAAAAGCTCGTTATAACATAATTGTCATAAGAGCAGCTATTTTCAGCTTTATAGTTTCAATTGCATTCAATCTAGCTTCTCTATGCCATGAAACGGGTAATTCTGGCTAATCTCCATTATTGTTTCTATCAATAGCAATTGTCCATCCACTGTAATAAGCCTGTTTTGCTTCCCAGTTCGATGTCGATTTTCTATCATTTCGTCACCTCTAGTTCCTTTTATATTTTAATGTATTTTTAACGACGAACTTGTATATTAGCTTTTTATGTGCTTTTCGTATTATCATCGTAATAAGACTTTCGTATCGCAATCATATAAAATGTGTGTATGCTTATTATAACATAATTTAATGTTGTCGGTATACAAGGTATAACAAAACACCCTAGTAATACTAAAGGGGGTGCTTCAGACCATCAAACTGAACAACTTTCACTATGGAGCCAACATCGGAATCGCGAAAAAAAAATCGCTCTTTCATACTAAACTGCAGTACCGTCTCGACTCAAATGTATGGGACGGCCATTTTTTTTTCTCGATGTTGGCTCCATAGTGAACGTTGTTCAGATTGATGGTCTGAAGCACCCCCTTAAGTATTACTAGGGTGTTTTGTTACACCCTGTATAATGGTACTACTTGATTGTCATCTAGCTGTTTCATTCTAACATAATATTAAATAGGGTGTAAGTGTACATAGTTTTATTACTTAAAAGGGTTATTGTACTTATGAGAATGAACACCTTTCCCTAAGGAACCTATAAGAAATTGGCAAAAGTGGACTTGCCATACAAAATGCAATCAGCTGATCGAACATTTAAGTATGAAAAGCTTTTTTTTTTTGCATCGTCCGTATTATGTTCCAGTGATTGATTGATTTGTTGGTTCGGCTATTGCAAGCAAGTGTCGTTATGTAACACTAAGACCTCGCTAGTCCTTTGTATTTGCCCCAAACTCACCCATATTTAACGCATACCTCCGAACTTACGGTATTTTCTTTTCATTCTCCGGAATGCAGGTTTCCCTACGATGTTTTCCTTCACCGCCGAGCTAGTAAATGATAAATACAACCGTACATAAATTCCGAAGAACTAAGTGGTACAGGCCAGGAATCGAACTGCCGCCTCATGATTGAGGCGCTAGCTTTAATTTTGTATGTATGTTCCTTTGGGAAAGTTGTTCAGTATCACGAATACAATCAAGTACTTTAAAGGTACTACAATTGTCTACACTAACACCAAAAATTACACTAGACACCCGTGCTTAGCTATGAAATTTCTATACCAGCTTCTTCTGATATTTTTGCACTTATACAGGATGTAAGGAAAACTATCATTAAACTTTAAATCACATACTCTACCCATCAAACTGAACAACTTTTACTATGGGAGCAAACCTGTCAGAGAAAGAAAATCAGCTATTCCATACTAAACTGCAATACCTACTCGATTAAAACGTATGGGACAGATGATTTTTTTGTTCAGAACAGGTTTGCTCCCATAGTAAAAGTTGTTCAGTTTGATGGGAAGAGTATGTGGTTTAAAGGTTAATAGTACTTTTCTTTACACTCTGTATAAAGGAGCATAGACTGTGGTCCTAATAAAATTACTTCGACATGACATGTATTAATCTGCTTCAAACTTCATGAGGATTAAGTCTATGGAGGTGCTACTTGTGAATGTTCCTCCATCGAAAAGGGAAGGTCTTCCACCAGGCTATGTGTGAAGCCTGGGGACCGGCCGTGGTCCAGCAGTTCTTAGTTGGACCTTGTATACATATCGAATCTCTGTGATTATTTCTCTTGCGCGATTTATGTCTCGCATTCGATTGTGAACCTTATGTGTAGTAGGTTACAAGTTACGTATTTAGGATGAACGTTGTCTTTGTATGGAGCATATTTCCGAGAGCGACGGTATCGCCATCTGTTGGCATCTTTGCTATAACTTGTGGGTGCTGACATCTGTAGCAAGTCCCCACAAGTCTCTAGGAGTAAGTACGTTCAATATCTCCGCCAACTTCTTTATCCTTGCACCAGTATCAATTAGTGTCCGTCTCAGAATTAAGAGAAGGTTCCATCAGTATTTAATTTAGCATTTCTCGCTTATAACAGGGGATGAAAGGTCCCCTTAATAGTTGTACGGACTTAATTAGAAAATTCATTTTATACTTCAACTCCCGTAGTTTATAGACGGCGTAGTTTCATTTGAAGTAGTCTATGCAAGTGTAATTAGAACTTTGTAGTTGTAAATTATATAATTAAGTGTAGTTTTTAGAGTAGGTTGTTTGTAGAGTTTCATGTAAATATTTTGGCATACGTATTAAAATTAAGTTTTTTTATTTAACTGAAAGTTGATTTAAGTTTGGATGATAAAAAATATATGCCTGATATTATAACAATTCTTAAATTAAGTTCCAGAAGCAAATATATTACTATAATACTTGATTATGATGTGATACAATGATTGAGTTCGTATAAAAAAAGTAAATAAAGCTTGTATACTATAGTTATGTGTTTTTTAGTTTCAAATATATCCATATTTAACATTATTGAAATCGCCATTATAATACTGAAGAACCGAAAAACATGATGATCAATCAGTATATGCCTTTCTTCTTCTTGTAGTACCATCTCCTAATGGAGGTTGGCTATCATTAGTGCTATTCGGACTCTGGACCTGCAGCCATAAATAGTGAGGTCATTGGCCATTTGCCAACCAATATCGATCATCGATCGTTATCAAGTTACACAAGAGCAAGGCTCGTGTCATCATCAGAGCCCTCACTAGGCACTAAGCCACAGGCACGATGATGCACAAGATGAAACTCACCCTGGATCCCAGCTGCCGAGCGTGCGGAGAGGATGAGGAGACCATGGAGCATATTCTTTGTGACTGTGATGTCTTGGCGGCAAAACGCATGTGCCTCCTCGGTGATGGATATCCAAAATCGGGAGATCTTAGACTTCTTCCCCTCAATGGTATTGCCTCCTTCATTGACCATGTATTTGAAGGGTGAAGAAAAGAAAAGTATTGGGTCTAACACAAAAGGTCCCACTGGGTCGAAGTGTTGCTGGCTTGCCAGCCCCCACAACAAGATAAGATAAGAAGTTATACAATAGTTCTGCAGATTTTTCTATGGTCGATAAGTACTTGAATTAAAACAACTACAACAACACAGTAACACTGATTAAATTATAGGGTGTTAACCCTAATTATTTTTAATTTAAATTCCTTCCGTCCATCCTACATAATTAAGGGCTGTATTTTTTAACTATAGTAGCAGGAAGGTTGAAATTTTCACAGAATATGCGTAATTACAGCGTATATTTTTCTAACAAATAATAAAAAAAATCAGGGAAAGTTGAATAAAATCCGTATTTTTTTCAACGTTTTTTTTGTTTTTGATCTTTCATAAAAATGGTAATTATATACAAGCGTTATAATTGGTTTGATTATATTGCTTACTTTCAGGTAAAATAACAAATAATAAAAACCTGTCAAGTGTGTGTCGGGCTTGCGCTAAGGATCTTGGAAAAAACTTTGTTTTTTGTAATATTGGATGGTGGTACGGAACCCTTCTTATGCGAGTTCGATTCGCACTTGGCCTGTTTTATTTTTTTCACGCGATTTCTGCTTGTTAACTTTTTTATCGTTGGGAGCATAATGCTATATATGCATGTTCTTTTACCATTTCAATAATAATCAATCTAAATCTACAAAGACAAACACAGCTATACCTACTATTTGCCTTATCTCTTCTCACATGGATTAGAAATTCAATTTGCTCTTAGAAAATAATCAATCCAGAGCTGTTTGCGATTGATTTCATGAATTATCCGAACTAATTCTACAGTTAGTTCCAACGATATCTACTGGGTTGGATTGATTAGTGCAGAATGATTTGTCTTTCTTAGTAATTGGCTTTCCATTGATTTTTACGTTGGTTCTTTATTGTACGGGTAGATTGTCTATTTCTTATTCTATAATTCAAGGACTGAGGTTATTAAGTGCATCGTCATAATATAGGACTGCCTCCGTGGTCTCATGGTTAAGAGTACTGGCTCTCGACACGGAGGTCGTGGGTTCGATTCCCACGGGGGACACCTAGTGATATGTCACTTGTGACATTGATTGTCTTGATTGTCTGAAAAGAAAAATGATTCCGTGCTTCGGATGGCACGTTAAGCCGTTGGTCCCGGCTACTATCTCTGGTGGTAGTAGTCGTTACATAAAAACCATGTCAGAGGCCGTAAGGCGGTCTAAAAAAACTCTGACACCTGGGCTCTGCCCACACGATAAGAAGAAGAAGGACAAGTTTTTTTTTTACAGCGCTTCTTTTGTTACATAAGCATTGTTATTACGACGATATTCCATAAGGCGGTCAGAGTTTTTTACATTAACTTATACCATTTGGTGTGAGTGGTAAAAATCGTGGTTGCTTTAATTACTATCTTTTTATTAAGGATGCAGTTCTAGCCGGGATCTAGCATGCTCACTTTCAGCATATTGCAGGTTCTAGGGCGGTACGATGCGTTGATTATTAAAAAAATATACAGGGTGTAAACTTAAATGCTTTACATACTAATGGTACTTACTTCAGAACATCAAATTGAACTATCTCACTTAAGAGCCAACCTCGAACTTGCGAAAATAAAATCAGCTGTTTCATACGCCTAGCTCGAATCATCATTGACGTTTTCTATGGAATGGATTATGGATTTCTTTTTGTGATTTCTATTTTTGGTCCCATAGTGAAAGTTATTCAGTTTGATGGTGTGAAGCATCCCTTTATGTGAGTAAAATATTTACATTTCATTTGTAGTGCGCAAACATAGTTCAGTGTGACAACCAGTTAACCTGGTGCCACTGTCGGTGGATGAATAGCACAATCATGATCATCATCTCACCCGAGCACTGATGGAAAAAGGCAAGGATCGCCACAACGACCGGTCCTGCGAGCACAATACATACCCACAAAATAAAAGCATGAAGATTTTCTTACGATGTTTTCCTTCGGCTTCCCTTCTCAACTTCTCAGAAGATCAGACTATTCATGAGCAAACTTTTAAAAGGTTGCGTATTTTACCTACTATGGGAGCAAACCTCTCAGGGAAAAAAAATCTACTGTTCCATACTAAACTGCAATGCCTACTCGACGCAAAGGCAAACGTATGGAGCAGCAGATTATTTTTTATTCTGATTCTTTTTCTTGCTCCCATAGTAAAAGTTGTTCAGTTTAGTGGGTAGAGGATGTGGTTTAAAGGTTAATGATACTTTTCGTACCCTGTATAATATAATTCCTATCATATTGCAGCAAACTACGATACTTTAATCACTTTCCAAATCCCTCATTTCTGCTCTATCCAGTTTAAAAGCCTTTCAAATTCATATTACTGCATGTTCAAAGCACTTTTCCAACCCTAGTTTCTATTGTCAACTTATCTTACTACACATACAGTGAGATTGCATGACACGAACACAATTACGAAGCACATACATGCGCTTGCAGAATTTGAATAGAATACGGTGATGCCTCGTTTGTACCTTGCCAGTAGTTAAGGTTAAGTATCTAAAGCAAAGACGGTTTAGTAACTGGTACTGAGGATATGGATTTCAATAGGGTATCGTGTAAGTTCTATTATTTACAATACAATACAATCACATAAATTAATATCCTTACAGATCGAAAGTATCATACAAGTGCCCGCCACGGTACACTCACATATAACGCGCGTTAGAGGCAGAGGACGTACGAATAGAGATGCACACACTCAGCTCGGATAAGTGCGCGCCTGTTTCTCTACGTCCTCTAACGTGAGTGCACGAACAACGACCAATTGTATGAAGCTTTCATTCAATAGGGATACTTATTCATGTGGTACTATACTTTATTGACACAAAAAAAACCCCTTTCAGTCTGTTTCATAGGTAAACGCAGAGCCGGGCTATATTTTGCTGATTTTAAGAAGCTATCTTCTCGTTATTTGAAAGACATATAAATTAATGAAAAATATTGCAATGATCTTCAACATCTCGGCTTTATTTTCTATAAAGTATATTTCATATTTTTCTAATGATTTTCGAATTTGATTTCCATGGATGATGGAAACAGGCACCCCTGTGACATAATGAAAGACAAGCCAGTCAAAAATAAGTATAGCTACTAAAATGACGTAGTTTAGTAGAGGTGAGGTGGCTCTGAAAGGCTTAAGGTCGTTCGGTCAGGAAAACCTTTTAAGCTCTCAAAAAAAAAGAATGTACTTCATGATGGCGAGAAATGGCCGAAAACTGAATCCCGGTGAGAGCTGGGTCGTCTGGCGATACTGTGGCCCGATGATATCAGAAGAGTCGCGGTAGCTACATGATGAGATGCTCAGGACAGAGGATGGGGTGGCATAAACAGATGGACACCACTTAACAGCGGGCGGATCCGGGCTGTGAATGATGATGTCTTGTGCAAAAAGCCAAGCTATCCGTGAATCAGCACTTAATTTAAGACTATCCTCGCTGGTTGCAAATTATTCAGCAACAATAAATGGTAGACTAAAAGTTATTAAAAATACTACTGGTAACTGATGCTTGAGTTCATTAGCATTTCTTCATAGTATCGACTGCTAATATTTTGATTTTCAATTCTCTGTTCAGCGTACCTATCGTTCGTTATTAAATAAAATACAATTAAACTTTTAATAGAAGTAGTAATTTTTATTATTGTTACGACCGTTGCCGTTGGTCCGATGTAACTTCCTACTAATAGGTTATCAATATCAGCAAACGATAAATAAAATCAAATCACTCCTTTAAAAATTGCAAGGGTTTTTTTACCACATTTATATTGACTTGTAACTAGCAACCTAGAAGCTGGTCAAATTTTAAACACAGCTTTGTCTCGTAATAAACCATTCTATTAAGATTATTAAACCTGAAGTAAATTTACCTATGATGAAACGTTAAGCAAAGCACATATGAGTTCGACCCGGTCAGAAGTCCTCGGGGACAACGAAGTTACCAACTAATTTGCATACATCGTCCAGGGACATAGGGTTTCATTTTGCTTGGATTTACAACGTTTTTACAAGTTTTAATCGGATTTTATCAGAGCTTCAAAGTTTTAAATTTAAAGGTTAGTTTATGGATGGCAAAATATAGAAGATAGAGAAGTTTATAGTGGATCGAATAGATTGCTTTTCACTCTACCATTTGTATATGACTTTTAAAAATATTGACAACATTATGTAAGTATTCAGTAAATGCCTTATTTTACGCTGAATGATCTTTATTCTTCGCACCCCCAAAACTCGCAAAAGTTCTCGAGTGGCGACCGCGTACCGGAAAGCGCAGCGTGGGTAGGCCCCTCACACGGTGGACCGACGACCTGGTGAAGGCGGCGGGAAAACGTTGGATGAGGGCAGCGCAGGACCGGTCGTTATGGCGATCCTTGGGGGAGGCCTATGTCCAGCAGTGGACGTCCATCGGCTGAGATGATGATGATGATGATGATGATGATCTTTATTCAATTTAGGGATTTGACCCACTTTTCAGGGTTATAATTGGTACTAAAATGTACAAAATGTAAGAAAATGTATTAAATGAACGAAAATTAAAAAAAAAATTACCAAAATATTACATTTTTCTTTATTCATTTTTGGCCTGAATCCCATGGTCTACATTAATGCGACATATACAACGTGTTAATGAATAAGCGCAAAACCTCATACACCCCAACTGACTTATAACAAAATAATTAGATTGAAACAATAATTTCATTATTTTGATAGTTAAAATTTAAAGTTATTCGCATTTTAAGTTTTGAGGCAAACATGATTTGTTATCATTTCAGCAATGAATGAAAGCGCTAACGTACTCATGGATACATTTTAATAATCTTGTTTTGGTTGTACGTAAGGTGAGTGTGCCCATGCAGTGGGTTGACATCGGGTTAGTAAATTTTAAATTTTACCAAAAAAATAATAGGTCTGTTGAAACCATGATAATTCGATTCTGCTCTCGATTCTGAACAAACGACTTTCTAGTTTTGCGTTAATTCATTAACACGTTGTATATTCATGAACTAGAGACATTTATCTAAAAATCGTTCATAATAAGTTGGGCAGTGACCTTTCTGAACGTTATTGAAGTAATACCATAGTAAATATCGATTTGGATCTGTCTCTTATAAACCTCTGTCGTCTCTTTGACAAAATAGCTGATTTAGTACTGAGTAAGACCGAAATAGACTCCGCTTTTGAATAAATACGGCTAAGAGGGAAGCTTTAGCAAACTTCTTCACTCAAAATACACTAAGGAAATTGTCAACGCAGTAAAATGACTTAAATTAAAATAAATAACGAAGAAAACTCTCGAGGACTAAAAGTTGTAAATTAAGTCTGTTTGTATGTAAGCAGGTACATTTTATATCCATTAAAGAGCAGTGGCAATGAACTTCTTAATTATTTCAACTAGATTTTGCCCGCTACTTTTTTCATACATCACAATAAATTTAACGATAAAATCGAAAATAATTTTTTTCTCGATGTTAGCTCCATAGTAAAAGTTGATCAGTATAATGGTTCAAACCACCACTTAAAATAATTATTACTTGTGTGTTTCGTCATACCTTGTATTTAAAAAAAAAACACTTCAAACAAAAATCTAAACTATTATAAAACTGTAACAGAAGTGTGTCTGTACATTGAAGATATTTACAAAAAAAATTACGATATGGTTTTTAGATGTCCCTGATTCCAAATCACAAATTTTTGGACTTTTTGTCTGTCTGTTTGTTTGTTTGTTTGTTTGTGTGTTGGTTTGTTCGAGTATCACGCAAAAACTACTGAACCGATTTTGATGAAACTTTTTTTGTTTGATAGCTTATCATCTGACTTAAAATCTGGTATATAATTTATGCCGACGAAGTCGCGGGTAAAAGCTCGTAATTATATAAAAAGACGCCAGAACAGCTCTTGACTCTGTAATGATGTAGGTATCATTTTCATAGCAACGGAAACATTAAAAAAATATTCTTATTTTTAGAAACACGACGTATCACTTATTATAATAAGTTAAATTAGAGGAAAGGCATGTGAAGTGAAGGAGATAGCAAAAATTTGAGCTGCGAAGGAGAATTGTGGTTTTTACCTCTCATCAATAGAATCGCCGGTAAGACCAGAAGTGCGATTTTTGAAAATCATACGAGCGACTTGGCAGTAGAAAATGTCAAAATTACTATGGAGACTATGCATCTTTCCACTGCCAACTCGCTCGTATGATTTTCAAAAATCGCACTTCAGGGCCTCAATCGCCCTAAGTTTGAACGATACTACCAAAACAAAACCACAACCAAAAACGTTACGTTATGCACAATTCGTATCGCGCAAATTATATTAACGGTAACGATTTAGCTTTTTTTTCGGTTGATACGTTGGCGTAAAGTTTGATGTTCGTTCGATCGAATTTTCTGTATTGTGCGATTTAACCGTTCAGAAAAAATATCGCGATAGCATTTTTACTTCAGCTAAACCAAATCTAAATCAAAACTAAACCAAACCAAAAACGTTCCGTCCGAACGGTAAAACCATATAAAATTGCGCAATTGAGGCCCTGGATGCGATTGGCGCCGGATCGAAATGGGGAGAAGACCTGCAGCTGGTGGATATGGGCTGATGATGTCGATGATTAATAAAACTGTCTCGCTTGTATACAGGGTGTAACAAAACACCCTAGTAATACTTAAGGGGGTGCTTCGGACCATCAATGTGAATAACTTTCACTATAGAGCCAATGTCGAGAAAAAAAAATCCGCTATCCCATACATTTGAGTCGAGACGGTAATGCAGTTTTGTATGAAAGAGCTGATTTTTTTTTCGCGATTTCAAAGTTGTCTCCATAGTGAAAGTTGTTCAGTTTCATGGGCTGAAGCATCCTCTTAAGTATTACTAGGGTGTTTTGTTACACCCTGTATACTACGAAGTCGTAAATACGCTATGCGGTCGATAATTAAGCATGGCCTTAGCTCACTTTTATTTTTCGTGCAACTGAACGTATTGAAAATGGCAAGCATTAGACGCGTGACAAAAAGTCTGTTACGCCTCCTAACAAATCCAAATAGCGTAGGACTCTTCATGAAATAAAAGTCAGAATGCACCTTACTGTTCAATTAATAAAGCCTTTATTTAACAATCATGCAATTTACATGGCAATTAATTTATAATAATATACTTAAACAAACTAATTTGATACAATAACATTAGACACCATTTGGTAATTTAAACAGTAGGTATTATACAGGGTGTAACAAAACACGCTAGTAATACTTAAGGGGGTGCTTCAGACCATCAAACTGAACAACTTTCACTATAGAGCCAACTTCTAAATCTCGAAATAAAAATCAGTTGTCCCATACAAAACTGCAATACCGGCTCGACTCAAATGTATCGGACAGCAGATTTTTTTTATTTTTTTCTCGATGTTGGCTCCATAGTGAAAGTTGTTCAGTTTGATGGTCTGAAGCACCTCCTTAAGTATTACTAGGGTGTTTTGTTACACCCTGTAGATTGTCTTGCTTTTCAACATAGGCCTCCCCTAGGGCTCTCCACAGGCTTCGGTCCTGTGCGTTTCTCATCCATAACATTACCGTTCAATACCCACATACAAATTGTACTTTGTTGCAGTTTTTTGCTGATTAGATGATAATATTGTCGCAACTCAAGTTGTTATCGCACTAGCTTCTTTTCATATACTACGAGTAGATTTCGTTCTAAGTTCATAACATTTTATAAACTTACTTTCAACAGTGGACGATGATGATGATGATGTACATAAAACTGTAAATAGACAATCGCGCTCACTTTAACTGCCTGCCTTAATAACAGTGGAAAGAAAACCTTGCGGTTTTCCAATAAACTGCAAACTTCTTTGAATTACAATCGATAGTTCCACAAACTAGGTCTTCGGTCTTCACAAAACGTACTTAATGACCTTTTTGAATTGCTATTAGTGGTGGCAACTCATGTCTTAATTCCACAGTTCTTTTATCAGTAGACTTACCATTAAGTTTATACTGTATACTACAGTAATTTTACCCCATTTGTGTATTGAATTTGGTACAGCGCTCGTAGTGGTTAGGTTTAGAACTAATTCTGCCATACAAAATTTGCGCCGTAACTACAGTAGTAATATCAATGCAAACTCATGGTAAGGCCTACCTACGTACTGGTTTTTTACACATCTACATACGTAACATAAATTCAAGACCATAAGGCTGCCTGTCCATTGACGCGAGCTGGCTGTGCGAGCTGTGTAAATATTAACCACTCAGGAGCTCGGCCGATCTCGGTCGGATCTCTGATTGGTTAATATTTACACAGCTGCACAGCTCGCACAGCCAGCTCGCGTCAATGGACAGGCAGCCTAATCACGATGTCAGAACCTTAACTAGAACCCGAGGGGAACATTTATAATTGACAATGGATACAGCCTCGAAATTAAAGAATTCAGGTTTCCTCACGATGTTTTCCTTCACCGAAAAGCCAATGGTATTATAGATCGTACATAAATTCCGAAAAACTCATTGGAACGAGGCGGCCTAGATGGGTACCGAACCATCGCCTCCTGCACGGCAGGTAATAGTTACTCGCCACTATAGGCCATCACGACTTTTTTTAGCTGTAGCAATGCTAACTTTTAGCATAATTTAAACAAAAAAACGTAGTCACAAAAACAACGTATTATGGTGTAAAAGGTCCCTTCAGTAAAACCAGTATTAAGTGAGCATACTGTGGTTTAACTGCTCTATGCACATTGCGAGTAGCTAGACGTTTTGACTTAATAATTACCTAGCAGCCACGGACAGGGAACAACACCTCACTGCACAAGATAAGTACTTGTGTCTACATACTGCGGAACGTATACGGGGTGAAATGAAACTCGTTTAAAAGCTTTTAACACTTTTGTGTTACACATTTTTTTGTCTAGTTTCGGGACAAAGTAGTAGCGTCGGCCGGTTCGCTTTGTACTTTTTAAAAAGCTGTTACCTACACCTACATTAAAAGAAAGAACGCCATGTCCTAAAAGTTTACTATTTTATTGTAGTTTTATGCTTGTCGTAATATTTTTTAATTTATTTTGATTTTATAGATTGTTAACAGTTTCATGATTTTTTAGATGACTACAAATCAAACCTAGAACCATAGTCAAATATCACACAGTTATGAGAAAGAGTGCAACCCAATGATGATGAAATTGGCTATGAGATAGCCGATTTTGATTTTCGTCTAATGCCTAAGGCAATTTTTGGTGTTCCGTACGAACATTGTCAAAATGGAACATTTCTGGAATCTGTTCGTTTTTCCCTCGGTTCTATGAATCGGACCACGCGCCCAATTCACTTAACTTGTGGTACACAACAGTAGTTTTACCTACTCCCATTTTCGTATATTTAATTTCGTACAGCGGTCCTGGTGATTACTTTGAGAACTGATTTTGACCCCCCCTGGAACCTGGTGGACCTGGTCTCCGGGGTCAGTCTGCCGCCAGGCAAGCTGCAGGCCGAGCGTGGATAGGCTTTACGCGAACATTTCAAACCAGAAAAATGAGGCAAAAGAATTGACAGTTTTACTTCGAATTTGTACCGAGATGACAGACCAAGTACCCTAGTTTGTATTGAAGTGCCCTAGTTTTGCGTGCTTCAACTTAAAGCGCTTTGGGCCTATCCATTCATTTTACTTTGATCTAAGTGGTTCATGGTAGGCCTACAGTACTAGCAGCAAAATGTTTATCCATGGTTCTACTGTACCTACTGAGAGAAAAGGAAATAGTGAGAGAGAGAGAGACAAAGATAGTGAGTATGAGAGAAAAGTATTGCCGTATAATCCAAACTACAACCAATCTCCTCTTTCTTCTATACAAAGAGCAATAATTCAGGTTGGCACTTTAACCAGTACTTTAACATCCTGTACCACGCTCATAGACTAGCACTGGATGCATCGTGTACTATTTACGTGACGTCATTTAGGTCTGGAACATGAGTGCCTGGTGAATATGGAAGATTTTTAAAAATGTAGAGAGCTTTAAACAGATGTTTTTGCCACTGTGTTGTGTGCAGTGGAAAACACATATTTAAATAAATGTGAAGATGAAAATAAAGTACTTTGTAGTTTATAGTGTATGTTTTTAGAATATACAAAATTGAGAAAGTACTCATTTAACATTGATATTAGTTGCAATTTATTAAAAAAGGGAGCGAAAGAAAAGAAATATAACTATGAGTCAGCAGAAATGACTGTTTGTATGTAAAATACAGGGTGTGAACATAAATGCGTGACATACTTTAGGGGGTGCTTCAGACTATCAAACTGAACAACTTTCACAAGGGAAAGACATTTAAATCGGGAAAAAAATCTGCTGTTTCATTCATATAGGTCGAACATATACACTGAAAAAATGTAATATGATCAAACAAACTAGTGTTAAATATAACCAAACTTCCCAACTGTGTTGTAGCATATAAACAGTTGGGAAGTAGCACTGTTACCATGGGACCAACATAAAAAATCGATAAAAAAAATCAGCTGTTCCAAAACATAGTTGGTCGAGTTACCATTGACGTTTTGGAACAGCTGATAGCTGATACCCTGTATTCTTCCTCTATAACCAAGAATTGTACCAAAACCTGTACTAAGCTTTACAACAATAGAGTACGACGTGTAATGGTGATAGAATTTATTAAAGCAAACTGCAACATCTCGGAGCACGGGAATTGACAGTCTTGTTGTACCTACCTATTGTTTATAAAGCAAACACGTCTGGATAACATTGCAGGTTCACTGGTTGTTTGTGATGGGTTAACAATATTCAAAACAACTGTTTTGCTGAACCCCAATTGTAAACACTTTCAAAATTATCAGTGGTGATTCAGACCATCAAACCGAAACTTTTGAACTATGGGAGCAAATCTGAAATAGTAAAAAAATCTGCTGTTTCATACATCTGAGTCGAGTACACATTGCAGTTTACAATGGAATGGATTTTTTTACCGATTTCAGGTTTGCTCCCATAGTAAAAGTTGTTTAGTTTGATGTTCTGATCCAACCCTGATTTGGAAAGTGTTTAAAAATCACCCAGTATGAGTAAAAAAAGAAAAATTATAATTAATGTTTTATATTTCTTCTTTAACCTGTCATCATCATAATAATTACACCCCTGATACGTCTCTCTACTGTGCAGGTTTCCTCACGATGTTTTCCTTCACCGTTTGAGAGCAGTCGGTATTACCATAGTGTAATAAACTAATAGTGGTGAACTGGTGAAGCTCAGCGGTCGCGGCAGGCCAATCGTGCGGGGGCCGAGAGGAGTGCGTCCCGGCCCACGCTGCCTGCTCGCGTACCCTAACAGTGAATTGAGTTAGGGTACGCCCGTCCCCCGCCGTACCCCGCACGCCGCGCGGGCATAGACCCGCCGCGACCGCTGAGCTTCATCACTTATTTTATATGGTACGAGCTTTTACCCGCGACTTCGTCCGCATAAATTATATACCAGATTTTAAGTCAGATATTACGCTACCAAACAAAAAAAGTTTCATCAAAATCGGTTCAGTAGTTTTTGCGTGATACTCGAACAAACAAACACCCAAACAAACAAACATACAAACAAACAAACAAACAAACAAACAGACAGACAAAAAATCCAAAAATTGGTGATTCGGAATCAGGGACAGGTAAAAACCATGTCGTAATTTTTTTTTGTAAATATCTTCAATGTACAGACACACTTCTGTTACAGTTTTATAATAGTTTAGATTACGTACGGCATGTCATACGTGCGGACTTGAACCTGGACCGCAAGATTGAGTTTCCGTAGCTCTCCACAACGCGCCACCGATGCTCTTTTCCCTGTACTTATTAATATTCGGTGCCACTTTTGTGGTCATGCAGTTCACGAATGCCTGAGAAGGTTTAAATTCTTTACTTCGCCTGCGAAGACGAATCGTGTTGTGTCGTGTCGAGGAGAAAACGACGCGATAGCGATCGTGATCTCGAACCCATTTGCGTTTACATCTAGTAATTTAGATCTTTTGTACTAGTCTGGCACTGAGATGTTTTCGTCGATTATGTTTATGAAAGCGTCGCGTCGGTCGGTGGCGCGTTGTGGAGAGGCATGGACACCCAATTATGGGGGTCCGGATTCAAATCCGCACGGAAAACATGCCATGTACCAATGAGTTTTTCTAACTTATGTACGTAATACCGATTGCTCTCAAACGGTAAAAGAAAACATCGTGAGGAAACCTGCATACACTGAAAAAGAAATTCTGATGTGTATGTGAAGTCTACCAATCCGCATTGGGCATGCGTGGTGGACTAATGCCCAAACAGTCTCCCTGAGGGTAGGCCTGCGCCCTGCAGTGGGACGTTTACAGGCTGATAATGATGATGATGATGATGATGATGATGATGATGATGATGATGATGATGATGATGATGATGATGATGTTTAATGCATCAAGATGCTTTCGATGACTGTTGGCCAGAGCATGTCCAGGACTATGTAGTACTGGATACTCTTTCTTATCTGTTTCTAGGGCGGAGATGATGTAGGATAAGGAAAACAAAAATTTATGCTTGTCACACATTGTTGCACACGCATGTGCGTGCATGCGCGTTTGAAGTACCTACATTCGCTATGTCTTTTGTATAATTCACTCTATATTGGACTTAAGTCTCTACCTCTCACCATGAGAGTAGTCCCTCCCCTCGCCCTCGTAGGTACTAACTGGGGAAGATTGAGGCAGATAATGTTTAAAACCATCGTCTTCCGCATTCACATGCTGCATATTATTAGAATAGTTATCAGCATACAGAATTATAGATGAATAAATGGACTAGACAGCTTTTAAGAGTAAAATTTATAAGAGAGAGGTTTTAAATCATCGGGACGTACAGCAAGCCTCGCTTTTGCCACTTGTTTTGTATGCCGCCATAGACAAAGCATAGACAAAAACCATTTTTACCGTGAAAGTGACCGGTTTTTTCTATCTTTAATTATTGCCATCTACAGATTTTTCGTCTTGCCCAAGAACATTGTATATAGTATTCTATAAGTGGACCAAACTCTCGAATTTTGTGGAGAATGCAAAATAAACTCTAACGTTACTAGAGTTGTAAATGCTACGTAGCCTACCACTGCCTACGGTAGTCTACCGGTAGACTATGGTAGACTAACGGTAGACTACCGATTCATACCGTAGATTATGTAGATTTCAAATAAAAAGTCGTAGATTTTTTTTTTAATTATGATTTTTATTCATGTAAAATGTAATATGAGAAAGTACTAATCAATACAAATTAATTAACATTATATAAATATTTGAAAATACCAACAAAAGACGATTTTAAACTTTTAAGATTTTAAATTGTCATTAGCCTATAAATTGCCCCTCTTTTCGGACATGAAAGTTTCCTCACGATGTTTTCCTTCACCAAAAAGCCAACGATAATTCTTTAAAACCGTCCGTACCTACATGAAATATAAATTATAAAAACCACATTTCAGTAGTATGTACGTGCCCTGGGGATCGAACCCATACCCCTAGGACCTAGGCTATCATGGCTTAGTGCATAATATCACATTTTAAACAACCTTTTATAAAACAGTGTATATCAATGTCGTTTTTTTGCGTTCTAGATTGATTTTTACTTTCTCTAAAATTATTGCCGATGCTCTCTTAGCTTATTTATCACAAAATAATATATGGCAGCCGCCTTAAATATTGTGAACTGGCCAAAATTTCAACGACTGAATAATCTACATTTCCTACCGTAGCTTATGTAGCCTACCGGTAGTCTACCTCACGATTTGGTAGACTACGGTAGATTTTTACAACTCTAAACGTTACGTAAAAAGTATTAATTTCCTTCAGTGTTGTTGTAAGCTGACAACCAAGCAAATGTATAGACTCGGAATACCGGTGTGTCTCTTTCTAACGTGTTGCCAATACCCTGATTAGAAAGAGACACACTGGTGTTCTAGGAATCTTACTTGTCTCGTTTCCAGCACTGTAGTGCACAATCTAGTTACTATACAACATTTTTAGTTTTACCAGTTTACGTAGACTTTGAAAACGCCTCATTGTATGTAGTTACGTACGTGTGTGAAGATCTCTTTATGTCTGTCATGAAGGCATTTTTGACGTCGACGCTTTTACATTCTACAGTATACTTCTCAACAATTTTTAATAGAGACATAAACAAAGTTCTTGCTCCAGTGTTTGAATTTATCAAACTAAAGTGAAACGTGAAGGAACACAGGAACTAATAATGGTCTTGTTGTTATATTGTTTGTAAAGTAAATGTTTGGCTCTACTCGTAGATGGGCATGTTGTTAGTGTACGGGCGAAGAGCAAAGGTCGGTCGAATAAAAGCAGGAAACTGAGATGGAAAGAAAATCTAATAACACACGTGTTCAAAAAATTTCGCACAAATCAAATTAAAGATTGAAAAATTCAGTCTCGGGCGGGACTTGAACCCGCACCCTTCCAAACCGGGGAAGTGCGTTATCCAATTTCGCTACCGAGCCCACTAGCCAGAGAACGAATTTTTTCAATCTTTAATTTGATTCGAAATAGCACAACATGGCTGTAACATGTTCAAAATCAATAATATTTGAAATTCGCACAAATCATATTACATTAAAGTAATCCAATGCGATTCAAAGTACCTACGTATGATTTATGAAAAGTCTGAAGCTTTTTATTAGGGTTTATTGAGGGACCACTTAAATTCTTTAGTCCTGTCTTCTTTTTTCCTTATAGTGTATAACTCAATTACTGACTCACTTTGGTAACGAAATCGAAAAAAGAGTTGGCATCAAAGTGTATAATCAGAAAGATGCCAATAAAGTTGTTTTTTTTTTCAAACCCCTTTGCCAGAACGTGGACACTTAGCTGTAAGTATTGAATACAAATTGGATAAACTGACAAGAGAAGGCAAGTATGTGCGATACTAAGTGAGTGCGAATAACAGAGGTCTATACTATACTGCCAAAGAAAAATATACTTACTCCAAGTTTGCCTCCGTCTGCCAAGAGGGGGTGAGGTAAAAAATTAGTGGGGACATGGAGTGTCTGTACTAACTGCCACCAGTGTTGCTAGATATACTCTTTATCACACAACAGTACCCTTGCTAAGTGAATAGGGCCATCTAGTGGCAGTATTTGAAACTAAGCTTTGTTTACGAGCGTTTTTATAGCAAAGCTATGATTCATATAGCAGGTGTTAACATGCCGCGCTTACTTAAGTCGGTTAAAACATTTGACACTTAAATTGGTGTTAAGTAACAGCACGAGTCATAATGATCATATCCGAGATGGACAGATGTAATCTAATAGGCCTAATTACTATGACCGTCTGGATATACATGGATATTCCTCTAATATGTAGATGATACACTCAAATGAAACAGAAACAGACAGCCCAATTGATAAATTATCTACGAGTTGGTAAGATTGAGGACCGGTCAGGAAACGTCAGAGACCAGTAATGTCATGGCTTGCCAACCTGAAGGAGTGGGCAGGCATCGCTAGCATCCTAGAGCTGTTTTATCTGGCGAGAGAGAGCCACAGTTATTATGAGATATGCGAAGTAGGAAACTATCAAAAGTTGTTTCTTTTGTAGCAGGGGTAACAGCCTATCTCAAATATTGTACCTAAGTAAATAAAAGATATTCCATAATAATTCTGTGTACAAAATTAACTATTCAGTCACGTCTCACCTTGGACACTTGGCGGTCACTGCATACAAATTGGATAAATGTATAAAGAGAGAGTAAGTATGTGCGATATTCAGTGAGTACGTGAGATCCAGGAATACACCATTGCCTGAATTTTCTGACACGCTTCCTACCAAGAGGGGGAGAGGTATCAATTTGTGAAGGGCAGAGAGTATCCGCTCTGTATGAAGAAGGTACCATACTTTTTCTTATACTGTAGTAACGTAGTACAGAGAGCTGGGGCCTTACTCGGACATTCGAACTTTGCGTGAACGTTTTCATTCCAATGTCTGCCAAGACTCCCTCCGTGGTCTAATGGTTAAGAGCATTGGCTCTCGATACGGAGGTCGTGGGTTCGATTCCCACGGGGGACACCTAGTGATATGTCACTTTGTGCGTTTTTCCCCAGTTGGTTAGGACATTGCAGGCTGAATCACCTGATTGTCTGAAAAGAAAAGTGATTCTGTGCTTCGGATGGCACGTTAAGCCGTTGGTCCCGGCTACTATCTCTAGTGGTAGTATTCGTAACATAAAACGACGTTACATAAAACGTTACATTAAAAACGTTACATAAAACGTTACATTAAAAACGTTACATAAAACGTTACATTTGACGACCCGGTTGGTGTAATGGTTACCACGCCGGACTGCCAAACCAGGGTCCTGGGTTCGTATCCCGGTTCGGTCATGGATGTTTATATGTTTGTGCCGTTGTTGTATGGTTTCCATAATAAACAGCCTATAAATAGTGCTTTCTTGGGATCATTACAATGTATATGCCTGTGAGCGTTATTTATTTATTTATTTTATTTATGTCAACTCTATTACAATGAAGTCGGACCAAAACGCGATTTATAGAAAATCGATAGTCCGTGTACAGGGCCAAGTGCGCGCGTTGCGTTGTTCGAATCATCTAAGTAGGTCTTCTGTGCTCTAGCTACTCTATGATGACACGGTGGTTTGCGGTCATTAATCTATGATTATCTATATATGGATAATGAGGGCGCGTCTGTATTTGTATTCTAGACATATTAGACGATCTTGAGAAATCTCATACATTGCTTTAGAATTTAATCCGTACTTAACTGGAACACTTGGAGAGTACCATGTTGGGCATATTGCTTGTGGAGCGCTTATCTAAAGTAGTCGACGAAGAACTAAAGTAGTAGACGTTCGTAAGCGGTTCACAAAGTTAAAGTGCAGATGGGCTGAACACTTGGCTGGAACTAATATGTTGGCCAGACGGCAGCGACATTGTAAGGGTTGAGGATCATATTGGTTAGATTAGCACAGGACTGTGAGGAATTGCGCAATAAATCGTAGGCCTTTGCCCTGCAGTGGGTTCATGTGAGCGGAATAATATTGATTGATGCAAAGTAATGACGTCATTACAATGTTACATTATCAATGTGGATTTGAGAACTACTCCAATCAAACATAACGAACGAAGTTCTCTTACTTAGCTTTGAAACGGTCTTGATTCTGATAAAAATTAATAATTAAATTCCATGTTTACTAAATTTATTTCGTTCGTTCCTCAAATCTTCAAGAAGAAGAACAAAGGAACTCCAAACAATTCCAAAAATATTTCTTGCAAATAAAACTATTCATCAAAGCCCCCAACAACTTTTACCTGAAGATATTTCAGCTTACAGCTTGAAGTTAATTTTAATTAGAAAACTTGAGCAATTAGCTTTGCTTCACCTTCGCTTAACTAGCTAGGTATTTGTTAGTCAGATAAATTGGAATTGTTTAATTTGGCCGCGTTGCATTGTACTGTTGTCGTTAATCTTTGTCAGTCGATCTAATGAAATTAAGAAGGGATTAAGGAGATAAGGAAAGCGGGTGCAACACATTCTCTAGATTAGAGATTTATTAATTAAAATAAAATAAAAAAAACGGCTTTAATTTTGGTCATAGATGGTGGGAACATGGATGGTAGAAAATAACATATTACGCAGAACCCAATGATGATTTTGATTATGAATCCCGCACAAAGCGGGTTTTGTAATAATTATTTTCAAAAACGAAAGAGGCGTGAATGCGATTGTGATCGTCACGTATACTTTTAAAAGTTCAGTAAAGTCAAGCAAGGTCTTGGTAAGGTGACTACTTTAGTCATATTTTATCTTGGAAACATGCAGAGGATAATGATTCCCTTTCTTTTTTCGTGTTAGCATGAGCTATTTATTGCATGAAAATTATTAATTCACTGTTATACATTTTCTGTAGTTTTATTAATTAACTATAGCGGTAGAACAATAACATGGTGTGTTTTGGGATTGTACCTATAGTTTCCTAACTACAAAATCCCAAAATGAGATGTAGCTTAGTATAGTTTATGTTTCTCATTTCTGGGTTTTAACATTTTTACTTTGACTCATCTTTTTAATCGTCATGCATACTTGAACCTCTGTTGACATTGCATTCATCTTTTCCCATTCATTTTTCAAAGCAAGTAATTTAAGATTGCAGATGTACCGTACCAATTTTGCCTGTATAACTTGCATAAGTCACAACAACATTTGAGAGAATTTAATCAAAAGAGATTAGCATGCTCTCTTTCTAATTTTAACTTGAAATGGTACGAAATACAAATCTTGTCGGCAGTTGCGGCCGACTGCTTAACTTGCAAATAAACTTCCTTTGAGTTTCCTGTAACCGAGACCTGGGTAAACAGACCCAACTTTGTCTTAGTATTGTTGGAAGAGTTTTTTTGTCGAACGTGATTGAATTCATGTACTTAATAAAAATAAAAATTAATTTTATAATTTTATACTAAACAAATTATTTACCCTTAACATAACATAAATATTGTTTATTTTTTTCATTACTTACTAGATGTTGCCCGCGGCTTCGTACGCGTGGACTTGGGACTTGTTTATGGGTTTCTTTTTGTAGCATACAGGGTTCTGACTAACTTCACACTTTGAAACTGAATTCTTATTGTATCGGTGCCGTCAAAAACCAACTTGCTTATTTATAGACCGTCGCTCCTTTTTTCACACAAATGTTTTCGTCGTGTGGCGTTATTATCCGATTTTGATTCAATAATGTATAAATACCAAATAATCCAAAACAACAAAACAAAACTAGCATGTTATGTTCTATTAAAGCCCACTAGCTGACACAAAATCCAAAATCAATAAGGATTGAAGCTGTTATAAGTTGAATAGGTAGAACAAATGGGGATGGTCCGTAGTATAGTGAATCAAGCTAGTAACAGTAAATGCACTGCCATTAGAGCGAGGAACCCTCCACGTTGATGGATCACATCGCATCAACTAAAGGTTGGTTAGCTTTAGTTAAGGCAGGTATAGAAGATTACAATTTTGCGGCGCCAATTTTCTAGCGCCATCGCCAGTGTAAGCAAGAAAAAAAGCACCGCACAGGTATAACCAGGTTTATAAGTCGTACCTGCGCAGTAAAAAAAATTTAATAGCGCGCGAAATTATAATGACCTGGCGCAATTGGCAAATTTTTTTCGCGCCCTTTTCGCTGTTTTTCGACTTTGCGCCCTTTGATTACTAAATGACTTCGGGTTTTGACGAGGACTCGGGTCTGCTCTGCGCAATCGAAGATTGACGAGTGGAACTATTTTCCAGGTTGCACTGTACAAACACTTTCCGCGCCAAAATTTTTCGTGTATAAAGCACGAGTCTATTTTTTTGGCACCAGTGACCTCTGTATCGCCCGCACAAATTTTTGGACTCATGTAAACACGTCGCGCCAATCTCTTACAAAACCTTACATCTGCATCTGTACGAAAAACTGTCAGTGAAAACTATCACCAGGTGCAATGCTTTTTTCGTGCTAGCGCTGGCTGGTGCGGAAAATTGGCGCCGCAAAATTATCATCTATACCTGCCTTTATATTGGTGAATTGAGCTTTTGCTCGCTGGAGAATAAGTCTTTATCGGTACTAGTTTGTGCACGGATAAAATTTTGTCTGCTAATTCGTTTTTGTAGGAGTAGTGCTTTTTAGATATTAATTTAATGTTTTCATTGTGTTAAATACATACACTAGTAAACTCACGACTATAATATTTTTTGGGGTGGTCAGAAAGATTGCTTAAATTGCCAGCTGCATTGAAGGCAGTTATGGCAAGGCTCACAATTAGCGTATTAAAGGTCGAGTAAAGTGATGATAGGTGGCTGCCCTTTCGCCCAAAAATACATTGCATTATAAAACCCTTTTTGCTATTCATTAGTACGACACCCACGGCCACGGGTAGAAATGGGGCGTTTAGGAGCATAATGCCAAAAGCGCCAAATGACAAGTGGTTAGCAAAATGCCAAAAGAGCCGAATGACAAAAGCGCACAATGACAAAAATTGTACTTAAAGGGGGTGAACTGCATGAACGTTACGAAAAATTTTACGTCATATTAAAGTCATATAAACGCGAATCATACAGCAAATTCATATACTTTAACCAGCTTATTCAGCATTACAAATACAAATACAAATACAAATAATTTATTAAGTGCATAATAATATTACAGTCTTATAATGAACGTTTACTCGGCATTGTTCAGTCCTATTATAAGAAGCGTTTACACAGTCTCCTTATATGACAATAGTGCCAAATAGAAGCAGCTTATTAAGTCACGTCTATACGTCACAAATGTGCCTATTTGGTCGAGTAATAGCATCTTATATAACTTTCTTACGACGCAACGCAGATGTAAAAGCAACGTCGTTGCTATTATACGACTATTGTAATATAATTATTATGATTCATTAGTACATAAGATGCTATTACTCGACCAAATAGTCATGGCTATGTAATAGTCATATAATTAAATGCATTATACAGGAAGATTTTTTTATCACCATCCAAATTTTAATAAAATGCTTGTTTATTAAAAAAAATCGATACGTGTTTTTTCTTTTAGCATCGCTCAGTACTAAAATATTGAGATATGACTACGCAAAAATGTCTTAAGAAAAACAATTCGACTGGACACAGTACGCACCTACCTGTGCCACAGATTACTTATTAATAGTTACTACCACTCGACCCGATTTCGCGCGCTTTTTCGAATTTAGAACTTTTCTTTACAAGAACGAAAACTAACGAACGAATCTCTTTGGTCAGTAATTTTCTTTGGGTCAGAGCCTTTTAATTTTTAGAAAAAGTTTATTATGTGTCATTGTGTCGTTCAAAGAGTACTTTATTATAACCGTGTCATTGAACAAAAATAAACAAAATAAGGGACTAGTATAACATTTTAACAATGTTTTGAAAGTGTTGTGTGTTCCTGTTAAGTTTACAACGCGTGGGACTCTGAAGCTAGGGCTCCGCTCCCCGGTCCTGCCACACCCGGTCGGTATGAATATGAAACTCGATGACCAAGCTTTATGGAAAATTCTGTAGGATAAAATTTTTAAATGTGCAATTTTGACCTGCCCTTTTTTTAATGAAATGGGTTCTATAAGTGATACCAAACATGTAGAAAAAATTTGGATGGTGATAAAAAAATCTTCCTGTATATTACTCTGGTTAAAGTATATGAATGTGCTGTATGATTCGCGTTTATATGACTTTAATATGACGTTAAATTTTTCGTAACGTTCATGAAGACACCCCCGTTTAAGGCTATTCTACCGTTGGCGCGCTCCATACAAACGTAGTATGGTTTTATTTTCAATACTATCCAATTAAAGTCAATGAATTTTTTCAAAAACAATCTAGTAACTAATTTTTATGTCGGTATGAAGTCAGATTTTCGATAAAATTTATAGTTTTAAAGTTACAGTGCCACAAATATTTCCATACAAATCTTAAATTAATCCTAGCATTGAAACTGTATATTTTAACGAAAATCTGACTTCATACCGACATAGAGACTAGTTACTTGATTGTTTTTGAAAAATGTCATTGACTTTAATTAGATAGTATTGAAAATATCACCATACTACGTTTGTATGGAGCGCGCCAACGGTAGAATAGCCTTAAGTAAAATTTTTGTCATTGTGCGCTTTTGACATTCTGCTCTTTTGGAATTTTGCTACCCACTCGTCATTTCGCGCTTTTATCATTATGATCATAAACGGAAATGGGGTGGTCCATTTTGAGCCGGAACCATACGACAATAACTTTCTTGTTTATTATCTATAATAAAAAAACAAATACAAAAAAAGAATGTTTTAAAAAAATAAATACAATTACCTTGGACGCACGCAAATAAAAGTTTGATTTGTTTTATTAAAGGCTTATTTCACTACTTCTGATCTGAACTTATACAGAAGTGGTGAAACATTGCCTCGTTTTTGAATGCTCCATAACAAATGTTTTGCTCGTTTTCAATCCTTCACTACTCAATTTCCAATGTTCACGTTTACAATGTTCTAGGTGAGGAACTTATAAATTCAATGTTGAACCCGCGTGGATTGGAGCGAATAAAAGTTTGCACATCAGAAATTATCACTGTATTTGTTGCTGTTTTTATTGCTTTCATTTTCATAACATTATTTCATGAATAAATTCTTGACGATGATAGTATTTGTATTGTGTTTTTTGATATTTTCTTGCCAAGTTCCATACGTTTGATATGGAAATACAAAAATATAGGTAAACGTGGACTAGAATCTCATGAAAAATAGGGAACTCTAATTTAGAGTAAGCAACACTGGGGTAATTAGATTAGGGCCATTTACACACTGCGATTTTTTGCAGCGCAGAAGTGCTGCAAAAAACATCGATTGAGTCGCGATGCAACATCGATGCAAATGCGATAAAGCATAAATGCAAACTCGGTACGCAGCCACGATGCAAAACTTTCGTAATATTTGATCAGTTATTTGTTGACGGCTTACATAGGTATTTAATGTCATTTCCACAGAAATATGTAAACTATTTAAAACTTTAACAGAAGTGTGTCTGTACATTGAAGATATTTCCAAAAAAAAGAATTACTATATGGTTTTTAGGCTTCCCTGATTCCAAATCACAAATTTTTGGACTTGTTGTTTGAGTGTTTCTTTGTTCGAGCATCACGCAAAAACTACTGAACCGATTTTGATAGAACTATTTTTGTTTGATAGCTTATGATTTGACTTAAAATCTGGTATATAATTTATGCGGACGAAGTCGCGGGTAACTGCTCGTACTTAAATAAAATAAGAAAGGTATTTAATTAAGAGATCGATGTAAATTGAAAGAAGATTTTGTGACAAGAATAGAGAAAGGTATGCTTCGTTGGTTTGGTCATGTGGAGAGGATGAGTGACAGCAGATGTACGAAAGAGGATATATGTTGCTAATGTGAGTGGAAGCCTCGTAGGACGTATGCTGATCACATCAGTTGCGTCCTACAAAAAGGGGAGGTGCGGAGTACTCGATACCGACGGGCATGTATGAAGAGATGTATGGATGTGCATGAGGCAAAAGAGGTAAGTAAGGATCGTAGTAAGTGGCGCGCCCTGGTCTCTGCCTACCCCACTGGGAAAGAGGCGCGACGTTATAGATAGATAGATAGATAGGTATTTAATTATTGGACCTGCGATATTTTAAAAAGTTTCAGGATTTCATTGTTCTACTGAAGGAAACGAAACGCAGATTTTTAATTTATAATTCATTAAGTAGTTCTATAAGTAGTCTTCTACGAAATTTGGTATACTTTCTAATCTCAAAATTATTTATGTCTAGGCTAGAAATAGCTTTACAATTGTTTTTTGTATGTTTTTGAGAATGAAGCCAATGATTAGGGCCTATAATTAATATGTATTATTCACTCAAATTTGGAAAATTTCCCCCCCTGAGTTATATTCGTTTCGTCTTCTATTCAATAGTCTGTGGTATACTTTGTATAATTGCACACGTATAATATACGTCAGATCTCATCTGACGTTTAGTAAGTCAATAAGAAAGTATTTTTTCTCGGAAATACAGGATGTTACAAAAATACAAATAAACATTTTAGGGGTTGGTTAAGACCATCAAACTATACAACTTTCACTATGGGACCAATATCAAAATCGCGAAATAAAATCGGATGTTCCATCATCATCATCATCATCATATCAGCCGATAGACGTCCACTGCTGGACATAGGCCTCACCCAAAATGGGGAGATTTGCCATAATCGCTAAGATGCGATGCATTTGCGATGTTCCATACTAAACTACAGATCTAATCGAGCTAAATGTATGGGACAAAAATTTTTTTTTTTTCGCGATTTCGATTTTGGTCCCATAGTGAAAGTTGTTCAATTTGATAGTCTCAACAACCCCCATAAAAGATTGAAATGTTTATTTTTACTTGTGTAACACCCTGTATATGTGATGATGACGATGATTTCTTCTCTCTACAAAATGATCTGTAACAAAATTACCTAACAAAACATCAGTATCAAATAGTTGCATATAAAATCCAAATTCGCATTTCACTGTAGCATTTCGCGCAACGATACATCACCTGTCATTTTACACTGCGTTTTAACGCTTCAAATCGGTACCTAACTGAAACTCAGTGCATAGATAAACTTTGTTTACACATTGCAGGTTCGTTTGAAAAGCAGTCAGGCGTAATGCCGACACGGTTTAATAAAGTGTAATGGTTCACGCGTGGAGCTAAAGCGACGTGTGGGGCGTTACCAGGGCTTTTATTGAAAGCGAAATGTTCTAAATATGGTGGGATTTTAGGTTATATTACTATTTGCATCCTTGAGTCAGACCTTTTAAGCATCCACGTGTATAATCATAGGATGAAACAAAAATGAAGGGTCGAGGCTTTTCGTCTTTGAATTTTTAATGCCTTTTTAATTATGCCTTTATTCTCTAAGCTGGTATACTTACATAAAACTAAAGTCATTAGAAAGAAATGAAAATACTGACAGAGTTACATTGCTTGTTGCACTCAAAACCGATGGCCAAAGAGATCTCCAGTGGCGACCGCGTACCGGAAAGCGCAGCGTGTGTAGGATTGGAGGAAGGAGACAACGTTGACCGACGACCTGGTGAAGGCGGTGGGAACCCGTTGGATGACGGCAGCGCATGACCGATCCAGTGGACGTCTATCGGCTGATATAATGGTGATAGAAATACAGCTCTATGAGAATGCATGAAGCGACTTGGGCTAGCGATAGGTATGTTTTAAAATCGTACCACAAGCTCGTATTCCTACTGTGTTGTCTTTTTCTAGGTGGGGTGTAATACCTACTTGGGTATCGGTATCTAGTAATAGATACTCTTTCTTATATTGTGGTATCGGTAAGGTATCGGCCGATGTCTAACAGTTGTTGGCTGCACCTTTTGTGTACAGCCACAACATAACAGTTCTCTTATTCAATTTGATTAAACATTTTCAGTGTAGTCGTCTTTTAGGTCAATTATAACATTTTGCTGTTATGTAGGTGTAAGTGCTATAAAATTCTTGAATACTGATTTATAGGGTTTTAAGTATCTTAACTACTTGGAGTTCAGTTTTAAACTGATGTAAGGAGAAATTGAAAAATTTATAAGTACAAACCAATCTAAAATCTAAATAGGTAAAGAAAGGATTCTTTTTGTAGCCTTTTTAAATCAAATTAACATACTTTAGACTTTATAATTCTTTAGACTTAAACATTAACATTTAATTAGATCTTTCATTTCGTTTTTATTACTTTTCTACGGAGTGTGAGTTACCAAACTTGTCTTTATTTTTTTCTATCCATTGCCAGTGAGATTTGTGTTCTACCTAAATCTCATTGAATAGTTAAGGAACCAATTTCCACGTAACATCAAGATTCTTTACTTTCGCAACATCTTGGCCGCCGTAATATCCTTTGCTTGAAAATAACTTGCACAAAGTTCTCAACAATGACTTCTTACCGAACGCAATTCTTCAAAATTTGCCTTTGATTTAGATTTAGAGAGACAGAATGAGCGATGCTCAACATTATGTGTCTGCCAGTCATAATGCGTGTACCGTAGCTTTAATATCCCTTTATTGCTTTCCGGTTTCCGCTTCACAGAGTTGATGATACGCTGCCGTTTGCAAAAGTCGCTCTGCGGAAATTTGATTTATTAATTTTTGCCTGTTTAACTCGTGTTTAGTATTTACGTAACATTCATAACGAAAATTGGATTTGGCTTTTCGAATTTAGCTGTGTAAACAAAGGGGACTACACAAATGTGATTTTTTATGTTTCGCTTTGAACTCTGCCTAAAAAGTTTGGTACAAATGTTTTTTAATGTACCATTTTCAAAATGCTTTGTTGAATTGCTCTTTGTCTGTTTATTCTGTGAAGATGTTTTATATTTATTTTTCTTTATTTGGGTGGAGATGAAAATAGTGAATTGACAAAGGGATGCAATTTCATTTAAAGTTCTTCAAAGAAAAGAAATTACTTTTGTTTTTAACTTAAGTAATACCATAACAAAACTAATTAAATTAGTTAGATACTTAGTCTTAAAGGTTATGAAAAAACTTTCGTAATTTTATTAGTTTATTAGGTACTCTCTCAGGTCCAATTAAAAGCGTACAAATTATTTACTCTTGTAGGTACCTACCCTATTATCATTTCCATTCCCAACAGGTAGAATTTAATGCAGATCTTCCGTAGATCGAGTACAATTCCCAAGCGTATCGTCGTTCGTATTTGAAAGCTTCAAAACAATACACTGTTTCAAATTGTTTGTTCAATTTACGAATAAATAGTCGCTGCTCAAGTTGCGAAGACGGACTCTCCTTCTCTTAGCAAAATTATCATAACTGCCTCAGTGGTCTAATGGTTAAGAGCATTGGGCTCTCGACACGGAAGTCATGGGTTCGATTCCCACGGACCCCAAGTGATATGTCACTTTATGCGTTTTTCCCCAGTTGGTGAGGACATTGCAGGCTGCATGAATCACCTGATTGTCTGAAAAGAAAAATGATTCTGTGCTTCGGATGGCACGTTAAGCTGTTCGTCCCGGCTACTAACTCTGGTGGTAGTAGTCATTACATAAAAACCACGTCGGAGGCCGAAGGCGGAGTGAAAAAAAGCCAGACACCAAGGCTTGCTGGAAGCAAACTCATGTTTTGTTGCTGTACAACACAAAGTATGAAACGTCGAACATGCTGTGACAGCAAATTGACCACTAACTTGCAGCCACCATCTGCACGAGACCACAGCCCGTTCTTTCTCATGTTTATTTGTGAGACTAATCATTTGCCTTCCAGTTGGATTTAATTAATGATTACAGATAAACAGAATTGCACTCAAATGTAAACACTGTTTTTGATAAAAGTATTATATCGCCGTTATATAGGGTGAAATTGATATCAATAGCATCCTTTTAAACTAAGAGTCTACCCATCAAACTGAACAACTTTTACTATGGGAGCAAACTGATCGGAGCAACTAAAAAATCTGCTGTTCCATACTAAACTGCAGTGCTTACTCGACTCAAATGTATGCAACAGCTGATTTTTTAGTTGCTCCGATCTGTTTGCTCCCATAGTAAAAGGAGTTCAGTTTGATGGGTAGACTCTTAGTTTAAAAGGATGCTAATGATATCAATTTCACCCTGTATAGCCAAAACCTGCTAAATCGCTTTTTATTTCTCAATTTCACGGTCACGAACAGTACCTACTTAGCCCAATTTCACAATTTTTATGGTAAAACCTTAGGATAAAATTGACAAAAGATCAATTGTACCACATAGCTACTGAGTTATTGTACAGTCAACATCAAAAGTAAAATGATGACGAAAGTAAGTATCTTTCAAAATTATTATCTGATTGTAAATTTTTTTCTTGTAATTTTATTGTTATACGAATAAAGTTCAATCAACGTTCTTTCACGCCGCCTTCACCAGGTCGTCGGTCCACCGTGTGAGGGGCCTACCCACGCCGCGCTTTCCGGTCGCCACTCGAGAACTTTTCGGCCCCACCGGCCATCGGTTCTGCGAGCAATGTGTCCCGCCCACTTCTTTGGGCTATATCAGTTACTCTGGTTCTTCGGCGGCGGGAAAACGTTGGATGAGGGCAGCGCAGGACTGGTCGTTATGGTGATCCTTGGGGGAGGCCTATGTCCAGAAGTGGACGTCCATCGGCTGAGATGATGATGATGAACGTTATTTCATGAAATATCTTTTACTTTGCAAAATATTGATTTGTTTGATTAATTTCAATTTGAATCTTGATAAAGTTCATTGAATTTTGCTGTAGATTGTACCATTATAACCAAGTGCCAAACCTTTATTCGGTAAACTATAGAATTTATTTATCTCAAAACTATGCTTTGGGTCGCGGTGGCTAACTTGCTTAGCAAAATTTTGTTGTATATTGTAAAAGCCAAGAGAATTTAACTTTATTCACATAAACAATAATGGAGGTTTCAAAAGCTTTCCAACGAACCCTTTTTCGGACGACAAAAGTCTTAGTTGTCTTCATTATTTTACCCCCCAGTATCTACGGTCATCGCCGGTCCCAGTTTTAATATTAGAGATTTATGTTCCCGAAGGTGACATTCATTTTGTCTTTTATATACAGTTAAAGCCACAATAAAGTGTACAGGTATTGAAATAGCAGAAATTGGATAAGAGTAGTTTTTTTTTAGAATTTCTAAGTATAAAGACATACTTTATTCACTTTCTTATAGGTTTGCTACGATTGTTAATTTTATCAAAACTACAGGCAACATACATAGGTACAACAAGAAAAATATAGAAATGAAATGAAAGAAAAAATTTTGACAAAGAAGAAAAAATAAATTTTCTTTTAAATATTATTTGTCTACTTAATGCAGACAAAGATAAGATCAATGAAACTATGGGGTCTGGTGTCAAGACACCAACACACACACAGATGTTGATTCTATAAGTATGGTGCCTTGACGCCAAGACCCCATAAATTAATTGATACTGATGATTTTTTATACAAGGTGATTTTATAAACATTTAACGAATTTTCAGATGTGTATCATACCATCAAACTGAACAAATTGCAAAATGGAGCTAACATCGAGAAAAAAATTGAAAGTCTGCTACTCCAATCATTTCAGAGTCGTGTCGACAGTTTTGTATGAAACAGTGGATTTTTAAACTATTTTTTATATTGGCTCCAAAGTGAATTTTTTTCAGTTGATGGTCTATTCCACCCCATTAAATATTACAAGGGTATTTTGGAGACACCCTAGTATTCGTTTCTATTTATCTGTTTTCCCCCATTAAATATTTAAACTCAAACTTCCAGTCCTCATCGGATCGTGGGCCCATTTAATTTGTTTCTGTCTGTACTCATTTATACGAGCCCGTTACCTGCGACGGTCCAAGCAGTGTCCCTTAGAGGGTGATACAACATCGCGAAGTATATTAATACAACCTTTACTGACCCTTGCTCATGGACCGCAACGATGTTAGTGTCACCACCAGTGCTGAATATTGAGAAGACTATACAGGATTCAGAATAACAAATTCATGCTGACGGTTTTTTAAGGGGATGATAAGACCATTAAACTGAAAAATGTTCTGAATGGGACCAAGGTAAAAAACGCGAAAATGGAATCGGCAATTCTGTCCCATAAATTTGGATCCAGTACAATTGCAGTTTTGTTCAGTTTTTTTTCGAGATTCAGACGTTGGTCCTATGGAGAATGTTGTTCAGTATGATGGTCTGATCATCTCCTTAAAAAACCGTCAGCATAATTATTATGAAGAAGGACCCTATATATTTATAGTAAAAACGAGCTTTTACCCGCGACTTCGTCCGCATAAATTATATACCAGATTTTAAGTCAGATGTTACGCTACCAAACAAAAAAGTTTCATCAAAATCGATTTAGTAGTTTTTGCGTGATACTCGAACAAACAAACACCCAAACAAACAAACAAACAAACAAACTAAATTCTTTTTTTTCAAAAATTTACAGTTTTATAATAGTCAAGATGTAATCGCCTTTATCCTAGTTGTCCTCGTGATCGGATTATGGAGCCTATACAGGGTTAATTTTTATTCAGTGCACAAACTTTGCGAGCGTGATGGTTATCGAAATTAAGAATACCCGTGTTTTTTTGTTTATCCCGGTTTAGAACAAAAATAAAAAAATAACTGCATCTGAACTTATTCATTAAAATTGTTTGGTTTGTACTGACCAAACTGTCACCTGTCACTCGCTTCCTCGATCGGCGCGGTTGTTATCAACAGTATGATCAGCACAGAAATTTTTATTCAAGTTTACGGGATGGCAAAAATAAGATAAAATTTGCAAAAAAAAAATTTTTTTTATTTTTTTTTCGGGGTCTATTAACGATACCTAATACGTTGTGAAAGTTTGTGCACTGAATAAAAAGTAACCCTGTATAGGCCCATTTAATTTGTCAATAATATAAGCCCGTTACCTGTGATGGCCCAAGCAGCATCCCAGAGAGGGTGATACAACATCGTGAAGTAGGTATATTGATACAACCTTCACTGACCCTTGCTCATGGACCGCAACGATGTTAGGAGCACCACCAGTGCTGAAAATAGGTGGACTTATAGTAAAAAACCAGCCAAGTGCGAGTCAGTACCTAACTTTTAATTAACTAATCCCGCTAAATTTGACTATAGCATGACTCAAGTATTAAATTCATTATCATAATAATTAAAACTTATCTATGGACGTATTTAAAAAGGATACATTTTAAATATTATGTTTGAAAACTATAATCTTAACTATTATAAAACAGTAACAGACGTGTCTGTAGATAGATCATTGAAGATATTTAAAAAAAGTTACGATTTGGTTTTTAGGTTTCCCTGATTCTAAAACACCAATTTTTGGATTTTCTATCTGTTTGTTTGTTTGAGCCTCAAGCAAAAACTAATGAACCGATTATGATGCAACTTTTTTGTTTGATAGCTGATGATAAAATCTTGTGTATAATTTGTATAGACGAAGTCGCGGGTAAACTCTAGTTATAATTTAATTTTGGTAGGCGATCTCAGCAGAATACTTTTCAAACGAGTGAATTTGCATGTAGTACCTACCACCTTGGGTCTATTTATTATTTACTTCTTGGTAAATAATTTATAATTGAGGAGTTCACATAAATATCAGTATAAAAACACGAAGCAAAATTTTGCTTCCTTATCATTGTAGTTATACTTTAAAAGAATAGAATAGAATAGAATAGAAATCATTTATTTGCACTCTTTGCTCACTGCAAAGTACACTCTTTGTCACAAGTGTACCGGAAGAAAATAGCACCAGAGATAAGCTCTCTCTTAATCTCTTTGAACTACTCTGCTTTTGTATTCATGGTGTCAAAAAACCTTTCAATTCAACCAGATGGAAGATAGTGAATTTTCTTAAATCGTGGTCGCCCTATTTCTGAAGATTCCCCCCATGAGCCGTCCTGTGTTTGCTTGTACGTAGCGGTATCTTTTTTATTACAATGGATACATTTTATGGGTCGGGTCGGTTGTCGAAAGGCTTCTTCAATTAATTTATTCTTTATCTGAGGAAAAGTACCTATTAAATAAGATTTAAGCGATAGGGTATGAGACACGGAGGCTTTTTCCATGATAATGTAGTACGGGGTGACACTTCTAAACAGAATAATGTGTTAGCCTGAGAATATTGTTACATAAATTTCTTTGTTTCTGCCTTAATTCATTTATAATATGTAGTTAGCTGTTATATCACGCTACCCCTTCTTAACAACCTTAACCCCCCGCAACCAGGCTTTAAGGTAGGGTTTATACGGGTAGTCAAAGTAACACCAATATAAACCTTATATTACGTAGCATAGCGTCGTTATTTGACGTAAAGAAAAATCGCGCCCCCGCCACCAGGCGACGTCGCCTGGTGGCGCGGGCGTAATTCTCCAAACGACTCTATGCTACGTACTATAAGGTTGATATTGCCGCACCCCGCCCGCGAAATGTCCGCGCCACGTCACTTCTGTTTAAACCATAAAGGTATCATAGAGAGGAACTGACAGCTGAGAGAGCGAGATGTACCTAGCGGCGCCACTGTATAGTAGAAAGAGATACGTGACGCAAGGCAATAGAACCGTTTTTGCGAACTTGTCAGCACAATTCGTGCTCTGTGAATAATTAGTGAATCTAAAGTGAAGTCGTAGATTATTTTGTGAAATATACTAACACTATTTAATTAAATTACCTACGATTTCACGTTAGATTCACAATTTTACACAGAACTCGAAGTTTTAGGGTGCCGATAAGTGCCGATATATGCACAAAAAACGGTTTCATTTGACAACTCATGTCAGTTACTCTATTCAGACAGGTATAATAACTTTATGGTTTAAACAGCCGCTAAGATAACAATAGATAAACAAGGGTGGTTCAATTGTTCAAGGGTGGGTTTGTTCATGCTATAGTTATTTAGTTGCACTGTTGCAGTAGATAGTCAATAATTGAAAGTAGAGGAGTATACAGGCGTAACAGTATACCCTAAGTAATATTTTAAGGGGTGGTTTAGACCATCAAACTGAACAACTTTTATTATGGAGCCAACACCGACGAAAAATAAATAAAACCGGTCACGGGTTTTCCGGGTTCCGTACCACAACACAACAGAACACAACATTATTAACTTAGAAAAAAAATCTTTTTTTGTCCGGGACCTTTAGCGCAAGACCGACTCACACTTGGCTGGTTTTTAGTATTTGTTCTTATTCTGTAGAGTTTTGCTCTATAATCACACTAAGTTTGACGCTTGTATGTAGTACCGTTTTTACAATAGAGCGTGAAGAAAAAACATTGATAAAAATTAGTTTCTTGTTGAGAACCCCCCTTAATTTTTAGCTTTTTGGCATTTTTATTATTTGTTAATAAATCCGCCTTAATAACGAATAATCTGAGAAAATTTCAACTATCTAGCTATTACGGTTCAAAAGTTACAGCCCTAAATACGTAGGACAGACGGACAGACGGACGGACGGACGGACGGCCGGACGGCCGGACGGACAACGTAGGCTTAGTAATAGGGTCCCGTTTTCACCCTTTGGGTACGGAACCCTAAAAAATCTGTTTCACGTAAACCTGCAGTACCCACTCGACTCAAATGAATGGAAAAGCATTTTTGTTGTCCACCTACTAGGTATTTAGAAGCATCCACCATACCATCTTGTTATCTATTAGTTAAACATAGAATTTCATGATGGAATGAAGTGTCAAGAGTTTTTCACCTACTAAAATTTTACCCAGCCCATTTCCCTTTATGTTGCCCCATTTGACATACACGGGAACAAATGAGAAGCACAATCTAAACCCGGTACCACAGGTTTTAACAAACCAGCCATAGGCACCAGTCTTGCACACATCAGTTAGTGGAACACTAAAATGTAATTTTGTACTCTATGCCATAGCAAGTCCATGTTATAACTTGTTTAGTTTAAGTACCTACAATATTGTTTTCTTGTGTGGAAGAAGAATAAATAAAGTTTATTTATTTATTGTGCGCAGCGTGGGTAGGCCCCTCACACGGTGGACCGACGACCTGGTGAAGGCGGCGGGAAAACGTTGGATGAGGGCAGCGCAGGACCGGTCGTTATGGCGATCCTTGGGGGAGGCCTATGTCCAGCAGTGGACGTCCATCGGCTGAGATGATGATGATGATTTATTTATTTATTTATTAATCCATTATCAAAGAATATTTCATAATGTTGTCTGTGGTCAGATAACGTTATAATCTTTTTCGAATTCTTTCCTTCGCCCAATTACTCAACATTGCCAACACCCCAATTCTAAAGCAATTGAACGAAGAAAAGATGTCTGATAAAATAGCATTAGGCGTCAAACAGAGAACCATCCAAACTCCTAATGTACACCAATAAGACTCCGGTATCACGTTTAATTACAGAACCTCTGAAAAACGGCTCAATCCAGAACCTCACAAGCAATATCCATTAACAGACCCAATGCGATACCCAATTGAGCGCAACTGTTAACTTCAGAAAGATTCCAAACAACGGGATTGCTATATACAACCCCGGAGACTACTAAATACGGATCCAATGACCTGCTCGTCCTTCCTATTAATCTTTTTAACAGCCCTTAAACAGATTACTTTCAGGATTAAACCTTCTTTCTTGGGCCTAATTAAAATAGTACAATTTGTAAAGGATCTTTTCGCAGATAAATATTGATTAGTATAGACTGCAACGTAATGGCTGATTGTGATTGCTAATGATAGCAGACTTAATTATGTTTCCTAACAATCAATGCTTAAGGTGGTGGTGGTGGTGGTTGCTGAGGGGTCAAACTAAACTATTATAAAACTGTAACAGAAGTGACAGAAGACAGAAGACAGAAGACAGAACACAGACAGACAGAACGACAGAAGTGTGTCTGTACATTGAAGATATTTACAAAAAAAAGATTACGATATGATTTTTAGATGTCCCTGATTCCAAATCACCAATTTTTGGATTTTTTGTCTGTCTGTTTGTTTGTTTGTTCGTTTGTTTGGGTGTTTGATTGTTCGAGTATTACGCAAAAACTACTGAACCGATTTTGATGAAACCTTTTTTGTTTGATAGCTTATGATCTAACTTAAAATCTGGTATTATAATTTATGCGGACGAAATCGCGGGTAGAAGCTCGTTTTATATAAAACTTTGAAGCACAATACGCAAAGACGGCATTAAATTAATATAAGTAACTTTAAAAGATATAAAGCTTTGAAATTTTTCAAACAAAATTTTAAAAGCTTTATATCTCCGTAATAATATTATGAATTGCAAATGTTAGTTGTGACGCAACATCTAGATTTTCTAAAATATTTTTCCATATACAAAAAGTTACTTATATGCCGTCTACGGGTATACTGCGTCAAACTTTTGAATGGACTGAAACCACCATAATATAATATTTACAAGGTGTCACAAAAAGTTTCGGTACTACTACTCGCTACTACTACTAAACGTGGATGCTCTGAGGTTTCAGAATATATCTGACTACCCCGTCAGGGAATATAGTCGTGAGCATATATTATGCTATGCTATGCTATGCTCTGCTATGCTATGCTCTGCTATGCTATGCTATGCTATGCTATGCTATGCTATGCTATGCTATGCTATGCTATGCTATGCTATGCTATGCTATGCTATGCTATGCTATGCTATGCTATGCTATGCTATGCTATGCTATGCACAAAAAGACCTAGTAGTATTTAAAGGGGTGGTTTAGTTAGACTATCAAACTGAACAACTTTTACTATGGAGTCAATGTCGACATTTAAAATGAACACATAAAACCGGTCAAGCGCGAGTCGGGCTCGCGCACCGAGGGTTCCGTACCACACCACATAATTTTGTTTTCTCCGGACCGAATTTCATTATTTGTTGTTTGTTTTGGCGATGGTTCGATTCCCGTCCAGGCCGACTCGTACCAATGAGTTTATCGAAATTTATGTACCTACGATTTGTAACACCACTGGCTTTTCGGTGAAGGAAAACATCGTGAGGAAACCTGCATGCTTCAATTTCGAGGCATGTATTGTACCCACTGTCCATTACAAGTGGCGACGGGCTCACTCCCCGTCACACTGGACAGAGTTTCGGTACTACTTGTGAAACGTGGATGTTCTGAAGTTTCAGAATATCTCTGACTACCCCCTCGGGGAATATAGTCGTGCGCATATGCTTATGCTTATGCTTGTTTGTTTTGTTGTTGTTGAGTTTGCTTCTATAATCAGACCACGTTTGACGCTTATACACGTATTACCGTTTTTACGATACAGCGAGACGAAAAATATATGTTGATAAAAACTAGTTTCTTGTAAGAGGACCCCACTTAATTATTAACTTTTTGACAATTTTATTATTTGTTAGCAAATCTGCCTTTATAACGCAAATTCTATCATGGTCCAAAGATTTGGCAGTGGACATAATTGGCGATGGCATTGAGTGTCCTAATAGGCTATTGCGCAATCAGGCAAACTGAACCACGGACACTCAATGGAAATCTCTCCGGAGTATGTTTGCCCGCAGGTTCGTGCGATCGGTAACGGTTAGGTGCGATGTGATTGTCGCACGCTCGCGCGAGCGATGCGCAAGAAGGGAAAGGACTTAAAATCTTATTAATAAATTGCCCTTTGGCTAGCATGCTACGCACAACAAAGCGACAAAATGTGAAAACCGCGCGATTATTTTGGCATTCGTAAACTAAGAAAGACCGATTCACATTTTTATCGTTTTGTTGGACGTGGCTTGCTAAATTTTTCGAGGGTTAAGTATCTACGGGGAGGCTTTATTTGTGTACAATATTGTGTAAAATAGGTAGATAACCTTTCGATTATAAAACATTGTAAAAACTTATCCCGTTTTGTCCTCATGTAGAACACCCACGAGAAGAAAATGTTTAAGTACTTACTTTTTGTTTCTATAAAACGTTTTGCAGAAATAATTCTGTCAAAGGTAAATTTTACTCATTTCTTTGAGGGAATAAAATAATTAAGGTGTAGTTAAATATCTTATTGACATCAATCTAGATAATTAAAAATAAGGTTTTTAATAGGAGTTTCATATTTACTGCGATGCTAATAATTTTGAAAGTCATTATTCTTTGTCTTTGTTTTCAAATATATCTTGTTAGCCAAATAAAATAAATAAATAAGCACTGAATAAGTATACAAAATTATGGAATATTTACTTACAAATTTCTAAGAATATACTTAAGTTAAGTAAGTAAATAAGAAAATGTATTTGGTATTATAATTATATTTGAAATTTTTTGGGTTCCGTACCCAAAGGGTGAAAACGGGACCCTATCACAAAGCCTACGTTGTCCGTCCGTCCGTCCGTCTATCCTACCTATTTAGGGCTGTAACTGTTGAACCGTAATAGCTAGATAGTTGAAAATTTCTCAGATTATGCGTCATTGCAGCGGATTTCTTAACAAATAATAAAAATGACAAAAAGTTACAAATTAAGGGGGGTTCTCAACAAGAAACTCGTTTTTATCAATGTTTTTTCACACGCTATCTATAAAACCGGTAATACATACAAGCGTCAAACTTAGTGTGATTGTAGAGCATACTCTACAAAATAACAACAAATACTAAAAACTGGCCATGTGTGAGTCGGTCTCGCGCTAAAGGTCTCAGACAAAAAAGTTTTTTTTTCTAAGTTACTAATGTTGTGTTCTGTAGTGGTGTAGTACGGAACCCACGGTGCGCGAGTAGCCCGACTCGCACTTGACCGCTTTTGTTTTACTTAATGTTGATGATAATATTATTCTCTTTGTTATTTTTAATTAGTACAAGATTGAAATCTAGCAAAAATTATTATAATTTTTACACTATTTAGCAGAGACAGAGCAAAAAAGTGTTTTATCGTAGCAACTTGCACTTGTAAATAGGATAATACAAGGTTGATGAATACTCCACAAAAAATGTTTTTTGTAGAGCTAAGTATGCAGATGCATTTATAAAATTATGAAGATGGTACTAGAACAGTACACGGTACACCATGCGAGCGCGCTGATTCTGTGGGAAATTATTGAAAAGTCGCTAGTGTGAAATATAGATTCAATAAAAACGTCAGTATTTGCAAAAATGAATCCAAGATTTTCCCCATCTCAATCGTGGATGTCCTAACAGGAGACTAGGAGGGACAACAATGTACCTATCCTTTTGTATATTCAGGGTGAAATTGATATCATTGGCATCCTTTTAAACTAAGAGTCTACCCATCAAACTGAACAACTTTTACTATTGGAGCAAATCGATCGAAGCAAAAAAAAATCTGCTGTTGCATACATTTGAGTCGAGTAGGCAATGGCCTCGATTCGGACTGTGACACGACTTAACTTAACTAAATTTATTCCTGTCACTTTCTAAAATAAGATTAAGAAAAGAGACAGAAAACCAACAGCTGACTTTAGTGCTGTCAAAGTGACGTTAAACGCCCAAAAACGCTTTAAATAAGATGGCGTACATTATGATGGCATCTTATTTTGCGCATTTAACGTCACTTTGACAGCACTAAAGTCAGCTGTTGGTTTTCTGTCTCTTTTCTTAATCTTATTTTAGAAAGTGACAGGAATAAATTTAGTTTAGTTAAGTCGTGGTACACTCCGAATCGAGGCCATTGCAGTTTAGTATGGGACAGCTGATTTTTTAGTTGTTCCGATTGGTTTGCTCCCATAATAAAAGTTGTTCAGTTTGATGGGTAGACTCTTAGTTTAAAAGGATGCCAATGATATCAATTTCACGATGTATCCTCTTGGTGCATAATAGTTTGAATCAAACACCACTTTTGCCAAAACCTTATAATAGATACAGTCATTATATAAAAAATTACAATGTATCCTTTATCTTGCTGCATAATAGTTTGAATCAAACACCACTTTTGCCAAAACCTTATAATAGATACAGTCATTATATAAAAAATAACAATGTATCCTTTATCTTGGTGCATAATAGTTTGAATCAAACACCACTTTTTCCAAAACCTTAAAATGGATACAGTCATATAGGGCCCTTCTTATTAATTATGCGGACACTTTTTTAAGGGGATGATCAGACCATCAAACTAAACAGATTTCTCTAGGGCACCAACATCGTAATCGCGAAGAAAAAATCAGCTGTTTCGTACAAATCTGCAAACCTACTCGTGCCAAATAGGGACAGTAGTTTTTTTTTTGCGATTTCGATGTTGGTCTCATAGGGAAAGTTGCTCAGTTTGATAGTCTGATCATCCTCTGAAAAAACTGTCAGCATATTAAGTTGGACCCTTTATTATTCCGAGCCCAAATAATATGAGAAGGGATATAGGATAAGGGGCAACAAGATGATATTGCTGAAGTAGTTTACTTAGAAAATAGTGGAGTTCCTGAAGGTTTTTCGGAACCCGTCTAAACTACTCCGATTTCGTTTTTTTTTTATATGGTAGTAATTTAAAATACTACAACCTTTACAGTTTAAAAATTGACGCTTTTTTTCGTATAGAAATCTGTGAGCCAGTGTAACTTTGAAACTATATAACAACGAAAATCTGATAAACCACAGACAAGGATATTAGTTTCTGGATCGTGTTAAAAAAAGAATCATTAAATTTATTTGGTTAATATTCAAAATAGAATCAAACTTCGTTTGTATGGAGCGCGCTCCTCAGGGGTTATTCGTCAGCCAATCTCAATTAAAATTGCATTAACTTTTTACTTGACTGAGAGCATCAATTTTTAAACTATAAAGGTTGTAGTATTTTAGATTCAAGACGTTTTAAAAAAAAAATCATGAAAATCGGAGTCGTTTTGACCGGTTCCGAAGCAATAGAACTTTTTAAAGCTAAAGGTACTCGGTTAAAAGAATTCTTAGCAAAAAGATGTTCATGAAACTATAAGCCAAGTATATTTACCAAAGGAGTTAAAAGACTCACGTTTACAAACGAACTTGTTCAGGCGACTAAAAAGCTGGCAACAAAACGCTTACACCATGTCTGTCGGCTATCAAAAGCATACCCTTCGCACCTACGCAGAATGGAAAACTCTGCATATTCATGTGAACGGGAAATGTGAGGATGTTGCTACGGAATTTTTACTACAACTTTCGCCCCGTTTTTGTTAGCTTTTGTAACGTAACATGTATGTTGTAAGGGATTTACAGTTTTATTCAATTTCGACGGTAAGCACGGTAAAGTAATTAAAAGTAAGTAAGTAAAAAGGTTGTTTTCCTTTGTTCGTTATTCCGCAAATCATCTTCAGCCTGTTCTACTCTCAAGGCAAGCCATACTCCATCAGTTTCATCACCGACTTGAATTCAAGTAAGCGTTCATCTTGGTGTTTGAGAGTTTACAAGCCTACTAATCCCAATCTTTCGGAACAAAGTGTGTGATATGTCCTAGGTAGAATACGTTCAAGATGCAATATCACTAAACGATCTCTCATCCAAAAACAGAACCCACAAGACGTTGGTTCATCATCATCATAATCTCAGCCGATAGAACTCCACTGCTGAAAATAGGCCTCTCCCAAGGATCGCCATAGTGACTTGGTCCAACGCTGCCCTCATCCAACATGTTCCTATCAACTTTACCAAACGTTGATAACTTCTATCAATCAATAAAAATCAGCCCAGCTAAGCTGAGCATAAGCCTTCTTTTTATCCTCACGTTCCTGTGCTAATCTGACCTATTTCTAACTCGCAACCTTCACAATGTCATCTGACCAATGTGTTGGTGGTCTGCCTAGTGACCTCCTCCTTTGACCACCCAATATTATTGCCTTGGTACACCAGCCGACTTTCCTTCTAGCCAAGTTTAACTTCAACTACTTATTATTACACCACTTCGCCATGAATGCCTCACTTTGCTCCTGACACAAAATTACAAACTCACATAACTTAGATGAAAACATTACATAAAGCACGTTTATTAAAAATTTGCATATCAGAACATGCCATAACTTCCGCACGTGAAGAAAAACAAGGGGCTTGCGCTGTGTTGTCATAACCAAAAACATAAACAAGACGTTAAAGTAAAAACCTTAATAAAGTAAAAAGGATTGAGATGTAAAAAATACCTCGTTAAAGTCTAAAATGTGGTTCCACGTATCAAAATATGCCGACAGTAATTTTCATAGGCGTCGGAATTCAAGAAATGAAATCGAAAGATTATTTTTCGAAAGCCGACTTAGCGTAAGTGAATTTTTATGTCGAAATCGTTTTAAGCCACGTCGTCTGAAAGTGTTGAAGATATAATCAATTTCTTTCCTCGCAGATGTTTCCCGGTGGGCCGTTATTGGATCCCTTACAATATAATATGCGGGATTTTTTTTTCACATATTGTCGAACTAACATTATGCTTAAGCACATGGCTTAGGCAATTTCAGCCTTATTTTTTAAGAGTTTTGTCATTTTTTGTCTCAAGATTGTTCGTCGTCTGCTGAGTTATTATTAAATATTTTTCGCTCCAAATGTTGTAAAACTGCTGGTATGCGAGAGTGATTTTAACGTTTACGTCTAGCGGTCGAAGAAATTAAGTCTTGGGACCCAATAAATGTACGATAAGTGTCCTATTCCATTAGAATAAGATTACTTTTACCTCTAGATGAAGCTGAAGATTGCTTTACTCTCTTTATTATTCGGTTAGTGATCGGTGTTTTATATAATCACATCTGCAACCAATTCGGTCTCCAACTATATGAACACCAACTTTGGAATATGCAAATATATTTTGCTGAATACATTTGGTTTGCTGCAAGAAGTCGCTTACAGAAGTTTTGCTTTAACTAATTGTATCTTGCTTCAAGCACACTGATTCATTAGTTACATTTAACTATTTTCTCCGCCTTGTGAGATGGTTTAGTTCGTAAAAGTTTGTATGTCAAGTTTTACCAGCTGTCGATATTTTCTCTCGAAGTTTGTAAGTGTTTGGCTTAGAATGGTCTTGTAATAACTTACGAGGCGGACAAGGGATAACGTTTGTATTAGATTTTTGTGAGATAAAAGGATGACTCACGCTACAACGTGCCGGGTCCGAGCCGAGTCCGAGTCGAGCGTCGTTCGTACGCAACCAACCCGGAGTGCGATTTTTGAACATTCAAACGTTCAAACGAGTAGTAGAAAATGTCAAAATTACTATGGACATTATGCATCTTTCTACTACTCGTATGAACGTGTGATGTTCAAAAATAGCACTCCCGGCCCGGCCCGTCCCCGGCTCAGATATCGCTCGGTATAGCGTGAGTGTGTCCATCCAAAATATATGTAATATTAGTTGACCGTGCTACGGCCGACGCTCGGCTCGGACCCGGCTCGGACCCGGCATGGTCGATGTAGCGTGAGTCATCCTTAAAGCACCATTTCCGCTTAATAACCGGTAATAAAAGAAACCTTAGATATGCTAAAGATGAGCTCTACATACACTGCGCTTTAAAAATTTATTTTTGTAGCTGTAGCGAAGTGACCACTGAAGTCGAGGCTACTATTCTACTAGCCGCCAGATTATCACGGCTACTAGACCACTTCGAAACTATATTACAATCGCAATTCAAACAGACAATCTGACTTAAAATTTTAATCCGATCTCTTAAAGTTTTCGTCGCCCTCCGCCCCGGGTCAAATAGGAATCCAGATTAGCGCCTCCCTCTTAACATTTGTCATTTTAATAGCGGCGCGAAACAGTCGGCCCTAATAAAATTATACTACGGCAAACATCAAGGGAATTAAATTTTAAAGACTCGCCATTGCGTCTAATAGCCCGCTTTAAACGAAATCTGCGGGATAAGTTGTGAATAAACAGGGAAGTCTTCAGGGTACGCCAAGTTAGTAATTTTAATTTAAATAACCTGCAAACTTGCCGGTTTTCTTACCTGAGTTCGAGTACTCGATAAGTTTCCGCGTTACATACGCGTTGTTAGGAAAATCTTGGAGTTTTGCTTTTACCTTAGCTCTGGTAGGTATCTACGTGGATTTCTTGCATTGGAAAACGTTTGAGAATTTCTCTTTTGAGAATGTTGATGGAAGAATATGATGTGGTTTTCCTAAGCTTTACGTCGATTAAGGCTCACAGACAAAAAAAAGGGCCATGTGTGGGAAGGTGTAGGGTAAGTGTAGGGTTAAAAAATGGCAGGGCAACGTCTGCCGGGTCAGCTAGTTATAATTATTTTATTACAATTACATTCATGTTGTAATTTTTGGTAACGACAACAACAATTATTATTATCTGTGGTTTTGGGCCTTGACAGGCTTGCTAAGCCTGTGCCACGTAGACCATCGCTGGTCCTTTGTGATCGCCCTTTTTATAGTTCCTTACCAATCCCCACTGCGGCCAGAAATCGCAGTAGATTCTTGATCGGGATAGTTTGTATCTCATCTGGTGTCAGCACCTGCCTACCCAGATGAGTGCTGCGTTTGTACATCAGGGGACCACAATCACATAGGAGGTGCAGAGGAGTTTCCATCTCCTCCTTGCAAACGAAAACCAAGCTTTTTGTTCTAACTTTATAATTTCAAAAGAAATTATTTTTGTGTTTTATGTAGGTACCTATTTCTCCACAAAAGAAATGTACACTACCTTTCACTTGGAACCGAGCATTTATGTTTCGACTAATACCAGATGTAGCCTGGTGAGGTCTGTGCTTGGTCTATGGTCAGATAACGTTAGAGTACCTCGTTAGAGATAACGTTAAAGTACCTATTCTTTCCTTCGCTCAATTACTCACCAAATTCATAACATTTGGTGTCGAAACCCTTGGTCCGTGAGGTCCCGGTGCCCAGGCGCTTTTTAAAGATCTGGCAAAGCGCGTGGTAGACTCGACCGGGGATCAAAGGGCTGGCGCTTTTCTCGCTCAACGTATCAGTTTAGCCGTTCAGCGAGGAAATGCTGCCAGCATCTTGGCTACCCTCCCGCGCGGTCCAAACCTGCACCATATTTTAGGTTAAGTTAGTTTTAGGTTCTCAATATTTTTATTTATTTTAATAAACTTACCCACTTTTATTTGTTAAACCAAGCATTTTGTTCTTACTTTATAATTTCAAAAGAAATTATTTTTGTGTTTTATGTAGGTACCTATTTCTCCACAAAAGAAATGTACACTACCTTTCACTGGGAACCGAGCATTTATGTTTCGACTAATACCAGATGTAGCCTGGTGAGGTCTGTGCTTGGTCTATTCAGTTCGGTTGACTTTCATCATAAGCTTAAGCAAATGCTTACGACTTTATTCCCCGAGTGGGTTGTCAGAGATATTCTGAAACCTCAGAACATCCACGTATCACTAGTAGTACCGAAACTCTGTCCAGTGTGACAGAGAGTGAGCCCGTCGCCTCTGCCATTCCGTCACAACGGCCTCCGTGGTCTAATGGTTAAGAGCATTGGGCTCTCGACACGGAGGTCGTGGGTTCGATTCCCACGGGGGACACCTTGTGATAATGTCACTTTGTACGTTTTTCCCCAGTTGGTTAGGTTTTGGACATTGCAGGTTAAATCTCCTGATTGTCTGAAAAGAAAAATGATTTCGTGCTTCGGATGGCACGTTAAGCCGTTGGTCCCGGCTACTATCTCTGGTGGTAGTAGTCGTTACATAAAAACCACGTCAGAGGCCGTAAGGCGGTCTGAAAAAACTCTGACACTAGGGCTCTGCCCACATGATAAGAAGAAGAAGCCCGCCTCCACTTATAATGGACAGTGGAAGCACGCAGGTTTCTTCACGATTTCTTCATTGACCGAAAAGCCAGTGGTGTATCGTACATAAATTCCGAAAAACGTCATTGAACGGGATTGGACGGGGATCGAACCATCGCATCGCCTCTTGCACGGCAGGCAATGTTAATCGTCACTGGACCACCACGGCTTGACTTTCACGGTTGACTCATAGCAGATAATAGATTTTAATAACCGGTTTTCGTACCTGAGGAATCAAAGACAAACTCATAATTATTCTAACCTTTACTGAACAAAAGGTCAATGCAGCACAAATTGTTTCGTGAACGATATAAAATCAAAGCCAAATACCTTGATCCCGCCGTCTAACAGCACAAATCGTTATACAAACGGCACCCTCGATAATATCCTCCTAATATCGACGTTTCCCGAGAAATCCATATCCGTTGTGGTGTGTCAGGTTCTATTATCGATATTAAATTTTATCGATATCGTGAAGAATCAGGATTGACGTAGTGCCCGTAAGCCGGCTGCGATTCGATATTTTGTTAGTCAAAATTTCGGTATACAGGGTGTAACAAAACACCCTATAGTACCTAATATTTAAATGAGTAGTTTAGACTTTATACCATCAAATTGAATAGGAAACGAAAAAAAAATCTGCTTTTGTAAATAACGCGAGTTTATTACTTAAGCTAAAGTAAGAAACCGTTAAGTAGGTACTGTGGTAACGTGCACCCTAACTTTGCTTGGCTGCGTGAGGTTTTTGATGAAGAAACACACGTGATAACTTGTAGACGTGTATATTTTCTTTTAGATAAAATTATTATAAAACAATACGTTCCCCGGATCCAAGCAGGAAGACAAAAATGCCATACGACATGATGATGACGTCTGTCTCTCGTTTGTTCCCGGGATAGAATAAAATCCTATCGCTTTTCTTCCTTTATTATTTAAAGGCTATACGTTCCAAATTCAATCTAGCATAGTGGCCAGTGTTAAACCCTGTGATATACCATCTAAAATGGTATACCCACCTATAAGTATTTTCGTAAGAAACTGTTAAGGGTATATTTTCTAAAACACCGAACTTTAGGAACATTGTTTTCAGTGATAGCATTAAAACTTGCTGTTTCAAACTGCAGTACCGACTCCACTCAATTTATGTATGGGACAGCAGACTTTTTAATTTTTTCTCAACTTTGGCACCATAGTGATTTCGTGGTGGGTTAGACTGGTGGTCTAATCCACCCGTTTAAATATTATTAGGGTTTTTGTAACACTGTATTTGCGAGGTTCGTTGTAAATATAGAGAATAGAAATAGGAATATTCTTTCTCTGAGGACTTCAAAAAATCTAGACGTTCCTCTGTTTTTTTTTACTTTTCGTATGCGAAACCGACGTTCTCGTTTTCTTGCTTTTGTCGCTTTGTCGGGCGTGGCATGCTTGCGCTACTGGTTGTAATCGAGAAGAAAATAAAACAAATTCCTTATTTAATTATCGATAACAAAACCACAAATTTTGATACCAAACTTCGACATCTCAACACTAAGGCAGTCAAACGGAGACTAGCAAACAAAAACGATGCCGATTTAAGCCTGAATAAATTTTATTAACATCGGTAAAGGCAATAAGAGACTGAACGGGCAATATTTATAGAAGACTCAATATCCGATATTGAGGATACTACCGCGCTATTAAATTTTAGCTGCAGTTTAAAAGCAAAATTGTCTATGCTGTTCACAAACTGAAACAAAGGTACTAGTTAGTATGTCATGTCCACTTATTTTACACAATAGTTTTACCATAATAATGTATCCTATCCATCAGAAATGATTGTCTACTATCAACCCGCGTCATTCGTCAAACGGTACCGGAATTTATACCTTAACTCAGATCTGAATAATGGTATGGTTTTCTGTAACTAGTCTTTGTCATAATACTCGAAAGGCTCCCTTATCTCAGATCAGTGACCGCGCAAAATACTGGAAGGGTTTCCATATACGCCGCGTCATGGTCGGACCAGAACTGGACAAGGGAGACTGGACCTACACATTTTAGAGACTTATGCCCAAAAGTAGGAGCTAACACGCTAAAGAAGATACTAAAATTAAGAGCTCATTTATTGTTCCTACAAATTAGCGAATAATAGGGTTCTGGAGTTACTTTGAAAAGTCGAATAACGTTTGCGAATCTTTACTTCAAAAAACTTCATGCATAATTTATACTCGATAAAATATTACCAAAGATCAGCCACCATAACAACTACCATCATTATAAGCGTATAGTTGTAATAAGGCTCAGTTGTAACAGTGATTGATTAAATTAATTAATCAAAGATATTTATGGTTCAGAGTGAAATGGTGGAATGACGACCATGTCAAGTGTTGTAAATCAAAAAATAAAGCCTTTTATACCTATAACCGGTAGGACAGACGGACAGATGAACGGACAGAAGGAAAGTGTAGGCATTATGAATAGGGTCCCGTTAGTACCCTTTGGGTACGAAAACCTAAATAGCAAAATATACAAGTGTGCACGACTTTGAATTGACCACTTTCAGTATATAGGAAAGACCGCCTCTAAAAGACAAACGGCCACTTATCTGAAATTCAAATAGTGTACAGTAAACAAAAATGTCGATTTTACAGAGAATAAATTTTATTTACATCACCGAGAAGCTATAAACCGCTGAAAAATGTCTTTCGAACGGAGTAACATTGCTTCGATTGCGAATGTTAGTAATAAAAGTACATCGTGACTATTTAGTATATGAATATTTGTATTATTCGATAATAACGATACCAGCTATTCCTATACATCACGATCAAACATTGGATGGATTAGGCCAAATTGAACAATTTTTACTTTTTTCTTTTTTTTGGGAACAACAATTAAATTGCGTAAAAAATCCGCTGCTTCTTTCGATTACACAATCAAATCTAGATAGACACTTTCAAAATTAAAAGTGCTCACAAATATCTCAGGGCACTTAGGTTTAGTAAGCCATCTTGCCGGCAGTAAACATGTCAAATCCCCTCCGGAACCATCGGTCCACTTTCCCGAACGGTCTACTCGTCCAAACGGTCCACTTTCCCGATCGGTCTACTTGCCCAAACGGTCCACTTTCCCGATCCGTCTACTTCCCGAAATCAAGAAAAACTTTGCTAAAATTCTACACGAGACTGCATCTAGTACTTTATCGATGACCGTTCCATCGAAAACTTCAATGCGTTTTCGACTCGAATTTGTTGAACAGCAAATTTGTATCTACGTAGACACTGTTTTTTAGATTATTATAGCACAGTTTCTGGCCAGCGGAAAGGGAATCATCATTATTATCATAATCTCAGCCGATAGACGTCCACTGCTGGACATAAGCGTCCCCCAAGTATCGCCACAACGACCGGACCTGCGCTGCCCTCATCCAACGGGTTACCGCCGCCTTCACCAGGTCGTCGGGGATCCTTGTGGGGGGCTTACCCACGCTGCCCTTTCCGGTACGCGTTGGCCACATGAGATCTCTTCGGCGTCATCGGCCATCAGTTCTGCGAGCAATGTGCTCTATCCCTTATACTGTATTCCGAAAGTACGGTCGTTATTTCGTTATAAACAAACATAAATCTCTAAATAAAGACTAAAAACATTGCATTGAAATGCGAATAAAGGTCAAAAAATATTTCAATATCGCGTTATTAAATCGTAAAACAAAAACAACCAACTCTCAAAACTTTCCATTAACAACACAACTTTTTTTTCAGGCTTAAAACCTACCCAGTTCTGTTGTTTCAACGTTTGTGAATGTTGAATATTTTATGAAAGCCTAGCTTTTATTAAAACAGATTTGTAATGTTTAATTTTAAGGTTCTTTTAAAACAAGACTATTTATTTATAGCGTTTACAGAAACATAGTAGTTAACTGCTTGCCTCGCTAGCAAAAATATAAGCTACTTTACTACTGATGATGTTAGTCTGCAGTTAGACCTTCATGTCACAGAAAAACACACACTTGAGCAAACCCACAAAATGGCGGAAACCCGTGGCAAGCCGGAGAGCAGGCGACCGCTCATAGTAACAGACTTGCAACGCGAATTTAAACACTCTCCTGTCCTTACCTGAATGATGGGAACCTCTACGATCAGAAAAGAGGTCCGATGCATATGGTTCCTGCACTGGTAGCATGCCAACCTGCGATAACCGTGATGCGGCTTTATCACGTCTTTTATCTCGTTCCTTTGCGCGCAAAAGAACGAGATAAAAGACGTGATAAAGCCGTATCACGGCTATCGCGGATTGGCATGCTACCAGTGCTGTAGGCCTCGCATGCCACCACCGAGAAAGCGATAAAAATCGAGATGTGCCATCTTTATTATTATACGTATGCAAGAAAGAGCGCGGATGACGTTTTTCTCGTTTAAACGCTTTGTCGTGGGTGGCATGCTAGCCGTGCAGGTAGTCAAACGGTGCAGGCATCAGAGATGTTAATTATGCCTGAGGGCATTAGATGCCTCTTTCCGGTCTAGATTGGTGCTATTCTAAGCTGAACACCAACGACAAATCTAATTTTAGTGCCTCAGTACCTTAGTACCGTGGTATTTTTACTTCAAATATACAGGGTGTAAAATTTAATACGTTACATATACTTGGATGCTTCAGAGCATCAACACTGAACAATTTCCAATAAAGAGGCAGCGCCAAAATCTCGAGAAAAAAAACCTGCTATTCGACTTCCACTTGGGTCGAGTTAATGTTTTCTATGGAATAGCTGGTTATTTTTTCGAAATGTCAGGCCAGAAGTGCGATTTTTGAAAATCATACGAGCGACTTGGCAGTAGAAAGATGCAATCTTCATAGTAATTTTGACACTTTCTACTGCCAAGTTGCTCGTATGATTTTCAAAAATCGCAACTTCTGGCTCACTCCGCACTTTAGGTATAAAAATGTACTTACGCGGCCGGGCCCCGACGACGTTGAGGCCTAATTCAGTCGAGTGTCACGCGCTCATTGTTTCACACCGAATGACCTTAATACTTGTTTTTCGTTTCGAAAATTAAATTAATATCCTATAGATCGTCGGATGTATAAAATAATATAATAATATTCATAATCGAAAGATTGCAATAAAATACTCCATCGTAATCGGTTGTTCGGCCCGAATTTTATCTATTTTTTTTGACTTAGATGAATCAAAACCGTTGGCCGTGGTCAACGACCCCCGGCCCCGATGTAGATTTCTTCCTCGGTCGAACTTAACATTCGTTCGTTCGGAATCGGAACGCACTACTGACATCCCTTGCACCAGAGTCCATGTGTGCGTGGCATTCACGTACATACTATCAGTTTAAAATAACAATGTGCATGACCTCGCTCGCAAATGTGACGTCACTCAATCACACGAACTTCACTCGAGTCATTCAAATGATTGTTTCCTTTGCATAGAGTCTACATTCCTTTGTCAACCGAGTGAAGTTATCCAACGGCCCTTCAAGGTCATGCACATTGTTATTTTAAACTGATAGTAGAGTCAATGTGTGCGTGTCAGCCGTGCTTGGAGCGAGCGTTCGTTAGATAGTGAACCTTCTGTTGTAAACTCTATATATTCCGTGGTAATGTGTTGTTTAGTTTCATGATCTGAAGAATCCCGTTTTATAATTATCATCATCAGTCTATCATCGTCCACTGCTGAACCTCCCAAGGCACGCCACAAAACTACAACGTTTTAATGAATTAACGCAAAACTGCAAAGTAGTTTGTTTAGAATCGAGAGTAGAATCGAATTATCATGGTCTCAACATAGGTAATTTTTTTCAAAATTTTAAAGATTTTTTTTTGTAAAATTTAAAATTTACTGAACCCGATGTCAACCCACCCCACGGGCACACTCACCCTACTTACTACCAAAACAAGATTATTAAAATGTATCCATGAGTACGTTAGCGCTTTCATTCATTGCTGAAATGATAAAAAATCATTTTTGCCTCAGAACTTAAAATGCGAATAACTTTAAATTTTAAGTATCAAAATAATGAAATTATTGTTTCAATCTAATTCTTTTGTTATAAATCAGTTGGGATGTATGAGGTTTTGCGCTAATTTATTAACACGTTGTATATCTTCGGCTTTCCTCATCTAGTCGCAGTCGCTCCCCGCTATCTCTTTTAGGTACCCCACATTACCCCTGCCAGTTCCCCGTTTCATATCTAACGCATTTAATTTTACATCCTGTACGTAAGTGGACAAAGTTTAAATTACAATGGCGTTACGCTGCGCTCAGTGCACTCTAAAACCTCCCTTATCAAAGAAACCGTGTATGTAGAAGCAATTGGGAGTACAGGAAAGAGTTTTCAACTCTGATTGCTTGTAAACTTGTTTAGCTGTTCTTATTGTTCATTTCTTTATAATATTACACACTATAATATTTTATAATCTATGGCACCAACTTTAATGTATGGCAGTGAGAGTTGGGTATGGCACAAGAAGAATGAATATAGTATTGAAATGCGGTCCCTGCGTAGTATGAGTGGTGTGACTTTGAAGGACCGGATACGGAATATTGTGATTAGAGAAAGATGTGGCCAGAAAAAAGATGTAGTGACCAGGATTGAAAAAAACATGTTGAGGTGGTTTGGCCATGTGGAAAGAATGAGTGAGAGTAGGTTGACGTATGAAATTTACAAGGCAAGTGTGAATGGAATAGTTGAAAGGGGTCACCCTAGGCGCACGTACTCTGACCAAATCGGATACGTACTGAAGAAGGGCCAAATAAAATGTACCCGGAACCGACGAGCTTGTATGAAGAGACTTATGGATGTTGAGGAGGCGAGAGATGTGTGTCAGAATCGTAGCATGTGGCGATCTGTTGTCTCTACCTACTTGAGTAGTGGGACATAGGCGTGAGCATATGTATGTATGTATGTATGTATAATATTTTATGTGTTGTCGTAGTGTGTGGTTCCGGCTCAGAATTGACCACTCCATAATATTATTTTCAACAGGATGTCGTAGAAGGAGACTAGTGGATAGAGTTTCTTTACACATTCGGACACTGAATGAGACACAATAGAACTTTTATTGTTATCACTGCTATAGCCGGTCACTGTCTGCGAAAGAGTTAAGACGATGTATGACTACTACGTACGTTTTTAGAAACAATGTTCTCGTTATTTGAAAATATAGCAATGATCTTCAACATCTCGGCTTTCTTTGCTATGAAGTATATTTCTTATTTTTCTATAAAATACATAATTATATGAAACATGTGTTCAAAGAAAAGCCCAAATATTTGAAAAAGTATGTATTATGTGCATCTACTCTACAGGGTGAAATTGATATCATTGGCATCCTTTTAAACTAAGGGTCTGCCCAGCAAACCGAACAACTTTTACTATGGGAGCAAACCGATCGGAGCAAAAAAAAAATCAGCTGTTGCATACATTTGAGTCGAGTAGGCATTGCAGTTTAGTATGGAACAGCAGATTTTTTTGTTGCTCCGATCGGTTTGCTCCCATAGTGAAAGTTGTTCAGTTTGATGGTTAGACTCTTAGTTTAAAAGGATGCTAATGATATCAATTTCACCCTGTATAAGTTGAAGTCATTTACTTGCAACACACACCATTGCGTAGACAATAATTATAATCTGAAAATGTTTTTTTATGACCTAGATAATTAAACCCCCGAAGCACCTGGGCCGGCCTGGCCCATTAGCCTACACAGACAAACAAGACGACATTTATATGTGTGGTACTAAAGCTTACAACATAAAAGATAAGACCTACATAGATATTATAGCGTTTCCACATCTATGTATAAGGAACACAACAAATAATGTCACACACAGCATCCCCTTTACAACACTTCGTTTAGTCCAAAACCAACTCGTATTCCACTAAAATGTTATAATATATTTCTCGACAGATGTTCCTGGCGCTCTGGGCAGCGCTTTGATATTGATTTTAAGTTAGCGATGCATTTTAAATTAAAAAGAGGAATGTTAAAATCTCTTGTACAAACGGCGACACATCAAGCTATACAAAACCAATATGAACTGGTCGCGATACGTTATACGTTACTCGTCCTACGCGCGGCCAGCTTATTTTGGTTTTAAATAGCTTGATGTGTCGCCGTGTGTATATGTTTTAACATGAGATATACTGAGATATAATTTTATTGCATAATCAAGTTATAAGGGTTTAATAGCCAGCGACTATGGCCAGCAGACGCCAACTTGTTTTTAAGCCAGTTAACCAGTTTCAGAGTTATTTCTTGACAAAGAAATTTTTTTTCAGAATTTACATCACAAAAATCAATTTTGTAACGTATAAAGGGTTTAAAATTAAATGCGTTACATATTGAGATAAACTGGATAACTTTCACTATAGGACTAATATTGAAATCGCGAAAAAAAATAACTGTTTCATACATTTTGGTCGAGTAGCTTTGAAATTTTCTAATGAAACAGCAAATTTTTTTCCCATTTGAATGTTGGTCTCGTAGTAAAAGTTGTTCAGTTTGATAGTCTGAAGCACCCCATAAAGTATATAACGCATTTCAGTCTATATATTATTATAATTGGTGATTTTACAACCAAATAACCTAGTAATTTTTTTTAACACCTAGGGATTCCGATTTATCTAAATATACAGGGTGTACAATAAAATGGGACAGCTACTTAAAGGGGTGCTTCAGACCATCAAACTGAACAACTTTCTCTATGGGACCAATATCGAAATCGCGAAAAAAAAATCTGCTGTCCCATACATTTCAGTCGAGTTATTTTTGCAGTTTTGTATGGGAGAGCGGATTTTTTTTCGCGATTTCGATATTGGTCCCGTAGAGAAAGTTGTTCAGTTTGATGGTCTGAAGCACCCCTTTGAGTAGCTGTCCCATTTTATTGTACACCCTGTATAAAAGAAGAAACTGACTGACTGAATGACTTAATGACTGACTGACTGACATATCAACGCACAGCCCAAACCGCTGAGTCTAGAGAGTTCAAATTTGGCACGTAGGTTCCTTATGAGGTCGATGGGTGCACTAAGAAAGGATTTTTCAAAATTCACCCCCTAAGGGGGCGAAACGGGGGTCCAAAGTTTGTATGGGGAAACAAGATTAGTTAGACTATTTTATTCGAAACTTCACAGGAGTACTCCTATTAATAAATGAGTAAACACGTGTTTCAGGTTTTTTGAGAATTCAACCCCTGAAAGGGGGAAATGGGGTGACAAAGTCTGAAAATCGAGATGGGTATGATTTGTATGGTTTATCGGGTCGCTGATTACGAAAACAACAATGATTTTAATATCCAACGTGGCGAACGTGAAATACCGTCATCCCCTGTTGGGGTGCGATGGGGTTAAAAAGAAGAAACTGACTGAGTGACTGATATATCAACGCGCAGCCCAAACTGTTAGGTTTAGAGATTCCAAATTTGGCACGTAGGTACCTTATGAGGTCCAAGGGTGCACTAAGAAAGGATTTTTCAAAATTCCCCCCCTAAGGGGGTGAAACGGGGGTACGAAGTTTGTATGGAGAAACAAGATTAGTCAGACTATTTTATTCGAAACTTCACAGGAGTACTCCTATTGATAAATGAGTAAACACGTGTTTCAGGTTTTTTCAGAATTCAACCCCTGAAAGGGGGAAATAGGGTGACATAGTCTGAAAATCGACATGGGTATGGTTTGTATGGTTTATCGGGTCGCTGATTACGAAAACAACAATTATTTTAAAATTCGACGTGGCGGACGTGAAATACCATCATCCCCTGTTGGGGTGCGATGGGCTTGAAATGTCTAAATATCATTATGGGTGTCGTTTTTATGGTTTTCGGGACGTTAATTGAGGATGAGTAGAGTGTGAGTAGAAGAGGTGCGTAAGTTTTACGTTCACCACACGTGAAATACCATCATCCCGTGTTGGGGTGTGATGGGGGTGAAATGTCCAAATATCATTATGTGTGTCATTTTGATGAGTAGAGTGTGAGTAGGGGGTGCGAAAGTGGTACGTAGAGAGGGCAAGTAGGGAGTAGATAGAGGTTGCGGAGGAATGCATAAGGTACGTTGGGGGCGTATAGGGGGTGCGTAGCGGGTGCGCAGGGGGTGCTTAGGGTGTTCGTAGGGTGTACGTAGGGGGAGCGTAGGGGCGGCTGCGTAAGGAGTGCGTAGGGGGTGCGTAGGGGGGCGTAGGGTGTGCATAGGGGGAGCGTAGGGGTGCGTAGGGGGTGCGTAAGAGGGTGAGTAGTGGGCGCGTAAGTGGTGAGTAGGGGTGCATAGAGGGAGTGAGTAAGGGTGCGTAGGGCTGAGTAGGGGGTGAGTAGTGGGTTCATAGGGGTGCGTAGGGGGTGCGTAGGGGATGAGTACGTGGTGTGTAGGGGTGAGTAGGGGGTACGTAATGGTGAGTAGGGGGTGCGTAAGTGGTGAGTAGGGGGAGCATAGAGGGATGAGTAGGGGGACTACTTTCAGAAATCACAAAAAACAATTCAGTGCCTCAAAAAAAAACATGAACAAGTCCTAAGTCCACGCGTACGAAGTCGCGGGCAACAGCTAGTTTAATATATAAACAGGTTTAAGACTGCTGCAAATACTTTTGTGAAAATTCACGGTGACTCGAAGAGACATAGGATCCGTTTCCACTAAGCTTGTGAGATACCTAACACCCTAATTTAAATTCTACATTCATCCCTAAACTATTCTTTTTAAAACATACTTTCAGACATACATGACTGTGACGAGACAATAGATTCCTAAAGCAAAGTGCTGCATTATGGACTGGTTTTCTTTTGTTTTACATTTGTATTGTACAGTCATCTCCTGTATTGCTTCTCTGAATGCGAACTGTACAGTAGTAGCCGCTTTACAATTGTGGCCAATGTTAGTGAACAACGAAAATATTTCTGTAGTTTGCCAAAAAACTAATAATATTAATAAAGGCTGAAGGCAAACTGAATAAAACTGAGTTCAAATTATTTTGAATCTTCAAATTATGTTAAACTTAACTCAAACCTTAAATAAAATATAGTAGAAGGTGCCACAGCATAAAGCCTTAGCGAATTTCATCGAAAATGTGTATGAAAAGGCAGATTTTCGAACCCAAATAAAACCAAGGACAATGGACTTACAGCTTTGGCTTTGGCTAATTGTGATTTAAGTTTTTGTTTCTTTTTTAGTGTTCCGTACCAAAATTGGCAAAACCTACGGAACTTATGACATCAGCTCGGTGTCTGTCCGTCCGTCCGTCCGTCCGTCCGTCCGTCCGACTGTCACAGGCATTTTTCTCAGAGACCGGAAGACATAGGAAGTTGAAACTCGGTACAGATATAGCAATTGGTTGTCCAATATCATAAGTGAAGTAAAAAAAGCTAAATTTTTATATTGGTGGGCAATTTGGGGAGTAAGAAAGGATAAATAAAAAAAAAATTTTATTCTTCCCTATGGTGTGTGGTATCAATTGAAAGCTTATAAAAAAACGAGTCTAAAAATATAATTTTCAAATCTTTTGTTAAAACTTTGTTAAACAAAATTTTCAATTAAATCCGAGAAATTGCTGTCCCCACCTCTATTTCAAAAAATATAGCCGTATAAGATCTGAAAAAAATCATGAACATCAAAAATAGCATGTAGATGGCGGGAAAATTATCAGGGTGGCTCTAACTTGGATAGTTTTTTTTCTATACCCAAAAAAACTAACACCAGAGAGACCAGTGTAAAATGATCTTCAGTTACTATGTGACCACATACTAAGTAAGTGTCAATTTATAGTTGTTTCCACCAATGACCCATGTTAAACAACCAGTAGTACGGAACACTAATTGCCCGAGTCTCGATTCGTACCTGGCCGGTTTTTATAATTATATTGATTCTTGATAATAATTTACAAAATGACATGTATAATAGTAGTTAATCGAGTATAATTGTATTGTAGACTTTGTGTAAATGCCTGCAAAGGTAGGCTTCAGTGAAACATGTTAATGCAAAACACCTGCTAATGATTTTGCCTACACCTGAGTCCATAGACAATAAAGTACATTTATCGTTTGGTGCCTTAATGATAAATGTTTAGAGTCTAATAAAAAATGTCTAAACTTTAGACAGAGAAGTCCTAAGCGAATATTGCTTAATTTTTTTTTGGCCGGCACTTTCACCTTTTGGGCCAAATCCGATGAAGTCATAGATTTATATATTACTAGCGTAAGGATAGGCCCGTCAGAATATTTTACAAAAACCTTCTTCATAGAAACAAAAATTTGCGCCATCTGTCATAACTCGTATACGAACTATATCGTGTCATATATTTATAGTGCACTAAATTGAAATTTTTCCTTGCATTTTAGAGCCAACGAACTGGGGACAATAGTCAAGCTCATAGGCCATGTCCTTACGCTAGTAATATATATGTCTTTGGATGAAGTCTTTTTATTTATTGTCCAAGTGTGTACTTTATTTTGCCATCACGTTGTACGTCCAAGCCCATGCGGCCTACTTGCGGAAGTGTCAGCTTGGAAACCGTCCGAACGAGCATACTTTTCGTATTGTTTAAAGTTTTGATTAAAAATCACTGCGAAAGGCCATTTTTGTTTTTTATTTTTGAAGTCAGAAATTTCCTCATCGTCAATATAGCCGACTGCTTTTATTTTTAATTTGGGTGATTTTTGTTGCAGTTTTCAGAGTTTCGCTGAAGCTTTTTCTGTGTTTGAAGGGTTATATTGTTAGAACCTCAGAGGACGGATCTCTTTATTCTAAAGCATAGAGTCCGCATCAATTTACGATTGTAGTTAGTCTCTTTTGTCTTATGACGTACCTTTAATTAGTAGAAGGAGACGGAATTGTTTATGCGGCTGTCCACTTTCTTTTGTGCAAGTGTGTGTGAAAAGTGACCGTAAAGATAAGGGCAAATGTCACTTGGTCATCTTTTGTCCATACTAATTGATATCACACACTCAAACACAAATGTCAAAAAAAGTGGACAGCCTTGCATTGGTATGGCTCTCTCTATGCTTTTAGGCATAATCTCTTTGGTAAGAATAGATAATTTAATTGTTTTCTATTGGAATGTAAAAAGTAATACGTTTGTAAATAATTAAACTTTAAAACCAGTAGGTACTAAGATTTATGTAACTAACTATCATGAGTATAACTGCATCCGAAGTCTAATGGTTAAGAGCATCGGCTCTCGACACGGAGGTCGTGGGTTCGATTCCCACGGGGGACACCTAGTGATATCTCACTTTGTGCCTTTTCCTCCAGTTGGTTAGGACATTGCAGGCTGAATCACCTGATTGTCTGAAAAGAAAAATGACTCCGTGCTTCGGATGGCATGTTAAGCCGTTGGTCCCGGCTACTATCTCCGGTCTCTTAGTCGTTACATAAAAACCACGTCAGAGGCCGTAAGCCGGTCTGGAAAAACTCTGACACCAGGGCTCTGCCCACACGATAAGAAGAAGAATGAGTATAACAAGCTGTTGATCTATTTAGGCTTTATCCTAAATGGCCATCGCTAACTATCGCTCACGCATGCGTACGACGATCGCATAAAATCGCATCGATCCGTCAAAGATCGCACGAACACAGAATTAAACAAACCTATCTCCATTGAGTTGTTCTATTTGAATTTCAGATGATAGAGGATAGCAAATTAGGAGCAATGGAGATTGGTATAATGCATGGTCTAAAAAAACAAGGTCTTCTATTCCCAGAGTGACACAAGCCTACGTCACAAAAAAATGGCCGCTAAACATGGTAAAAGGGTATGATGACGTAGGCTTGTGTCAGTCACGTGGTCAGTCACGTGGTCGGAAGAGAATACCAGGCGCAGTATATTATTGTACCATGGTATAATGTATGATTGCGAATTCTTGCGATTGAATCTATAGATACTTTACTAAAACTTTAATTCATACCTTGTCAATAAAAATTACTTTGTCACTGAATTTGAACAGTAACATTTTCTGCCAAAGAAATTATATTCAAATTTTTTATCCTATATGCGGACAACTACAAGAAACATCACTCAGGAAATCATGAATATGCGACTGACATTATAGCTGGAAAAGGGTTAGTTTTGCAACTGACAGGCGAGATTGAAAGTAAATATTGCGGACGGAGCAGAGGTTTTAGAATTAAAAATATTAAAATACAGTTTGTACAACTAACTGCCAGTTGCACGTACGTTCATTAAAGATAATCCTCCATTAAATCTCATGCTGTCACTTTTTGGTTTTAACCGACTTCAAAAAAAGAGGAGGTTCTATGTTCGGCTGTATGTATTTTTTTATGTATGTTCACCGATATTTTCGTCAATTGTGAACCAATTTTAGAAATTCTTTTTTTGTTTGAAAGGGTATACTCCCGAGGAGGTCCCATTTTATGTTGACATAAAAAGCTAGCAAGAGATTTAATGGAGGATTATCTTTAATGAACGTACGTGCAACTGCTGGTGAATACGTTACAATACTCGTATCAAAGAGGATGCTTCAGACAGAACAACTTTCACTATGAATGAAGCCAACATCGAAATCGCGAATAAAAAATCAGAGAGAGAGAACCCATTGACGTTTTTTTTATGGAACAGCTGATTTTTTATCTCAATTTCGATGTTGTCTCCATAATAGAAGTAGTTCAGTTTGTTGTTGTTGTTGTTGGTCTTTTTCTTAAATTATAATCGTACTTTTGAAGAGCGAATTTGTCTGTGTGTATTGTAACTTGTATGGGGTAACTTAAGGATGTCAAAAAGTTCATATTTTAAACTCTTAAAAGATGCATTTTCTTCAAAGTATCCCATGATAATTACTCAAACAAATTGGTTGGTCTTTCCTAAACTGAGAACTATACGGAATGTTTTTATCATAATAACACGAATACGATACCATAATTATACGTACGTATACCTAAAGTAACAAAACCATGGCCCTATGTAATGAATATTCAGGCAATGCTGTGACGTAGCATAAATTGAGTACCGTATAAAACCAACAGACTGTTGAAAATATTGCTGTTTTCATTATGAAATGTTACGTGTTGTTTTTATACGTAATAATTTTTTGCACGTGTGTTTAGGATTTAATGTGCAACGGTTTAACTGGTTTATTTTTCGTTATATTTTTAGAATTTTTGAGGCACGGTTTTTAACTTTGAGGGTTGTCACAAAAACTTTAATACTTTACCAAACTGCGTTCTATCTAAGATAATTCATAATCTAAGCAGATCTTTTGTATGTTTTAATTATGTAACTACATTTTATTCGTACAATAATGTCAAATATTCATTTGTATATTTAAAAAAAATACGAATAATATATCCATACATGCATAAACCCACGACCGTTATCCATTTTGCGGAGGTCTGAAACATTGCTAAAATTAGCAATGTTGGTAGTTGTAGCTGTTTAAGAATGTATCTGTGTAGTTGAAGCAATGTAACTAAACCCTATGGTTTCTGACAAAAAAAAAGATATTAAGTATATTTAAAAAAAAACCGGCCAAGTACGAGTCGGGACTCGGGCAATAAGTGTTCCGTACTACCAGTTGTTTAACATGGGTCATTGACAACAACCACTATAAATTGACACTTACTTAGTATGTGGTCACATAGTAACAGAAGATCATTTTACACTGGTCTCAATGTGTTAGTTTTTTGGGTATAGAAAAAAAACTATCCAAGTTAGAACCACGCTGATAATTTTCCCGCCGTCTAAACGTTATTTCTAATGTTCACGATTTTTTTGAGATCTCACATGGCTATATTTTTTGAAATAGAGGTGGGGACAGCAATTTCTCGGATTTAATTGAAAATTTTGTTTAACAAAGGTTTTATAAAAAGATTGAAAAGTATATTTTCGAACTCGTATTTTCATAAGCTTTCACTTGATTCCCCACACCGTGGGGTAGAAAAAAAAATATTTTTTATTTACCCTTTCTTACACCCCAAATTGCCCCCCAATATAAACATTTAGCATTTTTTACTTCATTTATGATGTTGGACCACCAATTGCAATATCTTTACCGAGTTTCAACTTCCTATGTCTTATGGTCTCTGAGAAAAATGCCTGTGACAGACGGACGGACGGATGGACAGGCACCGAGCTGATTCCATAAGTGTTCCGTTTTTCCAATTTTGGTACGGAACACTAAAAATAAATAACAATGATTATTATTGCACAAAAGATACACAAATCACATAACGATATACCAAACAGTCTTCAGAAGCATAATATTATTACCAAAAATATCGTATTCAATAATCGTTATCAAATGTAAAATATGCAAATTATAATGATGAAAACTGAGGCCCATACCTTGGGAAGTTAACTGAACGTTAACGACTGATGAAGTAGATTAATTACTCGTCGTTATCGGCGTACCAAAGTTTCTCTCGAGTAATTTGTCAAAATACAAGATACGATCCATTTAGTCACTAATAATGGTAAGTATTAATTATGGCTGGAAATGCGTAGGTGACTAGACTACCTAACCAACTAACTGTAGATACATAGATGTTTATTAATTTTGTTACTTCATAATTTTACTTAGACTAATTATATCGGGACGCGTAACCACGTGTCATTCTACTAACAAACTTTCTGCCACTTTTTGCGGGGGGCGAGGTAACATGTTATCCGCAACTTTGGATTTTATTCCCTATGACTTTAGATTCTAATTTTGAATGTTCAAAATCATGAAAAGTAGTCTCGTGTAAACCCCAAACGTTCTAAGTTCGAAATTATTGTTTCGCAATAATAGGCTGTCTAGTTTAGTGATAAGTTATAAAATTGAATGTTGAATGTGCATGATCATTGCTCTTATACCGTGGCAGAGGGGAAATGCTACCGCAAGGCCGGTCCGGATATTATTAGTCAAAGTAATTTTATTATGTTTTTCGCGTACCTACTTTTGACCTGGCTCTTTTTAACGAGCATGCATGTAGAGTCTAATGAATGTGAACGAAGCGAAAGAGGTTTGTCAGGATCTTAGCAGGTGGTCTTCCGTTGTATCTGCCGACCCCAATGGAAGACAGGCGTGAGAATATGTATGTATATATATATTTCTTTTTCATTATGTAAATATTAGAAATCCGCAATGATATATTTTTTTACTTTTCTTCCAAACTCAAAAACCGACGCCATAAATAAGGTAGTTGGTTGATGCCGGCCATTGCTATTCCGTCAGAACATAACCGACTTTTAAAGGAAAAAGTGTATAAAATTAGAAGTAGTAGGTAATTAAATATAATAAAACGAAGTAGAATAAAGGTGCTATAAAACCTACAATATCACTTACACAGTTCGTCCTTATACATGGAGATTCGCAGAATTTTAGTGAATAGAGCTCATAAAAATCTAGGGTTCTCACCATACGAAAATTACTAGGCTTTTTAAAGCCGCAAAAGGTTTGAAAGTTTAATATTTACACTACTCGTATTTTCACTAACGCTTATCAGGGTTGCTACTTTCATTTTAGGCTTGTCGGATGAGTTCTGTCAGAAGTTTTAGAATTCTTGTCTGTTTGTCAGTTTGTGCGCGCATCACTGTAAAAAGGCTGACCGATTTTGATGGAGAAGTCACAAAAACATACGGGTTAGGTTAGGTTTTCATAGTAATCGGTTTATCAAAACTAAAAAGCTGGAAATTATATTACAGCCGAAGCCTTTTACATTCGCATACTACGCCAAGTCAAGCGTAAAAAATTACATCAAAACTCGTATTGTAGGTACTTATTTTAAAATTACTCTTTTATACTATGTGCTGCCTTAGCTTTATGTGTGTCACCATTTCAGAAGCTTTAATCAAAAAAACTGTCTTTTAGTAACCCTATTATACGTGAAGTTTCAAATCGTAATCATAACATTTCGAAACTCAGCTAATTATGTCAGTTCTGTTTGCCACAGAGGTATTCGGAACATGATTTCATTACGATTTAATTAAAATCTATTTCATCCAAGTGTTTCATCAGAACCACATAACATTAAATAATAGGTAGAAGTGTTTTGTATTCAGCACGCCCCATGCCAGCCACTACTACTTATACATGAGCAAACCGGAAATCGCAAAAAAAATCTACTGTTCCGTACTAAACTGCAATGCCTACTCGACTCAAAATATGTCCGACATAGCTTCTTCTTCTTATCGTGTGGGCAGAGCCCTGGTGTCAGAGTTTTTTCAGACCGCCTTACGGCCTCTGACGTGGTTTTTATGTAACGACTACTACCACCAGAGATAGTAGCCGGGACCAACGACTTAACGTGCCATCCGAAGCAAGGAATCATTTTTCTTTTCAGACAATCAGGTGATTCAGCCTGCAATGTCCTAACCAACTGGGGAAAAACGCACAAAGTGACATATCACTAGGTGTCCCCCGTGGCGTGAGAATCGAACCCACGACCTCCGTGTCGAGAGTCAGTACAGTACTAACCACGGAGGCCGTCTCCGACATAGCTGATTTTTGTTTTACCTGGAGATGCAAAATAAAAAGTATGTTCTTGTTTGCTTTTAGGAAATAAGTTTTAATAGCTTTTATACTATCAAAACCATTTGAAAAATAATTTCCAGCCACCATCCGTGTTTAGGCTAAATAGTTTAGGGTTGTTTACCGAAGCTATTTATTTGATTGTTAGTTGGAATCTATTCGTGAATTTTGTTTTCAATTAATGCCTATGTTACTGGAATCAGAAACTTCTAGTTTGTATTCCAGGAATTTTGCTTCTTTTCTTTTTTCTGATATTTTTAACAAAAATATCAAATGTTATAATATAAAGTTATCGTAGCTTCCCACAAGTTATAGTAGGATCCCACTGTCGTTTTTCTCACGACAAATTGTGAAAGTAATCAAAAATATACAGGGTGTAGTGTAAACTTAAAATCACATCACACTATATAACATCTTTCGCTATGGTACCAAAATTGAAATCGGGAAAAAATATCAGCTGTTCCATACATTACGGTCGAATCGCCATTAAAATTAGCTTTTTTTTTTTTCAATTTATTTAATAAACACAAATCAAACAGTTACAAACGTTTTGAGCACGTACCTCATAAACCTTATAAGGTTTATCTGAAGTACGCGGTGTCGCTGATCTACAGCACATGCACTTATAATTATATATACTTCTAGCTAACTACACTATCTCACTACGCTAAACTTGTTTTACTGCACTGTGGTTGAGGTTGAGGTTCCGCAGAAGCTACAGCTTGCCCACTCTGATCTAAAAAATGTTTTTTAATACTTTGTTTAAATTTTTCTTGTTTCATCTATGGAACAGTTGATTATTTTCCATTGAGTAGTAGTGTATAGTGTGTGTGTGTGTGTGTGTGTGTGCAGTAATTATACATTGTGGTAGGTACTAAATATCTGGTCTTATAATATACCTACATTTCCTTCTCATTTACTTTAACATCTGAGAAACCCTGTGAACTACCGACTATGTTTTTTTCCAAATGTAAAATTCTTGTCAAACAACACTCTCAAAAACAAACAAAAAACCTATTTACAAAGCAATTGCAAAGAGAAAACGAATGTCCCAAAGCGACCATTAGTCCTTTCATGGACCCCACATAAATCATTTGGGACTAGATCCGTTTCATATCAATCATCCCATAGCCATACAGTTAATACCGGTGGATGAGAGAAAAACTCTCCATTTACATAAAAGAAGGCCTTCTGGGCTTCTATTATGTAAATCTGATCACGTCGAGACCTTCAGGATATGGTATCCCAAACAGAGATTTCGAGTGGTTGATCCGTCGAACGCTCTTGTAAACATCGCTTATGGAAATGTGTCCGTTTCTTAAGACCGATACGATTGCCCTTCTTCGAAAGATATAATTTTAATGGCCTGTCAATTTGTTCATTCCAAACATCAGAGATTTTTGGATACGAATTATTCCGTAATTTTGTGGATGTAGAACATCATAATTACAGGTGATTTGTTTTGCTTCCGTGATCTTTGCTGTACAGCCGTAGTGTACAGCAAATTAAGCTAGACTGCTGTCTAGCCCTGCTGGGCAAATACTGAGAGGTGAATTCAAATCATTCAATTGAACAACTTTAACTATATGGAGCAAAAATTCGATATTGAAAAAATCTGCTTGATAATATTTGCCCGGAAGTTCCTAACACCCTGTATAAGATACACGTATATAATCCGTGTTACCCATAAAGGTATTATACTACGTAAGAGAGACGGTGACAGCTGAGAGAGCGAGATGTACCTAGCGGCATGCCTGTATAATAGAAAGAGATACGTGACGCGAGGCAATAGAACCGTTTTTGGGGATTTGGAGTCCTGGTAAAAATTCAGTTTCTGTCAATAATCGTGAACCTAAAGTGAAATCGTAGATAATTTTGTAAAATATACTAACACTGTTTCATTAAATTATTCACCATTTCACGTTAGATTCAGAATTAATACACAGAAATCGAATTTTTACCCTGCCGAGGACTCCAAAAAACGTCCAAAAACGGTTTCATTTGACAACTCATGTCACTTACTCTATTCCGTAAGGTATAATATCTTTATGGTGTTACCTGTTACTACAGTAAGCATGAAGTATGCATGTATGAAGCATACATGCTTCATTTTGGTTTGAACTGTGACCACACGTTGAATATTGGGATAAGCTAAGACGAATAAGCCAAAAAAAAATTGCTAATAAATATTTTAATTTGAAAAGACTAAAATAAAGTTCTCCAGTTTGGTCAAAAACTGCTTGGATATTAAATAACTATTACATTATGCGAACAAAGTACTTTAATTTCAATTTAGGTTGTTAAAATGTGAAAATTGGAAAGCAATTTCATTTTACTAAATCATTTTCTCTATATTTTCGGCAAACTCTGAGGTGTTTTTGTAGTAAACGCCAGAAAACGGGCTATTAAATGAAGAAATAATTACTTTTGGTTTTTAAGCTACTCTTACCCTAATAAAAATAAATCGTTCTCTTCCAAGGAAGGATTTTAAGATTGTACTCAAAGAGTAAACTCAACTAATTTGTTGAAGAGACGAGATTTTCTCTGGCATTAAACACGGCTTTTAGATTACAGACTGTTTTAATTTTACGTCAATTAATCTTTCTTATTTTACTTTTCATTACTTTCAAGACGAAACGTTTTGGCCTTTCTGAATTGTAATTTTCTTTATATTATGAAAATAGCTTTGGCAGTGAATTTTGACTGTTTTTCATAATAAGTCAATTTTCTTCTCGTCGCGTCGTATCAACCATTCACAGTTAATTTAGATTTCATCTCAAAGTAAGATTATGGTGACTGCAAACGAATTTTTGTTTTTTGCTGAAGTAATAATTCGGCCAGGTTTGATGGTATTTGAACGATTAATGATGGTTACCACCGAAAAATATATTATTAAAGGTAGGGATTCAAATGTAAAGAACATCCTCAGTTTTAGTATAGGAAAATGGCTAACAAAAAAATGTTAGCGTATTAGTTGACGTAGGTATAGTTATGGAACTCATGTCAATTATTGTTTCTCATAATCTCTAGATTATAGTGGTAACATAAGCTATACCTCATCTAAACGGAGTGTTGCGTAATCGCCGTTGGCGCACATCGTGTCTTGGTAAAATAAGTTGGGTTTTTTATTGTTATCTTCGTATGAACATCTAAGACGTTCCTATACACGCATTGCTTTCATCATCATCATCAGCCTGGTAAACCACACTGCTGGGTAATAGGCCTCTTCATTTTCACGCCAACCAGAACGGTCCAACGCTAGTCTCATCCACTTTTTACCGGCTACTTTGCAAATGTCATCCGACCACCTGGCCGCTAGTCTGTCCACTGACCGTTCCCCATCCCACGGCCGCCACTCCGCATTGCTTTACATGTGCCGTTTTAACCGGAAAAAAAATCTTAGCAAAAAGTCAAAACGATGCATTTTTTATATTGATTTCATAATTCCGTTTGCATTTTTACCAAATCTATCGTCTGATTACTACCTATACTACATTAAGTTATGTATTTAGAGTGTAATACCCATCCAATCATATCAATAAACGTTACCGTTTGGTGGGCCTACAAAAAGTTGACTCCTTTATAATTCTGACATTTTCGACTAACCTTGAGGAGTTTAGACAATGCAAGTGAAATGTTGATATTGTTACATGAAATGTTTTGCATATCCCTGGTAACATCTCGGAGGAAAAAAACGTTAGCATCTTTTCTCGATAAACGCTCCTTCTACACAAGTGGATTAAGCTCTGAGCTTTTTCATTCGTATTTCATAAACGATGCTTTGGCACTGAGATATATTAAGAATATAATCTCACATTAATGGTAAAGCGTACATGTTTCACTTCACCGTCATATCGCTCTGTTCAAACGTCACATACTTCCAGCGTTGGAACGTTCCATTCGAAAAGAGATAGAAACGGGAAAAGCCGCCTTTTCTACTTGACGTACGTTTCTAGACATAAAGAACTTGTGGAAGAGGCACAATAATTTGAGTTAGGCCGGATTCAACCAAACTTTGATTTACAGAAGAGTAACTATACAAGGAACAATTTTACACTGACTCTACCATACTAAAAGAACGAATGTATAATACACCTAAAAAAAGAGATCGTTTTATAAGTACTAATGACAATGTGAGGTTACAGTTTTAATTTGTTAGGTTTCTTTTTGTTTTTTTTTTTAATTAAATGTGACATTGATATTTCATTCTTCTTCTTATCGTGTGGGCAGTCAGAGTGTCAGTTTTTTTTTGACCGCCTAGCGCCTTACGGCCTCTGACGTGGTTTTTATGTAACGACTACTACCACCAGAGATAGTAGCCGGGACCAAAGGCTTAACGTGCCATCCGAAGCACGGAATCATTTTTTTTTTTTTTCAGACAATCAGGTGATTCAGCCTGCAATGTCCTAACCAACTGGGGAAAAACGCACAAAGTGACATATCACTAGGTGTCCCCCGTGGGAATCGAACCCACGACCTCCCTCCGTATCGAGAGTCAGTACTCTTAACCATTAGACCACGGAGGCAGATATTTCATTAGTCTCGGTATAAGCTTTAGACCATCAAAATTGGCCGTGTAAAATTTACTCTCAACTTGTTCATAGATTAGTTGGTAAAACGCAAAATAAGTTTATTCTAGAGTAACCGGCGACTTAATCTAAGAATAAAATTTACTCGCGTTTGGTCGAATCGGGTCTTAGTCTAGTATTAATATTGATAAGGTTTTTATAAGAGAAACCTACATGTTTCGATTTTGAAGTATGTATTGTGTCCACTGTCAATTTAAAATTCGCATCACCTGTGGAAACCTCGGGTACTAATAAGATGGGTTAATCTTTATGAAATCTAGTCAATAATGGTTGAAAATATAAAAAACAATCTACTTTTTAGTCTGTATTATACGTTCACACACATCATTATCATGTATACAGGACATGGTCGTTCTTAATAAAATGTTCATGGTTTTTTAAGGAGATGATAAGGCCGTCAAACTGAACAACTTTCTCTATGAGACCAACATCTAAATCATGAGTTATCAAAGATAATGTAACTCACTACGTTTTAAGAGTCGGGACTTCCATACTAAAAACTGGTCGTGACCGATTATCCAGAATGTATGAAACGTATGCAACTGTTCAAAGGAATTTAATGGTGTCGGTGCTCGTTTCATATAAAAACTTTTTGTTAGAGAGTTGCGCGAGCCTACAACAAGACTGTAAAAACAGCTGTTGATTCAATTTTGACATTTAGCCTATTTAGCACGGAGTTTAGTGACTTAAACCTGCCACATCGGTGGTTTAAATATAACACAAGCTTAGCCCCTAAAACAGGATGTCGCAAGACATAATTATAATTTAATTCCGAAGTAGCGTCTAGGTCTGAGTTAATAACGATAACCGCCTGGCGCAAGTGGGCCTTATAAGAAAATAACCCACACAGCACAGAATATCTACTAGATATCTATTAGATATTTTGTAGACACTTAGATATTTTGTAGATATCTATTAGACATCTTGTAGACATTTGTGCTGTTGGGAAAGAACTTTAAAATGTGTCCATATTACGCTTAGTAATGCAGCGAACAGCGATAGACACATCCGTTCAGTCCATATCTTGCGACCACATATTGCGGTTGCGGGCGGGGAAATGCAAAATGAGTTGCAAGTGACAGCCGCAGCCACTAGTGCTTCTAAAAAGATGGGTTGCGGTATAGGATTTCTATCCAAAACTCTCTTAGTTACGCGGGTGACTTATAGTCAGTTGCAGAAACGCTCATAAGAGTTAATCCTCCATTAAATCTCTTGCTATTTTACTACGTCAACAAGAAAAAAAGTGACAGCAAGAGATTTAATGGAGGATTAACTTCAATGAGCTTTTCTGCAACTGAGTGTATGTCATCATAATGGTTGACGTTATTTCTTTCTGCTAGTGGTGATGACTTTGAATGGATCATCCCGTTTTGTGGTTTCCCCTTGGGTGCGAATGCGGTGTTTCTCCTCAGACAATGGCCCATCTTGTGTCCTGCCCTTCCTGCCCGGACACCTGCACGCGAACCGAGCTTATGGACGCTGCCGATAATGCTATCCGTGTGGCAAAATACTGGGCTGGAAAGATTTAAATGACATGCCATCGACTCGATAGAAGAAGATCCCGTTTTGACTCGTTACGTACGGGGATTGTACGAGGCGACTAAATGCTAACTTAATGTTTCTTTAGCAATGTTTGCGGGTTCCAAGACAGATTAGCGTCATTCCTCGGGCTCGCTGGACTTCATTGTCTAGTGTTGTAGGTGGTCGCCACTGTTGATTCTGGTTTACATAAGTTACATCAGTGGGCATGTTTGGCGCCTTTCTGATTCTTTTATAATACGCACGCACAGCCAAGGAGTGGAATGCCCTGCCTGCGTCGGTATTTCCAACTCACGCTCTATCGTAAAAAAGTTAATACATACAAGCGTCAAACTTAGTGTGATTATAGAGCATACTCTACAGAATAACAACAAATACTAAAAACCGGCCAAGTGTGAGTCGGTCTCGCGCTAAAGGTCCCGGACAAAAAAAGATTTTTTTTCTAAGTTAATAATGTTGTTTTCTGTAGTGGTGTGGTACGGAACCCTCGGTGCGCGAGTAGCCCGACTCGCACTTGATCGCTTTTATTAGGTCTTATTTTAACGCCACTTTTTAAAGAAGTGAATTTCTTTTAATATTTAAAAAACAATGAAAGGGTAAGTATGTATAGCTAGAGTTAATAAATGTCACTGCATCTTTTATATCCTGGAGAATTCTTTGAAACATTTTCTGTTTATAATGCAGTTCTTTCTCTGTGTACGTATATTTACTATGATTCATATCTTATTTCTTTAAGAGAAACAGTTAAAAAAGTTAAGAGGTTCATACTTTAAAGCAATGTCATGACTATTTAAATCGTCCTTAATTCAAAAGAATAACAGTATTATTATGTGTAAGAGAAAACAAAGCAACAGTTATTGTACAGTCAACCATTTGAGGTCCAAGAGACAATTATGTCGGTAAGAGAGTCATAGAGCTCATACACAGGTAAAAAAGATTACTTGAAATAAAAAATTACGTTTTCTTCGATATATTTATATGAGAGCGCCATATTCTTGGTTCAATGCAATTTACTTTCACACAAGACAATAAAATTGTCTTGACTGAAAGCAAATATTGCATTGAACCATTGAACCAAGAATATGGCGCTCTCATGTACAACGTGTTAATAAATTAGCGCAAAACCTCATACACCCCAACTGATTTATAACAAAATAATTAGATTGAAACAATAATTTCATTATTTTGATAGTTAAAATTTAAAGTTTTTCGCATTTTAAGTTTTGAGGCAAAAATGATTTGTTATCTTTTCAGCACTGAAAGAAAGCGCTAACGTACTCATAGATACATTTTTATAATCTTATTTTGGTAGTAAGTAGGGTGAGTGTGCCCGTGCGGTGGGTTGACATCGGGTTCAGAAATTTTTAAAGAGCAACCTGCCTTAGTGGCATACCTACTGTCCGCCATTTTGAAAAAATCACGATTTTGCGGCCACTGATGAAACATATGCCAATCGACAGGGAAAATTATTACAAACAGAAAATATACGTTGGTAAAATGACCTAAGTGGTATACTTTCGGAGATATATAGGTTTGAAAATATAAAAAAATAAAAACATTTTTTTCCAACCAAATTGACTTTTTTCATCAGGAATAGATTGGCGAAGCTCAGGATCGATCAGGACTTAATATAATTATATAATATTATTATTATAAATAAGTTTTATTCATTTACTAAGATAAATAAATTACCTACCTACATGCAAGACAGCTACGAGCAAGACGGTTATTGTAGCAGTGTTGCTAACTATTCCGAGAGGGATTTATATGTATTGACGTATGTATTATATACTTGATCATCATCATCATCTCAGCCGATGGACGTCACACTGCTGGACATAAGCCTCCCCAAGGATCGTCACAACGATCGGTCCTTTCGGTGTCCTTATCGAACGGGTTCCCGCCGCCTTCATCAGGTCGTCGGTCCACCTTTTGGGGCCCCACCTACCCACTGCTGTTACCCGGGGTGCGGGGTGCGGGAGCTACCCACGCTGCGCTTTCCTGTACGCGATCGTCACTCAATGACTCTTCGGCCCCATCAGCCATATCGGTTCTGCGAGCAATGTGCCCCTATACTGGCAATGGGCATTGCCAGTATAGTTTAACAATTCTTTGGGCTATGTCTCAGCGGATCTCTTCATTTCCAATTCAATCTTGCCGGAAAACTCCGAACATAGAGTTTCAACCTTTTTATGAAGCCTTGAGAGAGCGACTACGCCGACGCGACGTCTCAGTTCCGTACTTCAACTTGAGACATTGCGGTATTTCGGCGAGTACATCAGTCACCTTCGGTTTGCCGATGATATAGTCATCATGGCGGAGACTATGGAGGAGCTCAGTCGAATGCTCGATGATCTCAGCAGAGCCTCCGAACGAGTTGGTCTGAAAATGAACATGGACAAGACGAAGATCATGTCAAATGACCATGTTGTACCCACTCCTGTAATGATCGGAAACTCTGCGCTCGAAGTTGTTGACCATTATGTTTACCTGGGACAAACTATTCAGTTAGGTAAGTAAAACTTCGAGAAAGAGATCAACCGTCGAATCCAACTCGGCTGGGTAGCGTTCGGGAAGCTACGTAGTATCTTCACGTCCCAAATACCGCAGTGTCTTAAAACGAATTCGAACGTCTTCGATCAGTGTGCGTTGCCAGTGATGACATATGGAACAGAGACGTGGTCGTTCACTCAAGGCCTCATAAAAAGGCTGAAAGTCACCCAAAGGGCAACAGAGAGGGCTATGCTCGGAGTTTCCCTGCGAGATCGAATCAGAAATGAAGAGATCCGCAGAAGAACCAGAGTAACTGACATAGCCCAAAGAATTTCTAAACTTAAGTGGCAGTGGGCGGGGCACATTGCTCGCAGAACCGATGGCCGGTGGGGCCGAAAAGTTCTCGAGTGGCGACCGTGTACCCCCGCGTGGGTAGGCCCCTCACACGGTGGACCGACGACCTGGTGAAGGCGGCGGGAAAACGTTGGATGAGGGCAGCGCAGGACCGGTCGTTATGGCGATCCTTGGGGGAGGCCTATGTCCAGCAGTGGACGTCCATCGGCTGAGATGATGATGATGACATTGCGGTATTTGGGAGGTGAAGAGACTACACGTAGCTGCCTTGCCGAGTCAGATTCGACTGTTATAAATAAAATAAAAAACTATGGGTACCACACACATTATGGGTATATATAGACATTTTACATGATCGTCCAAGTTCATTTTCATTTTGTCCGTAGGCTAAGAATAGCATCATCCCATTTCTTCCTCTGAGTGTCGTATATGGCGACTATGGGATCCACCGAAAGATGGGCAGCAGCATCCTCTGAGTACACACATTCAATCCAACTGCGATCGCCAACCCGCCTGCCAAGCGCGGCCAGGACCAACACAATCAAAACTACGTTCCCATTCCCTGGCGGCCCTGCTATTCCTGGCTACGGTAGCGGCTATGGTAATGGCGAGGCAGGGTACGCGAAGAATCTGCGGGGGAGATCCGGCTACCACAATCGACAACAGCTGCACCTGCTAATATAATATAACACTCGTTCACAGTCGCGCGCTCGACTCGAGGAAAAATTGAGCAGTATGCTGCTATCGTTGGGATATCTTTGGATTATCTGAAGTCCGAAGAGAGGGAGACGACTCGATAATCCTCAAATCCGGAAGCCTACTTTATTTCCGAGAAGGCGACCTAAAGTCCTGGGCCCCGGCACGGTTCCGGGCTTATGGTCCACAAATCTCTTGTGAACAACTTGGAGGGGATCGTAAACGTGTCGAATAGGGTGGTGTACCTTATACTCAAAAAAACCAAACGGTACGAGTATTCGTTAGTGGTTATACAGGTATACCTGGCCCCGATATTAGATCAGAAATACGATGACCTGGTACGGATTATGTATGAGGAAGGATATCTCTAGAGCCATGTATAGTTCCAAAACACACTTCACAACTTGTTGTCATGTGAGACTTCAACGCAAAACTGAACTGGGCGAATGACGGTGAAGAGCTGCGAGTGGGACAATTATTTTGATGTTGGACGACGGAATTAACGGGGCCAAAACTAATGGACGGCTTCATATACGAGGAACTCTATGTGATGAAAACTCCTTCTTCATGAAGCGGGAGTACAGGAAATGAACCTGGATGAGCCCAAACGGTACAAGAAATGAGATAGACTTCATCATATCGATGAAGAAGGAAAAATTCAATAATGTTTCTGTGTTAAACGCATTTAGAATTGGAGCTATCATCGCAGATAAAAGTCAAACTTAAAAGATCTCGACAGCTGAAGTCTACGCTCTGCCCAGTACCGATCTAAAACCCCTGTAGTTTCAGCTCGAACTTCAAAATCGTTTTGATTGCGTGGTGACGATTACAGCGACGTGTTTGTCGAACTGTCTATGCGTCGGATCCAAGTTCTTTAAGACCCGCCGTACAAATAGAAACAAAAATCTCTCAAACCCTAGTCTTAAGCTTATGGAGGAAAGGAAAAATGATTAGGCAGTCCTCAGATTATGTGAATAAGAACCGGCAGCACAATAGGCAGATTTCAAAGTCCGTGACTTCGTCGGTTCAACAAAGGCCCCAAAGTCTTCGCAAGGGATCCGTCCATTATCAAAGGCAACTAGCAAAATTCAAGACCGAAGATGGCAGGTTCATATCGTCCAAGTGTGAGATTCTGAAAGAGGTTGACAAAACAAACGCGGTTGCGGTTGGTTGTTTATTTGGACAGTTATACACGTCAACACGGAGACCTACTAAAAATCTGGATAACGACCCAAGAGCTGAAGAACCCTGCACTATACCGAAGATATCCCGGACATCAGCATGTAAGAGATTAGTATGGCTCTCAAGCAGATAAAGAATAACAAGGTGCCGAAACTGAGGCCCTTCAGAAACTGTTCAATTACGTCTTACTCGAGGAAAAAACGCCGCAGGGTTGTGCTTTTTTCCAAAAAGGGCGATAATGCCCTGCTGAAGAAGTATAGGCCCATTTCACTTCTTAGCAATGTCTACGAGGATAATAAGCTGTTTTTGAGTCATTACAAACCGTCTCGCGCGGGTTTGCCGACTTAAAGCCTCACGAGCAAGCCGGGATCCGAAAAGGGTTCAGTACCACATACATAATGTTCCGGCAGGTTATTCAGGATGTTTTTTTTTATTTTTATTTAAGTATGGGTTTGCTCTTAACATCAATCCAGTCCTCAGGACGAAGATGGGGTCGAAGATGTAGCGAGCTTACCCAGAAGATGCCTATTCACTCGTACTTTAAAGGAATTCGGGTTATAAGTGCTCGGAAATACTGACGAAGGCAAAGTATTCCACTCCTTGGCTATGCGCATTATAAACGATTCAGAAAGGCACTTGGTGCGGATAATGTGGGATATCAACCAAGATGGGGTGATATCCTGCGGTGCATCTGGAAGTCCGATTGTAGAAAGAGGAAGGTGGGATGAGCTCATGTAGCTCTTGGGCACACTCACCGAATTACAATCTGTAGAAGACCGATAAGCAGGCCACTTCTGCGGCTGTGGGCTAGGCTATGAAGCTTGGTCTCCACCAGCTTACTGTCGCCAATGAGCCTCCTGGCTCTGCGTTCAACCGAGTCGAGAGCGACAAGTTGATACTTAGCTGAGCCATCCCACAGGTGGCAGCAGTACTCTATACATGATCGGACATGAGCTTTATAAAACATTAAGAGCTGTTCAGGAGTGAACGGACGCGGGACGCTTTACCTTGTTTAAGATACCCAGCTTTTTGGCCGCAGTTTGAGCCTTAGACTCGATGTCAGCGCTGAAGTTGAGTTTCGTGGTCTACCTCAAGCCCAGAAGCCCAAGACTGTCGGAAACGGGGACAAATGTACCCCGAAAAGTAAGAGTCAGATTAAACGGACTCATTTTTGCGGTGAACAGACAAGCCTGTGTTTTGGTGGCGTTGAAGTTGAGTAAATTATTGTCTCCCCACTGGGAGACAAGACTTAAAGTCAAGTTTGTCCGCTCTACCATGGCCTCCCTCTACGAACGTATTTCATCCCCGCTGGCCCCTACGCCGGGTACATATCTCTCCGTGACAGTACTGTCATCCGCATACCCAACAATACCTGACACAAGGAGGTCATTTATGTGTAGCAGGAAAAGTGTCGCGGAGAGAACAGACCCTTGAGGAACCCCAGCATCAATTGCCATAAGGTCAGAAGAGCAGCTGTCAATGACAACTCTTATCGACCGTTCACTCAAGAAATCAGATATCCAGCTGCAACGATCAGTGGGGATGCCATAAGCAGGAAGCCTGCTCAGCAAACCAGCGTGCCATACATTTTGACGACCCGGTTGGTGTAATGGTTATCACGCCGGACTGCCAAACCAGGGTCCTGGGTTCGAATCCCGGTTCGGTCATGGATGTTTACATGTTTGTGCCGTTGTTGTATGGTTTCCATAATAAACAGCCTATTAATAGTGCTTTCTTGGGATCATTACAATGTATGTGCCTGTGAGCGTTATTTTAAATTTTTTTTAAAAATACCCTGTCAAAGGCCTTCGAGGTGTCAAGTGATACGGCTAGTGCTTCACCGTGTTTTTCGATGGCCTCGCCCCAGCAGTGCGTGACATACACAAGAAGATCCCCAGTCGATCGCCCCCGGCGGAAGCCAATATTGGCGATCACTGAGTAGATCATTATCTTCTAGGTATGTCAGCAACTTACTGTTAAGTACTCTTTCCATGACTTTACAGAGAATGGAAGTATTGGCGATAGGTCGGTTGTTGCAGGGGTCAGCACGACTGCTTTTCTTGGGTACCGATTGCACATTCGCAAGCTTCCAGGATTTTCGCACCGTTCTTGTTCTGAGAGAGAGGCGATTCGGCGAGACAACTCAGGCGCACAGTATCTCAGCACTCTTGCAGGTATACGTCTCATCAGGAAGGACCACTGGCTTTATTCACATCCAAACTACGCAATGCTCTACGGACCTCTTTTGTATGTATTGTGATCTCTGGCATCGAAGAATCACAACGAGGGATGGTTGGTGGCTGTTTGGCAGTTTTGGCACCACCTTCCAGACGTGAATTGCTCGCAAACAGAGAAGCAAATATATTAGCTTTCTCAGTTGCGGAGTGAGCCAGCGACCCATCAGGATTCTAGCATGGGAGGCAAAGTGGGACGGCAGAAATTGTTTACTACCAGAAGGTAGTAAACAGTTCTGGTCCCTTCGAATCCAATGGGTAGGATGCCAGTCTGGCTCCAATGCGGCTGACATGATCGAATCGAGCCTTCCGGATCCTTTCATTTGCAGGACTTGGCGGCAGAATTGAAGGCCCTCTTCTTCGCGCGAACCCTACGAGCTCTAACTTTGCTGTCGCGAGCTTGGAACCATGCTTGGTAGGCGGATTCATTTTTAGCCTCAGTGCGAGCACAATCGACATTGTACCAAGGTTGGGCTTTGTTACCGAGTGCGATGTCGGAGAATGGAATATAATATTCCATTCCCTGTCGTATCACGTCCGCAACCGCATCAGCAGAACTGGCAGGGTCACTCGAAGAAAAACACACTTGCCGCCACAGGTAAGACGCAAAGAAGTGTCGCATCTCATCCCAATCTGCCGACCCGTATCGCCAGACTCGCCTCGTGCTCTTAGGACTGTCATCGGGAGGAGAGCAGATCGACACGGATTTCACCAGACAGTGATCGTACGTTCCTAGTGGGGCAGCGACTGATACTGAGTGCCTGTCTGGATCTGATGACAGCAGAAGGTCCAAAAAATTGGGCGTATGGCCATCAACATCCGGTACCCGCGTTGCTCGATTCACCAGCTGGGTGAGACCTAGCGATAATGCAAACTTGCGCGCCACTCTCTCAGCATGGTCAGTTTCTGGAACGGGAACAGCCACTTAGTGCCGCTATAGTGGGCACTGAAGTCTCCCAGAAAAACAAGCTCCGCCGTTGGATACCTTCGTTGGGCTGTCTCTGCCGTTTCAGTGAGATACTCCATGAGCCTGGTTGTCTCCTGGTCACCGTCGTGCGATCAATAAAAACCGACGTAGAGAGATTTCTCCATTCCGGTGTCCACCAAAAGCCATAGTACGGAGAACCCGGAATCCTCAATGCAACGGAGATGCCGACAGCAAATGTCATCGCGAACATACACACAGACCCCAGCCGATGAAAAAATATAAACCAAGCAACGAGGCAGATTATACTCTTCGGTCTTCTGTATAACCTGCTGGAGCGTATGTTATGTATGCGGGCCAAGGTGCTGAAACCTTTCGGAACCCGGCTTATTCGCGAAGCTGGAAGTAATTGAACATGCGTGCGAGACTGTTTGTAACGACTCTCGAAACAGCTTATACTCGTAGACATGCAGGCTAAGAAGCGGAATGGGCCTTTAGGCCTTCAGCAGGACATTATCGCTCTTTTTGAGGAAGGGCACCTCTAGACTTCTTCCATGCCTGCGGCGTTTCTCCCTCGAGTATGACGTACCTAAACGATGTTCTTCTTAAGGATCGGTACCCGCCTTCCAGAGCTCGGCCGTAATCCCGTCATCACCCAGCGCCTTATTTATTTATTTGTATTTATTTATTTAACAAATGTATTACATTGTATTACAGCCTTGTCGTTCATTTGCTGTTTGGGAGAAATACTAATCTCGTACAGGCTGACGTCCAGGATATCTTTGGTATAGTGCTGGGTCAATCTAGATCTATGGTTGATAATTATCTAGATTTTTAGCGGTGGTACGTCTCCGTGTTAAAGTGTATATCTGTCCAAAGAATTTCTCAACCTTTCTCAGAAGCTTACGTTTGGACGATAATGATCCTGCCATCTTCGGTCTTCAATTTTGCTAGCTGGCTTTGGCCACTCCATGAAGCCGTCCATTAGTTGGCCCCGTTAATTCCGTCGTCCAACATCAAAATAATTATCCCACTCATAGATCTTCACCGTCATTTGCCCAGTTTTGAGTTGAAGTCTCACATGACAAATATGAAGTGTGTTTTGGAACTATAAATGGCTCCAGAGACATCCTCCCCATACATAGTCCCTACCTCTCGTCATCGTATTTCTGACATGATTTCGGGGCCCGTGTATACCTGTATAACCTTTAACGAATACTGTACGAGATTTGTGGAACATAAACCCGGCACAGTGCTGGGGCCCGAGACTTGAGGTCGCCCTTTCGGAAATAAAGTAGGCTACCGGAATTGAGGATTATCGAGTGTCTCCCCCTTTTCGGACTTTACATAAACCAACGATATCCTAACGTATCCTGCTCAGCTTTTTCTCGATTTCAGCGCGCGACTCATCGGTCCGCTGTGAACGAGTGTTATATATTAGCAGGTGCAGCTGTTGTCGGTTGTGGTAGCTGGATCTCTCCCGGAGATTCTTCGCACACCCTGCCTCGCCGTTACCTTGGCTGCTTCTTTAGCCAGCCAAGAATAGCAGGGCCGCCAGGGGATGGGAAACTAGTTTTGATTGTGTTGGTCCTGGCCACGCTTGGCAGGCGGGTTGGCGATCGCAGTTGGATTGAATGTATGTACTCAGAGGATGCTGCTGACCATCTTTTGGTGGATCCCTTAGTTGCCTTATACGACACTCAGAGGAAAAAATGGGATGATGCTATTTATAGCCTACGGACAAAATGAAAATGAACATGGACGATCATGTAAAATGTCTATGGTGTACCCTCTCTGCGCTTGAAGTTGTTTACAATTATATTTATCTGGGACAAAACTATCCAATTAGATAGGTACAATTTCGAGAAAGAGGTCAACCTGTCGAATCCGACTCGGCAAGGAAGCTACGTCTTCACGTCCCAAATACCGCAGTATCTCAAGACGATAGTCTTTGACCAGTGTGTATGCCAGTGATGAAATACGGAACTGAGACGACGTCTCCCTCACTCAAGGCCTCATAAAAAGGATGAAAGTCACCCAAAAGGCAATGGAGAGGGCTATGTTCGGAGTTTCCCAGCGAGATTGAATCAGAAATGAAGAGATCCGCGGAAGAACCAGAGCAGCCGACAAAAAACTACGTAGTCTCTTCACGTCCCAAATACTGCAGTGTCTCAAGATGAAATACGGAACTGAGACGTCGTGGCTCTCTCAAAGCTTCATGAAAAGGTTGAAAGTCACCCAAACGGCAATGGGCTATGTTCGGAGTTTCCCGGCAAGATCGAATCGGAAATGAAGAGATCCGCTGAGACATAGCCCAAAGAATGGTTAAACTATACTGGCAATGGGCGGGGCACATTGCTCGCAGAACCGATATGGCTGATGGGGCCGAAGAGTCATTGAGTGACGATCGCGTACAGGAAAGCGCAGCGTGGGTAGCTCCCGCACCCCGGGTAACAGCAATGGGTAGGTGGGGCCCCAAAAGGTGGACCGACGACCTGATGAAGGCGGCGGGAACCCGTTCGATAAGGACACCGCAGGACCGATCGTTGTGACGATCCTTGGGGAGGCTTATGTCCAGCAGTGTGACGTCCATCGGCTGAGATGATGATGATGATCAAGTATATAATACATAGGTCAATACATATAAATCCCTCTCGGAATAGTTAGCAACACTGCTACAACAACCGTCTTGCTCGTAGCTGTCTTGCATGTAGGTAGGTAATTTATTTATCTTAGTAAATGAATAAAACTTATTTAAAATAATAATATTATATAATTATATTAAGTCCTGATCGATCCTGAGCTTCGCCAATCTATTCCTGATGAAAAAAGTCAATTTGGTTGGAAAAAAATGTTTTTATTTTTTTATATTTTCAAACCCCTATATCTCCGAAAGTATACCACTTAAGGTCATTTTACCAACGTATATTTTCTGTTTGTAATAATTTTCCCTGTCGATTGGCACATGTTTCATCAGTGGCCGCAAAATCGTGATTTTTTCAAAATGGCGGGAAGTAGGTATGCCACCTTCCATACTGAAATGTTCGAAGCTCTTTGCGAAAAAATTCTTTAATATTTTGAAAAAAATTACCTATCTAAACAAACTACTTTCTAGTTTTGCGTTAATTCATTAACACGTTGTATATCGAAGAAAACATAATTTTCTCAAACATGCTTGGAAATGTGAGCATTATTTTGACAACCTTCTTCGAGATAAATCGAAATTGCTGTACTGGCCAAATACATGCGCGCAGCGGCCGGCAATGTTTGTATGAAAATCCATATCTGTCGTGTTTAGCGACCAAATAAATTACATACTAAACTCATATCTGTCGTGTAATTTAAAAATGGAACGATCTTTTTCTCCGAAACATGGCGACCAAGGAGGTAACTCATCAAAGGTTTTATTTAAAGAGCAACCTGCCTTAGTGGCATACCTACTGTCCGCCATTTTGAAAAAATCACGGTTTTGCGGCCACTGATGAAACATATGCCAATCGACAGGGAAAATGATTACAAACAGAAAATATACTTTGGTAAAATGACCTAAGTGGTATACTTTCGGAGATATAGGGGTTTGAAAATAATAAAAAAAAAACATTTTTTTCCACCCAAATTGACTTTTTTGATCAGGAATAGATCAGCAAAGCTCAGGATCAATCAGGACATAGTATAATTACATAATATTATTATTATAAATAAGTTTTATTCATTTACTATGATAAATAAAATACCTATCTACAGGCAAGACAGCTACTCGAGCAAGACGGTTGTTGTAGCAGTGTTGCTAACTATTCCGAGAGGGATTTATTATGTATTTACCTATGTATTAAATACTTGATCATCATCATCATCATCATCTCAGCCGATGGCCGTCACACTGCTGGACATAGTCCTCCCCAAGGATCGTCACAACGACCGGTCTTGCCGGTGTCCTAATCGAACGGGTTCCCGCCGCCTTCATCAGGTCGTCGGTCCACCTTTTGGTGCCCAACCTACCCAGAGCTATTACCCGGGGTGCGGGATGCGGGAGCTACCCACGCTGCGCTTTCCGGTAGGCGATCGCCACTCAACGGCTCTTCGGCCCCATCGGTTCTGCGAGCAATGTGCCCCGCCCATTGCCACTATAGTTTAGCAATTCTTTGGGCTATGTCTCAGCGGATCTCTTCATTTCCGATTCGATCTTGCCGGGATACTCCGAACATAGCCCATTGCCTTTTGGATGACTTTCAACCTTTTTATGAAGCCTTGAGAGAGCGACGACCGACGTCTCAGTTCCGTTATTCATCTTGAGACACTGCGGTATTTTGGACGTGAAGAGATTACGTAGCTTTCCAACGTTGCCTTGCCGAGTCGGATTCGACAGCAGGCCACTTCTGCGGCGGTGGGCTAGGCTGTAAAGCTTGGTCTCCACCAGCTTACTCTCGCCAATGAGCCTCCTGGCTCTGCGTTCAGCCGAGTCGAGTGCGTCAAGTTGATACTTGGCTGAGCCATCCCACAGGTGGCAGCAGTACTCTGATACATGATCGAACCTGAGCTTTATACAACATTAAGAGCTGTCCAGGAGTTTAATACCGCTTCACCTTGTTTAAGATACCCAGCTTTTTGGCCGCAGTTTGAGCCTTAGACTCGATGTCAGCGCCGAAGTTGAGTTTCGTGGTCATGGTCAACCTCATGCCCAGAAGCCCAAGACTGTCGGAAACAGGGACAGATGTACCCCGGATAGAAGGAGTCAGATTAAACGGACTCCTTTTTGCGGTGAACATACAAGCCTGTGTTTTGGTGGCGTTGAAGTTGACTAAATTATTGTCACCCCACTGGGAGACAAAACTTAAAAGTCAAGTTTGTCCGCTCCACCATGGCCTACCTCCGCGAACGTATTTCATCTCCACTGGCCCTTGCGCCGGATACATATCTCTCCGTGACAGTACTGTCATCTGCATACCCAACAATACCTGACACAAGGAGGTCATTGATGTGTAGCAGGAAAAGTGTCGCAGAACAGACCCTTGAGGAACCCCAGCATCAATTGCCATAAGGTCTGAAGAGCAGCTGTCAATGACGACTCTAATCGACCGTTCTCTCAAGAAATCAGATATCCAGCTGCAAAGATCAGCGGGGATACCATAAGCAAGAAGCTTGCTCAGCAAACTAGCGTGCCTTACCCTGTCAAAGGCCTTCAAGATGTCAAGTGATACGGTAAGTGCTTCACCGTGTTTCTCGATGGCCTCGCCCCTGCAGTGCGTGACATACACAAGAATATCCCCAGTCGATCGCCCCCGGCGGAAGCTATATTGGCGATCACTGAGTAGATCATTATCTTCTAGGTATGTCAGCAACTTACTGTTAATTATTCTTTCCATGACTTTACAGAGAATGGAAGTAATGGCGATAGGTCGGTAGTTGCAGGGGTCCGCACGACTGCCCTTCTTGGGTACCGGTTGCACATTCGCAAGCTTCCAGGATTTAGGCACTGTTCTTGTTCTGAAAGAGAGGCGATACAGGCGTGTTAGAACAGGAGACAACTCAGGCGCACAATATCTCAACACTCTTGCAGGTATACCATCAGGACCACTGGCCTTATTCACATCTAGACAACGCAATGCTCTGAGGACCTCTTTTGTACGTATTATGATCTCTGGCATCGAAGAATCACAACGAGGGATGGTTGCTGACTGTTTGGCACCAGCGTCCAGACGTGAATTGCTCGCAAACAGAGAAGCAAATAAATTAGCTTTCTCAGTTGCGGAGTGAGCCAGCGACCCATCAGGTTTCTGCATGGGAGGCAAAGTGGGACGGCAAAAATTGGATTCGACCGATTTTGAAAGGGACCAGAACTGTTTACTACCAGAAGGGTAGGATGCCAGTCTGACTCCAATGCGGCTGACATGATCGAATCGTGCCTTCTGGATCACCCGTTTGCAGTACTTGACGGCAGAATTAAAGGCCCTCTTTTTAGGCGCGAACCCTACGAGCTCTATCTTTTTGGTCGCGAGCTTGGAACCATGCTTGGTAGGCGGATTCCTTTTTAGCTTCAGCGCGAGCACTATCCGCATTGTTCCAAGGTTGGGCTTTGTGACCGAGTGCGATGTCGGAAAATGAAATATAATATTCCATTCCCAGTACCAGTACCATTGCAATTACGTCCGCAACCGCATCAGCTGAACTGGCAGGGTCACTCGAAGAAAAACACACTTGCCGCCACGGGTAAGACGCAAAGAAGTGCCGCATCTCATCCCAATCTGCCGACCCGTATCGCCAGACTCGCCTCGTGCCCTTAGGGCTGTCATCGGGAGGTGAGCAAGAGAGAGATCAACACGGATTTCACCAGACAGTGATCGGACGTTCCCAGTGGGGCAGAGATCGATACGGAGTGACTGTCTGGATCTGATGTCAGCAGAAGGTCCAAACAATTGGGCGTATGGCCATCAACATCCGGTACCCGCGTTGCTTGATTTGCCTCTGAGTAACACTGTACCGGGAAACTCATTTTGGAGGGTAGCGGGATCCGAAGCACGGTGACAGTCGTTGGCCAACCGCAGTTAGTAGGGGGCCCAAGTAGTGTGCTAGCCACGTGTGAAAGGATGCCCTACGTGTGAGAGACGCCCGAACCCCGCCGCAATGGCCACCGGGTCCTCCCTTCCGGTCGCCAACTGGCACGGTGGAGCATTGTGTGGGGCAGCCTTTCACACGTGGCTAGCACACTACTTGGGCCCCCTACTAACTGCGGTCGGCCAACGACTGTCACCGTGCTTCGGATCCCGCTACCCTCCAATAGCCCAGTCATTTTACGGTTTGAGCCGGGACTAATTACTAATTGCATTTTTTTTTCGCTATAATATTGAAGAGCCAATTTGAGCTTAAAAATGTACCAAAATAAAAATAAAATTACGTCATCAACAGTTCCAATTTTAAAATATAGATATTATCTCGTTCTAAAAAACCTGATGATAAATTTTTTTTGCACCTGTTTAAGGCATCATACATACTTCAAACAGGGTGTAAATATTTTTGTCTACTTAGAAGGTTTTGAAAAATAATTCGTATTTTCTAAAAAATACCTCATTTTTTTAATTTTAATGCCTATTTTATTGATCAAAAATAATATATATTGTTAAATGTAATTCAAATGAGTGCATTGGTATTAATATCATTAATTTAAAAGCCTTCTGGGACACACAATTTTGATTTCTATGTTGCGTAGCAATTTTTTTTTTAATATGGTTTAGGATAGTATTTTTGTCACTAAATGGTGCCGGTAACAGTTTAAAAGTCCAATTAATAATTACTCCCTACCCCGCCTAACAAAACTCCGTAAAATGACTGGCCTACAAAATGAGTTTCCCGGTACAGTGTTGCTCAGAGGCAAATCAAGCAACGCGGGTACCGGATGTTGATGGCCATACGCCCAATTGTTTGGACCTTCTGCTGACATCAGATCCAGACAGTCACTCCATATCGATCTCTGCCCCACTAGGAACGTCCGATCACTGTCTGGTGAAATCCGTGTTGATCTCTCTCTTGCTTTCCTCCCGATGACAGCCCTAAGGGCACGAGGCGAGTCTCGCGATACGGGTCGGCAGATTGGGATGAGATGCGGCAATTCTTTGCGTCTTACCCGTGGCGGCAAGTGAGTTTTTCTTCGAGTGACCCTGCCAGTTCTGCTGATGCGGTTGCGAACGTAATTGGAATGGTACTGGTACTGGGAATGGAATATTATATTCCATTCTCCGACATCGCACTCGGTCACAAAGCCCAACCTTGGTACAATGCGGATTGTGCTCGCGCTGAAGCTAAAAAGGAATCCGCCTACCAAGTATGGTTCCAAGCTCGCGACCAAAAAGATAGAGCTCGTAGGGTTCGCGCCTAAAAAGAGGGCCTTTAATTCTGCCGTCAAGTACTGCAAACGGGTGATCCAGGAGGCTCGATTCGATCATGTCAGCCGCATTGGAGTTAGACTGGCATCCTACCCTTCTGGTAGTAAACAGTTCTGGTCCCTTTCAAAATCGGTCGAATCCAATTTCTGCCGTCCCACTTTGCCTCCCATGCAGAAACCTGATGGGTCGCTGGCTCACTCCGCAACTGAGAAAGCTAATTTATTTGCTTCTCTGTTTGCGAGCAATTCACGTCTGGACGCTGGTGCCAAACAGCCACCAACCATCCCTCGTTGTGATTCTTCGATGTCGGAGATCATAATACGTACAAAAGAGGTCCTCAGAGCATTGCGTTGTCTAGATGTGAATAAGGCCAGTGGTCTTGATGGTATACCTGTAAGAGTGCTGAGATATTGTGCGCCTGAGTTGTCTCCTATTCTAACACGCCTGTATCGCCTCTCTCTCTCAGAACAAGAACGGTACCAAAATTCTGGAAGCTTGTAAATGTGCAATCGGTACCCAAGAAGGGCAGTCGTGCCGACCCCTGCAACTACCGACCTATCGCCATTACTTCCATTCTCTGTAAAGTCATGGAAAGAATACTTAACAGTAAGTTGCTGACATACCTAGAAGATAATGATCTACTCAGTGATCGCCAATATAGTTTCCGCCGGGGGCGATCGACTGGGGATATTCTTGTGTATGTCACGCACTGCAGGGGCGAGGCTATCGAGAAACACGGTGAAGCACTTACCGTATCACTTGACATCTTGAAGGCCTTTGACAGGGTAAGGCACGCTAGTTTGCTGAGCAAGCTTCTTGCTTATGGTATCCCCGCTGATCTTTGCAGCTGGATATCTGATTTCTTGAGAGAACGGTCGATTAGAGTCGTCATTGACAGCTGCTCTTCAGACCTTATGGCAATTGATGCTGGGGTTCCTCAAGGGTCTGTTCTGCGACACTTTTCCTGCTACACATCAATGACCTCCTTGTGTCAGGTATTGTTGGGTATGCAGATGACAGTACTGTCACGGAGAGATATGTATCCGGCGCAAGGGCCAGTGGGGATGAAATACGTTCGCAGAGGGAGGCCATGGTGGAGCGGACAAACTTGACTTTTAACTTTTGTCTCCCAGTGGGGTGACAATAATTTAGTCAACTTCAACGCCACCAAAACACAGGCTTGTATGTTCACCGCAAAAAGGAGTCCGTTTAATCTGACTCCTTCTATCCGGGGTACATCTGTCCCTGTTTCCGACAGTCTTGGGCTTCTGGGCATGAGGTTGACCATGACCACGAAACTCAACTTCGGCGCTGACATCGAGTCTAAGGCTCAAACTGCGGCCAAAAAGCTGGGTATCTTAAACAAGGTGAAGCGGTACTAAACTCCTGGACAGCTCTTAATGTTGTATAAAGCTCAGGTTCGATCATGTATGGAGTACTGCTGCCACCTGTGGGATGGCTCAGCCAAGTATCAACTTGACGCACTCGACTCGGCTGAACGCAGAGCCAGGAGGCTCATCGGCGAGAGTAAGCTGGTGGAGACCAAGCTTTATAGCCTACCCCACCGCCGCAGAAGTGGCCTGCTGTCGAATCCGACTCGGCAAGGCAACGTTGGAAAGCTTCGTAGTCTCTTCACGTCCAAAATACAGCAGTGTCTCAAGATGAATAACGGAACTGGGACGTCGGTCGTCGCTCTCTCAAGGCTTCATAAAAAGGTTGAAAGTCATCCAAAAGGCAATGGGCTATGTTCGGAGTATCCCGGCAAGATCGAATCGGAAATGAAGAGATCCGCTGAGACATAGCCCAAAGAATTGCTAAACTATAGTGGCAATGGGCGGGGCACATTGCTCGCAGAACCGATGGGGCCGAAGAGCCGTTGAGTGGCGATCGCGTACCGGAAAGCGCAGCGTGGGTAGCTCCCGCATCCCGCACCCCGGGTAATAGCTCTGGGTAGGTTGGGCACAAAAAGGTGGACCGACGACCTGATGAAGGCGGCGGGAACCCGTTCGATTAGGACACTGGCAAGACCAGTGGTTGTGACGATCCTTGGGGAGGACTATGTCCAGCAGTGTGACGGCCATCGGCTGAGATGATGATGATGATGATGATCAAGTATTTAATACATAGGTAAATACATAATAAATCCCTCTCGGAATAGTTAGCAACACTGCTACAACAACCGTCTTGCTCGAGTAGCTGTCTTGCCTGTAGATAAGTATTTTATTTATCATAGTAAATGAATAAAACTTATTTATAATAATAATATTATGTAATTATACTATGTGCTGATCGATCCTGAGCTTTGCTGATCTATTCCTGATCAAAAAAGTCAATTTGGGTGGAAAAAAATGTTTTTTTTTTTTATTATTTTCAAACCCCTATATCTCCGAAAGTATACCACTTAGGTCATTTTACCAAAGTATATTTTCTGTTTATAATCATTTTCCCTGTCAATTGGCATATGTTTCATCAGTGGCCGCAAAATCGTGATTTTTTCAAAATGGCGGAAAGTAGGTATGCCACCTTCCATACTGAAATGTTCGAAGCTCTTTCGAACTGGCATGCAAATAGAAAGCTGTTTATTGAAAAAAAAAATTGTTGTTCGTTGTTCGTCATTGATTTTGATAAAAAGAGTTTTAATTTTCGCGAATTATTTGAGAAAATTTACTGTTTTAATTTCCGCGCATTATTTGAGAAAAGTACTATACAAGCCTTGGCCACAACTAGGCATTGATGGACTTACGTATGTGTGCCTCGGCTTCGCCTCGGCCCACATTAACACGTTCGTCCATCAATGCCTCTGTTGCTGGCCGCTGCAGTAATGTACTATTCTTATTTCAAGAAATCTTTTTTACCCGTGTAGAAATAGGTAGGACATGGCAAGGTGAGGTCACGGCAGCAAAGCATTGTTCGAGTGGTGGCTGAGGGAAGGGAAGCGAAGTGGGAGTCGTTTGGTGGCACGATAGGTTGACGATACAGGGCCTCTACCCTGGAATTCGAACTTCGCAATTGCGTGAACGTTTTCGATCCAATATCAACTTTTATTACAATGAAGTTCGGTTGGACCGAAACAGTCTCTATACTTATATCGAAAATCGAAAGTCCGGGTGCATGGCCAGAGGGTCGCGGGAGTTGAAAATTGTCTACATGCATGGCGTAACAAAGCATAGTAATATTTAAAGTAGTTGTTTAAAAAACTCAAAAAAATACGCAAAAAAAAATCTGTTGTCCCACACATTTGAGTCGAACAGGTACGTACTGCAGATTTATTTTCTAGATAGCGAAATAGATTTTATAGTGAAAGTTATTCAGTTTGATGGTCTAATTTAAACCACCCTCTTAAATCTTACTAGTGTGTTTTGTTACACCCTGTAAACGAGTAGGTGAATTGTTATGTGAATTGTACTATATAGCGTACCTTACCTACTATGTTGTTGTTGTATGTATGTTATTCAAATTCGACCCCATCTTCGTCCTGAGTCAAGAGCAAACCCATACGTAATAAAAAAAAACAAATTTAAGAAATTTTTATTTTCATTTTTTTACCGACTTCAACAGAACAAAAGGAGGAGGTTCTCAATTCGACCAGTATGTTTTTTTTGTATGTTTGTTACATGATTATTCGTCAATTATGAATTAACTTTGTGATGATTCGTTTTCTGTTTGGTAGATCATACTTCATTTCAGTTTTAAAATGACTAAGAAGTTTATTTATTTATTTTCATTCATACTGAATACAATAACAACAAAAACACTCACAATTAATAATTAATACGAAAGCTGCACTCATCCAGCGTAAAATTTTAATAATTTTCGTCCAGATTTCTCTCTGAAAAAAAAAACGGAGGCTTCTTTTTTTTTAACTCATAATACTCTCGGGTGCCCTCTGTCACGTAGAGGTGTCGCAAAAACGTGCCGAGACACATCCAGCCTAACCCTTAATGTGCCTACTCAGACAGAACACTGCCTGGTATGACGAATACATAAAAGTTTTTTGGGTTAAGTGAAAATATTGAAATACGAAAAAAAGGTTTTTCTGAAAGAGCCCAAGGCTGAAGCTTTGAATAAGAAATGATCTAGAAATGTATGTGCTGTGATGGAGAGCTATTTTTAAGTTCATGTGATGTAAAAACCAGCTTAGTGCAAATCAGAATTGCGCACGAAGGGTTCCGTACCATTATCGAGCAAAAAATGACAAAAAAATAACGTTTGTTGTAGGTATGGGAGCCCCACTTAAATATTTATTTTATTCTGTTATTAGCATTTTTATTATAGCAGCAAAAAAATACATCATCTCTAGAAATGTCAACTGTCTAGCTATCACGGTTCATGAGCATGAGATGACTGGTGACAAACAGACAGACGGACAGTGGAGTCTTAGTAATAGGGTTCCGTTTTTACCCTTTGGGTAGGGAACCCTAAAAATGAATGTTATGATAATGATAAAATTAAGGTACCTAGTTCTAGAGTTAAGACTGCGGTTAAGTGTGTTCTTGTGTAGCATGATCGTATAGCAAGCGATAAGAACAACAAACACTGCTCGGATTGAGTTTTTCTCTAGTCTGATCAATCTAAACAGAGTGGGAAGTTTTAATCACATTTTGTCCAACTGATCATTTGAACTCTGTGTAACTGTACTCTATGAAATGAAATGACGATGACGTCAGAACGATTGCTATGTGACATAACTTTGAAAAAAAAAATTGTTTGATAGTGAGTCGAAAAAACGGGATCAACTCTTCCCACTGATCAGATTTATCGGAAAAAGCGATCAGACCATCGAGAAAGAACTCACAAATTTTCAAATATAAATCTCTTAAAAATGTCGAACATACCAACATTTTACGGTTTGAGCCGGGACTAATTAATAATTGTTTTTTTTTTCGGTATAATATTGAAGAGCCAATTTGAGCTTCGAAATGTAGCAAAATAAAACAAAATCACGTCAGCAACAGTTCCAATTTTGAAATTTTGATATTATCTCGTTCTAAAAAACCTGATGGTAATTTTTTTTTTGCACATATTTAAGGCTTTACCATTATACATACTTAAACATGGTGTAATAATTTTTGTCTACTTAGAAGGTTTTGAAAAATACATTCGTATCTAAACTATTGTAAAACTGTAACAGAAGTGTGTCTGTACATTGAAGATATTTACAAAAAAAAATTACGACATGGTTTTTAGGTGTCCCTGATTCCAAATCACATATTTTTGGATTTTTTGTCTGTCTGTTTGTTTGTTTGTTTGTTTGTTTGTTTGTTTGGGTGTTTGTTTGTTCGAGTATCACGCAAAAACTACTGAACCGATTTTGATGAAACTTTGTTTGTTTGAAAGCTTATCATCTGACTTAAAATCTGGTATAGAATTTATGCGGACGAAGTCGCGGGTAAAAGCTCGTTTTCTAATAAATACCTAATTTTTTCAATTTAAATGCCTATTTTATTGCTCAAAAATAATTTTTATTGTTAAATTTGATTACTGGACTGAGATGGCACAGAAAAGAGATGAATGGCGTGCTTTGTTGTCGGAGGCCAAGACCCACTTCGGGTCCCTGAGCCATCATAGTAAGTAAGTTTAATTTAATTTTATTTAATATTATTAATTTAAAAACCTTCTGGGACACAAAATTTTGATTTCTATGTTGCGTAGCAAATTTTTGTAAATATGGTTTAGGAAAGTATTTTTGTCAATAAATGGTGCCGGTTACAGTTTAAGAGTCCAATTAATAATTACTCCCTACCCCGCCTAACAAAACTCCATAAAATTACTGGCCTATGAAGATTATCTTGTTTTTTTTGTAGGTGAAACCACGTAATAATACTACACGAAGAACATGAAACTCATTTCACTTCTGAAACCTCTTTACCTAATGCTAAAGTTTATGTGGTTGATAGTTAGAGTGTTTCTGAATATGCTGAATGAGATTGCAGTCGACAGTTGATATACTTGTTGGTAGCTATGTACGTAAAAGCATGATATTCAATTCCACAAAACCCCAGGTCATAGTCTCTCAGTATGATTCGTTTCATATATTGCTACTGGGAATTCATGCTTTGAATTAAATCAGAGTGGTTTCTAGAAGTACTTGGTACTTTACAAGATAAATAAAGCACAATATTTTTCTTAAGAAAATTTTGTTACTTCGTGATTTAGGTAAAACAGGAGTACGATTTTTGAATCTCATACGTTAAACTAAGCAGTTGAAAATGCATGGAGATACGCATCTTTCTACAACTGATTTGAATTTCAGAAATCGGTCCACCCGGTTGGGCACTACGATGCCACAGAAACACAGAGCGACAGACAGACAGACAGTCGTCGACAGTTTTTCGTCGATGGTTAAAAAACTTATAATTGGTAAAAAAATCATAAAATGCAGACCACTACGGTACAATTCACGGGTCACAGCAGCGTCATCAGATTTGATTTGAGTCTAACGTAAAAAAAAAGTCAAACGAATACCGAGCGTTCAAAGTGACGTCAAACGATGGACGCGTAGCTTTGGGGCTGTCATGTCGTATAGGTGATTTAATTTAGTTGCGAATCCGGCTCGGTTGGCATTTTCTGGGAACAGGATAGTAGTGAAAAAGCATTTTATTTACAGCGTGTAAAGTGGTGTCATACCGAGAAATCAATATTATTAATTTTTAGGCTATAAATTAAGAAAGGAATAATCTGTTTATCGTGAAATTTGAAAAATGTAATTAATGAAGCAGCACTTCAGGCATAGCGTAAATATCTTCAGGCCAGCATACACCGGGTCCAATTTTGAGCAGCCTCGAGAACTGTGGTGGGTGGCACAAACGGCCCACGATGGGCATGTCCCTTAGCCATGAGGTTACACCTTATGCTGTACGAGTATGTACATGAATGCAAATAAATGACTATGAAACTATCAATCCAAAAATGAAACGGATACACAAATTTCGGCGTCTCTCTAATTTACTAGGAAGTTCATCTGTGGCATGGTGGCATCCAGATAACACACATAGGCATAGTCACTCTTCTATTTATGTGGAGTTTCAAAGTCAACATTTATGTGACGAATTATGTCATCATTATCATCACAGCCTATAGACATAGCCCGGACACTGCATAAAGAAATTGACAAGATGACGTCACCACAGGCGAAACCAAAGAAATTGAACCTTAAGTCTTCTTTGTAGAACCACTGCGCGGTAACCAGAGGGCGATAGAGGGGGTGCGGTAAAAAGTTGGTGGGAGGAAGGGAGTTTCCGTACTGTATCTAGTAATAGCTACTCTTTCTTATACTGTGCTATAGGTATAAGTCCCACTGCAGGGCACATACCTGGTTTCGCTTTTGGATTTTCTTTGCTTTTGGTGACGTCATCTTGTCAATTTCTTTATGCAGTGTCCGGGCTATGCCTATAGGCTGTGATGATGATGATGACATAATTCGTCACATAAATGTTGACTTTGAAACTGCACTTAAATAGAAGAGTGCTACTTTTCCCGATTCTGACATCTCACCAGTTGAAAGGTTAACAAATCAAAATAAAAGAAAAGAGTTCTGCAAAATTTACAAAACACCTAGTTTGTTTTCATTATTCCCAAAAATACTATTTAAATACCAACAAACACGAATTTAGCAGAGAAATATTTCCTTTGAACTCTTGGAATGCGCAACGGAAATTCGATTTCAAACTTTTCTCAAGATCTTTGATGAAGCAAAGCGGAACATTTTCTTGAGTATTGTGTGAGAAAGGCGTCCCGGTCGTCGCCTTCTCTATTATTACTGTTAACTTTTTTGCTTTTCTACAGCGAGATAAAAAGCGTAGTTTATGCTTGTCATTTTGTTTCTTTAGTTTAGATGATGCGACGGTTTGTAATATTATGTTACTTGCAGTAAACGCTTGCTTCTTTAGCTTGAAATTTAATTTAGGATAGCTAACTTAGCTAACCATGTCTTGTTTGTTATCTACGGTGTTGCCTTTAAGAGCGATGATAGCCCATACGGAAGAGAGCTAGCGCCTCAATCCTGAGGCCGCAGTTCGATTCCTGGCCTGTACCACTAAGTTCTTCGGAATTTATGTACGGTTGTATTTATCATTTACTAGCTCGGCGGTGAAGGAAAACATCGTGAGGAAACCTGCATTCCCGAGAATGAAAAGAAAATACCATAAGTTCGGAGGTATGCGTAAATATGGGTGAGCTTGGGGCGAACACAAAAGGACCAGCGCTGGTCTCCGTGTTACAACGACCCTTGCTTGCAATAGCCCAACCACAAATAATAATAAGGTGTCTTCACTACACACCAAAGTTGCCGACCCGCCCAAAGTTGGATACCTACCAAAAGCTTTTATGTAGGTAAAGTACTAATCTGTAAAATCGCGCTAGTGGACAATCTATGTTGCATCATGTGATCATTTTGTGCGCTGCGAAAAGCTTTGTCTCTGTGGGACCAAGAACGCTCAAAAAACTTGTCGAAGCTTATGGGTTATTTACTCATTATTACACATGTCCATAGTCTCAGCCCACCTCTCTCTGGATAAAAGACGTAAATTTGTGCAATAGTACATTACTGCAGCGGCCAGCAACAGAGGCATTGTTGGACGAACGTGTAAATGTGGGCTGAGGCGAAGCCGAGGCACACATACGTAAGTCCATCAATGCCTAGTTGTGGCCAAGGCTTGTATAGTACTTTTCTCAAAAAATGCGCGGAAATTAAAACAGTAAATTTTCTCAAATAATTCGCGGAAATTAAAACTCTTTTCGAAATCAATGACGAACATCGAACAACAATTAACAGTTTTTTTTTTTTCAATAAACAGTTTAAGTTCTATTTGAAAGCCAGTTCGAAATTTAAATAAAACCTTTGATAAGTTACCTCCTTGGTCGCCATGTTTCGGAGAAAAAGATCGTTTCATTTTTAAATTAACGACAGATAGATATGAGTTTAGTATGTAATTTATTTGGTCGCTAAACACGACAGATATGGATTTTCATACAACATTGCCGGCCGCTGCGCGCATGTATTTGGCCAGTACTGCAATTTCGATTTATCTCAAAGAAGGTTGTCAAAATAAAGCTCACATTTCCAAGCATGTTTGAGAAAATCTATGTAATCCTACTTACGCCTTTTGCAAGACTTTGAAGTTATAGAAATTGAAAAAAATATCCCTATTTGTTGAATCTCCGAGAGACTAACTCGAATTTCAACGAATTATTTACAAACATTACCGTTCAAAGACAATTTTGACTGAGTAGGTAATTTCGTTACCAAAAACCTTGCTTACTTAATACGCAGTTCTTTTCGGATAAATTCAAAATGATTATGGGATTAGAATTTTTCACGGTACATTTATAAACGCAGTTTAAATTTTGTACCGATGATGTCTATTAATTTACTTATACAGGGTGTTAAGGTAAATAGTTGCAACTTCAAGGGGCTGAATAACTTTCACTAAGAATAACTCGTAGAAAAAATATTCGTCACTAGGAGAGGCTCTTTCCTAGCACACCAATTCTGATTGATATCATATTCAGAACATTTCTGACTATCCCTCTGGTAATAAAGTCGTAAGCATTTTTGTTTCGAATAGCAAAAACTATAACAATATCTATCGATGAAATTAAATAAGATGAAAATTTCAATCGCCCGATAAAAAATGTGTAATAAAAAAAATCCGGAATACATTTTAAGTGGCGATTAAACATAATTATGTCCTAAATGTGGTAAACTTTTAGAATGATTATTAGAGCATTTGGTCAGATGTTTGACTATAGGTAGTTAATGTTATTATACATAAATATTATGCAAAATATAACAAACCGTATGAATAGCAGTATTTCTGTTTTCTATAGGTACTATTGGAACAATAAAGCTACTATAGCCACGGAATATAAATAAGAGTCTATAACTATAGAATGATTCCTTGGAAAGCGGCAACTGAAGGTGACATAATAAGGTTTGAAGACCAAAACTATCAGTAAGTTAGCTAGTCACTTTGAATGCAAACTTTGTCTGTTTGTTTCCTTGTAACTCGAGAACCACTGAATGGAATTTAAGGGGCCATAGGTTCAGGCGAATATTTTCTATGAGAAACGCGATTGCTCAGCTCTCCGAAAAGTGCGTGCGTTCGTATTTTCGATTAAAAAGAATTAATAAACGTATACACTAATGTAAAATAAGAAGAATTATAAAACACGAGCTTTTACCCGCGACTTCGTCCGCATAAATTATATACCAGATTTTAAGTCAGATGATAAGCTATCAAACAAAAAATGTTTCATCAAAATCGGTTCAGTAGTTTTTGCGTGATACTCGAACAAACAAACACCCAAACAAACAAACAAACAAACAAACAAACAAACAAACAAACAGACAGACAAAAAATCCAAAAATTGGTGATTTGGAATCAGGGACAGGTAAAAACCATGTCGAAATATTTTTTTTGTAAATATCTTCAATGTACAGACACACTGCTGTTACAGTTTTATAATAGTTTAGATACCTATATCCTTTGGTTTGTCCCCCGCCTGCAATACCTACCTAATAACATTCAAATTACTTATATTTGCTTAATGTTGTTATAGCTGATTAGTGATTATAGATCTTGTTTTTCTATTTTCAGTTAATAGTTTTTTTATGCAGTCGGGTTTTTTGTTTTTCGTAATAATTTAGTTTACTTATTTCATACTTTTTAGGCTTGTGTCGAATTGGTAGCATAAAATTACTATAATAATATACAGGGTGAAATTGATATCATTAGCATCCTTTTAAACTAAGAGTCTACCCATCAAACTGAACAACTTTCACTATGGGAGCAAACCGATCGGAGCAACAAAAAAATTTGCTGTTCCATACTAAACTGCAATGCCTACGCGACACAAATGTATGCAACAGATGATTTTTTTTTGCTCCGTTTGGTTTGCTCCCATAGTAAAAGTTGTTCAGTTTGATGGGTAGACTCTTAGTTTAAAAGGATCCTAATGATATCAATTTCACCCTGTATATATATTTGGAATTTTCTGTTAACTAGCTTTCATTTGATACCCATAATGTAATTTTCCACAAAAAAAAAATTATTGCCCCACTTTTTTTTTACTCGCAGACGCCATAATAAAATAATATAGCCTATGTCACTCTCACGATTTTCACGACACCTCATACGTCAAAATCCGTCAAGCTGTTTAGGCTGAAGGCCGTGCCAAAGAAATATACATACAAACATACAACAATACATACATACATACATACATACATACATACATACATACATACCTACATACATACATACATACATACGCTCGAAAAACATAACTCTCCTTCTGGCGCAGTCGGGTAATAAGTAGTAATAAAATAACAGATAAACTAATGGTGAATATGTGAGTAAAATTCCAGTAATTATAAACGGTTGCAAGTTATTCTGGTTTGAGAAAATAATGTTTAAAATGCGTTATTTTCGTAACATTTCGAAAGGAAATTCTATCGAGTGAAGTAATTCCAATCGTATATTCAATTGATGATTTCACTAGATAAACATGGCCGATGGGGCTGAAAAGTTCTCGAGTGGCGACCGCGTACCGGAAAGCGCAGCGTGGGTAGGCCCCTCACACGGTGGACCGACGACCTTGTGAAGGCGGCGGGAACCCGTTGGATGTGGGCAGCGCAGGACCGGTCGTTATGGCGATCCTTGGGGGAAGCCTATGTCCAGCAGTGGACGTCCATCGGCTGAGATGATGACGATGACTAGATAAACAATTCAAGAATACTGTGTATTTTTCGTTTCGGTAACTTGAATAAATCTTTTAGAAAAACGAAAAATAAGAGTCCCTTTCCCAGATAATTCCGGGACCTATTGGCCCCTTAATACTAATACCATACCAATTCTCTTACACAACGTGTTAATGAATTAACGCAAAATTAGAAAGTAGTTTGCTTAGAATCGAGAGGAGAATCGAATTATCATGGTTTCAACATAGGTATTTTTTTTTCAAAATATTTAATAATTTGTTTGCATAATTTAAAAATGTCTGAACCCGATGTCAACCCACCGCACGGGCACACTCACCCTACTTACTACCAAAACAAGATTATAAAAATGTATCTATGAGTACGTTAGCGCTTTCTTTCAGTGCTGAAAAGATAACAAATCATTTTAACCTCAAAATTTAAAATGCGAATAACTTTAAATTTTAACTATCAAAATAATGAAATTATTTTTTCAATCTAATTATTTTGTTATAAATCAGTTGGGGTGTATGAGGTTTTGCGCTAATTTATTAATACGTTGTATACGTATATTTAGAGGAAGATGTGTATCGTTGCCATGTATCGAAACAAATTGACGGTGCTTGTTCAGACGAACGATACATATAATAATTATGTAGATAGATTATTAACGATTCGCCAATAACATGAATGTTAAAGCTACCTACCACAATTAACTAAATTGGAGCAAGTCAATTTGTCTTACGCTCGTTATTATTATGATTTCATGAACTGCCTGGGGCGACATACATTAATGTTACGGGTAATACGCATATTTGTATAGGTATTGCCTAACACTGTGATATACGGACGTCAAGGCTAATAATATCTAAACTATTATAAAACTGTAACAGAAGTGTGTCTGTACATTGAAGATATTTACAGAAAAAAAATTACGACTTGGTTTTTACCTGTACCTGATTCCAAATCACCAATTTTTGGATTTTTTGTCTGTCTGTTTGTTTGTTTGTTTGTTTATTTGTTTGTTTGTTTGTTTGTTGGAGTATCTATCGGTTGGTATATCAAAAACTAATGAATCGATTTTGATGAAACTTTTTTGTTTGATAGCTTATCATCTTTGGCCTTGGCCTTGTAATCGATCACAAGTTTAATTGGGAGCCCCACATTGAACGGGTCTGCGACAAACTAAGAGCTCTCGTAGCAACATTTTATATCATTGGAAATCGGATTCCATACAAAATAAAACTAATGCTGTATAATTCCCTAGCAGAGTCTATAGTGTCATACGGCCTCTCCAGTTATGGGCGCACGTATAATTCCTACTTGGATTCCATCCTAAAACTACAAACGAAAATCTTAAAATTAATAACCCCATTTCAAACCAAGTTGAAATACACCGAAAATGATAAACTTTTATTAAAACATTGCAATACACTACCAGTCCATACTAAAGTAAAACACAACCTACTAAAAGAGCAATTTTTCAACTTCAACTTAAAAAATTTAGTAAAACACCCTATACAAACGAGACACACTGTGCAAAAAAAACTCGTCATCACCCGAGCGACCAACTGCTACGGCGAGCGGACTAGCGCGTACCTGATCCCGCGACTGATTAATTCTTTACCTACCGACGTTAGGGACGCATTATCTCAAAATAACATTAACCATAAACTAAAAACCTATTTCATATCCAAACTAAGTTAGATGGAAGGAAACTTTTACCATGTTTCTATTTATATTTATTATAACTGAGCTTTGTATCTAGTTAATGTACTGTTTATTGTTTGATTTGTAAAAACTGTGCAGAATTATTTATGTCACCTAAAAATCTCTTTTGGTTTATGTGATGTATTATTTAAGTCGTGTCAATTCATGTATCTGGTAAATAAATAAATACAAATACAAAAAATCTGACTTAAAATCTGATATATAATTTATGCGGACGAAGTCGCGGGTAAAAGCTCGTACTCTATATTTTTCTATTTATAACGTTGTTAACGTAGTTTGGTATGATATGAAAAAACGATATAGGTAAAGTTTCTTCAGCGCTGTAAATTTTTTAAAGGGCTGGTCTGGCCATCAATATACAGGGTATAAGGAAAAGTATCATTAACCTTTAAACCACACACACTACCCATCAAACTGAACAACTTTTACTTTTGGAGCTTTGTCAAAACAAACAAAAAATCTGCTGTTCCGTACTAAACTGCAATACCTACTCAACTCAAACGTATGGAACAGCAGACTATTATTTTGTTTTTATCGGTTTGCTCCCATAGTAAAAGTTGTTCAGTTTGATGGATAGAGTAAGTGGTTTAAAGTTTAATGAAACTTTTCCTTACACCCTGTATTTAAAAAAAAAGTAAGATCTTAAAACCAATTTACTAACTAAAATAACCGAACAAGTAAAATCTATGTAACTTGGGTTGCTATTTTGTTAAATTATGTTTTTTTTTTTCACAAGTCTCTAAAACGCTGACACAAGAGAACTGGCAACTTGCATAAGTCACGTTTTTGCCCAAAAATAAAATCCTTAGCAGGTACGAAGTAAAAATTATATAAAATTTTTATTTACACTTGCTTTCTACTAATATGATAAACGTCTTGAAAAGTAAAGAGAAAACAGTAAAGTTTAAAGCATTAATGTACATTGGTTCATGGAATAAACTTAAATGTTTTACATAGAATATAATTACGAAGATTTATAAAGCTTTGAAATTTTTCATACAACATTTTCAAAGCTTTATATCTTCGTAATTATATTATTAACGAGCTTTTACCCGCGACTTGTCCGCATAAATTATATACCAAATTTTAAGTCAGATGATAAGCTATCAAACAAAAAAAAATTCATCAAAATCGGTTCAGTAGTTTTTGCGTGATACTCGAACAAACAAACACCCAAACAAACAAACAAACAAACGAACCAACGAACAAACAAACAGACAGACAAAAAATAATCAAAATTGGTGATTTGGAATCAGGGATGGGTAAAAACCATGTATTAATAATTTTTTTTTTTAAATATCTTCAACGTAGACACATTTCTGTTACAGTTTTATAATAGTTTAGATTGCAAATGTTATTTGATACGCAACATCTAGATTTTCTAAACTATTTTTCCATGTATAAAATATTACTTTTATTAATTCCGTCTACGCGTATTGTGCGTCAAACGTTTGTAGGGACTGAAACCACCTTAAATACGTTTTGGCAAGTGTGCAAGAACATTTGATGACTGTAGGAATATCTATCTATCTGGTAGAGTAACTAAGTAGTACAAAACGTGAACAATATTTAACTATTACACGGAAGTTTGCCAATATTGCGGGGTATCAGCAGTTGATTAACTTATACTGTGTCAATAAACAACTTTCCTGAGTCAGCTTATACTGTCTGTTTATTTGCAATATTCGATAATATACTTAGTAAATTATATTCAGCAAACATTTACAGAAATACTATTGACTACAAGTCTAATATAAAATGTAACCACATTTTTGTCCGAATTGACACATCATCATTCTCTTGCCCATTTCCCATTATTTGGGGCAATATGTCATCCTCTTCCATTTGTTCGGTTTTTTTTTTGTTTAATCTTTCCAAAAAAAAAGCTAGGTTAAGACGATAGCATAAGCATATGCTCACGATTATATTCCCCGAGGGGAAAGTCAGAGATATTCTGAAACTTCAGAACATCCACGTTTCACTAGTAGTACCGAAACTCTGTCCAGTGTGACGGGGAGTGAGCCCGTCGCCACTTGTAATGGACAGTAGGTACGATACATGCCTCGAAATTGAAGCATGCAGGTTTCCTCACGATGTTTACGAACGAGCCCGCGAAGACGATAGCGCGCTTTATAAACGAAAAATATTTAATATTTTTTTAGTTTTCTCCCTATTTTACAAATTAAATTTCATATACAGGGTGTAACAAAACACCCTAGTAATACTTAATGAGGTGCTTCAGACCATCAAACTGAACAACTTTCACTATGGAGCCAACGTCGAGAAAAAATAAAAAAATTAGCTGTCCCATACATTTGAGTCGAGCCGGTACTGCAGTTTTGTGAGAAACAGTTGATTTTTATCTCGCGATTTCGAAGTTGGCTCCATAGTAAAAGTTTTTCAGTTTGATGGTCTGAAGCACCCCCTAAAGTATTACTAGGGTGTTTTGTTACAGCCTGTAGGTACCGAAAAGGGTTTTGTTCGAAAAGCTTTTCTTTATCTTTTCTGTTCGAAAACTTTTCTTTATCTTAGTATGAAGACATTACATTCTTTATAACCACAAAGAAGCTTGTGTGATTACTTCGATTCATCAAAACTACTTACTTTATAGCTAAGATCATGGAGCAGCTTTATTCTCAATCTTTATTTCTAGAAGCTAACTAGAAAAATGTACTAAAAATACACTAAAGCCACCGCTATCCACGCATTTTTCTTTTTGGCTTTTCCCAAAGCCTTTAAATTGTCAGCTATGTATTTTCCGATCCTAAGCCTACAAAATGACCGCTCTAAATGGGGGCAATGTATTGCAGGACAGGTTAAATAAAGCTACTTTATAAGTAAAATAAGGGAAGGTAACATAATATGGTAGTTATGGATCGTATTTAAAAAAGTTACAAAAATAGTTGTCATTCTTTTTATTGCATAAAAATATTTGAACGAGTTTTGTTACACAGTTGGGCCACAATATGGGGCTATACTATACACATCCATTTTAATGAGGCATTTTCATTAAAAAAATTGTTCATTAAAACTGGAAGGATGGCGTTTTTGTTTAAAATACTCGTAAGTAACCAGTTGTAAATTCAACAAAATTAATATTTATAATTTAGTCAGATAGATTTAGTACATCGTGAGGAAACCTGCATGCTTCTATTTCGAGGCATGTATTGTACCTACTGTCCATTACAAGTGGCGATGGGCTCACTCCCCGCTCCACTGGACAGAGTTTTCGGTACTACTAGTGAAACGTGGATGTTCTGATGTTTCGGAATATCTCTGACTACCCCCTCGGGGAATATAGTCGTGAGCATATGCTAGTCAGATAGGACTATCTAGTAATATACCTCGTATCATAGTTATATAACTAATAAGACAGTCATGAACCGCTATTATACAGGGTGTAAGTGGAGACCATCAAACCGAGCAACTTTCACTATGGAGCCTACATCAGGAAACGCGAAAAAAAAAATCTGCTGTCCCATTTATTTTAGTCGGGTATAGGTACAGCAGTTTTGTATGGGACAACTGATTTTTTTTCGCGTTTCCTGAGGTATGTTCCATAGTGAAAGTTGTTCAGTTGGATGGTCTGAGTTCACCGTTTCAATATTTGCTAGACTGTCACTTATACCCTGCATAACTATAATTACCATTATGTAGCTAGAATACAACTATATCACAGCTTCAAACATCTTACTGCGACATAATACATAATACATCACACTATCTACAGGGTGAAATTGATATCATTAGCATCCTTTTAAACTAAGAGTCTACCCATCAAACTGGACAACTTTTACTATGGCAGCAAACCTATCGGAGCAACAAAAAATCTACTGTTCTATACTAAACTGCAATGTCTACTCAACTCGAATGTATGCAACAGCTGTTTTCTTTTTTGCTCCGATTGGTTTGCTCCCATAGTAAAAGTTGTTCAGTTTGATGGGTAGATTCTTAGTTTAAAAGGATGCTAATGATATCAATTTCACCCTGTATAAACATTATGCCTTTCTAAATAAAATGTGTTCTATATGTAGGAAGTAACATGCCGTACAATCTTACTGCAATATCAAGGCAACAGATTGGTAAAAATTTTACCAGCGCGTGTATTGAATACTGAACTAGGCTACACCTGGCGTATTGTCATCACTTTCTCACATTTATCTTCACAAATCGGTCAAATGGTATCAACAACTAAAACGTTAGTCCCTAAACAGCCAGCACATTGGTAACCTCTCCGACCCAGGTACGTTCAATACCAATTACTTATTCATAAGGTCTCAGTAATTCAATCATTAATGCCGCCCCATTCGAATCCACCCTCATTATTCTGTATTCACGTGCCAAGCGATAAAATCTAACTATTTCCTAGTTTCACTTACGTAAAATATATTAACGGTGTATTTAGTTCACATGTCAAACCTATTATGGACTCGTGGACAAACGTTCTAGTGAAGCTAATTATTGATTAAATAATAACGAATAACTGACTTTTAAATATTTGTGGTGCGATGCCGAAAAGGACTACCTAAGGCCTCGTTCAAGGAGACGCGGCGCGTCATGCGGCGTGTCAAGCGTATTCTTCGTTCATGGTTCCGTCCGCGGCGCCCGCTGCGGCTACCACAGCTTTTTTTGCATCCTGTCAGTCTTTATATAAGCTACTTGGTCTCATCCGTAGAAAGAGAAAGTAATAGGCGGGGAGTTATTCGTTTTAAACCGCCCGTTTCGTTATAAACCGGTTTAAAACCGCCCGTTTACAACTATAGCCGTGTTGCCCGCCGCTGCGCCCGCCGCGTCGGCCGCCGCGTCACCAGCCGCGGCTGCCGCGACGCCCGCCACATGCGACGCCAAATCAAACAAAAGCATGCAAAAACGCTTCTCCGTGAACGTTCTCATACATCTTCATATGTTTGTTTTTCCGGCAGCCCGCACCGCGTGCCGTGCCGCGTGAAGCGCCGCGTCTCCTTGAAGGAGGCCTTAATCTTCTGCGGCGTGTTAGATTTAATGCATTGCTGTAGAGCATTTTTAATAGGTTTGACACATCTACTGAATTAAACAAAATCTTTAAAGAGCTTTTTGCTATGCTATTGGCCTGTCTCACTCCGCACTGTAGGTATAAAAATGTACCTACGCGGTCGCACCGCGACGTCGCGGCCTAGTTCAGTAGAGTGCCACGCGCTCATTGTATCGCACTGAATGACCTTGATACTTGTTTTTTCGTTTGAAAATTAAATTAGTATCCTATACATCGTTGGATGTACAAACATAATAAAGTAATATCCTAATCAAAAGATTGTTTTAAAAAAAAATACTGCATCGCAATCGGTTGTTTGGCGCGAATTTTATGTATTTTTCATTGTTAGGAATTATTCTGAAGACTAACATGAACCAAAATGTGTTTAAGTGTAGCATGGGTAGTGTTCGTTTTCACAACTCTTTTTTCTAAGTCGCGCCGTGACGGAACATTCGCTCGTTCGGAATCGGAACGCACTACTGACATCCCTTGCACATTCACGCACAGAGAGTCCATGTGTGCGTGACATTCACGTACAGAGAGTCAATGTGTGCGTGTCACCCGTGCTTGGAGCAAGCGTTCGGTAGATAGTGAACCTTCTGTTGTAAACTCTTATACAGGGTGAAATTGATATCATTAGCATCCTTTTAAACTAAGAGTCTAACCATCAAACTGAACAGCTTTTACTATGGGAGCAAACAAATCGGAGCAAAAAAAAAGTCAGCTGTTCCATACTAAACTGCAACGCCTACTCGACTCAAATGTATGCAACAGCTGATTTTGTTTTTTGCTTCGATTCGTTTGCTCCCATAGTGAAAGTTGTTCAGTTTGATGGGTAGACTCTTAGTTTAAAAGGATGCTAATGATATCAATTTCACCCTGTATATTCCGTGTGGTACGGCAGGTGAGAAGGGTTTGAATCATGTCATGTCCAGGGCGAAAACTGAATAGCTGAGGGCCTAGCGGGTCATGAGACATTACCGAAAAAGTATCTGAGAAGTTTCAGACAGGAGCCCCGTGCACAAGGGGTCATTTTCAGACAAATTTCAGACATCAAAATTTTTTCCAAGAAACGTGATGTTCAGCGCCAGCAAATTTCATTCCATCGTATAGGGCTTGACGAATAATGATATTTAAATGCAAATCTGACGGTCAAAATGTGGGCTTTCGCTTAAGGAGAAAAACTCCCAAGTAAATAAATAAATAAATAAATAAATAACGCTCACAGGCACATACATTGTAATGATCCCAAGAAAGCACTATTGATAGGCTGTTTATTATGGAAACCATACAACAACGGCACAAACATATAAACATCCATGACCGAACCGGGATTCGAACCCAGGACCCTGGTTTGGCAGTCCGGCGTGGTAACCATTACAAACAAGCCAAGCCAAGTAAGTAATAGCGAGCCCAAAGCCTAAGACCCTGCATGAGCGCGTGGCGTGTACCAGAGTCTATGAAGCCGAAGGCCGAGTTAGATTGAACCCGGGAACTAAGACCACCACGAGTCCAGGTGAAATGGCCCATTCTAACGGTAAGTGATGGAAGGAGGCGCCTTAAATAAACATTTCAGGCATTTTAGTTACATTTTGCGCCACTATGAGATTCCGGTCAATCTCAATTCCAAGATGGCTACCATCATAATTATGCAAATTACAAATTTAAAACAAAAAACTGGATTTTTCGGTAATTATTTTTGTAAAGATTTATCAATTTGATTGTAAAATAAAATAAAATAAAAATAAAAAAATAAAAAAGCCTTTTATTTCTTGCTTCCCATTAAATTTCATTAACATTTGTAATTATAATTAAATTAGGTACTATGATTTTATTATACTAAATTAATTGTTAGTTTTATAAAATTCTATTTGAGATTCGCATAAGTATATTAATAATAATTTGATATAAACATTTTTAATCTAATTTATTGCATGCTTCTCTTAATTAACTATTTTACAATTGTATTTCTTTAATAAACTGTTTTTATTTACCTAGCTTTCTATACAGTACATAATATAGCTATTACTTTAATATTTTTTTACTTTAGTATTGATATTTGTTTTTGCATGCGTGTTATAAATAGTTGATAGAATAGGTTTAAATATTTTTAACTGGTTTTTATGTAATTGCTTGTAATTTGATTGTAATTGCTTATAATTACAATGCTATTTATTTATTAAGCCGCAGGTAGGTATTTATAAAATTTTACCTATACTTAATTTAAATAGTATTTCTTTTTCGTCATATTTACTAAAAGGTTCTACCTATCCGTCAGATATTTATAAATATATTTACTATGAGGACATATTGTAACGCTGAAACGGAGAATAGCTTCATTCGCTTGACGACCCGGTTGGTGTAATGGTTACCACGCCGGACTGCCAAACCAGGGTCCTGGGTTCGAATCCTGGTTCGGTCATGGATGTTTATATGTTTGTGCCGTTGTTGTATGGTTTCCATAATAAACAGCCTATTAATAGTGCTTTCTTGGGATCATTACAATGTATGTGCCTGTGAGCGTTATTTATTTATTTATTTATTTATTTATTCGCCCTTATTGGACCGTGTCGCGTTAAAAATGGTCCAAACACTATTTTTCTGAGTCGTCAGATTTAGGGAAAGCCCACATTTTGATCGTCAGATTTGCATTTAAATATCATTATTCGTCAAGCCCTATACGATGAAATGAAATTTGCTGGCGCTGAAGATCACGTTTCTTGGAAAAAATTTCGATGTCTGAAATTTGTCTGAAAATGACCCCCTGTGCACGTGGCTCCTATCTGAAACTTCTCAGATACCTTTTCGGTAATGTCTCATGACCCGCTAGGCCCTCAGCTATTCCATTTTCGCCCTGAATATGACCATCGCGTTAAGAATGGTCTAAATCAGAGGTCCCCAAACTATTTTGTCCCGTAGACCCCTTGCAAATTTTTGTGATTTTGGGTAGACCCCTACACACAGACCTCGTGTATGTGTGTGTGTGTGTGTGTATTCAGTGGTGTAATAAGAACAGATATAAAGCGAGCGAAGCGAGCTCGAAATTTTTACCACTCATCTCCGAAACTTCATAGAACGAACCAACTAAATTCAACTAATCTAAATTATTTATTACTTTATTTCCGAAATTAAATTTATTTGTTTTTTGGCCTTAAACTGACCTGAATTGAATTGAAATAAAAATCAGGAGCGAGCGAAGCGAGCTCAGAATTTTTTTACTTTATGGCGACGTTATGTCGTATATTTGATAATGCGCCTTTGTATCCTCTGCTCGGTCGTGCCTCTGGGTTTATAATTTTGTAGGGCACTAAAATCCTTCTGCAGGCCGCCGCGCCCCCTGTAAACGGGCTGGCCTTAGCACTTGCCCATTTCGCCCGTATCAGAATACGTTCTCCTGTCTTCAGATTATAGATAAAATACAAATAAATAAATAACGCTCACAAGCACATACCTTATAATGGTCCCAAGTAAGCCTCAGGCATTTTGTTATGGGAACCATACAACGACGCCGACGGCACAAACATATAACATCCATGACCGAACCGGGATTCGAACGCAGGGCCCTGGTTTGGCAGTCTGGAGTGGTAACCATAACACCAACCGGGTCGAAAAAGATAGATAGATGTATACTGTTTTTATAGGAAAGAATTATTCGAGTAAAAAACACACAAAAGAAAGGCGTTTACAAGGTATGACATCAAAGAAGTATACATGCATGGCATATACCGTCTTTGTGATAGACTGGCGTCTGGGGCGAAGAGTACATAGGTACTATCTGTATTATGTGGGTTTTTTCATTCCACTCCACGGGATCCACTCTCGTGGACCCCCATTTAAGTCTCATGGACCCCCAATTATTTTTCTCGCTGACATGGACCCCTTGCAGGTCGTAATCGACCCCTGGGGGTCAATATAGACCACTTTGGGAATCACCGGTCTAAATCGTATTTTTCGGAGTCGTCAGATTTAGGGAAAGCCCACATTTTGATCGTCAGATTTGCATTTAAATATCATTATTCGTCAAGCCCTATACGATGGAATGAAATTTGCTGGCGCTGAACATCACGTTTCTAGGAAAAAATTTCGATGATTGAAATTTGTCTGAAAATGACCCCCTGTGCACGGGGCTCCTATCTGAAACTTCTCAGATACTTTTTCGGTAATGTCTCATGACCCGCTAGGCCCTCAGCTATTCAGTTTTCGCCCTGGACATGACATGATTCAAACCCTTCTCACCTGCCGTACCAGTGGCTATTGTTACAATTTATTATTATAAATACTGGCTAATTAGGTACATCATTATCTATGATACAGGACCTATTGCCGAGTCCTTAAAATAATGAGGATTCGAATTTGATAGTGCTTAGTAAAACTATACCTCACTCAAATAATACCTACCTATAATATGAATTTATGCTTCGTTTTATAAAAGAAGACTATTACGTTATCGGGCGAGCGTCAATACTCATCTTTGAGTATATAGCAATTGATATTCGACAGCCCGGTAGCACAGTCGGTAGTGAACCTGCCTGCTGTGTCGAGGGTCGCGGGTTCGAATCCCGTAAGGGACAAATATTTGTATGATGAATATGAATATTTGTACCCGAGTCATGGATGTTTGTATTTATATATGTATTCTATTTCGTTGTCTAGTCATCATAATACAAGTCCAGGCTAGATTCTGGTATTTTAAATGTGACTAGATAATTTGTGTGACATTGTCCAAGATATTTATTTATTTATTTATTTTTATATATACCTACTCAAAGATACTCATTCATGATCATGATGGTCCGGACATGACATGTACCAATAAGTTTTACTTGCTTATTACTTAATACCGATTTCGTAATACCGATCTCGTAGGACGTATGCTGATCAAATCAATTGCGTCCTACAAAAAGGGGAGGTGCGGAGTACCCGAAACCGACGGGCATGTATGAAGAGATGTATGGATGTGCATGAGGCAAAAGAGGTATGTAAAGATCGTAGTAAGTGGCGCGCCCTGGTCTCTGCCTACCCCACTGGGAAAGAGGCGTGACGTTATAGATAGATAGACCGATTTCTCTTAAACGTGAGTAGTGAGAGTGCGACTGAATTACACGATCTGATACCACCGTCTCCCTTTCATCTGCGGGGGACGAGACGCAGACTGGGTTTCGAGAAACGAACGAGATGCCTGTGTCGTACGGTGGGACGTATATAGACTGATGATGGATACCTGATGAAGCATTTTCAACAACCATTCTAATATTTCGGTCTTCTACAGATTGTACTTCGGTGAGTGTGCACAAGAGCTACATGAGCTCATCCCGCCTTCCCCTTTCTACTATCGGACTTCCAGACGCACCGCGGGATATCACCCCTTCTTGGTTGACATCCCACATATCCGCACCAAGCGCCATTCCGATTCTTTTATAATGCGCACAGCCAAGGAGTGGAATGCCCTGCCTGCGTCAGTGTTTCCGAGCACTTACAATCCGAATTCCTTTAAAGTACGAGTGAATAGGCTTCTTCTGGGTAAGCTCGCTACATCTTCGACCCCATCTTCGTCCTGAGGACTGGGTTGAGGTCAAGAGAAAACCCATACTTAATTAAAAAAAAAAGTATTCTTTGCTTATACCGTGTATAGATTCACTGCATCCAATTCATCCTACTCCAACATTTGATCGTTAATTATATTGGTTAGAAGTAAGAACGAGTTAGTGCACTTAACCAATTAAGTGCACTAAACTGTTTTTTTAAATCATGCAGTCACCAGTCGAAATTAACGACCTAAGTGCCTATCAATTATTAAAGTTTATACGAGGATGAAGTAAACCAAGCTAATGCGTTACAGCGTTGATAAAATTGATTAAAAGCGGATAGTCCTAAAGCTAAGAATAAAAACCAGCCAAGTGCGTGTCCGGTCACGCGCAGGGTAGGGTTCCGTACTTGCCCGTCATAATATGCGGACTTAGAAGGGGGCTTTTTGTTTTATACTACGATTTAACGACTAATAAAGTCTAAAAAGTACATTTTATAAGTTGGTCAACTTTGGCCTACCACATACATCAGGAATAAACCTGATTCGGAATTACGAATCAGGTTTCCGGATGCAGCAATTGCATACAAACTCAACGACCTACCAAACACAGCCACACATTCTGATGACACTGAGGACTGTAACAAAAATTTGCACTAAGCTTAATATTTCACTAACGGATCCCTTAATCGAAAAATGGTTTTCACAAACCCACAATATTTTTAAAATACCAATTTTACGATATCTCACACCATGGCACAGACGTGAAAAATTTTCTCATCCCCACTTCACGTGTAGGGGAGGTGCCTTAATTTTTTTTATGATTTTATTTTACCACTTTGCGCGATTAATATGGTATACTCTCATCCCAAAATACAGCTTTCTAGTACTAAGTGTGTCTGAGCTGTCTGGACAGACAGACGGACGGACATGGCGAAACTATAAGGGTTCCTTGTTTGACAGCGGAACCCTAAAAACGGAGCTTTAAATAAAGAGCCTAATAAAACTCGGGAAATGTTGGAAAAACAATTGAGTGACGTAGTATGTAGTTGAAATATGCGGTAGAGTAGTCTTTAAAAAAGCCTAGGTGGATTACACTCGTAAATATTTTTGAGGAACTAAAGTTACGTAATGTGTACATTCAATTTAAACAAATACAGTAATTTACTATTTGTTACATTTTTGGCTGAGAGTTTTTTTGAAGTTCATCGAAGATATCGACGAGTTCTTGAGTGGCAATCGCGTAGCGTGGTTAGGCCCCCCACAAGGTGGACCGACGACCTGATTTAGTCGGCTGGAGCCCGTGGAATGAGGGTATTGCAGAACCGGTCGATGTGGCGATCCTTGGGGAAGGTCTATGTCCAGCAGTGGATGTCTATCGGCTGAGATGATTATATTTTTAATAGGATTTAATCGTGCTATGAAAAAAACAAAATGTATACCTATCTGAAATAACTACGATTTGAAGACTTTTCATCCTTGTTTCTAAAGAAGCTCAGAAGAACATTGTAAAGAGGCGAAGAGCATCGTTAATATTATTTCTTGAAGGTTATGTAAACCATTACATCGTTTTGTATTCAAACTCGTTGAATAATGAATGATAAAGATTGGGACGCGATTTTCAGAACGGAATATTTTGCGGTTTACACGATAGAATTAAAAATAAATCTTCTAACGAGGTCAGGTCTTGTGATCTGACAACAAAAACAAAAAAAAAAACAATAAAACTAACAATGATTTAGTTTTATGACAAGGAATGATCTTTGTCATACAAATTATCACCAATTACTGTATTATCATTATCACCAATTGACTTAATCATTGTTACCTAGTTTTATTTTGCTTCTATATTATGTGTTTCATATTTTATGAAACACATGTTATAGCCATATAACAGAAATTACCAAAAATAAAAAAAATGAAAAACGGAAAAGAAATAAATATAAAACGAACATTTTTCCGAATACTCTTTTTTTTGCATTCCAATACAAAGTACCTTGTTATACGTAGGAGGAGGCCCAAGACCTGCAGTGGGATCCTACTAGGTACTTTAAAAAAATAAATGGTTTTATTAGGTATTTTAATTGGTTAGACCCGCGTTGCAATGTATGGCCCTGTGCCTTGCGTATGCTGTGGAATATTTTATAGACTGGCAGTGATGAGAGGACAGTACAACAACAAACTTTTTCACCTCACAAGCTCGGAAAGATTTTGTTTTTGTGCAAAAGTGCATTTTATCCACTAGCGTGGAAAGAGTTTTTAAAATTCGAATCTTTCTATTCAATAAAGAAAAACAGCCTAAACAAGTTTTTTTTCACCTCACAAGCTCGGAAAGATTCTGTTTATCATTCGAAATCTAAGTGCAAAAGTGCGTTTTATCCCATACCGTGGAAAGAGTTTTTAAAATTCGAATCTTTCTATTCAATACAGAAAAACAGCCTAAACAAGTTTTTTTCATGCTTTTTATTTGCTGGCCAGTGCGATTATTCTAAAAATGAGGTTGACGCATTGAAATTTTCCTCGCTGTAGTGAGGTGAAAAGTTGTGTGTTTCGCTCGGCAGCAAAGTTATGCTGCGTCTCGTACTTTTGAAACCTTCGCTCCGCTCAGGATTCTATATTTGAACCACTCGCTTCGCTCGTGGTTCAATCCTAGAATCCTTCGCTTGCTCAGGTTTCAATACAAGTAACTCACGCCAAAAAGCTACTTTGCAGCCTTGCATAACAAATAACTAGTTTTAAAATGTATTTTCAGAAGCATTAGAACAAGTAAGTATTTTCTTCTCCGATAGGATGCTTAGTAAAACAATACTAGTTGAATTTATTGCTTATGGTCTTGACACGAACAATTTATCTATTGCCATTTACGCAGTATCGAGAGATGCTTTAATTGGCTTTATAGAATCAAGTGTCTCACGAAGTGCCCCGTGTTTATTTATGAGTCTGAATATATTTTTTATGTTAGCTAGAACTGCAAATCTTTAACTTATTTTAAAAATTGATGTTTATTGGTCGATTAGTTGACATATTTTATTACTGTTAAACATGTATTGCTTCTTTTCAAAATTGAGAAATAAACATTAATAAAAGCGGTCAAGTGCGAGTCGGGCTACTCGCGTACCGAGGGTTCCGTACCACACAACCACGGAACACAACATTATTAACTTAGAAGAAAAACTTTTTTTGTCCGGGACCTTCAGCGCAAGACCGACTCACACTTGACCGGTTTTTAGTATTTGTTGTTATTCTGTAGAGCTTGTTCTATAATCACACTAAGTTTGACGCTTGTATGTATTACCGTTTTTACTATAGAGCGTGAAGAAAAAACGTTGATAAAAACTAGTTTCTTGTTGAGAACCCCCCTGAATTTATAACTTTTTGAAATTTTTATTATTTGTTAATAAATCCGCCGCAATAATGCATAATATGAGAAAATTCCAACTATCTAGCTATTACGGTTCAAAAGTTACAGCCCTAAATAGGTAGGACAGACGGACGGACGGCCAGACGGACGGACGGACAACGTAGGCTTAGTAATAGGGTCCCGTTTTCACCCTTTGGGTACGGAACCCTAAAAATACTAATTTGACGGCCCCATAGCAATGACTAAATTAGTACTACTATACAGGGTGTAATATAAAATTCGAGTCACTTAAATTACATTTCAGTCGAGTTATGCTTGCAGTTTTGTTTGGGACAGCCGATTTTTTTTTTTCGCGATTTATTATTGGTCCCATAGAGAAAGTTGTTCAGTTTGATGGTCTGAAGCACCCCTTTAAGTAACTGTCCCATTTTATGTTACACCCTGTATAGCTCAGTTGGTCAGTAGTAATCTTGCCTGGTTATGGGTTCGAATCCCGACAGTAAGTATTACGAATACTAATATTTGTACCGAAATCACGAATGTTGGCCTTTACATACGTATTGTAATGTCGAAATTATAATACAATTCTGGACTTGAATCTGCAGTTTTAAACGGGATCAGATAATTTGCGACAATGCCCAAGGTATTTTTCTCTAGATCGTATCTACTTCATTTCCATGATCAAGTAGTAGTAGTTCCATAGTTATTATAGGAGCTGCCTGCTCCGTTTCCATATTAATATTGTTGAATGGACCGTACATAAATTCCGTAAAACTTAGCGCTACAGGCCAGAAATCGAACCACGGCTTTGTGATTAAGTTGCTAGCTGTCTTCTACAGGTATCCCGTAAACCGAGGTCAACCCGGTGGATGCTGATAGGTATAGGTGAATAGGGATCATGCCTAACCAGAATATACTAAAATAAAATAAAAAATAAAAAAATCTGTCAATCAATCAATCAATCTGTCAACATGTTACTTTAGGAAAAGGTTCTTAGTTTTCGAGATAAGGACAGTTTTATGAAATTCGTGAAATTCTTTACCTTAGTCACTATTTTGAGTGCCACGGCTACAAATGTTCTATGCAGTATCTGTGTTAAGATGTCAATATCTCGAAAACTAAGACACTTTTAAGGTGGACTTCCGATGCTAGCGGCCGACGCGTCTGACGCGCGCGACTCGCGGCCGACGGCCGATGCGGCCATACTAGTTACTATGAAAACGTATGGCGCCGCTTCCGATGCCAGCGACTGACGCGCGCGTCAGACGCGCGCGGCCGATGTCTATCGCATCGGCCGCGGCCGCGCGCGGCTATGCTCTGACGTCACGCAGAACAAGAATGTTTGCCAGAAATATTACGAAGTTTTTACCGAAAATTTGCTTAAATTTAACAATTTTATTTGTATTTTATTATCTGCAAGGTTGCTCATCCACGTTGCGATAACACCATCTATCGAGCCACTTGAAACTACTTTTTCTTTTATCGAAAAATCTCTCTTGCCTACATAATTATTAGCTAGACAGCGATCCATGTTCAGGTTAAAAAGCCAAGGGTCTAATTACTCCCAAAAATGTATTTTATCATAAACCCTGTAAAAAAAATGCATTCATATTTTCTCTAAACCTATCAATCTGTCAATCAATCAAATATTCTTTATTAAAATATGTATTGGTTTTTTGTTTGTGTTTTTATGTTTCTGTTTAAGCACCGAAACATAAAAACATACTCTAAATTTCGGGGAAAATACCATAAAGCGATAACACTCTCCACAATAGGCACGCGTCAGTCGCTGACCTCGGAAGTGAGATCTGTCGTCGGCCGCGCGCGTCTGACGCGAGGTTCTGTCATATATGACAGAACCTCGCGTCAGACGCGCGCGTTAGTCGCATCGGCCGCTGGCATCGGAAGTCCACCTTTACTAAAGACAAATTTTGATATTCTGCTTAGTCATGACCTAACCTATCAGCATGCGCCGGGTTGACGTCGGCTTACGGGACACCCTGTATATGGGTTATCACGGCTTTTTGGAAACATTTTCGAAATGTTTTGTTTTTCGTTTTGGTGTAAATACTGAAAACATTTAATCAAGAGAATTAATTCAGCACAAAAATTAAGCTAAAGCTAAGTTTTACATAGGTAAGTACATCTCGCATTTCATACGAAATTCCACAGAGCAAACAAGTGAGAAATATCCAAAAAACAAAAGGGACCGAAGCCGCTGGCTGTCTGAGGCGATAAATAAAGTGAAATTCAGCATTTCAGTGAACTCTGACGTCGGATTGTAAATCTACTTTCACGTTACAGGTGAATTTGGTACAATACAGAAGTGAGGTTTTGTGTTTCAAGCATTTTATTGCCTTGGGCTAGTGTTGGGAGTTGAAGCCATTACATTATATTACATCGCATGTCAGTTTAGTCTGTCTGGAAACTTGAAGAGATCATTGTACTATAGCGAAGGTAATAAAGAGCTGACCAAACAATGATACTGATGCGCTAAGGCAGTTTAAGTAAATACAGATCATAAGATGTAAATCGTTATATTATAATTAGATATTTTAGATTAAAGCACGAAGGTTTATATTACCTTGACGTCGAAAGACTTTAAAAATAATTAAATTTAATAAAAAATTGATAAAATTAAAGAATAATAGCAGATTTGGACCCAAAATTTGATATAAAAGTAAATAATAATGGCAGATTTGGACCCAGCCATTTTTTACGAAAACTAAAAGCCATTCAGGACGGCGCTCATAATTATTATAAACAAAAAAAAATTAAGGCATTTTTTAAAAAAACTTTCACATCTCCAGATGTCCGGATTCAAAAAAAGAAATTACTAGTAAAATAAACAATTCTTCCCAAAAGCTGTAGCAAAATGCAACCACGACAGCTATTTTCATCTAATATCAGCACTGAGGTATTTTTGGTCGTTCCGGAACGTATTTGGCTTGGTTGAACTAAATTAATAGTGTGTGTGATTTCGTTTTCTTCCATTATCATAATATTTCACAGTTATCATGAATTTTCATTAAAATAAACTCAATAAATGCGTAGAAGATTGACTGGACTATATTCTAATAAGAATGATTATGAGTTGCACACACGTGATACAAAAGGTATCATAACGGAGAAATACCTTTCCCCCAACTTCTACAGGTTATAACCAATTTACTTTTTTGCTAGTTTTGTTTCACTCTACACGTATTATTAAGTTTTATTCATGTATGGAACCTCTAAATCTGGGTCTCAAATTACATGTTTGTCCGCCAAACTTCTTTACTTTACTTTCTTCTAAGTAAAATATTATATAAATCATTGTCACTTTGAAAATTTCAAATCTTTTTGGCATTAAAAGCCTTATAGGTACCTAAATCTAAGAGTACTTAAGGAAAACCTAAATACTGTCTGTTAAATATTTTTTTAATTTTTTGACTGCTTGTTTGTACGCTCATATTAATGGATTTGTATGTTAAACAAGAAAAAAAATAGTATTCCATAAACTATTATAGTCAATCAAGTCTCTAATTTTCTAATACTCTGCCTGGGTCCAAAATACAAAATGCATTAAATATTTTTTGGAGTTGAAAAAAGGAAATAGATGAACAACAAATATAAATTTAAATTAAGAAAACTTCCGGAGCGGTCACGTCCCTATTCGAAGTAGGCTATTACTCTAAGAGAGGACTCCTTAAAATTTAATTCCCAAAATGTTTACTGTGAAATAATTTTATTACCGCAGACGGCGGCGTTAGGTTATTAAAATGACAAATGTACAACTGAGAACGCCTTTTGCGCAGCACCGATTTTAGCTGAAACATGTTTTTGGTTGATTTTCTAGAGCCAAAGAGTCAAAAATATTTCAGGCGAACGTTTTTTGAGGTTAAAACAATAGAGCTGGGCCAGGCCTATTTAACAATTACGATTTCGTAGTTTACAATTCGAGAAATGAAAGGTCCTTAAAATTGAATATGCGTCCATGTAGTAAAAATTACTCTTATTGGTTTTGTGTGGTTTGTGGTAATATAAACCGATCAAATAAAATATATACTATATGCCCGCAGGAAAAAGGTAAGTAATTTTATTTATTCAACACCATTATAACACATTTATAATCGTAAAATTTTGGGAAATGTTGTTTTTTATTTCGATGATCATTATAGCCAAAGGACGGTCTAATGTACCTACATGTGAAAAATTTGTAATATTTTTTACTACTTACTACCCGTTCACGACCAGTTGGCCGTCGATGACCGTTACAAAATTTCCTCACAGGCACATTAATTGATCCCGTCGACAAAAAATAATATAAAAGGCAAATAAAAATTTAAAATTAAAAGCGATATTAGTGACCGGGACGGATGTGCCGTACGTGGTTGCGTTGCTAAAGGTTATAAAATTGCGTTTATTAGGGTCTCTTAGGGGTGCGGTGCGGGGAAGCGGGAAGGGAGGTAGCGGCCAACTCGAAGTGAATGACTAGTACCTATTTTTCACTGAAAAAATGATATTTAAATACATACCATTTATGTATATTACGCCATCGACGTAAATTATTTTCTGTTTTATCCATTTCTATTTTTAGGGTTCCGTAGTCAAACAAGGAACCGGTATACCATTTATACTTTCATCGATTCTGTCCATCTGTCTGTCTGTATGCCCGACCTCGATCATTATAAATACAATAAAGACTTTTATGATGGTTGGCCGCCCTCGAGTAAATAGCAATGTCGCACTCTATAAGTACCTTGATTGCCGTGTGACTGATCAGGAAAACCACAGCGTTGTGATTTGGTGTCGCATAGAGCAGACGCGGAGTGCATTTTTGAAGATGATCCTATTACTATGTAATCGCTCTCTTAAGATATCCGTGTTTGTCTTGTAAGGTGTTGCGTCTTCTCCATTTTTCTCTATGGTGTTAGATCCTGGACACTCGTTCAAACCATGTGCAAAAGACTTGAGGCTTTTGAGATGTGAGTATACAGGAGGATGTTGAAGATATCGTGGACATGGATTCCGCGTATCATTTTTATTTTTACCTGAAAGACATTTTGTCTCCATGAAAATTAGTATGTAAGTACTTTACAGATTCGAGTCTATACACTAAAAAAAAAATTGTTTACTTCAACCAACATCATGAATCCATATGAGCCTGTCAACATCATGACTTCTCCGACTAAGAGAACTTTGTTAAACGAATTCGACTTGTTGTTACAACTAACCATCTTTTGTTTTTAGTAAACAATAATAACGTCATTTCAATTATTTTGGTGCTAATTAAGAGAAATTATACTTCTTAGTTGGTACACATTTTTTTCAGTGTAGGAATCGGTAGAATTTATTTTTTTTATTCTGACGTTAATTAAACAAAAATTGGGCAGCTAAATCTATAAAGCATGTTCATTCAAAGAGTGATTCAACAGCCAATTACCTCTGTTCCATCTAACTTCAACATTTCAAATACAAACATTTGATTTTAAACCAAATAATATTTTTCGATACAGATATCAAAGCTTGTGTATAAACGCTAAAAAGTCAGAATCACATATTTCCAGCTTAGTTGAACGAGCTAGCTAGCACACAAATTGTAAACAATAACGTTGCTCGGTTAGCATGCATTCTAAAGAGCAAACTCGTCGTTTTCACTTGTATGTCGTAGCTACTAGACTTAATTTATCTTTCTGTGAAATATTTTCAGTGCCTAGGATTGTAATTAATGACTTTATCAATGTTTTTAGAGAAATAGTGATTATTAGTAGTGCTACCGAAAATTTGTTACCAGTTTGTTAATAGTTACTTAAACAACATTAACAAAGGTTTTTTCTTATAAAAGAAATCATATTGTGAACAAATAAAATATTTACCTTTTTTTGAAATATTACATTATTTAGGCAGGCATATCAGAGACCCAAATAAACTTGTCTATTAATTTCATAGGTATAATCTCTTCTTGAATTTGTTCGAAAGTCTATCAGACTGATTATATAGATACTCATATTTTATACAATAAATGTAACATTGTTCCTAGTAGGTATATAATGAATTGTGTTGTGTATAATTGCATGCGGAAATATTAGTACCTACATTATTGTATCATCATGACAGTGGTTTTAATAAAACCTCTCGTTAGTTACCATAAATTCGCATGAACCTAAATTGAAACACGTTCCTCGTAAATAACAATACATAATATTTAATTAAATTGAATACAAAAAATTTCCTACGTATTTTAATAAATTGCCCAACTAATTGAATCATATTAAAAACAGTTTGAGCGTATAATTTCGTAGATATTAAATTCAGAAAGCTTCCTTACCTAGTATTCCGTTCCCTCTTACCTACACTTTTCCCTCCAGTTTTCATCTAATTCGGTTTAACTCATTTTTATGCTACTTCACCATCTGTCCGCACTTCACCGAACTTATCACGAAGTACAAAACTGTGTCTTACATCTACGACATACAGTCGCTTTTGCTTGCAACGCTTATTTCCATGCTGAAACAACCGTTGTACAAATGGTTAGTGGCGGGTGAAATACGTAAGCTTAACTTAATATTGAGAATAGCTTTGTTGGTGCTGTTATTATAGCTTGCTTTCGTGAAAAAATGCTTATCAAGCTCTTTTATCAAGGTTTTCGCCTAGACTTGTAATGGAAAAAGTTTCAAGTATCGTTTATAAAGTAGAATATAAAGGCGGTTAATTCCACACTACGCTACGGCCACTCGGAATTTTCATTGATTTTTTAAAGTGTAACCATTATTATAAGAATGAAATAGAGACGAATAGAATTTAAACAGAAGTGACGTGGCGAGGGACCTAGCCTATGACAGTGTTATCATTGATAACTTTGTCATAGGCTTTGTCTATAGTATTAGAGATAAGTGTACTTTTTGCAACCATCAGCAGCAAGGCTGATTCATTGTTTATGGGGTGTAGAGCATCTCTGTGATGAGGATGGATCAGGTCTGCCTGCATAACTCCAGTCGGTTTAGGAGTTATTGATGATTAAAGGTCTGTAAAAAATTAACGATCAGCTGCACGGCTGATCATATGATATTGTTGTAGTATGCACTGTAGCTATGTGAACAGTATAAAAACGGTCAAGTTCTGTTAGTCGGTTTAGGAGATACAGCCAGTCAATGTTCCGACCTTTGAACGGCTGTATCTCCTAAACCGACTGATGAACCATGTCAGTTTTTGTACTTCTCACATAGCTATAGTACATACTACAATAATAACATACGATCAGCCTTGCAGCTGATCGTAAATTTTTTACAGACCTTTAATCATCAGTAACTCCTAAACCAACTGGAGTTATGCAAGCAGCCCTGATCCATCCCCATTCCCCATCACAGAGAAGCTCTACACCCCATAAACACTGAATCAGCCTTGCTGCTGATGGTTGCAAAAAGTACACTTATCTCTCGGAATACTAGCACAAGTGAAGGAAAAGGTTGATGTTATGTCGTATCATGAACTCAAGAAACTAGCGGGAATGAGACTGGATTCGCGAATTCTCCACCGACAAGAGTTCTTATATGATGATGATATTCTTAGAATTTCAATAAAGTATTTTCATTGAAGGATGAGCCTTATTTCTGATAAAATCGTTGATTGGGAAGAGCTCTTCTGTGACCAGATGATAAAAAGCTCGCAAAAAAGAAAAAAATCACTTTCCAAATGCCTACAAGAATTTCGCATTATCTTCAAGTAAAAATTATATCATTTTAATAAAGACTTTCCAGGGACATTACTAGATTTAGAATTGGACTGATTGACAATGCTTGAAGGCAAGAACTTGTTTTTAATTAAATGAATTGAATTCAGTTAAAAGATAACTTTCGAGATATGTGGCATCAAGAGAAATGACTCCTACATAAAAATATTTGACCAGTTATTTATTATCATGTATGATAATCATGTATGATAATAAAAAACTGGTCAAATATTTTTCTGAAAGTAGAGTATATTGGTACCTACCTAAATACAAATCATTTTATAAGGATTAACGTTTAATAGAGCCGTCACTCTTATTGTAAAATTAAATTTTAACCAAAATTAATTTACCCCAGCTTTAACAAAACAATGTAACATTCTCTCAAATTTCGAGTCATCAAGGTCAATACGGGTCTGAAGGGCGTTCCGACAGAAAGTCAAACAAAGTTTGGTAAATTATATTATGTAGATTCCATTCAACGCTTCACAAGTTACTGAGAATAGCGTTTCACGTCCGTTTTGTCGTTAAATTCTGAGAGTATATTAACATTTCCTACCTAAAGTGCAACTGGGAACTTGGTCCGAAATACAATTTCTGGCTTTCATGCTTTGTTATTATATAACTACGTGCGATGTGGTAGCGGTTTTGCTACTCGCTTTTTGCTCCACTCTGAGGTCGAATCACATAGTAACTCACTTTTTGTGTGGAATTTGGAAAGATTGAGTTTAGTAATCTATTTTGTTGTTTCCAGAGGAAGGTAGCATAAACAAATGGAGACCTATATACCCAGCAATACATGGGTTCAGGCTTTGGATAATGATGATGGCTGATGGTGATGATTAAAACCACAACAGACTATCAGGTGCTCTGATTATAAACCCGCGTTCGCTTTCGTCTCGTGCGCTCTGATTATAGTTGATGATCTTGGATTTAGCTGCACCGATTTCCACGAAATACGTAGAAACTTTTTGCAAATAATAGCGTTTCGAGGGAAGAAAATCACAAGAAATTTCTTGTGGCGCTATGTGGACACAGACACACAAACTCATCCACAGATATTGAAACTTTTGACACCCCTCTTCAAAGATCTCATAGTTATAAAAAAAATCATCATCATCATCTCAGAGAAGTCTATACTGCTGAACATAGGCTTCTCTCAAGGCTGGCCACAACGATCGGTCCTGCGGTACCCTCATCCAACGGGTTCCCACCGAGAAAAAATATTCATATATTCATATTCTTCATTTCATGTTCTTTTTGTTGGTTTGTTTTGGTTTTGGTTTTCAAGAAATTATTGTGTCTTATGATTTATGAATGAAATTTTAACAAATTAAGCATTATGTTTTTAGGGTTCCGTACCGAAAGGGTACCAACGGGACCCTATTACTAAGCCTACACTGTTCGTGCATCAGTCCATTCTAACCCTAAAGCTAAGTATTAATAAATAAAAAAAACCGGCCAAGTACGAGTCGGGACTCGGGCAATTAGTGTTCCGTACTACCAGTTGTTTAACATGGGTCATTGATTTAACATCTATAAATTGACACTTACTTAGTATGTGGTCACATAGTAACTGAAGATCATTTTACACTGGTCGCTCTGGTGTTAGTTTTTTGGGTATAGAAAAAAAACTATCTAAGTTAAAGCCACCCTGATAATTTTCCCGCTATCTACACGTTATTTCTGATGTTCATGATTTTTTTCAGATCTTATACGGCTATATTTTTTGAAATAGAGGTGGGGACAGCAATTTCTCGGATTGAATTGAACATTTTGTTGAACATAGTATTTATAAAAAATTTGAAAAGTATATTTTTAGACTCGTATTTTCATAAGCTTTCAATTGATACCCCACACCATAGGTTAAATTTTTTTTTTTTAATTTACCCTTTCTTACTCCCCAAATTGCCCCCCAATATAAAAATTTTGCTTTTTTACTTCATTTATGATATTGGACCACCAATTGTATTGTATATCTGTACCGAGTTTCAACTTTCTATGTCTTACGGTCTCTGAGAAAAATACCTGTGACAGACGGACGGACAGACACCGAGCTGATTCCATAAGTGTTCCGTTTTTCCAATTTTGATACGGAACACTAAAAAGTCATAAAATAAAGGAATATACAAGAAAAGTGTCTTTTCAAGGTTTTTAACTGTGTGAAATGTTAACAAATTAAGCATTATTATGTTTTCAGGGTTCCATATCCAAACCCTATTAGGTATGTACTAAGCCTACGCTGCTGTCCGTCCGTCGCGTCAGTCCGTTCTAACCCTAAAGGTGATTAGGTATTAAGGTCGCACTAAGGATCTCTGTGGACATTTTGTTGTTCTAAGTCTTGTTTTAGGTACGGAACCCTCGTTGCGCGAGTCCGAATCGGACTTGGCCGGTTTTTTTTTTAACTCAGAATACTGAAATAGTAAGGTACCTAGTTTCAATACAACGCTACCCATATTATCTTTACAGTTGCTGCATAAAAGCCAAGTCTATCAAGTTTATTTAGAGGGATGACCCCGTATATTCCATCTGCAAATAAATTATCTTCAAAAATTGGTAGGTAGCCGTCCGCCCCATAACAGTTCCATTTTGTGTGAATTTGTGCGATACCGTCCTAAAAACACATGTTTTAGGGCCTTATTTTATTACTATGGGTTCGGAATAGTTCGGATATGTATTTGAGGACGAAAAGACAATTTTACGTTTATTTTAGTGATCACTGGAAACAAGAAGTTTTCATATTATTTACTGCTGTTAAGAAGTTAGTTAAATACGAATTAGTATTTTAAGGCCGGTATTACAGAACGACACTCAAGTGGAGATCTCTTCCTAAGTAAAGATAGACAAGAATGCATGTATACGTTGTATGTATTTGCATCCTTTTCTATCTATACTCAAGAAGAGATCTCCACTTGAGTGTCGTTCTGTAATACCGGCCTTAATTTTTTTTTTATATAATGTTATGCCGTTACTAATAGACACTACATACAAACGGGTTTGCACTTACAAAAAAGGCTAGCACATGAAGTGAGTGAGAGTGAGAAAGGAATCCACCACTGCTAAGGCCGCGTTCGGACGAACCGCACCCGCCCCGTACCCAGCCCGCACTCAACCCGCGCTGTCCCCGCGCCCACCCCTCGACCTAAAATTAAAATGCATTGCTTGCAATTTGAGTCTTATGACATGATAATAAATCTTGTATTGTATTTTGACGAGAGTCACGGGCGGGCGCGGGGCGGGTAGGGGCGGGTGCGGGTGCTCTATAATAAATATCGTATTGTATTTTAGGGGAGTACCCGCACCCGCCCCACTCGTCAAAATACAATACGAGATTTATTATCGTGTCATAAGAGTCAAATTGCAAGCAATGCATTTTAGGACGCGGGGTGAACGCGCGGCGGATGCGAGCCTGGTGCGGGGCGGGTGTGGGGCGGGTGCGGGTCGTCTGAACGCGGTCTTTGTGGTCCACGTTACACCCCCGTACCATCTAAATTGGTGGGGGGCAGGGAGATGTCCGTACTGTTCGTAGATATTAGTACTCTATCTTATAGTGAGCATAATATCTTCAGGTAGGTATATTTTCAGGTGGAGGCAGGGGATGAGATCATTTCCACGTCGAATAACCAGAACTAGATCCTGGGTTCGAATCCTGACTAGGCCATGTTCTAGTATTTTCCATATTTTAAATCTTAAGTAACTTTAGTATCATTATCATCATCATCAGCCTATACAAGTCCCACTGCAGAGCACATGCCTACCTTTATGGAGGATTGGCGTACTAAACATAGGTACGCATCGGAATTTCTTCTTAGGATTAGTGAAATAGAATATGCCTGTGAACTATTTAATTAATCAGTTTTAATCAATGACGTTTACGAAAATAATTTCATACTGTAACAACTGCTACGATAACTGCTCCATTCTCACCCAAAGCTAAAATTAAACGTAAAATAAAACGTAAATCTATTTCAGAACAATTTAAACGGTGACAAATTATTTCAATGTCAGAAGCTATTGTTGTTAAAATACTGAATGGGCTTATTTAAGTGTCCCTAAATTAACGACCTTCGCTTCTTCAACTGAGGGTAAGATTTTGAATGGGTCGCATTCTCATTCAAATTTCTCTTAAAATACTCCAACGCCTCTAAACGTTTTTATGTATGGCAACAGCTGTCTTTTTTCACGATGTCACAATAATTGTTTCCTAAGTTACATTTATAATTAGTCTATGCGTCATAAAAAGGCTACAGGGGAATGGAGAGGGCTATGCTCGGACTTTCCCTGCGAGATAGAATCGGAAATGAAGTGATCCGCAGAAGAACCAGAGTAGCCGACATAGCTCAAAGAATTGCTAAACTAAAGTCAAGTTGGACCGACGACCTGGTGAAGGCGGCGGGAACACGTTTGATGAGATGAGGGCAGCGTGGGACCAGTCGTTGTGGCGAGCCTTGGAGGAGGCCTATGTCCAGCAGTGGACGTCCATAGGTTGTATAACCACCATTTAAAACTATATTAATTTTACCATTGCCTAAAACAGTTAATTTTCGTGTCGTAATTATTCTTGTAATACCAAAGAGATTCCTTTGGGTGTGCTTATTTAGGTATGCTTTACAAATAATTTAGTAACGTTAGATCTAAGAATATAATAGAATTAGGAAGGATACAAATAATCATGACGTATAGGTTCAATACATATTTATTTTACATCTGTAACTTTTTCTCAAAATTTTCTGCATTGTTTTGGTCTCCAAGACAGTAGAGTACGTAGGACTTGAAGAGTTTTACGAACGCTGTCAAACGTTAGACGTAAGAAGGCATTCAAAAATTCGGAGGGTGTATTAACAATCGCCGTGGTCTTACGGTCTAAGGGTCCGCCTCCCATGCTGGGGGGTGACGGTTCGAATCCGATCCGCGCCAAAAATATTTCTAGATTTTAGTGTTTTTAGAAATGTTCTAGAAGGAAGAGAGAGAAGGAATATTTAAAAAGGGACAAAAAGGTGAACGTGTCTAGGAACTTCGAGAAAGGAGGCGAAATTACGAATATTTGAAAAGAACCAGAAAAGTGGGCGTGTCTTCGATCGGTTTCGAAAAAGGAACGCGGGGTTAGAACTATCTGGAGGAAAACAATCGAGTAAAGAAAAGAAGATCGAAAAAACGGTATTCCGGAATGTTCTGCGGGATATAAAAAGGCGGCGAATTTCGACTGGCGGCAGTCCTTGGTTAAACAGTGAACAGTGCGAAACAAAAGGAAGAAAAGTACTAGTGAAGAGAAAAGTGCTAAGAGTGGAACAGTGAGTAGACTAGTGTTCAGTGTAGTGCGTGACGTCATAGTGTCGGTGTAGTACGTGACGTCATAGTGTCAGTGTAGTGCGTGACGTCATAGTGTCGTACGTCTTGACGTCATAGTGTCGTACGTCGTAACGTCATAGCCGTGACGCGTGTCGTGTCAGTAGTGACGTAGTGGACTGTGAACAGTGACAGTAAGTGGTGCACGGGGAATCCCTGCGAGGAGGACCCGGTGAAGTGAACCGTTTAGGGGAACCTCTGCGAGGTGGACCGTTTGTAAGTGTATCCCAAATAAACTCTGCAAAATTGGACTTAGCGTTTCACTCCAATCCCGGAACCCGTAGCTCGTAACAGTATTTATAATGTTGTAGATTTTTCAGTTATTACCGATTTTACACATTTGATTTCCACACCTTCTTTATGTTTGTTAGTACTCCACGAATCTGCAATGGACGGTGGAGTATCAACCACTCTCTATCAACGCTATTAGCGAGAGAAAGCTTGTGCCCAAAAGGCATACTAGAGAATATGTACAGGACGTACACATTACATGTACAAATAGCAACTAGTATTAGAGCAATGAATTACAAATTCACACAAGATAGATCCAAATCCGATACCTAACGGATAACGAAAATAATCTTAAACCCTTCGATACGGATATCCGGCACATTCCCTTATTCGCTCCATCCAATTATGTATGCGTAGGTAAAGGCAACGATACGGTGGGAAGCAATTAGAACCTGTAATGACTCTACCACACTAACTTTAATAGATACTAGCTCGTTGCGATCACGCGACGAACCGCAAATTGTCTCAGACGACACGGATGTCGTTTTAATTTTCCCACGAAACTGGGTGATAATCTCTCCTTAACTTAATAAGCTTACCAGTTTGAATTGGCCACTTTAACTTTTTGACAAATAACCGTTTTGAACGTTAAGTTTTCTTTATGGGGCTTAATGGAATTTAATTTGTTTTTAACTGTGTTTTCGTGGCGTTGCGAATGAAAGTTATTGAAATATTTAAATTTTAAATTTTATGGTCTATATTTAACCTAATTTTTATGCAAAATATACAGGGTCCTTCTTAATAAGCTTACATTTTTCTAAAGGTATGATCAGACCATCAAACTGTACAACTTACTCTATGGAACCAACATAGAGAGCGCGAAAAAAAAATCTGCTGTCCCATACATTTGGCTCGAGTAGGTTTCCAGTTTGTATGGAAAAGCTGTTTTTTTGCGAATTCAATGTAAGTGCCATAGAAAAAGTTGTCAGTTTGACGGTCTGATCATCCCCTTAAAAAAGTGTCAGCATATTATTTATAAGGACCCTGTAATGCGGGTCGTTTTGAAGCCGGAACTTTCAGACCGTCAAACTGAACAACTTTTACTATGGGTTTAAAACCGTTCGGTCAGTTGTTGTTCAGTTTGATGGTCTGAATCACCTCATTCCAAAAGAAAGTAGATAATACAAGGACGCTTTATTACAACAATCTTTAATAAAGGTATTAACTACGTTCTGTATTAACAATAAAAATCCTAGAAAACATCGTTCTTCCAGATTTCTTCCACGTGTGCCTACATCATTCCAACCTCTCCACGTCAAACGCCTAACGCTTGTTTATCACGATTATCCAGAACATTACGCGAAACGATCCTGCGTTGCGTTCGTAAAAAGAAATGAGGTGATATTCTTTTCTTCTTAACGATACGCGTCTTTTTTTCTGCTTGTCTCGAAGGTGTTTACGTTGTGGCATAAAATTTGTGGAGTGATGCCACTTTGGTTTCGCTTTAATAAAGGTTTTTTTTTTAAAAGATGTTGTATTTTGTGTTTTGTTTGTGGTGGAATGATGTTTTTTCCCTTGATAAGGTGTTGAAATATAATCACAGATATCGTGTAAACTTATCATTGTTCATGAAATCCGTGGGCCTAGAAAAAGACCATTAGATCAAGGGTGGCAGCTACTATAGTAACCAAGACCGTGCCTTAAACCTACTTTAAGGGGGCTTCAGACCCGTAAACAGAACAACTTTTATTATTGGACTAAAATTTAAAATGCATACAAAAAATTCGTTGTTCCATAGAAAAAAGACAGCAGTTTTTTTTTTGCAATTTCAATATTTCCCCATAGTGAAAGATTTTCAGTCTTATGGTCGAAAGCACCCCACGTATTTCGACTTTTCATACGAACTTCCGATCTTCAAGAAATCCGGCGCGGCGAATGTATGTGCTTATCAAATATTAAATTTTTCATTTTATCAAATATTAAAAATAATCTGTCTACCCCTTTAAAGGTGGACTTCCGATGCTAGCGGCCGACGCGTCTGACGCGCGCGGCTCGCGGCCGACGGCCGATGCGACAGTACTAGTTACTATGAAAACGTATGGCGCCGCTTCCGATGCCAGCGACTGACGCGCGCGTCAGACGCGCGCGGCCGATGTCTATCGCATTGGCCGCGGCCGCGCGCGGCTATGCTCTGACGTCACGCAGAACAAGAATGTTTGCCAGACATATTACGAAGTTTTTACCGAAAATTTGCTTAATTTTCACTATTTTTTATTTGTATTTTATTATCTGTCGCTCATCCACGTTGCGATAATACCATCTATCGAGCCACTTGAAACTAATTTTTCTTTTTTCGGAAAATCCCTCTTGCCTACATAATTATTAGCTAGACAGCGATCTATATACAGGTTAAAAAGCCAAGGGGACGCAACGCATCCCTGTCTAATTATAATTACTCTTAAAAATGTATTTTATCAAAAATCCTGTAAAAAAAATGCATTCATAATATATTCTCTAAATCTATCAATCTACCAATCGATCAAATATTCTTTATTAAAATATGTATTGGTTTTTTGTTTGTGTTTTTATGTTTTTGTTTAAACACCAAAACATAAAACCATACTAAAGTGATAACACTCTGCACAATAGGCACGCGTCAGTCGCTGACCTCGAAAGTGAGGTCTGTCGTCGGCCACGCGCGTCTGACGCGAGGTTCTGTCATGTTTGACAGAACCTCGCGTCAGACGCGCGCGTTAGACGCATCGGCCGCTGGCATCGGAAGTCCACCTTAAGGAAAAGCCGAACTGTGACTATGCACTAATAAATAAATAATGTCCAGTTATCGATTCCATAGAAACTGTTTTCTAGTTGCCTTCATTTTTTAAAAGATTTACAGACAATCAATGCCCATGGAATTAATAATTTTAAAATAATATAGAATTGTATTTGCATCATTATGATTATGCACTGGCTATTTTGAATGAATATGTGCAACACTACAGTTTGCCTTGATTTGGTTCAACTCTAAGAGCAAGGATCTCCTATTCTAAAGGCAATAAAGGAGAATTCAACTATTTGATTTCGCAGTGTTTTTCAAAGTGTGAGTAGGTGTCAGCGGTCTCGACATGTTAGTTACCTAACTTATTATTATTAGGTAGGTTCTGTAATCTGTAATTTAAAAAAAAATAAAAATTCTGTCTCTGTTCTGTAAATATGCATGCATGCATGCATATGCATGTCCTCACGACAATATTCCCCGAAGGGGCAGTCAGATATTCTGAAACTTCAGAACATCCACGTTTCACTAGTAGTACCAAAACTCTGTCCAGTGTGACGGGGAGTGAGCCCTTCGCCACTTGTAATGGACAGTAGGTACAATACAGCATGCCTCGAAATTGTAGCATGCAGGTTTCCTCACGATATTTTTCTTCACTGAAATGCCAGTGGTGTTAAAAATCGTATATAAATTTCGAAAAACTCATTGGTACGAGTCGGCCTGGACGGGGATCGAACCATCGCCTCCTGCACGGCAGGCAAGGTTACTCGCCACTGGACCACAAAGGCTCCAGGTACACTAAAGAAACAAAAAAAACTGGTTTGTAATTTATGATTTCAAAAGCAAAGCTATCGAAGGTAAGTAATATTAATAATAATAATGTCATAATTTGTTTAAAGAGAGGTGGTTCCAAATGTGAAAATACATTAATTATTCATATTCACTTAAGGCTGGGTATTAGTCCTGAAAAAAATCTGTTTTACACCCCGCTTCCCCGCTCAGGCCCCGCCCACCAGACGTAAAACTTTTTCTAGCACTGTCATTGTCACATTTCCCCGCCATATGTACGTAAATATTGCCATGTATAGAAAAGTCACTCCACATAAAAAATAGCATGAATGCAAGACTGATAAATTAAACAAATTAATTTTTGCTATTAAAATGGGTAACATAAGAAATTTTAAAAAAATGAAATCTCGGTTGAAGGCGAAACAAATAGCTAAAGGAACATGGTACCTAAGTTTTTTCTACACAATTCCCCGGTTCTGAAGAGTGCAGTCAAGTAAATGAACGAGTGGGTTCAAGTTCCTCCCGAGACTTAATTTTAAATTTTTTTATTTGAATTTGAATAGCACAACATGGCTGTAACATGTTTATAATCAATAATATTTGAAGTTTTTTCTATTTATCTATCTGTGCAAAATTGACCACAGTCTAAACAAATGACAGATCAGTATGTTCAAACAGAGAAGGCAAGTTACCTATTCCACGGAATATATAAGAGGTACACACTTTAAAGAAATTATGAATATTGTATCTAACAACAAAATCGCGATGTTGAAAGACCTAAAGAAGCAGTGGTGCGCACATGTGGTTCGTCTTTGTTTCAATGAAGTTTTTTTAAAGACTTATGAAAAAAATCCGTCAGATGGCGCTAGTAGTATATGGACAATTCGAAAAAATATTTTTTCTAAAAAATTGTACAAAAATTATTCTGACTTTATTCAAATCGTTATGATCGTCATCGTATTAATTTATGAATAAAGTCCCTAAACTTGGAAATCGAGATAAATACGTTTGGCAAGCATTGGTTTAGTAATTACTGCGGCAAATTTTTGTTATCAAAACGCCTCATTGATATAATCAAAGAACATTACAAGACGGGTTACGAGACGACTATCGCCATTTGTCTTCCCACTCATGCTTCTACAACTACTTTACGCCCTCTCGCTCGCACCACGCCGCGCGCCTTATGGTGCTATGCAAGTCATTGCATAACCGTGTGGCACGCGTTCCATGCCTACTTTGCACTTCTAACCTCCTCCTCCTTCCTTCTCTCTTTCTCTTATAATGTTCTGTGGATATAATCGTCACGACATAATGATGACCAAAGGCGAATTTTTCACATCATGACTCAATGCAGTGATGGTTCCAACGTAATATGACTACCTACGTCAAGACTGCACGCTTGAGGGCCGCATTGGGAATTTATTCTTAAAAATGGATAGGACCGCAAGAAAACGCACTGTGGTCCGCGTGTTGCAAGTTTGACATGCCTGTTTTACTATGTCTGCGCACTTACTGCTAGAATGCAACGGGCACAACACCTCGCATCACCGAAGTCTCTTCCAGATGTATTCGGCAGCATTAATAAGCTGGAGGACTTCCTGGAGGAGCTGGGATGGCAAGTGTAGTCATTCCCACCACACGCAAAATAGGCGCCTGAGTCGTCGAGTTGAAAATGAGCCCGCTCAACTAATACCAATACCAATACCAAAGGTGGATCACACAAGATGACGCATGACGGAGCGCCATACGGCAGTCTGTCATTTGTGAAGCAAGGAGTTGTATGAAACCGCACGTAGGAGAAGAGCATACACAATGACGCATTGCCGCTGCGTCAATGCAGCAGCCGTCACCGCGGCGACGTCGCATGGTATGACACACGGGTGACGCAGTGACGCGCGTAATGTTTTCAGCAGATAAACCATAAAATGCCATGAAGCTCTGCTACTTTCGATTAAACTAATGAAACATTGTAACATAATTTATTTACTGCAAAAGGAAAATAAATAATGTAGTTTCTGACTGATTGCTAATTTAAATATATATATTAGAAAAAATTATGGTTTCTGCGAATGAATCTGACGTCAGAAGTTCAGAACAGTAGCTTTTTTTTTTGTTAATTTTATAACATGCTATCGGTCTGAGGACTGTGAGCAGTTCTTTTGCATGTATCGGTGGTTGCAGGCATGCCTTCCCACTGTCGGGCCGCCTTCATTTGGTCACTACGGGTCATAAGTTATCCCAAATGTGTCGTCGTTTTAGACGTCTTATGCTAAGTGGTTTACTTAGAGGCAAAGCCAGCTTATTAACGTGGTGAGTGATCCTATCTCTGTAGACCTTGGTAGAATAGTTCACTTCGTCTTTCACAGTGGGGATATTTAAATACTCATGAATTTCCTCCATTTTCGTGAACCATGGAGCGCATGCTATTGACTTCAAGACACTGTTTTGATATCGCTGCATTATTTCTATGTTGGAGTTCTTTGCTGAACCCCAAAGTTGTATGCCGTAGGTCCATACTGGTTTTAGAACTGTTTTATAGACCAACACTTTGTTGTTTACAGATAGCTTTGAATGTCTTCCAAGTAGCCAATTCAACGATCTTGTTCTGCAGTTCAACTCATCACGTTTCTTTTTAATATGTGTCCTCCATGTCTGCTTGCGGTCAAGATGAAAACCGAGGTATTTGCCAACAGTGTTATGAGGAAGTATGTCATCTCCAAGTCTCACGGCAGTCTCCTTGTCGCAGGGTGAATGTTATATGGTTTGACTTGACTGAACTTGCCTTAATCCGCCAGCTTCTCATCCAGCTATTATATATATTATACAAGCTAGCTAGCTAGCTAGCTAGCTTATTAGCTATTTATTTCATCAAGATGATTTTGCAGTTTCAATGATGCAGTTTCCGAATATCGGCTTGATGTTAGAACAGCCGTGTCATCAGCAAATGTGGCTGTCATTACACTTGGTGATTGTGGCACATCTGCAGTGTAGATCAAATACAATATTGGGCCTAGGACGGATCCTTGTGGAACTCCTTGTGGAAGCCTTTATATCGTGAAAGGTTGAGCTCACATCGTTAATTTTGACATCAAAGATGCGGTTTTCCAGGTAACTTTTGAGCAAGAGAAAGAGATTATGTGGCAAGGTCTTTTTGAGCTTATAAAGCAATCCATTGTGCCAAACTTTGTCGAATGCTTGTTGTACATCGAGGAAAACGCCAGAACAGTATTCTTTCTTTTCTAAAGCGTTTCTAATTTCTTCACAGACTCTATGGACTTGTTCTATTGTAGAATGATGGCTTCTGAATCCAAATTGGTGGTCTGGGATAAGCTGATTTTCTGTAATACTTTCATTTAAACGTCTGGAGATGATCTTCTCAAAAACTTTTGACAGAACTGGTAAAAGGCTTATTGGTCTATAAGATGAAGTTAAGTGTTGTGGTTTTCCGGGTTTAGGGATCATAGTAATTTGCGATACTTTCCATATACTAGGATAATGAGATGTTCTTAGTATACCATTAAACAGCAGTGTGAGAAATACTTCTCCTTTTTTCGGTAGTTGTCGTAGTACTTCGGCTGTTATGATATCAAAGCCCGGGGCCTTTTTTTAATCCCAGATCTTGAATGGTTCGACGAACCTCAGCAGGACTACAACATCGGAGAGGCGGACTTAGTTGAAGATCCGCATCAAGGTATGACTCAACTTCTTTGTCTAGGCTTTCAGTTCCCAGGTCATTGTTAGGTATGAAGACGTCACTCAAAAATGCTCCAAAAGCTTCAGCCCTTTCTTCATCAGTTTTCGCCCATGTACTGGACTTTGTTTTAAGGGGATAGTGAGCTAGTTGAGGTTTGTGTGATGACTTTACAGTTTTCCATAGAGAGTACTCATTATTGCCAGATGGTTTCAGTAGCTGCCATCTTTTTTGTTTTTAAGCTGATTGGTTCCAAAATCGATATTTAGGTGTTTCTGCGATCTCCGAACACGAATCTGAAGTCAAAAATTCAAAAAGTGGCCGCCATCTTGAACTTTTTTGTTTTTTAACCGATTGCTTCCATAATCGATATCTGGGGATTTCTACCATCTCCAAATACGAATCATCATCATCATTATCCAGATTTTCCATTTTCCAGTCCCCAGATATTGATTTTGGAAGTAATCGAATGAAAAACAAAAAGTTCAAGATGGCGGCCACTTTTCTGAATTTTTGACTACAGATTCGTGTTTGGAGATGGCAGAAACCCCCAGATATCGATTTTGGAAGCAATCGGATGAAAAACAAAAAAGTTCAAGATGGCGGCCACTTTTCTGAATTTTTGACTTCAGATTCGTGTTTGGAGATGGCAGAAACCCCCAGATATCGCTTTTGGATGCAATCAGATGAAAAACAAAAAAGATCAAGATGGCGGCCACTTTTCTGAATTTTTGACTTCAGATTCGTGTTTGGAGATGGCAGAAACCCCCAGATATCGATTTTGGAAGCAATCGGTTGAAAAACAAAAAAGTTCAAGATGGCAGCCACTTTTCTGAATTTTCTTTATTGATACGATGACGATCATAACGATTTGAATGAAGTCATAATAATTTAAGTACAATTTTTTAGAAATCTTAAATATGTTTTTTTTTTTCGAATTGTTAATATGGCGACTACTAGCGACATCTGACGGATTTTTTTCATAACAGTCTTTAAGAAAGCTTCATTGAAACAAAGACGAACCACATGACCACTGCTTCTTTAGGTCTATCAACATCGCTATTTTGTTGTTTGATACAATATTCATAATTTCTTTAAAGTGTGTACTATAAAGAACCTTTTCATCCCACCATCTCGGAAAGAGTATTTTTGCTCTTCGATATCTGAGTGCAAAAGCCGTTTTTATCCTCTAGACTAGTCTAGAGGAACATGTCATGTCTTTATCCTCTAGAGGATAAAGTAAATTGAATTTAGAACATCGTGTGCACTAAGCAAAACATTATTAAACCTATTTACTTCTCCCTCCATGGTTCCGAATTTATCACACAACTTTTTTTAATTTGTTAAAAACTCTGACTCGGAACCTTCTTTGTGTATTTTTTTTTTACTTTGCTTTGCGCGCGCCATTTTCTTTTGACGTCTTTTCCTCGATGAGGTGGGATGAAAAGTTACGTGTTGCACTCGAGTGCAAAGATTTTTCACCTTGTGCTTTTTTGATTTTTTTTTTTTTTTATCTTGGACAGTGTCACACAAATTATCTAGTCACATTTAAAGTACCAGAATCTAGCCTGGACTTGTATTATGATAACTAGACAACGATATAGAATACATATATAGATACAAACATCCATGACTCGGGTACAAATATTCATATTCATCATACAAATATTTGTCCCTTACGGGATTCACTCGCTGGCGCTCAGCATTCTAATATTTTATTCACTCGCTACGTGCGTGATTCAATTTTAGCATCCTTCGCTTGCTTGTTCATCAAAATTGAGCACGCGGTTAAAAAGCAACTTTGCACTCTTGTATAACAAATAACTATTTTTTCCTTCTTTTCGCCCCTATTTGGAATGGATATAGCATGTGCCTGTCGCTCGCCGCATGGGGTCCCCGGTGCGCACCCCGCACTGCTGATCGTGGTGCACAGATTTTGTTCGCGTTGTCTGTTCTATACATAATTATTCAATGCATAAAGCAACACAAAATGACACATTGCGGTCTGTCATTGCCATAGTGACGAAGTGAACTCGGGAACATCAATGCGGTGCAAGAACCGCATTCAAATGGAACATGTTGTTTCTATGAACGGGCTTGTATATCGTTGGAGTAGCTATATTCAGTGTTCATAGAAATACAGGGTGTTTGGTAGGGAGCTGTACATACGCCTAGGGTAGAAACTAGGAAGGGTCTGCTACCTACCCCCGCCCATTATATTGACCTTGACCTCAAGGTTTTATTCTAATGATTTTTTTTTCTTTTTTTTGAAAAATTCGATTTTTTTGACTAAAACTACCTGTAGCTCAAAATCTATCCAGAAGAAAGGTCTACTAATGGTCTTGTTTTAATCTTTAGGGTCTTAGTGTACTGTAAAAATTGATTTCACACCAAAAAATTGTAGAGAAGAAAAGTTATGGGGCCTGAAGTACCGTAGTAAGGTAAAAAAATAATTTTAAGGGCAACTTTCTACGGGTTTTAAAAAAAAAATAACAGGGTTGGAGTTCTTCTGATTTTTTTAAAACATCCCCAGTCCATACCCTTTCTAACGATATGCTAAAAGTGTTATTATCACTTGTAGTTCCGAAGTTATTAGTTAATATCCGCAACTAGGGCACTTTAAGCAAAAATTTCAACTAATGTAAATTAAATGTGTCCGATCGTAAAAGGATAGCAAATGAAACGCAAATTTGTTAAATGACTAATTTAATTACAAAATTTGTTCAAATTGGTGACCATTAACTTGTAAACATGCTCGGCACCTCTTCCTCATCTCCACGGTCACCGTGGCAAGCAGCATTTCGTCGCGCATCGTATTGAAAGCGGCGTGGATCTTGGTTATCAAAACCTCCCTTGTTGGTACTTCCTCTGTGTACACCAACTCTTTCGCCCTTCCCCAGACGTAGAAGTCAAGCGGGGTAAGGTCAGGCGACCTTGGAGGCCAGGGAATTGGCCCGCCACGACCAATCCAAGCATCAGGGAAGGAGTTATTTAAAAACTCCCTCACTGCTAGGCTCCAATGGGCAGGACAGCCGTCGTGCTGAAAGACTATGGGCCGATCTTCGTCAAACACATCTTCCACTAAAACGGGCAGTTCATTTTCGAGGAAATGTAGGTAATTTTCCCCGTTTAAGTTGTCTGGCAAGAAGTGCGGCCCTATCAAGCGATTGCCGATGACGCCTGCCCATACGTTCACGGAGAACCTTCTTTGAAATCCTCTGTGCCTCTTCACTCTTGGGTTTTGCTCTCTGGGTGCCCAGTAATGGAGATTGTGGTAGTTCACAATTCCCTCCCTGTCAAACTTTGACTCATCGGTCCAGAGTATACTCCGCAAAAAATGTATGTCCTCCACGTCCGTATGGAGCAAGTGGCGGCAAAACTGCATCCTTCGTGTGTAATCGCTTTCCTCTAAGCCTAAAACAATAAAAAATTCAATGTTAGCGTTTTCCCTATGAATTGGTAGCGATGTAACATTGATTGATATCTCTGTCTTTCCATTTCTCTCTCTCTCTCACACACACATGCTCACGTTCATTTTAAAATTGCCTAATTTACGTGCTAGTTCATTACATGAGAGCTAAAAACAAAAACTTAATGTAAAAAAAAATACCTTGTACAGGGGTGTAGTGGAAAGGATGACTTCGATTTTCCCGGAGAACAGACCAGACTTTCCAAAAGCTTAACCCAAGTGCCCGGGCTACGGTTCTGATGCTTCTGGTAGGATCTTCCATAAATTGGGCCAATATCCGTTCGTCATCAGTCACATTTGGTTCAAATCTGTTGACACTTGGTTCTCGGAAATTTAAATTTCCGGTTTGTCGTAGACGCCGATAAGTAGAGCCAAACGTCTGGTGGTTGGGTACTCGTCGGTCAGGATACCGCTCTTGATAAATCCTCCGTGCCTCGCGCCCATTGCAATTAGCCATTCCATACACCAACAGCATGTCGGCATACTCTTCGTTAGTAAATCCAGGCATTTTACCAACAATAAACGTAACCGTAGGTAAAAAACAACAAAACTTAACAAAAACGAAGTAATAACAAACTCAACAACGAAGTAATAACAAACTCAACAAAATTAACGAAAACAGTGGAGCGTCGTAACGGCAAGTACGTAAGTTAGCTAAGATGGGTAAATCTCGACTGACAAAGAGCCCAACACAGAGCCCAACGAGTTACCTGTCCCCGTCGACACGAGAGTGAAAGAGACAGAATACCTGTTGCTCTCGTGTAAGAGTGAGACAACAAATTTTACCTGCCAACTGTGGGCCAAACTGGTTTAAATTCCGGGAATTACAATTGTCTTACAAAGGTAGATTCGTGGTGGTAAAAGTGCCCTAGTTGCAGAAATTAGTTAATAACTTCGGAACTAAAAGTGATAATAACACTTTTAGCATATCGTTAGAAAGCGTATGGACTGGGGATGTTTTAAAAAAATCAGAAGAACTCCAACCCTGTTATTTTTTTTTTAAACCACCTAGAAAGTTCCCCTTGAAATTTTTTTTTTACCTTACTACGGTACTTCAGGCCCCATAACTTTTCTTCTCTACAATTTTCTGGTGTAAAATCAATTTTTACAGTACACTAAGACCCTAAACATTAAAACAAGACTTTTAGCAGACCTTTCCTATGGATAGATTTTGAGCTACAGGTAGTTTTAGTAAAAAAAATTGAATTTTTCAAAAAACAGAAAAAAAAATCTTTAGAATAAAACCTTGAGGCCAAGGTCAATATAATGGGCGGGGGTAGGTAGCAGACCCTCCCTAGTTCCTACCCTAGGCGTATGTACAGCTCCCTACCAAACACCCTGTATAAAAAACCGGTTGAGGAGCGCTGCAATCGACTATAACCTTTAATGTCAATGTTCCAAGTACAAAAATTTGTTCCAATGATTTTCCGCAACATAGCGAGGTTTTTTATTTTTCTGGTCGGGCTATAATAATATCATTTGACCTTTGTTTATTTTATACCGTTGGAATACTGTTAAGTTTAGGCTGTGGCGTGTGATCTAATCACGAAGTAAGTGGTTAGTGACAAAAGATGTCTTTTTTTTAATCATTTAAGTATATTCAGTCAATGAAGAATTCTTGCAAAAAAGGTTGTTTTCTTATCACCGCCAAGGGCCCGAATGTCAACTAATGTCATTATGCCCGAACTGTTGCTTAGCGAAGACGCGCCGACAGTAGGTAGGGCTAGGGTAGTTGGAGACATCGAGCTGACCTGATGATAGAGATGGAACACAGAAGGTGATGAAGGGATCTCCTAGACTATTAATTGTAGCAGAACACTCTTAGATATTTGCATTTATGTATGATGTCCCGGTAAATCGAGGGTCTGATGGTGGAGACTGAAGGATGTGTAAATTATTGCTACTTTCTACGTACTTGTTTTGTTGATTATACTCAAATTATACTTACTGATTGAATTGTATTTCTTGGTATTTCATACATTACATTGTGATAAAGTTCAAATCTGTAGATTTCTTTTTCCAAAATGTGTAGAAGATATCAGAGACTTATTCACCATTCGCCGAATAAGGAAAGAAACAAAACCATAACAAAAAAATAAAACCGATTTCAAAATTATTAATTTCATTGGAGTCACTGTCAAGAATCTGAACTGATTCTTGACAACGACTCCCTCCGGCTTTATCATCAGGCCCTGGACATCATCTAGAATTAGAGTAGGTACTCTTCAAGACAAATCAAACTGGACGAATTTATATTAATTTCACTGCCGAGTTACAATAGCCACCTTCATGATCAGATCCTGGGCATCAAATAGAATCAAAGTAGAGTTTGACTACCGAGTCTACCGACTACGGACGGACTAAAACATTAAACAGAAATTATAACCAATCTCTTTTAAAAAAATACTAAATTACTGTTATAACATTTGGGTTGGCAATTCTGAGGTATGGTTTAAAGAGTGTTTATTAATTTCTTTAAAACCAAGAAGATTATAATCTTCTTGTTTAAAATAATAATATTTGTCAATTTTATTATTTTACGTAAATTTTCGTAGCAAAGTGACATAGGTCTAGCCTCGACAACGTCCCTCGGGACAATGGCGGTCTATGTGCGGTTCGAAATGGCGTCGAAAATCACATGAATGATTAATCAAAAAGTAAATAAAGGTATTGAAAAAAAACTATCGGTTTAAAGCCCTGCTATAATTAATTACCTTTCAAATGATGGTATATTCAGAAGAAATGGTATTGTGGTTCTTGTATAAAACAGATTATAAATTTTGAAATCGACCTTACTTTGGTCGTCTTTTCTATCGAGAAAATTTAATAGAATCGTGTTTTCAACGGTTAGATGCCCTGCAGAAAGAACGTATCTACACTGTTCTTTGAACTATATATGTTAAATGTAATAATTTGGTTATCAAAAACCGCTTCGAAAACAGACAAAAACACTTTGACCCCCCCTTAAGACGAAGTTGGAAGCGTGGGAGACGTTACGTACGATATTATAATTTACTAGCGGCCCGTCCCGGCTTCGCACGGGTGGACGTCTAATCTTTTCTAGCAATAAATATAGCCTATGTTACTCAGGGTGAATGCAGCTTTCTAATGGTGAAAGAATTTTTTAAATCGGCCCAGTACTTTTTGAGCCTATTCATTACAAACATACAAACATACAAAAATAGGTAGAAATCTTTCCTCTTTATAATATTAGTGTAGATTTATAGATCGGAGGCGTATATTTTTTTCCTACATAACGTTAAGTACGATTTTTGAAAATCATACGAGCGACTTGGCAGCAGTAAATGTCAAAATTACTATGGAGATTATGCATCTTTCTACTGCCAAGTCGCTCGTATGATTTTCAAAAATCGCACTTCTTGTTCGGGTCATTTACGAGTATGTATTTTACAGTATTATAATTATAAAACTGTAATAAAAGTGTGTTTGTTGTTACGTAAAGTTTACAATATTTTATGGTATTTAGGAATCTCTAGCTTCAAATCAGAGTTTGACTATAGCAGGACTATAGGATCTGTTTTGATGAAACCATAGTCTAAAAAAACAAGGTCTTCTATTCCCAGAGTGACACAAGCCTACGTCACAAAAAAATGGCCGCTAAACATGGTAAAAGGATATGATGACGTAGGCTTGTGTCAGTCACGTGGCCACTCACGTGATCGGAAGAGAATACCAGGCGCAGTATATTATTGTACCATGGATGAAACTTTTTGTGTTTAAAAGCGAATGAAGCCGCGAGCAAAATCTAAGCATTAAATAAGTTAAAGCCGCATTTTGCACTTGCTCTTCTTAATGTTTTACTTCATAATTTTTCGTGTCTTTTTGGCCTGCAAATAAAGAATATCAATGTTATGCTTGAATCTCACCCTTAGGCCGCATTCAGATGACCCGCACCCGCCACGCACCCGCCACGCACTCAACCCGCGCTCGCCCCGCATCATAAAATGCATTGCTTGCAAATTGAGTCTTATGACACGACAATAAATCTCGTATTGTACCTATATTGACGAGCGGTCGCGGGGCGGGCGCGGGGCGGGCGCAGGGCGGGCGCGGGGCGGGCGCGGGGCGGGCGCGCGGCGGATGCCGGCCGGGTGCGTGCCGAGTGTGGGCAGGATGCGAGGCGAGCGCAGGGCGAGCGCGGGTGCTCCCATAAAATACAATACGACATTTATTATCGTGTCATAAGACTCAAAATGCAAGCAATGCATTTTAGGATGCGGGGTGAGCGCGGGGAGAGCGCGGGTTGAGTGCGTAGCGGGCGCGGGGCGGGTGCGGGTTATCTAAACGCGGCCTCATTTGTAAGAGGACTTCTTTACTCTGCAGTGGAATCTTACAGGCTATAACTTGAACGTAATGTTTGCAAAACACTGCCTAAACAAACGTTACGTTCCTTGTTCTATTTCCGACTGGACTGTAGATTTTCGTTGACGTTTAGTGACGTCAAACCTGTTAACATTGTAACAATGTTCGTTTACACTCTGTTGTTGACATCACAAATTGCAGTCCACCTCTATCCCCAATTTACTAAACGCAACAATGTTAGAAAATAGCGTACTTTCTCACTTTATACTATTTACTACGTCTACTTCTACAGGGTGGTCATGCTTCGCATTATTTAAGTGTCATTGTGTTCCTACCAGTAGGAGAACTTAGTAAGAGATATCTATTGAATATTCCCGCAACGCACGGAACCATCGCATTATAAACTTTCGAATTTGCCACTTTCGCAATATCGTCTACGGGCAATATTCATACAATCTGATATCGCAGTTGCGTAGGTAGCATTAGATCGTGTATTTGTATCAAATTAAAAATAATAATTATATCATTTTGTTAATCGAATGTTTCTTTCCCACCATGTAGCGACTAATCCCATCCATCCCATTGCCTAATTCTAATTGTAGTGTACTTAATTAGTTATGTAAATTTTCTGCTTTCTCATTTTTTTTTTTTATAAAAATTTTAATTCTTAATTAAGTAGATTAAGCAGTTTTTGTGTTGTAAAGTTTATACTGGCAATAAAATATTTTCTATTCTATTCTACTAATGTTTCTTCAAATCATCTGCTTCCAAAATATTACCTCTCATATTTAATATAATGAGAACGTCATAGAGGAATATGGAGGAGGCCTATGTAGGAAAACGGACAAGGGCTGTTATGGATGGATGGGTGTAATGTGCTCGTCACATAATCGATGGTTAAAGTGCCAACATAGGACAAATACGAGTATCTACTTTGAGTTATGGCTGATGATGACATCATTTTTGATATCTCAGTAAATATTAATCCGCGAAAAAACAGGGAATGCACTGGTGCTCAAGCATTCCGAAATCCACGAGGACAAAGTTTGGGCTAAAAGCTATCTAAGGTAATATTTTCTTATCCACTTTGAAAGAGGTAATGGTAACAAATTAAGACTTTTGAGAAGGAAAAGAGAAAATAATCCATTGGGATATCCAGGACCGCGGTCTAACTACTCTTAGATGGATCTTGTGCATAATCAAACTCTCTTGGAAACTTTGATTATGTGATGTAGTGTACCTACGTAAATATAAACATTTTATACTGATGCTTAGTAAGATTCTCTCTCTCTCTCTCTCTCTCTCTCTCTCTCTCTCTCTCTCTCTCTCTCTCTCTCTCTCTCTCTCTCTCTCTCTCTCTCTCTCTCTCTCTCTCTCTCTCTCTCTTGTCCAATTGGAGTATTGACCGTGATGTAGACCTTTAGGGCTCGAGTCCGACTCGCACTTGGCCGGTTCTTTAGACAAGAGTCAAGATATCCTTCTTATTCAGTTATAAAGTTGCTGTGAAGGTACAATACCGTTATTATAACATACGAGCTTTTACCCGCGACATCGTCCGCATAAATTATATACCAGATTTTAAGTCAGATCATAAGCTACCAAATAAAAAGGTTCATCAAAATCGGTTCAGTAGTTTTTGCGTGATGCTCGAACAAAATAGCACACAAACAAACAAACAAACAGACAGACAAAAAATCAAAAAATTTGTGATTTGGAATCAGGGACATCTAAAAACCATATCGTAATCTTTTTTTGTAAATATCTTCAATGTACAGATACACTTCTGTTACAGTTTTATAATAGTTTAGATTAATAAAAGGGTCTTATTATGTTTTTTCCAAGAATCAGGGCTACCGATATAAGTAGCTGGAATTTTTCTGGCAGATTATTTTGTCGGACGATTTTATCAAACCAATATCGGATTCTCTGTTGAAAAGAGCATTGAACATCTTCTTATTAAAATGGGATACCGATTGCCTATCATATCGTTGGCCCTTACTCACCAAAAACATATTTTAGCTCCGTTCACTCCAATATTTTTTGCGAACAAAATGTTGTAGTATCTAATACAAATATGAGGTTATTTCTTTGACCAACTGCTTCTGCCTTCGTAAAGATGTCTCGAGCGGAAATTTGATTTCTTCCCTCGGTGTCACGGATTCTTTGGCTATTTGATTGATTGAAGGATAGCAAGTTATAGTCATGTAGACGTTCTTGAGAGTTTTGTGGTTGGTCTACATTACAACGGTACTGAAAATGTAAGGTTATTTTAAAAGAAGACAGTTTAATAAGCGGTTTGATAAACTTTTTAATAAAAACTTTTTAATAAGCGGTTTGTGATATATCTATGTTTGTGATATGAATTTGTATTTTCAAGAAACAGGGTATTGATTTTTGGCAAACTACACTAACAATGTTACATACTTTTAAAGGTAAGTGCATTACGATTCGGGGCTAGCCGCAGTGATAAAATGCACTTCTTCTTCTTATCGTGTGGGCAGAGCCCTGGTGTCAGAGTTTTTTCAGACCGCCTTACGGCCTCTGACGTGGTTTTTATGTAACGACTACTATACCACCAGAGATAGTAGCCGGGACCAACGGCTTAACGTGCTATCCGAAGCACGGAATCATTTTTCTTTTCGGACAATCAGGTGATTCAGCCTGCAATGTCCTAACCAACTGGGGAAAAACGCACAAAGTGACATATCACTAGGTGTCCCCCGTGGGAATCGAACCCAGGACCTCCGTATCGAGAGCCAATGCTCTTAACCATTAGACCACGGAGGCACTCAAATAGCTTCTATTAAATTAATATGAACTAACGCATAAACGCCGCGCAGAGGCGTAGCGGGTCGCATTTTTGCGCAGCGGACTTCCTTCCGTGCGATTCGTTCCGCTCCGCCCCAATGCCTTACCAATGTGGTCCATTGTAATATACCATACGAAGCCGAAACTTACGTCAAACCATAGAGTAAATAAATTATACACAACAGAAGGTCAATGCCCATAATATTCCGTGCCCATACTAAGAAAGTTGCCACCTTCTTAGTTGCCAACTCACGCAAGTACAGCGACGGTGGTGAGTAACGGTACTACAGCAATGTTTAATTACGTTTAAAATACGTGTTAAACACATTTGTTATTAAGATTTTTAAGAATTAATCGTTATAATTTATTTCCGTGGAACAAAACTCAAATAATAGTAATCTAATAACGTTTAATTAAGATTTATCTCTCGTTCAGGCCAGATGATACTTGTAGCGACATCTGTTTGCGCCAAGACTATACTAAATCTAAAATGTATGGATCTGACCAGACAAGGTCAAACTAATAATCCGTCAATACGATGCAACCCGGTCCACTCTAGTGTGCAAAGTACTCATTATCCGCTGGAAAGTAAACAATCAGACACGTAATGTTTCATTCACTATACGATAAGTTACAATAATTTTCTTTTAATTTTTTTTTTCGACAAAATGTTTCAACATAAGTACTGAAACAGCGAGCGGTATTCGATACAAAATTCAACATGAAATTCACTGCCTTATTACAACAACCCACGCCAAGAAAACATCACACATCGCAAGCAAACATTAAAAAATCCAAAACAACCTCATAACGACCGAAGCAAGCCGATACAAGGGGAACGCTCAACATATTCCACCACCTTACTATGTAAAGAAAACGAATCGTGTGATCTATCATTTTTATGAGCTAACCATAAAAGCCCTAAGCCCGCAAGCCGAGTGTATGTAACAGCCTATATAAAACCATTCTAGCGAGAAATTCACTAAACTTTACGTTGTAATATCCACTATATTTGGTAATGTATTGCCAGCACGGGCATACGGAATTGTGAGTACTGCACAAGGCAGAATGTTTGATGAGTTATGCTTGAATTTCTATTCTTTTTTTTGGCACACCAGGTGGGGTGAATAAATCGTGTGCCGATCCTTATTCTACTGCTATGGCAATAAGAGTGAGAACTGGTCGTAAATATGGATGTATAATGCAGCATTCTGCTGAATTCGCTGCAAACATTTTAGGGTGGAATATGTGAATTTTCAATCTTATGTAACGTCGAGGTACTACGGCATAAATTTACCACCTTACTAAGCTTTTTGATCAAAACTATAGCTTAATCTCTACTATTATAAAACTGTAAATTTAAAAAAATATTTTTTTTGCTTTATGTGTTTGAACGAGCATCACGCGAAAACTAGTGAACCGATTTTGATGAAACTTTTTTTGTTTGATAGCTTATGATGTGACTTAAAATCTGGTTTATAACTTGTGCGGACGAAGTCGCGGGTTAACGCTAGTCTTAAATAAAAGAACATTAAAATAATTCTGAATGTTGAAAATATTACAAGGAAAGTATGCATCTAGGTATTATCTATTAATCATCATCGGCCTATACAGGGTGAAATTGATATCATTAGCATCCTTTTAAACTAAGAGTCTACCCATCAAACTGAACAACTTTCATTATGGGAGCAAACCGATCGGAGCAACATAAAATCAGCTGTTCCATACTAAACTGCAATGCCTACGCGACACAAAATGTATGCAACAGCAGAATTTTTTTTTGCTCCGATTGGTTTGCTCCCACAGTAAAAGTTGTTCAGTTTGATGGGTAGACTCTTAGTTTGAAAGGATGCTAATGATATCAATTTCACCCTGTATAGGGCCCTTCTTAATATGCTGACATGTTTTTAAAGGGATGATCAGACCGTCAAACTGAAAAGATTTCTCCAAGGCACCAAAATCGAAATCGCGGAAAAAAAACAGCTCGTCCATACAAAACTGCAAACCTACTCGAACCAAATGTAGACAGCGGTTTTTTTTTTTCGCGATTTCGATGTTGGTCCTATAGAGAAAGTTGCTCAATTTCATGGTTTGATCATCCCCTTAAAAAATGCGGGGCACCGGCCTACCCTCAGGAATGGTATGTTAGTCCACTAAGCACGCCCGATGCGGATTGGTTAACTTTAAATCCACATCAGAATTTTTTCTTTAATGTCTGCAGGTTTCCTTGCGATGTTTTCCTTTACCACTTGAGAGTTCTATTTGTACTCTTATGTATTACGTGGTTCTAGTAACTGTTACTTACTATAAAAATTCGCAATCAAACCAAACGCAAAACGATTTTTAGTACTTAACTTCAAAAGGTTATTAACATGAATAATTAAAGAACAATGGCAGATTTGGACCCAGCCATTTTTTACGAAAACTAAAAGCCATTCAGGACGGCGGTCATAATTATTATAAAAAGAAAAAATTTAAGCATTTTTTAAAAAACTTCCTCATCTCCAGAAGTCCGGATTCAAAAGTAGAAAATACTACTAAAATAGACAAATCGTCCAAAAAGCAGTAGCAAAACGCAACCACGACAACTATTTTCATCTAATATTATCACTGAGGTATTTTTGGTCGTTACGAAACGTATTTGGCTTGGTTGAACTGATAGTGTGTGTGATTCCGTTTTCTTCCATTATCATAATATGGTATAGTTATCGTGAATTTTCATTAAAATAAACACAATGAATGCGTAGAAGATTGAGTGGACTATCTAATAAGAAAGATTATGAGTTTCCCACACTTGATACAAAAGGTATCATAAGGAGAAATACCTCTTCCCCAACTTCTACACATTACAACCGATTTACATTTTTGTTAGCTTTATTTCACTCTACACGTATTACTAAGTTTCATTCGTGTATAGGACCTCTATGTCTGGGTCTCAAATTATATGGCCTTCCGACAAACTTCTTTACACAGGTTTTATGATTTGTTAGTTTTACATCACACAAATAAATCGGCATTACAGATAATTGCAAATCTCTCCATAACAAAAGTAAAAGCATAGCATAAGCATATGCTCACGACTATATTCCCCGGGGGGGTAGTCACAGCTGAAACCTCAGAACATCCAGAAAAATAAAAGTTTAGCGTAATTCATACCCTATTATTAGGTATAAGGTAAGTAAAATTATACAATGAAGAGGTAGCCAGAGGATACCTACATCTTGCTCTTAATTGCATGCAGATTAAGTTTCTCATTTCGCATGGCGTTGCAGTTCACGATAGCCAATTATGAAGAAGTTACTCAAACTGTGAACGGTGTAAAATATGTATTAACTCCCTACAATTGTCTCAATGTATTCAGAACCTCACAGCTATAATTCCTTTCTGGGTGGTCAGATAATTTGCTATAACTACCAACTGGGAGTCACGTTGCAGGGACTGACCCGAGCACACGTCTCGCGTGGTTTCGCGCGTCGCGTTTTTGCCTGCCATCCTCAGTCTCTTCTTGTTCTTGTCCAAAAACAATCCCTGAGATTGGGATAGATTCTCCCATAAAATACTTGACACTGGCCGAAATGCAGTTCTAACGCACAAGCAAGAGTCCATTTAATTATAATTAAAAAAAAACTACCAACTGTCTGTTTGGTATTTTGGAAACATCAATCTTTCTTCCTTATTGCTACCATTTAAGTACGAAAACCTTATAAAAATTTTGTTCTGTGTACAACTATCTCTACCGGAAATTAGTCGGAACGAAAAGAGTTTTTAACATTAGATTTGTTCCTACGATTTTTGTATCCAATGTTTTGCTATTTAAGGGAATCCATGCAAACGAAGTCTGGTGATTTTTGGTTTTAGAAACTAATTTCTATGTTTGTATGAAGTCAGATTTTCGTTAAAATGTATATAGTTTTGAAGTTACACTACTCGTACCTTTGCCTTGAAATCTTTGATTTCCATACTAAATCTTAAATTAATCCTAGCATTAAAACTGTATATTTTAACAAAAATCTGACTTCATATGAACATAGAGATTAGTTTCTAGATCGTTTCTGAAACATTTCATTGACTTTAATTGGATAGTATTGAAAATATCACCAGACTTCGTTTGTATGTATCGCGCATTTGCGCTCTCGGAATAAACTACTCCTACGTGCGATTTTTGAAAATCATACGAGCGACATGGCAGTCGAAAATGTCAAAATTACTATGGAGATTATGCATCTTTCTACTGCCAAGTCGCTCGTGTGATTTTCAAAAATCGCACTTCAGGGTAGATACTCTTAGGTGCAATATTTTGTTTAGGTATTTATCATCATTACAACCATCAGCTTCTATCGTTCTCTTCTACTAGGGCGTTAGCCTACGCTTTCTTTATTTATATTTTGATGGACTTTTATTTCCGCCAATGATGTCATTTAGTTTAAGGGAGTATCTACAGGGTGAAATTAATATCATTAGCATTCTTATATACTAAAAGTCTACCCATCAAACTGAACAACTTTTACTATGGGAGCAAACCGATCGGAGCAACAAAAAATCAGCTGTTCCATACTAAACTGCGTGCCTACTTGACTCAAATATGTATGCAACAGCTGATTTTTTAGTTGCTTCGATCGGTTTGCTCCCATAGTAAAAGTTCAATTCAATTCAATTCAATTATACTTTATTGCACACCAAAACAGAATATACATTTGAATTACAATTTCGTAAAAGTACGACAAAGTTGTTCAGTTTGACGGGTAGACTCTTAGTTTAAAAGGATGCTAATGATATCAATTTCACCCGGTATAGACACATTGCCCACAAGACGAAATTTATTACAAAACTTGCAACGAGACACAAAATTACGTCTACATTCCTTCTCAGAAATCAAAATGCTCACAAAATCTTGCATGAACTTCCCTTTCTAAACAGCTATCTTGAAGACAGTGAATGTCTTACGAATACAGTCACGTCTTACATACAAGCGGTATTTTCCCTCATATTGCAAGCTCCCACTGTGTCGCGATTACTTGCGTGAATACTTTACTACGATACTATTTCACAAATGAACTGAAAGCAACCGTACGTGAAATGAGCGTTGACTTCAAATTCCAATTAACCTTCCCACGCAAAAAGAAACAAAGCTTCAAAAATAAAAAATTAAGTATCCGAACCCGCCCTAAGCCCTCAAAGAAAATTGCTTTTAAACAGCAATTTTAAGTCCTTACCCATTACGAATATAAGACGTACATAAATTTCTTTGTCGCGAATTTTGTGAGTCATTCCAAAGGCCATAATAATAAAAGGAATCATCTGTGAATTGATTCGCGTTTTGTGTGCGCAATATCGTGGGAATTAAATTAGATCGTAAAAATTGTGTGAATAATATGACGCTTACTGGTTACATTTTATTGAAAAACTGCTTCAATCCTAGGGGAGCGTGTTATTTTAATAATACCTGTAGGCCTCGCATGACAACCCAGAGAAAACTATAAAAATCGAGGTGACTGTGCCTCCATCTTTGTTATTAATTTACACGACCCAGTTGGTGTAATGGTTACCACGCCGGACTGCCAAACCAGGGTCCTGGGTTCGAATCCCGGTTCGGTCATGGATGTTATATGTTTGTGCCGTTGTTGTATGATTCCCATAACAAAAAGCCTGAGGCTTACTTGGGATCATTACTATGTATGTGCCTGTGAGCGTTATTTATTTATTTTATTTTATTTTTATTTACTTATGCAAAAAAAAGCGCGAATTCGTTTTTTTCGTTTTGTCTCTTTGTGGTGCGTGAAATGATAGTCGTGCTGTGCATAGACTCTATCGAAAAGGATATTCGAATAATTGAACTTAAACGTCAATCGGTGCTTACTTGCATACCCAAAAGCTGAAAAGTAAAATAAAAATTCTACAGGATACTAAACGTACCTACAGGTATTGCTTATAAGACAGAAATAGTACATTACTGCAGCGGCCAGCAACAGAGGCATTGATGGACGAACGTGTAAATGTGGGCCGAGGCGAAGCCGAGGCACACATACGTAAGTCCAACAATGCCTAGTTGTGGCCAAGGCTTGTATAGTACTTTTCTCAAACAATGCGCGGAAATTAAAACAGTAAATTTTCTCAAATAACTCGCAGAAATTAAAACTCTTTTCAAAATCAATGACGAACAACGAACAACAATTTGTTTTTTTTTTTCAATAAACAGCTTTCTATTTGCAAGAAGTGCGATTTTTGAAAATCGTACGAGCGACTTGGCAGTAGAAAATGTCAAAATTACTATGGAGATTATGCATCTTTTTACTGCAAAGTCGCTCGTATGATTTTCAAAAATCGCACTTCAGTTCGAAATTTAAATAAAACCTTTGATGAGTTACCTCGTTGGTCGCCATGTTTCGGAGAAAAAGATCGTTCCATTTTTAAATTACAGACAGATATGAGTTTACTATGTAATTTATTTGGCCGCTAAACACGACAGATATGGATTTTCATACAAACATTGCCGGCCGCTGCGCGCATGTATTTGGCCAGTACAGCAATTTCGAATTATCTCGAAGAATGTTGTCAAAATAATGCTCACATTTCCAAGCATGTTTGAGAAAATAATAATATACGAAACGAGTAGCATTTTAGCTTCCCAGTCTAGTAAAAAGTATTAATACACTTCCAAAGTTGGCCAATAATGTTCGGCAGTAATCTCTCATAAAGTGATTCTTTTATAAGTAATATTGGGAACACAATTGGATTATGGCCCTCGAAAAGTTTTTGGCTCGCAGTCCAAGTTTGGCAGCTTATGTAATCATAAGGGCGAAGAATGAACCGTCGGTCAGTTGCAATCAATATTGAATTAAGGAATTTGTTGTGAAGTTGTGGGGTTGTTTTAGGAAATGCATTTTTGAATTGTTTATTTTGATGTTTCATGAAGTTTCATGGAGGCTTCTATATAACCACCAAAGCCCAGAAACCCGCTTCAAGAGCCGAAAGAGCTTCCAGCGCTACGCGACGGCTATAAATGGTAACCCATCGCCAACAAGATGCACTCTGTGGAAAGAAAGGGTACCCCCACCAGCTGAGTTCATTTCCCCACAGGAACAACTACGTCCCGGACACAATCTGCAATGTCAAGTGTGGAAATCCCTTGAATCAGCTTCGCACTCAAGTCGGCCGTTGCAGACTAAACCTGTGCAATTGGGGGTATAGGGATTCTGGTCTAACACAGTGTGATTACGGCGAACCCATCCAGTCGATGGGTCATCTGATGGAATGTCCGCTGTGCCCAAACACCTGCACGAGAGAGGATTTAAATACAGCTACTCCTGACGCTGTCAGGCTTGCCCAACACCTGGCTACTAAAATATAAAAACACCACTGAAGAACCATTGACACGAAAAGAAGAAGAATGGAGGGTTCAGGATAGGTCAGAGATCTTCTCTGTACTATGACTTACTAAACGCTGGGACAACAGCCATGTCTGGCCTCGTCATGCTCCCGGGCTGACGTATATTGCCGAGATCTGGCAACCGAAGCATTATATTATTGAGTAAGACTTGTATTGTGGTAAAGATATCGCATACACTTATATACAATATCTTGCATACCTAGCTGTTAAATATGTCGCCGACAAAATCAGAAAAAATCTTTTCACCCTTAAAAGGCGAACTTAATTGGCGTTTCAATTTTCAATATTATTGTGACCACTTCCGTCTGAACTTCATTGGAATTGAGTTGAGGAGATTGGATCGAAAACGTTTATGCAATTGCGAAAATCTAATGTCGTGCTAGATCCACTGAGTTTTTGTAGTATGTTTGTAAAACATAAGCATAAATGTTGTGTAAATAAATACCCTGTATATTCATGCTAGATTAAAATATAAGTGTATCAATTAAGCTAATCATTAAACATTGCAACTCACAACTGCTTCCGTCGTTTTGCAATGAAAAATGACTAGCGGTGTCTTATGAATGTTACAGCTGAAATGAGAATACCGTTGACTGCTTCAAGCTTCCACAAGAATGTTTTATCTTTTGTTTACGAGCTCTGAGCGTTATATGTGGCAGTTTGGGAAAATTTTAAGTCTCGTTTATGCTTATTTTACATTTTGTCGGGTAAAGTTGTTAAGATGAGAATCCTCTATAAGGCTTAAAGTCGTAAATTAGGACGTGAGTGTTATGGTATTTCTTCTGTGTAGGCTTGATATTATCAGCAAAATTCGTACTGTTGCGTAAAAATGTATACAGGTGTCGAATTAAATGCGTTACATGCTGCAAATTAAATATCTTTAACAATTTCGACATGAGAATTAAACATGACTTTCGTCTTGTCTACGTTCATTCCGAGACCGACCCGTTGGGACGCGGCATTAAGATTCCGCCATGAAGACAATGTCATCGGCAAAACGCAGGTGTGAAATGTACTCGCCGTTCACACATATGCCTGGTTCTTTTCAATTGAGCGTCTTGGACACGTCTTCCAGCGCATTGGTGAACAGTTTCCGGAAATAACATCCCAGTATCTCACTCCTCTTAGCAGTTGGATCGGCTTCGTCTGCTGAGCGGATTCAAACCCGGACCCTCGTAATTCAGTGTCCATGCCTCTCTGCAACGCGCCACCGATCCTCTGCGATAAATTGTCCAATTATCAAATATTATTAATACTACAATTGTCGCATTCAATACGTCAACGTTAGGACAATAATCCCGTCCTTCTCTAAAATTTTTGTATGTGCCTTCAGTTTTTAAATTTCAGATTCTGACGGTACGCTGCCCTTAATTTTATATTCTAACCGAATCCGAACATTTTGCAGGTTTATTTTATACTGAAAAATAACTGTGTGCATGTGAACAGAATAACGTGCAGATTGCGAATGACGTCATTTATAAAACAAGTGCCAGGAACAAAAATGTCCAAGCTTGACTACAGGACCTAGAAATTTTTAATTTTGAGGATGTCTCTCACCTTTTGTGACGTTTGTAATTAAAATTACATGCTTAAGTTCGTTGTAGTCAACGATTACACAAATTCTGTCAACTGAGAATGAGAATGCCTTTCATTCTATTCGTGGAGTTCATGATATTGTTCATTTTTAATAAATAAAATGGTGTGTGTTTTAGTTTTGTTTATTGCGAATTTTTCTTTTGTTTAATGTTGCAGATACGGACATGTCGCAATTTTTTACGAAGCGTGTTGCAGATTTAGAGTTTGTATTTTCTCTTATACCTATGCAATAAATATCTTTTGTCTATTTTTAATAGGCAGGTACAATACTAATATTTCATAGATTATGATAATTTAATGTCAAGAAATAATCAAAAATAATTTGTCACATTTATGGCGTCTTTGTCTTTCTTGCTTTTAAATTTTAAAAGAAATGGTACTTAAATAATAAAATTTCGTAAACAATTCTTTTTAAATATTAAATAGAAAGGATGATTCTGAAAAATAAACTGCGGAATTAGGGTCAATTCACACTAAAAGAGTACCCATGGGCAGCCACAGGCGCTAGGTGCGAGCAGCCACGCTTCCGAAAAAGTGGGAAAAGGCCTGCTCGCGCCTGCTCTTTGAAATAGGCACGCGCGGCCCGTCTATTGCTTCAAATCAATTTGAACTTTATTTACTAGTAGTAAGATTCTAAATGCTAGGTTAAACACTGCACCGAATATGCTCCTCCGACCGCTGCTTGCCGCTGCTCTTTCAGTTTGAATTGACCCTTAGTACCTACAGGTCGACTTTTTCTTGCAACAAAAGCGCTGGAACTTTTATAAACATGAGAAAAACTATTTCATTTTATTTTATTACTACTGATAAAGTTGTTATAACTTCGCAGTCGAGTACTACAAGAATTTAAATGAAATTGAATAGTGATACTCGTAGAATGTTTGCAGTTTAGTTTAAAATGCTTTTGCTATTTAATTCTGCTCAAGTATTCTTTGACATTTTGTTTCTATTCTATTTGCGAATATAAAAAGTAACAGTATTTCAGTTCTATTGTTATCGTTTTCATTGCGAACAATATTTGCGTCGGTGGAATAATTTAAGTAGTCATATTTTTTTTAAAGATAGTACAATACTCAATTTTAAAAATACCTACTATTTGTGTAATTGGGGTCAGGAGGAGATTAACATTTGCTACGATCCTGAGACCTGACCTGATATACCTTTCTGCCTTTTCAACATCGATAAGCCGCTAAATAGATATTCTTCGGGTCTCGTAGCCGAAACCCGTATTATGTCCTCGAATTAAATTAACAAGGGGGAAAGAGGATAAATATACTACCTAGATTGCATTAACACCATTTTTTTCCGTTTGTTTGTGAACGCATTATTTCAAAACTATTGAACTTATTTAAATCAAATTTTTTAACAATCTTTTTCTTATTGCAATCAGCAGCCCACTCATTCATAACTTGAGTAAATAATTGTTAAGTCTGAATGTACAAAGTCGGAAGCGTGATTAGCACAGACCGTTTATTGGTAAAATAATGGATATAACTTTTTTTGTAATGTTTTTATTTTACAGACTCGCGTAGTTAAAAGTTTTATCACAACTACTGAATTACTATTATTACACATATAATACTAGAAACTCTCTCATCTACCTAAGATCAGAATGTATGCACTAAGTAAAACCCGAGTAAGTACCTACTGAAACTAAAACATCGTCATAGTTCTGCTACCTCCGAATTTATACCTCACCCGTGCATTAGTGCATTCACTCCCCTACTACATTCCAGGTAGTTTATTATGTTTACCCACCCAGTCGGGTAAAGGAATCGAGATGGGTACTGAGAGGAAAGGCAAGGTACGTATGAAAATCTCCGTATAATTTTACGTTAAAATTATGAGCGATAGTAATTTGAAGCTGAAATTTCAGATAGTTCTGATTATCGGGAAATTGCGAATTTTGTCTGGATTAATCATAGACAATTTATATAGGGACTCGCATTGCGGTAGCATTTCCCCTCTGCCACTGTATAAGAACAATTGATGTTGTGCATTTACACCCAATTTTATACCTTATCACTAAACGAGAGAGCCTATAATAGCGAAACAATCATTTTGAACTTAGAACGTTTGGGATTCAGACGAGACTACTTTTCATGATTTTTTAACATTCTTAATTAGAATCTAAAGTTATGGGGAATAAAATCCAAAGTTGCGGATTTCATGTTACCTCGCCGCGCCCCCCGATGTTTCTTAGTAGAATGACACGCGTAACTCGTCCCTATATAAATTGTCTAAGGGATTAATCTAAGCATTACTGCAATGAAGTCCAAGTGATCAAAATAATTTCCTATGCTCCATGACATAGACTGCGCGGATCAAAAGCGGTGAACTATGGTAACCTCAGGAAACTCGAAAAAAATACAGTTATCCCATACAAAACTTCTGTGCCTACCCGACTAAAATGTGGGCCAGCTGATTTTTTTTCGCGTTTCCTGAGGTAAGCTCCATAGTGAAAGTTGTCCAGTTTGATGGTCTGAGTTCACCGTTTCAGTATTTGCTATTTAAACTCTTTAGAGACCAACTCGAAACAATAGTCGCTCCAATTATGATCACCTGACCTGAGTTACCTATCACTCAACACACTTTTTTTTGTGGAAAATATCACTCCTAATATCACAAATATTATTATTATACAACAATTATTATAAAACAATAATTCGACTTTACCCAAATGTATGGGACAGCAGATTTTTTTTCCACGATTTCGATGTGGGTCCCATAGAGAAAGTTCAGTTATATGGTATAGATCAGTAATTGGCACATCTATTGAATTTGTAATTTTAGCTAAATGCCGGATAAATCCAAGTTTAGCCGAGACGCCTAATAAATTAAATATTTGTGTATAATTGATTGAGACATTGCCCAAGATAGAAAAAACTGGATAATCTTTCGTTGGCCTCAACCTCATCGATGAGGAAGTTACAGTATAATAGAATACAAGTTATATTCTGTGTTTTGCGTCTTAATATTATACAGGGTCCTTCTTAATATGCGGAAGCTTTTTTAAGGGGATGATCAGACCGTCAAACTGAACAACTTTTTCTATGGCACAAATCGCGAAAAAAATCAGCTCTTCCATACAAAACTGCAAACCTACTCGAGCCAAATGTATGGGACAGCAGATTTTTTTTTTTTCGCGATTTCGATGTTGGTCCAAAAGAAAAAGTTGTTCAGTTTGATGTTCTGATCATCCCCTTAAAAGCAGTGTCAGCATATTAAGGAGGACCCTGTATACTAATAAAACGTACATTCATAAACTCACAACCTTAATCCCTTTGGGGGTGATTAGTTAATTCTACTACTACCAATCATCTTTTGATGCATACTGTTGGAAGCATTGATCACTTTTACCATATTGAAGGTTTAATGATTTTGGGATAAAGCGAAAAACAAAATGAATGTGAATGATGTCTTGTCAATTCTTATCCATTATAGGTATACCGCCGACAAAGCAACCGTTGTCAAGTTTATGCTGGCATCGGAGTGAAAATAATTACCAATGTTGACAGGTACCAAGTTAAACTGGGCAAACGATAGCGTTCGTTACGTTTTACCTACAGTCTAACTTACAATAATGGCAATTCCTTTGAATTTAAAAGCGATATAGTAAACTCAACGCAAAGTTACGACCACGAACATTTTCTAGTTTCAGAAAATGAATTCTGTTTTGAAGTCACATCCTTAGTTTCAAAGATAACAATAATAATTAATAAAGCTAAAATACATTTTAAATTGTTGTTGTCGACGAAAATTATAGGGACACGAGCAGCCATTTGCAAATGTGGTAAAATTTATGATTTGAGCTTCAATAAAACGGGAATAGGAAAGATGCGGCATATTTCATAGAATGTGGCATTTAATATTACTCTTAGGGCAAAATACATAACTATAGTTCGCAAGGATGACATACGGATGCCACGTCTCCAAAAACGATATCATGGCGAAGTAAAAAGAGAAATTACGCTGAAATCTATCCATACGCTCGCTATATACGGGAATAATCATTCAAGTGGAGAAACGTACGTGGACTGTATAACCTAGATTAGATTCGAGTGGAGTCCGTTATTATAGCAACCTGAAACCGTGAAAGTACATTTTGAATGTGTCACCATTTGGCTGCACATGCAGAGGCATAGAGTGTGAAACTTGGTGAGGTAGAAGGTCAATATATGCCTAAAATGTTACGAGGCATGACCGAATAGCTCTCGAACGTTTACTTTAGGCTTGTTGAAGTTATAAAGCGTAAGTGAACCGAATACTGACCGCTTCAAACTTTAATGTATGTCAATTCATTTATTTATTAACAAAACTTCATACATTTCACACCTTAGACAATAGTGATAAAGATACTTAGATAAACTTTTTTTTTTATTATCTTGGCGTTGCAAGAGCAATCCAAAATACGACCAAAAAAGTCTGTGTCAGGATTTGGTCAGGATTAACTACTCTTCCATGATTAATATTTTAACAATATTTTTTTATAAAATTCGCCCCTTTAACGGGCATGTTTGACGAATGCCACATCGTCCACATTCGCTTTCATCTAAGGATTTGGGAGAAATTTTCATTGTTTAAACGCCATTTACAAGTTAAGTCATGGAAACTTGAAATGCCTCGGGAGATTGTAATTGTGAACGAATCAGGATTTGGGACGAACATTTTCTCGTTTATGTCGAAACATTTTCTTGTTTACGTCAAAAACTTATCGCTTCGTTAACATAAAGTTTCAAAGATTCTCATACGGTGATTGGAATTTCTGCTGTACTTTGAGTAAAATAGAAATTATATTCATGATTTAGGTCATCATTCTGAAGACATTATTTGATCATTGCATGGTTACTACACGGTCATGGGTTTAAATAATTTTTAATTAATTAATTGTGTTTTTTCGTGAAATCTAATATTTTACATGCAGATTATGGCTAAATAATGGCGAGCTCCAATAAACTATCATAAAGATAAACCGTAAATTCTAAATAACCTATCCTTTTTTTATCGAGAACTGCAACACTGTTCAAGTGCTATCAAAAACTGGTTTACCCTTTCCTAAAGCAATAAATACTCTCACAGTAAGAAAAAAAGATAAAACGGACATAAGAACGCTGGCAGCTAGATTGCTTTCACGGAATATTCCAGAAGTGCAATACGTTGTAACCATCGTGTCTTGCATCTCGATAGAGGCTCTTAACTGCATTCGAGTTTTATATCAAAGTCTGTTCATGATATATGAGGGAATCGATTCTCATACTACGTGATGAAGTGCTGATATTGAAAGTACTGTGAAATACTTTGACGCTTATGTGAAACGTGATCAAAGGTAGCGCTGGAAGGAGTGAGAAATGGGCGAGATTAAATTCGCTGACATATTTTGTCGATGTTCGATCTTAGACAATTTAATAGGGACTCGCCTTGCGGTAGCATTTCCCCTCTGCCACGGTATTAGATCAATTAATCTTGCGCATTTACACCCAATTTTATACCTTATCACTAAACGAGACAGCCTATAATAGCGAAACAATAATTTTGAACTTAGAACATTTGGGGTTCACACGAGACTACTTTTCATGATTTTTAACATTCAAAATTAGAATCTAAACTTCTGGGGAATAAAATCCAATGTTGCGGATTTCGTGGCAGAAATGTTTCTTAGTAGAATGACACGCGTAACTCATCCCTATTAAATTGTCTAGGTATTCGATTGATTGCTCTTGACTTTTGTAATCTTGAGGAAATTATTTTCAAACAGTACTTTTTTATTTTTTTATTTCCTATTTGGAGAACTTACAGCTAATTATAACAGTTTGATTTTTACAAAGACAAATCTATCATTTGGTAAAGATAGGTTATTAGTTCTCTTACGAACAGTATTTCTATTTATTTCTTGTCCTCATGTCTACACTTAAGTTTTTTTTGTCTAGTTCCCAGTCAGACCGTAATAACTGAACAACTATTTCTATAGGACCAACATCGAAAATCTGCTGTTCCATACAAAACTGCAAACCTACTCTAGTCTAATGTATGGGACAGCTGATTAGAAGGAAAAAAAATGCCCAGCCCAAGCATTTGAGAAATACTTGTCACTGGAGTGCGATTTTTAAAAATCATACGAGGGAATCAGTAGTAGAAAGATGCATAATCTCCATAGTAATTTTGACATTTTCTACTGCCGAGTCAAATTTCAAAAATCGCACTCCAGGACGCAACGAAATTTCAGATAGGCCTATTTATCGATTTCAGTACATGAACTGACAAAATACGATGCCCAAACGTAGAACCAGGACGGTTCGTTAAAGAAGTCGGACATGATGGCAATGTCCACTCGAGTGATGTCACTCCAGTGGCCTTTGTCCCGATGTATTTTCGTCTACGAAAAATACAAGCACCGTATTTCTAGTTCAGAAAATGTAGGAAAATGGAAGCCCGCATTAATCTTCAATATTTCGTGTGGGTGTTATTTATACGGAGCAGGAGTTTTCGTGACTGAATTCAGTTATTGTTGGAGTGCTATTCGAAATTGTGGATGGTGGAATTAGCTTTTACCCATTTTTTGGATTTGCTTGTTTTGTGCGTGTCGTCGTCGGTCTTAAATTGTATCAACTAGCAAGCTATAAAATTTCTCGTTGTTCTAGAAATGAATGTTAGGAAAGATTCAACTTTAAAGACATAATTTTTAAACCGAATTCCGTCCTATAAATGAATATAAACGTTAATATTTAATAGATTAACTTCATACTAAAATTTTGATTCCCAAAAGATTGTTTTATGGACATTACCAAAATCCCAATTAAAACTTATACGGAATACGCGATTAGCAAAAACTATATACACGCATCCGGCTATCGACAGGGATAAATTGGGGAACTTTTAATTAATTTTGAGGTCGTCGAGGTTTAGTTGGTGTAACTACAAGTGGACCACAATTTCACACGGGAAAGTTTACACCATACACTTGTCTCTGTCCGCCTTATAGGCAATAATTGTGTGTAGTAACTATTAAATAATCTGTGGTTTTGTACCGACCCCTCTACAGGGTCTTTCTTTATACACTGAAAAAAAATGCGAGCCTACTAAGACTCTTAATCAGCACCAAAATAATTGAAATGACGTTATGATTGTTTACTAAAAACAAAAGATGGTTAGTTGTAACAACAAGCCGAATTCGTTTAACTAAGTTCTCTTAGTCGGAGAAGTCATGATGTTGACAGGCTCATATGGATTCGTTTTTTTTTTTCAGTGTATGCTGACAATTTTTTTCGGAGATGATCAGACCATCATATTGAACAATGAACGAGGGCAGTGACAGAGTGACGGCCGTGGGAGGGGAAACGGTCAGTAGGCAGACCAGCAGCCAGATGGTCGGATGACATTTGTAGAGTAGCCGGCAAACAGTGGATGAGACTAGCGTGGGACCGTTCTGGTTGGCGTGAAAATGAAGATTTTTATGCCCAGCATTCCAGTGGGGTTTACCAAGCTGATGATGATGATGATAACTTGATACGTCACTATAATTTGTCATTCGTGTATCGCTAAAATTAAACCATGCTGCAAAGATATGAAGGTTGTATAGAGTCTGGAATTGAGGATAAAAACAACAGCAAGCTCAACACGCCATCGCAGAAATACTTTTTTTCCAACCATTTCACAAAATACATTTACATTTACAAAGAGTCACAACGACGCATGCTATACGATGTTACATCAGTAAACTCTTACTCAAGCAACGGTTGTAGAAAAAGATATCTGAAACGAAATTTAAGTTTCTTCAATCTCAATCTCATTTCCCATTGTCTTCCCAAGATGTTTTCCCCTTTGTTTCTTTCCTGAATCCATTGAAATCCATCCGTCGTATCTAACAGAAACAAGCCACGAACGAGGGAGTTAAGTAATTAACTCCTGTTCATGTTGGAGTCAGAACCTAAAAGTAGCAAAAGTTTAAAATTCAATCAATTTTGCGCTCCGCAGATTCTATTCACAGTTCGGTTATTTCGTTCCTGTAATTTCGCTTGTTCCATTTTACAGTTTTCTTGTTTTAGATTTCAGGTATAGAATATTTTGCTTTATCCTGTTTAATTTAAAGTTTAAAATTAAATTTAAGTTTTGCAGCTATTTGCAAACTAACGTGGATATTATGCATTGCATTAGTTTTTATTGCTTAGATTACTTTTATGATTCATAAATCTATTTTATTATGATTCCCTAGAAGTAACGTGGAAGTAGTAACATAGTAAATCTTTATGAGAGTTTAATGTGCCATAAAATTATAATTATTCTTATTGTATGCATTTTTCCGATATACAGGGTGTAAACTTGAATGCGTTACAAACTTTTGGGGGTGTCTCAAACCATAAAACTTATAATACAATAGAAAGGTCGACCCGTCATTTAAGTTTTGTATGGAACAACAAATTTTTTAGCGATTTCAATATTTGCCCAATAGTGAAATTGGTTCAGTTTGATAGTTTGAAGCACCGCTTCAAGTAAGTAGGTAGCACATTTAAGTTTTCAACCTGTATATCGAAAATATTTCTCATTTTAAGTTTTTAATCTGTGTATTACCAAAGAACTTTTGCGAATTTGGACCCAGCCATATTTACGAAAACTGAAAGCCCTTCAAGACGGAGGTCATAATTATCATAAACAAAAAAAAATAAGGCATTTTTTAAAAAAACTTCCTCATCTCTAGAAGTTCGGGTTCAAAAGTACTAATAACATAAAAGTAAAATAGACAAATCATCCAAAAAGCAGTAGCAAAACGCAACCATGACAGCTATTTTCATCTAATATTATCACTGAGGTAGTTTTTGGATAATTTGGCTTTATTAAACGGATAGTGCGCGTGATTTCGTTTGATTCCATTATCATAATATTGTCCGGTTATCGTGAATTTTCATTAAAACAAACACAATGAATGCGTAGAAGATTGAGTGGGCTATCTAAAAAGAAAGATTATGAGTTTCACACAATTGATACAAAAGGTATCATAAGGAGAAATACCTTTCCCCCAACTTCTACAGATTACAACCGATTTCCTTTTTTGTTAGGTTTTTTTCACTCTACACGTATTACTAAGTTTAATTCATGTATGGGATCTATATGTCTGGGTCTTATATTATATGGCCTTCCGCCAAACTTCTTTAACATACAATCTATAAATAGACGAAACTTTAACGATTTATTTTGTAGAAAAGAAGACGATCGACAATTTTATTGTTCACTTGTTTTAAAAATATGAGTCCGGCGAGTCAGGCACTAAATTTTTCATTTAGGGCCAGTCCTACCAGGTTTCACCATTTTTGAATAAGATCGAGCTTAGGGTTGAACCTCATCTGGCAGCACCGCATCCCTTTTTCTGTCGCTCCATCCTTTTCTGTCACTCAGGAACGTCATTTGCTAGAGCAAATAAGATAGACGGAACGCGATCGCACGCCGCAGATCGTGTGACTTATTTTTCAAACGAGCTGTCGGATAAGCTAAAAAGAACCTATCCAAAAGTAGTGAAACAGGTTCATACTAGTATTTTATTAAGTGTGACAAAACGGGTTACCAAAAATTTTCTTGACTTTATTTTTATAAAATTTATTTTTGTGTAATTTTAGTGACGACGAGCTTTTACCCGCGACTTCGTCCGTATAAATTAGTATACCAGATTTTAAGTCAGATGATAAGCTATCAAACAAAAAAAGTTTCATCAAAATCGGCTTAGTAGTTTTTGCGTGATACTCGAACAAACAAACACCCAAACAAACAAACAAATAAACAAACAAACAAACAAACAAACAAACGAACAAACAAACAAACAGACAAAAAATTGGTGATTTGGAATCAGGGACAGGTAAAAACCATGTCGTAATTTTCTTTTGTAAATATCTTCAATGTACAGACACACTTCTGTTACAGTTTTATAATAGTTTAGATTACAACCGTTCAGTAACTTTTGACATTATTAACACTACGCAAAACAAATAAAGCGAAATGTTGATTATTCTAAAACTGTCTGTCTCGCTGAAACATAATTGGAGTCGAGCGAGACAGCCAGTGTTGTGGCAATCACTGTCAGTTTGAATAGCTTTGACTTAGACTAGTCTAGGAAAAATACGGTTTGAGACTGCATTAAAGACACTTTAGTAAATTGTGTTTGAACTAATATAACTGTTAGTTTATAACACTGACACACACATTTTTGTCGAGATTTCGTGGTTATATAGGCTCAGGACCCTGAGAAATACCATAGAATCGATATTAATATACAAAGGGCAAGCTTATTTTTAAAGATATTTCGTCCAGCATACCAGCAAAAGAGACTGTAAATTATCACAAGGCAATTTTCACGTGTATAAACAAACAATAAAGAATTTAGTTTTGACGTTATAATTTTTGAATTCTTACAAAATCTTAAATATCTACTCAAATTTACGATATTAATCGGGGATTATTATTGTTATAAGTAAAACGTATTGAACGAAGCCGTCTTGTACAAAACAGTTTTCCATTTTTTGTTCATACCTTAATGTTTTGTAAATGTCTTAATTATTCAATAATACACAATACAAAATCGGGGATTATTGAGAATTTAAGTTTATCAGGTATGTATCTACTATATTCCAAATTATCACCTAAAGTGCAATTAATGCAACCTACTCCATATAAAAATCCGTAGATGTCCCCGACTAGACGTAAATCCGCGGATAAAATAAAAGAGTCGAAAGACTGTGAAATTGACAGCCTAATAGGCTATTTGATAATGAGCATGCTTGCGAGGCCGAGGGTCACCGGTTGGAATAACGCAATAAACCCAGTCATTTTACGGTTTGAGCCGGGACTAATTACTAATTGCATTTTTTTTTCGCTATTGAAGAGCCAATTTGAGCTTAGGAATATAACAAAATTAAAAAAAAAATTACGTCAGCAACAGTTCCAATTTTAAAATTTAGATATTATCTCGTTCTAAAAACCTGATGAAAAATTTTATTTGCACATATTTAAGGCTTTACCATCATACATACTTCAAACATGATGTAAATATTTTTGCTTACTTAGAAGGTTTTGAAAAATACATTCGTATTTTCTAAAAAATACCTACCTCATTTTTTAAATTTTAATGCGTATTTTATTCATCCAAAATATTGTATATTGTTAAATCTAATTCAAATGAGTGCATTGGTATTAATATTATTAATTTAAAAGCCTTCTGGGACACACAATTTCGATTTCTATGTTGCGTAGCAATTTATTTTTATATTGTTTAGGATAGTATTTTTGTCACTAAATGGTGCCAGTTACAGTTTAAAAGTCCAATTAATAATTACTCCCTACCCCGCCTAACAAAACTCAGTAAAATGACTGGCCTAAATAATAAAGTAAGTATGTGATGAAAATTATGAAATATTTGGTCTTCACGGCTATTTCGTTGTCTATAGTCATCATAATTCGAGTTTTTACTAGTTAGATTGGGCCTAGATAATCAAAGGTTCAAAATAGTCAAGATAATTATTATCTTTGATAACTATCCCAGCTGGTTCTTAGTTTTGAGTAAAATTTCCAACTAAAAGTTCTAAAATTTCTGTTTTTTAATATTTTCGTTTCTTATCACAAAGAATAACAAATAATCGAGAAACACAACAGAAAACAGTGAGAAAAATTATTTCGTGATCGTGAGCTTCTTTTTTTTTTCGGATCATAATCGGATACACAATATGTCGTGACATTGATAGCGCAAGCTTTTAGTTTTTTCAAAAATTTTATAATTATCATTGATTTACAGGGTGTAACAAAACACCCTAGTAATACTTCAGGGGATGCTTCAGACCATCAAACTGAACAACTTTCACTATGGGGCCAACACCGAGAAAAAATAAAAAAAAATCAGCTGTCCGATACAAAACTGCAGTACCAACTCGACTAAAATGTATGGGATAGCAGATTTTTTTATTTTTTCTCGATGTTGGCCCCATAGTGAAAGTTATTCTGTTTGATGGTCTGAAGCACTCCCTTAAGTATAACTAGGGTGTTTTATTACACCCTGTAAATAATTTTAAAATTATCCCGACTTAACGAACAACCCTGAGATAACTGTAATATTATGTGTGTGTTACTTTTGCAAATAAATTGTTTACCTATCTATCTATCTATCTTATCTGGTTTGTCTGCAGACCAAGTGTACTGTGTCCTTTTACAAATCCCACACACAAAACATAACAATTACTAAGAACGCGCCGTTAGAAATCCTACGATAAATAGTAAGTAAGTAGTGGGTACAGTCGCCATCAGATATATCGTAGCATACAAGTAGTGTCCAAATATTTCTGAGCAGTGCTAATTTTCATTAAATTCTTTACAGTAAATGTTACCAAATATATCTAAACGTGTATTTTGACATAAATATCTAAACAGCAAATTTTCAATAATTTCTTTAAAATGTCATTTAAAATTAAAATGTAAAACAACGGAGTAAGGTTTTTTTCCGAAACTGTTCAGATGAGTTCAGATGTTTATGACCACCATAACTGCGTCGATATACACCACTAAATTTTAATTACTAACATAACTTTAAGGGTGCATTCAGACCATGAATCTGAACAACTTTCCCATAGAAACATGGGTCGCAAAATGAGAATTTTTTTTAGACCTTCCATACAAAAGTGCGGATCGGCCGATCGATTTTCTATGGGAGGTCCAAAAATTTTTCTCGTTTTTCGACCCATGTTTCTTTGGGAAAGTTGTTTAGATACATGGTCTGAATACACCCTTAAAGTTATGTTAGTAATTAAAAACTAGTGGTGTATTTGATATTCTAGGCGTTCCTATATTTTTGATTGATTATGAGTAAAGAAATTATTGAAAATTAGAACTGCTTAGAAATATTTGACCACCTTGTTTGCGACGATATATCTGTTTGTGACTGTACATAGGGTAAACTATATAATGATTGGCACCTTAAGGCTAAGCCAGACTTGACTTACTTATAACAAATTCAATTTTATGTTTAGACATAAGTAACCATTTTTGAATTATCGATTGGGATATAGGCTTTTAAATAAAAGAGTATTCTAGTATACATTATCAAAGTTTTAGTTATAAATTTACGGATTTAAAAAATTATACCCGAAAGTATAGTCATTGGCACCCCAGGTAGGTACAAACATTGTATCAGTGATTGGCACTAAACCTCAATAATAATTTATAAACAGTTATTCTTAATCTTTGTACAAATTGGCATATACAAATCAACAAAATTATAATTTTAGGTAGGTGTAGGTGTTTTAAAAATATACAGGGTGAAATTGATATCATTAGCATCCTTTTAAACTAAGTGTCTACCCATCAAACTGAACAACTTTTACTATGAGAGCAAACCGATAGCAGCAAAAAAATAATCAGCTGTTGCATACATACATTTCAGTCGAGTAGGCATTGCAGTTTAGTATGAAACAGCAGATTTTTTTTCCTCCGATCGGTTTGCTCCCATAGTGAAAGTTGTTCAGTTTGATGGGTAGACTCTTAGTTTAAAAGGATGCTAATGATATCAATTTCATCCTGTATAACGGTAAGTCATCCTCACTTTCATAGCTTTCGTTTAAATTTTGTTTTACAGCTTTCTCCTTAGCTTTTGATGTACAGTTTTGTGTACGTTTTCTCTTTAATGTGTTTTTAGTAATGTATTATACTAAAATTGCCCCAAACTGACTCCAACCTGCCCCAAACTGCCCCCAACGTGTCACCAAATTGCCCCAATCTGCCCCAACTGGACTGCAAACTGCCCCAAAGTGGGCCCAAATTGGCCCAACTTTGCCCGTAATTGTCCCAACTTGGGGCCAAACTGCCCGACCTGCACCAACTTGGCCCTAGCTGCCCCAATGATCCACAATGTGCTCCAAATTGCCACAAGATTCTCCCAACTTAGCCCCAGGATGCCCCAAACTTTCTCGCAACCTGCCACCAACTTGTCCTGAAGCTGCCCAAACTCCCAACAACTAGCTCCAAATTGCCCCCAGCCTGCCCAAACTTGCCCCTATCTTGCCCCAAACATGCCACAGTCTGCTTCCAATCTGCCACCAACTTACACCTAATGTACCCCTAATGGACCCCTTATTGACTCCTAGTGGACCCCTAATCGAATTCTAGTGGACCCCTGATGGCCCCCTAATGTACCCCTAGTGGACCCCTAATTAACCCCTAGTGGACCACTAATGAACCCCTAGTTGACCCTTAATTGACTCATAGTGAACCCCTAGTTGACCCCTAATTGACTCCTAGTGGACACCCATTGGACCCCAAATAGTACTATAATTGACACCTAGTGGATCCCTAATTAATAAGTGGATCTCTTATTGGACCCTTAATGGTCCCCAAATTGACCCCTAATGGACCCGCAGTGAACCCCTGATGGACCCATAATTGACCCCTAATTTACTCCTAGTGGACCCCTAATTGGTAATGGTCCCCTAATAGTCCCCTAATTGAACCCTAATGGACCCCTAAATGACTCCTAGTGGAACCTAATGGCACCTCTTGTACCCCTAGCACATCACCAACCCAGTTAATCGTTTGTCAGATAAACTTTTGCCAGAGACGCAAGCCCTGACTGACTAGTTGGTTGAACCAACATGACATTGACGTGACCTTGAACGCGTCTGTCGCGAGAGTTTCGCTTCTACTATAGTGTACTATTACTATTTATTCATATGACTATGCTTTCAATTGCAACGATTGGCACTCACTACAGTGATTGGCACTATACCTGTGTATAATGATTGGCAGTGCCAGAAATTGATAGCAAGGTAGTGAAACAAAATTCCAACATTGTTTAAAAGAAAATGTTAACAACCAATTCATCTCGTGGTCTAATATTGAAGGGAAAATATTAGAATTGATTTTTAGTGATTGGCATAGGTGCCAATGAATTATACTTCAGTACAAAATTATAACTATTGTATGGCACTCTATAAATTAAAGGTTACGTTAGAAAAATTAATGGAAATCCCATTAAAATCTATTATTTATTGTAAAACAAAGCAAAATAACACACATCATATCTCATATTTAGATATTTATACGTAAATTATAAAAGTTCAAACTTACCCAAAGCTTGTTAAATATGCAATAAAATGGCGTCAACGTGATATTTTTCCTGTCAACGACTTTGTTTATTTTACAGTGTTGTCAGGTTATATTATGTTACAAATATCACGATTGAAATTTATGAATGTTGACATTTACAAGAAACCAAAAAAAATACCAAACTGTATTTTCTGATAGAACAGTTCTTAATATTTGTGTTCAAAATGCAAAGTGCCAATGACTAGTGGGGTGCCAACAATACTATAGTTTACCCTACGTGAAATCATGGAAAAAACTGTTCAACGAGTTATTGTCAATATTTTACAGAAGAATATTGGTGCCAACAAAGTGTTCTATTGATTCTATCTGCAGAAGAGTTATTGCAACAAACGCAACCGCTAACTACGTAAACTTTATTTACTAACCAACATTTATCAAACCCTATCCACCTCACGTAACAAAACATATTTTTCCTTCCCCAAATTCCCAGAGAATATGAACATAAAAATATAAAAGCGTATTTCACGGTGCAACTTTGTTTTACAGTTTGCGGCGTGATTCGGGACCGACGCTAACGAACCAAGAGTTGCGGGACGTAGGTATTTGCACAACATTGTCTACAGCATCGGCTAAAAACTAAAGGATTTCTGTCTGCTATGAAAATTTCTCTCTTTCCAGACTGTGGAAGTTGACGATGAGTTTTGAAGTTCATAACTGTTGTGATACTTTTGTTTGTTAGCATATTTTGAATGCTATGGTGAAACGGAGGTGCTGCTTTTCCACATGAGTGTTTGCTTGCGGTTTTGACACCGTACTCAACTCTCCTTTGAGTTAGGTAAAGCTTTTAGTAGCTTGTCCTCTGCAATGTTTAATAATTGCCATATTTAACAAAGGGTTATAAACGTATAATATAATAGGTGCGTATGTGTCTTGAAGATAAATTGTATACTTGGTACCTATGCTAATCTTGCAAACTAAAAATAATAAACTGGCTAAGTGTGAGTCAATCTACTCCCGCACTAAGGTACCACCAAACAGTATAATATATTTACCACTAAAATTTATTTTTCCGGGACCCTTACGGGACTCCATCTGGCCAGTTTTTTTTGATACTGTAGAGTTTGAACAATAATTACATCAAGATTTACGCTTATATGTATTATCGTTTATACGGAAGAGCCAGAAGTGCGATTTTTGAAAATCATACGAGCGACTTGGCAGTAGAAAGATGCATAATCACCATAGTAATTTTGACATTTTCTACTGCCAAGTCGCTCGTATGATTTTCAAAAATCGCACTTCAGAAGAATTTTTGAAGAAAAAAAAACGAGTTTCTTGTATTTCTTTTTCCACCATTTGTGCACGAAACCCTAATAACTTAGAAAAAAAACTTCTTTTGTCCGGGACCTTTACCGAACTCTGTCCGGTGTGACGGGGAGTGAGCTTGTAATAGTTGTAATGGACATTAGGTACAATACATGCCTCGAAATTCAAGCATGCAGGTTTCCTCACGATGTTTTCCTTCACCGAAAAGCCAGTGATGTTACAAATCGTACATAAATTCCGAAAAACTCATTGGTACGAGTTGGCCTGGAGTGCGATTTTTGACATTTTCAACTGCTGAACTCAGTGAATGAGACTTAAAAATCGCACTGCAGGACGGGAATCGAACCATCGATCGCCTCCTGCACGGCAGGCTAGATTACTCGCCACTGGACCACCACGGCTCTTCAAGTGTGCCGTTTATTATCGTTCTTCTAGAATACGAACGCAAAAATTCGACTCAGGACATCTTAGGAGTTAGGACGCACAAAATGAAAATCACAGTGCTTTGAAAAAGATGAAAGAAGACAATTTCTAACATTCCTGTCCATTCTATGCTAGCATAGCGTAGTTTCCAAGATGCTACAAAAATAAAAATTCTAAAACTTGAATTTAATGCATTCAAGGTAGGTTTCAACAAGAATGAAAGCATAAAATCATGATAAAAGAATAGATTTTTCTCTTTTACCTTAGGCTATTTTTCCGCTATATTAAAAACTCGATGCTTCTTATGTAATATGAACAACATTTTTGCTGTGAATAATATTGGAAAAATAATAAGATGGTTTGGATTTTCCTTCAGTAAATGCTTCCTATAATAAAATACTCGACCGGGTTAACAAAATCGTTTTCTTTGCAAATGTCTGCTGAAATTATTAGGAGCTCAAAATAATAATAAAGCTGTCTTGTATTTTTTTTTAATTATTATGTTATTTTGTTTCATTAGTGACATAATAAAAATAACACCAGAGAAAAAACCATAATAACCTTAAACACAAATTACAAATAAAAGATCCACCACAGCGCCCACCCAAGGCAGAGTACCTAGTGACATAATAGCATAGACCCTTAGATGGGATTTTACTTTAACAGACCTTAAAACTTTATCTTAAAAATTGCATACTTAATAATAATTATAAGGTTTCCATAAGCTGCGTGCTACAAAGTAAATGTACCTTACTATTTTCGTTTATTATGAATCAAAAAATTTTCAAAAGTGTAAGCCACACATTATCAGTAGGTACGTAATGCGTTTTAGATAATTATTAAAAATGTTTTGTTGATTATACCTAATAGATTTTAGATATCACTTATTTGGTACTTACCTTTTAACATGCATTTACGTATATCATGTTCAATGCATACATGAAAGTACGGATTTGTTAACAAAATAATAAAATGTCAAAAACATAAAAACTAAGGGGTCCTCACGTCACTGGTTCTCATACAAGAAACTAGTTTTTATCAATTTTCTTCTAGCTCTATTGTAAAAACGGTAATACATACATACAAGCATCAAACTTGGTGAGATTATAGAGCAAACTCTAGAGTATAACAACAAATACCTAATAAAAACCGGCCAAGTGTGAGTCAGTCTCGTGCTAAAGGTCCCGGAGAAAACAATACTTATATACTATATGGTATATGTTATGTGGTGGTGTGGTACGGAACCCTCGGTGCGCGAGTAGCCCGACTCGCACTAGAGCGGTTTTTATAATTTATTTTTAAAAAATTCCCCATTACCGCGGACTGTGCCACGATATGACCCACTAGAGATACCTATCAGTTTTACAAGTAGAATGTATCCTGTAGTGAAGTGAGACACATAGCTTGATGGTTGACTTATAAATAAAATACGTAACGTAACAATTTCACAGGTATTTCTGACAGCCTACTTCCTACGTTTATTTTTAAAAACTCACGGACGGTGGTTACAGAGCATTGAAAAGCGCGGAAGTTCGGAAGGCCGGTTTGAAAAGTCGTCGACTAGTGCATTTTTGTTTAGATACTACAAAACTCGTGCCAAAAAATGTTCACGTTGCAAACTGGGATGAGTTTGATTGTTGTATAAGTTAGTTTTGTGAACGAAGCAGTTTTGCTTTGAACACAAATACCGTTTCAGTTTATTTCGCGAGTCGTGACTTCATACACAACGTATGATGGAGTTTTTTGAAGATAAAGAGATAACTGAGCTTGAAAGCTTTGAAGCTAATAGGAACTGGTTTTTAGAAACCTCTGAATATTGCATTTACTAAAAACAAATAAGGTTCACAACCATTGACGAAGAATACTGTGGAAGCCGTCTAGTACAAAATTCTCGAAAAAAGTGTCCGTGGCTAAACTACACGAACCTAAGTATATATGTAGTAATACAATGACCATACCTCTTTAATTAGATTTAAAATAATCATTGAAATTTAAAAAATGGGGTATTCATTAGAAAATCTAATGTATTTTTCAAAGCCTTCTAAGTAGCCAAAAATATTAACACAATATTTGAAGTATAATTAAATAAGCCTTAAAATGTGAAAAAAAAAAAATTTACGTCTTGTTTTTTAGAACGAGATAAATGCAAAAGGAGATTGCCCAAAGTTCTATGAAAGTTAGGCTGATCTTGCGTCTGGTCAATTTTTCGTCAAAAGACAGGTAATTACTAAGGATGATTGTAAAAAGAAAACTGTTTAACTATTTGATGGGAAATCTGAATAATCCTAACTTATAAAAAGATAGGCTATGAAAACAAAAGCATCCATTCCTTAATTAGAATATTTAGCTTAGTTCTATTTACACACAAATACATAAACTCAAGTCCGTAGTCCCATTCGGGGTGGTCAAAACCATACACTACTACGTTACGTTACTTCTTGTTATGCACAAAAAAACACTAGCACTTACAACTAAGCCCATATAACAATGTAACACAATAGATTTGATAGCGATACAGTGTCCTATAGTCACGTGGGCATTCTCCTTTGTTTGAATGCTTCTCTATTAGCTGATCGCCAACACGCACCACAAACTCTTGCCAGTCTTGAACTCTAAAAGGTAATGTTAATATAGTTATTATTTTGGTCAGTGGGTCATTTTCGGGGTGGTTTTAAACGAATTTGAAATAGACCTAACAGAACGGGCAATATAATATTATCAAAGCACGTAGGTATACTTTTGATAAGTTACCTGATTCACTGGAGTAAATGTGAGAATAATATTTCTTTCTGGGCATTGTGCTGACACTCTGTATGATACTCTGTATGATACTCGGTATATGATACTCGGTATGATTTCGAGATTTTAACCACATTTTAACGTAATATCCCACAACCAAAGAAAACTTGTTGGCAAGGAACATATGTACTCCTTGTTGGTGTCCAAATTCTGGTGCAGGTGTCAAATATCATGTCAACTCACCAGTACGCAACCATAATGCCTTAGATTGCAAAAAGATTTTAATTCAAGCTTAGATTATATAGGTTTCAAAATAAGTACCTATGTATATTCTATTGTTAAGATATTTTTAGTACCTACATGGGTCTTGTTGCTGGAATTAAATAATAAAATAACTTAACAAATAAAATAAAAATAAAATAGTCGTACCTAAAAGGGAGTATCATGTAATTATTTTTGACAAATATAGATTTTAATTCTGCTTCACTACCAGGAAGGTGGTATAGGTATTGTTTATAACTCCTATGGTCATCTATGGGCTAAGTCTATGGCCCGGCGAAGCTTGGGCGCTAAGAGGAAGGAACTAAAGCTTTGGTGAAACTAATCATGTTACGTTATTATTATATTTTATTTTATACCCCCATTCGCACATGGCTATAAAAACACCAAAGTGATTCAAAATTCGGACCAATATTTTTAGTTAATGAATGGTGATGAAGCATGACGCATCTTCAGCCTGGTTTTGGTCATGATCCTTTAAATTTGGGCCTGTTGCTCATTCAATTTTTTTTTATTTTGGTACATTTCTAAGATTATATTGGCTCTTAAATACTATAAAGAAAAAAAATATCATTTATTAATTAGTCCCGGCTCAAACCGTAAAAAGACTGGGCTATTTTACGTTTTGTTGCTCTTTTGGACACTTGAGCGCGGACCCTAGGTCCAGTAGTTAGTAAGTCAATGTTCATAACCTACACTTTTGATGTCAAAGGAACATACCGTATGGATTTCAATCTCGCAGTTAACATTTTGGATAGTATTTCAATCAAAGTATGAACGTTTTTCTATAAGATCAAATAGTGTAGGATACAAAAATTTATCCAACGTTATGCAGGGTGTAAAATTAAATGCATTACACACTTAAGGGGGTGCTTCACACCATCAAACTAAACAACTTTTACTCTGAGACCGACATTGAAATCGTGAAAAACATCAGCTTTTTCATGGAGAACTTCAATCGCTTTTACTCGACCCAAATGTATGGGATAGCTCTAATTTATTTTTCATCATCTCATTGTTTAACTTTACACTCTGTATATTACAAAGAAGATCACATGCCAATTCTCGCTGTGTTTGTTGCAATATGATTTTCAATAACCCTCCTTTTGGCGCAAAAAAACCCACCAAATTGTGGCCACAAGGCTGTAAGCTGTCCAAGGGAACAATATACGAGAACATGATCAATGCCAGTTTACACAGCTTTGTGGACTCACCACTAAACATCTAACAAGTAGGAAACTCGCCTATCCATTAAGATATTGAACAACATTGTCACCTGTCTGGAGGAAATGACGGCAGATGGAGATAGATCAAAGATGTTGAGGGTTGAACCTCATCTGGCAGCACCGCATCGCCTTTTTCCGTCGCTCCATCCTTTTCTGTCACTCTGGAACGTCATTTGCTAGAGAAAATAAGATATAACTTATTTGCTCAACAAATGACGTTCCTAAATGACAGAAAAGGATGGAGCGACAGAAAAAGGCGATGCGGTGCTGTCAGATGAGGTTTAACCCTTATTCGATATTATACATAGTGTAAAATTAAATGCGTTACATACTAAGGGGGGATACGGACCATAAACCTGAACAACTTTCACTATGGAGCAAACATCGAAATAGCGAAAAAAAAATTGTTGTTGGTCCCATAGAGATAAATGTGTCCTTTACAGAAAGCTGGAAATAGGTATTGTCTGTCCTTTAAGAAAGACCTAAGCATACGACCGTATTTTCTCTACAGCCATAATACCCAAGTGATGGTTGCATATAAATTTTATTTTGGTTTTGTTTATATTTTATCTTCTAGCTTCTGATGGGGATTTCACCTTTAAGCAATGATTTTGAGTTAAAATTCAAACAAAAAACCAATCTTTCTTATCATATCATACATTTAACACACTTATACAACAAAATCTTGTTCAATAAACGGTATCGCGAGATTCGAAACTGATTTAAAGACTTACACTGTCGAAGCGTAACAAAGTTCGCAAAGTTTGTATCTTGTCCCGATATATTTGTAGCGGGCATTGTCAACTTAGCGACCGCTCGCGATGTTTCCGAAACTATACAACTAGTGTGGTTTAAGATATAGGAGTTTCATCATAAGTGTCATTCCGCTTGAAAACATCATCATCAACCTATCATCGTCAACTGATGAACAGCAGACCGCGCTTGATTGATCTGCCGGGATCAGTGAGCTTCAATACTATATTAGTTTTTATCACACTATTCTAAAATGCGACTTATGACAATGCGCATCAGCCTTGCATACGATAGGTACATAGCGCCGTAGGCACTTATCGCAGCTGTCAAAAAAGAGTGACAGTGCACTGCCATAACGCTGAGAAAGCCGCGGGCACCAGGGCCGCACCCCGGACACTGCCTACCTGCCTAAAAAAACAGAAATTGACAAGATGACGTCAGCACATGCAAAACCGAGTCTAGGGCTACAATTTTAGCCACGTGTGGTAAATGACTTTTCCGTAAATAAAACGCATTTACAGCCGCGTCAATAAAAAAAAATGTATCCTTCTTCGTCCTGAGATTATATATTATTCTCTTTATTTCGAAAACATAAATTCTAGCGTGTCAATTGTGGCGTCAGTCTAGGTCTAGTACAGGTAACCGCCGAGGCGCGAGGTAACCAGAGGGCAATGGAGGGGGTGAAGTAAAATGTTGGTGGGAGGAAGGGAGTGTCCATACTGTATGTAGTACTAGATACTCTTTCTTATACTGTGCCAGGGCGCTGTTTAATAAACGTGCAAATGTAATTTACATTGACAATTCAGGGTACATTGCTGGTTATTAATGACGCTAAACATGCACTGGTTAGCATACAGTCCTAACATTCTCAGCAATGTACTCTGAATTGTCATTGTAAATTACAATTTGTCACGTTTATTAAATAGGGCTTAGATAGTGTTACTATACAGGGTGTTAGGGTAAACAGTTGCATTACTTTAAAGTGTGCTGATGTACCCATGTACCCATACTGAAAATCTTTCCCTAAGAAATCTATAGGAAAGAACTTAGGCGAATTTGGACCCAGCCATTTTTACGAAAACTAAAAGCCCTTCAGGACGGCGGTCATAATTATTATAAACAGAAAAAATTAAGGCATTTTAAAAAAAAAACTTCCTTATCTCTAGAAGTCCGGGTTCAAAAGTAGAAATTACTAGTAAAATAGACAAATCATCCAAAAAGCAGTAGCAAAACGCAACCATGACAGCTATTTTCATCTAATATTATCACTAAGGTAGTTTTTGGACGTTACGGAACGTATTTGGTTTTATTGAACTGATTGATTTCGTTTGATTCCATTATCATAATATGGTACGATGGTACGGTTATCGTACATTTTCATTATAATAAACACAATGAATGCGTAGAAGATTGAGTGGGCTATCTAATAAGAAAGATTATAAGTTTCACACACTTAATTGATACAAAAGGTATCATAAGGAGAAATACCTTTCCCCCAACTTCTACAGATTACAACCAATTTCCTTTTTTGTTAGTTTTGTTTCACTCTACACGTATTATTAAGTTTCATTCATGTATGGGACCTATATGTCTGGGTCTCACGTTATATGGCCTTCCGCCAAACTTCTTTGCAATTTTTTTTTCGACTTTTCATAGAAACGTTTCCATCAGCTGATTTAGTTTGGGAAGTCCAAAAATTTGTTTGCGAATTTCCTATATGTTTCTTAGGGAAAGTTTTTCAGTATCATGGGTCAACAATCACCCCTTACAGTAATGCAACTGTTTACCCTAACACCCTATATTTCCTGATTGTCATTTTCTTCATCTGAATTCCTTATTCTAACGTGAATGTGTCTATCTTCGCATAATTTTCGTTAGATACCTATCTAAAATCGTTATCAACAAAATGTAATAATGTTTTTTTTAAGTCCAAATTGTAAATCTTATGTTAAAAAACGTTAAGTTTAATGTCATAAGAATGAAGAAAAACAATTTGATATGTTGTATCTTGTACTGGCCCCTAAAAGTTTACCAACTAACATTTGCCAGAAGCAATCAAAGGCGTTTCTTGTAAAACTTCTTTACTTATTGTTTGGTGAAACGTTACTTTACGTTCTGTTAGTTTCGTGTTTGTTATTATTAAATGCGCTACTTAGTTTGTTTTGATCTTTTGTTATTTTTCTACTGTGTTTTCATTTAGGGTTTCGATTTAATTTAATTTCTACTAAATACAGGGTCTTACTGAACTTTCTCTATGGGACCATCATCGAAATCGCAAAAAAAAATCAGCTGTCTCATAGGCTCAAGTAGGTTTGCAGTTTTGTATGGAACAGCAGATTTTTTTTTCGCGATTTCGTTATTGGTGTCATAGAGAAAGTTGTTAAGTTTGACGGTCTAATCATCCCCTTAAAAAGTGTCAGCATAATATATTAAGAAAGGCCCTATACAGGGTGTAAGGAAAAGTATCATTAAAATACATACTCTACCCATCAAACTGAACAACTTTTACTACGGGAGCAAACCGATTGGAGCCAAAAAAAAATCTGCTGTCCCATATTAAACTCCAATACCAATTTTTTTATTTTTTTATTTATTGCCTGAAAAATGACTTGACTCAAATGTTTGCAACAGCAGATTTTTTTTTTGCTCCCCGTTCGGTTTGCTCTCATAGTAAAAGTTGTTCAGTATGATGGGTAGAGTATACATGTGCTTTAAAGGTTATTGATTCTTTTCCTTATACCCTATACAGGGTGTAACGAAACACCCTAGTAATACTTATGGGGGTGCTTCAGACCGTCAATCTGAGAAACTTTCACTAAGAAGCCAAAACGTCGAGAAAAAATAAAAAAAAAATTCGCCGTTCCATACATTTGCGTCGAGACGGTACTGAAGTTTTGTATGAAAGAGCTGATTTTTTTTTCGCGATTTCGATGTTAGCTTCATAGTGAAAGTTGTTCAGTTTGATGGTCTGAAGCACCCCCTTAAGTATTACTAGGGTGTTTTGTTACACCCTGTAAGTATATGCGATTTTATTCCACAAAAACAAAATTACCTAACAAAGGTTTTATTTAGCTGTACTCCGTATTCGTTACTTTATTGATATTGATAAGACCTCCACCAATCCGCAATGGACCTGCGTGGTAGAGTATGGCCAACTCCATATCACTACAATTCGTGAGAGGAGGCTTTTACCCAGCATTGGGATCCTACAGGCTATAAATTACTTTAACTTTATAGTGTACTTAAGGCCATACCGATAGGTACCTATCGACTGCTCTAAAAAGGCGAAGAAAAACATCAGAAATAATCTACAGGGTGAAATTGATATCAGTAGCATCCTTTTAAACTAAGAGACCCATCAAACTGAACAACTTTTACTATGGGAGCAAACCGATTGGAGCAAAAAATAATCAGCTGTTCCATACATTTGAGTCGAGTAAGCATTGCAGTTTAGTATGGGACAGCTGATTTTTTAGTTGCTCTGATTGGTTTGCTCCCATAGTAAAAGTTGTTCAGTTTGATGGGTAGACTCTTAGTTTTAAAGGATGCTAATGATATCAATTTCACCCTGTATATGCTGACGAAAGAATTCGGATGCGAAGTCCTTCAATACACATAAGACCAGCGTCACAGTATAAAGCCGGATTTAGAGCTCAACTGACGTCGGTATCGACGGATGGATTAACCAATCAAGATACGCGGTTTAGTGCTGCGCTGACGAATTGCACGCCGTTGATTGGTTCGTTTACTTCACAGTGCTAGTCGGTCTGTACCGTCAGTGTCACTCTAAACCCAGAGTTGGTACTAGTTACAGTAAGGACACACCCTGCGCCACACCAATTTTTTAACCTCACCTCCTCGTTGTCCACTGCTGGACATAGGCCTCCCCCAAGGATCGCCATAACGACCGGTCCTGCGCTGCCCTCATCCAACGTTTTCCCGCCACCTTCACCAGGTCGTCGGTCCACCGTGTGAGGGGCCTACCCACGCTGCGCTTTCCGGTACGCGGTCGCCACTCGAGAACTTTTCGTCCATCGGCTGAGATGATGATGATGATGACCTCCTCGTTGTAGGAAGCGCGGCGGAAAAAGATAGGCAATAGTGTATTCGTATCTCACTTGAACTCGCTCAGTATCGAACATGCTTAAATTCTTGTCCGTTTTTTACATATGGATGAAGTGTCAGCCAAGTGTCCAAGGTGTGCCGACATGCTGATTTATCACCTTTGCTGATTTTTCACCCTTTCAGGGGTTGAATTCTGAAAAAACCTAAAACACTTGTTTACTCATTTGTTAAGAGGAGTACTCCTGTGAAGTTCCGAATAAAATAGTCATACTAATCTTGTTTCCCCATACAAACTTTGGACCCCCGTTTCACCCCCTTAGGAGGTGAGTTTTGAAAAATCCTTTCTTAGTGCACCCTTAGACTTTATAAGCTACCTAAGGGCCAAATTTGGAATCTCTATACCCAGCGGTTTGGGCTGTGCGTTGATATATCAGTCACTCGGTCAGTTTCTTCTTTTTAACCTCATCGCACCCCAACAGAGGATGATGGTATTTCACGTCCGCCACGTTTGATTTAAAAATCATTGTTTTTTTCGCAATCGGCGACCCGATAAACCATACAAACCATACCCATCTCGATTTTCAGACTTTGTCACCTAATTTCCCATTTCAGGGATTGAATTCTGAAAAAACCTGATACACGTGTTTACTCTTTTATCAACAGGAGTACTCCTGTGAAGTTTCGAATAAAATAGTCTACCTAATCTTGTTTCCCCATACAAACTTTGGACCCCCGTTTCAACCCCTTAGGGGGCGAATTTTGAAAAATCTTTTCTTAGTGCACCCCTAGACCTCATAAGGAACCTACGTGTCAAATTTAGAATCTCTAGGCCCAGCGGTTTGGGCTGTGCGTTGATATGTCAGTCATTCAGTCAGTCAGTCAGTTTCTTCTTTTATATATTTAGATAATGCAAAATAGCCTTAAAATTTCGTTGCTATTTGAAATGGAGTAGATATAGTTCCGTTTACGTTGGTATATAATATATTCTTTGGTTCCGTAGTGGAACTACTGAGAAATAAACGTTATCTTCTACCGCTCAAGATTAAAGTCCGTTGTCTGCGTAGCTTAAATGTTAAACTTAACCCGACAATGATCTAAGACCTCGTTTCACTACGACATCATGAATTATAATTATTACTTCGCCGGCCACAGTTCGCACTATGAGAAATAGTAACATTAAACTAAGTGACAGTATAACACGGGACAAGAACTCTGAGCTCTAGCACAGGTGCTTGGGACCGATCCATTATGTCCTTGTATAGTGGACGCTAGTTATTATTGTACTAAAGTTGGACGTATAATAATAGTTTAGCTTTTAGAAATAATAACACATACCATACTATAAATTGAACATTATGTTTTTGGTTTTCAGGCTCAAAATATACTCAGTTTGACGGATGTATTTCTATTCGGAGTCGTTGGAAACTTTGCTAAATGTCAACCACGAGAAAAAGAAAGGGGTTGATCGAATGAAGTCTCAAATTTTTTTAAGACCCAAGAGCCAAGATATCTATCTCATTATATTTAATGTAGTTTTGAATTAGAATTCGGTACGCGTAAATTTTAGATTCGGAATTTGCCGGCGATTGAAGTAGATTAGTCGTTATATAAAATCATCGGATTATTATTTTGTATGCTTTATATGGCAGACCGGATTGGCGGAGCTCTCGGGCTAGTGTTGGCCCGCAGGCCGGAATTTGAAGACCTAGTGTAATTGGGATGATCATTATCTGGTTGCTGTCAGATTTAGGTTTTAGGTTTGGGAAAGGACGAAATAACAGAAGTAATTATGAACTTTAAGGTGGTAAACATTTTCAGACCGCGACTACAGGGTGAAATTGATATCATTGGCATCCTTTTAAACTAAGAGTCTCAAACTGATCAACTTTTACTATGGGAGCAAACCGATCGGAGTAACTAAAAAATCAGCTGTCCCATACTAAACTGCAATGCCTACTCGACTCAAATGTATGCAACGGCAGATTTTTTTTTGCTCCGATCGGTTTCCTCCCATAGTAAAAGTTGTTCAGTTTGATGAGTAGACTCTTAGTTTAAAAGGATGCCAATGATATCAATTTCACCCTGTATACATACTGAAAATATCCTTCGTATCTGACTATTTCAGTAAATACGTAATCATTGTAGTAGTAAAACCGGTCAAGTGCGAGTTGGGCTACTCGCGCACCGAGGGTTCCGTACCACACCACCACAGAACGCAACATTATTAATTTAGAAAAAAACTCTTTTTTGTTCGGGACCTTTAGCGCGAGACCGACTCACACTTAGCCCGTTTTTAGTATTTGTTTTTATTTTGTAGAGTTTGCTCTATAATCACACTAATTTTGACGCTTGTATGTATTACCATTTTTACGATAGAGCGTGAAGAAAAAACATTGATAAAAACTAGTTTCTTGTTGAGAACCCCCCTTAATTTTCAACTTTTTGACATTTTTATTATTTGCTAAAAATTTCCGCCGTAATAATCTATAATGTTGATCGAAGGTAATAATGCATAATCTGAGAAAATTTCAACTATCTAGCTATTACGGTTCAAAAGTTACAGCCCTAAATACGTAGGACAGACGGACGGACGGACGGGCGGACAACGTAGGCTTAGTAATAGGGTCCCGTTTTCACCCTTTGGGTACGGAACCCTAAAAATCGACAGTGAACATGAATCATAAATGTTTAATGATCATTGTATTTCTGCTTGCTGTATTCAGTACCATGATATAGCTCCAAAATTAGTAACGTAACTAAACATCCGCAATGTTAATAAATAAAACAATGAGACTATAACCACGTATGTAACACTGACCCAGTTTCTATTCACGAACAAGTAATAAACGTAGGATCCAGAGAAATATGATCTTCATGGTGCGTTTGGAAGGCTTCCAAGGGGACGTGCGCAGAGAAAATATTATACAGTTTCATGGGCTTGTAAAAACAAGTGTTTAGTTTGATCCTCTTTGAAAATAGATAACTTTGTGCTGCAGCATCGAGGAAAAAAGAGAATTTAAAAACATTTTCTCACCGTACTAGGTTGCAAAGGGGCATCGATTTTTTTTTAGCTTGTTTTGCCTCTTGAGACGTCATTAACTTTATACTCTGTTTGCACATTTTCTGCTGCCGACTTCTAGCCTTTCCTAGCCAGACAAAAACTATTGGCACCGTATACAGGGTGTAAACTGAAATGCATTACATACAGGGTATTTCAGACGATCAAACTGACAACTTTTACTATAGGACCAACTTTGAAATCGCATAAAACATAAAAACTTTTTCATACATTTTGGTCGAGTAGCTATTGACATTTACTATGGAATAGCTGATTTTTTTATCGCGATATCCATGTTTTAATAGTAAAATTTCAGTTTGTTGGTATGAAGCACCCTGTTCGATATGAAAAGTATTTTTCTGACACATGCTTGGAAATGTGAGCATTATTTTGACAACCTTCTTCGAGATAAATCGAAATTGCTGTACTGGCCAAATATATGCGCGCAGCGGCCGGCAATGTTGCATGACAATCCATATTTGTCGTGTTTACCGGACAAGTAATAGTACATTACTGCAGCGGCCAGCAACAGAGGCATTGATGGACGAACGTGTAAATGTGGGCCGAGGCGAAGCCGAGGCACACATACGTAATTCCATCAATGCCTAGTTGTGGCCAAGGCTTGTATAGTACTTTTCTCAAATAATGCGGGGAAATTAAAACATTAAATTTTCTCAAATAATTCGCGGAAATTAAAACTCTTTTCAAAATCAATGACGAACATCGAACAACAATTAGTTTTTTTTTTTTTTTCAATAAACAGATTTCTATTTGCAAGCCAGTTCGAAATTTAAATAAAACCTTTGATAAGTTACCTCCTTGGTCGCCATGTTTCGGAGAATAAGATCGTTCCATTTTTAAATTACACGACAGATATGAGTTTACTATGTAATTTATTTGGTCGCTAAACACGACAGATATGGATTTTCATACAACATTGCCAGCCGCTGCGCGCATGTATTTGGCCAGTACTGCAATTTCGATTTATCTCGAAGAAGGTTGTCAAAATAATGCTCACATTTCCAAGCATGTTTCAGAAAATTACATAGTATCTGCCGTGTAATTTAAAAATAGAGTGATCTTTTTCTCCGAGACATGGCGACCAAGGAGGTTATTCATCAAAGGTTTTATTTAAATTTAGAACTGGCATGCAAATAGAAAGCTGTTTATTGAAAAAAAAAATCGTTGTTCGTTACTGATTTTGAAAAGAGTTTTAATTTTCGCGAATTTTTTGAGAAAATTTACTGTTTTAATTTCCGCGCATTATTTGAGAAAAGTACTATACAAGCCTTGGCCACAACTAGGCATTGATGGACTTACGTATGTGTGCCTCGGCTTCTCCTCGGCCCACATTTACACGTTCGTCCATCAATGTTGCTGGCCGCTGCAGTAATGTACTATTTCTCAAACATGCTTGGAAATGTGAGCATTATTTTGACAACCTTCTTCGAGATAAATCGAAATTGCTGTACTGGCCAACTACATGCGCGCAGCGGCCGGCAATGTTTGTATGAAAATCCATATCTGTCGTGTTTTGCGGCCAAATAAATTACATAGTAAACTCATATCTGTCGTGTAATTTAAAAATGGAACGATCTTTTTCTCCTAAACATGGCGACCAAGGAGGTAACTCAAAAAAGGTTTTATTTAAATTTCGAACTAACTTGCAAATAGAAAGCTGTTTATTGAAAAAAAAACAAATTGTTGTTCGTTGTTCGTCATTGATTTTGAAAAGAGTTTTAATTTCCGCGAATTATTTGAGAAAATTTACTGTTTTCATTTCCGCGCATTATTTGAGAAAAGTACTATACAAGCCTTGGCCACAACTAGGCATTGATGGACTTACGTATGTGTGCCTCGGCTTCGCCTCGGCCCACATTTACACGTTCGTCCATCAATGCCTCTGTTGCTGGCCGCTGCAGTAATGTACTATAACTTTACACCGCGTACAAAGGAGTGTGGTGCTACATATCAAATCTATCCAATGCTAGAAGTCGGCAAAACTAACACATCGAGTAGTGGGCATCAATAGGGATGATGACTGATCCTGGAAATCCATATATTGTGACGAATTACAGAAATAGGCTAAATTTAATAGCAAAATGTTCAAACGAAATTACAATCGAATAGAAAACAAAAAAGATATAAGCGATTGAAAAATGTTTTTTATCATCTTCTATCTCTTCCATGCAAAACAGGTGTTTGTATGACACTTCGTTATTACTACGAGGGTATGACGTCACTCCCTTTATATCTGCCTCTCGTTCTAGCCGTAAATTTTAAACCCTCATATTTCGGTTATTTTTGGAGATATTAAAAAATCTGTTTCACTTTAGTGTTTAAGATATCAAATAGTTTTTAAAAAAGAAATAAAATAAAAATTGTCATCATCCCTCTTGTCACTAATGGGTGCCTTGACGGGGGTTCGAGTTTATAGAGGACTAGCCTTTGCTCAGCAGTACAACAAAACAGATGAAAATAAAATCGGCCAAGTGCGAATCGGGCTACTTGCACACCGAGGGTTCCGTACCACACCACAGAAAAAAGTTTTGTTTTCTCCGGGACCTTAAGAGGGCTATCACAGTCCAGTGGCGCCCTCATCACATTAAAAAAGATTTCTCAATAAAGAAAGCCTAAATTAAAAAAGTGCTCAACATGAAAACTAAAAAAGCTTTCAAGCTATTTTCATAGAATACCTTTATAGGTTCTAAACATTCCACTTTAAGACAATTTCGAATAAAAACAAAAGCGGCCGTTTTTTTCAAAATTTGTATGTTTAGACCTTTAAAAAAACTATAAAAGTATTCTATGAAAATAGATTGAAGGCTTTTGTAGTTTTAATGTTGAGCACTTTTTTAATTTAGGCTTTCTTTATTGAGAAATCTTTTTTAATGTGATGAGGGCGCCTCTGGACTGTGATAGCCCTCTTAAGCGCGAGACCGACTCACACTTGGCTGGTTTTTATTAAGTATAATTATGTTGGTTGGTAGTACCATGATGATGATGTTGATGATATTGTGGAGTTTGGTCTATAATCACTCCAAGTGTGACGCTTGTATGTTTTACCGTTTTTACGAAAGAACGACAAGAAAAACGTTGATAGTAAAAACAAGTTTCTTGTATTAGTTAATTTTTAACATTTTTTCATAAATGTTAACCAATCCACCGCAAAATGGATATTCTGTGAAAATGTCAACTGTCTAGCTATGACGGTTCAAAAGTTACAGCTCTAGATAGGTAGGACAGACGAACGGACGACGGACAACGTAGGCTTAGTAATAGTGTCCCGTTTTCACCCTTTTCGGTACGGAACCCTAAAAAAGCAGCTGTACAACTGAAGAGAGAAGAGATAAAATAACGACAATTTTATTTCTATTTAGAGTAAAGGAGTGTCTAATTGCTAACTAAATTATATTTGAAAATACGTTTTCACTGTTACAAATGACGATTTGAAAATATAATTGTTCTTCATGTAGAGCGGAATAATTTAACAAACTATTCTTTGACGAAAAATTGTGTAATAAAATTTAAATGAAGTAACACAGAATTATTTTTTCTTCTGTTCGTGATAAACAATAATATGAAAAGTAAAGTAAACAATTAATAAAATTATTTTCATCATTATTTTACATTCGATGTTAAGAGGGCTATCACAGTCCAGTGGCGCCCTCATCACATTAAAAAAGATTTCTCGATAAAGAAAGCCTAAATTAAAAAAGTTATCAACACGAACACTACTAAAGCCTTCAAGCCATTGTTATACAATACTGTAAACACAAAAATAAAAACACTCCACAAAAACATAAACATAAACATAAACATTCCACTTTTAGACAATTTCGAATAAAAACAAAAGCGGCCGTTTCTTTTCTTTTTTCAAAATTTGTATGTTTAGACCTTTAAAAAACCTACAAACGTATTCTATGAAAATAACTTGAAGGCTTATGTAGTGTTCGTCTTGAGCACTTTTTTAATTTAGGCTTTCTTTATTGAGAAATCTTTTTTAATGTGATGAGGGCGCCACTGGACTGTGATAGCCCTCTTAACTTTGCGCATGCTCAAGGCTAAAGTTGAGTTAATATTTGCATCCATATTAAATTTTGCACGATAATAATATGAATTTTAATTTTGAACTCATGATAAATAAACGTAGATGATGTTGGCCTATCCTAAATAATTATTTTCATACACCAAATATCTGGTAGAATTCTGATATTAATTCGCTGAATGTTCGAATGTTTATGCACAAGGGATTTTCGTATCTATGTGTATGTAGGTAGGTAGGTACTGTCTGCCCGGAGATTATTCAGGTCAGTAAATCTATGCGGAGAGAATATTTTTTTAGAAACACGTCACATGATTCGTTTCAGAGATATCACATTTTCACAGAGAATGTTTTTCCTTTGAACGAAAAGCTCATTTAAATTTAAATGACGTATGTAATTTTTTCGGTTTTTGTTTCGATTGATTGTGTTTTTAATGAAGCTTTTGTTTTTGGTTGAATTATTCGTATTTTGATACAATAATTTTAATATCGTGACAAATAAATATTTTTCACCTACATTTTCGATTCGCAAGCTACACGTAATTTATTCCAGAAATGTGTTTAGGTACTATAGATAAATTATTAAGTTAATGTTACACTTCTGAATATTGTGATTAGGGTGCAAATGAATGGTAAAAAGGTCCCTTAACACATTGTATCAATAAGCAAAACCCAGCATAACCTTTTTACTTATTATGACTTACTTTCGCAAAAAATAACCTATTTTAAGTTGCTATGATGCGATGTTTGAAATTGAAACAGATTTACTGTCACAGCAAAAAAATTTCTACATCATTTTCATCTAAACATATTAAATGAAATATAACCTTAAACATTTATAAATACTATGACAGAGGGACTAGGCTTCAGCGTTTGCTGGTAGTGTGATAAAACCGTGGAGAATTTATGATAAAACATACTGACCAGTGCTGTTTTTCAGCATAACCTGAGCATAACCCCTTATGATCACGTACCGGCAAAATATTGTCAACACCGTCGCAAAAAACACAATGTTTTACTTTGTATCAATAACCACGATTTTAATTTGCTGACAACTGAAACAATAGTAGATTGTTAACCAAGGGATGAAAGTGACCCATTTCACACGAGATGTTTGGCGCCCCGAACGAACGTGAGGGGCGCCCATAGTTCGAGTGTGAAATGGGTACTTTCACCCGAGTTAAACACTCTGCTTTTCATCACGATTACGAGGAAATTAACCAAAACCAGATAATGCAAAATCAATTTCTGAATCGATATTCGCTCGATGAATTCATTTTAGGCTACGTTTCAAAACGTTTGAAAATCACTCGGGGACCAATAGGAAGTATAAAAAAAACATACGAAGATTGTGGATGCTAGAGTGAGACAGATATACTTCCCTAGTGATTTTTACACGTTTTGAAAAAGATCCGCAAAATTTGCAACATGTGGCTTTCCCTCCGTTTTTTTTTTTCTGCTGCGTTCCGAACCTACGCTCCAGGTGCACCCCGACCGCAACTTTTCGCACTAACGCCGTTCAGGAGTGCGATTTTTGAACATCATTCGAGCGACTCGGCAGTCGAAAATGTCATAATTACTACGAGATTATGCATCTTTCTACTGCCGATTCGCTCATATGATGTTCAAAAATCGCACTTCAGAGCCTCGGTGAAAAACGTTCTACCATAGTGCGAGTTGAAAAAACAACCGCACCCAAAGGTCCTGAACGCAGCCTTGCGCGAAAAAGAAAAACCTTTTTTTTTTAAACTAGCCTGTTTTTTAAATTAGGTACTTTTTCTTCACCTGTTCTTCACGCAGAAAACAAAATGCATATAACTTATACAAAAGTATCGAAATGTTACTAATTATTGTTATATGTCTTACGTTCCGTAATCACGGGCAATTAAGTCCCGGACCTTTGGAAGGCGTGCATGGAGCCGAAGCCAACATGTAGAGGCCCGTTCAAAAGACAAGTTAATCTAAATGTAAGGGATACACAAATGGCGGATACCATCTCCGAGCGTACAACATGATACCCACGGGGATGGTCCCCGTCATTTGTGTAAAGACTATTGGAGTACGGCGCTATGGCCGCGATGGAAAAATAAGGTCTTGGGCTATGGAGGTGAAAGTTGGATGGATGGATACTGGGCTATGGGAGGAGACTAACGGACGCCTGCCATGACAACTAGTCTCAAACTAATATTATTATTACTAAATTCCAATATTTTTGTTCATAATAATTATAAAAATTAATAATTTTAATATAATGTTATCGAAGTGTGGCTGTATAGGTTTCTGCCTTTGCTCAGTATAGACGTAGATTTTTTTTTTTATTACTTTTCCGCCCTAGGGAAGAAATGTATCACTTTCAACCCGCTTCTTAGATAAACAATAACCTACTTTCAGAGTATGAGTGATGAAAAATCAATTTCTTTTTTCCTACCGACCGATCTCCCGGAACGAAATGGTAAATTTTCCTTTAAAGCAGTTACAAGTACCTACTTATAGCGGAAAGCAAATCAACCAAAGTTACATTCCTATTCAACCCTTGTGAAGTCTTATTTTTGTTTCGATCGTCCGTCCAAGTTTTCCTATTGACTTTAATTTGCTTCGCTCTTTAAGGGGATGATTATAGATCGTAGGTAGCTTTGTTTAAGTTTTTTATTCCTAAATGGAAATCTTTATCTTGTGATGTTTGTGTGTATTTTCACATTTTAAATAAATAAAATTTCTTTACCTTTTTTTATTCTGACACAATGTCTATTCATATATCTAAGCCTTACAGGGTGTAAAAAACACCCTTGTAAAGTAATATTTAAAGAGGCGATTTAGGCCATCAAACCGAACCACTTTTACTAGATACTTTAGGAAACGCGAGAAAAAAATCTGCTGTCCCATTAATTTGAGTCGGGTAGGTACGGCAGTTTTGTATAGGACAGCTGTTTTTTTTTCGTATTTCCTAAGGTTAAGCTCCATAGTTAAAGTTGTTAGTTAGTTCACAGTTTCAGTTTGCGGAGCTGTCGTTTACACCCTGTATAATCAATATGGTGCAAGTCGAGGAGCTGAGTACCTTTACTGCGTGTAAACTGCTATAGACGTCGTTAAGGCTATTCTACCGTTGGCGCGCTCCATACAAACGTAGTATGGTGATATTTTCAATACTATCCAATTAAAGTCAATGAAATTTTTCAAAAACAATCAAGTAACTAATCTCTATGTCGGTATGAAGTCCGATTTTCGTTAAAATATACAGTCTCAATGCTAGGATTAATTTAAGATTTGTATGGAAATATTTGTGGCACTGTAACATTAAAACTATACATTTTATCGAAAATCTGACTTCATACCGACATAGAAATTAGTTACTAGATTGTTTTTGAAAAATTTCATTGACTTTAATTGGATAGTATTGAAAATATCACCATACTACGTTTGTATGGAGCGCGCCAACGGTAGAATAGCCTTAATTGATCCTATTCCTATACTGTTGATTGCCTTAAAATCTTTGTACCAATTACTGAGCCTCTTGGCCTTAATCAAACTAACCAACAACCATTTTGAAAGAGAAAGTTAGAAGAAACTTTTAGTTTCGGAGTGTTATTGCTCAATGGTTAATTTACATGTTAAAACTTTTCTTTAGCCATTAGCAAACTAAAGATTTCTTGAGCCAAAGATACCTACCCGCTACCACCATTTTATGAGACGTAAAAATAACAAAATCTTTTGAACGATTGTCTTACATACCTATTTCATTTTAATTTATAATTGGTTTGCAAAATATTACCAGTTTGATAAAATGTATGTCGAGAAATGAACACTTAAGATGTTAGGTACCATTTTAAATACACACTAAAAAATAAAAACAGATATAAATACACGAATTAAAAAAAAAAATCTGTAGGTGCTCATGTAACAATGGAATTCACATGTGTTATTTTGGAAACGAAAGGTAACATTGTTTGGTAAGTAATAATCATTCCTTAACAATTTTGGTCATGTTTTCCAACATTTTGTACACCAAAAATGTACAACCATAACAAAATAAAGAAAATCTTTAGATTTTGTGTTTTCACAAAAATTATCACCATTCTAGTCTTGCAATAGAAAGTGAATGTAGTAAAAAATTTATATGCACCGCAAGTTGAGTTTGTTATTTATCTACAGTTATAAAATATAAATATACAACGTGTTAATGAATTAACGCAAAACTAGAAAGTAGTTTGTTTAGAATCGAGAGCAGAATCGAATTATCATGGTTTCAACATAGGTAATTTTTTTCAAAATATTAAATTTTTTTTTTTGCAAAATTTTAAATTTACTGAACCCGATGACAACCCACCGCACGGGTACACTCACCCTGCTTACTACCAAAACAAGATTATAAAAATTTATCCATGAGTACGTTAGCGCTTTCATTCAGTACTGAAATGATAACAAATAAATTTTGCCTCAAAACTTTAAATGCTAATAACTTTAAATTTTAACTATCAAAATAATGAAATTATTGTTGCAATCTAATTATTTAGTTATAAATCAGTTGGGGTGTATGAGGTTTTGCGTTAATTCATTAACACGTTGTATAAATATCTTGGACAATGTCACACAAATTATCTAGCCACATTTAAAGTACCAGAATCTAGCCTGGACTTGTATTATGATGACTAGACAACGATATACAATACATATATAGATAGAAACATCCATGACTCGGGTACAAATATTCATATTCATCATACAAATATTTGGCCCTTACGGGATTCGAACCCGCGACCCTCGGCACAGCAGGCAGGTTCACTACCGACTGTGCTACCGGGCCGTCGATCGAGTTAAAATAACTGCCTGCCAAACAAAACTTATACCAACAACGTATAAAAAACATAATCCATAAAAATACTACAAAATTGTCACCCTAACAAAAATTGCCACCCAGCAAATAGAATAGCCAAGTTTCAACTACCCTAAAACATACATGATTTCAAGTTCGTAGACTGAAGATAAAATATTCTATGAATAATTCACGTGTCATACATCGACAGTGCTGAATAAGATCTCTTCTATTCCTCTCGTCATTTTGAGTGTGAAAAAAGTCTGCATGAATATATTTTAGGATACTTCAGCTTGAGATACATCGGCTTATTGTAGACAGAATAACATATACTGCGCTATACAAATAAGTAGAAGGAAATGTGAATACAGTTACTTTATTATAGATACATAGGTACATCTTAGACATAAAAGTCGTGCCTTGTAACTACATACGTAAGTACGATATAAACGAAGCTTGCGGTAGATTTTATAGTTTGATGAGAATGGGCTGACTGCTTGCTTTTTGTAGATGAAGAGATTATTGAATTATTTCTTATCGCGAGTAGCCCGACTCGCACTTGACCGCTTTTATTTATTTTTTGGTTTTGTTAATTGGTATGACGCGGTGATTCCATGTGTATATAATGCCATTTGGTTAGAGCAATAAATTCATATTTTAGTCACATTTTGAGGCACTGATAGCCGTTAATTATCACTAAAGTTAAGCAACACTGGCCGGTTCACGTCTTTGAATAAGTTTAGTGGCCGTTTTAATGGAATTTCATCTTGAGTGCCCCCTCAGAAGGCGCGTTATGTTCCCAGATAGCGTCGCTAGATAACTTTGTTCCTAAAAATTAGGTCAGCTTGAAGGTTTTCCGGCATAAGCCTGCGCTTGATAAGGACAACCACAGTCAGAGGTCTGTTGAGGCGGCTTGAAATTACTCTAACAGTAGGTTGACTAATAACTTGCGTTACCAATCCTGGATTCGCGTGGAACCTTTGCCTTGTATTATGAATGGGACCATCTGCAAACGGGACCATTTGCGAAAGACCATTTGCAAATGAGATATAAGTACTGCTCCTAATCTGGACTTTTATAGGCTGTGTAATAGTTAATAATTAATATCTGTAACAACATCTTAATTGACATAGTAATCGCTTTCGCTATATATTGTTACTGGACACAATAACATGCTCGTAGATTTAATTACACGTAAATGCGACAATTGAATAATTTAGCTTATCCCTTTAATTAATTCCTAATTGTAAAGGCATGGTGCCAAAATACCAAATGGTATGCAACGTATTCATGTCTGAATGGACGGTTCTAACTGGAGGTAAATGCCGGTGCAGTACCTCTAGTTTCACTTAACATACCTTCTAGTTTCTGAATGTTCCGATGCTTTAAACCTCTCCTTTGAAGGACTAGTTCACGTAACCTCAAAGTGTTTCAAAGACCCAAGACTGAATTCATAGAGAAAGACGGTATAATTAAGATGGTATATTATTTATTTGTGTCCTGTTGTATAGTAATAATATTGGAGAATGTTCATAGGTATGCAAAATAGCTGGAAACTTTGTAACAATAGAGCTTATAATATGTGGATTCAAGTGCCTTTCAAAAAGACCAAGTGGTTTTTATTTCACAAATAATTAAAAGTAGGTACTGATACCTACTCCGCGCGGGTGGTGTGACGTCACGTTCTAACATTTTACTTTGGCGGTTTGCATGCTTCCGTATGGGTCACCCGAAGATTACACCAGTTTTTTTAGGTCTGTCACACACGGACGGAATTGCAATCCGGAATTCCGAATCAGGATTGTGATTTTGTATAGCATTTGAAAGCTCCGCAATTCCGAATGTGTGTGACGGACCTTAATGTAGAACTTATACAACTTGTAAACACAGCCATTTTATAGCTGCGTGCAAATACAAACATTGCGTGTGACGTCACGTTCCAACACTTCCCAGGCGGCCGAATCTCGCGTTGCGCTAGTTGCGCGATTCGATCGCTATTATTTTCTAAAGTCCATATCTCGCAAACTACTCTTGACGTAGGTATTGAAATAATATTCGTTACTAGTCGTTACATAAAAACCACGTCAGAGGCCGTAAGGCGGTTTGGATAAACTCTGACACCAGGGCCAGGGCTCTACCCACACGATAAGAAAGAAGAATAATATTTTCACCGAAAATGCGGTTACCTAAAAATCTAAATGTGTGAAAAATTAACATTCTCTATTATTTATGTATTTACTGTTGTCAATCTTGAAAAAAATTCTGACTTATTCTACAGTTTAGAAAAATATTTAAACTCACAAAATATACAGTCGACACTTTTTTAAGGGAATGATAAGACCATCAAACTGTACTAATTTCTCTATGGGACCAACATCGAAATACCTAGCAAAAAAAAATAAACTGTCCCATAGTTTTGTATGTTTTTTTTTTTCGCAATTTCGATGTTGGTGCCATAAAGAAAGTTGTTTAGTTTGACGGTCTGATGATCCCCTTAAAAAAGTGTCAGCATATTAAAAAGGACCCCTTAAAAATAAATGGTAAGGGTTTTCACATTGTGTCAATTCTTACAAAAATACTAACTTTCACTTGTCGATTAGAATAAAAAAGCAGTCACAGCCTGCTCGCACGCGTTGCGGCTTGGAAAATTTGACGAAAGCTACCAGTTCAGCAGTCTGATCACGACTCAGCTAAATTTCCCTAAAGATAATAAACGTTTCAGGGTAAATTAAACAGTTGGTTCGTTTTATATTTTTTTTCCGGCATTTCGCGTAAGGTGCCCCAAGCATACATATTACGGATTCACGTGTTATTCTATTCTGTTCTTTAAAATTAGGGGCTGAAAGGCTGTAATTTAAGTAATTATGATGATAAAAATATTTCGGGTTCCTTCGAATGTAAATGTTTGTACAACAATCCCTTTCGTGACACGTGCCACAGTTTCGCAGAAATTTTAGAAGACATACTTTTCTTATTTACACGATTTACAATATAAATGGACACAATATGAATTGTATTTTTTATTAACCAGAACCATATACAGAGTGTTAGGGTAAACAGTTGCATTACTTTAAGAGGTGATTATACCCATTATACTGAACAACTTTCTCAAAAATACCTATAGAAAAATCGCAAAACATTATTTCGACTTTTCACACAAAACTTCGATCAGCTGATTGCATTAAGTATGGAAATTACAATTAAAAATTTACGAATTTCCTATTCGTTTCTTAGGAAAAGTTGTTCAGTATCATGGGCACAATCACCCCTTAAAGTAATGCAACTGTTTACCCTAACACCCTGTTTACACAAGAGAGGTAATACCTATCTAATTGAATGCACATGAACAATTGATCTTGTACCGCGTGGCGGAGGGGAAATGCTACCGCAAGGCCGGTTCCTACATAAATAGTCAAAAAACTAACATCATCGTTTTGCTCTTGTCGGTGGAGTATTCGCCAATCATGTCTCTTTTCCGCTAGTCTCTTGAATTCGTAATATGACGCGACATAAACCTTTTCCTTCACTTGTGTTACATATCGGTCTAGTCTTTCTCTACCTCTCTTCTTCTTTATTTTCCTTTCCAATATTATAGTTTTAAGGAAATTATACACTCCAATTAGAGCAAGTAAATACAATTAGGTCTTTGGGTAATCTCATTACAAATGACTCCAGATGCACCCCAGACGTCGTTGCAAGGATTGCTATGGCAAGAAGAGCTTTCAACGACAAAAACACCTTTTGTAAGCAAAAATATCGAGTAAAATCTGAAAACGCCTAATTAAAGTGTACATCTGGAGCATTGCACTGTACGGCAGCGAGACGTTGACTAAACGAGATCGAGATAGACTGGAAGCTTTTGAGATGTGGTGCTGGAGGAGAATGGAAGGGATAAGTTAGACGGAACGAATAATAATGAAGAGGTATTAAGAATGGTTAAAGAAAGGAGAAATATTGACACACAAGACAATTGAAAACCGGAGAGGAAAGATGATCGGACACTTGATACGAAACGACAACTTCTTTAAAACCATACTGGAGGGGAAGATAGAGGGGAAGAGAGGCAGAGGAAGACCTAGACAGAGTTATCTAGCCCAAGTGAAGGAAAAGGTTGATGTCGTGTCGTATCAGGAACTCAAGACACTAGCTGAAAGTAGACAGGATTGGCGAATACTCCACCGACAAGAGCGTAGCTCTTAAATAAGATAATGATGATGATGATGAAGAAGGAAATTATCGTATCGTATACATTGTCCAATAGTTTTTCCTCTCCAGTTTTCTATTCTTTATTTGAGATGTGGTTTTGGAGGAGAATAGAATTAACTAGTTGGACTGAACAAATTATAACAAAATGTAGAGTTATAAAGAATATTTAAATCTAGCTATCTATCTACACAGATTGTTTAAAAATTATTTTACATCAAAACTAATGCATTACAAAAATAATAGTCGACGACACGAAAAATAAAATCGCCCGACTGAAAAATCTGGAGATAATTTTCAAAAGTGAACAAGCTACTTTGTAACAGACAAGCAGATTGGACAAACTGCCACAGCTGATAAAACTCCAATACAGGAACTTTATTTATCGTTCAGTACTTGACTTGCAACGCCATAACTGGACCAAGTAAAATACGGGGCACCGCTACACGGCCCGGTCTACTACGGCCATAGAAATACTAGATGAGTACAGTGCACGCCATCTTTTGATTTAGTGCGGCAATTATTGGTTGTATGGATGATGTTAATGGAGATACTACGGGATAGACCGAGATCCGACCGTAAAATTATGCACCTATTTCATAGGCGAACGAAATAAGATTCTAGTGTCTGCTTACACAGGGGTTAATTTAATGCCACCAAGTTGCCTAGAAAAATCTTGCCGCAAGTACCTTTTCCGTTATGATTTTTGGTATAACTTTTTCCACCTATCTGTTAGGGGAGTAAATGAGATACCATCGGAAGGAGACTGATCTAAAGTACTGGTTAAACTAGGGTTGCTACCTCTCAATCTGCCGCAACTATAGGGTTGGCAGGCTAAAAAATGACTTCTTTGAACCTGGCAACCCTATAGTTTTCTAGGCAACTTGGTGGCGTTGAATTAACCCCTGTGTAAACATACACTAGAATCACATTTCGTTCGCCTATGAAATTGGTGCATAATTTTACGGTCGAATCTCTGACTAGGATTATAGTTTTAGTGTTATATATATATAATAGCAATTTAGTGTTATTTTTAAATGTGCCTGTATTATTGTTATTTGTTTTGATTTGATTTTGAGTGTCCTAAACAGCATATAGAGGGTGTTTATGAGAGAGTTTAAAAAATTACTATCATTGCCACTTAAGACCTTTTATTTTTGAGATTACGGATGTTTTAGGAAAGTATTTTATATTCAAAATAATAATTATTGATTCAGATATTTTAGATATACCTATCAGATGTCAGATTTTGATAAACCTTTGCACACGAGTAAAGTTGAGGAACCGTATAGCCTCTTTCACCCAAATAAAATATTTAATGTATTTTTTTCTCAAATTTGCCAGGTCCGATTTTCATGCCCCTTTGGACAAGGGTGTAGTTGAAATTTCCCAACATAAACATCAAAACCGTATCTCTATCCTGTCTCCACTTCACCCACTTTTCGTCACTTTCACCGCGTCTCCTTTATACAAATAATAAACAGACGAAAATTACTTACATAAGTAGGATTATCCAGAAACTTTACCTTCGTACCCGATGCATTTCGTATACGAGCCACGTAGTTGCAGTAGCAACGGTTGAAGGCAAATAAATTCCACGATTTGTGGTTGGAAGGCTTCCAGGGCGATGTTGGTGGTCAACTTGGGATGTCCCTGCCCAAACAGCCATGGTGAGCTCTAGCTACTTGGGCACCGTTTACCCGGTAGGTGAATTGTCTATTGTCTTGTTTGTCTTGACTTGAGTAGGTTTGGACTACACTTGCGCTGTGTTTAATAGTTAATATTTCAAAGGTATGTTTTCTTTGCATAAATGTATTATTATTGTCCCAAATTATACAGAGTGTTGGGTAGACAGTTGCTTTACTTTAATAATTGATTATACTGATACTGAACAACTTTCGAACAGCAACAAAGGGTATCAAATTAGTAAAAATACAACTTTTCAAACAAACATTTGATCAGCTGATTGCAGTTAGTATGGAAAGGTCAGCTTTTTAGGGTTCCATAGTCAAACAAAGAACCCTAAGAAAAGTATTCTATTCCAACCACCACGGAATATTTAAGAGTAAGAAAAGAATTTTAAACTCTATGAAAAACGATAAAGAATTCACATTTGCGAAACGCTTAATAGACGTACTTATAATCTCAACCTCCCTTGGCCCGAGTGAGCCAGAGGCAATAAATTCATGTAACTAGTTGGGTGTAAAGTGGTGACCTCCGTGCGCCACCTGGTGGCGTTGGACTGTAAACTACTGGTGTAAACTTGTTAAAACAGGTGGCTTTTTGATATTACTGTGGAATTAAATTAGGTCGTGTTTACGTTGGGAAGAGTGGGAATTGTGTTAGGTGATGTATTGTTCCGAGAAATGCTGTTTACGTTGTTTTTTGTGCTTTGTGGGGAATATTTTCGCATTTACGAGTGTATTTTTGAATTTATTGTTTTTGTGAATAGAAAAATCATTAAAGAAGAATAAACAAAAGGGACAAAAAGCAAATATTTTATATGGAGTTTTAATATTCATAGAATGTTATGCATGACTGTTTTTTTAACTTCACATGGGTTACTTATACCTAACGTAAGTTCCTAAAATTAAAGTCAAGACTCAATTTAGGAACTTCTGTTGAGACAAGAAAATAAATATTAATTTCATTAAAATAAATACAAAGTACCTTCATTAGGGTAATAATTTTAATCAATTGATATAATATAGGTAGGTACCTAAAACATATATATTTACATTGTTTTAATATTGGAAATAAAAGATTTACGAATTTCAAACTCCTGAAGGGAAAATTATTTTGGAATAAAGATATTTATTTGATTAGTTAGTTTCAGCACTGAAAAACCATTATCCTACTGACATAGGCAGATGAAGCATAAGCTATTGTCCTACTGAAATAGGCAGATCGATCATAAGCTATTGTCCTACTCAGATAGGCAGATCAAGCATAAGCCATTGCCGTACTGAAATAGGCAGATGAAGCATAAGCCATTGTCCTACTGAGATAGTCACCAAGCGCCTTTCTGATTCTTTTATAATGCGCACAGCCAAGGAGTGGAATTCCTTGCCTGCGTCAGTATTTCCGAGCACTTACAACCCGAATTCCTTTAAAGTACGAATGAATAGGCATCTTCTGGGTAAGCTCGCTACATCTCCGACCCCATCTGAGGACTGGATTGAGGTCAAGAGCAAACCCATAGGTAATTAATAAATAAAAAAAGGCAGATCAAGCATAAGCCATTATCCTACTGAGATAGCCCAAATACGATCATCTCTTGCCAACTCAAAAGTTTTTAATTTAGTTAGTTTCCTTTATAAATTAAAATAAGTATAATTTTGGAACATTGCATTTGCCCCTTTTTCATTACACTTCAGAAAATGTACTTATTCTACACGATATACTTCATCTTAAATTATTACCTACTGCCAATGAACTTTATCTCCACCGTAAAAGTTAATCAAAATTCAAAAGATAATATTTTAAGACGGTATCGTCTTAAGTTTAATCTTCTAGTCCGTCTACCCCTTTCTTCTTAATGACAAAGGGCAGATATTGATCTCATTGACGTGCGACTTTAGCTAGCTTCAGCCGGCTTTGTGAAACTGTCTCATCGATACTAACCGCTTGGAAGGGGCTGCTAATAAAATAAAGTCTTGTTAACATTTTTATGACTAAAATTTTAAAGTTTTTGAGAGCAAAACCGTTGTTACTTAAGCTAAACTTTTTATTTACGAACGGATGACGAGCCAAGTATAATAATCTTTATTACTGTTTTTTTCCGAAACTAGTTCGCTACAGCATCCGTTATAATCTAAACCGTTATATAAAACTGTAACAGAAATGTGTCTATACATAGAAGATATTTACAAAAAAAAATTACGACTTGGTTTTTACCTGTCCCTGATTCCAAATCACCTATTTTTGGATTTTTTGTCTGTCTGTTTGTTTGTTTGTTTGTTTGCTTGTTTGTTTCTTTGTTTGGGTGTTTGTTTGTTCGAGTATCACGCAAAAACTACTGAACCGATTTTGATGAAACTTCTTTCTTACGAAAAGCTATATTGTAGACAATTTTCTGATTTTTTTACTCCTGTATTGTAAAAGGTAATATAATAATAGGTCCATTTTATTATATTATGCAGGTAATGCAGGTATTAGATTCGTGATCTTTATGCTTGGATTTATGGATTATTCCCATTAATTCGCTCGTTGCACGTTAATATATTAATGCTCTGCTGGCTGGCTGGCTGTCTAATGATCAAAATGCATGACTCTGGGTGTCACAAGCTTGTAGTTTAGTGAATAGTATCAGTTATAATTAAATAGACTATGTATTTTATTTTTATTTAATTTATTTATTTCCTTTTTGAGAACTTAAAGCTAAATAACAGTTTGGTTTCTACAGAGACAAATTGATGGTCAGATGCTGACGACAAGTTTCCACGTATAATTGTATACCTACATACATAACCTTAGCATTGTAATAGTTATTAAGTAATATTGTAGAGTTTTATTAGAGAACCCTGTGGTCTGCAAGAGGATGTAGTGACAAAAATAGAGAAAGGTATGTTGAAATGGTTTGGCCATGTGGAAAGAATGGATAAGAGCGGATTGACGAGGGCAATCTATAAGGCAAGCGTAAGTGGAAATGTTGGAAGGGGACGGCCTAGACGTACATATACAGACTCACCTACCCTACACTTACCCTACACCTACCCTACACATACCCTACACCTAACCTACACCACCTTTCCAAATTCTGCTATTCGGGACAATACAACAAATCAAAAATCATGAAAATCGGTCCAGCCGTTCTCGAGTTATAAGTGTTCGAACAAACCCGGCTTTGTTTTATATATAATATTAATATATAACAATATAAAAATATAATTTTTAGATTATTTTGGTTCACAGAAACTGAAATTAGCAAAAGGCCGCTGCTCTTTCAATTTGAATTGACCCTTACTCTATCGGTAAAATAAGTGTTATAATGAGAATAGGTCAGAAAGCCAAGAATGATTTGTAATATATAGTTCTATTCTAATATTTATATTATGTGACTCTTTTCAGTTCGTACCTCATTTATTACGTTATATAAATTTTTGCACTAAATAAAAATAGACCAAACAATACGACGGCGACGTAGTCAAGAAGTAAGTACCTACATCAATTCGAAGAACTATTTAGCCGACAAAGAATTACTAAATTGGTACAGTTGTTAAAGCAATTACTATAAATTAGTGTCATTTAGAAAAAAATTGACCGAAAAGTATTATTATCCAGAAAAAAATTATGTCTATCAAGTTTTTACCTTGATAACAATCAAATTACTTGTAATTCAACCAAACTTATTTATCTGATAAACATCAGAGGTGGAAAGGAAAGTACATCATAATCGAATGGGAGAATAAAATTGCTTTTCGAATTTGTACAACATTTTGTTCTTTTGACGCATTCGATTCAGGGGCCCTAGACAAGTTGACATTCTATTGGCTTCGACGCTAATAGAAACGGAAAAAATGTATGGACTTGACGTATGGTGGAGAAAGCAAACGTCAAAAAGTTTCGATCACCAATGTCAAATCCATACATTCTGCCATTTCTACTCGCGTCTACGTCAATAGAAATGTTGCTTTGTCTATAGGCCCAGAATTTTAATAGAAATCATGCTGATTTCACACTTAGACTAATTATTTCACAGCATGACGGCATAGCTCAGTTGGTAGTGAACTTACCTGCTATGCTGAGTGTCGCCGGTTGGAATCCGGTAAGGGACAAATACGTAGAATATTTGATTGATGAATATGAATATTTGTAACCAAGTCATGGATGTTTTATAATAAGTATTTTATATCTTTGTCCACTCATCGTAAAACAACTTCAGGCTATATTCTGATAAGTGTGACGACGTCCAAGATGTTTATTATTATGTGAAAGAGATAAACGGCAATTATTTAAATTAATTTGATGTTCGTGAAAAAATACTTTAAACGATGTAAGGTTACGTCGCGTTGGCGGCGCGTCGATTTTGGAATTATACAGGGTGAAATTGATATCATTAGCATCCTTTTAACTAAGAGTCTACCCATCAAACTAAACTACTTTCACTATGGGAGCAAACAGATCGGAGCAAAAAAATATTTTTTTTTCTCCGATCTGTTTGCTCCCATAGTGAAAGTTGTTCAGTTTGATGGGTAGACTCTTAGTTTAAAAGGATACCAATGATATCAATTTCACCCTGTATAAATAAGGCAGGGCGTAGATTTGAATCTTGCTCGACATCTTAATTGTACCAGTCTATCTGCTTAAGAGGCTCCCCATAGGTAAACGCTTGCTCGGGCCATATTTTACTGGTTTTTAGAAGCTATCTTCTTGTTATTTGAAAGACATACAAATAATTGAAAAGTGTAGCAATATTCTTCAACATCTCGGCTTTATTTCCTATAGATCATATTTCTTATTTTTCTATAAAATACAGTCATATGAAACCTGTGTTCAAAGGAAGGATATTGAAAAAAATCTGTATTATGTGCATCTACTTTTTAAGTTGAAGTCACATTAATTGAGACACACACCTTTGTGTAGACAATACTAAGATCTAAAATTGCAATTAAGCAAAATTTTTTTAAGACCATTGTTAATCAGATAATTGTTAAATTTGGGGCGAATTCTTATGATTTTAGAATGTGAGTTCCTTGGATCAGAAGGCTCCACTGTGACATAATGAAGGACAAGCTAGTCAAAAATAGGTATACCTACTAAAATGACGTAGTTTAGTAGAGGTGAGGTGGCTCTGAAAGAGTCAAGGTCGTTCGGTCAGGGAAACCCCTTAAGCAAAGCATAAGCATAATATTCACGACTGTATTCCCAGAGGAAGTTGAAAGAGACAGTCATAGTCATATAAGAGATATTCTAAGTACACAATATCATAGCATCTACAATTCACTAGGCGTGCCCACAACTCTGTCCAGGATGACGGGTAGAGAGCTTGTCGCCACTTTCAATGAACAGTAGGCGTGCATACACACCTCAAAATTGAAGCATGTTTCTGCTGGAAGTCCTTCATCGAAAAGCCAATGAAATTGGATGTTGTTAAGTTATAGTTTTTTGACAAATATTTTCAAGTTCCTATTATTAAGGCTGTACGGACCCTATTGTGCTACCCCCAATCGTTTTTATTTTATTTCTTAACAATTAAACAATATGTCCAAAAAACAAGAATGTCACATTGTAGTCCGTGCTGATTTTCAATTTATCGGGTCACTGCGGATTTGTTTTTATAAATGTTTGAAGTTATTATCTTTAAAACTGCCAAAAGTGGCCACTTTTGGCGGTTTTCACGATAATACCTACAAGCACAAAACATCATAATTTGTGATGTTTCGATAAATTGAAAACCAATCAGGACTACAATGTGACATTCTTGTTTTTTGGGAATGTTGTTCAATTGTTTAGAAATAAAAAAAATACGACTGGGGGCAGCACATTAGGCTCGGTAGGCTCTTAACACGTTATAAATAGTTCATTATTATCTTTATACATGTAGGTACCTCGTGACAAGTTACTACTCCAAAATAAGAAGTCTACACATTACTATAGTTCATTCAAAACTTGAAGTCTCACAAGCAAGCCATTTTTACACTTATGACATTGATACAAGCGTTCTGTCAGGCGGCTTCTTCAGTGGAATTAACTATAAGCTTTGTAGGAAAGCTGGCCATTCATTCAGCAACCAGCGCTTAGTAAAACGGAGTATGCAGTTAGCAGTAAATATCATGAATTAGTTACTTTATAAACACATTTCGGTAGGAACATTTAATTAAAAGTTTGTTTACTTTGAAATATTGTGCGATGCAGTACTGTTATAGATATAAATTTTATTAAATGGCAACAAAATTTGCGTTAAGGGGATATAATTCGAAGTCTGGTAATATTTTCAAGTCAATGAAATAGAAACAATCTGGAAACGAATCTCTATGTTTTTATGTTGTCAGATTTTCGTTAAAATATACAGTTTCAATGCTAGGATTAATTTAAGATTTGAATGAAAATCTTTAACTATACTCATATTTATAATGAAAATCTGACAACATACAAGTAATTAACGGACGGCCCGGTAGCACAGTCGGTAGTGAACATGCCTGCTGTGCCGAGGGTCGCGGGTTCGAATCCCGTAAGGGACAAATATTTGTATGATGAATATGAATATTTGTACCCGAGTCATGAATGTTTGTATTTATATATGTATTCTATATCGTTGTCAAGTCATCATAATACAAGTCCAGGCTAGATTCTGGTACTTTAAATGTGACTAGATAATTTATGTGACATTGTCCAAGATATAAAAAAAAAAAGTTTCTAGATTGTTTCTGAAAGACTTTATTTGACTTTAATTGGTTAGTATTGAAAATATAACAGTATATCCTCTTAAGAGACCCACTGTGTAAACGCTGGGCCGGGCCATATTTGGTTGTTTTTAGAAGTTGTTTGAAAGACATAAAAATTTATGAAAAATATAGCAATGATCTTCAACATCTCTAACACCATTGTGTAGACAATACTAAGATCTAAAAATTCTATGAAATATATGTTTTTTAAATCTGTTAAAATAAATACTAGTACTAATAAAATAAACTTTAAACTAATATTAATAAAAAAAAACTAATATTAATAATTTTTTTTAATAATTATACTTTATGAACATTAACTGCAATACTTTAATTTTGAATAAAAATGTAATTCAAAGTCTTGGTGAAGCTAATAATTTGTGAGAGTAAAATGAAATTCCAAATTTTTTAAATAAACCTAGACTTCCAGAATAATTGTTTTCGAAACGCTAAATCAATATCTAATACTTAGTTTGTAAACTCTACCAATTAAGAACTTCGATTGGCCTGTCTATATTGTCAAAAACAGTTTCTCAAAATGGTTCGGAGAATAGAAGTTCATAATAGATGAAAACGTTTCTTTTAAAAGGGGCAAGTATTTTTCATTAGTGGCTGCGTATCTTCCCTACTAAATGCTACTAAGTTTATAAAGGCGCCCGTGACTTCGTAAGCGCAGATCACTGAAATACAGTGTTCTTGAAAACTTTAAATGCTATTTTTACTATAATAGACCAATGTTGAAATCGAGAAAAAGATTTTTTTTATTCCACAGCAAAATTACAATGGCTACTCGATCTAAATGTATATAGGACAGCCTTTTTTTCTTGTTTTCAATATTAGCCCCTTGGTGAAAGTGGTTCAGTTAGATAGTTTGAAGCACCCCCTAAAGTATGTACCTAACGTATTCAAGTTTATAGGTACCCTGTAAATATACGCGAAATATAAAGGGTTATTTTAAATTAGTTGGCGAAACTGAACCAGGGCACTTGTTAATGATAACAGATAGCATAATCAATGTTTATAATTGGTATTGATGAATAACAAAGTTATTATTATCGTGCGTAGGTACTCGCAGTGCGTACAGTATGCGTAGCGCGGGCGGACATTGACCTCAAAATCATATGATCAAGCGGTGGGTAATTTTACTTAGTAACAGATATCAAATGCGATTCTTAAGTTTCGCCAACTAATTAAATTTTAACCTTATAGAGATCCTATGTGTAAAGATATCGTTAAAATTTGTGCAGTAGTTTCTGAATAAATCGCAAATATACATAATGAGCCATGAGCCAAACAAAAGCCTCACTTTTTGAAGTCTGTTAAAACTCGAATCGGTTGAGCGAGCAATCACGCAAACATTATTGCCTACCAAACTCATTAAAACACTTCGATCCCAAACAATAAAGCCACATTTTCGGTACAATATCGACACCTCGACATTCTTTACATGCCGTCGACATAATTCCAAAACTCTCTGATATCGTTCTCAACTTTCGTCGATAATGTAACACAGTTTATGAAGTATCCATATTCTGTAAATCGCATAACGATACACGCTCGAATTAATCTGTGAGAATTAAGTGGTATATTGTGTTCTATGGAATACAGCACACCTTTGAGAGAGAACTGGAACGATCTAATATACTCGTACCAACTAGAAGATATTGATGGCTGACGACTATTGCTAATTAATTCTGATGTAGTGAGGGTTATGCAATGGATTGCAATTAACCGGTTCAGCTGTTTTCTCGTCTGTCTACACTATGTAGTAATAGATACTCTTTCTTATACTGTGTCTACGCTTACCTATTACATTATCTAGTACGTTCTGAACAAAGATTTTTTTTGGTCTATTGGTAGCGTTTTTTGTACCTCAAAGTACCTTCATCATATCGTATGGCATTTTTTGTTTTCCTGCTTGGTTCCGGGGAGGTCTAAATTTCGAGATCAAGATTTTTTAGCCAGTCTTTCGCTGCCGGGGTTAACCTATGGAGTAGCAAAAGTACTTACTTGATCGAAGCTTGATACGTATACACTTGACCGGCATCAAACGATTTATTCTAATATTCTGCCATCATCGTTAGATGACATCAAAGTAGGACTACTTACCAAAGGTTCCACACCACCACACAATATTATTTCGTACCAAAAAAAAAAGGGTTTTTTTTAGGACCCTTAGTGCGAGACCGACTCAGACTTGGCCAGTTTTTATTTGCTGTTATACTGTAAAGTTTGTACTATAATTGCATCAAGTTTAACGCTCGTATTTACCGTTTTTACGATAGAGCAAGAACAACAAAAAATCGTTGATAAAACTAGTTTCTCGTATATAGACCCCCAACCCTTATTATTGTATTTTTCGGTTTTATAATGTTTTATCTGTAACTTTTGAAGGCCGAGCTACGCGTATGAGCGAAGCTCCGAAGCGTCCCCCCTGGAACCTGGTGGACCTGGTCTCCGGGGTCAGTCTGCCGCCAAGCGAGCCGCAGGCCGAGCGCTTTATTATAATGACACATATTTTATGAAAATGTTATCTGGGGCTACATATTACAGACCAAAAGATACAGCCCTTCAAAAATAGGACGGACGGACGAATGGACAGCGTAGCTTATTAATATATTAGATTCTCGTTGGCACCGTTTGGATACGGAATCTTAGATAAATAAGAACTCGTTGCATGCTCTCAAACCTACGCATCCTGACCTACCGCGTAGTCCCTAGCAACGCTGATAATGCCAGGGTCTACGTACCCCTACTACTGCTACCCCGAGTGCCCATAGGCAGATTGCTTAATGTCTAGTTGGTTGATTTCTTTGAACTACCATGCAGAACACTTTGACGTGACTGATATGATCATCCGTCACCGGTGTAGTTATTACCAGTAATCACCAAATCCCACAAGCCCGCCTCACGAGCCATAGGAGCTACCAACGCTGTACGTCGGCTATAAATGACTACCCATCTGTCACTAGATGCACTGTAGAAGGAAAGGGTACCCCCAGCAGCTGAATTTATTCCCCCACAGGAACATCTACCTCCCGGGCATAATCTGCAATGGCCACTGTGGAAGTCCTTAAATCAGCATCGCACTCAGGTTGGCCGTTTATGCAATTGGGGGTCCAGGGGGGTCCCTGACCTAATGCAGTGCAATTGCGGCGAACCTATCTAGTCGATGGCGCACCTGCTAGAATGTCCGTTGTGCCCGAACGCCTGCACGAGAGATGATCTCAATAAAGCTACACTGGACGCTGTCAGGCTCGCCAAATATCTGGCCAATAAAATACAGAAACACAAAAGTAGAACAATTGACACAAAAATAAGAACCAGTAGCTGCTTCATGCGGAAAGCTGTATAGAGGTGCTACTTGGGAATTTTCCTCCATTGAAAAGGGAAGATCTTCCACCAGGCTATGTGTGAAACCTGGGGACTGGCCGTGGTCGTATATGTATCGAATCTCTGTGATTATTTCTCTTGCGCGATTCATGTCTCGCATTCGATTGTGAACCTTATGTGTAGTAGGTTACGATTACGTATTTACGATGAACGTTATCTTTGTATGGAGCATCTTTCCGAGAGCGACGGTATTGCCATCTGTTGGCATCTTTGCTATAACTTGTGGGTGTTGACATCTGTGACAAGTCCCCACAGCTGTATAATTCCGTAGGAAAAACCTTCTAGTGGACGTGACGTTATACTTCATCTTATCCGTCTATCTATACAATACAGCTACCTATAAAATATTTCCACATGGTTTTATTCTAATACCTACTTAATCTAAAAGCTTCTATGTGTACGGTACTGCACTTTAAGCTTTCAACTCAGCTTATAACATTTCATGGTCTCCGAGGGATCCCGCGATGTCTCAGTTTCGTTAAACTTTTATGGGATCCGTTTTCTCTTTGTTTTCTTGTTATGGAGTTAGAGTGAAGTCGGTTTTCAATACAAACATTGTTTATCAGGAAATATTGTGTTTCTTGAAGAAAGCTGGGATACAAGATGAAATCGAAAGGTGTGGATAAAGTGGGATACGAAGGTATGATCTGTTGAAGGACTAAAATGGTTAAAAAAAGTATTGTTTTAAAATCGTTGAGGTGTTAGGGCTCATTTGGTCTCGCAGATGGCAGTGATTGATTGATATACTAATAGTCAATTTCAACTTATCGGTGTCAATTAGCACAGTCATTTTACGGTTTGACCTGGAACTAATTAAGAATACTTTTAGTTTTTTTCGGTATATCACTTGAGAGCCCATTTGAGCCCAGAGCCTTTGTCCATCAGTGGACGTTTATTGACTGAGATGATGATGACTTAACACTAAAATACATACCTAAGTGAATGACTAAAACTCAGGATACACATCAATTATTGAGATTCATGTAATGAAATATTCAACTGACATAAGTCCCGCCAAAAAGAGGTATATTTATTTGGTCGTTTAAATAGTTAGTTTTGGGATATTTTGTCGAATGTCTCTCATTTTTAAAGATTTTTAAATCATATTTGTACAAAATTTTAATAAAATGACACTTTTAAAATATTAATTAAAGTAATCGGTTTTTTAAATAATAACCAGTGTTTTTAAGTTTTTGAAAAAAACGTTTTTTAAAGGTTTTCTTGAAACCGGTTCACTTCACTAATGGCCAATACCCTCTCACCTGCGAGGAGGCAAAGGCCTTGTAATGAAATCTGGAATAAAAATAATAGACCATTATAGGATCCCACTGCAGGGCTTTTGCCCTGCTCTGCCTTGCTGCTTTGAAAGGCCCTACAGTGGGACCCTATATTATGGTCTATTATTTTTAATATCTATAAGCACCCAATATACCTACACTTTTCTAAGAAAACACCTTTTTAGGTTTCGTTTGTCGATAATTAGACGACCTTTTTTAATGGATGGCAACGAAAAGTAGATCGTGAATTTTGTAATAAAATTTTTGAATATGATGTAAAAAAATAAAGGTTTTTAATTAGTAGCTAGTTGTGCTCATTAATTCTGGCATCATGTTGTTAATTAGTGAAGGTACTAAAATAATTTCTGTGCTAAATTTTTAATTCAAAACGCTGATTGAATTTTATTGGTTTCTCATTCATTTTTCAGTCGCCGACAATTAAATTTTCCTATCCAGGTTCATATAAGTGAAAAAATAAAGTTTTGCACTATGATTGCCGGTCTACCAGACCTGAATGAGGAACTATCGCTAGATTTTCCTTATGACCTAAGTATTTCGTGGCGGAGAAAGGCGGTGAACAACGAAAACAGGAAATTAAGCAAATTAAACGAAGAAGTGAAACTAGGACCCAAAGCTAAACAATAGGTTCGCTTGATTTTTTATCTTCGTTTCTTCGACTAAGCCTTCACTGAAAAAAATGCGAGCCTACTAAGACTCTTAATTAGCACCAAAATAATTGAAATGACGTTAGTATTGTTTACTAAAAACAAAAGATGGTTAGTTGTAACAACAAGCCGAATTCGTTTAACAAAGTTCTCTTAGTCGGAGAAGTCATGATGTTGACAGGCTCATATGGATTCATGATGTTGGTTGAAGTAAACAAATTTTTTTTTGTGTTTGATTAAGCATTTAAGATTTAGCCTAATGTATCGGTATAGTAAATATCTGAAATGAAATAAACTCATTTCACGGAAGGTAGAAAGTTCCATCACTCTCTTTATGGGTTTCCTCAAACAGCGTATTGTATACGATTTAGAAACCTATATTTTTTTTTTTTAATTTATTTAATAATAAGTTACAAAATTACATGTTTTAGTTGTAGTCCTACAAAACCGTATTTTACGGTTTGGCTGTAGGAACCGAGAATCAGTCTCGCATTACATAGGCGCAATAATATAGACTATTTATACACATAACATGACTGGCGTACTGAGTACGTACTTACTAGTTATTTATTGATGACATTCGATAGCAACAGATCCTTCAACAACCCACAGAATTTCGACTTCTTCACCTCATTTCGGATATCGGCTGGTAGCTCGTTGTACAGCTTTGGAACACACCTACTTAGGGTCCTATACCCGAAGTAGTTGTTCCCCCGCGGTACTTCGAACTTACCAGCCGATATCGCTCTCGTTTCGTAGTTGTGATTCAAGTGTGACCTATAGTGAGGATTGCCATGATTATTAGTGGCCAGTAAGTATTATATTGCTTTAAATTCGTATCTAGAACAGGCTATGTCCGCTTGGACAAAGTTGCGGGCTTTGGCTAGTGCCATGTAAAACAATTAAATAAATATCTTGGACAATGTCACACAAATTATCTAGTCACATTTTAAAGTACCAGAATCTAGCCTGGACTTGTATTATGATGACTAGACAACGATATAGAATACATATATAGATACAAACATCCATGACTCGGGTACAAATATATTCATATTCATCATAAAAATATTTGCCCCTTACGGGATTCGAACCCGTGACCCTCGGCACGGCAGGCAGATTCACTACCGACTGTGCTACCGGGCCGTCAACAATTTCGTACAATTGTCTAATATAATAGCCAATCTTATCAAGGGATTTGATATTACCTAGGTACTAGGTAGTAGGTACTATAAGGTACGCCTTTTGTTCCGTTCTCCGCATTTAAAAAAGAAAAGAATAAAACCATTACAACCATTATGCTCCGTCGTTTTAAACTTTGTTCTCAAAAAACATCAAATGTTGAATCTTTGATGAAATTCTGGACCAACTTTTGATTTCCCATGGGGCGGAACATTTCGCCCCTAATTACTCTGCCTTAGATATTTTGAGGTTTAAACATCAAAATACATTACTCAGCGACATGCATAGTTGTTTAACATTAAATTAGTAAAGTTTCAGGTTAATAACCTATTGCTTTCCTTCGTACCCGTTATGGCAGTTCTATGGGTAAAGTTTTCGCATTACACCCCGTAAGGTATTTTGGTCTACAAAATGTATTTTCGTGGGGAAACTGTGGTTCGTACTGTTAATCGTTTTAGTATTATTTATGGTTGGTTTTATTATTTAGCTTTTAACGTGTATTAAAATTAACACGTTTGTTTATTGCCGAGTTGTTTGTGGTTACAACAGGTTACAACAAATAGTCAAATAGATATAAGATAAACGTAACGATATTATTATAATAACAGCCGTCCAGTGACGGCGCGGCGTAACGGAGGGAGGCCCTTTCCCAACAATGGGACGGTTCTCATTGTTGAGCAAAGGCCTCCCTTCATTGTCTCCATGTGTCCCGGTTTCGCGCCAAAGTCACCATACCAAACTGATCCCCAGCAAAACGAAATCAGCGTCAACCCAGACCTACAAGCAGGTGGATGGACGAAATCGATAGCTTTTTAAAGAACTGGTAACGATATAAACTGTGTTTTATGAATTGTAACGTGTATAAAATTTTATTCACTTTTTCTAAAATAAATTTCGTTTTTAAAATAAAAATTTTATTGCGAAATCCTGAGTGGCAAACGCTAGAGGTGAACGTAAAAGCCATGATTCAATTTGCCCTGAAATGAACGGTAACTTAATAGTCTTTCGTTTACTATTTTATTTAGATTTATCGCGTAAATACTTTGCTAGAAAATATATGTATTAAGTTCGGAGACAGCTCTTCTTTTTCGCTAGCTAGCATGGCTGGCTGGCCTAGCCAGTTACTCAGAGTAGCTACTCGCTCTGGGAAACCGCATTTTACGAGTGATGAATTCCTAGTCGATTTCGACTATGGCGAGTGGCGACTACTAGGCTTTATAGAAAAACCGTCAGGCACGCAAAATATTGATAAGTCCTTATGCACTCCAAAAGCATGCATCATTCATAACACAGACGCAGTCTCAATTATGTTTGTTTGAATGGGAGACCGATACAATCAGAGGTGGGGTCACATGCAGTGGCTATAACGCTATAACCGATAGCCACACAGATTGGGCGTCAAGGACGATTGACATTGTGTGCGTGACACCTGAAGCAGTAGTATGAAATCAGTTGCCTCTTATGAAACTTGACTGCAATTCAAGCATTACTGCTGCTGTTGGAGCTATTCGAAGACTGATCTTTGTTTTTACTCGCCTTCCTCTACCATTTCATCAGCTCGCACGTCAGTTGCACGATTTTGCTAAAAGACACTTCATATTTGAATACTGTTAAGGGCAGGTAGTGCTCCAATTGACAGGGCGAGTCTGTCAGTCTATTCTTCTGTCAGGTTAACCCCTCTTAATGTATGTATAACTAATCCATTACTTGAATACTGCTTCGTAAAAGTATGAAGGTAAATTATGCAACCATGCATGTCTTTGAGCTTTTGGACTTTGCCTGGGAGATCGCGATGTCTCGAAATACTCAGACATAGATCGTATTTTAGGTGTCGGTTTTGTGCTATTTTATGATGTCCACATAAAGGCCCGTATTTATAAACCAATCCTTTCGTAGATGTGATACCTTAGCACTCCTCAATAATGTTAGTCGACTTTGGTCTTTGGTTTTTGCCGCGTTTGTTTTTTTTTTTTTTTGTTTTTTATGTCTTTGGTATGTCTTACCTTCTCGTAGATAAATAAGTACACAGTAGGTACTCAATTAATGTAATGCCACTAACGTCTGATAAAATAGTATTACAATGTAAGGGCGGTGATGTACAAAGGACAACGTTTTGATAACTTACTAATTGCATACACATATCCATAAACTCACGACCATAATCCTTTTCGGGGTGGTCGGAAACTTTGCTACAACTACCAGCTGTCTTACTTGCATGCCAGCTGCATTTGTAGCAAAGCTCAACTTTACTAGTTTAATAAAACATTAAAAACCTACAAAAATAACGTACCTACCTACGTTGCGCTTGCGCCTTTGTCCGTCGCTGTCTACCTACCACATAACTAAGATATTAATAGTGTTAGATGTTATTGTTTAGTAAGTATTTTAGAACGAACATTGTATAACGATCGATTTTTTCTTATTATCTTAAAACTGTTCTCATGTAAGTGACTGTATGTTTTTAATGAGAATAAAATTCTTTAAACCTAATCCTCGCAGATTCCTTAGCTAAATTTGTATATTGCGTTAAAGCGTTTCAGTTCAGTTTGGATTACGGGCCGTCATTAATTCGAATATTCCGGATAATTTTTATTACCGTTCGTTCCGAAACATTCAGGGATGGTTTGGATAATCAAACTGAACAATTTTTACTATGGGAGCAAACCAGAAATCGCATTATTTCATGAGTTTAAAAGTAAACCACGCACCAATTTAGTGAAGGTAACTAACGCAATGTATTCTCAGAACAGTGTATAAGTTTCACAAAATTAGTAGGTACAAAGTATGTATAAATTTTCTAGACGCTTTGCTTGTGATGAAGCTTTTAACATTGTAACTTAAGTTAAACATAGCCGCAAACATTGTTCGGGCTTCACGTAAACAAATTCTTTGGAACACACCCGCCAAGATACCCTCATATTTTAGGTTAGAACACAAGAAATACTGCGCATTGGGATTATGAATTTAGGATGCGGATTTAGATCAGAAAGATGAAGCGGTAGCGGGTAGCGTTGTAGCAATAATTTCGCTATTGAGTGAAGCTATTGACTTTTTGAGGTCATCTATCGATCTTCTTCAGGCCCTGTACTCGCACTTTCCATGTTCGCTATATCGCCACTGTTTCGGTCCGCACTTCATTGGAATTTGGAATACAGTTGACATTGGAACGAAAATGTTCACTTAATTGCGAAGTTCAAATGTGCGGGTAGAGGTCTTGTATCATATTATAGATCGTGTCTATTTATTATTGGTCGGTACGTTTTTACATCAAAATTATACATATCGTAGGCGAAAAAAAGCTTGAAAACAAAAGTAGCCTTATTATTATTAAACAGCTTATTTTGTCGACGTCCAGTAAGTTTGTAGTATAGAACGTTTTTTTTTACATTATGTGATGGGTAGGATAGAGTTTGATGGTCTGATCATCCCCTTCAAAAACCGTCAGGATAATTATTAAGAAAGAATTAAACATTTGAACGGGTTCTTGCCGATTTTTTATATATTTAAGTTCCCGATATTTCGGCAGCTTAAGCTCAGTTGCAGAAACGCTCATTAAAGTTAAACCTCCATTAAATCTCTTGCTGTCACTTTTTGACTCGTTGACGTAGTTAAAACTAGCTAGAGATTAATGGACCATTAACTCTAATGAGCGTTTCTGCACTTCTGCATTCTGACTTACACTCAGTTGCAGACCATTATATCTCTTGCTGTCACTTATTGTCTTGTTGACGTAGTAAAAGCTAGCAAGAGATTTAATGGAGGATTAACTTTAATGAGCGCTCTAATAAGAGTTTCTGCAACTAAGTGTACAACTGTCAAACTGTAATATTAAGAAAGACCTGTATAATCGGGGAAGCATTTTCAAGGAAAATATATTTGCTTCTCCAAAAATACTTTTGTACATATTTCATTGTTTCTGTACCAATAAACCCTAGGGAAATTATGTACATCAACTGTATTAGGTACATTAATATTTTCACTTTAGATTATTTATACGAAAAGCTAAAATAAAGTTACGAGTACAAATAGAAAGAGTTCTTTTGCAAAACAACATCAACATAACATAAATAAACTTTGCGTATAAAAATGTTCTACAGAATGAGAGAAACAAAATTCGTATAGGACAAACGTGACTAGAATGAAGCTAACGAAGTGAAAAACAGAAATGTGGAAGCGCTAGTTTAGTTGAAAAACTGTTTTTGAAAAGTAACATGAGATGTACACACGGCGACAGATCAACCTACCCAACACTATGTTCATGGAAGAGTTCAACTATGGATAAGTTATTCACGCCGTGTGTACGTTTTGCTTGAAATTCTGAGCAAATGGTTATACTACGTTATGTTATAATACCAATTTTTCACATAGGTATGTTTTTTGAAGAAGACCACTTATTTGGTCGTAGTAAGGAGAACTTACTCCGATCAAATAAATGGTCTTCTCCGAAAACGCGTAGCACCCTCAACCGACGGAAGTGCATGAAGAGATGTATGAAAGTGGAAAACGCGAGAGAAGTACGTTAGAATCGTATTGTGTGACGAGCCGTAGTCTCTGCCTACCCTTGTGGGATAGTGGCGTGAGTATATGTATGTAGGTTTACTATCTATCGTGTGAAACTGACAACTTATTGTGTCGTCAAAAAAAATTGTTTCATACAAAACTGCAGTACCTTCCCGACTCAGATGTATGTAACAGCAGGTGTGGCGGAGTAGAGCCCACTCAAGACCATCAATCATACATCACATCAAATTATAAATGTAACAAAAAGGGAGAATACAAACTTATTACATAGTATCCACAGTTTCATTACACCTTCCTAGCCATCAACACCTTGTTTCTAACTCATAAAAAACACCTATTTACAAAAGCGTCTTATGTAACACCACTATCCTACCTAATAAAAAACTGGCTAAGTGCGTGTCGGACCACGCGCAGGATAGGGTTCCGTAGTTGCCCGTCACAATATAATAGTCACATAGAAAGAGACTTTTTGTTTCATACTACGGTTTAACGACTAATAAAGTCTAAAAAGTACATTTTATAAGTTAATCGACTATTACTCGTAAACTTGTAAAGTCTACTTAGCGATGATAGTTTTCCTTTTAATTTTGTTATATGTACTACTGTCATGAATTTTTTCACATATCCATAAACAACCGTTTAGCAGGCAGGGGGCACTTGACTCTAACAAAAATTTTCTTTTCATTTTCACTAAAAAAATTTTTTTTTCATGATTTTATTTTATTACCAGTTTGTCGGCTGAATTAATATGTACCCATGCCAAATTACAGCTTTCTAGTACTAAGCGTCTATGAGCTAAGCTGCGGACAGACGGACAGACGGACAGACGGACAGACGGACAGACGGACAGACGGACAGACGGACAGACGGACAGACGGACAGACGGACAGACGGACAGACGGACAGACGGACAGACGGACAGACGGACAGACGGACAGACGGACAGACGGACAGACGGACAGACGGACAGACGGACAGACGGACAGACGGACAGACGGACAGACGGACAGACGGACAGACGGACAGACGGACAGACGGACAGACGGACAGACGGACAGACGGACAGACGGACAGACGGACAGACGGACAGACGGACAGACGGACAGACGGACAGACGGACAGACGGACAGACGGACAGACGGACAGACGGACAGTCGGACAGACGGACAGACGGACAGACGGACAGTCGGACAGACGGACAGACGGACAGACGGACAGACGGACAGACGGACAGACGGACAGACGGACAGACGGACAGACGGACAGACGGACAGACGGACAGACGGACAGACGGACAGACGGACAGACGGACAGACGGACAGACGGACAGACGGACAGACGGACAGACGGACAGACGGACAGACGGACGGACATGGCGAAACTATAAGGGTTCCTTGTTTACTTCGGAACCCTAAAAACCGTCGTCTAACTCCGAGACTGCTTTTTCAGCGGAATTCATAACACGACACATGCCAAGATCATAACACCAAAGTGTCCTGTCAAATTACATCAGTATTAAAAGAGGGCTTCGAGGTTTCCGTGGTCCGATATTAAAAGTCCCATCTCAAATGTGGGTGAGCCGTTATTGCCCTTGTGGTCCCTTCATCTGTCCTTCCTGACCCTTGTTACAAGTCACCCCAACTGTACCTTTATGTGGTTCTTCATAAATAAGTCGGTTTGAATCAACAAGTGCGTAATTTGGGATATTAACTTTATGGGTAAGACCTTCGTTGATTGAGGGGTTTAATTATGTGATGGAAAATTTAATGTTGAATTCATGAGCGTTGAAGTTTTGATATGAAATGCTGGGGAAATGTTTTATGTTGAGGATGTGACTCAAAATGTACAGGAACAAAAAATGCTGAAGGAAACCGGATTATGGTAATTTTTTTATTTATTTCCCATGTTTCTACCTTATGATGACTGGCACCAAAACGTTAGGCTGTCTCCGTATGAGAAGGTAAGTAATGTGAAAGCAAATAGTCACGAAGAAAGATTTTTTTGGTCTGTCACGAAATTATGTTTTGGCACAGAATAGGTAATAGTATATAGGTTTTGGTACAACCCAACGCAGTTTTTTGTTGTGGGTGTTTTGTGAATCAATGTAATCTTTTAACTGTCATAAATTGTGTTTATTTTAATTAAAATAAGAACCTTTGTGACGACCTAAAGAAGATAGCAGGGAGCGATTGGATGAGAAAGGCCGAGGACAGTCTTGTGGCGCACCTTGGGATGCCTAGCGGAGAATTATAGGCTAATGAATTAATGATGAAGAACCTTTCTGTAGAGAAAATAAACGATTATTTAATTCAATTTCACTGATGTAAATACATTGCAGAATTCGTATTTTCTGCAATTTAGATGTCACTCAACAACGATAACAGCGTGTCAGTGACGAATTGGGGAGAGGTACGGGCTCGCACATTTTTCTAACTTATGTACGTAATTCCGACTGCTTTCAAACGGTGAAGTAAAACATCGTGAGGAACCCTGCAAACGCTGAAGAAGAAATAAAATTCTGATGCGTATGTGAAGTCTAATCACCGCATTGGGCACGCGTAGTTGACTAACGCTTGTACACCCTCCTTTAGGGTAGGCCTGTGCCTTGCAGTGGGACGAATAATATGCTGATGATGATGATAGGACCTTCATCATCATCTTATTTAAGAGCTCTTGTCGGTGGAGTATTCGCCAATCCTGTCTACTTTCAGCTAGTGTCTTGAGTTCCTGAGGACCTTGGGATGACGAAATATCTAAAGTAAGTAACAAAAGCGGAATATTCAGTTGCCATAACCAAGCCTCATTGAATTTTGACAACATACCTATAATAGGTAGGTATATGAGGAAATATGTAAAGGCAGTATTTTAAGGAATTTTAAAAGCTAACACGACTGAACAGTTTAGTGTCGTGGATTAAACGACACACGACACTGAAAGCCTTTGACACTCAACGTACGAGTAATTGAATGCACGTCCGAAGTAAGTCTTTGGACGGATACACGGGGTTGGAAAACGCCGATCGTATTTTACTGTAAATGGTTTCTCTATTATCCTCCAATATATTATTAACCTCGTTAGCCCGCTAGTCCCTTTAAAAGGACCAAATTTTTTGTCTTAAAGTTCGACACATTTATACTGGTTAGCTTTAATTAACGCCGAGGGTTCCTTCAAAAGTAAAATCCTTACTTAAAATGCTCGGCCTATATGACTACAAAAAATTGGTTCTTTTCATAGTACCTTCGGTCTTAAATCTGTCCCTTCTAATTACAGCTTGGTTCTTCAAGGCCAAAATTGAGGCCTGCTGCTACTGCATGATTAAAAAGATAGTTGGTCCTATATCCATATGGAATATAGGACCACTGTCCACTACATCACACCACACAAAAACAGCAAACAAAACAAACGCACAAACAACAAACCAGCAAAGTTTCTGACTGTCCTGGAAAGAATTATGGTCCTTTGTTTTTGTAGGTATTAAATATTAAATGCGATGGTAGTCCAGTTGGCAACTAGCTAATAACCACTGTCGTCAAAAAAGCAGCAGGTCGATCCTATCCTAGTTTAGATTGGCACTCATGAGTTTTCATGAACTCGTGCAAGATTTGTAATAGTAAAACTACTGGATTTAGTTTTGTACTTGGTCTTGTGCCCAAAGTCATCTCTTTCCCAAATTCATCTGATGCCCATAATTTCACAGTATCCTAAAAATAAGCGGCGGTGGGCTTCCTACTTGTCAAAATGGTCAACTATTGGGAACTTGTAGTGAAATGATGTGAATTTATGAGATTACCGCTAGGCGTACAATGCGACGTTATCTATTAATATTTAATAAAAATGATTACTACTAATTTCGACACAATGGTGCATTTTAACCTCCTGCGTACATCTGTACTTCACGTAGGACATAAAAATAATAAAATCTATTGTTAGTGTTTTAGTTGCCAACCAAAACACCAACAATAGATTTTATTATTTCTTACGTCCGTCCTACGTGAAGTACAGATGTACTCAAGAGGTTAAAGTACAGTTAATCCAATAATATCATAGACTGGTCCACAAAACAAAACAACTTTAAACATAGATATAAAACAAAATACGAGGGTGTTTTTGTACAAACAAAACATTCAAAAGTTAACCTTTCTCACGCCATGGTTGGTTAGTGTAGCAAAGTTTGACACTGTCCCGAATATATGAACATGGTCCCGAGTTTATGCATTGTACAAGCAGCTATTCGGTGTATTTATTCAAAACTTTCCTATAAAGGTTTTTTGTTTTGTACGCACTTATTCATGCGCGTAGTCATAAGACTATAAATTCTAGAGTGTTAGGGCAAAGAGAATAGAATCACTATTTTTTAGGATTCCGTACCAAAGGGTGAAAACAGGACCCTATTACTAAGCCTACGTTGTCCGTCCGTCGGTCCGTCCGTCGGTCCGTCCGTCGGTCCGTCCGTCGGTCCGTCCGTCGGTCCGTCCGTCCGTCCGTCTGTCTCTCCGTCTGTACGTCTGTCCTACCTATTTAGGGCTGTAACTTTTGAACCGTAATAGACAGATAGTTGACAAATTCTTTATCCGTAATGGCGGATACAGGATTTGTTGACAAATAATAAAAATTTCAAGAAGTTAAAAATTAAGGGGGTTCTCAACAAGAAACTAGTTTTTATCAACGTTTTTTCTTCACGCTCTATCGTAAAAACGGTAATACGTACATGCGTCAAACTTAGTGTGATTATAGAGCAAACTCTACAAAATAACAACAAATACTAAAAACCGGCAAAGTGTGAGTCGGTCTCGCGCTAAAGGTCCCGGACAAAAAGTTTTTTTTTTAAGTTAATAATGTTGTGTTTTGTTAGTAGTGATGTGGTACGGAACCCTCGGTGCGCGAGTAGCCCGACTCGCACTTGACCACTTTTATTTAAGATATGGAACTGTCTAACTAGCTTCGAAATCCAAAAAAGTATGTAGCTAGGGCATTACATCCTTGGAGCCCATATAATCTTGGGCATTTCATATAACTACAACATACATACATATTACGATTTTTATTAATACCTTTTAAGAATAAGTGGGACAGCGCTTCGGAGGTCAACCACTGTGGTTCAACATAATCTTTGGTATAATAACTTGACTTGTTAAAAGAAATTTACTTTTTTTATTTTCCCTATCATTATAAGTTTTGAGTAGTAAAGAACCACAAACTATGAGTGTCACCGTACCGAGAACAGTTAAAAACTTGCCTCGTTAAACTGTTCAGAATTATAGTTTATTTTTAGGGTTCCGTACCCAAAGGGTGGAAACGGGACTTTATTACTAAGCCTACGTCTGTCTGTCTGTCTGTCTGTCTGTGTGTCCGTCCGTCCGTCCGTCTGTCCTACCTATTTAGGGCTGTAACTTTTGAACCGTGATAGCTAGATAGTTGAAATTTTCACAGATTGTGCGTTATTACGGCGGATTTATTAACAAATAGTAGAAATGTAAAAAAGTTACAAATTAAGGGGGGTTCTCAACAAGAAACTCGTTTTTATCAACGTTTTTTCTTCACGCTCTATCGTAAAAACGGTAATACATAAAAGCGTCAAACTTAATACGATTATAGATCAAACTCTACAGAATAACAAAAAATACTAAAAACTGGCAAAGTGTGAGTCGGTCTTGCGCTAAAGGTCCCGGACAAAAAAAAATTTCTAAGTTAATAATGTTGTGTTCTGTGGTGGTGTGGTACGGAACCCTCGGTGCGCGAGTATCCCGACTCGCACTTGACCGGTTTTATTATCATTTTATAGCTATAGAATCAAAGTTTTAAAGATAGGTACCAACTAAACTATTGAACTGATGATTTTACTGTCCCTTAATTTTTTAGAAGGTCTTGTGGTTTTCAAATAACAAAAATTTTAATAACCCACCTTTAAGAGGGTAGTCCTTGCAGAGCACCCAAACGCGCTGTATATAAACCAAGCTAGAGCCTATTTTCAACGATAACCATTTAATGCCAATCAGATTTTTTTAACAGGATCTCGATACTAATCTCTGTTACAATGCTAATTAATGCATTGTATAGACAGTTCCATACCAATTTTAAATAAAGCAATACATAATAATAATTATTTTTTAATTAATAATTTGAGCAACTGTAACTGAAACTATTCATCTTCATGAAAATCGAATAAGCCATATTCACAGAGATTCATTTTTTAGGCCGTGTAAAAAAAAATTGAATTAAATTGTAGCTAACGTCACGACTATATTTATATATATATATATATATATCTGTGTGGAGTCGTTCCGCCCATACAAAGCTCGTGGATACAGCTTTAAATGAAACCTGTCGGATCATCACCGGCTGTATCAAACCGACACCGGTGCAGATGCTGTATCCACTGGCCGGAATTGCGCCTCCAGACGTCCGCAGGACCGTTGCAAGTTCGATAGAGAGAACCAAGATGGAAGCCGACACACGGCACCCAATGTACAAGTACCCTACAGTACCCCAAAGGCTCAAGAGCCGTAAGAATTTCTTGAAGTGTGTCGAGCCAATTCAAAGTGAGGCTTCTCAGGCTAGACTCGGTCTTTGGCGGGAAGGCACCACTCTTCCTGACCCGTTTGTCCCTCTCAAGGAAAGCCTCCCACCAGGACGGGAGCTGCCCAGGTCAATTTGGAGGTGCTTAAATAGACTCCGAACTCAGGTTGGCCGGAGTAAAGAAAGTCTGTTCAAGTGGGGCTACACAGACGGGTCGAACCTTGGGTGCGAATGCGGTGTTTCTCCTCAGACAATGGCCCATCTTGTGTCCTGCCCTTCCTGCCCGGACACCTGCACGCGAACGGAGCTTATGGACGCTGCCGATAGTGCTATCCGTGTGGCGAAATACTGGGCTGGAAAGATTTAAATGACATGCCATCGACTCGATAGAAGAAGAAACGACTATATTTCCCCGAGGGGGTAGTCAGAGATATTCTGAAACTTCAGAACATCCACGTTTCACTAGTAGTACCGAAACTCTCCAGTGTGACGGGGAGTGAGCCCGTCGCCACTTGTAATGGACAGTAGGTACAATACATGCCTCGAAATTGAAGTGATGTTTTCCTTCAACGAAAAGCCGGTGGTGTTACAAATCGTACATAAATTCCGAAAAACTCATTGATGCGAGTCGGCTGGACGGGGATCGAACCATCGCCTCCTGCACGGCAGGCAAGGTACTCGCCACTGGACCACCACGGCTTTTTTATTTTTAAATTGTTAATATTATAATATTTAGAGTAGAATTAAACTTTGTAAGGAGGGTGGTAACGGGTATAATATCCTCTTAACGATACAAAAAAACATGGTATACCAGAGTTTGTACTCATGATTACTCGTGGAACTAAAAAACTTTTACTAAGCAACATACTTACTTTCAAAATTTAATACTAAAATAAAAAACAGAATAAAAAAAAAATTTAGTTTATTGGTACCGATTCCGATTCGGACTGTGCCACGACTTAACTAAATTTATTCCTGTCACTTTCTAAAATAAGATTAAGAAAAGAGACAGAAAACCAACAACTGACATTAGTGCTGTCAAAGTGACGTTACACGCCCAAAAACGCCTTAAATAAGATGGCGTACATTATGATGGCATCTTATTTTGGGCGTGTAACGTCATTTTCACAACACTAAAGTCAATTGTTGGTTTTCTGTCTCTTTTCTTAATCTTATTTTAGAAAGTGACAGGAATAAATGTAGTTAAGTCGTGGCACAGTTCGAATCGGTACCAATATCATTCAATAGTTATCACTTATCAGGGCCTCAATTGGTAGTTTTGGTTTAGATTTGAATTAGCTGAAGTAAAAAAGGTATCGCGATATTTTTTTCTGAACGGTTAAATCGCACAATACAGAAAATTCAATCGAACGGACATCAAACGTTACGCCAACGTATCTTCCGAAATAAAGCTAAATCGTTACCGTTAATATAATTTGCGCGATACGAATTGTGCATAACGTAACGTTTTTGGTTGTGGTTTTGTTTTGGTAGTGTCGTTCAAACTTAGGGCGATTGCATTCGGTACACTTAGTTAAAAAAAAATCATATTTTTTTTTCTAAAATCAGGCGCTAGTTGGATAAAATAACAAAGAGATCTTCCATTAGAGATAAATCCACTTGTACTTATAAATCTACTTGTAGTATAGAAGACAAAAGGCTTTTCATAATCTGATTATACGATAAGTGTTACGAAATATCTGCCCTTATGTTCTCCGACTCAAAGGGTGAAGGCAGCTAACAGCAGAGAAGCGTTTTGTCAAAGCCAAAATGAAAGGGACTTTTTTACGCGCAGCATTATAAATCGTATTCGAGTTTCGAAAAGGACTTTGTTATTTCGTTGCTCATACGTTTTGCATTTATTCATGAAGATCAAAGCGTGTTTGAGCATTGTCAGCTTTTTTTTTTGCATGTCACTGTCTGTAATTAGGGTGGGTAGGTATGTTTAATGTTTCATGTTCTATTATTATAATACATATGCTTGAACACGTGTTTTGAACAGTTGATTCGTCGAAGGTAAGCCGTTGAATCAAAAACATTAAATAGAAAATAGCCCTTTTGTTTAAAAGCCGAAAGAGCAACAACTATTTTGAAGGTAGTTTATTAAAACGTAAATTGTCATCATTGTATAATGAAATGCCTGCCACCCTCATTAAGAACTGAAGAAAGTAAGTAAAGGTTTGGTGGATTATTTAAAATTCGGGTGCCGTCTATCTGGCATAACTTTCATTGTCCGAAACATATGTAGCATAACATACTTGGCATAATTGTTCTTGGACGAATATTAACAATGCAGAAAGCTTTATTTGGTATAACAACTAAGTGACAGAATATTAATTTATGCGAATTTAATATGGCATACTACTACCATAATCGAATTTAATATTGAATAATTTTGCATAGCATGATGATCATGTGGCATTATTTCGCTCAGCATAATGATCATGTGGCATTAGGGCGGTTTAGAATAATTTCGCTTAGCATAATGATCATGTGGCATTAGGGCAGTGGATGGAAGCTGCGTTGGCATACTGCATGCTTGCTTTTATGCTGCATTCTTGCTTGCATGCTGCATGCTTGCTTGCTTTCAGGATGCGTGCATGCATAGTGCATGCTTGTTTGCTTGCTGGATGCGTGCATGCATGCATGCTTGTGTGCATGATTGCTTGCTTGCTTGTCTGCATGTTGGGGGGAGCAGGGGACCTGCCTGAGAAAAACAAATTGGTGATTGTAAAATTCTAGGTTAGGTTAGGTTAGAACATGTATAACACTAAGCGGAGCATCATCATGCTTGCTTGCATGCTGCATGCTTCATGCTTGCTTGCTTGCTGGTTGCGTGCATGCATGTGTGCTTTTGTGCATGCTTGCTTGCTTGCTGGATGCGTGCATGCATGTTTGCTTGTTTGCATGATTGCTTGCTTGCTTGCCTGCATGTTGGGGGGAGCAGGGGGGCTGAGTCTCCCACTCGGGGGGTGCGGGGGCCGGAAGCCCCCTGCCTGAGAAAAACAAATTGGCGCTTGTAAAATTCTAGGTTAGGTTAGGTTAGAACATGTATAACACTAAGCGGAGCGAGCGAAGCGAGCGGAGCATCATCATGCTTGCTTGCATGCTTGCTTGCATGCTGCATGCTTGCTTGCATGCTGCATGCTTGCTTGCATGCTGCATGCTTGCTTGCATGCTTCATGCTTGCTTGCTTGCTGGTTGCGTGCATGCATGTGTGCTTGTGTACATGCTTGCTTGCTTGCTGGATGCGTGCATGCATGTTTGCTTGTTTGCATGATTGCTTGCTTGCTTGTCTGCATGTTGGGGGGAACAGGGGGGCTGGGCCCCCCGCTCGGGAGGTGCGGGGGGCGGAAGCCCCCTGCCTGAGAAAAACAAATTGGTGCTTGTAAAATTCTAGGTTAGGTTAGGTTAGAACATGTATAACACTAAGCGAAGCGAGTGAAGCGAGCGGAGCATCATCATGCTTGCTTGCATGCTGCATGCTTGCTTGCATGCTACATGCTTGCTTGCATGCTGCATGCTTGCTTGCATGTTGCACGCTAGCTTGCATGCTGCATGCTTGCTTGCATGCTGCATGCTAGTTGCTTCGGGCGCAGAAAGGTACCTAGCTTCAAAACTGTAGGTTAAGTTAGGCTAGATGGTAGATTTTAGTTTGTATCATTAGGTAAGTAACAAAATAAAAAACAACATGGTATGTGCATAATCAGTTATTATTCGATTTTTGATTCGAGAACATGCATAATTTATGAATATTACGACAATATACGTTAAACTTATCTTAAATTAGCTCCTATTGCCTTCAAAAATCCAGTTTTTGTGTAATCTGACCTTACGTGAACAATTATAACTAGAGGACTGCGGCGAACTTCATACCGCCTTAGAATCTTCCCGACACACACTTGGCCATTTTTTTAGCCTATTTTCATCACTTCTAATACCTTCAAGAATATGTGTACAAAATTTCATGATAGTTTTTGCGTGAAAGCGTAACAAACCAACTTACTTTCGCATTTAAAATATTAAGGGATAGACTAGGTACTACTGTAGTTGTTTATGCCATTTATGATGCCATTAGTAATTTATGCATATAGTGATCATATGCATTACAAAATTATGCGACAATAGTGAGAGCCGTAACAATACTCTGCGAAAAGGCAATAATGCCATACAATACTTCTGAAAATAAACTTAATGCAATTCAACTGATCTGCCATAGAAGACTATGCGTTATGAATGGATGCCAAACAAAGTATGCCAAGTGAAGTTATGCCACTAGTCATGTATGCCTAATAGTGATCATGCATTAGAAAATTCTGCGAAAAAAAGTTATGCGATAACAGGGTAAACCTTAAAATTCATCAGTTCAACTCTATTCAATAAATATATGGTATGGTTTATGTTTTTTTTTATTTTTTTTTTAAATAAATTATTAGTTTATTTAATAATGCTACATAAACAATAAACACAATAAAATTAATCTAAATAATACCTAACGTAAAACATAAAATCAGATGAGCACACTAAACCTAATAAAACCGGTCAAGTGCGAGTCGGGCTACTCGCGCACCGAGGGTTCCGTACCACACCACCACAGAACACAACATTATTAACTTAGAAAAAAAACTTTTTTGTCCGGTAAAGGTAGCGTGAGACCGACTCACACTTGGCCGGATTTAGTATTTGTTGTTATTCTGTAGAGTTGGCTCTATAATCACACTTAGTTTGACGCTTGTATGTATTACCGTTTTATTACTATAGAGCGTGGAGAAAACACGTTGATAAAAACTAGTATCTTGTTGAAAACCCCCCTTAATGTTTAACTTTCTGCCATTTTTATTATTTGTTAACAAATCCGCCGCAATAACGCATAATCTGAGAAAATTTCAACTATCTAGCTATTACGGTTCAAAAGTTACAGCTCTAAATAGGTAGGACAGACGGACGGACGGACGGACAACGTAGGCTGAGTAATAGGGTCCCGTTTTCACCCTTTGGGTACGGAACCCTAAAATAACGCATAATCTGAGAAAATGTCAACTATCTAGCTATTACGGTTCAAAAGTGACAGCCCTAAATAGGTAGGACAGACGGACGGACGGACGGACAACGTAGGCTGAGTAATAGTGTTCCGTTTTCACCCTTTGGGTAGGGAACCCTAAAAATTACAGATAATATACGCACTCCAGAGCGTCGCCGCAAGACATGGTGCCCAACAGGCTAGCAGCATTCCCCCTCTGGATGGTGAGGCTGATTCTTTGTGCCAGGAAGCTACCAGCTCTGCGGTCACCAGAGGTCTCATTAAGACGCCCCGATAGGTCTGCAAGGAATGCTTTGGCCTCTGGGCCCCAAGGACCCAGCGTCGGTTTATGTTATAATATAATATTCTTGAGACCCTCGATCCCACAGAAAAACCGTGGAAACGATTTTGTGGGACTTTCCTATGTAATGCATATCAGAAATAAAGTTTTTGAAATTGTATTTTTCATTTTTTTTTTCTTAAGTGTTGATGGTGATGGTGGTTCATATTTATGAAGTCAAATCACACGGGGTACACAAAGAGAGTCATCTGAGTGACGTACTGAACGCCCCATTCCCAGTAAATGCAGCTCACCTTCATTGGGCGTCACCTGTGCCTATTTCAATATTATTATAACATCCCAATAACTTGTGATTTGCAATAAATATCTGAATCTGAATTATAATGGCCGGCAAACTTCTTGAGGAAGGCCTTCACCTTAATTTATTATGAAATTAATGAAAACGTTACTCTCTTAACTGAAAAACCATCTCCACGAGATCGAGGAACGAATCTTTCTTAGATATAAAGTTGAGAATAAATAACAGAAAATATTCCTATCAAGCTTTCTTTGAATCACTTTTTATGTACGGAATAGCAGAAATTTTGTTTAAAACTTTTCTCTAGACCTTTGATGAAGCAAAGCGAAACATTTTCTGAGTATTGTTCGAAAAGAAATTTAATACAGAATGTATCTTGTATGAGCGGAAAACGGAAAGGAAACGAAAACGAAATCTAAAATCTACTTTCACTACCGCAGGTGTAGGTCAGTCGATTTTTTAAATAGAAATCTTGTTTTGGGAGTTATCTTCCCCAACCAAATCAAGTTTAAACGCTACGTGTCTAAGTGGTCTTATCAAGCTCATGGCACTAAGATAAAAGACACCAGCTCGTCTTGTATGATTTCTTTACTTGCGCCAGTTGCGCGCAACTCGGCTTTTTCCATGCTATATTCCGCAGCAAGCACGGCTTTTGAACGGGAAGAGGTTATTATTATATTCTCGGAGCAAAAAAATCAGCTGTTGCATACATTTGAGTCTAGCAGGCATTGCAGTTTAGTACGGAACGGCAGATTTTTTGTTGTTCCTATCGATTTGCTCCCATATATTACGAGAGATAAGTGTACTTTTTGCAACCATAAGCAGCAAGGCTGATTCAGTGTTTATAGGGTGTAGAGCATCTCTGTGATGGGGTTGACGTCGGTCTGCCTGCATATCGTCAGTCGGTTTAGGAGATACAGCCGTTCAAAGGCGAGTTATGGGTGCAAAAAACGGCCGATCAGCAGCAAGGCTGATCGTATGATACTATTGTAATATGCACTGAGGCTATGTGAACAGTACAAAAACTGACGTGGTTCATCAGTCGGTTTAGGAGATACAGCCGTTCAAAGGTCAGTTATGTGTGCAAAAAACGGCCGATCAGCAGCAAGGCTGATCATAGGATACTATTGTAATATGCACTGTAGCTAAGTGAACAGTCCAAAAACTGACATGATCTGTCAGTCGGTTTAGTAGGTACAGCCGTTCAAAGTTTTAAAAATTTATGGTAATAAAAAAATAATGATTTCCCGAAAGGATGATTATAGGATATTATTGTAATATGCACTGTAGTTATGTGAACAGTAAAAAAACTGGCATGATCCGTCACTCGGTTTAGTAGGTACAGCCGTTCAAAGTTGCAAAAATTCATGGTTACAAAAAAATAATGATCTCCCGAAAGGATGATTATAGGATATTATTGTAATATGCACTGTAGTTATGTGAACAGTATAAAAACTGACATGATCCGTCAGTCGGTTTAGTAGGTACAGCCGTTCAAAGTTGCAAAAATTATTTTTTACAATAAAAAATAATGATCTCCCGAAAAGATGATCATAGGATATTATTGTAATATGCACTGTAGTTACTATACACAGAAGCTATGTTAACACTATTTAAACTGACATGATAATGTGGGTCAGTTTAACAGTTATTACCGCTAGTTAAAAAGAAACTTGCTGTGCTAAAAATTATTGGAAGTAGTTTAGTGGTTATGAGTTTCGTTAGGTACTAGTATTGAAAAGTGAATGTACAGAGTTTTATCTCTTTGATATCTTCCTGATTTGTATCTCTGAGTATCCCCTAGGGGAATATAGACAAAAGCACTATGCTATGTTGTGCTTGTAATGAACATGATTCGTCAATCACATTACATATAGTCGTTCAAAGCTCATGGTTGCGAAAGAATAACGATCTCCAATAAAAGGCTGATTATGCGGTGTAGCTATGTAAGTACTGTTAAACTGACATGCTAATTATGTCAGTCCGTCAGTAGTTATCAAGGAACATACTACTCGTAGTCAAAGAATAATTATATACATATACTAACGTAAACCGTAGTCTTAATCACTGCTAGCAGTACATCTACCATGAGTTGCTATCGAAAAATAACATTACATTACCAGAGTCGATAGCGTACAAACGAGCTTCGCATGGTATTCGATTAAACTGGCACCATGAGTCACATAAACATTTTCTATACTCGCTAGTGTTAGCTCGATTGTTTATGTTTTGTCTAGCGAGTTTCCGAGTCGTCAAGTTGGTATACACGTAGTGGTATCTAACTTCACAACTAATAAAGCTGCCTCTTTCTAACTATACTCAAAAGACAGAGTAAGATAGCTACTCCCAATTTTTTTGCATCCTAGCCTAATATCGTAGAAGCACTTAAAACTTTGAAATAACCCTGTCAATTAAAAGCGTCATAGAACACCTTCATAGAGTTCGTCGCATAGTGATTTTTAATTTATACTGGTTACCTATTAGATTCAAAGTTATATTTTGTCAATGTAAGACGTGCTTTGTGTTGTGTTTGTTACTAGGTTAAATTTTAATCCATAAATTGATATCGGTTTTAAAGAGTTTCAACGCATTTAACGCAAATAAAATAAAAATGACAACTCATCCATACAAAACTACTCATATCCATACAACTATCCATACAATACTCAAGCAAAATGTATGGGACAGCTGTTTTTTTTTGCTATTTCGATTTTGGTGTCATAGCGAAAGTTGTTCAGTTTGATGGTCTGATCATCACCTTAAAAAAGGGTCAGCATATTAAGAAGGACCCTGCATACAGTGTTATAAAGTAAATAAATGTAAGTATAGTTAGTAGAAGTGGAAGTGGTGGTTTAGTAAGTAAATGTGAGCACTGCTACAACTAAAATTTATTTCGTTGTAAATATTATAACTAAATTGTACTTTAAACAATTTTTCAAATTGAGAGGTGCTCTTTGACTTGAACGATTGTAAGCCAGTTTTTTTGGAGAAATATTTCGTTTCAAGTGGTTAGGTGGAGTAGTGGAGGAATGCAGTTAAGAGTGATCTTTCCTTAGAGTTGTTGTTTTTTTAATAGAAATGGCGACCTTAGCCTGCCCACTGACGGACCACATGGAAGACCGACATTATTTTAACGAAGAATACTCTAAATGAATAAACAAATTGTAAATAGAAATCCTTTCACTACGCATTCACGCTTGAATATGCTAGTGAATGACTTCACCACTATCGTGACGGTATTTCTCGAGAACGTATGTCAAATTCATAACTCATGGTACCGAATTTCTATAGTAACTGCCGCAAAACGTTAGTCGCTAGCCATTCGCTAGCGATAAGATTTCGATACGTTTTTTACGTGTTGACTCATACTACCGATTTTAGTTCTTTCAGTGACAGCTAGGAGGCGCTGTTCAATTTGCCGTAGAAATCTGATTTGCCCTCGCTAGCGAGTTCACTCACTGTAAACTCATGGTAAAGGTACAGAGAGAGGTGAGTTACGATTACGTTAAAAAAATCAAGGGGCACAACACAACCGAGGACTGTGCCGAAGGAAATTTTGGAGTGAAAACTTAGTCTATCCTTTTTGGTAGTTAGATAATATGATCCGAGCATACCTCGTAGGTAGTCAACAGTAGGTAGAATAACTTGGACAACATGAACAACTCGGTCGAATTGGACAACTCGGACAACTTGGTCAAATGATTCGACTTGTTCAAGTTGTTCATGTTGTCCAATAAAGCACTTTCGACAACAAAACATCTCTGACAACATGAAGAACTCGGTCAACTTGGACAACTCTGACAACATTGTATAAGTTGACCAAATCGTCAGAGCTGTTTATGTTGCCCGAGTTTTTCATGTTGTTCGAGTTGTTAATGTTGTTCGAGTTGTTCATTTGAACACCACGACCACGATCAAGTTCTAATTGGCAAATATTTTAGCCATCCCGGGTCTTCGAAACGATCCTGGGATTGTTTCATAAAATAAATAAATTAAGACTTGTACGCAAATCAATCTTGTGAAAAGTGAAAAATGAAGTTAGGTATTTACATAAACCGGAGATCGGATATTCGGATGCATAATATGCATCCGAATATCCGCTCTACATGATCATACATGGCGATTTAAGGTTCCTTTACTTTAAATTTTTCTGTTACTTTTAATTTTTTTGGTACCTATTTTATATTTTTGTGTGGCAATAAAATGCATTTTATTTATTTATTTTTGTTTTAAAGGAGTGAAATAAAGCTAAACAGTGTAAATTTTACCATCTTTAATGTTTTTACACAGAATTTCCTCTCCATATTCAGGGTGTAACCAAACACCCTACTAATATTTTTAAAGGGGTGGTTAAAACCAAACGAAACGTGGATTTTCTGAGGTTTCAGAATATCTCTGACTACCCCCTCGGGGAATATAGTCGTGAGCATATGCTATGCTATGCTATGGGTGGTTAAAACCATCAAACTGAACAACCTTCAGTATAGAGACAACGTCAATAGTGAGAAACAGCTGATTTTCATTCTCTGATTGCTTCTGGCGGCCATTTTTCTCAAATTTGACGTCAGATTCGTGTATGGAGTCCACGCGAACCCTCAGATATTGATTTTGGAAGCAAGCGGTTGAGAAAAAAAAATTCAAGATGGCGGCCACTTTTCTCAAATCTCACGCCAGATTCGTGTTAAAAGATCACAAAAACCACCAGATATCGATTTTGGAAGCAATCGGTCGAGAAAAAAAAAGTTCAAGATGGCGGCCACTTTTGTCAAATCTGACATTGGATTCATGTTCGGGGTCCACGCGGACCCTCAGATTTTGGAAGCAATCGGTTGATTGAGAAACAAAAAAGTTCAAGATGATTAGATTAGATATCATTGGTTGGGATGTTCGGAGTCCACGCGTCATTATATCGAATTTAGGAGCAAACGATTTAGTGAGTGCAGTATGTGGCGTAACTAAGAGAAAGAATGGAAGAATAGTAAAAGATAATTGGTGGGACGATGAAGTTAAAGTATTAGTTAATGCGAAAAAGAAAGCATGGCAAGATCTATTAGCAGTCAAATCCAATAAGAGAGTACAAGGTGCAGTGGATGAAGATGTAGTGAAAGGAAAATTGAAGTACGATGCTGCAAAAACGGCTGTAAAAGAATGCGTGAATAGAAAGAAAGAAGAGTCTAAAGCAAAAAGTGACACGAGATTCTCTGACCATTTTCGAAGAAATATTAAGCTTTTTTGGAAAATGGTGAAATTATCTCGTGGAAAAACCGAGACATCCAAAGTTGACAGAATAAGAGGTAGTGATGGTTGCATGTTAACTGAAGAGGGAAAAATACTGGATTGTTGGAAGGCATATTTTGAAAGTTTATTTGAAAGTGAAGAAGAACCGAGCATAGATGTGTGGCCCACGGATGTGGACTCAGAGAGAGAGTGTGAGAATGAGCTGAGTGTGGAAGAGATAATGAAAGCAATGAAAAGCATGAAAGAAGGTAAGGCTGCAGGGTATGATAGGGTATCGGTAGAGATGCTGAGGAATGGTGGTGGGGTAGTCATTGACATGCTTTACCTTTTATTTAATAAGTGCTGGAAATCCGGTCGGGTCCCAATGGACTGGTGTAAGGCTGTTATTGTTCCGCTCTATAAGGGAAAAGGGTCACAGCAGGAATGCAAAAACTACCGCGGCATTAGCCTTCTCAGTGTGGTTGGTAAGTTGTATGCGAAAGTGTTAATTGATAGAGTGTTAAAGGAGACTGAACGAAAGATATGGGATGTACAAGCAGGTTTTAGAAAAGGAATGGGATGCACGGACCAGGTTTTTGCATTACGGTCCATAAGCGAAAAGTTTTTGGCTCAAAACCAAAAGATCTTTTGCGCTTTTGTGGACTTAGAAAAAGCCTATGACAGAGTGGTTCGGAATGAACTGTGGTCCACGCTGCGCATGTATGGAGTGGATAGTAAATTGATACAGGCGCTGAAATCTCTGTATAAGAATTCCAGTGCCTGTGTCAGGATTAACGGGGCGTACACTGACTGGTTCGGCATCTCTCGAGGGGTCCGACAGGGATGTGTAGCGTCCCCGTGGCTATTTAATTTATTCATGGACAGTTGTTTGGAAGAGCTGAAAGAGAGTGAATGTGGATTAAGAATGAATGAGTTGCTGGTCAAATGTCTGTTGTACGCCGATGATCAAGTTCTACTTGCATCGTCGGCGAATGACTTGCAGGCGATGGTGACTTGCATGAATGAATCGTTTAAAAAGAAAGGAATGAAAGTGAATGTAAGTAAGACAAAAGTTATGGTGTTAGAGAGGAATGATAATGACGACCGTACCTTATGTAGTATTATGATTGGTGATGAAAAATTGGAACAGGTGAATGAGTTTGTGTACTTGGGATGCATGTTTACCAGAGACGGTAAGTGTCAGAGTGATATTGAGAGAACAGTGAATGCCGGAAATAGGGTAAATGGAGCTCTGAATTCCTTTGTGAAAAGCCAACACGTGTCCAAAAAGGCACGGATGGCAGTTCATAATGGAGTGTTAGTCCCGACATTGATGTATGGAAGTGAATCTTGGGTATGGCAGAAGACGCATGAAAGTAGGATTAACGCAGTGGAAATGCGCTCATTGAGAAGTATGTGTGGTGTAAATGTGATGGATAAATTGAAAAATAGTTTTATTAGAGAACGCTGTGGTCTGAAAGAGGATGTAGTGACAAAAATAGAGAAAGGTATGTTGCGATGGTTTGGTCATGTGGAAAGAATGGGTGAGAGCAGATTGACGAGAGCAATTTATAAGGCAAGCGTAAGTGGAAATGTTGGAAGGGGACGGCCTAGACGTACATATACGGACCAAATTGGCGACGTGCTTAAGAAGGGCCAGGTCAGATCTACCCGAAACCGACGAGCATGCATGAAAGGTCTTATGAATGTGGAGGAAGCTAGAGAGGTATGTCAGGATCGTAGCAGGTGGCGTTCCGTTGTCTCTGCCTACCCCAGTGGGAGACAGGCGTGAGAATATGTATGTATGTATGTACGATTTAGTAACTAAAAAGTTAAAGAAAGCAACCACGTGATTCAGACATGTGCGTTCGTTCATGAGTGTATGCGGGAGGGGGTGTATGTGGAGGTGTGTTTCCTGTCCACCCAGCCCAGGTTGTCGGTGGATTCTTGGATTAATTTAGAATGACATGGTAAACTTTTTAATCGTTACTTAAATTAACGAATACACACACCCACACTGCTACCTACATACATACCTACCTACATTATATACGTACATACCTACCTAGGGGGAATAGGGGGACCAATGTCCCCCCATGCACGGGGCACATAGATACAGTCGTTATAAAATTTAAACTGAACGCAGCCGAAGCTCGTCGATACACACATACGTAGGGTATCAGTGCAACCAACCACACGGCAGAATGACAGCAGCTGTCAGTCAGCCCGTCAGCCGTTCGCGTTTGACAAGTCAAAACACGTTTCGTTGAATCGGAAGTAAAATTTTTCCTCTCATTTCGAATGTGATTTAACCTATGGGGTTTCGTGTAATTTGCTATATTTTTCGTTAAATGGTATGTTAATATTTATCAAAATTTGGTACAGAGAGGAATTTTAGTAAATCTTGGAAATTTTCTTTGGCGGTATTTTTTCTTCTTAAAATGACGTTATGGGGCACATTTATACATCGACTTATGGGGCACATTGATACGATCATTTCCCATTAAAAATCTTAAATTTAAGACTGATTGCCTGACTGAGTACTACATCTTTTTAACTCCTAGGTTAAATAAAATATAAACATTTATGAAGACTGATTGCCATTAGATTTGTTCCTAAAAATGAATTATGTAGTTTATTGTTGGAGAGTTAAATGTCTATGTAAATTCGTTATAAGAATTGTTTCTTTATTTTTCTATGCCAATTATGAATAAATTCTATAAAAATATAAAAATTATTTGTTTTACATCATAATTTATGGTATTTTACATAATTATAACCGTGTATCAATGTACCCCGCGTATGGGGCAGTTTGATACGAATTCTAGTTTTGTTAAATAAGGTTATAACTTTTTTCCCTTACAATATTAAGATGAATTTATTTCTACAAGTGTAAATTAGATAAACATTGAACACATTCAAATCATTATTTTTTTAACTACCGTTTGGTTTGAACTGTTTTTTCGCTTAAAAGGAAAATCGTATCTATCTGCCCCAACTCCCCCTACATACCTACCTACATATCTTCCTGCATACATACCTACATACCTACCTACATAACATACATACTTACAAACCTAGCTACCTGCATACATACCTACATACAAACCTACCTACCCCATTCATAATTTGCCCTTTTCACAAATCCGGGTGGGTCTACCTTTTTTCTGAACGCCCAACTCGCCCTGTGTTGAAGGCGACATGTCCCCTTCCTATTTGTAAAGAGTGGCAACTCGCCGCAAGGCGAGATTTTTTACTGGCGAGTTGTCACCTAACCCGAAAAAGTATACCTGTTCCTGCTGTTTCGTTTAAGCGGCATAAATTGTCAAGTTTGTGTACGGTAGCGCAAATAAAAGAATATTGTATTTTACCTCATAAATACTTTCATACTGATAATTAAGCAATTTGCGCGAAATTATTACCTTCTTCTTCTTGGTCGTAACCTCATGGCTGAGGGACGTGACCATCGTGGGTCGCTTGTGCCACCACAGCTCTCCAGGCCGCTCGATCTTGAGCCCGGTGTATGCTGGCCTGTAGTGTTGTCTCGGTCATTTCTTTCACCACATCGGTCCATCTCGTAGGCATGCGTCCTCTACCTCTCTTTCCCTCCATACGGCCGGTGATCATGAGTTTTTCCAAACTATCTGATCTCCTGACCGTATGCCCAAAGAATTTAAGGACTCGTTGCATACAGATGGTGGAGAGTCTCGTCTTGATGTTCAACTCATCGAGGATGGACTCATTTGTGCGGCGTTCAGTCCAGGATATTCGGAGCATTCTGCGCCAGCACCACATTTCGAATGCGTCAATCCTTTGAAGAGTGCGAGCTTTTAACGTCCAGGCTTCGGATGTATACAGGAATAAGGAGAAAATAAGTGTCCGCATTAACCTGATCTTTGTTTTGCGGTTGATGCCCCTATTTCTCCATACCTTCTCAAGCCTCTTCACCGCTGATTTGGACATTTGGGATCTTCTGATGACCTCCTGGTCACAGTCGCCATCATCGCTGATTTGTGATCCTAAGTACACAAATTTGTGCACTACATCGAGGTCACGCAGCTCGTTGGTCCGCACTATGGTACCGAGTCGATCGATGAACATTAGCTTCGTCTTGCTTCGATTGATATGGAGCCCGTACTCTTTGCTGATGTGCTCTACCCTTGCCAGTAATCCAGCCAATTCGCTTTCCGAGGCGCCAATGATAGTAGTGTCATCGGCGAAGCGAAGATTGTTTAGTAGGTATCCACCTATGCGGACTCCTCCCTCCCAGTCTTCTAACACCCTTCGCATTATATGTTCACCGATGAGATTAAACAGTTGCGGTGATAGGATGCATCCTTGACGAACTCCTCTTTCAGCTCTGAAGGGATCTGAGACTGTGGCCTCCAGCCTCACTCTTGACTTGCTGCTTAGGTACAGGTTCTGCACGAGGAAAGCAAGATGTTGCGGTATCCCCATTTCGCTCATAACGTTGAACATCTTCTTCCAGTTGATACAATCGAAGGCCTTTGCGTAGTCGATAAAGCACATAGCAATAAACAAGTTATGTTCTCTACTTTTCTCAATTAGTTGCCTTATGTTCAGAATCTGTTCTCGCGTACCTCTACCCTTTACAAATCCTGCCTGCTCTTTGGGTATTTGTCTACTGACGTAGGATTCCAATCGCTTGTTCAGGATGTGCAGAAGAACTTTACTGGCGTGCGATATGAGCGAAATGGTTCTGTAGTTCTCGCACTTGCGTGTTGAGCCTTTCTTGTGCAGTGGCACCACTGTGGACTCAGTCCAGTCTTCTGGCCATTGACCAGTCCTCCAGACTTTCAGGCATATCGAGTGCATGATCTTTATGCCTTCCTCTCCTATACTTTTAAGCATTTGGGCTGTAACGCCATCGTTCCCGCAAGCATTGAGTAATTATTACCTAACCTTTGCAAAATATCAAAAATGCACGACGTTAGTGTTAAATTTTTCACTTCTACCGGCACTCCCGGAGTGCAACCCGTTGTTTTTTTTTCTTTCATTTTAGCGTTTATAACCGGTGAATTGTTAGACAATGATGTCAGTTTTAATAGTGTCTACATATCTACTGCGTATATGACAATACTTTCATATAATCAGGCTTTCCGGTAGTCATAACATCTTTTTATACATTAATTTGTTAAACTTTAAACGGCTGTACAGTCAGCAGCAATAAGTTACTACACTTTAGTATAGAATAGAATAGAATAGAATAGTTTATTTTCAAGAATATGGTACAAAAATATGTTCACAAAAATTCAGTTTATCCAGCATATTCTGCCCTTAACGGCGTGAAAATATTAGTAATCAACAACTTTAAATCTTATTATTATATGTCTCGCTAACTCGCTATTGTCAATTATAAACAAATACACAAACACTAATCGATTAATTTCACAATTTACAAATTATACAATGTCAAGTTAAATATTTATTAAAGTACATTATAGTGATTAATATGTGTAATAATTATATGAATTATTTAATTACATTAGTTAGAAAGTATACATGTCATAGGCGGTGTCCTATTGCCATCGCACGCGCGATGGTGCGATGCGATCTCATCGCGCGATGAAACCGATCGCGCGATCAAAAAACGTGTGTCCTAATTTGGTGCGATGCGATCGATGCGATCGATCACCCTCCCTTGCTTCGTGTACCTGCACTCAGCGGGACCCCGTGTCCTAGAACGATGCGAGTATGTATGGGATTTAGTTCCGAATTTGTTCTATCGAATTCAATTAGAAATTAAAAAAATCCGTCAAAATGGAAGAATTAGATCCAGAGCCACCAACGGTCTAGGGCCTAAACGTATTATAATTATAGGAAAGCTGGATTCAGTCTAGCTCGAAAATAGACGCCAAAGTACATCATTTAGCCTCGGTCTTATGACTCAAAGCGGTCACTGATTTTTTTTACAGCGGTAAGACAATCGCGAAAAAATGGGGTCTGGGCCTAAATATATAGGATACGAACTGGACGCATTTTAAGAAAGAGCCCTCTTAGGAGAACACCACAGCAGATTTAGTTATTCTCAAATCGGTCACCGTTCAAAATCAGACTGGGGTTGAAAATAAAAAAAATAGGTCTTAGGCCTAAACATATAGGAAATGTGAAACCAACTTGGATCGAAAGAACACACTTTACCCATCACGAAAAACCCGGTCTTACATGGCGGATCGGTCACCTTTCCAGAATCAGACCACTTTTATAATATAACAAAAATGACAGATATCTCGACAATGGTAAGTGATAGAAAAAAATTTGTTATGAACAAAATTGTTAGAAATTTAATGGTCTTCACGCTTGTATAAACTTTGTTTACAATCCTATGCATAGGAGACGAGATATTTGTAAAAACTGAATAATTAAAATAGTAACAGACAGATATATCGACAACGGTTGATGATAGGAAAAGTTTTTGAAAAATAAAATTGTAGATAATGTTATGTTCTACAAGTTTACAACTTTGTTCACGATTTGAAGCATACGAAAAGAGATATTTGCAAAACCGAATAAATTAAAATAGTAATAGACCGATATCTAGAAAACGGTTCATGATAGAAAAAGTTTATCTGAAAAACAATTATAGACAATGTTATGTTCTACAAGTGTTGTTCTAACTTTGTTCACGATTTAATGCATACGAAAAGAGATATTTGCAAAAACGAATTAATTAAATAGTAATAGACAGATATCTCGAAATTTTTTGATGATAGGAATAGTTTGTGCAGCATACAATTGTAGATAATATTATGTACTACAAGTTTTGTTATAACTTTGTTCACGATTTCATCCATACGAAACGAGATATTTGCAAAAAATAATTAATTAAAATAGTAATAGACAGATATCTCGACAACGGTTCATGATAGAAAAAGTTTCTTACAGATACAATCATAGAAAATATTATGTTCTACATGTTTTGTTTTAACTTTGTTCACGATTTGATGCATACGAAAAGAGATATTTGCAAAAACGAATAAATTAAAATAGTAATAGACAGATATCTAGAAAATTGTTGATGATAGAAAAAGTTTCTTAAAGATACAATTATAGACTATGTTATGTTCTACAAGTTTTGTTCTAACTTTGTTCACGATTTCATGCATACGAAAAGAGATATTTGCAAAAACGAATTAATTAAATAGTAATAGACAGATATTTCGAAAATTGTTGATGATAGGAATAGTTTGTGTAGCATAAAATTGTAGATAATGTTATGTACTACAAGTTTTGTAATAACTTTGTTCACGATTTCATCCATACAAAACGAGATATTTGCAAAAAATAATTAATTAAAATAGTAATAGACAGATATCTCGACAACGGTTCGTGATAAAAAAAGTTTCTCTTTGATACAATTATAGACAATGTTATGTTCTACATGTTTTGTTTTAACTTTGTTCACGATTTGATGCATACGAAAAGAGATATTTACAAAAACGAATTAATTAAAATAGTAATAGACAGATATCTCGAAAATTGTTGATCATAGGAAAAGTTTGTTAAGCATAAAATTGTAGATAATGTTATGTTCTACAAATTTTGTAATAACTTTATTCACGATTTGAAGCATACGAAAAGAGATATTTGCAAAAAATTATTAATTAAAATAGTAATAGACAGATATCTCGAAAACGGTTCTTGATAGAAAAAGTTTGTCTGAAAAACAATTGTAGACAATATTATGTTTTACAAGTTTTGTAATAACTTTGTTCACGATTTGAAGCATACGAAAAGAGAAATTTGCAAAAACGAATAAATTAAAATAGTAATAGACAGATATCTAGAAAATTGTTGATGATAGAAAAAGTCTCTTAAAAATACAATTATAGACAATGTTATGTTCTACAAGTTTTGTTCTAACTTTGTTCACGATTTGATGCATACGAAAAGAGATATTTGCAAAAACGAATTAATTAAAATAGTAATAGACAGATATCTCGAAAATTGTTAATGATAGGAATAGTTTGTGTAGCATACAATTCTAGATAATGTTATGTACTACAAGTTTTGTCATAATTTTGTTCACGATTTGATGCATACGAAACGAGATATTTGCAAAAAATTATTAATTAAAATAGTAATAGACAGATATCTCGAAAACGGTTCTTGATAGAAAAAGTTAATCAGAAAAACAATTGTAGACAATATTATGTTTTACAAGTTTTGTAATAACTTTGTTCACGATTTGAAGCATACGAAAAGAGAAATTTGCAAAAACGAATAAATTAAAATAGTAATAGACAGATATCTCGAAAATTGTTGATGATAGGAATAGTTTGTGAAGAATACAATTCTAGATAATGTTATGTACTACAAGTTTTGTCATAATTTTGTTCACGATTTGATGCATACGAAACGAGATATTTGCAAAAACGAATTAATTAAAATAGTAATAGACAGATATCTCGAAAATTGTTGATCTTAGGAAAAGTTTGTTAAGCATAAAATTGTAGATAATGTTGTGTTCTACAAGTTTTGTACTAACTTTATTCACGATTTCAAGCATACTAAAAGAGATATTTGCAAAAACGAATTAATTAAAATAGTAATAGACAGATATCTCGACAACGGTTGATGATAGAAAAAGTTTCTTTTTGATACAATTATAGATAATGTTATGTTCTACGTGTTTTGTTTTAACTTTGTTCACGATTTGATGCATACGAAAAGAGATATTTGCAAAAACGAATTAATTAAAATAGTAATAGACAGATATCTCGAAAATTGTTGATCATAGGAAAAGTTTCTTAAAAATACAATTATATACAATGTAATTTTCTACAAGTTTTGTTCTAACTTTGTTCACGATTTGATGCATACGAAAAGAGATATTTGCAAAAACGAATTAATTAAATAGTAATAGACAGATATCTCGAAAATTGTTGATGATAGGAAAAGTTTGTGTAGCATACAATTGTAGATAATGTTATGTACTACAAGTTTTGTTTTAACTTTGTTCACGATTTGATGCATACGAAACGAGATATTTGCAAAAAATAATTAATTAAAATAGTAATAGACAGATATCTCGAAAACGGTTCATGATAGAAAAAGTTTCTTAAAGATACAGTTATGGACAATGTTATGTTCTACATGTTTTGTTTTAACTTTGTTCACAATTTGATGCATACGAAAAGAGATATTTGCAAAAACGAATTAATTAAAATAGTAATAGACAGATATCTCGAAAATTGTTGATGATAGGAATAGTTTGTGTAGCATACAATTCTAGATAATGTTATGTACTACAAGTTTTGTCATAACTTTGTTCACGATTTGATGAATACGAAACGAGATATTTGCAAAAACGAATTAATTAAAATAGTAATAGACAGATATCTCGACAACGGTTGATGATAGAAAAAGTTTCCTTCAGATACAATTATAGATAATGTTATGTACTACAAGTTTTGTCATAACTTTGTTCACGATTTGATGCATACGAAAAGAGATATTTGCAAAAACGAATTAATTAAAATAGTAATAGACAGATATCTCGAAAATTGTTGATCATAGGAAAAGTTTGTTAAGCATAAAATTGTAGATAATGTTATGTTCTACAAGTTTTGTAATAACTTTATTCACGATTTGAAGCATACGAAAAGAGATATTTGCAAAAACGAATAAATTAAAATAGTAATAGACAGATATCTCGAAAATTGTTGATGATAGGAAAAGTTTGCTTAGCATACAATTGTAGATAATGTTATGTACTACAAGTTTTGTTATAACTTTGTTCACGATTTGATGCATACGAAACGAGATATTTGCAAAAAATTATTAATTAAAATAGTACTAGACAGATATCTCGACAACGGTTGATGATAGAAAAAGTTTCTTAAAAATACAATTATAGACAATGTTATGTTCTACATGTATTGTTTTAACTTTGTTCACGATTTGATGCATACGAAAAGAGATATTTGCAAAAACGAATTAATTAAAATAGTAATAGACAGATATCTCGAAAATTTTTGATGATAGGAAAAGTTTGTACAGCATAAAATTGTAGATAATGTTATGTACTACAAGTTTTGTAATAACTTCGTTCACGATTTCATCCATACAAAACGAGATATTTGCAAAAAATAATTAATTAAAATAGTAATAGACAGATATCTCGACAACGGTTCATGATAAAAAAAGTTTCTTTTTATACAATTATAGACAATGTTATGTTCTACATGTTTTGTTTTAACTTTGTTCACGATTTGATGCATACGAAAAGAGATATTTGCAAAAACGAATTAATTAAAATAGTAATAGACAGATATCTCGAAAATTGTTGATCATAGGAAAAGTTTGTTAAGCATAAAATTGTAGATAATGTTATGTTCTACAAATTTTGTAATAACTTTATTCACGATTTGAAGCATACGAAAAGAGATATTTGCAAAAACGAATAAATTAAAATAGTAATAGACAGATATCTAGAAAATTGTTGATGATAGAAAAAGTTTCTTAAAAATACAATTATAGACAATGTTATGTTCTACAAGTTTTGTTCTAACTTTGTTCACGATTTGATGCATACGAAAAGAGATATTTGCAAAAACGAATTAATTAAAATAGTAATAGACAGATATCTCGAAAATTGTTGATGATAGGAATAGTTTGTGAAGCATACAATTCTAGATAATGTTATGTACTACAAGTTTTGTCATAATTTTGTTCACGATTTGATGCATACGAAACGAGATATTTGCAAAAAATTATTAATTAAAATAGTAATAGACAGATATCTTATTAACTTTTATACTGTGTGTATAAGTGTGACAAATAAACAACTTGGTCAAAGCAAAATAATATGTGTTTTAATGTTATGAAAAATATATGTTAGAGTAATAGTTGACAGAGAAAATAGTTGACAGAGTGATAACCAACAAGTGTATCCATGGCAACAAACATAGATTAAAGAGAATACTTATATACAGTCTCTTCACACCCACGGAACTTAAATTTTCTTTAATCCAATTTCTTCACTTAATTCTTCCAATCTTGGACCAAAAAGTGGTTCTGTCAGCATATCCGCCAGCTGTCGCACGGATGGGACTTGTTTTACTTCAAGTTCGCCATTGGTTACGCATTCACGTACAAACAGATGCTTCAACTTGATGTTTGGTCCGCTTATAGAACTCATATTTGGGATTGTGAGAAAGCTTTATGGCTGATTCGTTGTCCCGATGGAGCACAGGTTTTTGTGGCCTTTCGTCCTTTAGGTAATTCCACTAAATCCCGGGTTTTATTTTCTTTGTAAATTGAGTCCAATGCTTGTTTGTAGTTCACTGGACCCTTAGGTAAATTTTCACCTTCAGCGACAGTTGCCAGTACGAAGTTATCATATCGTTGTGGCGTTCGCATTGCTGATCTCTCTCTAAGGTTGTAGCGATTTAGTTCAGGCAGTTGTTCAACTTCATCCTGTTCTTGTTCATTAGCGGTTTCGTAACCAGTAGTATCTTCCTCACCGTTTTGAGTAGAATCTGCGTGTACGACGTTTTCAATAAAGTCATTTTGTTGAGTGTCGCCTGCATCATCGAAATCAACTTGTATTTGACTTGTTTCAGAAGTCGTTTGCCTTTCATCGAAGAAAGAATGGTTGCTTACATTGTCAGTAAGGTTTGAGTAGTAGTTTGTATTTACAACTCTAACATCTTTAGAAATAATTGTCTTGCGTTTGGATGGAACATAAACTCTGTATGCTTTGCTGATATCTGAATATCCAACAAACATTCCTGGTATAGCCTTGGAAGCAAATTTATGACCTTTGGGTCCTTTCTTCAGTATGAAGGCTTTGGAACCAAAAGGATGGAGATGATTTACACAGGGCTTTCTTAGTAACCATTTCTCAAATGGCGTTTTGTTATCAATAGCACTGTTTACACTTCTAGTAGACAGATAGTTTGCGGTATTGATTGCTTCTGCCCATAGGCGCATTGGTGCTTTTGCTTCAATAAGCAAAGCCCTGGCTTTCTCCACTAGTGTGCGATTCTTCCGTTCAGCGATACCGTTCTGATGGGGAGTATAGGGTGCGGATAAGCGTCGCGCAATCCCGTGTTCCTTTAGATAGGCTTGGAATTTGGCGTTGACATATTCCGTGCCATTATCCGTTTGCAAGTGTTTGATTTTGTTGCCCGTAAATGTTTCCATTTCTTTTTTGTACTCTTTAAACTTGTCTAATACTTCTGATTTGTTTTTCAGGAAGTATACACGTCCGTACCTACTGTAATCATCAATGAAAGTGACGAAGTATCTGCTCTGAGCATACGTAGGTGTGCTGATTGGGCCACACACGTCGCTGTGGACAATCTCTAGACGTTCGGTAGTTCGAGGAGTAGTTCGTTGGGGTGGGCTTGGCACTCGAGTCATTTTAGATTGAATGCAAGTTTCGCAATCTGACAAAGCCTCATTTTTATTGAAGTTCAATCCAATTAGTGTCTCGTTTTTGAGAGCTAGGTGGAGATCTTTGTCGTTCATATGTCCGAGCTTTCTGTGCCAATCTTGTATGGAACCTTCTTTGGTATTTGTTGAACTCGTTGCAGGCGTTGCCGCAAAGCTTCGTTCAATTTTAGGCGATTTGATATAGTAGAGGCCATTTGACTTTACTGCGGTCATAAGCAGCGTCCCAGTCTTATTGCGAATGACTGCCTTGTCATTAAAGAATTCTACTGAAGCACCATGATCGGTCATACTTGGTACTGATAGTAGATTTGTTGAAAGTGCAGGTACAAACAGCGTGTTTTCGAGATGTATTTTCCCAAATGTGTTGATCAGCGTAACTCTGCCTTCACCTTTTATTTCAGTGCAGTGATCTTCTGATGCAAAGTTGAGCTTTCTTGACACAGTCTTCATGTCTTTGAAAAACTCTTGCTGAGGCGTCATGTGAGAAGTACAGCCGCTGTCAAGTACCCAGTCGTCTTGACGGTTTCGGTTCGAAGTAAGAAGGCACTCTTCGGCGTAGTGAGAGTCATCGTTTTTAGTGTTAGACATCTTCTTTACATTTTTCTTCCAGCATTCAGAACATATTTTGTGAGTCTTTTTCTGAAAGATTTTGCTTCCCGTCTTCTTACAGAATTTGCAGGATGCGTAGAGTGCGTTATCTTCTTGAAGTGTTTGAGAACTAGATGCAAAATTTTCATCATTGTGATGACGAGCGTCACTTTCTTCTGTTATTTTTATTTTAAGTTCCTCTGGTTTTGGCAGGACGTCGCGTGATTCTATAGCAACACGGAAATTTTCATACTCTGAGGATAGGCTGTATAGCATCATTATTGTTAGTAGATCCTCATTTATTTTTACGTCCATATCAGCCAGTTTGTCAACAGTGTCCATAAACTTGTTTAAGTGTGCACGTACATCGTTACCTTCAAGTTTTGTAAGTATCAGTTGCTTAAGAAGGGATGCTTTACGTGCGGGACCTTTACTCGCATGTATTTCTTTCAGTTTATCCCACAGGGCCTTTGCAGAGGTGCATTTCTTTATTTCTTTGAGCTGAGAAGGAGCGATTATAAGAATTAGTTCAGATTTTGCCTGACTGTCTCCTTCAGCATCTTCGGCACTTGCGTCTTGAGCGAGGGGTTTAACTACATACTTCCATAGTTTGCTTTTTATCAATACGGCTTCTGCCTGAATTGCCCAAGTGTCATAGTTATCTTTATCAAGTGGATCAACGTGATATGTTGCCTTCGGCATGTTTGCGGCACAATGTCCAATGTTCATTCACCACTATGTCGTGACAACGTTTTTCACTTTAAACGTTCTGCTACCATATTAACTTTTATACTGTGTGTATAAGTGTGACAAATAAACAACTTGGTCAAAGCAAAATAATATGTGTTTTAATGTTATGGAAAATATATGTTAGAGTAATAGTTGACAGAGAAAATAGTTGACAGAGTGATAACCAACAAGTGTATCCATGGCAACAAACATAGATTAAAGAGAATACTTATATACAGTCTCTTCACATATCTCGAAAACGGTTCTTGATAGAAAAAGTTTGTCTGAAAAACAATTGTAGACAATATTATGTTTTACAAGTTTTGTAATAACTTTGTTCACGATTTGAAGCATACGAAAAGAGAAATTTGCAAAAACTAATTAATTAAATAGTAATAGACAGATATCTCGAAAATTGTTGATGATAGGAATAGTTTGTGAAGAATACAATTCTAGATAATGTTATGTACTACAAGTTTTGTCATAATTTTGTTCACGATTTGATGCATACGAATCGAGATATTTGCAAAAACGAATTAATTAAAATAGTAATAGACAGATATCTCGACAACGGTTGATGATAGAAAAAGTTTCTTTTTGATACAATTATAGATAATGTTATGTTCTACATGTTTTGTTTTCACTTTGTTCACGATTTGATGCATACGAAAAGAGATATTTGCAAAAACGAATTAATTAAAATAGTAATAGACAGATATCTCGAAAATTGTTGATCATAGGAAAAGTTTGTGAAGAATACAATTCTAGATAATGTTATGTTCTACAAGTTTTGCAATAACTTTATTCACAATTTCAAGCATACGAAAAGAGATATTTGCAAAAACGAATAAATTAAAATAGTAATAGACAGATATCTCGAAAATTGTTGATGATAGAAAAAGTTTCTTAAAAATACAATTATAGACAATGTTATGTTCTACAAGTTTTGTTCTAACTTTGTTCACGATTTGATGCATACGAAAAGAGATATTTGCAAAAACGAATTAATTAAAATAGTAATAGACAGATATCTCGAAAATTGTTAATGATAGGAATAGTTTGTGTAGCATACAATTCTAGATAATGTTATGTACTACAAGTTTTGTCATAATTTTGTTCACGATTTGATGCATACGAAACGAGATATTTGCAAAAAATTATTAATTAAAATAGTAATAGACAGATATCTCGAAAACGGTTCTTGATAGAAAAAGTTAATCAGAAAAACAATTGTAGACAATATTATGTTTTACAAGTTTTGTAATAACTTTGTTCACGATTTGAAGCATACGAAAAGAGAAATTTGCAAAAACGAATAAATTAAAATAGTAATAGACAGATATCTCGAAAATTGTTGATGATAGGAATAGTTTGTGTAGAATACAATTCTAGATAATGTTATGTACTACAAGTTTTGTCATAATTTTGTTCACGATTTGATGCATACGAAACGAGATATTTGCAAAAACGAATTAATTAAAATAGTAATAGACAGATATCTCGACAACGGTTCATGATAGAAAAAGTTTCTTTTTAATACAATTATAGATAATGTTATGTTCTACATGTTTTGTTTTAATTTTGTTCACGATTTGATGCATACGAAAAGAGATATTTGCAAAAACGAATTAATTAAAATAGTAATAGACAGATATCTCGAAAATTGTTGATCATAGGAAAAGTTTGTGTAGCATACAATTGTAGATAATGTTATGTACTACAAGTTTTGTTTTAACTTTGTTCACGATTTGATGCATACGAAACGAGATATTTGCAAAAAATAATTAATTAAAATAGTAATAGACAGATATCTCGAAAATTGTTGATGATAGAAAAAGTTTCTTAAAAATACAATTATAGACAATGTTATGTTCTACAAGTTTTGTTATAACTTTGTTCACGATTTGATGCATACGAAAAGAGATATTTGCAAAAATGAATTAATTAAATAGTAATAGACAGATATCTCGAAAATTGTTGATGATAGGAAAAGGTTGTGTAGCATAGAATTGTAGATAAAGTTATGTACTACAAGTTTTGTTATAACTTTGTTCACGATTTGATGCATACGAAACGAGATATTTGCAAAAAATTATTAATTAAAATAGTAATAGACAGATATCTCGAAAACGGTTCATGATAGAAAAAGTTTGTCTGAAAAACAATTGTAGACAATATTATGTTTTACAAGTTTTGTTCTAACTTTGTTCACGATTTGATGCATACGAAAAGAGATATTTGCAAAAACGAATTAATTAAATAGTAATAGACAGATATCTCGAAAATTGTTGATGATAGGAAAAGTTTGTGTAGCATACAATTGTAGATAATGTTATGTACTACAGGTTTTGTTATAACTTTATTCACGATTTGATGCATACGAAACGAGATATTTGCAAAAAATTATTAATTAAAATAGTAATAGACAGATATCTCGACAACGGTTGATGATAGAAAAAGTTTGTCCATGATACAATTGTAGACAATGTTATGTTCTTACTTGTACAACAGTGCTTGATTATTTTAATAAAACAACTTGAGTTTAATTATTAAGGCCAAAGGTTTTATTTCTCACCTTTATCAAACTTCGATAAAACAAAATATTAATTTTCTTATAGATTCGAACGTAAAAGTCAAACTGAAATATTATTTTTTAACTTTTTTACTTTGAAGTCGGTTTTCATTTTTTGTTGTTGTTGAAACTCGAATTCTAGTCGTTTACGACTAGAATTTGGTCTTTAGACCAAAAAAAATCTTTGCCTATGCCATTCTCCCATTTTGACGGAACACATTTTATTTCTAATTGGATTCGATAGAACAAATTCTAATCAAATTAAAGATTGAAAAATTAAGTCTCGAGCCGGACTTGAACCCGCACCCTTCCAAACCGGGGAAGTGCGTTATCCAAAGGCTGTAATATGTTTGAAATCAATAATATTTGAAATTAGAACAAATTCTATAGAACAAGTTCTAGGACACGGGGTCCCGCTGAGTGTAGGTACACCCTTGCCTCGTCGCGCTCCTCGATCGCGCGATCGAAATTAGGACAGTCAATACTGATTCCTATGTTTGATCGCACGATCGCACGATCGTGCGTCGAAAATAGAACAATTCGAACGCATCGCATGATCGCGCGATCGAAATTAGGACAGTCAATACTGATTCCTATGTTTGATCGCACGATCGCACGATCATTTTCATCGGACGGACGCATGATCGCGCGTGCGATGGCAATAGGACAGCGCCATAGTTTATTTAATATATTTTATCATTATCATTCAAAAATTCCTGCACAGAGTAATAACATTTTTCCACCAAATACATTTGCAGCCTCTTTTTAAACAGTTGGAGATTAAGATCCTTAAAGTGGTCAAATAAACTGTTATATATTTTGATGGCCATACAGAATGAATTATTTGAGAATACTTGCTTTCTCTGAACCGGTACGCATAGTTTATATTTGTACTTTTCTCTTTTATTCCAAACATCCACCTTTTTTACAAATAAGTTTGAATGTTTGTGGACCAAAGTACATATCTCTAATATGTAGAGACAAGGTAATGGCAGAATTTTTAATTTTCTGAATAGAGGTTTGCAACTATCTAAGAAGTCTGCTCCACACATTGCTCTAACACATTTCTTTTGTGCAATGAACACTTTCTGCCATTTAACTGAAGAGCCCCACAACACAATACCATATCTTAAAGTGGAGGACACCAAACCGTGATAAGCAGTAAGAACCGCATCTTTAGTTGTTACAAGTCTTAATCTATTTAATAAAAATACATATCTGTCAAGTTTGTTACATAACTTATCAATTTGAGACTTCCAGTTACAGTATTTGTCAATCATTATTCCTAAAAAAAGAGTTTCATTCACAGATTCAATGTCAATATTATTAATTTTTACGTTTAAGTTCATTGACAAACTATTGTAAGTCTGAAATTCTATAAGCTTCGTTTTTGAGACATTTATATTAAGATTATTTGACTGCAGCCATTCAAGAACAGTTAAAAGTGTATCGTTTATTTCTGTTTCTAACGTTAGCTTATTTTTCCCCTTAATAACTAGAGTCGTATCGTCAGCAAAAAGTATACAGTCCTTATTTATACAGGGTGAAATCGAAGACATTCGACAAATTTTGGTGGCGAGTTGTACTCCTGGTTTAGATCTTATATTGCAGGGTTTTCTTGAAATCTAAATTATGAAAATAAAAGACATTCTAAGCATGCCAAAACATTCAGAAGGGGTTCATAATAAACGCTCTGTGTCATACACACTTTAAATAAAAAAAATGCTTTTTAAATTAAAATTAAATAATTCCTTAAATAAACATTTTCTCATTCGAACTGTACATTTCCACCGGCCGGGGCGGCCCGGTCAACGTCCATCCCCTCGCAGGCGGAGCACCCCCGCACAACTCTAGCGAGCGCATCCCCACCGCTCGGCAAGGTCGCACGCGCCTCAGGCAAACAAAACAAAAACAGTTTCCGTTTGGTCGCGATCTGATTAAGAGGTTACCGCGCTCTGTAATCAATCAGTGCCCGCTTACGTATCGGAACTTGGATTTCAGTGCAGTGTCGTATTAGGTTCAACCTGAATTTGTAAAAAAAAGTCGTACACAAATCTGCAGTTTTTTGGATATGGTGATAATTTATTAGTGAGAAACACGGAGGCTTCGTGAAACGCAAAGACGCTATCGCAAGATGCATCCTGCTTCTCAAGTATCATCCCTTATTTGTGGGGGGAAATTAAAAGATGTGTGTATGAAACTGAATCGACCACAGTGAGTGAACTGAGAGAAAAAAATGTCAGTGCATTTGAAGCTGTAAATCACAAACAGCGCCGTGTCGGGCTCAATTTGTGCATACGAAATGGAGGTGGTCACTTTGAACATCTGTTAAAATAAGGTAAGGACATTTTCTTTTAGTACTTAACGGACAATGGTATACCTACCATTGATTCTTATACCATAAAAATATCGTGCTTTAAATGCTTAAATTCGCCAAAACTCAACAGATGGCGCTATTTTTTCGTACCGCTCACTCTCGCTCGCCGCGTATCGGCCGCGCATCTGTACAGTCAGTCACAAATTAAATCAGCCACAATTAATAATTACGATATTTTAAAATCTCGGACGTTATTTAATTTGGTCTAAATCTATTTTTAAAACCAGCCATATCTCGAGTATAACACTCTCTTAAATTTTGTCGATTGATTTCAATTTCACCCTGTAGAGTCCGGTAAATCATTGATATAAAGAAGAAATAGTAACGGTCCTAAAATGCTGCCCTGTGGGACACCGTAGCATTTTGGCAGTATGTCGACCTGTATGTTTGTTTGTGGTATGTGCCATTTTTTGTTCTCTTAACCTGATTTATTTCAGTTCATTGCCGTCTGTTTCTAAGGTAACTGTCAATCCATTCGTAAGCTTTTCCTCTTATGCCGTAATATTGTAATTTCTGTAATAATAATGTATGACAAACAAAGTCAAAAGCTTTGCTCATGTCCAGGAATATAGACGCGACTCGATATCCATTACTAAGATTCTCCGTAATTAATTTAACTAATGAAAAGCAAGCTAGAGTTGTAGAACTATTTTTCCTGAAACCAAACTGCTGACTACTTAATATATTACAATACGTCATGAAGGAACTAAGTTTTAAGAACATCACTTTTTCGAAAATTTTAGATATAACCGGTATTAAGGTCATATTTAGTACAGTCAAGAGCACATCAAGCTTTACACTTGCAGTTCGATTGTAACGCTTATGGCGCACTAAATAAGAACGGTACAAAGTCCAAAGTGTCAAGCTTGACGTGCTCTTGACTGTACTACGGCGTAGAACAAAAGTGTATGCAACTTATTGCTGCTGACTGTACCTACTAAACCAAGTGACGGATTATCTCAGTTTTTATCGTGTTCACATAACTACAGTGCGTATTACAATAATTTCCTATAATCATCCTTTCGGGAGATCATTATTTTTTTGTAACCATCAATTTTTGCAACTTTGAACGGCTGTACCTACTAAACCGAATGACGGATCATGTCAGTTTTTGTACTGTTCACATAACTACAGTGCATATTACAATAATATCCTATAATCATCCTTTCGGGAGATCATTATTTTTTTGTAACCTTTAATTTTTGCTACTTTGAACGGCTGTACCTACTAAACCGACTGACGGATCATGTCAGTTTTTATCGTGTTCACATAACTACAGTGCGTATTACAATAATATCCTATAATCATCCTTTCGGGAGATCATTATTTTTTTGTAACCATAAATTTTTGCAACTTTGAACGGCTGTACCTACTAAACCGAATGACGGATCATGTCAGTTTTTTTACTGTTCACATAACTACAGTGCATATTACAATAATATCCTATAATCATCCTTTCGGGAGATCATTATTTTTTTGTAACCTTTAATTTTTGCTACTTTGAACGGCTGTACCTACTAAACCGACTGACGGATCATGTCAGTTTTTATACTGTTCACATAACTACAGTGCATATTACAATAATATCCTATAATCATCCTTTCGGGAGATCATTATTTTTTTGTAACCATGAATTTTTGCAACTTTGAACGGCTGTACCTACTAAACCGAGTGACAGATCATGTCAGTTTTTTTACTGTTCACATAACTACAGTGCATATTACAATAATATCCTATAATCATCCTTTCGGGAAATCATTTTTTTTTATTACCATAAATTTTTAAAACTTTGAACGGCTGTACCTACTAAACCGACTGACAGATTATGTCAGTTTTTGGACTGTTCACTTAGCTACAGTGCATATTACAATAGTATCCTATGATCAGCCTTGCTGCTGATCGGCCGTTTTTTGCACACATAACTGACCTTTGAACGGCTGTATCTCCTAAACCGACTGATGAACCACGTCAGTTTTTGTACTGTTCACATAGCCTCAGTGCATATTACAATAGTATCATACGATCAGCCTTGCTGCTGATCGGCCGTTTTTTGCACCCATAACTCGCCTTTGAACGGCTGTATCTCCTAAACCGACTGACGATATGCAGGCAGACCGACGTCAACCCCATCACAGAGATGCTCTACACCCTGTAAACACTGAATCAGCCTTGCTGCTTATGGTTGCAAATAGTACACTTATCTCTTATACTAATAGTAAAAGTTGTTCAGTTTGATAGGTTTTAGGTGCCCTTAGTTTAAAAGGATGCGATTGATATCAATGCAATTTTTGTCCACACACGTACACAAATCATCCTACTAATATTATAAACGCGAAAGTTTGTAAATATGGATGGATGTTTGTTCCGCATTCACGCAAAAACTGCTGAACAGATTTTGATGAAATTTGGCATATTGATAGACCATGGTCTGTATTAACACATAGGGTACTTTTTATCCGGGTAACGCAAACGAAGTCGCGGGCAACAGCTAGTATAAAATAACTCTATCTTTTAACTTTTTTGATTTTCATAAATTAAACAAAACACTTCCCATTTTCATTAAACTGCCGAATTCATAACTTTTAATATTACAGCTGTAAAAAACCGTTACCACCAAAGGCTTATGATTCATTCAAGCCACGGTAAATACGTTTACTCCGCGAGAGTGGCGTTGACAAAGCGCACGTTGAGGTACGTGCCGAAATTGGCCGCTCGCCTGATACCGCGCTCGCCAGTAAATAAATCGGTTACGTGGATATTTACCCTAGCTCAAATTTATGGAAACCATCCAGGCTGGCCTAATCAGGGTTCAGGTGCCCTTGAATTAAGGTTTATAGAGGTTTATGAATAGTTAGGCAGAGAGTTTTGTGATGACATTTACGATAAGGGTTCGTTCTAGCTGTTTCGTTTTATGATTGAATTTGTATCTTGATATCACAATTTTAAGAGTATTTACACGGATATGACATCATCACCAGCCTCTGTCTTCACTGGTACATCCAAGCTAAAGGATTGGTTTACGCTTGGCTTCAGCTCACCTGATGCAAAGTGTATATAAAGCCGAGGAACTAGTATATGAAGGCCGAGGATGTAACACACTCCCCAAGAAAAAGCCTATTAACTGTTGTTTTCAAATATCTTGATCATATTTGCTCGGAAAAACAGACGCAGGGAGAGAGTTCCATACCTTGGTGGTTCTTATCATAAAAGAGAATGCGAACCTTTTTGTGCGGATTGTTGGAATATCTACTACGTATGGATGCAATTTTGCATTACAAACATTGGTGAAAAGGGGAAAGTAGCGAGCGCAAGCTGATGTTCCGGTATTTTTAGAAAAGAGTACCATTATCATTGGTGTGATACCGATTCCAGACGGGCTATTGGAACCGGTATCAGACGTAGAATCTGTACTATTAAATTTTGAATCAGTATCGGTGTTATATCAATACCAAACAAATATTTACGTAAGAGGGTGAACCGAAATGGTAGGAACCGGTACCCAGGAACCAAAGAGACAGAGTACAGAACCTGCACTTTTAAGACCAGTTCCAAGCCCTGTTCATGACTGACCGAGTGTTTATATCTTTCCAAAACACGCTACCGGCACCAACGCTCTACCAAATAGGTCCAATTTACTTTATTCTCCACCACTCTACTGATCGCAAGAAGGTAAGTACCTCCTCATAAATAAAATCAATTTCAAAATATCGTTGATAGAGTTACTACCACAACTACTATGTCAATGAAAAGCCTCTACTTGCGTTTGAGTTCTCACTATACTAGTATCAAATCGTAATTTATGAAGCCTCCAACAAAATAGTTACGACTTGGTTACGACACTTGGAAATAAATCCGCTCTTAAATGTTCAAGAAAGTAAACTGAAAACACGAATATAAGTTTTATGCACACGATTTAAAGTTCTAAACCATCCATGAATATAAAATTCACGTGTGAACTTTCACAAATCTACCGCGTTGCAGAAAGTAGAAACTGCGACCATATTTGAACAGGTTTCCAACTTTGAACGTGAACTAAATTTAGTTTGTACGTCGCCAATGATATTGTAATTCAGTTAGAAGAATTATTTTGTATGCAAATGCGAAGTTAAAGTCAGAATGCATTTTTGTAGAAATATAGCTTACGATAAAATTGATAAAATTCTGAAGAAAAAATTCTGATGCGTAGGCTAAGATGTTTTTATATGTAGATGCGTTGCCCGCGCTCCAAAATGACAACAAAAAAGCAAGGTAATTGCCCGGCTGTCACATAGTCACGCACTGTCTAGTGTACGGACTACACGTCACTTTATCGCGCCATTTTAAAGTGCATGTTAGCGTATGACGCGTCTATTTGTAAAACGTCATTGTGCGTAGGTATGTGGAAATCTACCAACCCGCATTGGGTACGCGTAGTTGATTAACGCCCATATAGGTACTTTCCTTGATGAAAGGCCTGTGCCCTGCAGTCTAGGATCGTCCTAGCCTGCAGTGGAACGTATGTAGGCTGCTAATGATAATGACAGCTTACTGCTGTTAACCGCGAATTCGATGGTACGGAATAAATATTGTTATTTTAAAATCAATGCGGTTTATCTGTGAAAGACAGAGCCGCTTTAGTACTTGCAATATTATGATTTAAAATATACTTGGGCATTTTGTTCTGTTTCTGGTTCCAGTGGATTTTGCGAGTGATTCTTGGTTAAATATATCACCCTTTTTTCAAATGTGGGTCGTACGGGATACCTGAGGGATTCGGTTTCTTTTGCAGAACATTTGCTGGCAAAAGGTCAGCCACCTATCACTACTTGACACATCATTACATCCTGAAGCCATAAATATGTAAAAGGTACTTCATTATTTAGTCTTGTGAATAGTAGTCGCAGTTGATCCTGGTTTACAGGAGCTGGTGGTGGGAGTGGTGAGCAAATGACTGTTAAAGAAAAGGTTGTACTTGTGACAGGATCGTTTTTGACGTAATATGTCAAATATACCTATCTGATTTGTAGTTGATCATGAATACAACGTGTAAATGAATTAGCGCAAAACCCATAGATATATTATAAAAGAACAAGATGCACAATCTACACTTAATATTATAAAGAGGAAAGATTTGTACCTATTTTTGTATGTTTGTATGTTTGTAATGAATAGGCTCAAAAAGTACTGGGCCGATTTAAAAAATTCTTTCACCATTAGAAAGCTGCATTCACCCTGAGTAACATAGGCTATATTTATTGCTAGAAAAGATTAGACGTCGACCCGTGCGAAGCCGGGACGGGCCGCTAGTCTCATATAAAATCATAGCAAATTTTTGTCCAAATTGACACATACTTTTTAAACTTTTGCAAAGAGATTAAAATCACTAAACTTAAAAAATTCTTCGTCTATGTATCAATGGAACATGTACCTTATTTTCCAGGTATAAAGTTGTAAATACTTCTTGCATGTCTTTAAAAAAATATGTATTTTTTAAAACAGCATTTTGAAAAAGGAACAAGATGTCATCTATTAAACGATGACAGGAGTGGTATTTTTGAAAGTCACGCGTTCAATTAATAAGCAGTAGAAAATGACAAAATTACTATGGAGATCTTTCGATCATCTTTCTTTCGAATGCTGATTTCAACGTCTGACGTTTAAAAATCGCGCTCCAGAACAGAGACAAATTATAAGCCACACAAAATAGGTATGAGTGCTGTAGGTTGATACTAGTACCTGATATTTGACTATTAAACTTAGTCGTATTATGTATGTTTACAGTCAGAGAGGTAGCGCGGTACTGAGGCAAGAGGAGGTACTTTTATTTGTAAAGTACCTCATTTGGGTCTGCCATTTTTGGACCGCTGATTGTGTATTTTGTTCTGTAGGTATAATATATCTATGGCAAAACCTCATGCACCCCAACTGATTTGTAACAAAATAATTAGATTGAAACAATAATTTTATTATTTTGATACTTAAAATTTAAATTCACATTTTAAGTTTTGAGGCAATAATGAATTGTTATCTTTTCAGCAATGAATCTGCCTCCGTGGTCTAATGGTTAAGAGCACTGGCTCTCGACACGGAGGTCGTGGGTTCGATTCCCACGGGGGACACCTAGTGATATGTCACTTTGTGCGTTTTTCCCCAGTTGGTTAGGACATTGTAGGCTGAATCACCTGATTGTCTGAAAAGAAAAATGATTCCGTGCTTCAGATGGCACGTTAAGCCGTTGGTCCCGGCTACTATCTCTGGTGGTAGTAGTCGTTACATAAAAACCACGTCAGAGGCCGTAAGGCGGTCTGAAAAAACTCTGACACCAGGGCTCTGCCCACACGATAAGAAGAAGCAATGAATGAAAGCGCTAACGTACTCATGGATACATTTTAATAATCTTGTTTCGGTATTAAGTAGGGTGAGTGTGTCCGCGTGTGGTGGGTTGACATCGGGTTCAGTGAATTTAACGAAAAAATTATTTATTATTTTGAAAAAAATTACCAATGTTGAAACCATGATAATTCGATTCTGCTCTCGATTCTAAACAAACTACTTTCTAGTTTCGCGTTGATTCATTAACACGTTGTATAATTTGTTAAATGAGCATTGCTACAACTGCATCCGTGGTGTAATGGTTAAGAGCATTGGGCTCTCAACACGGAGGTCGTGGGTTCGATTCCCACGGGGGTCACCTAATGATATGTCACTTTATACGTTTTTCCCTAGTTCGTTATGACATTGTAGGCTGAATCACCTGATTTTCTGAAAAGAATGATGATTCCGTGCTTCAGATGGCACATTAACCCGTTGGTCCCGGCTACTATCTCTGGTGGTTACTTAAAACCACGTCAGAGGCCGTAAGGCGGTCTGAAAAAACTCTGACACCAGAGCTTGCCCACATGATAATAATAATAACAACTGCATGCTTCAAAAGTTGATTGGTAGTTTAAGCAAAGCTTCTGACCCGATAATTATGTGGTGATCAGAACATCCGATTTAGTCTTAGTCGTTATGGAGATATTTTAAGGAAAAGCTGCACTTTGGGATGGAAGCAAGCCGCTTTGCACAGTGATAGAAGGGACTAAAATAAGCAATTTTACCCGCAGCAGCGAAACATTAATCGTTTAGGATAACAGATGGCGCCACATATTTCAACAAACTTCAAAAAATTATAGAAACTAAACGGCTACACCGATTTTAATTATTTAGGTGTCAAACGGTTCGACTTTTAATGTTTAAATTAAAAAAAATAATAATAATCAATTATTTGTAGAAATAGAAAGTGCAAAAATAATAAAATATATAAAAAAAATAAAAAATGTCATGTTTTCACTAAACTACGTTGAACAATGTATGAAGTGTGTTTTTTTCTTTGTCTAAAATTAGACAGATCTATTTGAATCTAAAAGTGAAAACTGCATCGAAATCGGTTTAGTAGTTATGTAGATATTAAGATAGATAGATAGATAGATAGAGAGATAGATAGAGATATTATTGTTTTATTTACTTTTCTAATTTCTGCCGATAAACGTCCACTGCTAGACGTAGGCCCTCTCAAGGATCGCCAAAACAACTGGTTCTGCACTACTCACAACCAATATCATCACCGGATCGTCGGTTCACCTAGTGGAGGCTTACCCACGGTACGTTTTCCGGTACGCGACCTCGCGGTCGCCGGTCGAGAACTTTTCTGCCCCATCAGCATCGGCCAGCTGTTCTGCGAGCAATATGCCCAGCCCATTGCCACTTTAGTTAGCAATTCTTCGGGTTGTGTCGAATACATTTCTGATTTGATTTAGAAAGGGAAACTCCGAGCTTAGCCTTCTAGCACATTGCACTTTGGTTGACTTGCAGCCTTTAAACTATGCCTTCATTTAGTATTATAATAATAATATTAGTATAGCCAGGTATTGTAGTTGGTGATTGGTATTGTAGCTGTGGTGTATGAGTTTAGATTCCGGTACTTTAAATGTGACTAGATAATTTGTGTGACAATGTCCAAGATATTTATTTATAGCATTTCAAAATTTTATAGGTAGGTACTTTACTTACGTTTGATTCCCACAGACGCTTTTGCAGAATATTTTACACTGCAAGGTGCAAGGTTGGTCGACGTGTCGGCAACTACAGCGTATTGTGTCCGTCGCAGCCTCATTTATAAGTACATTGGTCGGAGAATGTTTTCAATTTAATAGTTCCCATCCCATGCCTATCTTTTTATGATGATGTAACAAGACCTGCTAAGGTAAGATGGACTCCACAATGGTCAAAAGTTGCAATTTGTCAAAATTATCCCTCTTCGACTAATACGCTTGTAAATCAGGCTGCGCACAATGCACTGACCATTGTATATTTTAACTACTGTGAAGTCCATCCACCTTTGATCTAAGGTCCCATCCCTAAAAAGATGGGCATGGGATGAGAACTATTAAACAGAAAATATTCTTCAACCAATTCGCTTAGAAATCAGGCTGTGACGGACACAATGCGCTGTGGTTGCCGACACGTCGTCCTAGCTTGCACCCTGTCCTCTGCAGTGTAATAAAAAATCTGCAAGGGCGGCTGTGGAAATCATACGTAAGTAAATAGATATGATTTGAAATGATATACAAATATAATATAATAAATTATGCTATTACATGGTCGCTCACTAAATTAAAGCCAAGTAAAAATGTTGTAAGTCACCCAAAGGCAATGGAGATGGCTATATAGACTGTCCCTGCGAGATCGATTAAGAAATGAAGAGGTCCGTCCGCAAGAAAACCAGGGTAGCCGACAGCCCGACACAAGCCGGAGAATTTCTAACTAAAGTAGGAATGGGCTTAGCACATTGCTCAACGTACGGATGGGCGATGGGGCTGAAGAGTTCTCGAGTGGCGACCGCGCAGTCGCGTACCGGAAAGCGTATCGTGGGTAGTCCACAAGGTGGACCGACGATCCGGTGAAGGTAGCGGGCACTCGTTGGATGAAGATAGTACAGGGCCGGTCCTGTTGTGGCGATCCTTGATTTGTGGACTTTTATCAGCAGAAATTAGAAATATTTACAAAACTACTAAACCGATTTCGATGCAGTTTTTATCTTTAGATTCGAAATAAATCTGTCTAAAATAAAAATACACACTTCATACATTGTTCAACGTAGTTTAGTGAAAACATGACATTTTAAAATTTTTTGTATTTATTTTATTATTTTTGCACTTTCAATTTCTACAAATAATTGACTATTTAATTTTTTTAAATTGAAACATAAAAAGACAAACCGTTTGACACTAAATAATTAAAATCGGTGTAGCCGTTTAGTTTCTATAATTTTTTGAAGTTTGTTAAAATATGTGGCGCCATCTGTGATCCTAAACGATTAATGTTTCGCTGCTGCGGGTAAAATTGCTTATTTTAGTCCCTTCTATCACTGTGCAAAGCGGCTTGCTTCCAGTACCAAATTGAGTAATTTTTGCATAATTACTAAGACTGGGGCGCGCCTTACCTGGTTATGTAATCTTAAATATTTTCCTAACTATTAAAGATATTGACATGCAGTTTTTTTATTAAACTTGTTATTGATTTATTAACAATGTGAATAATTAAAAATATACCCAATTCATACATTTTTTTAATGTTATTAAGAAAAAACGGAAAAATAACTTTAAAAAATTTACAAAAATGCATGGCTTTTTGCAGCCATTATAGATATTTTTATTTTTTATTTTTTTTGTTATAAATTAATAAATATTCTTTCGATTGACATATTAATAATAGAAATCGGCGAAGCCGTTTGGCTTGTAGAATTTTTCAAAGTTTTTTTTTATGAAGTGGCGCCATCTATTATCCTAAGAGATGAAAGTTGCGCTGCTGCGGGTCAAATCGCTTATTTTGGTCCCTACTATCACTGTGCAAAGCGGCTTGCTTCCATCTAAAAGTGCAGCTTTGATTTCATAATTAGTATGACTAATTATGGTTACAGAAGAGCGCAGAAGCGGGTAAGTAGTCAATTGTAGTGTCTCACAAATTTTGTCTCTTTTAACAAATGTTTGAGAGAACATAAAGAGGCTATGACTGCTCTAGTTAACTGAAACATAACATACATTTAAACCGAAATAATTCGCCTCGAAGACGAATCGAGCGAAATAAAACAAAAGTAAGTTAAAAAGACATTAAAAGCCGACTGGGAGCTCTTGATTACACTGTCTTCTAAATTAAGTCAGGACACAGGTGTTGAATATTTAAAAGTTGAAGAAAGAATCGAGCTTGGCTTAGTCCCTTAAAAACTCGCTTAAATTTCTAATCACGTTATCGGGGTGCGCATGAAAATTTTCTTTAATTCTCGTCTTTGTCAAATTAAGAAGTTGGAAAAAAAATCGTGAAAGGAAGGGAATTCGATCTTGTATAACAAGTTAAATAATCATTTGGTACAGTTATGTTCCACTATCATACAAATGTAAAAGGTTATAGAAGAGTTGGCTGAAACATCGTATTACAGGGTGTAGCAGATGCATTACTTTAAGGACTACGAATTAGCTTTAAGGAGTGATCGTACCCATGATAAGAAACAACGTTCCCTAAAAAACAATAGGAAATAAGCAAAAAAAAAATTTTTGGATTTTCCATACTAAATAAAATGCGAAGCAATAATTTTTTTTGTCAATTTCCCTTTGTTCCTTTGGGAACGTTGTTCAGTATCATGAATACAATCACCCAATAAAGTAATGCCAAATTACCATCGTAAAAGTGGCACCAATCTGCTGTCGATTTTGTATTATAATTATTGAACTAGGTGAACTTTGCCGGAATTGTCATGTGATTGTATATAAGCATACTATAATTATTATATGCCTTATATGTCTAGATATGACAAAAATTCGAAATGTGTATTGAAAAACAGTTTATAATCATTGTATGGTATAATTTTGGCTATGTAAGCAACATGCGAGCTTATCAACGCCAACAACAGAGTTGAAGCAGTCGCCGTGGCCGAAATCGGTCAGGAAAAAATCATCATCATCATCATCATGGTATAATTTTAGCTTGGAATAGTCCATACACGTAATGCGCAGAAGAGTAACTTCACCAACTCCCTCGGCCAACCTACATCAAAAATTTAACATAAAACTAACATAAATTATGTGTTTACCGAAATATTAACCAGAAATTCATAGCCAGAGTTGCGCAGTCATTTACCTAGGTGTTTAATTAACAAAGTTCTAGCTCTTAACCTAGATCTGAGTTCCGCCTAAAAGCGAGGCACTAGGTCAAACGGGTTCATAATAAATTGCAAATTCGTAACGCTCGTAAGAGCGCGGCAATTAGCAAAATGTGCAAGTTATTGTTGTCAAGTATTGGGGAAATGAGCCAAATATAACATCGCTTAATTTTATTTTAAACTTAATATTTCCGTTTATCTTATTTTTTTAATTCTTTAAAAGCTTAGACAATTTATATAGGGACTCACCTTGCGGTAGCATTTCCCCTCTGCCACGGTATAAGAACAATTGATCTTGTGCATTTACACCCAATTTTATACCTTATCACTAAACGAGACAGCCTATAATAGCGAAAAAATAATTTTGAACTTAGAACGTTTGGGGTTCACACGAGACTACGTTTCATGATGTTTATCATTCAAAATTAGAATCTAAACAAATGGGGAATAAAATCCAAAGTTGCGGATTTCATGTTACCTCGCCCCCCTCAAAAAGTGGCAGAAATGTTTCTTAGTAGAATGACATGCGTAACTCGTCCCTATATAGATTGTCTAAGTTTAAAAGTATACCTATATTAAAATGATTTGCCACAACAATTTTGAATAACACTCACATAGTTTTAACACTCTTATTCCAGGATCCTGCTACAAACTTTTTTCTGACAGAACACGGAAAGAAACTATAATCGTCGCAGCATAGGGTTGTTACGTTATTCTCAGTCGTTTGTATTAGGAACATTTACTCAAAAACTATTCGACTGGTTTTGATGATTTTTCAAATATTCTGAAATCTCCTCGCTTCGGCTTCGGAGGAAAAACATTAAATACATTAAATATTACATTTACATTAAATATTATCTTTACCAATACTATACTCCTTTCGAAATAGCAACGAAATTATAAGGCTATTTTGCATTACAGAAACAGAGATTTGAAACACTTACACTCACTTAATCTTAGGACAGCTTTTGTACTGTCTAAGATATGTTGGTTAGTATATCTGTATAATAAATAAATTACATTAGGTAATCAGAATTGGCCAAAAAGCAAAATAGGAATCGGAAAGTCTTGTCGTCGTTATTTGGAATGAAGTATAGCATAATATAATTTTTGCTATCGGCTGCAAAAGGGTAGCGATATAGGCCTAATTTTTGTATCCAAGGTGTGACATTTGCAAACCTTTTTTTAGGTGGGATCAAATCAAAAACACACTTAACTGGCGCGTTCAATATTCCCCCATAAAATGGTGATATCTAGTTTTGTAAGAATTTTAATCAAATGTAAATTGTTTTCAAACCTTTTCGTCATCAAAAAACACTACACAAATTAGATTTTAATCTTCCTTTAGTCCTTCCTTAGATAGGAGCTTAAGAATAGGTACGGTGAAGTCAAAATTAATTTGAACAGGATCAAACATCTTCGATGTCTAAACCAGTACAAAAACTCTACTTTTGTTATTATTATTGTCTCTGATTTCTTGTTTCTACAAGGTAATGTAATTTCAGTTGAAATTAATTGGATAAGCTTTTGTCTTGATGTATATGTATATGTTGATGTATATGTTGTTTTCTTACAAAGAACTAGAAAGCCTTTTTGTATTTTACTAGTCTGAAAAATATTAATGTATTTTTTGTAACCACAATTTTAAACAAAAAAACACGGTATATCTGTTTTAAACTCAAATTCAAAACAGTGTGTTCAATATACGAGCTTGAAGCTCACTTGTCTTTTTAGATTTCGTCAATTTTGTCTGTCTGTCTGCATGCACCTCGATTAGTCGCTCATTTTTGCACCTATCGAATCGAAATTTGGCATGAGGACAGATTAACAGTAACCCATAGTCTAAAAAAACAAGGTCTTCTATTCCCAGAGTGACACAAGCCTACGTCATAAAAAAATGGCCGCTAAACATTGTAAAAGGGTATGATGACGCAGGCTTGTGTCAGTCGCGTGGTCAGTCACGTGATTGGAAGAGAATACCAGGCGCAGTATATTATTGTACCATGCAGTAACCTAAAAACAGAAATGAGGAATGAAGAAAAACATTTTTTCGACACCCCGATCACATAGAATGATAAGGGGGGCACAGAAAAAACATTTTTTTTTTTTATTTATCTATTGAAATGTCGTTGGATAGGTCTTGTCCAATGGAACAAAACTCACATAGAAACTAAATCGTTATAATGCTTCTGTCTCAAGATATTTGCGCTTTAAGTCAAAAATAGGGCGTAAACCCGAACTGAACCATAAAATTGGTAACAAAGAAAGATTCTATCTCTAACGGTAAATCTGGTATTAAAATAAAAATTTAGTTTCAAAGGGGGTTATGAATAAAATCTATAAAAAAATTCGGCTGTGTTATCAAGATTTCAGTTTGAAAATAATAGAATAAGCAAAAAAAGTTCAGTTTACTTTTTCTTGAGTCTGGAATTCTGGATCCTGTCCTAAATTGTTTATTTGATTATAATTCCCAGTCAGCAAAGAATAATTAAGGTCCCTTTTCATTAATCAGTGAACCCTGAAAAAAATGAGTCGGCTTTTATAATTTGCTAGAAAAGTTCCCGGAACTACGAGCTAAGAGTTGAAGTTCCAGTTTCTCGTCATTTATCATGCAAATGCTTCAAACTTGTGAAATGATCGATGAAATTGCAGACGTTTTTAGGGTTGTCACTTCAGGATATCATTATAAAATTAGACGAAGGTTTTGAACAGAGATAACCATTAATATAATAAACGAATTGCCGTGTGTTTCCGGCTTAGAAATGGCCTACCACATTTTTTTACGTGTGTGTCGTATAAAGCGATTAAGGGATTACGTTTAAAAAAAATCACGATTTATTAATAAATATGAAACATGCAAAATTCTGCACAACTATTGTACAGACATTTCTGACCACTCTGAAATGGATTATGGTCTAGAGTTTAAGTATGTAAGTGTACTAGGCAGGTTTGCATTAGGTTTTTTTTAATTATTATTAATGGACTCTTGCTTGTCCGTTAGCACAGCATTTCCGCCAGTGTCAAGTAGTATGGGAGTATCTATCCCAATCTCAGGGGTTGTTTTTGTTCAAGAACAAGAAGAGGTTGAGGATTGCAGAGCCTCGTGGCAGGCAAAAACGCGTTGCACGAAAACCACGCGTTGCTCGCGTCAGAACCTGCAACGTGTCTCTTGCACACTGCAAAGGCTGGATTACGAAGGAACCGAACGAATCCTAACCGTTGTATACTAGTTGTTTCTTTTATTTGCGGATTTACACTCAGACAATATACAGGGTGATTTCACCCTGATGATATCATTGGCATCCTTTTAAACTAAGAGTCTGCCCATCAAACTGAACAAGTTTTACTATGGGAGCAAATCGATCGGAGCAACTAAAAAATCAGCTGTCCCATACTAAACTGTGATGCCTACTCGACTCAAATGTATGCAACAGCTGATTTTATTTTTGCTCCGATCGGTTTGCCCCCATAGTAAAAGTTGTTCAGTTTCATGGGTAGACCCTTAGTTTAAAAGGATGCCAATAATATCAATTTCACCCTGTATACGAGTGGGTACATCCAAATAGTGGTAAAATTATTTACTTAACCTTGTTCCGATTCCAAGATTCGTCGTAGGGCTATTTATTTTGGATGTGCCCAAAAGCTTGTTTTCCCTTGTTTTTCGGATCGGCTGTTTCAGCGTTGGTCGGTTGGCTGATGTGACATTGCTGTACTTTGGAGGTGTGTCTTCGGCCAACGGGTTAGCGTTGGTCACTAAATTCAAACTGACATTCATACATCACACATCACACTCACTCACCACACTTACACACCACAGTCAAACCACCACAAACCATTTCATGAGACGTGTTGATAACACGTCTCATGAAATGGTATATGAAAATATTTTATTATCTCAGTCTTAATTTACTATTAAACTGTTGTTCTTAAAAACAAAGTATAATGTTTGTAGTTATACTTTGTTTCTCCTAACTCCTTGTGTATCATGGATCAATCAGATTGATTTTACAAACTTTTATTATTAAATAAGCTGCGGGTGGGGGTGCCTGGAGACTTACGATTCTCAGGTTTACCCTTAGATCAAAGTAAAATGAATGGATAGGCCCAAAGCGCTTTAAGTCGAAGCACGCAAAACTAGGGCATTTCAATACAAACTAGGGTTATTGGTCTGTCATCTCGATACAAATTCGAAGTAAAACTGTCAATTGTTTTGCCTCATTTTTCTGGTTTGAAATGTTCGCGTAATATCGCGCCTATCCATTAATTTTACTTTGATCTAAAGGTTTACCTTCTTTTTTACCTACGTTATGCTCAGTCTCCCTCAAATTGTTTTGTATAAAAATGCTAGTATTTTCTCTATATCTTTGTTTATTTGTATTTGTGGAGAAATAAAATTATTTTGTATTTGTATTTGCATCAGGTTGAATGATCAACCATTGATCATTATTTGTGGCGGTCGGGACTCGAAATCGCATCCTGCCTTCCCTGAACATGCACCTAATAAGCTACTTTCCTTATTATAACAACCAAATTACGAAATAACTTTTGCCATTAAGGGACGTAGCGCTATTTCCTTTGTGTTGCTATGTTTTGCTACTTGCCCTGCAAGAAACTCTACCTACAAAGGGAATTTCTGTTATAATATTATAGAAGGTCTATGATATTAACCCGTTCAGGTATTCGACAAAGTACAGACTTTATGGGTGTCTAAGGAACAGAGTGAGTCTTTTGAGGCACAGTCAGGCATGTAAACTAAATAGCTATGTTTGTACTTACTACATTTAAATTGCGCATGTTTATAATACCAAGTGCACGAATGTGTCTGAAGTGTTTATAAAAGATACAAGGAGCTTAAGTTAGCATTGAAATACGGCAACAAATACGCAACAATAATTTTATTTTATTTTTTTATTTATTCAGATTTAGGATTACTAACAAGGTAAATAAAAACTTCGTACCGCCTCCGTAGGAGACAAATCCAACAAATGAAAGATCATAAAAAACTAATTATTTCTTAACTTTTTAGTTTTTTTGAAGGCGGTTTATTTTTTTGTTAAAATTTTGTTTATTTCTCAATTTTCTGTGGTGAATTCATTAGTTCGATTTATAGTCGTGCTTTAAATTAACAAACGCACTAGTCGGCACTACGATTTACGAAGGTTCCCCTCGATTTCTCTGGGATCCATCATCAGATCCTGGTTTCCTTATCATGGGACCACTCTTAGAATATCTTCTTCCCATCAAAAAAAGTACCATCAAAATCGGTTTATAAACGACGAAATTATCCGTTAACTCTTTTAGAGTTAAGCTCGCCTTTGTAAATCACGACTTAATTGTAATTTTTTTCATAACTATGTTTTTGTGTACAATAAAGAATCTATCTATAATCTATAAAGAAAAAAAATATACGGTCGAATTGAGAAACCCCCTCCTTTTTTGAAGTCGGTTAAAAATGGGTCCAGCCGTATTTGAGTTATAAATAGTGTTAAATAGTATAAATAGGGTCAAGAGCTAACCCATCTTTTTTTAAAATAAATTTAGAAAATGTGCGCTACTAGCGGATCATTAATAGGAGGTTCAAATTTTTTTTTCGTTTTCGACTCATGTTCCTAAGAGATATTCTGAAACCCAAAATAAAAATACCTACCCATAGTTTGTAATTAATGATAATGACTATCAACATTTAAAGGGTGTATTCAGATAATGAAACTAAACTTTTCCTAAGCAACATGGGTTGAAAAATTAGTGACAACCCTACCCGTAATTCACACCACGACTCTCGACTCGAGGCTCTGATAAAAATAACAAAGATAAATCGTAATTTTGTTTTGATTATTTATACAATTTTGATTCATTAGCAAAGATGAATTTTACACCAAAATAATGTTGATTATCAATTAATGTTATAAATATCTTTTAGGTACTATCTGTAGGTATTAATGAGCGTTATCCTCTTTATTTTTTTTATTTACTTTGGTACTAAAAAACTCCACAGATGGGGTTGTTCGATATACAGGGTGTAAGAAAACACCCTAGTAATATTTAAGGGGGTGCTTCAGACCATGAATCTGAATAACTTTCACTATGGAGCCAAAGTCGAGAAAAAATAAAAAAAATCGGCCGTCCCATATATTTGGCTCGAGACAGTACTGCAGTTTTGTATGAAAGATCGGATTTTTTTTTCATTTTCATTAAAATGTTTGCCCAATTTTTTCATTTCGGATTAAGGAAAGATTTAAAATAATTCATAGATTATGTTGTTCCGTTCTTAATTAAGCTCAAATTGTTTGTAGGTTTTAACATAAAAACCGAATCAAATCCTAGTAGACTATTATTTTTAATTTGATTTTGATATCGGCTCTATAGTGAAAGTTGTTCAGTATGATGGTGTGAAGCACCCTGTTTAATATGTAACGCATTTAATTTTATACCCTGTATACAAAATAAATTTCCTTCACAATAAGTAATATTTGAGAAATTAGTATTAATTTGATCCATCATTAATGAGTGAATTATTTTCTCAAATTAATTTGAATCCAGATTTAACTGAGGTTTGTATATTCAGCTGTAGGTCAGTTTCTAATACAAACAGATGATATCGTCTTTATTATTACAGTAGTGGAGCCCAAAGCAATGGTGGTTTGCATAAAGCCTTAAAGCAACAGCTATGTTGTTGCGTAATTACAAGTCTAATCTCTGCCAAATATATATAGTAATAGAATTACCTTCGAAAATGTAATCAACACTCTTTTGGAAGAAAACTGATAAGTAAATTGATTATAAGGCAAAAGTAGGTAGGTGTATTTAGATAAAAATGTGTTTTATTAATAATACACCTTAGGTAAAGTGATTGGTCTTTTATCTAAGTAATATACCTTGTACCGTGCTTTTCGGTGAAGGAAAACATCGTGAGGAAACATGCATGCTTCAATTTTGAGACATGTATTGTACCTACTGTCCATTACAAGTGGCGACGGGCTCACTCCCCATCACACTGGAAGGAGTTTCGGTACTACTAGTGAAACGTGGATGTTCTGAAGTTTCAGAATATCTCTGACTACCCCCTCGGGGAATATAGTCGTGAGCATATGCTTATGCTTATATACCTTGTATTATACAGGGTGTAAAATTTAATGGGACAGTTACATAAAGGGGTGCTTCAGTCTATCAAACTGTACAACTTTTACTACGGGACGAACACTGAAATCGCGAAAAGAAATTCCGCTGTCCCATACAAAACTGCAAACATAACTCGACTGTAAATGTATGGGACAGCAGATTTTTTTTCGCGATTTCGATATTGGTCGCATAATTATGGAAAATTGTTCAGTTTGATGGTCTGATCATCCCCTTAAAATAGTTTCAGCTAATTTTGTTAGACCTTATACACTTTAATTAAATTAAACAAAAAGAAATCATTGTCATCCTTTTAAACTAAGAGTCTACCCATCAAACTGAACAAATTTTACTATGAGAGCAAACCGATCAGAGAGAAAAAAAAATTGTATGACTGACTATGTTCACTCATCAAAATGTATGCAATAGCTTTTTTTAACGTGTTTAAAGAATTATTAACGCAAAATCTGAAACAACAGAGAGATGTATACCGCAGTAAAACGAGAGGCAGAGGAAGAAGACAGAGTAATCAAGCCCACTGTGTGGCGAGCGTCGGCGGCCCTGTATGCGGTATCTATTGGGGGTAATCTGTGTATCAAGCCCACAGATTACCCCCAATAGATACCGCATTATGAACATTTTGTTCACACCCGAAGTCACCATTTTTGGCGGTAGGTGCGGGTAGCAGGGCACGAAACGGTGCAATGTGATTGGCCATTTCAAGGTCGCACTACTTCTAGCTCGCTCACTCGCGTTGCTTATATCAGTGAAAAACCATAGATGTGTGGCGAGTGTTGGCGGCCCTGTATGCGGTATCTATTGGGAGTAATCTGTGTATCAAGCCCAATTGAAGGAAAAAGTTGATGTCGTGTAGTATCAAGAACCGAACCGAACCGAACAGAACCGAACCGAACCGTATCAGACACTAGCGGAAAAGAGACAGGATTGGCGAATAAGTACTCCACTGACAAGAGTGTAGCACCAAAATAAGATGATGATGATGAGCAAAAGGAAAGAGAGTAGAGAGACCGAGAAGAAGTAGGTGACAGGACCAAATTGATTGGCCTGTCGAAGTGCAAAACTGGGAAGGATGGAAAAAAGGAAGGAAGCCATTGCCGGACCGTGGAACAGCGAAGGCTGATAATATAATAATTTTTCCGTGTGTACAATAAAGTGTCAAATAAAAATGGGTTGAACCTCATCTGCCCCAGCAGCACAAATGTCTACAAGATATTTAATAGATATCTATAAAATATCTAAGTGTCTACAAAATACCTAATAGATTTCTAGTAGATATTCTGTGCTGTGTGGATGGCAGCACCGCATCGCCTTTTTCCGTCGCTCCATCCTTTTCTGTCACTCAGGAACGTCATTTGCTAGAGCAAATAAGGTAGACGGTACTGCGGCGTGCGATTGCGTTCCGTCTATCTTATTTGCTCTGGCGAATGACGTTCCTGAGTGACAGAAAAGGTTGGAGCGACAGAAAAAGGCGATGCGGTGCTGCCAGATGATGTTCAAACCCAAACAACCATAACTTAAATACGAGGTGTATGCGTTACGTATTTACACACTCGGGGCCTGTTTTACCACTTTTAAATAAGTTCCCAATAGCTTATCTGACAGTTCGTTTCACGTTAATAATTAAGTTGCTTCATACTTCTCACTAAAATAGTCCACTAATATGAATCATCATCATCATCTTCAGCTTATAAACGTCCTACTGTAGGGCACAGGCCTACCCTCAGGGGTATGGGCATTTAGTCCACCACGCATGCCCAATGCGGGTTGGTGGACTTTCACATCGGAATTTCTTCTTCAGCGTATGCAGGTTTCCTCCCGATGTTTTTCTTCACCATTTGAGAGCAGTCGGTATTAATAGATTACTATGTAATTACTACATTATTGTTAAAAATATTTATTCATTATGTGTTTTATTTTGCCTGTTTATACACCAATATAGTTAACAATTATTTTAGTGGATCAACTCACGAATGGAAGCATAAAAATAACCGGGCCAGAGCAAAAAAAGTTCAGGGTACATCTGGTTGTATGTAGTCTTTATATAGTAGCACAGAGTAGGTACTATAATTACTTAGTAGATTCAAATAACGGCTTGAAATCATTCAGATATCGACAAAAATAAAACCATCTGACGTCAAATAAGTCAGACAGTCAGTTAAATTCCTTCCGGAAATCTTTCGATAAAATCTCTGAGAGTATTATCGTGTCATTCCTTTACCACATTATTCTGATGTTTGCCTGAAGACATCTTTCTTCCCAGTAGTTAAGAGGGCTATCACAGTCCAGTGGCACCCTCATCACATTAAAAAAGATTTCTCAATAAAGAAAGCCTAAATTAAAAAATTGCTCAACATCAAAACTACAAAAGCCATCAAGCCATTGTTATACAATACTTTTATAGGTTCTAAACATTCCACTTTTAGACAATTTCGAATAAAAACAAGAGCGGCCGTATTTTTTTTTCTTTTTTCAAAATTTGTATGTTTGGACCTTTAAAAAACCTATAAAAGTATTCTATGAAAATAGCTTGAAGGCTTTTCTAGTTTTTATGTTGAGCACTTTTTTAATTTAGGCTTTCTTTATTGAGAAATCTTTTTTAATGTGATGAGGGCGCCACTTGACTGCGATAGCCCTCTTAAGTCGTGTGTAGTTTTGGCTTAGAATGGACAAGCCTAATTTTTCCTGGGTATCTTACGAGACAACTAAGGGATCTATTTTCTTTATATGCAGTGTTTTTGTGGGCAAGATCTAACCTCTTACCTATCACCACTGGACATTCCATCATACAACCTCAAATATATTTTTTTTTACTTTTTCTCCGTAGTGTTTGTTCAGTTTGACGGTCTATCGTACGTTTTAGGTACTTCGCTCAAAAGGGGTCTACTCTATACCACCCTTTCAAATATTGCTAAAGTGTTTTGATACACCCTGTTTAATGGTATTTTAACTTCAAATACCTGTTTAAGTACCTTCAAATACCAAAAATTAAAGCGGTCTAGTGCGAATCGGGCTACACGCGCACCGAGGATTCCGTACCACACCACTACAGAACACAACATTATTAACTTAGAAAAAAAAACTTTTTATCCGGGACCTTTAGCGCGAGACCGACTGACGCTTGGTCGGTTTTTAGTATTTGTTGTTATTCTGTAGAGTTTGCTGTATAATCACACTAAGTTAGAAGCTTTTGTGTATTACCGTTTTTACGATAGAGCGTAAAGAAAAAAACGTTGATAAAAACTAGTTTCTTGTTAACCCCCCTTTAACATTTTGTCATTTTTATTGTTTGTTAACAAATCCGCCGTAATAACGCATAATCTAAGAAAATTTCAAATATCTAGGCTATAACGGTTCAAAAGTTACAGTTCTAAATAGGTAGGACAGACGGACGGACGGACGAACAACATAGGCTTAGTAATAGGGTCCCGTTTTCACCCTTTGAGTACGGAACCCTAAAAAAATTTACTACTCGGAAAAGGATTATGATTGTGAGTTTCTGTATGTTTAATATTTGTATCCATCTTATCCGGCACCCAACGTCATTTCCAACGCTCATTCAAACAAATTGAAGTAAATTATTACCAACTTAATGACCCTAACGTCTTGTATCTCTTCATAATGGCTGCAAACAGATGCTGTAAACACTCCAATATTCCATTTCCTTTGCACGTCCTAGAGTCCCCGTTCTTGTCTTTAAGAGCACGAAAGCGTAAACAATTTCAGATTGTGCCTTCTACCTAAGCGGAAGCTCCTACTGAGTGGACTTTTCAATTTTGCCGAGTGCCACGGAATTTATGCTGGGGAGTAGCGTAGTGTTTTCTTTTCATTTCTAAAAGAGCATTCGTAGTTCCATAGTAGGAGGGTGCTATTAAAAGTCTCACTATCGGCGCTGGCATCTAGGGAAAATGCAAAGTTATAGCCCGTAGGTTCCCGTAGCAGGTCAGAAACCTTCTTTGGGGTTAGTAAATAAGGGTGTAAGTGACCATATACAGGGTGTAAGGAAAAGTATCATTAACCTTTAAACATAGTGAAAGTTGTTCAGTTTGATGGGTAGACTCTAAGTTTAAAAGGATGCCAATGATATCAATTTCACCCTGTATATATGAGAGGATGACCAAAAAATATGGATGCATTGTGTAAAAGATGTAGAAAAGGAGTGAATGCAGAAATGACGGCTAAAAGAGATGAATGGAGGAAGACTACCCATCAAACTGAACAACTTTTACTATGGGAGCAAACCGATCGGAGCAAAAAAATAATCAGCTGTTGCATACATTTGAGTCGCGAACTCGCGCGTCGACATTGCTGTTTAGTATGGAACACCTGATTTTTAGGGTTCCGTACCCAAAGGGTGAAAGCGGGACCCTATTACTAAGCCTACGTTGTCCGTCCGTCCGTCCGTCTGTCCGTCCGTCTGCCCTACCTATTTAGGGCTGTTAATTTTGAACCATAATAGCTAGATAGTTGAAATTTTCTCAGATTATGCGTTATTATGGCGGATTTGTTAACAAATAATAAAAATGCCAAAAAGTTAAAAGTTAAGGGGTGTTTTTAACAAGAAACTAGTTTTTATCAACGTTTTTTTCTTCACGCTCTATCGTAAAAAAGGTGACAAGCGTCAAACTTAGTGTGATTATAGAGCAAACTCTACAGAATAACAACAAATACTAAAAACCGGGCAAGTGTGAGTCGGTCTTGCGCTAAAGGTCCCGGACAAAAAATTTTTTTTTCTAAGTTAATAATCTTGTGTTCTGTGGTGGTGTGGTACGGAACCCTCGGTGCGCGAGTAGCCCGACTCGCACTTGACCGGTTTTATTTATTTGCTTCGATCAGTTTGCTCCCATAGTAAAAGTTGTTCAGTTTGATGGATAGACTCTTAGTTTAAAAGGATGCTAATGATATCAATTTCACCCTGTAGGTAATATATCTTGGCTCCAGATATTAAGCTAAACGAGCCATTTGAAGCATAGATAATCGAGATGGAATACCACTATTTAAAACATTCATCCATCTAAAGACTGACCGAAACTGACGTTACTTAAGGTAGTTTCACAGATTACTGATATGTAGCAAGCTACAGATGCGACAGTGAAATTTGCACTTAGTTCCATCTTTTCCGTTGTGGCGTTCTGTCGTCAAACTAATGTGTATAGAACTTGTAGTTGTACCTATATGTATACACTGATTCCAGGATGCAAAAATAGGAATATTTGACCAAGGAACAAACTATTCAACGATATTATTATGTCATACGACGGAGAAGAATTGAGGCTTCTAAAGGATTCTCAACTCAAGCTAAAATACCAGGAAAATCACAAGATATAAGCTTCTGACGCAACAACACGGCATGAGGCTGCTGTTGTTGTAAGTTCAATATGGCGTTGTCTCTCGTCCAATGAGGACGATGGGAAAATGTGACTTCAGCGCCACAACGGCTACACCAGAACTAAAGCTGTCATAGGCCAGGGTAGTTTCAGTCCTTACAAATGTTTGACACACAATCATCATCATCATCATCATAGGCCTTTACATCTGTTGCAGATGATTTAATCAGTGTTTTTGGAGAAGCACTTTTTCTCATGGCTGTACAGTCGGACACACAATAAGCGTAGTTGATACGCGACATCTAGATTTTCTAAACTGTTTTTCCATATATACAAAATTACTTATATTAATACCGTCTACGCGTATTGTGCGTCAAAGTTTTGTATAAAATTGACCCCTCTGCAACCGCCCCTTAACTTTGGTAATCATTTCCAATACATAATATCCACTATGCCAACCAGCAAACTAGGGAGGAAACTAAGATGGGAAGGATTGAAATTGTGAAAATTAAAACCGTACTACAGAAATAAAATAAACATGTTGAAATTCTAAACCGATTTATAAATATCTCCTCATTTATTTGATCTGAACTCGAACAAAAGCTCTCGAAAGGAATCCCTATCAATACCTAGCCCAAGAAAATTGAAGCTTTAAAAAAACTGGCCAAGAGTGTGTTGGACACGCCTATAAAAGATTCCGTTGCCATTGTGTGGCACCACATTTTATTCAGAAGAGGATTTTTGTTGTTGTTTCAAGCAAATTTTCCTAAAGTATTCGTTATACTTAATTGTAATTGAAAGTACTTAGGTACTAAGAGCTACATTGAAGAATATATATAATAGATGAAAATAAACGAGTTCCTTATTTTACTACGGAACCTTAAACAATAGACTCAAATACACGCTTCGAAACCTAAATTAAATCATGTAGATTTCGTCCCAATTTTTATCAAAAACCGGATTTTCCAAAAGCGTCCGTTATAATTGTAATTGAAAGTACTAATGTATTAGGAGCTACATTGTAGAATGCAGATAGAATAGATGAAAATAAAAGAGTTCCTTGTCGAACTACGGAAACATAAACAATGGAGACTAATTCACGCTAGACCTAAATTGAAGCATGTTGATTTAGTCCTAATGTTTTCGTCGCCGAAAACTTAGTGGTATTACAAGTAATACATAATTTCCTAAAAACACATTGGTTTGAGTCGATCTGGGCAAATACCCTTAGACTAATTATATCCGGACCGGCCTTGCGGTAGCATTTCCCCTCTGCCACGGTATTAGATCAATTAATCTTGCGCATTTACACCCAATTTTATACCTTATCACTAAACTAGACAGCCTATAATAGCGCGACTTTATTTTTCACGTGAGACGTCGTGCATTCGGGTCAGTAGGGGGCATAGATTTATATATTACTAGCGTAAGGATAGGCCCGTCAGAATATTTTACAAAAACCTTCTTCATAGAAACAAAAATTTGCGCCATCTGTCATAACTCGTATATGAACTATATCGTGTCATATATTTTCGAGTGCTCTAAACTGACATTTTTCCTTGCATTTTAGAGCCAACGAACTGGGGACAATAGTCAAGCTCATAGGCCATGTCCTTACGCTAGTAATATATATGTCTTTGGTAGGGGGTCACTTGCAAAAACCAATGTAAAGAAAATGTAATGACAAGATCGCTTATTACTTTGGAAGTAAATATAGCACCGACCGGATTAAGCATTATTTTACAATTATTTAGAGGATAGAAGCCATGTAAAGAACTAATAGTGGTGAAGCTCAGCGGGCGCGGCAGGCCAATCGTGTGGGGCGTGCGGGGGCCGGGAGGAGTGCATCCCGGCCCACGCTGCCTGCGCGCGTACCCTAACAGCGAATTGAGTTAGGGTACGCCCGTCCTCCGCCGTACCCCGCACGCCACCTGAGCTTCATCACTATTTTATTTACACTATGCCATTACGCGGTACATGAAGTTTCACGTACTCCACTGCGGCTGCGTCCCTGATACAGCTTACCCGATTTTTTCAATAATTTTTGCTATTATATCGCTGTTTTTAATAAGACATGAGTTTACAATGGTACCGATTCGGACTGTGCCACGACTTAACTTAACTCAATTTATTCCTGTCACTTTCTAAAATAAGATTAAGAAAAGAGACAGAAAACCAACAGCTGACTTTAGTGCTGTCAAAGCAGAGGCGGCTCGTGACAAAATTTTACGGGTGTTCATTTGAAATAAAACGATGAATTGTCGTACATTTTTGCGTAAGGTCAAGTTCAGGCCGTGGCGGTCCCTTTGCCTTCAATTCAAGCCGAATTTGTAACGTTTTTTCACACTTTTTAATGAACCGAAAACTCTGACACCAGGGCTCTGCCCACACGACATCCACACGATAAGAAGAAGAAGAATGAACGCCACATTATAATTGTCCATTTTAACACTCACAAGTTATAACTGATAAGTACAAGCTATTTCACTACGTATTAAATGATTATTAATTTTCTAATTAATTTAATTAGAATATTCCCGAATTTGCATTCGCGCGCATGCATTTGACTAAGTGTTTGTTTATACAGGGTGTACAATAAAATGGGACAGCTACTTAAAAGGGTGCTTCAGACCATCAAACTGAACAACTTTCTCTATGGGACCAATATCGAAATCGCGAAAAAAAAATCTGTTGTCCCATACATTTCAGTCGAGTTACATTTGCAGTTTTGTATGGGAGAGCGGATTTTTTTTTCGCGATTTCGTTATTGGTCCCATAGAGAAAGTTGTTCGGTTTGATGGTCTGAAGCACCCCTTTGAGTAGCTGTCCCATTTTATTGTACACCCTGTATAGGAGTGGCAACGTCGCGCGCAATTGCTGTCCTGTCGTCGTGCGGCCGAGCGCTAAACCGGCAACGTCGCGTCGCGTGAGCGGCGCTCCGAATTTAGCTAATTTTTCATAGAAAATCTTTTGTTTCACGCGCAGGACTCTGGCGAAATTTCTCTTTCACTCCTATTGGATTTCGTATAAGCCAATGTACTGAATTTTGTTTCATTGGAGCGTAATCGCGAGCGCTCCGCCACAGAAAAGAAATTTCTTCTTCGCGCGTTACCTAAGCGCGTTACCTATGAAATAATACAGTACAAGTGTAGGGGATGATGGGTATAAATTATATCTCTAGAGCTACAAAGTAATATTGATAATGAAATTAAGGAGTATAATTTTATTATAATTATTTATGGGAGTTCACTGCACCAGCGCTCCTTAGAGCGAGCCGCCTCTGTGTCAAAGTGACGTTACACGCCCAAAATAAGATGCCATCATAATGTACGCCATCTTATTTAAAGCGTTTTTGTGCGGGTAACATCACTTTGACAGCACTAAAGTCAGCTGTTAGTTTTCTGTCTCTTTTCTTAGTCTTATTTTAGAAAGTGACAGGAATAAATTTAGTTAAGTTAAATCGTGGCACAGTCCGAATCGAGGCCAATCATTAGCTACGTATTAAGTATTTGTATCTCACAAATTATATAAAAAATACCTAACTCAATCCCATACACAGCAACTAAATCAATCCAATTTCAAATGATAGAAACCGCGAGAGCTACAACGATGTAAGATTCCACATAAATACATGCCTATCACGTCTTTGGTCCGTCCCGAGCCACAGGGCCGCTTATCTCCACCGCAGTGGGATTTGCAAAAATCCACAAACCAAACTTCCTTGGAGGTGAAGCAAGAAAGCAAGATTGCTTCCGATTATGCGAGCTATGCAAGAAAGGCTTGAGCTAAGTGGAGTGTACAATTTGAATGAGTGCGTCTTTCTATGTTTGCCCGATGCTTGACGGTACGCACACTCCATTTCGACTTGATATGAAACCGTAAGCTGAATGGCCCTTTTCGAAACATTTCTTGGTCGGTTTTTTTCTGAAAGCGCTGGGATTGTATAACAAAGTGCGCACTTTGATTGGCCTTTCGACTTTTGTTTGGTCTTTGCATTTTAAATTGGTTTCTGAATTTGAGTTTTGTGACTGATGACTTATTAGTTATAATTATAACAGTAGGTATTAGATAAATTACGTAAGTACTTACATATAGAACTCAGTTGGTATATATTTTTTCGTTATTCACATACATTATTTCATGGCAGTTACCTAATAGTTAAGTATAGTATTTCTGTGGAATGATTTAAAACTGCTCTTAAACTTTACATTTTAGATTCTTTTACAATTTTTACGACGTAGATAATTTTAAAAAGCCTTGAATTCTTCGTGTTCTCATTAAAACAACATTTATCCTGCAACTTAGATGACTTTTTAAACGCAAAGATATATCGACGTGCACAAATTATGCTAGGTACAATACAACAACAACGATAAAGAAGCATCTTATCTATCAAACTAAAAAAAAACACAATCAATATTCCCAAAACACTTATAATATTATCACAAACGAGCCGAAAAAACAAAAGCTCAGGAGTGTACACAAAACAATATCGCCCCCAAAATACAGAATTGCAATCGGAAGAGCTAATAAAAACAATCGAATCTGTTAACGAGATACTGCTTCCGTACATCCGCAAAACACACATTCTACTCATTTTCACGGGATCGAATAAACATTGTTGACATGCGAAATCGGTGCGCGAACGACGGATCAAGCTTTGGGAATCTGTGCGATGGGTATACGTTCATTTTATGGGACGCACAACGTGATTCGATTTGAATAAAAGGTATCGGCCCCGACGCCCGATATGTAAATTCTGCTAGAGACAAGGTATACGTACTCGTATGTAAATATCAGAAAGAGAAATATCCGGAGTATGATCTGGAAGGTAAACAGAACGGTCGGTTCGGAATGTCCTTAATTGGTGTTGATCCGTTTGCTAATAATTGAAATTCAGCTGTTCTGATTCGTAACGAAGCGAAGGCTTAATTTTCTCGTTAAATATTTGGCTGTGAAATATTTTTTCGTTGAGAATCTGATAGTTACGAGTTTGGACGTTAATAATGGGTAGGTTTAATGAACTGACGATGCGTTATGCTTCTTTATTTCTACACGTTTGTATTTGTAGCTCATTATGTAACAATTATAAAGCATTGATTGTAATTATTTTTTTATTATCATGATAATTATCTTGCTAAATATACTTTGATAATTATAATTTGATTGGAAAAACAAAAAGCTTGTACTAGCAATGTTACGCCATGTGTATCCGATCACGATTTGCGAAAAAATTATGCAACAGACTAGGTGCTGTTTTGTCTGGATATGAGTGTATTAGAGCAAAAAACAGCAATTATCGATCGTTTAGTTTGAAATTTCCCTCACTAATAAGAATCAGCTTGGATAAAGTCCAGGCCAGTTTTATGATGCGGTAGTATTTCGCATAGTATTAAATACCAATCGAATAATTCTACTTACGAACCTAAGTACCTACTTGTAATGTACTAAAATAGATCCGTAAACCTGCACGTTTTGCTATTTGTTTTGCCACGATTGTTAACCTTTTTTAATCTAGAGTAATCTGTTACTGGCCTTATTCTAAGCTCACTATTTCGTTGTAAAATTGTTTTGTAACGCTGTTGATTACTTCATTATACTTAAATAAATAAATATCCAATAATTATCATGATAATAAAAGAAAATAATTACTTATCTTGATAATTTCGAACCCCGCTGGAAACTGGAAATGATAATTAGACGACCAATTTTGACTTTGCTTTTACGAATGAACTATGAATGGATCAATTCTTTTAACCTATCTTGCTACTTTTATTTAATCAAAGGATCAATTAGTAAATTATGTCAAAATTTTAATGACTGATTGTTTATTTAAATTGGTACTTATTAAAAAATTTAAATCACTTGTAACCCTCTTGGTTTTGAATTCACTGGTCTAAGTTGCTATTCAACCTTCGCACTCTTCTCTCAGAAATAATTCAACCAACCATTTTTAATAATGCACAACTAATTTCATAAAAACTTTATAAGCTATTTAGTACTCAAACCTGCTTGGTAAACCTGGGACGTTATGCATACAGGATGCAGCAGGCCAGATGACATACATACACATACATATTCTCACGCCTGTCTCCCATCGGGGTAGGCAGAGACAACGGAACGCCACCTGCTACGATCCTGACATACCTCTCTAGCTTCCTCCATGACTATATTTTTTTTTTAGGTTACTGACTTAAGGACCTACTAACAATTTTTTTATTAATCTAAGTAATTTTTTTTTTAGTTTAAGATAAAATTTGTGCACTCAAAAATCAACCAAACGGACACCAAACGAACTATTATTTTTTTCTAGAAAGGGTACAATTAATAAAGTAAACATACGGTATACAAAATTTCAATAATAATAATTGTCATCGTCCATTGGAAGATGCTTCGGGCGCTAGTGTTACGTGTACACACTGGCCCCGTCTCACTTACAGGGCACGAGTTGAAGGGCTGGCGCGGCGGCGGAGGTGGCCGAAAAACAAAATACCTTCTGGGACAATACCATTTTATGGGTTTTGGCGTCGAAAGTCTCGGGCCATGGGGACCTAAATGCGCAGGCGCTTTTTATTATAGACCTATCAAATCGCCTGATAGACGCGACAAGACCCAAGGGTCCCAAGGTCCAGGTTCTTTCCTCGCTCGACGGATCATCATAGCCATTCAGTGAGGAAATGCGGCCAGCGTTTTGGGTGGGTACCCGTACGAACCTCGTGGGAGGGTTCCCAGTTCCCACAAAGACCAAACCTGCACCACATCCTAGGTGTGTTTAGTTTTAATTTGTAATTTTATTTAACACAATGTATTTCATTTGTTTGTCAATATTAAAATCATTTAGAAAGAAAGAAAATGTAATTGAAAATTATATTAAAAAAAAGTTATGTTCTGTTCCTCAAGAAGAAACGAAAAAACACATTTTTTCTGGCAAGTTTCCGGGCAAGTTTTTTTCTGGTAGGACCCCAGGTCAACAATATAAATAAAATTGTATATGCATCTGGTCTGGACCACCCTGTACCTCTATAGGTTATTATCTGTATAACAAACCCTATTATGTTGTTCTCAGGAGTCCTCGCAAAAAGAGAGATAATAGTGTACCTATGTTACTACGTCTCGGAAGATGTTAGACAAAGACATTACGAGGTAAATTAATCCTAAAAGAAAAACAGTCTTACTTGCTCATTTTCACCGACCTAAGTACTTAACGACCTTAATATAAAATGACAAGCTGTTTTAGACGTAAAAAGTTCACCAACAAAGAATTTCTTAAGAAAATTATAATGCTCATAATAAAAGTACGATTAAACTGGTATCCTTACTGAAAATTTTGCTCACCCACGTCAGATGAAAATGTGGGTACCAACATTCTAAGCGTAGACGTTATAATAAATATTTCAGAGTTTATTGCTCCTCTTATTTGACGACGGGGGTCTAATGACCAATTTAACGCTTATGAAGTGCAAATTCTCTGTCATACCGTGAAACGAGACATTATAATACCCAATTTCAGCTTCAGAAAGAATATAAATGGGCCACGCACCTGCGGGACTCGGCTCGCTTCCCCTTCGCACTTTTTTCACAGTCTTATTTTAATTTTATCTTCTCACGGATACTCTAATCTTATTCACTGCCGTATATTTAATGTGTTTTTCTGGAATTGAAATACAGCGGCTTGAAAACATGTCTTGTCGCCATTTGTTTTAGATTTTATCTTTTGAAGTGTAGAAAAATTGTGACAACGCTCTACCACAGATTATTTAATAGTTACTACCGTAACAGATAGTTCACTCAACACGGATTTTTCAATTTTCGAACGTTGCGCTTCAGGAACGAAAACTAAAATGAGCCTTATGTCAATGAGCGACGATTGACCCCACAGTGGGGTCAGGCTGTCAAACGTACCTGAGCTGTGGAGTGAGACAGGCCTGGCTCTACTAGTGTTCGAACTGCCACATCATCATTTTTACACGCCAATTCAGTCAACTGCTTCGACCATTATCACATCAGCCGATAGACGTCCACTGCTGCACATAGGCCTCTCCAAAAAGTCGCCAAAACCACGACAGGTCTTGCGCTGCCCTCAACTAAACCAACTACTTAACTATAATAGAAATAAAACTCCTTTGAAGCATCCGATTTTTCCCTCAATTAGGAGAAGCCCCGTGATATTTTAACGATACAGATTTGATGTGACTTACATTCTGTCGGCTCTCTGCAACTTCAAAAGGTCGTGAGCCCACCTTTTTAGACGTCGCCCAATAAAGCATTGTATCGGTTTGAGGTCGCCAATTAATAACTTTCAACCGCGACATTTTACCTACTTAAGCTTGACTTTATTTTTTTCAAGAAAATAACGATTCGAAAATATTATTTTAATAAATATAAAGTATTATAATAAAACAGAAAAATAAGGAAATAAAATCAAGATTCGATTCGGACTGTGTCACGACTTAACTTAACTAAATTTATTCCTGTCACTTTCTAAAATAAGATTAAGAAAAGAGACAGAAAAACAACAGCTGACTTTAGTGCTGTCAAAGTGACGTTACACGCCCAAAATAAGATGCCATCATAATGTTCGCCATCTTATTTAAGCCGTTTTTGGGTGTGTAACGTCATTTTGATAGCACTAAAGTCAGCTGTTGGTTTTCTGTCTCTTTTCTTAATCTTATTTTAGAAATTGACAGGAATAAATTTAGTACCTGTATCACACGTTGGTTCAATAAAAAATTTTGTATTTTTTTTTTTGTTAGTTAAGTTAAGTCGTGGCACAGTCCGAATCGGGGCCAATGTCTGCATACATTTTTAAGATCTTGAAACATAGGTAATTGTGGAATTATTGCGCCATTACATTAAAATGGGTATGGGGGATTTGGGCACAGCTCTCTGATCCGCCAGTTCTCAATATTTCTCCGTGCATAATGTCCTGTAAACAGGGTCCTTCTTAATTAACTGAAGTTTTTTTGATGATCAGACCATAATTAAAAAGCACCAGCTGTCCCATACAATTGGGTCGAGTAGAATTGCAGTATTCAAAAACTGCCGTTAGTTTACCATTAGGATTGAATTATGGAACGTTGTTCTGTAAATTTAATATGTAAGAAAATAGATATACAGCAACCATTTTTTTATCGCCTTCGCAACGTTGGTCCCACAGAGAAAGTTGTTTAGTTTGATGGTCTGATCATCCCCTTGTATGCTGTGTAAGCAAATATCGATAACATTAATTGAACAAAGCCGATCAATCAATTAGGAGATTAAGCACAATCAACTCCCTTATAATTACAGGGTGAAATTGATATCATTAGCATCCTTTTAAACTAAGAGTCTACCCATCAAAATGAACAACTTTTAGGTACTATGGGAGCAAACCGATTGCAGCAAAAAAATAATCAGCTGTTGCATACATTTCAGTCGAGTACGCATTGCGGTTTAGTATAGAACAGTTGACTTTTTTTTGTTGCTCCGATCGGTTTTCTCCCATGGTACAATAATATACTGCGCCTGGTATTCTCTTCCGACCACGTGATTGACCACGTGACTGATACAAGCCTACGTCATCATACCCTTTTACCATGTTTAGCGGTCATTATTTTGTGACGTAGGCTTGTGTCACTCTGGGAATAGAAGACCTTGTTTTTTTAGACTATGGTTTTCTCCCATAATAAAAGTTGTTCAGTTTGATGGGTAGACTCTTAGTTTAAAAGGGATGCTAATGATATCAAATTCAACCTGTATACAGATCATATCGACAGTAAATTGTCTTGTATCGCAGTAAAAACTATTTTTAAGACAACAGTTTAGGTCAACAAAACTTTCTAGATCAACCCAAAAGAAAGTATTTGGAAAATTCGGATTCTTATCCAAGAGACATGTAACACACCGCATCCGGCTTTGGGCGAGCGGAACAGCGATGCAGAGATAGTATGTAATGTATAGCAGCGGAATTTGTACGGAGTTTTGTAACTAACTTTGCCCTTTTGCGTTTGATGAAATTTTTGTGTGGAAGTATTTTTACCGAGTTCGCCCATTTGCTTGGCTTCTTTCTTTGGAAGTTTATTTTGTATACCTATTATTTTTTTAACAAAACTTACTCTGCGTATTTCGAAATGGAATGAAATATGTCTATACCGGTAAGTTTTCCTACCGTTCCGAAATCTTTAGGGGTAGTTCAGACCATCAAACTGAACAACATTAAAACCTAAGTTCCTGAAAAAAAAATCTGCTGTTGTACATTTGAGTCGAGTAGGCATTGCAATTTAGTATGAAACAGCAGACTTTTTTCCGTAGTAGTAAAAGTTATTCAGTTTGATCAAAGTTTGATGGTCTGAACAACCCCTGAAAGTTTCGGAATGGCAAAAATAATATCCGTTATAATTTCCCATAGCAACAAGTAGGTACAATGATGTACTTGTACATGGACAATTTTTTAATGAAAGAGAAAGTGAAAAAATATGATCATCAAAGAAGAACTTGAGTTGAACCGTGAAGGAAAATGAATAGCTTTGTATTATGTCATGACATTTAAAATTTTATTTTGCGATTGAATTATGGAACGTTGTTCTGAAGTCGCATGGCTAGAGGGGTCTCGAGTGGAAGTCCTGCGTCTCGGTTCGCGATTTAGGTGGCCACACGGCTCCGCCATTTTGTAAACTCTTGTGTTTGAACTATAAAACGTTAACTTGAGATTATAATAAACTACTTGACACTGGCAGAATTGCCATTTCCATTAATTAAGAGTACTACCGATCATTTTCCTACGAGATATCTCCACATAACGGGACGTTGGCACAATAATAATTGTGATATCACAGCACGCCATTAAACTAAAAATTGAATTGAACGTTGTTCTGTAAGTAACTCAATATTTAAGTGATGATGATAATAATATTTATATTGTTTTGTATCTTTTATAACACCGCCTTTAGTACAAATTTTTGAAAAAAGAATCCTTCTCCTATGTGAAAGAATTTACTTTTAATGATAAGACCACCAGGATTTTGTATTTTTGTTTCTTTCTCTATTCTATTTTTTTGTTATCTAGTTCAGAATATTGATGTTACATATGGTTATTAAAAAGTTTTAGCAAAACATTAAAAAACGTAAACGTAACTACCATTATACCGTTATTACCTACGGGAAATTCGAAAAAAATCGTTGCCGAGTCCGCAGTATTAAAATAATGGATCCATACATAAGCTTGAGTTAGTTCCCTTTCCGAGAAAGACACGATCACCCTTTAGATAGATGGTAGGGTGCCAGCAGTAAATATAGTCTGAAGCTAACGACATATTTCCGTCCCCACCTTCGATTAAACAGTAAATATTGTCGTACAAGAAATTTTGGGATATTTTTTGTGATGATACTAAAATTTGTATGGACGGGAACAATTTTATGAACAGGTAAAGGTAATGGTAATAATGATTAGTCGTCTTGTTTCATGGTCTTGACTTTAAATTCGGCATCTGAAAAAAAAAACTTTTTTTAGTGATCAATAACAAATATTATACCCACAAAAAATATTAAAATGAAAAAGAAGAAGAAAGAATGATAGATAGTTAAAAAAGTTTAAGCAGAAAACTTAATTGTTCAAACGGTTCAAACGTAATTTTTAGAGAATCCGTCTACGAGACACCCAGTATATTATAAAGACTTCGTTAGAATAAAATTTTGAAAAACGTAACTTTATTGCGATTATAGGGTGTAACAATACACCCTAGTAATACTTAAGGGGGTGCTTCAGACCATCAAACTGAACAACTTTCACTATGGAGCCAACATCGAGAAAAAATAAAAAAAAAACTGCTGTCCCATACATTTTAGTCGAATCGGTACTGCACTTCTGTATGGGACAGGTGATTTTTTTTATTTTTTCTCGATGTTGGCTCCAAGGTGAAAGTTGTTCAGTTTGATGGTCTGAAGCACCCCTTTAAGTATTACTAGGGTGTATTGTTACACCCTGTATAATATTTTGTTTGAAAGATGTGATGTTATAGAGTTTCTGACCTCATTTTTCTCTACAATAACAGCTTCTGATGCAATGGAAGAATCCTAAAAAAAACTTCAGAAAGTTGTCTTAAAATATATGATTTCATTGATTGCTTGATTCTATTACAACCAACGGTACTAGGTGATCAGTCGGTGAGGGTTTGGGCTTGTTTGTATGATAAGTTTTACTTTGGCTAATTTAGTCTTTTTGGCCAAAAGGCAGCCTAGCTGTGACCATTTTACATTTAAAAAAAATTTAAAATATATTTATTACACAAACACACGTATGGTTACATTGTGACTCGTTGGACCTCAACACGGCACTGGGCCAGTTCTAGAGATACCAACGCATTACCTACATAATATGCCGCGGTCTGTTTAAATTAATCTTTAACAATATTTCTATAAATTTTAATTTTGATACAGTAAAAGAGCTTTGAGGTAAATCAGATAAACCATAATTTAATTTACTGAATCCGAAGTGACAACGCCTGACTTACCGGCAAAATTGTCTCGAACAGTCCTTATCAAATACTGATCGGAATTGAATGAAGATCAATCAACGAAAAAGTCTAAGGGCGAAGAGGGAGCGACATGACAATGACATGACAATTACTGTCAAACTGATCATAATAATAGTTTGCTGATTTATTTTGATGCAGGATCAAAGGTACCATGGATCAAAGACTACCCTATTTCACCCTTAGGTGACGTACCAGTTGATTCAGGGTTATGTCTAACTCATTGTTTTAGTAGGTGAAAGGCTACCGGCCCATCACCACTTGTGACGTCATACCATCGTGATAGAAGAAAAAGAAGAAGTACTTTATACTTTAACAATGCTGCAATGGTGACCTTAGAAGGTGTGTTTTATAATTACAGCAAATATTCTGAACGACGGATATTACAAAGACGCGAGTGATTTTAAGTTACAGTGTGTAAAATCCTACTGCAGGACATAGGCCTCATCTGACCAATAAACTGAAAAGTATTTTAATCAACCAGTAAAAGATTGAGGCACTCATTAGGGTAGTGCAACTTCGGTATTGGGAATGATCGCCTAAGTACGACGTTACATCCGGTCAGTCTTTGAATGGGTGACCGTTAACTCGTATTTCATCTCGAGCGCCTTCACTCCATGCTTCAAAAGGTGCTCTCGGATCTTCTTCTTTTCATGCGTGTCAATTGTTCTACTATTGTGTTCCAAAATATTATTGGCTAGTGGTCTCCGTTAGTTCCTTTAGATGGCTGTGGAACTCAAATGTGGAATCAAAAGTGGCTAGGAAATTCTCTGACTGCGAGTTGACCACTAACTTGCCTTCACCAATCCGCACTGGGACTGCGTCGTGGAGTGAGGCCCACTTCCTCTCATATTTATTCAAAAGAGAAAGCTTTTGCCCTGCAGTGGAATTCTACAGGCTATCATCATCAGCCTATCTTCATCCACTGCTGAACATAGGCCTCTCCCAAGGCGCGCCACAAAACTCTATCCTCGGCCTTCCTCATCCAGTCGCTCCACGCAACTTTTTTTAGGCTATTTACAGGCTATACGAGTAACATATTTACTTAAAGTACAGGATCAAGGCAAAGCCGTTGTAGAGCCACTAGTTATAAATAACCTAGTACTGCTAGAGTGAAAAGTTGCGTACACTTTAGTGTTGAGGGGCTGGTGAAGGTCGTAAAACTCCCCATTCGTCCGCTAAGCCGATTACTGTATGTAATCCGACCTCTACGTGACACACGAGCGTTCGCAACGCGTTCAATTAGCTTTTACTATGTCACCGCCTTTTGGGAATAGTGTTGCGAAAGTATGAACTATGTGGCTTTATATCGACCGCGCTAATAATAGTGACATTAGGTCTATCTCAGTGGAATAAGTACCGGCGGGGCGCTCCATTCAAAACGAAGTTCCATCCTAGTTTGAACATTTAGTAAGTAATTGAAGTAAAAAAAAAAATATGTTGCAATACAATCTAGAAACCTATTTATTTGCGGCTGTCAGATTTCCTCTTAAGTATTTAGTTCTCAAGTTATAGTGCGTGGCTCTAAATTTTCCATATATCATCATCATCAGCCTATCATCGTCCACTGCTGAACACAGACCTCTCCCAAGGCGCGCCACAAAACTTTGTCTTCGGCCTTCCGCATCCAGTCGCTCTCCGCTACTTTTTTTAGGTCGTCCGTCCAGCGTGCAGCAGGACGTCCCACACTACGCCTACCAGTTCGCGGTCTCCACTCTAGAACTCTTTTCTGAGCTATGTCAACCACTGTAGTTCTCTGACGTGTTAATTCATTTCTAATGTGATCTCTCAGAAAAACAGCGAGCATATCTCTCTTCATAGCTGGCTGAGCGACCTTGAATTGATGAACTAGTCCTATCGACAGTTTTCCATACATATATCTTAAATGAATTCTAGCAAATATATAAATCTGATAAATGTAAAGCATTTTATTCTAGAACATATTTAAAAAATTCTAACTACCAAAATAAACAAACGGGCTATCACCACGTTAAGAGTCATCTCTCATCTACCACGTAGAGTCATCTACATTTCTGATGCTGCACCTGCCATGATCGCGGGGTGACTGATAAATTGCAGGTAGATTTTCAAACGCAGACAAATCTATCTACAATCTTTCTTCTTCGTTTGCTCTTAGTGCTGTCGGAACTTGAATAGTAACCGTGTTTCTCTCAAAAATACATTAAGTATGTAAGTTGAGGAAGAAATGCGATAACACTGCAGCGCAGTGTTCTTTCACTAATGAAGGTGAAAAAGAGTGGACTTATAGTTCACCGAAAACAATTAATCAACCTATTTTGTCTGTTTTCGAACCAGTTTTTGATAACCAAATTATTACATTGAATATAAATAGTCAAATAACAGTGTAGATACGTTCTTTCCGCAGTGAATCTAACCGTTGAAAAGATGATTCAATTAAATTTTCTCAATAGAAAAGAGGACCAAAGTAAGTTCGATTTCAGATTTATAACCAGTTTTGCAAGAATCGCCATATACCATTTCATCTGAATATACCATCATTTGAAAGGTAATTAATTATAGCAGCGATTTTACCCCATAGATTTTACCCCAAACACCCAAGAGAAAAGATATTGATGAAAAATGCGTTTTTTTTAGATCTTGCTTTCAGCTTGCACTAGGGATGGCCTTAAGGGTTAGCTTTATACCATCAAAAGGGGTACTTATTCAAAGAAAAACGGTAGTTACCTACACAATATTGTGAAATATGAAAATAATGTATTTCATTGCTTGTATCAAAAAGCAAAGAGCATACATACATGCATATGCATACAGATAAGACGACAAATTTTTATGCAAAATATTATTATTTGTGTCAGTATAACAAAACTTTGTACATGCAAATAAAACAAAACATTTATGAAACATTGCATGCCAACTGGGTCCATAACATGGCTACTATTAAATTCCAATACTAAAACTAATCTCGTACACGATATTAGTTTACGCGATGAATTTGTAACGTGTTCTCATTCACATCGTCCGAAACAAAACACGCAAACAAAACAATCGGTCGATGTAAACGGATTACCAGCTTGTAATCCTGTCGCTACACGTGGTGTCTTTGAATAAAACATCGTGTTTGCTCCGCTAGCCACAACATTCAATCCCCCGCTGCAGAATATGAAACGAATGAACCCATTCGTTTGCAGCTTTCAAATGTTTACTTTGGAAAATGGCTTCTTAAGAAAAGCGTTCATTCTTTATAGCCTGTTGTGAGAAATTTTTACTAGCGTGTTTATAAGAAATCATTAAAAAAGACGACCAATTTTGACGCTACTTATGAAATTGATAGATAGATGAAAAAAAAAATGGAACGAAAAAAAAAAACCGTCGAAATTGGTGGACTAATTTTGATTTACAGTTTTAGTTTAATGTTTGGTCTATCGGGAGTAAAGTGAAACGAGACAAAGATAATTTAATTACTACCTACCGACATACGGAAGAGCATCAGTGAAGAGCATCAGGAGAGAGTTATGAAAACTCAATCTTGAGGTCCAGGTTCGAATTCGCACGGATGACATGCCATGTACCAATGAATTTTTCTGATTTAAGTACGTAATACAATGGTAATACCGACTGCTTTCAAACGTTGAAGGATAACATCGTGAGGAAATATGCATACGCTGAAGAAGAAATTCCGATTCGTATGTAAAGTGGTAGACTTCACATACGAATCGGAATTTCTTCTCGTGGTAGACTAACGCGCATACCTGAGGGTAGGCCTGTGCCCGTTGGACGTGGACGTTTATGTGGGCTGTTATAGTGAAAGTTGGTTAGTTTGATAGTCTTAAGCACCCCCTTAAGTATGTAATGCAACCATATCATACTCTAAAAACATAATTACGGTTTAGCTTGCACTCACTGATCTGTTGATCGAAAATTGGTCGAATTTTGCACAATACTAATCGCAAAGTAGTAAATAATTAAACAACATGAACGATAAATTCTCAGCTGTAGAAAATAAATATAACAATTTGGAAAAATTCTTAAATAAACAAGAAATACGCATAGACGGACTTGAAAAACAGCTTCGTAAGAGAAACCTAATGATATTTGGCGTTGAAGAAACAGAAAAAAGTTACGTCGATTTGGAAAATTTAATACTTCAAATAGTAAATATTCACATGAGCATACCCTTACTAAGAGCGGAGATAGAAACAGTTAGAAGACTAGGTAGAAATGATGGAAAGACTAGACCTATAGTGCTAACTCTTACGACAACAGGGAAAAAAATTTTATTGCTGAAAGGAAAGAAAAAATTAGAAAAAACCAACTATTACATCAAAGAAGACTTCCCCCCGAAGGTCCTGGAAAAACGCAAAGAACTTCAACCTGAAATGCAAAAAGCTAGAGACGAGGGCAAGAGAGCTATTATAAAATACGACAAGCTAATTATTACGGAAAATAAAAATAGAAACTCCACTAACAAATACAACAACAAAAATAAGAGGAACATGTCTAGATCTCCAGAAAATATTCAAAGAGAACTCACGAATAAAACGACCCCCTCTCCATTCCAAAAGGCGAAGAAAACTAAAACTGGCATCAAAGATTACATGGCACCAAAAGTTAGTACAGAATAGCATCAGCAAAAGGCCCCTCTCCCAACATGTTTCTCAACACGGCTTGTCACCGCGAGAACGAATGACTACAACCCTCCGAAACAACTCCAAAAACTGTATATATGTACCTATAATGTCAGAAGTATCCTAAAACCAGAAAGATTATTGCTACTAAAAGAGTCACTGAATAATGTGAAATATGATATTATTGGATTGTCTGAAGTTAGAAGAATCGGCAATAACATTATAGAAGATGAGAGCCATATTTTCTGCCACACTGGTGAAACTCAAGGTCATCATGGTGTAGGCTTTCTGATAAACAAGAACTTAAAAAGTAACATATTGAGCTACGCGGGCCTCTCAGAAAGAGTATGTATACTACAACTTAAATTCGATGAAGAAGAACTCTCTATCATTCAGGCTTATGCCCCGACGAAAGAAGCGTCAAAAGAAGAAATCGACTCTTTTTACACCATTCTACGGGAAGCCCAAAGGATGGCAAAAAGAAAAAGCATTTTGATGGGTGATTTTAACGCAAAAATTGGCCAAAGAAAACGCGGCGAAGATATGGTACTTGGACCGTATTGCTACGGTACAAGGAACTCTAGAGGAGAATTATTTATTCAGTACGCAATGGAAAATAAACTAGCAATTATTAATACCTTATTCAAGAAAAATCCAAAAAAATTGTGGACGTGGCTTTCACCCAACGGAAAAGAAAAGAACCAAATCGATTTCATATCAACAAATATTCCAAAAAGATTCACTAACATAGAAGTCCTAAAAAACAAAGTATTCGCCAGCGATCACAATATGGTAAGAGGAACATTCACTCTGAAACACCAAAAGAAAAGTAGAGCAACATTTGCCAACGCACCTAAATCACTAGAAGAACCAACGAACAAGTTAGCGTTCTTAAAAAATCTAGAACATAAAGTAAAACAGCTAAAAACACATGCAAACGAGGATATAGAGCCATATTATGAAGAGTTGGAAACCACCATATTACAAAGCCTAAATTCAGTTGTACCAAAATCTAGTAACAAACAGAGCTTTATATCAGCAGACACAAGAAACTTAATCAAATGTCGATCTGATTTACAGAAAAGTGGCCCTCTTTCCGCCGAACAGAAGAAAAATTTATCGATGCTGTATAAGGCTACCAATAAAAATCTTAGAAAAGATTATGTGAATCATAGACTGGAAATAATAAATAAACATCTTACAGAATCTGGTAGTCTAAAGAAAGGTAATAAGCAACTAAACACGAGCAAAATCTGGATACCCCACCTAAACCCAGGTTCAAATTATAGTCATCCAAACAAGGTTCAAACAAGATCAGAAATCGTAAACTTGGCAACAAATTTCTACAGAGAACTCTATGATCCATCCGAAGGCACAAATGGAGTAGACTCTCGATCATCGTGTATAGAGACAGAACTCGAGAAAGAGACAGAGATGCCAATAGAACTCAAACTGTTTGAAGAAGGAGAGATTATGAGAAATATAGAAAAATTAAAAAGTGGCAAAAGTCCGGGTCCTGATAATATTACAAATGAAGCTATAAAAATTGGAAAAATGTTGCTGGCTCATCCACTTACCACACTCTTCAACAAAATATTACAAGAGAAAAGAGTTCCAAAAAAATGGACAGAATCCAGAATCATACTTCTCTACAAAAAGGGAAACCCATCAGATGTTGGTAATTACCGCCCTATAAGCTTATTATCTTCTTTGTACAAACTATTTGCATCCTGTCTATTAAAAAGAATAGAACCAACAATTGAAGAACACCAACCCAAAGAACAGGCCGGCTTCCGACAAGGTTTCTGTACAACAGACCACATCCACACTCTGACACAAATAATAGAGAAGTATGTAGAGTTCAACCGCACCCTTTACTTGGCTTTTGTGGACTATAAAAAAGCCTTCGACTCAGTATCACATGCGAGCATCTGGAAGGCTCTATCAGACCAGAATGTCCCCAATCCTTATATACATATATTAAAAAACATTTACGACAATAGCACAAGCAGAGTTAAACTAGACCAATTGGGCCCAGTAATAAACATACGCCGGGGAGTCAAACAGGGAGACCCTCTATCACCAAAACTGTTTATAGCAGTATTACAGTCCATAATGGAAAACCTCAGTTGGGAACGAAAGGGAATTCGGATAAAGGACAGATACCTAAGCAATCTAAGGTTCGCTGACGACATAGTCATCTTTTCCGAATCTCGTAAACAGCTCGAGGAGATGATTAATGAATTAATGACTGTAAGCAATAGCATTGGACTGGAAATGAACGCATCAAAAACAAAAATCCTCACTAACAGTGCCCAAAATCCAGTAACGGTAGGTGGCACAGCTTTAGAATACGTTGAAAGCTACATATACTTGGGGAAAGAAATCTCCTTCAAACGGTCCAGAAACGAAGATGAGGTAAACAGAAGAATATGCACATCGTGGCAAAAATTCTGGTGCCACAAAGAGGTCCTAAAGTCAAAACTGCCACTGAAACAAAAGAAAAAGGTAATGGACTCATGCATACTACCCTGCCTGACCTATGCATGTCAAACATGGACGCTGAACAAGACCGTACGAAACAAAATACATACGTGCCAACGTGCTATGGAAAGAAGTATCCTAAACCTTAAACTGAGCGATAGACAAAGAAACGAAGACATCCGCAACAGAACCAAGGTCATTGATGCTCTGCAACACACTCATAGACTTAAATGGAAATGGGCTGGACACGTAGCGCGCCTTTCAGACCAGAGGTGGACCAAGCTCTCAACTACTTGGCACGGTCCGACGGGAACGAGATCAGTAGGAAGACCACAGGAACGATGGAAAGACGAAATTATCAAACTAGCCGGCGAGAATTGGATAGAAAAAGCGCATCAAAGATCTATTTGGATTGAAATGGAGGAGGCCTTTACCCAAAGAGGGGTCCTTAATTAATTAATTATTCATTAATGTTTTATAAGTATAATGTGTGTGTGTGTGTGTAAATTATTAAATTAAATGAAATGTAATGAAATTGAACTTATATATAACGTGATTGAAAAAATGATTTAATTAATGCATGCTTAATGAATTTTATAAGATGATTTGTATAATGAATTTATTGTAATTGTAATTAAGGAATAAAGAGGCTTTATTTTTATTATTATTATTATAGTAAATAATTAATCTCGTTTATTCATCACTAGGAGCGTGTTCAATTACTGGTATCCGTCCCCCAGCGCATGACCCTTGTCAATCAATCAATCGTAACTTTATACTATAGATCCTCTCACTAATTTGTTTCAAATAAGGAAACAAAATAATTAATTGATAAGGTCAGTTTACAATTTATCGCACGTTGTTTCTTTTTAGGCTAAATATGTAGGTTTTCATTGTTAGTTTTAATTGTTGATAATTGAGGATTGTCAATGGCCCCGATTCGGACTGTGCCACGACCTAACTAAATTTATTCCTGTCACTTTCTAAAATAAGATTAAGAAAAGAGACAGAAAACCAACAGCTGACTTTAGTGCTGTCAAAGTGACGTTACACGCCCAAAAACGCCTTAAATAAGATAGCGTACATTATGATGGAATCTTATTTTGGGCGTGTAACGTCACTTTGACAGCACTTAAGTCAGCTGTTGGTTTTCTGTCTCTTTTCTTAATCTTATTTTAGAAAGTGACAGGAATAAATTTAGTTAAGTTAAGTCGTGGCACAGTCCGAATCGGGGCCAATATTATGCTAAAAAAATAGAGCTCTGCTACAAGTGCCTGCAAGACTGATGTGGTAATAATGTTTTTGACCACCTCGAAAGAGATTATTGTCCTGAGTTTGTGTATGTATGTATTAATTATTGGCACATTTACGTTGTTCACAAAGCCATATTTGTGAGATTATTTAAGATTTGTTATTTTAATTGTTTGACAATACCAAAAAAATACAGGTGAAATTAATCACAAAACTTTATGAGCACATTAATACTTAATAAAATAATTTAAAATGTTATTTCCGAATCATAAAATATATTTTGGAAATCAACGTGTAACAGTCATGTTGAGAAGCAAACGAAATCGTTTTATTTATAGATGTTTAGGATTCACAAGTATAATTCGCGTAACACCAAAAACTAAAAGTTATGAGAACGGTCCGGAAGTGTGGAATGTTTGCCCTTGCTATTAGAAGAATTTTCTTCGATACAACTCTAAGGCCGCGTTGAGACGACCCGCACCCGCCCCGCGCCGGCCACGCACTCAACCCGCGCTCACCCCGCGTCCTAAAATGCATTGCTTTCAATTTAAGTCTTCTATGACACGATAATAAATATCGTATTGTATTTTGACGAGCGGTCACGGGGCGGGCACGGGGCGGGTGCGGGCATGGTGTAGGCTGGGTGTGGAGCGGGTGCGGTTCGATCGAACGCAGGCTTAGGCCGCGTTCAGACGACCCGCACCCGCCCCGCCGCCGCCACTCACTCAAACTGCGCTCTCCCCGCGCTCACCCCGCGTCCTAAAATGCATTGCTTGCAATTTGAGTCTTATGACACGATAATAAAAGTCGTATTGTATTTTGACGAGCGGTCACGGGGCGAGCGCAGGGCGGGGTGCGGGGCGGGCGCGGTTGCTCCTCTAAAATACATTACGAGATATAATATTATCGTGTTATAAGACTCAAATTGCAAGCAATGCATTTTAGGACGCCGGGTGAGCGCGGGGCGGGTGTGGGACAGATGCGGGTCATCTGAACGCGGCCTAAAGGATGGGAAAGCTTTTGAATAGGATGTACATTAGGCACAAAATGTTATTCCTTATAATCATAAAACAACGCTATTAATAACATCACTTAAATCCTCTTTTATATAAACCTGTATAATACTTTTCGGTTATTAACGGTAAAAGCCCGTAAACGTTCTTTAAAACAAACATGAAACGGTATTTTCGCTGAGCTCCTAAAAAGATAATTTACCGTATATAACATATACAGACTTTAGCCTTGATAACATTTTACGGTTTCATTACTCTCATAAATAAAAATATATTTCGGAGTAAACGTACCTACAATATCGTGTTTCCAATTTAAAATGATGAGAAGAGAGGCAGCTTTGGAGCAATTCTAACAAAATATTCTCCCATAACTTCATACACAATGAAATTGATTGTGTTTTCTAGACTACAAAATATTTGTGTTGAAAGCTAACATTGTACAACTCAATGTTATTTTGATTGTATGCAAATTTCGAATACCTTGATTGATGTAAGTACTGATTTGAAAATATAATATAATATATAAATAAAATACAACGTGTTAATGAATTAACGCAAAACTAGCAAGTAGTTTGTTTAGTTTCGAGAGCAGAATCCAATTATCATAGTTTCAACATAGGTAATTTTTTTCAAAATATTATATAATTTATTAGTAAAATTTAAAATTTACTGAACCCGATGTCAACCCACCGCACGGACACACTCTTGAACTCTTATTTTGGTAGTAAGTAGGGTTACTTACTACCAAAACAAGATTATAAAAATGTATCCATGAGTACGTCAGCGCTTTCATTCATTGCTGAAATAATAACAAATCATTTTTGCCTCAAAACTTAAAATGTGAATAAATTTAAATTTTTAACTACAAAAATAATGAAATTATTCTTTCAATCGAATTATTTTGTTATAAATCAGTTGGGGTGTATGAGGTTTTGCGCTAATTCATTAACACGTTGTATAAATAAAAAAGAAAAAGAAAATATTAATAAATAAAAAAATGGAATAAAATATAATGTATATTTGTCAAAGAGTTTTTTGCAGTGCTCGGTCAGGGTTTACTTCGGATGTAACGACTCATATAATTATGGTCAAACTTCACACAGGTATGTTTGTTTAACCATCAATTACAACATCTTTAAGACATGTGAAAGCAATAAATGATTATGATTATATCAAAATGAAATTCATCAATTCAAAATAGTTTTATCAAACTATATTTTTGAATTCATCATTTATAATTATAACTCTCTTTACCGCGTTGTTAATTATGGCTGTCGAAAAGATGCGGCCTGAAATTCTAAAATAAACAAAAGAAATAAATATTTCAATTACACAGTACAATGAAAAAAAAATTGTTCACTTCAACCAAGATCTTGTTTATGGTAATCATACATCGTGAATCCATATGAGCCTGTCAACAACATGACTTCTCTGACTAAGAGAACTTTGTTAAACAAATTCGGCTTGCTGTTACAACTACCATCTTTTGTTTTTAGTAAACAATAATAACGTCATTTCAATTATTTTGGTGCTAATTAAGAGAAAATACTTCTTAGTTGGATTGAATTTTTTTCAGTGTACTAAATAAGTTATACCGTAGAATTACATGAAGTAACACGCGCTTACGAAGTGAAAATGGGCACTTTGGTCATTCAATCATAGTCATGAAGTTATTAAGTAACTACCTTGCAGAGATTATCTCTTGTGTTTAGATGGGATACATTGTATACGGTTGCATTATTTTAAGTATATAATTATTTACATCGTTTAAGGCTTTGACTGCCAAATGACCGATAAACAATGGAAAATCATTTGTTATTGTGTTAAGAATATAAGAAAGTTACCAATACATGCAAAACACTGTCAGAAGTTGAATACTTATAAACATGCAGGTTAAAATGCAGACAAGTTTAGATGTTGATAAAAAAATATCCTTCCGTACACGACTATATCCAGGCCTTTTTAGGGTTCCGTACCAAAAGGGTGAAAACGGGACCCTATTACTAAGCCTACGTTGTCCGTCCGTCCGTCCGTCCGTCTGTCTTACCTATTGTTATGTTAACAAATAATAAAAATGTCTAAGAGTTAAAATTTAAGGGGGGTTCCCGATAAGAAACTAGTTTTTATCAACGTTTTTTCTTCACACTCTATCGTAAAAACGGTAATACATACAAGCGTCAAACTTTGTGTGATTATAGAGCAAACTCTACAGAATAACAGCAAATACTAAAAACCGGCCAAGTGTGAGTCGGTCTTGCGCTAAAGGTCCCGGACACAAAAAGTATTTTTTTTCTAAGTTAATAATGTTGTGTTCTGTGGTGGTGTGGTACGGAACCCTCGGTGCGCGAGTAGCCCGACCCGCACTTGACCGGTTTTTTTAATTAATTAATGACAATTCATTAATTCCAATAACGTCTCAATAGTAGGTATATTAACTGATTTCTTTTGTTTACAAAGATATTCCAGTTCCCGTTTATTTTTTCTTTTAAAAGTAGTGAAGTGGAAATGGGATGAAAGACCCTCGGTTCAATTCAAAGGATAATCAAATAGTTTACGGTTCGGAAACATTTGCGTTGTATACAGTTATGTGGGCACAGGTTGATTCACAATGGTTTTTGGCAAGGTTTTTTCTCTTGGCAAGTGATTTGTGATGAAAGGGGATGATAAAGTTGATTCTGTAGTTTATAGCTTTATTTTGATAGTCGACCTAAAACATTTTACTGTACTATAAAGTAGCGAAGCTGTAATAAAGAGTGAATGAAGGAAAATCGATGCAGGTATGTCAGAGCTTCGTGATCTGTACTAGAAGAATTTACGGCTTGTTGTTGAGGTGAAAATTGAGTGGATTTTTCATCGTGAGCTGACTTAACTTGATGACTTTTTAGCTAAAGCATCTTCGATAAAATTTTATCATGCTTAGTTATCATCATCTATGTTAATAAAAGTATTAAAATCGTTCAATTGCTAATATTATACAGTCTACAAAAACAAGGTCTTCTATTCCCAGAGTGACACAAGCCTACTTCACAAAAAAATGGCCGCTAAACATGTTAAAAGGGTATGATGACGTAGACTTGTGTCAGTCACGTGGTCAGTCACGTGATCGGAAGAGAATACCAGGCGCAGTATAATATTGTACCATGCTATAGAAATATATTTATTTATGTAGATATCAACTGCAAATAATAACAATTCTTTTGAGAAATAATAAACATCTTTAAACTAAAATAATGATAAGTTAGTATTGACAAAAATTTATTTTAATAATAAATAAAACGTTAATTTCTAGTAACATTAATATCAAAAAGGTTTTTTGGATTTAATCCTATATTGGTGTGTGAGACCTTGTTTCTGCCAAATTTTATGATTCTAAGTCAACAGGAAGTAGGTACCTAATCTTTCTTATCGTGTGGACATAACCCTGGTGTCAGAGTTTAATCAGACCGCCTTACGGCCTCTGACGTGGTTTTTATGTATCGACTACTACCACCAGAGATGTAGCCGGGACCAACGGCTTAACGTACCATCCGAAACACGGAACCATTTTTCTTTTCAGACAATCAGGTGATTCAGCCTGCAATGTCCTAACCAACTGGGGAAAAACGCACAAAGTGACATATCACTAAATGTCCCCCCCGTGGGAATCGAACCCACGACCTCCGTGTCGAGAGCCTAATAAGTTTTGATACGTGAGTTTGTGAGTTTAAAAACGTGTGACATAAATGGCCGTATCTTTTGAATGCTTTGACTCGTAAGCATGTACACCTCCAAAGGATCGTAGACCTTAATTAATTTCAACTTGATACCTTTTGCCTTTACTCGTTCTTGAGAAATATGATCTTGAGGGACGGAGAAACAGAAAGATCCTACTAGGAACAACGTGAACAGAAACAAAGTGATCCTATTAGGGTTCCTTTTAGTAAAACAAAAAGCTGAAAAAACCAACTTCAGAAGTATAAAAGCACAAAATAATATTTCAGCCTATGAATTTTACATTCGAATCTATAAGAAATTTAATTTGTTTCGTCGAAGTCGCTGTCAAGCCGGTATATAGGTACGATTCGCGACTGGGCTTGCAGTAATTTTTTGGCTTGGCTTGACACCGACTCCAACAAAACAAATTAATTTTCTTATAGATTCGAACGTAAAATTCATAGGCTGAAATATTATTTTGTACTTTTTTACTTTTGAAGTCGGTTTTAATTTTTGTGTAAAAAATTTTTTATTTCGTAATTTTTATTGATTTAATATATTATTTCGACTCAGATATCAGTTATACACGCAAAGGGTACATTGAAAAGAAGCAAATGGTTCAATCGCAGACGATTTGCTATCAATTTTTGAGGAGTTATATCATGTAGCTCCGAAGTGCGTCATCAGAACATCATAATATTAAAATGGGACTACCTAGGGAGTGTACTCTTTCAAACAAAAAAAGAATTTTTAAAATTGGTTCACAATTGACGAAAATATCGGTGAACATACATAAAAAAAAATACATACAGCCGAACATAGAACCTCCTTCTTTTTTTGAAGTCGGTTAAAAAGGAATTGTTTGCCATGCAGCTTTTCAAATAGACGAGAACCAAATGGACAATATCCTAAATTGTCCTTTTCTGTATCTAAGAGCAAAAGACAAAGTTCTCTAACCTAACTAGACACGTGCATAGCTCAAACAAGTTATCCGGTTAGTTTCTGCCAACGCGACAAATAACTATGCATGAAACAACAGAACGCATGCACAGCCAGTAACTACAAATTGTTTAGGCCAGTATTACCATCTTTATTAGCCGAGAGTCGGCGTAATTTGTCCGGGAGCCGGCTCTCATATTTCCCGGCTGGGCTTTATTTAGGCGGGGTCATTAGCATAATGCTGCATAACCGTTCGCGTTCCCGGAGTCTCGTTCCCCTGGACAATATTCTGAACTGTGCACTTTGTTTCGCTGCGCTATATTTGTTGTTCCAGGGTTGATTTCTTTTTTAAGTTTTAGCGTTAGTATTTTTTAGGATTCCGTATCCAAAAGGGTGAAAATGGGGCCCTATTACTAAGCCTACGTTGTCCGTCCGTCCGTCTGTCCTACCTATTTAGGACTTTTGAACCGTAAGAGCTAGATAGTTGACATTTTCACAGAATGTGCGTTATTACGGCGGATTTGTTAACAAACAATAAAAATGACAAAAATTAAGGGGTGCCTCATACAAGGAACTAGTTTTTATTAACGTTTTTTCTTCTCGCTCTACGGTAAAAACGGTAATACATACAAGTGTCAAACTTGGTGTGATTATAGAGCAAACTCTACAGTATAACAACAAATAATAAAAAACGGGCAAGTGTTAGTCGATCTCGTGCTAAAGGACCCGGAGTAAAAAAAAATTTTTTTTACTTTAATATGTTGTGGTGGTGTGGTACGGAACCCTCGGCTTCGGTGCACGAGTAGCCCGACTCGCACTTGACCGATTTTATTCTGTTTTAGCTATTAGTGGATCTTTGAATAAACTATTATCACAGATTATTCGATAATTACTACTGTAACAGATACCGCACTCTCCAGATTGTGCCTTTTTTCTAATTTCGAACTTTGCGCTTCAGGAATGGTAAAATGCGCCTTGTCTATTCGCAACAGCCTGTATTGGGATAAATATAAAACACACTATATTTCGTTTAAAAATAAAACATGATTTTGATTCCGTAGAAATATACCAAAAAGGTCTTGAAGATTGTTAAATCTATGTCTTCATTGTGTCTTTAATAGACATTGTTGGCAAGCGAATCTTCACTTTACCAATTATGATTTCAATCGTATTTTCAGAATTAATGAACTTATTGTTTCTAAAGTAAACAGTGTTAAGGCGGTTGCAGAGGGGTCAATTTTATACAAAACTTTGACGCACAATACGCGTAGACGGTATTAATATAAATTAAGTAACTTTGTATGTATCGAAAAATAGTTTAGAAAATCTAAATGTATCAAATAACATTTGCAAGTTATAATATAATTACGAAGATCATAGTTCGAAGTTTTCATACAAAATTTTCAAAGCTTTATATCTTCGTAATTATATGTATAATAAATTGCAAATCTTATTTAATACGCAACATCTAGATTTTCTAAACTATTTTTCCATATATAATATATTACTTTTATTAATTCCGTCTTCGCGTATTGTGCGTTAAACGTTCGTATGGACTGAAACCACCTTAAGTCATTTCTAATATTTTTGGGAAACGTCATTGAAATTATTGTCCAAATTCGGCTTTATCATTATTTACACCTTCAGTAAAAATATGAAGCTATAAGAGATGGTATTTTTCCCCTTGCTACCGTTTCAAAAACCAATAAAAGGGTAAATAATAATCCGCTGCGAACTTTTGCAATAAGGCTCTTATGGGATTAATTCATATCCCCATACCATAAGTTACGAGTCGATATGAAAGTTTTATACGTTCTGACTCTAACGGTTGGCCCTGATTTAGTAGGGGTTCGCTTATTAAGACGATAGGCGGACTGAAATGGTAATTTGGAGAATAGGTCACTTTTCCGACTGTATTGCAGGGTGTAACAAAACACCCTAGTAATACTTAAGGGGGTGCTTCAGACCATCAATCTGAACAAGTTTCACTGTGGAGCCAATGTCGAGAAAAAATAAAAAAATCCGCCATCCCTTTGCGGAGACCTTTGCCCAACAATGGGACGAAATACGTTAAAAAAAAAATCCCATACATTTGAGCGAGACGGTACTGCAGTTTTGTATGAAAGAGCGGTTTTTTTTTTCGAAGTTGGCTCCATGCTGAAAGTTGTTCAGTTTCATGGGCTGAAGCATCCCCTTAAGTATTCTTAGGGTGTTTTGTTACACCCTGTACATATTTACAAAAATGAACATATTTATTGAAATCTTCGAAATCAGCATTTCGTATTCCCCTATTTTCTCCTCCAAAACTAAACCGATTTTAATAATTCTTTCAAGAATAATACGAGAAAAACTTTGGCTATATCTATATGTTCTACTTTTTTTGTTTATATTCGTCAAATTTGTTTGCTGGATATCAGAAAAGGGACGGGAAAATTTGTCATTTTCGAAGGTCCCTTAGTTTTTCCAGTAATTAATGCAAAAAAGCAAAACATAGGGACATAGCAGAGGTAACATAGATTGTATGGTACAAAAATATTTGCTCTAGTGTCATTTTCCAGGGAGGAAACAGGGGAATACGTTTGTATGGAAAAACGGTACCCGCGTATCCTCTTAATGCCTTTACGTAACATGAAGGGTCATGCCATGTTAGATACTCTTTCTTATACTGTGGCCATGTCATGATTAGAGATGAAGGTAAGACAAACATACTAGTTGAAACTTTTTATTAGACGCCTCGGTTGGTGTAATGGTTACCACGCCTGCCAAATCAGGGTCCTGAGTTCGAATCCCGGGTCAGTCATGGATGTTATGTTTGTTTTGTCGTTGTATGGTTTTTCATAATAAAAGCTTTATAGCTTACGTTTTAGATCAATGTGAATGTTACTTTTTTTTAAATTAAAACCACCGAAAATTCCCCAAAACATTCGTTTTCTTTTCACTCAAAGTTTTACTGGAAGTTTTTCCATGCCGACTTATTTAATTTTTTCATAATTGTTGTGTGTACAATAAAGATAAAGAATCCAAGAATCAATAAAGGAGACAATAAAGTAGGTATAATATTAGTTTTTATTATTTAAAAAACTTCGTCAATCAACAAGCAAAATAATCGTTTAGAACAGAATAGCAAAAATGATATTATATAGGTTCAATTGATTTACGACAATTACAAAAAAAATCTTTAAAAAAAACTAATAAATTGACAACCTAGAATCTAACGGGGTCTTACCGCGTTTTGGTATTTATGAGTTCCTGATATTAAATAATAACCGCGTAACTCTCAAAAACTGTATTAATAATTGAAATTGACATTTTAAGTCGAGTAAGATTTCTTTTTGCTCAAAGTAAGATAAGAAAAGTAAAATGAGGAGTTAAAACACATTAAGGGAGAAGTCTTGGAGTAAGGCGCTTAACATTGCAAGTTAGGAAATCTGTGCGGGCGAAAGATACTTAATACTTGGGGAATGGCCCACTATCCACACTCTCTGTACTGTTTGGGAATTTCGCCAATTTCACATCAAGAACAAGATATTTTAGCATCAATTTGTGTTGCAATTAAGCTCTATTTTATTTCAAATTGTCTTTTACAATCAGATTATCTCGCCTTTTGTTAATTTTAGTTTTAAGCTTCACTTTCTGGTAAAATGTATAACTTAGTTTAGATCATAATTTAGTTTATTTATAATTGTGTATAATGTGTTGTCCGTATCCATCTCAATAAAAATTTAATAAATATTTTAAAAATAGTCGCAACATAAAAAAAAAAAATTTTTTATCCTGTTTCGTCCCATTGTTGGGCAAAGGTCTCCCCCTAGCTTTTCCAGCCTTCCCTATCTTTTGCCATCTTTGCCAAAAAAATATTAAAATAAAAATAAAATTAAATAAATAAATGTTAATTGAGCAGAAAAAACTACAGAAAGTATAATGAAGCCCCGAACCCCAAGCACAGCCCCAAGGATAAAGAAAAAAAAAATAATATTACGAATTTTTTTTACGTTTGCAGACTACTATGAATTATTATTTTTATTGAACTTATTACTTACTGTTGCAGTAGTTTTGAGTAGTTATTGGTACCAACAGCATTTTTCATGAAATTGCTTATTAGTATAAGCTTTCTACAATAAAGTTTTACCTTATTGCAATTAGATCTTTTTAAAATTTAAAGCCGCTTTTGAGTTAATAGAAGAGCTACTGACCACCTAAAACGTCAATACGGGTGAGACCTTTGTCAGTGTTGCCACTTTAGCCACTTCTTGGCTAGATATAGCAACATTTTCAAACTAGATAGCTGCAAAAAAAATCGGTGGCTAAATATATTTTATATCTGGTGTCTTGTAGACCTTGTGAAGCACCAGATATTGACACTCACGTCCGTTTATATTTTGGAGTCATGTAAATTCGTCAGGAAAAATATGAATTTGTACTCCCCAATGATCAATAACAGAAGAAATAATCGAAATTTAAATAAATTATTTAGACCTTCCACAAAAATGTACCTTGTTTCTTCTAGCCCCCACCACATGGTAATTAAAATATATAACCACATTCCAAATTCTATAAAAAACATTGAAAAACTCAACATATTTAATAATCACCTTAAAAATTTTCTTTTGAATAAATCCTACTATAATATTTTAGAATTCTTTGACGATAAACTAGATACCTAGATGCTTCGATGACTCTACGACTAGCAATTAATTTTGACTTACGATGTTACTTATTAATTTTAATTTTTTCACTATCTTTTTAACATATTAACATTATATAACGTTGACATTGTGATTTGAATTAACTGATACTGTGATTTTTTATTGACTAATTTAATTATTAATATGATGACAACTAGTAGCCCTTTACGTTTTGCTGTGCCCTTACAGGGCGTCACCTGTACCTACTTTATATTATATAACATCCAAATAACTTGTGACTTGCAAATAAATAAATATGAAATATGAAATATATGCTTCTTTTTTCTAGACACTTTTTGTTGTTATAATAAATGACAATCTATGGCTTTTCTCACCCAAACGCAGTATATTCGACAAACGGAGGCTATTTTCGACTATGAACACTGTAACACATAAACATAGTATGGATTAAAATAACTCACTCTAAGTTCCATATTTATTCTATAAAATTATAAAAGAGCAACATTTTAAGGAATAAATGATTGAAAATCCATTTTATGCACGTGTTTTTTAATTTATTTTGTTCAGCCATTTTTATCTACTTTAGCGACATTAAAATTTTCCGTTTCTAGCCACTTTCTGGATACGATTTAGCTACTTGCTCCGAAAATAAGGTGGCAAAACTGCCTTTTTTATAGGTACTTACTTACTTTTTGTATGCTTCAGATAATTAAAATGAACAACTTTCACAATGGTACCAACATTGAAATAAAGATTAAAAAATCGGATATTTAATACAGATTTTGGTCCATTGACTGTTTCTATAAAAAAATAAAAATAATAAAATATTATTTATTGACCAAAAAACAATGTTTAGGAGGGACTTAAGGCTGATTGGTGCATTATTGGTTACTTAATTAAAGGACCTCTGGTCTCCAATCTAAATTACCAAAAATAAATTGGTAATTTGTCGTTTGGAGTACAGGTGTTCCGACGTACGTGTACAGCAGCCTCATGATATATTGAGATGTAATACTTGTGACTTATCTCCTTTATGATCAGGATGTAGGTTAGAGTTAATACTGATTAAATAGTTATACAAGGATATTAATTGGACATAGAAAAAGAATAAAAATAAGAAAAATATAAGAAAAATACTGTTTCAAATGCGCGCGTTTGTGTGTGCGTGTGTGTGTTTATATGTGTGTGTGTTTTTATGTGTGTGTGTGTGTCTATATGGAACAACCATTTTTTTTCGCGATATCAATACTGGTCCAATAGTAAAAGTTGTTCAGTTTGATAGTTCAAAGTACCGCATTTAAGTTATACTTGAATACACTTTATATTTCGGTACTTCCATACGCCGCCGAAGGTAACCGACTCTACCTTGCTATATTCATCCAACGCTTGATGCTCATCGTTGTAAACCACAAATAGCCTCAAAGGGCCAGTAACAGGTTAGTGTGACCAATTTGGTCAGCGTACGCCTAAATGTATGTCACAGTATAAATCGCTCTTATTCATTCATTCGGCTTGATTAAATATATTTCTATCGCTGTCACAAATTTTTGAAAAACTTATTTAGCGGCGTTATGCACTTTTTGGGATGGGTAAAAAAAACTCGCGTCAGGACCGTGACGTCACCCTGATCGAAAATTTGTAAACTTTTCTTTCTTGGTCTATGTGCCATTTTCATAAAAAAATTGTCCAAAGACACTGGAAGCATGGCTCACAATCATGAAAATTTAGCTGTTAGATCGAAAGTGCTCCATGTTTTTCTCGATACCCTAATTTTAAGAAACAATTTGTTGATTCATTAAAATGATTATGATGGTTTATCCAAAACTTTTAACTAACGTTAAGTAGGTAATTATGGATTAATAATAATTAATTATGATAGATTTAATATGAAAGATGTTTAAATACTTTGAATTCATCGACTTTTTGTTCATCTATGTATAAGAAACTAACTGTTTCGGTGCTATTGCGTATTTATTGGTAGTTAACATGTTATCCATTGGCAACACCTCCTGTCAGACATGATGCAAACCATAGACGAAGAAACAACACTTTTTACCATAGACGAAGAATTTTTCGCTACGTTGGTAAACGGAATTTTAGTGTAAACGGGTATGAGATAGCGATAGTAATAAAATCCCATACAATTTATATGAAGTGACAAGTCGGAGTCAGGTGGGGTCAGTACAAAAAAGTGGTTACGTCGTCGATAAGAACAGCAATAAGGTAGCGATCTCCTTTTTTAACTAGAGCGAATTTGCTATGTGCATCTCTTATTGAGTCAATATGACTAGAAATTCTAGTAAGTACCTTCTCTTTCTACACTTTTTACGCTCAATGTGACGGGTTTTTCTATACTTTTAATATTGCCATCTTTCGTTTCACTAGTCTTTTAAAACGCCTCATTACTAAAATAGTACCAGTGAAACATCCAAAACACGAAAACAAGTAGATCACGTGTCACATTTCACGGCTCTATTTAGCAGACGAGTCTAATTACCATAATGCAACATTGGGACGAGCACGGAGCTTTTGATTACATTGCTGGCCGTCGCAGTGAATGCAAATCGCGTTGGAGCACAATGACAGAATTCTACAGCGAATTGTACGGTTTTGTGATCTGGCGCTTTAAGTAACTTTTTATGTCTTTAAGAAATATGAAGAATGTTAATTAAAGTACTCTTGTCTCCGTTATGGAAGGATATTCAAATGGATTGAGAGTTACGTACTTTAGTTTAAAAAAAAATCTATTTTTTTTTCGATTCGAAAAGTTTAGTACCGTTTATTAATTTTAATACAATTTACAAAGTATAGAATTATATGTGTTAACTTACAATGGGGTGCTTCAGACCATCAAACTTAGCAATTTTCACTATGAAGACAAAACAATCAGCTGTTCCAAAGAAAATTTCAATAGTTACTCAACCAAAATGTATTCTAAAACAGCAGATTTTTCTTTCGCGATTTCAAAGTAGGTGCCTTAATAAAAGCAGTTCAGTTTGAAGGTCTGTTTGATATTTAATGATTTAAATGTTACACCCTGTATAGAGTTGATTGGATAAAAGGTGTCCATGAGTAATTTATCAACAAAACTTTAGTTTTAACTGTTATAATGAAATCATTAAGTAATTCGTTAATTTACTTTTTCAGCGTGAAACGAGATATTTCAAGTAGATATTGAATGATCTTATGGAGGTGCTACTGGAAATGTTCCTCCATTGAAACGTGAAGTACTTTCGCCAGGCTAGGTGTGATGCCTGGGGACCTGCCGGGGTCCAACAGTTCTTAGTTGGACCTTGTATATGTATCGAATCTCTGTGATTATTTCTCTTGCGCGATTTATGTCTCGCATTCGATTGTGAACCTTATGTGTTACGTATTTACGATGAATGTTGTCTTTGTATGGAGCATATTTCCGAGAGCGACGGTATCGCCATCTGTTGGCATCTTTGCTATAACTTGTGGGTGCTGACATCTGTAGCAAGTCCCCACAATCTTATAAATTATGCAGAACAGCGTAATGATTCAAAATGCAAATCTCATAATCCAAATCTAAAAACAGCACTCATGGAAAACATATTTTACATTTTATTCGGTGTTTTTCTAAAACATTTCCAGGTTTGCAATCGTTTGTTAAAATTGTCTAACATTTTCTTTTCATCTAACAATCTTGTCGATCAGTTACTGTTAGTTAGTCCCAAAACCAGCTGAAATCTGAAGTGCATTCCGAAACTCTACTAAATAAGTTATCCTGGTTTCCAAATCGCTTCACTCGATTGAGTTACAGTTCCTATTAGTGTGACCAGACGTCCTATCTCAATTTTAGTATTTCTATGAAAGCTATTTTTTATTTTAGTTAAAAGATTTAAAGCCACTGCTAATGTTTTAAGAAATACCAATTTGTCATTTCTTAAAACATAAGCAGATGGTGATATACAGGGTGTAACAAAACACCCTAGTAATACTTAAGGGGGTGCTTCAGACCATCAATCTGAACAACTTTCACTATGGAGACAACGTCGAGAAAAAATAAAAAAAATCTGCCGTCCCATACAATTGAGTCGAGACGGTATGTTGTTGGGGGATGGTGGCTCCATAGTGAAAGTTGTTCAGTTTGATGGTCTGAAGCACCCCCTTAAGTATTGCTAGGGTGTTATGTTACACTCTGTAGATAGACAAATAAGAATAATTTGCAATTTGAAATATTATCCCGGATTTGAAAATTCACATCACACACCGACCAAACTTAGTTCCATTTGTGTTTTTCCCGGTAAGAATCGGAGACCAAAGGCAAAGGACTAAAACGGCAGTCACATTCACTTGACACTTCGTAGCGTCCTTAAATCTAGATAAATGTTCAAAATTTTGCCGATACATAGTTTTTGACCAAAACGGTCCAAAAGGAATACAGTTGTGATATTTTGTATGCTATGTTATCAATTGACGACCCGGTTGGTGTAATGGTCGCCACACCGGACTGCCAACAAACCAGGGTCCTGGGTTCGAATCCCGGTTCGGTCATGGATGTTATATGTTTGTGCCGTTATTGTATGATTCCCATAACAAAAAGCCTAAGGCTTACCTTGGGATCATTAAAATGTATGCCTGTGAGCGTTATTTATTTATTTTATTTAAGTATCATTATCAGTTCAAACAAAAAATGTGCATGACCTTGAAATGCCACTGGGTAATTTCGCTTTGTTGAGAATGATAAGTAATATGCATAAAAAAATGATGGTATAATTTTTCTTAAGGAATGAACTAAAAACCATACAGGGTGTAACAAAACACCCTAGTAATACTTAAGGGGGTGCTTCAGACCATCAAACTGAACAACTTTCACTATGGAGCTAACACCGAGAAAAGATTAAATAAATCTGCTGTCCCATACATTTGAGTCGAGCCGGTACTGCAGTTTTGTATGAAACAGCTGATTTTTATTGCGCGATTTCGAATTTGGCTCCATAGTAAAAGTTGTTCAGTTTGATGGTCTGAAGCACCACCTTAAGTATTACTAGGGTGTTTTGTTACACACTCTAGATATAATTATTACAATATCTATACTAAAAACCGTAAATATTAAACTGTATTTTTGATGCAGACCATAATCAGCTGGTAAAAGTAAGCCAACTTTTTATGTACATTCGTATTTTAACCTACACTTCTTCTTGCCCTTATCCGATTTTTTGGGGTCGGCGCAATATGTGTCGTCTTTCTCCATTCCTCTCTTTTAGCCGTCATTTCTGCGTTCACTCCTTTTATGTCATCTTTCACACAATCATCTAAGTATCTTTTCTTTGGACGACCTCTTTTCATACCGCCATCCACATTCATTATTTTAACTTGTGAGTTCTAAAATCAAATATCCAATTTTAGTAACCAAACCTGGCCACCCCAGATCGACTTGTACCACGTCAGTCTGTAATTAAATGAGTCATGCGGACATCCCCGGAAAGTTTGTGTTTCGAACATATTCCCACATCACTAGGGTTGGGCTTATAAATGTACATGCCACTTTATTGCAATTAGTTTTGGCTTTGGCGTAAAAGAGTGCTTCATAAGGTAACGGTTGGAAAAAACTGGTAGTGATTTTGCGTATGATTTGTGTACTTGCCAGCTAGTACTAACTATGAATTTTCGCACTCTTATGTTCTCGTGATGCTTACGTTTTAGTGTACAGTCACCAGCAGATATATCGTAGCAAACAAGGTGGTCAAATATTTCTATGCAGTTCTAATTTTCAATAATTTCTTTACTCATAGTCAATCAAAAATATAGGAACGCCGAGAACATCAAATATATCGACGCATTCATGGTGGCCATAAACATCTGAACAGTTTCGGATAAAACTCCGTTGTTTTACATGTTAATTTTAAATAACATTGTAAAGAAGTTATTGAAAATTCGCTGTTCAGATATTTATGACAAAATACACGTTTAGATATAATTGGTAACATTGACTGTAAATAATTTAATGAAAATTAGCACTGCTCAGAAATATTTGGACACCTTGTATGCTACGATATATATCTGATGGCGACTGATGGCGACAGATCAGCCTACCCATAGTTCGACCTTATGTCCATGAACATAGAGGTCAACTATGGGTAGGTTGATCTGTCACCGTGTGTACTATGTTAAAGCTTATCAAAGGTTCCACATCAACCCACTGTTGGTCATAGGCCTCACTTTTACTGTGCCATTCTCCACGGTCATGTACTAATCTGCTCCAATGCGAACCCGTCACTCTCACAATGTCATCAGACCAACGTGCTGGTGGTCTGCCTACCGACCTCCGTCCCTACCTTGGCCATAACAAAACACCCTAGTAATACTTAAGGGGGTGCTTCAGACCATCAAACTGAATAACTTTCGCTATGGGTCCAACATCGAGAAAAATAAAAAAAATCTACTGTCCCATACAAAACTGCAGTACTGACTCGACTAAAATGTATGGGACCGCTGATTTTTTTTATTTTTTCTCGATGTTGGCCCCATTGTGAAAGTTGTTTAGTTTGATGGTCTGAAGCACCCCCTTAAGTATTACTAGGGTGTTTTGTTACACCCTGTATTGCCTTGGTCCACCGGCCGCCGTCTTCCCGTTTAGTCAAGTGTCCTACCCATTTCCACCTAACTTACACTTACTATTTACATCTTCGACCTTGATTCATTGAATCATACGTGTCAAAAATATTAAAACAATAACTGGCCAAGTGCGTGTCGGACCACGCGCAGGGTAGGGTTCCGTAGTTGCCCGTCACAATATAATATGGACTTAGAAGAAGACTTTTTGTTTTATACTATTACGGTTTAACGGGTAATAAAGTCTAAAAAGTACATTTTATAAGTTAGTCAACTATTACTCGGAATCTTGTAAAGCCTACTTAGCGGTGATAGTTTTCCTTTTAAATTGGTTATACTCGTATATGCTATTGCCGTGAATTTTTTCACATCTCCAACTACAACCTGTTTAGCTGAGAGGGCTGGGGGGGGGACACTTGACTCTTACCAAAATTTTTGCTTTGAAGCTTAATATTTCGCTAACGGATCCCTAAATCGAAAAATGGTTTTCCCAAACCCATAATATTTTGAAAATACCTATCCAACGATACCCTACAACGTGGGATAGACGAGAAAAAAAATGTCATCCCCACTCATGTCATGTCATACACACGCGTGTTGGGAAGGTACCATAAAAAAAATATTTTTCAAGATTTTATTTTACCACTTTGTCGGCGTGATTAATATTGTATACCCATGCCAAATTATAGCTTTCCAGTACTAAGCGTCTCTGAACTAAGCCGCGGACAGACGGACGGACGAACGGACAGACGGACGGACATGGCGAAACTATAAGGGTTCCTTGTTGACTTCGGAACCCTAAAAACGACAGAAGGACATGTCAAGCAGTAGGTGATAAGACCGCCTTATTTTGTATCTTCTGTATCTCCAGCGCATTCTTTTACACTAAACTTTATTTTTGCTGTAAAATAAAGTATAAATTCATTGATTTACCTTCACTGTTCCCAAACACGCAAATTCTCTACACAAAATAAAATTTATTTTTTAAAAATTTACACGAATAGCCACAAAACATACATAGAACCAATAACGCTGATTACTACCAGTGTACATCTGTTTACTACATCGAAAAAGCGTAGATTTTTTTAATCTACCAAATTGAATTTGGCAATTTTTCTCTACCGAAACTGTTCAGGGTGGCAGATGCGGGCAATGTGCGGTAGCGGGCTGAAGGGACGCGTGAGTGCCGACAGTGACTCTTTTTATTTCGTCAGCATTATGTACTGTGAAACTGTATTTGAACTGCAATGCAGAACAATTTATAGGGATTTCGTGAATTGCGACGTTTGAGGACTTTGTTACGAGATTGGTTTTGAATTGGACTTTGCAGCTTTCTATACATTTGGTTTTTCGGGACTTTAGTGTTGGGATTTTGCTTGTTATTCATTCATGTAACTATTGTAACTCGTTACTTATACGTCCTATGGAAGTGGAATTGTCGATAAAAATCATCTGTTTCATTCATTTTGGTTGAGTAGCTATAATATACATTTTCTATGATGAACAGCAGATTTTTTTTCACGATTTCAATGTTGGCTCCATATTGAAAATTGTTCAGTTTGATGATCTGAAGTACCCTGTTGAATATGTAACGCATTTAATTTTACAGTCTCATTTGAAAGACGTCATTTTTACACCCTCCCGTACCGCCCCACTTTCACAGGAACCAACAAATGCACTATGAGTTTATAAGTGGAAATATTAAAATTATGGGATTAATAAAGCTATTTGTCATTGACTGAGTCGCAGCAGTTTATGGTAGTTATAAGTACTTTATAATAAAATATCTGACCAGCACGTCTAGCATGCCACCCACGACATAGCGTTTAAACGAGAAAAACTTCATGCGCGCTCTTTCTGGCCTATGCAATATAATAAAGATGGAGGAACATTTCGATTTTTATCGTTTTCTCGGGGTAGCATGCGAGGCCTACTGATAAGAAATATGTTGTGAATATTTAGTATAAGTACTTATATGTAGAATTTGTTGACAGCCTTAAATAAATAAAAAAATAAATAATAGTTTATGTCATCAATTCCCTCGATGCTAGAATAATTACGGATCCATCTTTTATGTCAGGTAGGTATCAAATATTACTTTATCATATTATACGATGATATGATCATGCAACACCATTTATGAGGTGAAACCAGTATAAAAGAATTCATTAGAAGATTGACGACCATTTTACAGCGAATACATCTTCGTACGATCATAAATTTACCTCAACATTTTCAGTAAAAATACAAGCGAAAATACACTTTCTGGTTAAAGTAAATGCACGTATACCTCGGTAATATCGCGAGAGTCTATAAATTTCTCACAGATGCGATCTATGTGTTGTATCGGGGGCTTAAAGTGCATTTCTGTATTAGCCGAAAAACGTCACGTACGAAGGAAAACTTGTATGGTATGAAAACGTGCATCCCATTTTATATTTCGATGTAATTGACGATTGGCGAGTTGAGTTGCATGGTTGCATGCTTACTGCATTGATTGGCAGAAAATCGCACTGTACAGATCGATATGGAAGAGTTTAGGAGATATTTATATATTTTGCTTGGGATGCAACAGAGTAAGAATTAGGAATTATTATAAAAGCCAATGACTAAAAATGGCGCCTTTTTTCTTTTCGCTTCTTTTTTTAGAGCGGCCATCAATCAAACTTGAATATTATAGCTCAGAATAAAGTTACAAACAAGACTTTAATAACAAGTATATCTCTACACTCAGTCCGGATGGAGATATAAAGGCTTGAAGTGAACGTAATGAATATATTTTCAACTTCAAGCCTTTATATCTCCGTTCAGACTGAGTTTAGGGATATACATTAGAATAGAATAGAATAGAATAGAATTATTTATTTCATATTATCAAATTCATAATTACATGTAAATGCGTTACATAAAAAATAAAAATGTCAAAGGATAATATGATCGTCAAAAATAAAAAATAGAAAATAGAACAATAAAAATGTCAACATCACTAATACAGAGGGTAACAATGTCAAATAAAATTAAATAACAAGTTTTGTTTGTTGCTTTATTTTGAACTAAAATATTTAAGTTTGGTTGATGGCTGCGCTAAAAACAACGTCAAAAAATAAGGCGCCAACCTTCCATACAAAACCTGCATTGTCTTTTGTTTTTTGTTTGAAATGTTGGGACAACTGCTAACATACAGGCCCTGTACCCGGACTTTCGATGTTTGATATATCGCCACTGTTTCGGTCCCCTCTTCATGGTAATAGAGTTGACATTGGAACGAAAACATTCACGCAATGGCGAGGTTCGAATGTGCGGGTAGAGACCCTGGTTGTACGTATATTCGTATCAAAGACAATCAACACACAGTTGGAAAGCTTACGTTAGTGGTTAGATTCTTCTTCTCTTCCTGTTACCCCTACGTGGGATATAGGGCTCGGATGATAGCTCTCCATCGGTTGCGATCTTGGGCAGCGCTGTAGATATCCTCCCAGGTCATGTTGAGACTTTTAGCCTCTACTTCCACAGAGCGGCGCCAGGTTGTTTTAGGGCGTCCCCTCTTTCGTTTGCCTGGTGGGTGCCATTCTAAGGCTGTCTTGGATGGGTGATCGTCAGGCCTCCTTAATACATGGCCTAGCCACTGCCACAGGTGCCAGTGGTTAGATTGAACACAACATAACAGGAACAGTTAAAAATTAATTGGACCGAGATTTTTAACTGTAAAGAGCCAATCTGCACTGTAATTATTTTTGAGTTTGTTACAAGTCATCTCTTATGTATGACATTTCCATTCAAGTTATCGTCTCTTCTTCGGGATTCTCTTCATTATTTTCTTTTCTGGTTAGCAGACTGTGCTACCTAATTAATATCTATTATCTTTATTTCGCCAAACCAATCAGCTTAACTTATACAGGGTGTAAATTTAAATGCGTTTTATATGAAAAGGGGTGCTTCAGATAGTTAAAACTGACAAACTTTCACTATTCACACTGAAAAAAATGATCAACCAAACTAGTGTTAAATATATAACCAAACTTTAGTGACTTCCAAACTGTTTTGTAGCACATAATCAAACATTTGGTTAAAAATAGCAAAACGTGTTGTTATTTATAGCCGAAAGTTTGTTTATATGCTACAAAACAGTTTGGAAGTCACTAAAGTTTGTTAATATTTTTTATTTGATTTATTTTTTTCAATTTTTTTTATTTTTTTTAGGTAATTTATTTTTTTATTTTTTTATTTATTTATTTTTTTTAATTTTTTGTTTTGTTTTTGTTTTATTTTTTAAGAATTGTGTAAGAAGGGAGTGTGCGCTGAGATGACGGCTAAAAGAGATGAATGGAGGAAAACCACATATTGCGCCGACCGCAAGTAATGGGATAAGGGCAGGAAGATGAGATGATGATCATTTTTTTTCAGTGCAATGGAGCCAAAATCGAAATGGCGAAATAATTTTTTTTTTTATTATTACTTGCCCATTTCATCCCGCTGCTAAGGCCTCCCCTTTAAACCAATTGTTCTGTAGGCCTCGCATGCTACCCCCGAGAAAACGATAAAAATCGAGATGTGCCTCCATCCAAGTCCTCCGTCAAGCGCGCATGACGTTTTTCTCGTTTAAACTCTTCGTCGTGGGTGACATGCTAGCCGTGCTGGGCATGCTCTGGCTACGCGTCATCGAAAGCATCCAGACGATTGCAATGGAACAAAACAATTATTTCTGTGATTTCGATACTGGCTCCATAATGAAAGTTGTTCAGATTGATGGCCTGAAGCACCCCCTATGATTATGTAGCGTATTTAATTTTACATCCTGTATAGCCCTGTTATTATCATCAAAATTAGGTAGATGTTGATTTGCAAAGAAACTTGTAGGTACAGTCGCCATCAGATATATCGTAGCATACAAGGTGTCCAAATATTTCTGAGCAGTGCTAATTTTCATTAAATTCTTTTACAGTAAATGTTACCAATTATATTTAAAAGTGTATTTTGTAATAAATATGTGAACAGCGAATTTTCAATAATTTCTTTACAATGTCATTTAAAATTAAAATGTAAAGCAAAAGAACGGAGTAAGGTTTTTTCCGTAACTGTTCAGATGTTTATGACCACCCTGACTGCGTAGATATATTTGATGTTCTAGGCGTTCCTATATTTTTGATTGGTTATGAGTAAAGAAATTATTGAAAATTAGATTTGCTTAGAAATATTTGACCACCTTGTTTGCTACGATATATCTGCTGGTGACTGTACAACTACTGAAACTAGCCCGTTTCTTTAGTCAATCTGTTTTTGGAGCTAAGTCATTAAGGCCCGCGTTGTAATCCCGACGGACCAAACTGTTATTACTGCTTACTACATCCATTTGTAGTTTCACGCATATTAAACGATAAATTGTTCCCTAGACGAGAGAATGCTTAAACTTTAGTTGACAATTTTCGACGCTAGTCTAGCTAGTGTAATCTGTAGCTTAGATTTATAATAATCATAACCGTAACTATACTGTTAAGGGTATATTCTCAAAAACCCCAACATACAGGAACATTGTTTTCGGTGATATGCTATTGCAAATCCAGTGTATTATATTGATAATAAAAGATCTGCCTTTATTTAAAAATCAAATGAATCGTTTTTTTGTACGTTTCATATAATTTATTTTAGTAATCGCGTAAAATCCGGACACTGTTTGTCGAAAAATGGGGTTACTTTAGGAACATTTTTAGAAGATTATGTTACACGGTAAAATTTACAGCTTACGTAAAAAGAAAGATACTATAAATATAAAAAAAACTAATGAATCGATTTTTTGAAATACGATTAGAAAAGACACAACATTTTCGAAATATTTTAGTGAAAATGAAACAGTCTGATTATCATAAAAAATGGCGAACAAATTCAATCTTTGACATCTTTTGACAACTGCAAACCTCTACTTGTTTCTGATTTTTTCCATAGTACGGCAACTGATGACGTCACAAACGAAAATATACCCTTAATGAGGTCAAAGGATTAAATATTACGTATCAGTAATTACTATGGTACTCTGTGGAATAAAGCTTACATGTGTAGTGTTTGTACTGTTAGTGTAAGTTGTTAAATAAATAGATTGAATTGAATAAATAACTAAAATTATGTTAGGTATCAAACACGGAGAAAAAACAACGGGTTGTACTCCGGGAGTGCCGGCAGAAGTGAAAACTAAGAGGTCTTACGTCACGTGACGTCACGGTCTTAGGTACTATATTTATGCTTACGAATTTTCAATCAGGTTACGAGACATCACGGTCCTGACGCGAGTTTAACAGTTTTTACCCATCCCAAAAAGTGCACAACGCCGCTAAAGAAGTTTTCACTTAAAAAAATATTTAAAAATAAATATAAATATAGTACTGTTGTTTCGTCGTTGTTGTTCTACAGTATGCAATTGAAATGATTCGAAAAAAATTTAAGGGTTGGTCAGACCATCAAACTGAACAACTTCTACTAGGAGCAAACCTAAAATTGCAAAAAAATAAAACAAAATATTCACATTTGAATCGAGTAGGCATTGCAGTTTAGTATGGAACAGCAGATTATTTGTGATTTCAGGATTGCTCCCATAGTCTTTTTTTTTCAGTTTGATGGTCTGAAGTCTGAACCACCCTAGAAATTTTTTCGATTTTTTTCAATTGCAGTAGGTACACAGAAAAAAAGTTTATTGAGTCAAGATATTTTCGTATTTGGATACAAGGAAACTCGAAAATGTCTTCCGTTTGAAATATAAAATCTTTCGTATTATATTATTTTTTGGGCCAAGAACGAATTTCTTGTATCAAAATTCAAATGTTTCTTTTAATAAAAGAAACTCTCTCATTCATAATGCGAGGAACAAATCTGTTTTGATTCAAGATATAAACTAACCCAGTAATACAAATTCCCGTCACAAGAAATTCAATCTTGAATTTTGAGAAATAAACATTCTTCAAACGTTAGTGGGATTATCTTAGTCCAAGACAAATATTATAATATATTTGAGATTAAATATCAGTTGAAACATATTTGGTTCTTGTTTCTAGAAAGTATTTTTTTCTGTGTACCGATAGAATGGACGAAGTTATGAGGGTTCAATTGTTGGACTACGGAACCCGTAAAACATAGTGTGTATATACAGGGTGAAATTGATATCATTAGCATCCTTTTAAACTAAGAGTCTACCCATCAAACTGGACAACTTTTACTATGGGAGCAAACCAATAGGAGCAACTAAAAAATCAGCTGTCCGATACTAAACTGCAATGCCTACTCGACTCAAATGTATGCAACAGCAGATTTTTTTGTTGCTCCGATTTGTTTGCTCCCATAGTAAAAGTTGTTCTGTTTGATGGGTAGACTCTTAGTTTGAAAGGATGCCAATGATATCAATTTTACCCAGAAGTGCGATTTTTGAAAATCATACGAGTGAATTGGCAGTAGAAAGATGTATAATCTCCATAGTAATTTTGACATTTTCTACTGCCAAGTCGCTCGTATGATTTTCAAAAATCGCACTTCTGTCGATTCAAAAATTAAATTACAAATAACTCTTGACGTCAATCTACTTGAATTCAAAACATTTACACCAAGTTTAATACGAAAACTTACCCACATAATTATGCATTATTTACAATCACATCAAACTAATGCGGAATATTATATCGGAATTCAAACTTCTGTCGGTACGCAACGCATGGTTATTACCTCTTCGCTTTAAACCAAACTCATTAGCAAATACATTACTTACGCCATAGATTATGGATGTATTATAGATGTGACAGTTTCGAATTTGAATAATTTCAGTTGTAGACGTTTCTCTTCAAGCTACCTTGAGTATAAAGCGAAATCGCCAATCGAAATTAACTCAAATTACACTTTTTAGTCTTTGCAACTTAACATCGTTATACAGGGTGTACAATAAAATGGGACAGCTACTTAAAGGGGTGCTTCAGACCATCAAACTGAACAACTTTCTCTATGGGACCAATATCGAAATCGCGAAAAAAAAATCAGCTGTCCCATATATTTCAGTCGAGTTATGTTTGCAGTTTTGTATGGGAGAGCGGATTTTTTTTTCGCGATTTCGATATTGGTCCCATAGAGAAAGTTGTTCAGTTTGATGGTCTGAAGCACCCCTTTAAGTAGCTGTCCCATTTTATTGTACACCCTGTATATGGTGTAACAAAACACCCTAGTAATACCAGACCATCAATCTGGACAACTTTAACTATGGAGCCAACGTCGAGAAAAAAAAAATTGCCGTCCCATACATTTGAGTTGAAACGGTAATGCAGTTTTGTATGAAAGAGCGGATTTTTTTTTCGCGATTTCGATTTTGGCTCCATAGTGAAAGTTGTTCAGTTTGATGGTCTGAAGCACCCTCTTAAGTATTACTAGGATGTTTTGTTACACCCTGTAGACCCTAAATGGTCATTCCAAATGAAAAATAATAAGAGAAACCTATAGATTATTTTCAAATACCCTATTCAATAATCTTCTTCTTATCGTGTGGGCAGAGCCCTGGTGTCAGAGTTTTTTCAGACCGCCGTACGGCCTCTGACGTGGTTTTTATGTAACGACTACTACCACCAGAGATAGTAGCCGGGACCAACGGCTTAACGTGCCATCCGAAGCACGGAATCATTTTTCTTTTCAGACAATCAGGTGCTTCAGCCTGCAATGTCATAACCAACTGGGGAAAAACGCACAAAGTGACATATCACTAGGTGTCCCCCGTGGGAATCGAACCCACGACCTCCGTATCGAGAGCCAATGCTCTTAACCATTAGACCACGGAGGCAGATTCAATAATATCCCACTCAATATAGTTCGTAAACTTAATTTTTTTATTTTTCAAAATCGCGTCTGGTTGTCACCATATTGAATTTTGATTAGGTACTGTCATGTCTTTAATGATACTCTCAAGATTAAGACGAATCGATTGACGTAAGAATCATGAAAATCGGCCAACGCGTTTGGTCGCTAGAGTGCCACAAAGGAATAAACTTACATACATACTCGTACATACCTACATAGGCAGATAAAAACATTACCCTTCCTTCCTTTATAAAATGCATTAAAATTTACGTGTTATTGAATTAAAATTAACTCTATGTTTTCCATAATATGTATCTATTCACACTGACACCCGTGGAGGACTGTTTCCCGCTCTCTGATACGTTTATTTATAAGAGAAGTAGAGTTTTGTGTTGTGCAATATGTAGACTGATGATAATCAATGTCAGTGATGACCATCTTTTCTTTGTTCTTATTCTCATTGAAAAAATTGCATGATGAGTATAATAACCCTTAGGATTCTTAGACGATTAGGGTTGAACCTCATCTTGCAGCACCGCATCGCATTTTTCCGTCGCTCCATCCTTTTCTGTCACGCAGGAACGTCACTTGCTAAAGCAAATAAGACAGACGGAACGGCGGTGCTGCCGCGGTGGTGCTGCCGCGTGCGGTCGCGTTCCGTCTATCTTATTTGCTCTAGCATTATATGACGTTCCTGAGTAACAGAAAAGGATGGAGCGACGGAAAAATGCGATTGCGATGCGGTGCTGCCAGGTGAGATTCAACCCTAATATATCTTGATATCTCTCCGTAGTAAACATACCTTCTTTCAACGAAAGCATACTAAATGATGTATGACATTTCCTATCCAATGAGAGATAAGCTGATTATTATCACAGCTGTTGCAAGACACCATGGATGATTGATGTCATGTTTTTGTTGATCTCTTTGTATAGAAAATAAACATAATCATATAGCATAAACAAAGTTCTACGGAATTTATGTACGGTTGTATTTATTATTTACTTAGCTCAGCGGTGAAGGAAAATATCATGAGGAAACCTGCATTCCCGAGAATGAAAATAAAATACCATAAGTTCGGAGGTATGCGTAAAATATGGGTGAGCTTGGGGCGAACACAAAGGAACAGCGATGGTATCAGTGTTAAATAACGACCCTTGCTTGCAATATTATAGCACAACCAACAAATCCATCAAAGATAGGAAGTATCCTATCCTATCCTACCTAGACGGCCCGGTAGCACAGTCGGTAGTGAATCTGCCTGCCGTGCCGAGGGTCGCGGGTTCGAATCCCGTAAGGGGCAAATGTTTGTATGATGAATATGAATATTTGTACCCGAGTCATGGATGTTTGTATCTATATTTGTATGGTATATCGTTGTCTAGTCATCATAATACAAGTCCAGGCTAGATTCTGGTACTTTAAATGTGACTAGATAATTTGTGTGACATTGTCCAAGATATTTATTTATTTTATTTATTTATCCTACTAATATTATCCTACATAATATATAAAAAAAAGTATGTCCAAGATATTGTCAAAAAAAAAAAAAATTTAAAAATTATTATTATAAATGTCCTGGGGAACCCAGTCTGTGGTGATTTTGGCCCATCTTTCCGAATCCATGCGACTGACATGTCCGGCCCAGTGGCCGCCGTCGTCGAGGTAGACCCAGAAAAAGGTGGAGAGACAACTTGGATGCCTTCTTGGAGATTTGGCCAGTGGTTGCACACAACAGAGAGGATTGGAGAGTAAAAGGGGAGGCCTTTGCCCAGCAGTGGGACACTGAACAGGCTACGTAAAAAAAAAAAATTATAAATGTCAAAGTTTGTGATGATGTTTGTAAGATTGCATGTTTGTGGCTCAATCACGCAAAAACGGCTCAACTAATTTGGAAGCCTATGCCTAAAAATGACGCCTTTTTTCTTTTTTAGCGCGGCTATCAATCAAACTTGAATATTATACTTAAGAATAAAGTTAAGAACAAAACTTGTTATTACAAATGTCTCGAAACTCAGTCCGAACTGAGATATGAAGGCTTGAAGTGCTCGTAATGGTAATATTTTCAACTTCAAGTCTTTATATCTCCGTCCGGACTGAGTTTAGGGATATACATGTTAATAAGTTTTGTTTGTTTCTTTATTCTGAAATAAAATATTAAAGTTTGGTTAATTGCTGGCCGCGCCAAAAACGAAGGCGAAAAAAAAGGCGCCAACCTTACATACAAAACCCGCATTGCCAGACAATGAATATGTTTACACTCATTCATCATCACACAGATGTTTTGGATTAATACGATACTTTTCTCAAGTCTACGCAGTCGCTGCTCGTCCGTCGAGTCGCAGTGCCCTGTGACAGCAAGTGAGCCTGTCTCCACTTTTAATAGAGTTACAATACTTACACATCTCGAAATTTCAGCACGTAGGTTTCCTGAAGCTGATTTTTTTTCTTCATCGAACTAGAACTTTACCTATTGATGTCCTATTATGCTAATCTTATCACACAGTGCATTTTGTTCTGGAACGATTGAATTGGCGCATTGCCAACCACTGTGCAGCCACATTTGTTCGATTTTGTCATTTTAGCCAATTGTTTTAAACTATAAATACTTACATGTTGTACATGGGCTCTCGCGGCTATTGTTTCTTTTGTGGTGGTCAGATATTTTGCTGCAATCATAAAACAAAGCAACATTGAAACAAATTAAGTCCACTTTCATCATAATTATGAACTTCTTTTTACAAATGCCATTCATAATCATAACACAATAAAAGTTTATATTGCTAGTAGGGCAGAACTACCGTTTTTGGCCACCTTAGCACCGTTTTTGGCCAGTGGACATTTTAATTAAATTATAAAAAATCACAATGCTAAAACCATATCTTAATTGAATTTTCAAAGATGTATACTAAAATAAATCGAGTTTGTAACTCTTTATTATTATATTTTATTATATTGACTGCCTCCGTGGTCTAGTGGTTAAGAGCATTGGCTCTCGATACGCAGGTCGTGGGTTCGATTTCCATGGGGGACACCTAGTGATATGTCACTTTGTGCGTTTTCCCCCAGTTGGTTAGGACATTGCAGGCTGAATCACCTGATTGTCCGAAAAGAAAAATGAGTCCGTGCTTCGGATAGCACGCTAAGCCGTTGGTCCCGGCTACTATCTCTGGTGGTAATAGTAGTTACATAAAAAGCACGTCAGAGGCGGAAACGCTTTATTAATATAAATTCATTTGTATCGTTTATTTAAACAATAAATGGCCATAAACGGTACAGTGGCCACAAACGGTACTTCTGCCCTATTATAGCATAGCATAGTACAGTCGGCCGCAATAAGTTGTATACACTTTTTTTTCTACGTCGTAGTACTAAAGTGTATATAACTTATTGCCGCCGACTGTACATGCTCACGAATTTATTTTCCAAGCGCAGAAACTAAGAACATCCACGATTCTCTAGTAGCACAGATTACTACGAGTACGTAGTACCAAAATCCTGTCCAGTGTGACGGGTAGTGAGCCCGTCGCCACTTATAATGGACACTGTACCCAACAATACATGCCTCGAAATTGCAAGTTTCCTCACGATGCTTTGCTTTGCAATTTACAAAAGCCTTAAGAGTCCACCATTGCCATCTTCGTCCTGAGAACTGGATTGAGGTCAAGAACAAACCCATACTTAATTTAAAAAAATGTCTTTAGGTATTATCTTCTTACCTATTATAAAACTTTTACAGAAGTGTATCTGTACACTGAAGATAATATTTATGTATTAACAAAAAAAAGTTACAATATGGTGTTTAGGTGTCCCTGATTCCAAATCACAAATTTTTGAATTTTTGTCTGTTTTTTTAACCGACTTCAAAAAAAGGAGTAGGTTCTCAGTTCGACCGTATATTTTTTTTTTTTTTTTTAATGTGTGTTCGCGGATAACTTCGTCGTTTATGAACCGATTTTGATGATTCTTTTTTTGTTGGAAAGGAGATATCCCAAGGGTGGTCCCATGATAAGGAAACCAGGATCTGATGATGGATCCCAGAGAAATCGAGGGGAACCTTCGAAAATCGTAGTGCCGACTAGTGCGTTTGTAAATTTGAAGCACTGCTGTTAAATCGAACTAACGAATTCACCACTGAAAATTGTGAAATAAACAAAATTTTAACAAAAAATTAAAACCGCCTTCAAAAAAACTAAAAAGTTAAAAAATAATATTGCAGCTGACTGCGACCAAATGCAGCCGATGACTTTTTCGTTCGCATCATAAGAACATTAATTTGTTTTATAGAAGTCGGTGTCAAGCCAAGCCAAAAAACGAATGCAAGCCCTGTCGCGAATCGGCTTGACAGCGACTTCGATAAAACAAATTAATGTTCTTATGATGCGAACGAAAAAGTCATCGGCTGCATTTGGTCGCAGTCAGCTGCAATATTATTTTTTAACTTTTTAGTTTTTTTGAAGGCGGTTTTAATTTTTTGTTAAAATTTTTTGTTTGTTTGTTTGTTTTTTGCACGCAAGAACTACTGAACCGATTTTGAAGTATATTTTTTTTATAGCTTATTATTTGACGTAAAATCTGGTATGTAATTTGTGCGGATGAAGTCGCAGGTAAACTCAAGTTGTATATAAAATGCTAATAAAAAAGATGTAACAAAACATCCTAACCCTGGTAATATTTAAAGGCGTGGTTAAGTTAGACCATCAAACTGAACAATTTTTCACTATGGAACCAACAAGAACAAAAAAAATCCTCATAGTCGAGTGCAATAATCAGATCGGACCAACGTGCTGGTGGTCTGCCCACTGACGGTAAAAAGTCGAACAAAACTAATAAAATCCGGTACGGCCGACTTTTGGACCGGAGCAAGACAAGTCGCTTCTACAACTATTATTCACAATAATCTTCAAAATCTTACGTCAGCAAAACGGAAGCAACCCGGCAGTTTCCCCGCAAATAATTAATTAATAATCTCCGCTCTCAAACTGTGATCAATTAAATGAAACTTTACCTAATTGCTGCTTAATCTCCCGTCGATTTCGAGCAATTTGTTACTTAATTTATTTTATTCTTAATTCGAGGCTTGATTTTAAATGTACTTGACGAAACGATTCGTTTAACTTTTAATTGGGAAAATTTTTTCCTCTTAATCATTTTATTTTTGGTATTTTTATCTCCAGAGGACCCGGTTTTTATTTGGCCCTCACCTCCTGTCTTGACTTAACTAGCCCGCCAGGAGTGGAGTTGCAAAAGCAGAACTCCATGTTTGAAGTGTAAAATGACATAACGCCGAGGGCCTGCTGACTAGCGCGGCGCCCTCAGACTCCCCTCTTGACCACTACCGCCTTGACCGTTTTGGGGGGCCCATTAAATGAGTTGGCGAATCATCGTCTGCCATTTTTGACAAACTAGGACATTTGTTACGGCAGGCATCCCGAGTCTCTCCGCAATAACCCAAATTTCCCGGCCCACCCAGTTCACCCCCATATCCCAAACATTTTCTGTCCGTTCTACGATAGTCTCTGCACAGAACATGTATGTCTTCTGGTGCATTCGCATAATGCATTTAGAGACAGACCAAGGTTGTTGCATCCCATCGCATTTAGATAAAAGTGTCTCAAAAGTTGGACCCCACGTAAGCCCTCCAAAGGCCCGGACTACGGCCCGTGAAATACCTTAAGTCATAAGAGATACAATAATAATTATGTTTTATTATTTATAATATCTCTGACTAGTTCCTCCGCCTCGGGGATTAAAAATAGAACGGTCACATTCATTCTGTTCCGAGAGATAAGTGTACTTTTTGCAACCATGAGCAGCAAGGCTGATTCAGTGTTTATGGGGTGTAAAGCTTCTCTGTGATGGGGATGGACCAGGTCTGCCCGCATAACTCCAGTCGGTTTAGGAGTTACTGATGATTAAAGGTCTGTAAAAAATTAACGATCAGCTGCAAGGCTGGTCGTATGTTATTGTTGTAGTATGCACTGTAGCTATGTGAACAGTACAAAAACTGACATGGTTTATCAGTCGGTTTAGGAGATACAGCCGTTCAAAGGTCGGAACTTTGACTGGCTGTATCTCCTAAACCAACTGACAGAACTTGACAGTTTTTATTCTGTTCACATAGCTACAGTACATACTACAACAATATCATACGATCAGCCGTGCAGCTGATCGTTAATTTTTTACAGACCTTTAATCATCAGTAACTCCTAAACCAACTGGAGTTATGCAGGCAGACCTGGTCCATCCCCATCACAGAGATGCTCTACATCCCATAAACACTGAATCAGCCTTGCTGCTGATGGTTGCAAAAAGTACACTTATCTCTTATACTATTCACCGGCCGGCTAACTCTACAGAATTGTCATTTAAATATTTGGTTGCTGATCTGCCTATTGACAGTTTCGGGGAATATAGCTAAACAGATGCGAGAATATTTAATTTATTATTATTTGATTTAATTGTCCCATAATCTGCATTTGGTAGCATAGCAAAGCATAAAACGATGATCATATTCCCCGAGGGGCTAATCAAAGATATTCTGATTATTACCATTATCAGAATATCTACAGAAGCAATGTACCTACTGTCCAGATATGATAGGGGTAGGCATTGTGTTCACAAAACACTGCATTAAATTCGGTAATGTTCAGGATACATATTTCAATGAAACTCGATTGCCTTAGGTACTAATTATGTTTCCACGTAATATAATAATTATCTATCTCTATTAATTAGCCATTATGGTCAATAAATACATTTTCATAGTTCATTTCAAAATATTGCTGCATTTCAGCTAATACTGTATTTTCGCAATTTCAGCATTGTTTTTTAAGGTTCCGTACCCAATTCTTAAGCCCACCAACGTGTCAGTTCGCCTGTCCGCGTCCGTTCATCTGTCTGTCTGTCTTACCTATTTAAGGCTACTCCTCCCATCTGCAAGGCTCTCTTTCTTACAAGCAAACTTTTTCAATTAGCCATCCCGCTTCAATTGCGCGGCTCCGGTCAGAATTTTCCATTTTCATTGAAAACTTGTATGATTTTATATGAATTTTCAAAAAATTAGAAAACCACATCATTTTATATTGTATTGTAAAGAATATTGTAAATTTTCATATTCTTCTGATCTACAATGTAAGAGTAAAACGGTTACAACTGGAAAAAAAGAGGTGATTTTGGAGTCGTTTTTCTTCAGTTTTATTAATTAAAATACATTTCGAGAAAAATCACATCACTTTTCATATCCTGTAGATTGTTCAGTTTCGTTTTCTGCTTAAAAAGTGCCATAGTTAATGTATAAAATGGTTACAAAGTTACTCAAAACCGGGCGGACGCCCCTTAAGGTCTGTATCTTTTGAACCCTACTAGCTAGATGGTTGACATTTTCATAGAATGATAGCGTTATTAAGACAGATTTGCTGACGAATGAAATAAAAAAAGTTATAAATTATCGGGGTCTCTTTCTTAACTTTTTTTGTTTTTGCTCTATTGTAAAAACGGTAATAAATACAAACATAAAACTCGGTGTGAGTATAGTACATAGTCTAAAGTAAAATAAACTGCTTCCGTGGTCTAATGGTTAACCATTAAGGGGCTATGTAAAAAAAATAGGATTCTTCAAAGCTCCATATATTATTATCATGAAGTACTAACAGTAGGAGTATGATTTGCGGATATGTGTAAATTGAACATATAATTGAAGTTTTGATTAGAGCCAAAACACGATTAAGACAAATTTTCTCGATAGAAAAACAAGCCAAAGTAGCCTCCGTTTTTGTCTATAAACGCTTGTAACTGCTAAACGGTGAATAATAGAAACATGAGACTTGATTTAAAAAAAAAGAGATTGCTATTATCTAAGTTTTGATTAGAGCAGAATTGAACTTACATAAATAGTACAATCACAATTAAATAAAGTTAGTTTTTTCGCTTGATTCGTTCCAGGCGCGCGCGCCGCCCCATCTCTTTCTCTCGCATCTGGCAGTAATATAAGCTATCACACGCCCATTTCGCTAAAATTATTTTTCGACATAGGCTCTTAAATGCCATGCTCTTAAGAGCATTGGCTCTCGATACGGAGGTCGTGGGTTCGATTCCCACGGGGGATACCTAGTGATGCGCACTTTGTGCGTTTTTCCCCAGTTGGTTACGACATTGCAGGCTGATCACCAGATTGTCTGAAAATGTAAATGATTCCGTGCTTCGGATGGCACGTTAAGCCGTTGGTGTCCCGGCTATCTCTGGTGGTAGTAGTGGTTACGTAAAAAACACGTCAAGGCGTAAGCCGTAAGGCGGTCTGAAAACATACACGAAACCTGGCCACGTGTGTCGGGCTCGTGGAGCAAAAATATTTCTTTTTTACTGGTTGTACGGAACTCTCAGTGCGAGAGTCCGACTCGCACTTGTCCGGTTTTTTGCTACGAGCTTAATCTGTGTAGACCGTAGTTTCGCGTAAACTTTTCAGAACTCTAATCACATCCTTTCATTTCAATCAAACAGGTGCCGCACGAAAACCTTCAAAAGTAGACACGAAACGAAAGTTCCTGCCACATAACGAAGTCTTAATTAAACTTATAAAGTTGATACGGTTGCAACATTAACTAAATGAGAAGATTTTATCAAAAGGCGTTAGGTATGAGTGGGGAATTTTCCGTTTGCGTTTCGTTCGGAGTTGTACACACAAGGAAATTGGAATTGAATAGGACCGAATGTGTATAGAATGTCTTTGAATAAAGAAGAAATCCTTCGAAAAGATTTTATATTTATTTACTGACATTTATTGCTATAATTAATCAAACCGTACAACTTCTACCAATATTGAAATCGCGAAAAATTAAAATCTGCTGTTTTTTACATTTGGATAGAGTAGGAATGGAATAACCAATTTTTTTCGCGTTTTCAATTCAATCATTCATTTCAATTTTAGTCCCATAATTATTATAATGTTATAGTTTGAATTGAATCACCTCTTAAAAATTTAACGCATTTGAGTTTACGTCCTGGAGAGCGATTTTTGAATGTCACACGTTCAAACCAGCAGTAGAAAATTAACTATGGCGATTATGCATTCTTCTTCTTCTTATCGTGTGGGCAGAGCCCTAGACAGTGTCAGAGTTTTTTCAGACCGCTTTACGGCCTCTGACGTGGTTTTTATGTAACGACTACTACCACCAGAGATAGTAGCCGAGACCAATAGCATAACGTGCATTATGCATTATTCGATAATGATTTTGAAAGTAAAGAGATTAGAAAATTGCTCATTTGTATTACTGGGAATATTCTGAAACTATTATAGTTCTATTTTCCTGTCCTTATCCTGTCTTGTTATCTATAAATTACTTTCAAGAACCTTTTCAAACAATGAAACTATTTGTCTATTATATTGTGAACAAACTATGAACCTACATCAAGTCGTTCACGCTAGAAGCAAGATAATGGTGGTAGATGTTATCACGCCAGTGTAATACCACGTACAAATTGAGCCAGCTTGCAATTAGCTGTAGACTTAATAGTCGTCAAGTGGATTGCCCCTAAATAAGGCTGTTACTGTTCGTGTAAGAGCTCATCCATCATGGTTTTGACAATGTAATAGCATAACATAGTATTATGTTCACAAATAGAAGGTTTGACAAAACACCCTATGCCCTAGTGATATTAAAAGCTGGTGTAGACCATTAAGAGGGGGGGGGATACCTATTTTGCCTGTTTTCGAACCGATTTTTGATAACCAAATTATTACATTTAATATATCTTGACTATTATAAAACTGTAAATTTTTGAAAAAAGAATTTAGTTTGTTTGTTTGTTTGTTTGTTTGTTTGGGTGTTTGTTTGTTCGAGTATCACGCAAAAACTACTGAACCGATTTTGATGAAACTTTTTTGTTTGGTAGCGTAATATCTGACTTAAAATCTGGTATATAATTTATGCGGACGAAGTCGCGGGTAAAAGCTCGTACAAAATAACAGTGTAGATACGATCTTTCTGCAGTGAATCTAACCATTGAAAACACGATTATATTAAATATAATAGTTTATATTATCGCTAGAAAAAAGGCCCAAATTAAGTTCGATTTCAGATTTATAACCAGTTTTACAAGAATTACCCACACAATTTTTTCTGAATAAACCATCATTTGAAAGGTAATTAATTATAGCAGTGATTCTACCCGATGGATTTTACGCCAAACACCCAAGAGAAAAGTTTTTCTGAAAAACACGTTTTTTGCGATCTTGTTTTCAATTGAAGCGGGATGGCTTTTTGCAAAAGTTTACTTGTTAGAAAGAGACGCTTGCAGTAGAGATACCTAGCCTTTAATTGAACAACTTTCATTATGGAGACAATGTTGAAAAAAACTGGACACTTTTGAATCAAGTCAAACAATGTTAACAATGTTGTTATTGGAACTAACTATATCGTTTTTAGGGTGCCATAGTCTGACAAAGAACCGTGCTAAAATCGCCCAGATCATCCGCCCAAACCTATCACAGATAGTCATCCATCACTTCTTAAGATCTAAAAGATATCCCAATACCTACCACACTTTTGATGTAGATTTTAATGTCAATACAATACAATTGAATATCGAGAATGTTCCAAATGCAAACTGTGAATTTCAATATCCAATACTTTTTGAATGCGGTGTTGCTCCTTATACCATCTTATATCCTGATGCCCTTCCTGCCTGGGTACCTGCACGGGAACTGAGCTTTTGGACGCTGTCGATAGTCCGTGTTGGAAAATACTGGGCTGGAAAAATATGAAATGGCACTTCGTCGTGTCGATAGAAGAATAAGAATATTTTAAGAATACTTGTTCGTTTAATTTCAACATTTCTTAGACGTGATGAAAATTAAACTTTAGGAAATTATGATGTGAATGCGAATGTGAAGGCAGCGGGAACCCGTTGGATGAGGGCAGCGCAGGACCGGTTGTTATGGCGATCCTTGGGGGAAGCCTATGTCCAGCAGAGGACGTCCGTCGGCTGAGATGATGATGATAATGATGAATATGATGTGTAAACACGGCGACACAACATGTTGTCTCGTCGAGTTACGTATAACGTCGCGCGGCAAGCTTATGTTAGTTGTGTATACCACTTGATGGGTCACTGTGTACCTCCGATAAATTTTATTTTTTGAAAACGGGTTCTTCAGATAAAACACATCGCTTATTTTATAAAATTGTCCATCTCGCATAATGCAGTCATAAACCTGAACTATTTGTTTGCTAAGTTATGTTAGGACCGGTTGTTCATTGTAGCCATTGTTATAAAGTTCCCAACACATTATTACTATTCAAAACATTACGCTGTTCTAAGAACTCTAAACTTCTTGGACACTGAAGTCCAAAGTCCGTCAAAGTTTGCTTGTATTTGTTTGTCTTGCTCAAAGGAGACCTAAATATTTCAAATAATGTTCGTAGAAACATGCTTGCCAATGGTTCCCGGGTTCTAGGCAATTAAGGATTAGGTTTTTGTGAGTAAAGGCCAGCTACCTAAAGCCCCTTGACACTTTGACAGCACTAAAGTCAGCTGTTGGTTTTCTGTCTCTTTTCTTAATCTTATTTTAGAAAGTGACAGGAATACATTTAGTTTAGTTTAGTCGTGGTACACTCCGAATCGAGGCCAATATCTGTTTTTCTTAATTAATGGCCGCTTGCTTGCGTCTATCGCGGCAATTCTGTCAATGTCAAGTAGTTTATAATCTCAAGTTACTGTTTTATTGTTAAAACACAAAAGAGCTTTACAAAATGGCGGAGCCACGTGCAAGCCTAACGCGCCGATACGCACGCGACCGTACTTCGAAAGACTTGCAGCGCGACTCACTTAATATCTCTAATGGAAATACCAGAGCAGCAGGTGTAAAAGAGTACACCAAAGTCACTTTTGACAAAATTGTCATGTTGTATTTATTTCTCTTACAAACTAAACTATTCAACCTTTTCAGCAATTTCGTCCAGACTCCGAAACAAAAACAGACAATTCAATCAGGATTCAGCTGTAGCTTTCCTCCTAAAACTTGAAGTACTGATACCTTTGCATGTAGTCGGGTACCGGTTGGCAATCGAACGCCGGTCGACCCCATTCTATTCGGTCTATCTGTTTCAATGATTGTTATTGTATTCTGTAGATCGGCCAATCCGCAGTGCTATTCTATTTTCTTTCGATAGATTCGTTCGCGCGGGTTTTCGTGTCGTGTTTTGGTTTGAGATTTTTTAATAGTTGGTAAATTTTTGGTTCTTCTATTGGTACGTGATAAATAAAATAAAATCAGCTCATGTCTCTAAGGGAAGGGGTTTTAATTTTAATGTGATACATTCATATTAAATAGAGTGTGAAAAAAAAAAAAAAAATTCCGCGATACACGTTCTATCGCGGAAAACATTTTTTTTTTTTAAGTTGTTCAGTTTGATGGTTACTGTTCCTTACTTTTAGCACAGATTATTGCACTGCCTCCATGTCTAAAAAACAATCAATCAATTAAGTATACTTAACAAGTACACGGATAAAAGGATTTCTTGAAATACCTGCTGTCTTGTGTGAAATCAAATTGCATTGAACCAAGAATATGGCGCTCTCATATACAAGCTGTTACAAAAATACAAATAAATATTTAAAGTGGTTTAGACCATGAAACTGAACAACTTTCTCTGTGGGACCAATAGAGAAATCGCGAAAAAAAATCAACTGTCCCATACATTTCGGTCGGGTTATGTTTGCAGTTTTGTATGGGTTAGCTGTTTTTTTCTCGCGATTTCGATATTAGTCCCACAGTGAAAGTTGTTCAGTTTCATGGTCTAAACCACTTTAAATATTTATTTGTATTTTTGTAACAGCTTGTATATGAGAGCGCCATATTCTTGGTTCAATGCAATTTGATTTCACACAAGACAGCAGGTATGTCTTATTTCAAGAAATCCTTTTATCCGTGTACCTGCTTGTTAAGTATACTTAATTGATTGATTGTTTTTTAAATAAAAATAGGTAAATGGTTCTCTGTTGCCTATTAATTAATACTAGCTGTTATTAGCAAATTACGGCAAAATTTGTTGATTTTTGACTTAGAATTATGTTTACTAATATTTCCGAAGAGTTGTCTATCTTTGAATCATAAACATATTATACTTCCGAGTAGACTGAGGAACTCCTCAATATCGCATCACCGAAACCGAAATGTCAATATGTGCGAAATTGATACGTGTGTGAGTTCTAGTGATGTGACATTGACGTATTCGCGATTATCGATATCAAAACCATCGATATCAGATTATCGACTACTTAGTAGTCGATGTGATTTTGATACCGATAATCGCGATTACGTCAATGTCACATCAATAATTATAGTAGTCACTACTACTATTATATTTTTATATTATGAAGTCTAAATCGGCTAGGCTACAATCTATCTACCTACACTGTTATAAAACTGAAACTTAAGGGGCCATAGGTTCAGACGAATATTTTCTATGAAAAACGCGATTGCCCAGCCCAGCCCAGCCCCACGAAAACTGCGTGCGTGTGCCGTTTTTTCGATTAAAAAGAATTAACAAAAGTACTTTTTACAGATTTTTTTATGATTTCACTAGATAAACCAATGGTGAATATGTGAATATAAATACTAAAAACTGGAAACTATTTTAAGTTCTTCTAAAAGGAGAATTTAAAAAAAAAATACGAGTTTATAGTATTATATATATAATATATATAGAGTTTATAGTATTATATATATATTATATATATAATTATATATATAGTTTATGTAATTTTTAAAGATTCAGTATTCTGTTCAAATTATAATCAAAAAGATCTCGTCTGTTATTTTGTTAGTTCTTAAATAGAGTACGAATATAATTTACTTAACTTTGCTTTTTTATTTATTACATTATGTGGTCGTATTTACTCACTTTGTACTAAACAACGACAAGTGGACCTTTTTACTAAACTTTGTATCAATTCTTTGTTTAGATCGTAACTTTTTATTTTATAAAGTTTCACATATAATTATATGTGGATTTCATGCAGAATATCTTAATCTACATTAATAAATCAAAATCTATGTAACAAATAAGTAGAAGTGTTTTTTATCGAACTTTAAAAATGTTTTTTCTCAAAACAAGCTTTTTCAGAGTTTCAACTACAAATGTCAGATAAAAAAAAACTATGCCAGTTTTTGAAAATTTTATTAATCAATATTATCAATTGACTATTCTAGATTCCGAATCTAGTCTTAACTCTATACCCCACTACTGAACCCTTTATGATTGGACGCCCACATATAACGAATAAACACCTACCAACACCGGGACAAATTCAGTAGGTATAGATCCTTTCTATTAAAGACGCCGATCGGTGATTTCGTGGCACGAAACAGTTTTCTTTGAAATGTCGACTGCATACCATATATTTGTTTTAGGCTCCTAGCGTATTCTATTTGACATTCGTACCCATTTTTTGTATCGTTATTGCATTTGCAGGAAATCTGGAAGTTACGAAGTTACCCAGTCAATAATATTAAGCATTACTTTGGCCCGGTCGCACAGTGCATAAGTGCGCAGTGTAATATCGGACCCTAAAATCAGACGTGGTCCATTTTTTGCTAGAAATATAGTTAATAACATTTTGAATACAAGATTGAAACTCCCGATTGTCTGCGATTTATAGTTTGAGAGACAAAAAAAATCTGAAAATCACCTACTTTTTATGCCGGATATCAGAAAATAAAAAAAATTAAAATATCTAAACCTGTTACTGCTTTGCTGCATATACATGTCGAAAGATCTTTAATTTACACGTGTTTTAAGAATAGTTTGAGACTCGTGCAGGTCGTAGAAATTTAAATATTAATTATTTAATATTTTTCTTCTTTATTTTTTTCACTGAAGTCAACCATATCGGGTAAAAAAAACTAGCAACCAATTCCATGGACTCTCTAATATAATATTATAGATTTAAAGTTTGGGTTAGAGTTGTCACTTTTAATTCCTCAGAAAATATCCGGAAATCAGTAATATTTCTTAAAGGACTTTTCGCTTTTATTAAATTCGGATTTCCAATATGGAATCGGGAGTTTCACTATTGTGTTCAAATTGTATTTATTAACTATCTATTTCTGGCAAAAAATGGGCCACGTTCGATTTTAGGGTCCGATATAACACTGTGCAATGTAACAAAATATCGCTAAATTATTATACTTATTTTATGTGTCGAAAGAGAGGAATAATGATTTTTGATAAATCTGTCAATCTGTCAGTATGTATCATGGGTTATGGACATGCTAAATAGTAATGTTATAATGTCGCAATTAGTAAAACCATTCCGTCAAAATCGGCGTGTAAGAATTTTTCGGACAGAGATTTTCTGGCAATATTTGGCCAGGCTAAATCCGCCTTTCAATAAGTTAAAAAAAATAACAGAAAATCTCACGTGACATGAACGGAGGGAGTTAGGTGGTCGATTAGAAAAATAAATTTCAAAACTATCGACATATCGATTAGATTTTGGACAATCTCTATGCGAAACGGTTTCTTTTTCACGTACACAATATTTTTTTATCTTACACATAATTATTTGAAATGATATATTATTTAGAAAATAGGACGATTACTGCATATAATGAATGTATTACGAAATAATTTTAAGAATAAAATATATGAGAAAAAGTGTTGTGAAAGTAGTACTGTACTAATCCTATTTACCTTTGTAACGTCTCTTTATTTGGGTTTTTGGTGGAATTTACACTGCACTCCATTACAGAACATGATACCATAATGTTTTTTTTATATTCGTCTTATAAAACACAAAATGAATTTAAAGAAAATCAATAAAATAACGAGAGATAATTTGTTGACAGGATACCGACGGAGACCAGATTGTTTCAAAATGGTTTTATGGCAATTATATTATAATCTCTTTCGCACACGTAGCTTTTTTCATTATGATCGGAATCTCATTCACACACTTACTAGGTCTACTACGGAAGGTAGTATAATAATGTCTATGCTTTGAATACTCAAAAACAACAAAACCCGAACGTTTCCGAACCTTGGACTACATCTACAACAAAGTAAAAGTGCAACCTTACCTACCATTGAGTTTTATATATCAAACAATGAACGGATAGTATTGGCTAAATTGATTCAGAGCCAAGGCCAAAAAAAAAATATCCCCTATCTCGAGGAAAAATGTTGTTCGCTGGTATCATTAACACTCACACATTGAACGGCTAAAACTTGTGTAGGACACGTCACTCACGCACACATCTAGAAAAAAATTGAACCATTTTTGTGTTCCATTTGTAAAGCGACACTCCATCTAGATAATCTAAGGTCTTTTCTTTCTCTTTATTTTTATATGTGGGAACTTGTTGTCAGCATCTGATCATCAATTTTTCTTTGTAGAAACCGAATTTTTATTTAGCTCTAAGCTCTCCAAAAAGGAAATAAATAAAATAAATATGTCACGTATTTAATTTTAAACAAGATTTTATACTCTAAGGTTAGAACTGAAGACTTAGGTACTGAATAAATCTTTAAAAAATAAGAAAAGTTTAAGAAAATAAATCTTTCAATTCAGATGATCTGTCTCTTTTCTTAATCTTATTTTAGGAGTCGCGTGGCTAGAGGGCTTTCGAGTGGACGTCTGTCGTTGGCTCGCGATTTAAGTAGCCACGCGGCTCCGCCATTTTATGGTGGTTTCGAGTGTGTGTTTTTGTATAAAAACAGGGCTTTGAGATCGCCATATCCAATTACCGTACAACGTCAAGCACTAATTGCTCTTTTTAAACTAGATACTGGCAAAATCCACCAAGGAAACGCCATTAAACAAAAATAGAATAGAATCTTATTTTAGAAAGTGACAGGAATAAATTTAAGTAGTTAAGTTAAGTCGTGGCACAGTCCGAATCGGAGCCAATGTATCTTAGTAACCTAGCGATAAAGACCTTTAACAAAACCCGACAAAAAACCACAAATTTTATACCCCTAAAAGCTTCTAACATCAAGCCAATTTATTACAATACCTGATTGAAACGTAAAGCCTTCTAAATAAAGACGAAGATGGCACTATCAATAGAACGAATGTGACTAGGAGGGAACGAATGAATGAATGAACCAGTAGGCCGCGTCACAATAGCGCTGCCCCGGCAAATTGCTATCAATAATTCAAACTGTTAGCCGCGATCTCGTTCATTCACTGATTTATACCTGAATACATGAATTTACTATTGAGCGTTTATAAGCTTATCGAATACGTAATTAGTTTACATCGAATATTTTATTTTATATCGTGATTTCCTTCTTTTGACAGCTCGGTAGCTCAGTCAGTAAAGACATGAAGTGCGATTTTTGAAAATCATACGAGCGACTTGGCAGTAGAAAATGTCAAAATTACTATGGAGATTATGCATCTTTCTACTGCCAAGTCGCTCGTATGATTTTCAAAAATCGCACTTCTGGTAATGAACTGCCTGCCGTGCCGAAAGTCGCGGGTTCAAATCCCGTAATGGCAAATTAGTCCTACCCGAGTCATAGATGTTTGTGTCTATATGAGGAGTGACTTTTCAAAAGGCCGTATTTCCATTTAGAAAAAATATTCAAAAACTTTGTTCATACAACGTGTTAATGAATTAACGCAAAACTAGAAAGTAGTTTGTTTAGAATCGATAGCAGAATCGAATTATCATGGTTTCAACATAGGTAATTTTTTTCAAAATTTCAATTTTTTTTTCATAAAATTTTTAATTTACTAAACCCGATGTCAACCCACCCCACGGGCACACTCACCCTACTTACTACCAAAACAAGATTATAAAAATGTATCCATGAGTACGTTAGCGCTTTCTTTCAGTGCTGAAATGATAACAAATCATTTTTGCCTCCGAACTTAAAATGCGAATAACTTTAAATTTTAAGTATCAAAGTAATGAAATTATTGTTTCAATCTAATTCTTTTGTTATAAATCAGTTGGGGTGTATGAGGTTTTGCGCTAATTTATTAACACGTTGTATATGGAATTACGCCTTTTTGATAGAAATACCTGTATTGATATCCATTTTTAGATAGGAAATAAGGCTTTATGTATCGTTCTATTGACGTAAATAGGTTCTAAATAGGTTCTATTTAGCCTTGCCAACTAGATTCCGTCGAAACTTGCTCTCAAAATAAAACATGGAAATACGGCCTTTTGAAAAGTCACTCCTCATATGTATAACGTCGAAGAAAATTATCTGAAACATCAAATTGAACAACTTTCTCTATTGAATCAAAATCTAAATAGCGAAATAAAAATCTGGTGTTCCATACAAAACTGCAAACTTAACTCGACTCAAATGTATGGGACAGCAGATATTTTTTTCGCGATTTCAATGTTGGTCCCATAGAGAAAGTTCAGTTTGATGTTCTGACCATCCCCTTAAAATAGTTTCAGCTAATTCTTTTCGACCTTATTAGGCTCTACAGGGTGTTAGGGTAAACAGTTGCATTACTTTAAGAAACCCATGCCCATGGGAAAATAGCAATCAGCTGATCGAACGATTGTATGAAATGCTGAAAAAATTTTCAGTATCATGAGTACAATCACCCAGTAAAGTAATGCAACTGTACCCTAACACCCTGTATATCGTTATCAAGTCATCATTATACAATTCCGGGCTAGATTTTATATTCCGAGAGATAAATGTACTATTTGCAACCATCAGCAGCAAGGCTGATTCAGTGTTTATGGGGTGTAGAGCATCTCTGTGATGGGGATTGACCAGGTCTGCCTGCATAACTCCAGTCGGTTTAGGAGTTACTGACGAATAAAGGTCTGTAAAAAAAATTACGATCAGCTGCAAGGCTTATCGAATGTTATTGTTGTAGTGTGCACTGTAGCTATGTGAACAGTACAAAAACTTATATGGTTCATCAGTCGGTTTAGGAGATACAGCCGTTCAAAGGTCGGAACTTTGACTGCCTGTATCTCCTAAACCGACTGACAGAACTTGACAGTTTTTGTACTGTTCACATAGCTACAGTGATACTACAACAATATCATACGATCAGCCGTGCAGCTGATCGTTAATTTTTTACAGACCTTTAATCATCACTAACTCCTAAACCGACTGGAGTTATGCAGGCAGACCTGGTTCATCCCCATCACAGAGATGATCTACACCCCATAAACACTGAATCAGCCTTGCTGCTGATGGTTGCAAAAAGTACACTTATCTCTTATACTATTAGTACTTACTTTATAAGTGGATAATTTGTATGACAATGTCCTAGATATTTATTTATTTATTAGGTATTTACTAGTTACCCGCCCCGGCTTCGCACGGGTGCAATGCTGATATAAACCTTCGCGGACAGTGACCGGCTATAGCAGTGATAACAATAAAAGTTCTATTGTGTCTCGTTCCCTGTCCGCGAATGTGTTAAAAAATCACTCTACCTGTTAAAAAAACCGCGACAAAATCCGTTGCGTAGTTTTAAAGATCTAAGCATAGATACATAGACATCTACAGATTGTACTTCGGTGAGTGTGCCCAAGAGCTGCATGAGCTCATCCCACCTTCCCCTTTCTACTATCGGACTTCCAGACGCACCGCGGGATATCACCCCTTCTTGGTTGACATCCCACATATCCGCACCAAGCGCCTTTCTGAATCTTTTATAATGCGCACAGCCAAGGAGTGGAATGCCTTACCTGCGTCAGTATTTTCGAGTACTTACAACCCGAATTCCTTTAAAGTACGAGTGAATAGGCATCTTCTGGGTAAGCTCGCTACATCTACGACCCCATCTTCGTCCTGAGGACTGGATTGAGGTCAAGAGCAAACCCATAGTTAATTTAAAAAAAACATAGGGACAGACAGCGGGAAGCGAATTTGTTTTATATTTTTGGTATTTTTCTGTAATCCTTTTGAAGAAAAAGAATTATGGAAACTTTTTGTTCAGCTTGTTGATCATTAGAACAAGAATTTTAATTTTCGACAAAGAATAACAATTTGATTATTCTCATCTTAAAAGTTTTTACAAACAAAAGTTTCGCTGTAATCGAGAATCCACTTAACTTTTCAAAGCTTGTTTATGTACATAAAGAAATCTAATCAAAAATTTGTGCGATATTTATTCAATTATTTTAAATAAACTTATTTATAAAATGAGCTTCAGAATTGATAGCACACAATAATATTTGTTTGACAGAGCCACATATTTTTTTAATAGAACTAACAATGCAGACATACAGGGCCCTATTTAATTAATAAATGTGACAATTGACAATGACAATTCAGAGTACATTGCTGAGAATGACGCATTAAGCACTGCAATGCGTTAGTATTAGAAGCCAGCAATGTACTCTGAATTGTCATTGTCAATTGTCGCGTTATTTAAACAGGGCCCAGAGTGTAACGGACAGCCCTTCTTGCAGACTGAAATCGTGACCATCAAACTGAACAACTTTCACTATGGAGCCTACTTCAGGAAACGAAAGCAGTATTGTATGACACAACTGATTTTTTCGCGTTTCCTGAGGTAGGCTCCATAATGAAAGTTGTTCAGTTTGATGGTCCAAGTTCACCGTTTCAGTCTGTGGCTGTATCGCTGCCCTATTATTGCTCTGTACCAACTCCACTCACCTTAGTTTCGAGCTATCGACATCCAAAGTTTTGAAAAATCATACATCCTATATGTAATACTAAACTGAAGTTTAATGTGCTACATTGGCTAGACAGGTTTTTGAAGAGTTATTCCATGTAAATTACACTTGTTTTTGAACATATTTTATAATAGTAATGAAATATAATTAAAATTACTATTGTACTATGTAGTCCAAAATTAGCAAACTTATGACATTATTGTTTTGTACTTATACATTTTTACTATTGTTCTGTTCTATATCCTTACTTAGAACAAATCAATATTAAACATATAAATTAAAGTACTGATTGGAAAAAAGTCAATTAAACACATTATAAATGAAATGAGACATGTTTTTATTAGAAAAAAGAGAAAATAATTTGGTTGTTATTAAGTATAATTCTGTCAAAGAATTACCAAAAAAATTACAAAACATGATAGTTATAAATAAAAAGTAACAGGGTACAAGATCAAAAATCAACCATTAAAATTTTAAAAATAAACAAAAATAAAATTAAACACAAAATCAAAATATAAAATATTCTGTCAAAAAATTAGGTACATAATTTATTATAAAAAGTAACCCAAACATGACCCAAAAGTTGACCATTAAAATTAACAAAATATTTCTGAATAAGATTAAGTCTGTTATTTTAAATCACGACGAAACCACAGTATAAGAAAGAGTATATATATATTACTAGATAACGAAACCGGATCAGCTATGCGGACTTAAAACATGTCTATCGAAATTATGAAATAATAGCTGTTATTGGCTCAATTCATTCAGGTTGTCTGGACCAAGTCGGCGGCGATTCGATTTAAAAGCTATGCACGATTTAGTACCTGTTTAGTACTATTTGGTACTTATAATAAAATATTTAGTTCCTCACTACAAATACAAACGGAGAAAATTTTAAAAACAGTCTGTCATCCAGTCATCCTGACGGTCAGGTAGTCTTGACCTTTTTTTTTACCTTGTAGTCTTCCTGAGTTTTTTTTCATGATGATGATGATTTAGTACCTAATTAGTACAGGTACCTATATATTTTTTCCAGATTCTTTAGAAGCACAAAAAAAAAGTTGCATCTTAAAATCAAGGTCATGAGAGATACTTATCTTTAAACAATACTAAGTTTTAGTACGTATTAGGTCCTAAATCGCACTTACATTCAAATATTTAGTATCTCGCTATAATCCGAGGAAAAGCATAAAAACAGTGGTCCAGTCATTCTGGCGATCAGGTTGTCTGGACCATTTCGTTTGACCAAGTTTTAGTCTTCCTAGTCTGCCTACCCTTTTTATCTTTCCATTACGATTTAGTACCTAATTTGTACAGGTACAATTATATTTTTTCCAGATTCATTAGAAGCACTAAAAAAAGGGTAGCATCTGAAAATCAAGGTCATGAGAGAATACTAAGTTTTAATACGTATCCCTAATACGTACTAAATAGTACTTAACTTCAGATTTTTAGTACCTCGCTGTAATCAGAGAAAAAGAATAACTAAATACAGTTTTATTTTTGTAACACCTTGTAAAAGGTTATTTAAAAATAGTTGGCGAAACTTAACCAGGGCACCTTGTTAATGATAAGTGATAACAGATTGCATTATAAATGTTTATAATTGGTATTGATGATTAACAGAATTATTATTCTTAAATAAAATATTACTAACTCACACACGCACACACTGTATCGTAGGTACGTAACTTGTTCGTACGTTGTTATTACAAGTAATAAATATTATCACGATATTGTAATTAGTAACAGATACCAAATGCGTTTGTTAAGTTTCGCCAACTAATTAGATTTAAAAGAAAGGCTAGATCACTGTTTTTATTATTTTTCTCGGATTCCAGTGAGGTACTAAACTTTTGAAGGTAAGAACGATTTAGTATCTAATACGTATTAAAGCGTAGTACCTATTGTTTAAAGTTCAAATATCTCGCATGGACTAGATTTTCAGATGCAACCTGACTGTCACGATGACTGACCACTCTCGGATTACAGCGAGATACTAACTATCTGAAGGTATGTACGATTTAGTACATAATACGTATTAATACTTAGTATTACTTAAAGTTAAATATCTCTCATGACTTTGATCTTCAGGAGCTACCCTTTTTTTGGAGCTTCTAATGAATCTGGAAAAAAATATATGTATATACCTGTACAGTGTACAAATTAGGTACTAAATCGTAATGGAAAAATAAAAAAGGTAGGAAGACTAGAACTTGGTCAAACGAAATGGTCCAGACAACCGATCGTCAGGATTACTAGACCACTGTTTTTATTCTTTTTCTCGGATAATAGCGAGGTAGTAAATTATGGAAGGTAAGCACGATTTAGTACCTAATACGTACTATAACTTAGTATTGTTTAAAGTTAAATATCTCTCATAACCTTGATTTTCAGATGCTAGGTACTTGTTTTTAGTACTTCTAAGAAATCTGGAAAAAATATATTACTTATGTACTTACCTTTCTGTCTGTACTAATTAGGCACTAAATAATCACATAAAAATAAAAAAAGGTAGGAGGACTACAACTAGGTAAAAAAAAAATTCCAGACAACCTGACCGTCAGCGTCAGGAAGACTGGACCACTGTTTTTCTATTTTTCTCCGTTTGTAGCGAGGTATTAAATATTTGATGATAAGTACCAAATAGAACTAAATATGTACTAAATTGTGCATAGCTTAAAAATCGAATCGCCGGCTTGGTCCAGACAACCTCACACCATCCATCACCTTCACCCCTACGCTACCACGCATGTTACTTCGTCCATTCTGCTAAAGAGTACGAGGAGTAGTTTAATACGTAAAAAATTATAATATAATTACAATAATTATAATCTACGTATCAATCAGTCAGTCAGTCATCTTTAATTGGCATGTAGGTACCTTCCTCATAAAATTTACATGGGATATAGAACAAAGCAAGGTGCAAAGTTTCTTAATATAGCTTTGTACCATCAGATTCAAAATAAACTGTTTATGGATATGGTACATTTCAATAATTTGTATTTCGTTCATATCATCACTGATAAATTGTACTTTAAAATTTGTTTCGGATATAGAACAAAACAATACTTATCACATCTCGTCAATACCTGGACATAGTACAATCTTATATTGCATATCTCAGTGATTATACAAATATTAGACTATCCGATCGGTGGAGATAGTACAGAAAAATTACTACATTAACATGGTACAAAAAATACAAAATACCTAAAAAGTGGAGTTAGTACAAAGCAATAATAGGGCAGCGGTATGTATGCATTGTTATTTTTTTTTATTGGAGTTCTGGCACGGAATATATAAGTTCTGGAGACTGCAGCCCTGATCAGTGAGGTGGTGTTTATATTGAACCATTCACATAGGTGTTATGAAGGAAGTTCATTTACTACCAGGCATTCATCTCCCCAAAATTTTCCCCTATAGAATAATCTGGAGAAGTTTGTAGAAGGCCTAAAAAGTTAAGAATTTAAAATTATATTATAGTTTAGAAACTAAAATAGGTAAAGAATCCACGTTATCTCGTTAGAGATACAGATTGAGAGCTACATCGACGCCACCTCTGAATTATTGATGACTGCGCTCTGTGGCGACGCCCGGCACTTTTATGTGACACTGCACATCCCTAATAACTTTCCAATAGAGGCTATTGGTTTTGATTTATGGTTCAAAATTGTGTGGCACTGATTTGTTCTTTCTGGCACAAATAGAACTGTTTGTCATCCTGGTATTTATTACAATGGAATAAAAAGGTGGAAGAAGACGTTATTCACTTGTAGTGACTAAAACCCACACCTACTAGCATTTTATTAACTAAGGATTTACCCACGACTTCGTCCGCATAAATTATATATATACCAGATTTTAAGTCAGATCATGCAAAAAAAGTTTTATCAAAACCGGTTCAGCAGTTTTTGCGTGATGCTCGAACAAACAAATACACAAATAAACAAACAGACAGACAAAAAATCCAAAAATTTGTGATTTGGAATCAGGGACATCTAAAAACTATATCATAATATTTTTTTGTTAATATCTTCAATGTACAGACACACTTCTGTTACAGTTTTATAATAGTTTAGATATAAGTACTAGCTTTTGTCTGCGACCATATCCGCATTGACTATAATATCCCTTTGGGGGTGACCATCGACTTTCACTTCATGCATGCTCGCCGGTTTCAGGTAGATTTGACCTGACCCTTTTTAATGTCAACTATTTGGTCAAGGTTACTTTATATTTTACTGTGGACAAACAGATAATATTAATTTAACTGTTAGAAACTGTTAGGAAAAACACATTTCAAATACAAACTAAACTTGCTTACTTTTACTGCGTGATTTTTAAACACTTTTTAATTTTTAGGTGTGATTCAGACTATCAAAGTCAACAACTTTTCATCATCATCAGCCTATAAACGTCCCACTGCAGGGCACAGGCCTACCCTCAAGGAGGGTACCTCTGAAAATTTATAAAGTGTTTAAAAAATCACCCAGCCCGTATATCTACATAAGTTTTCTTAATTTATAATATATTTTTGTAGTGCCTCTTGAATTACGACAACAATTATTTTTCTTTATTTAAAATGCAATCATAATGCTAGGAATAGTTAGGTACATAAAGATAATATAATACAGCTAAAAATAATTTAAATTCGAAACACATTGGCTCTTAATTGGCATAAATGTATAGACCACAATGCTAATTATTTGCAAGCTTTTATTTATTGCAAACCACATATTTTCTGATGGCGTTACAAATAATTGACAGACGAATATAAAACAATTATCGTCTATTTTATAGTTCAATAGGAACATACAACATTTCATTTCAAAAGCTAAAGGTCCAGATAATGACTGAACTGATTTCCATATAACAAATCTAAGAGACCTGTAAAACACCTTATCAACTGAAAAAACCGGCCATATGCGAGTTGGAGTCGCGCACCTTTCTCTAGGGAAGCAAAATAGAAATCACGAAAAAAAATCAGCTGTCCCATACATTTGGTAGGTTTCCAGTATTTTTTTCCCAATTTCAACATTTGTCCCATGTAGGAAGTTATTCAGTTTGATGGTCTGATCATCCCCTTAAAAACCGTCAGCATATTTAGAAGGACCCTATATTTTATGTTACTATAATATCATATTCAGTAGATCCATATATCACTAGCAGTGCCCAAGCCAGATTAAATACGACTTTCTTTATCAACACACTCAACAGACAGTACCTAAACAAGCCTCTAATCTTCTAAATCCCTGTTTCTCCATTTAGAATCAGTACTTACCGGACATCAATCTTGTTGCTCTTTCCAGCTTTTAGTAAATATTGCAGGATCAGAAATCAGGCTCCATTAGAGAGACCGAGCTGGTCTCTGCGGGGCTTTACTCAATAATTCACGGTCCAAGTGTGACGTAGGCTTTATATCTTACCTTTATTGTAAGAGTTTTCTTTGCTAATGTGATACTTAATATTATTTTTTAAAAGCTTTTATTTATCTTGCCTTGTTAGTTAGTATGTTTGGTACAAATCTTGCTAGTGAATTTTTACCCACTTAATATCCTGACTTGCAATTTTTTCTACACGTAAATTTTGAAATTATAGACTAAAAATTAAAATTTTATCCAAAATCTGTACTGGTGCTTTTACTGTAATACGTAGAACTATATACTATTACCTATTCTGTGGTAATACACATATAGTAGTTTGATTTTTATTGTAAATAAGTTTTCATTTTCTCTTGAGATTCGAGCATAATGAACGTTATATTTTATTAGACTTATGAATGCTAAAATTGAATGAACATTGCGTGCAGTAACGCACGCATACAAAAATTGGGATAGATACTCTGACCTTTCCCATCATCTCAAAAGGCAAAAGGTTTATGAGTTTACGATTTAATCTCAGAATACAGAGTAAACTCTTTATTCGAAGGTATATATTTTTTCATATTGTGACGTGAAAATAGGTCACAGTTACAAATCTAACAGGAAATCACAAGAATTTGATCGTATCATGTGATTGTACGAACTGTTTTTGAACTTCAATTGTTTTTTCTCTATAATAATTTCATACACATCGTGAAGATGTCAATATTAATGCGAAAGTTATGTAGGTTCTTACCGACTACTAAACTTACTTAAGACTACTACTACTTAAGACTTTGTTTACATCTAATGAAATAAGTATGATGACAGGATGACACATACAAATAGTATGAAGCTAAAATTATTGACAAAATAGGAGGCATTTCTTATATGGGGGCTTTTAATTTAACCCTGAGCTTTTGTCAGCCCCATCGCGCCTTAACCTTGAGACTCTACAAAACAATGAAACCTAACACTTCCTTATTTAAATAAAACTAAACACAACTTTATTGTAACTTAGGGTTACGATACCGCAGCACTCCTTGTTGCAACGAATCATGTTTTAATTTCCTGTACTTTTAATCATTATGTGGTAAGTATTATCATAGCGTAAATACAATAAAGTGGGTGCGCTTAGTGGCCGCGTTGGGTCTATGCTTGCGCGGAGTGCGGCGGGGCTCGCGCGGTGTGCGGAGGGGCGAGGGACCCGCCGTTGGGGTACAGCGCGTAGGTGAATCGGTACACCGCGCCCCCCGCCACCCGCGCCCCCCGCACGAGAGGCCTGTCGCGACCCGAGAGCGCCCTCACTATTATTATATTCACTTTGGTATTATAATTAAAAATTGTATTGTGTTGTAATTCAAACTTTTTTAATTTCTTTCAAAAAGCTTTCTTTCTCCTGAACATCGGTTTGCAGCACTAAAAGTGTCGCTGCAGGCATTCTCTACCAATGAACAGTAACAGCTTAGTTCACATACATACAGTCTTGGAGATTAAGCAACATTTTTCAAAAGATGTACAGATACACTGAGTTTTATTATTATTATCAGCTTTTGGTGTGATTATAGCTGTGCTTAGCATTGCTGTTCTACACCTCACTGCATTATCTTCTTGTGTTCTTGTTTTCGGCATCGTTATTAGCCAGTTTTTTTAGAAAGCCATCGATTCCGAGCCACCACCCTCTTGTATAATTATATCTTTAACCCATTTTCATAATTCAATCAATCAATCAATTATAACTTTCAAATATATACTTTATTGCATACCAAAACAGAACATACATTTGAATAAACAAGACTTATAAGTAGGTATAAATAAGGCGGTCTTATCGCTAAAAAGCGATTTCTTCCTGATAACCTTAGGGTAGAGGAATTAAGAAACGAAAATAGGTAGGCGGTGTTGCTCAAAAGAAAGAAATCCATAATGGTACGCTTCCCGTTCGTAATAGACTACCTTACTTTTTGTGCTACTTATCATCAACTTGGTCTTTGACATAGGTATTGGATGCTTGACGAATTATGCACAATAACGGAAGGTCTGTCTCGCTTTCCCAAAAGCGTGAAAATGGAATGCTATTGCAATGCCCATACTAAGCGGAATATCTAAATGTGGAGCTGAATATGCAACTCTCCAATCAGACTATGTGCCACTGATTTGCTGGAAACTCATAGTTGGATTAATTGGGTGTGCACTTTTTTACTGGCAGATGAGCTGTTCAAAATATCGGAAAAAAGTGCGGTGCGGAATGAACAGTCGAAATAGGTACTGAGTTCTACAGGTTTGCGTAATTGGCTGCTGCAATTGCAAAATTTTACATTTGTGGTGTCACTTTGTGAGTAGCTATAACTAGATCGTGGAAAAGCGTGCACCTGAGACACATAATTGCATGCTCTTCGTAACTACTTTATTAAAGATTACTGAACTAGAGGTATTAGTGGTAAATAAAGCAGAAGAGCTGTGGACATTGAACACTAATTCAAATTTTTTTAAACCATCTGGTTAGATGGAATGGGCTGCCCACAAAAATACTATATTTATTTATGATATACAGTCAACCTACAGTCAACAAACCCGAACATAACCTGTATAGAATAAAGTAAAACTGTGGTCTTAAACAAACGTTTAAAGCCATATCCTTCACCTTCAAAGTGTTCACAAAAGACCAGCGATGGTTGCACTGGCACAGTCACAAATCCTTCAAGGCCCTCTCCCAATAGTAATAATACTTCACCTCAAAATCACAAAAATTTACAACTTGTTTGCTTCAAAACCTAATAATAATAACGCACATCATTTGAAGCTTCACGCGTCATAACAAAACAGCCCCCTATACCATGGATTTCAACTATTCATAATGCCTTCATGCGACGTGTTCACAAAAACCGTGAGTCACGGGATTCCCACAGGCGTCACATAGCGTCATGATTGCGCCCACGTTTTAATTACTGATGGTAATCTGCTTTTAGCCCGCCATTGCTCTGACGAACTTTTCGTGTTTAGCGAGACTTCAAAGGGATGTGTGGCAAAAGGCTTTTAGAAATGGTGAAAAGATGTTCCCGAAGTTGGAAGGTGCATGTTTTGTAAGGCTTTTGGAAACGCTAGTTTGGGTTGTCGATTTTCAATCTTAAACACTAAATGCAAAAGGATATTATCTTTTTAATACTACCTCTTTCTTTTGCGCTGTGACGTCTTCGAAGTACCTACCTACCTATACTTACATAGTAAGGCTCAATACAGGGTGTTACAAAAGTAAAAATAAACATTTCCATCTTTTATGGGGGTTGTTGAGACCATCAAACTGAACAACATTCACTATGGGACCATTATCGAAATCGCGGAAAAAAAATTGTTTTTGTCCCATACATTTAGCTCGAGTAGATCTGTAGTTTAGTATGGAACATCGCAAACACATCGCATCATCATCGCACATTATGGAAATCTCCCCATTTTGGGTGAGACCTATGTCCAGTAGTGGACCTCTATCGGCTGATATGATGATGATGATGATGATGATAGAACGTCAGATTTTTTTTCGGGAATTTGATACTTCGTCAAACTCTAGAAGGAGAAGTAGATCATCAAACAGAAGAACTTTCTCTATGGAACCAACATTGAAATCGTAAAAAACCTCACCTTTTCCGCTGGTATAAAACATCAATTTCTTCTGCCTTCTCGGTTCAAATATACGGATCTACCGATTTTCTTTTTCGCAATGACGATATTGGTCCCTTAGTAAAGGCTTTTCAGCTAGATGGTCAAATCCATCAACTAAAGATTGGCCACGTCTCAAATATTATACCGAGAAATAACATCTGCTATTTCCCAGTAGCATATTGACTAAATCCTAGTATCAAACCCCAAAGGTCTTTGAAATGTTTTTTCAGCAAGCTGTTGTTTTGTTAGTAATACAAACAGGCTTAGTCGAATAGGCTTTCATGAGTTTGTATAACAAGTCTTTTGCAAATAAGAAACACACCATTGACTCGGACAAAGGGAATGCTTGGCTTATTAATTCATTTGGTATAAGAGACAAGATATTAGTGGTTTTGTTGGAATTTAACTTTATTTTTAGAGGCTAATTGATGAATGATTGGTGTACTGTTAAAATACATTGTACCAAGTTAGCAGTATAATGGTTGCAGTTATATCTTTAAATATTTGGATAAAATATAACCCAAATGAAAGAACAAGTAGAATAGCTATAATACTTATTTCGAAACTGTGAATTTCCTAATTTTAAGATTATTATATTACTATCGGAAAGTAACCGTAACCAAATCTCCTAACGATTTCGTTTGACCGTATCATTAAAGAAATATAATCGCCTTTCACTGATGACAATAATCCATCATCATCATCATCATCATCAGCCTAAGATCATCCACAGCTTAACTTAACCCTCTCCCAAAGCACGCCACAAAACTATCCAAGTCACTACCAACAGAAGTGACGTGGCGCGGACGTGGGACGTGACGCGGGCGGGGTGTGGCAATATAAACCTTATAGTACGTAGCATAGTGTACGTTTGTGACAGCCTAGCCTAGAGCTAGCAACTCAATCACGAGGCGGCGGTTCGATTCCTGGCCTGTACCAATAAGTTCTACGGAATTTATGTAAGATTTTATTTGTTAATATACGGACAAGGAAAAGCGGTAACTAGCTTTGCGGTAAAGGAAAAAATCATGAGGAAAACCTATATAACCCGAGAATGGAAAGAAAATACCATAAGTTTGGAGACATGTGTAAAAATACTAAAAATATGGGCGTGCTTGGGGCGAACAGAATAGAAATCAGCAATATCGCACTCAACAATAAAATATAAATATGCCGATGGTTCAAAAGGACAAAAGACGTATCTAATTATGCCAGCACTTTCGTACAATCCATTAAATATCACAAATGATAAAACAAGTCACAAAACAGAAAAACATGAACAACTTGAATCTTACTTGTATATACATCTTATTTCTTAAGTTAATACTACAAAGGTACTGTTTTTATTAGGCTGTTTACAAAGGATTTGTCCCTATTCCCAAAAAGGTTTTTACTTAACTTGTACGTTCGGAGATGTTGTTTTTCGTAATAACGTTTTGCTACAAGAAAAAGACATTATTTAAAATCAAAATTACGTCATTGAATGTGATTATGGAACTTTATGGTTTGAATGAAGATGTAGTGGATAAAGGAGAGAAGGGAAAGCTTCGATGGTTTTGACATATCGAAAGAATGAATAAAAGTCGCATTACGAAACAGATATAAAAAGCGACTGTGGAAGGAAATATTGGTAGGTAGCAGGACGTATACCTAGACTAGATTCATCATCATCATCATCATCATCTCAGCCGATGGACGTCCACTGCTGGACGACCGGTCCTGCGCTGCCTGCCCCTAATCCAACGGGTTCCCGCCGCCTTCACCAGGTCGTGGGTCCACCGTGTGAGGGCCCTACCCACTCTGTGCTTTTCGGTACGCGGTCGCCACTCGAGAACTTCTCGGCCTTTTTCGGCCCCATCGGCCATCGGGTCTGCGAGCAATGTACCTCGCCCACTGCCACTTATGTTTGGTAATTCTTTGGGCTATATCAGACTAGATCCCACACAGCACAGAATATCTACTAGATATCTATTCGATATTTTGTAGACACTTAGATATTTTGTAGATATCTATTGGATATTTTGTAGATATTTGTGCTGTTGGGGATTAGACTAGACTAGATTAGGGACTTTAAAATGCCAGATTATAAAAGTAGCCAAAGTTGACGGGAATGTATACATCGATAGTCTCTGCTTACCCCTCTAGGAAAAAGGCGTGTTTATATGTATGTATGTGCATTCATTTAATTTTTACTATAAATGTCTTGATAAATACCAAATTGGACTTACTGGAAAATCATAAAAAGAAAAGAGGATGCTTTGAGATTTACCTTTGTTAATCACAATGAGTCTTGATGTACCGTATGTTATGCATTTAATGCCTTCACAAATGAATGCCAATCATACGTACAAAATCGATAACAGAATTAAAGAAAGCATTTGATACTTATTTAAATATGTAAAGTATTTCTTAATGCTAGCGATCGTAATGTAGATTTCCTAAATTATGTACGATGGCATCGCTAATTAGTAAAATTTTTCAGAAGTTTACTCTGAACATATTCTGAAGAACAACGAAAAAATAAAATCAAAGCGAATGAAAGAGCAATCATAATAACTTCTCACTTCGCTTTAACAAAAACCCCTCATAGTAACCACATAAGCGAAAATTGCACCAGACAACTGGAAATTCACTAATAAAATATTTTCAAAACACAATTTCGTTTTTTATTTTCACACAAGCCACGTCCGAAACCGTATCCACGTGCTTAACGAACCACGATTTTGGAACAGAAACACAATAGTGTTTGTCAAAACGATATGATATATCGTTTAGAGCATAGAACAACGTATTCGAAGGCAGTCGACCGTGATATTTGGTTGTGTGAAAATTTTGAAACGGATACCCAATTTTACGGTGTATGGTTCTGTTTAGATTCTTTCGATGTGTTTTGTTTATGAATATGTCAATAATGTTCATTTAACGTATGGCGCTCGATGACGTAGTGAGGCTTCGGTTACAAAAAAATCGAACGAACAGTATAGTCCGAGATCCGACCGTAAAATTATGCACCTATTTCATAGGCGAACGAAATGTGATTCCAGTATATTACACAGGGGGTTAATTCAACGCCGCCAAATTGCCCAGAAAAATCCTGCCGCAAGTACACACGGCGACAGATCAACCTACCCATAGTTGAACTCTATGTTCATGGACATAAAGTCGAACTATGGGTAGGTTGATCTGTCGCCGTGTGTACCTTTTCCATTATGATTTTTGGCATAACTTTTTCCACCTGTCTGTTAGGGAAATAAATGAGGTGCCATCGGAAAGAGATTGATATAAAGTACTGAAAAAACTAGGGTTGCCACCTCTCAATCTGTCGCAACTATAGGGTTGCCAGTTTAAAAGAAGTCATTTTTTAAAATGGCAACCCTATAGTTGCGGCAAACTGACAGGTGGAAAAAGTTATGCCAAAAATCATAATGGAAAAGGTACTTACGGCAGGATTTTTCTAGGCAATTTGGCGGCGTTGAATTAACCCGAGTAAACATACACTAGAATCACGGTGCATAATTTGAAGGTCTGATCTCGGACTAGTAGTACATCTATGTTAATGGGAAATTGACATGTAGCTAGTGCGGACGCATTTATAAAGCTAAGATAGGCTATATCAGCCATCCTACTATTGTTTTTCAGAACTTCTATAGCACCAATAGTATCGACAGCACTGTATTCCGTCGATAATATTGTCACGATTCAAACTATTGATATATATCGATATAGTATAAGAGATAATGGGAGTTTTGGTAACCATCAGCTGCAGGGCTGATTCAGTATTCATATGGTGAAGAGCATCTCTGTGATGGGCATGGGACCAGGTCTGCCTGTATAACTCCAGTCGGTTTAGGAGTTACAGCCGTTTAAAGGTCAGTAAACAATTAAGGAACAGCTGCAAGGCTGATCATAGAATATTAATATAATATGCACTGTAGCTTTGCGAACAATACAAAAACTGTCATGATCTGTCAGTCGGTTTAGGAGATACAGCAGTAGGCCTCGCATGCCACCCCCGAGATAACGATAAAAATCGAGATGTGCCTCCATCTTTATTTTTTTACGTATGCCTGAAACGAAAAATGCGCGCTCTGCGCATTACGTTTTTCTCGTTTAAACGCTTTGTCGTGGGTGGCATGCTAGCCGCGCTGTTCAAAGATCGGACGGCTGTAACGCCTAAACCGACTGGTGTTATGCAGGCACACCTGGTCCATCCCCTTCACAGAGATGCTCTTCGCCATAATTATGAATACTAAATCAGCCTTGCAGCTGATGGTAACAAATATAAAGTCTATCTCTTGAAACATATCGGTTGTCGCCATCGATCGGCAACACTATAATTATAGCAAGCTGATCACTTAAAATGAGCACTATGGAGGAAGACTTGTAAAACTTCAGTGCTAAAGCACAGGTCCGGCACTTCAAACAACGTTTCAGATTTGACATGATGACGTTCGCACATGCGCATTTTGTGAAAATTGTGCATGACATATGTGTAGGGTTGACTTAACACGCATCGTATGTAGAGAGTACATATGTTCCTTGCATCGTATGAACTACATTATACATTTCGTTACTTTTTATATTTCATTCTGCTATTAAAATAGTTTTTAAGCTAAAGAATCGCAGAAAATGTGAATTTAGCGTTAATTTCCAACGTTTATTTTTACTGTGAGGAGAAAAATAAAATATATTTTATGTAGTCAAATCCAACGGGTGCGCGCGCCTGACTGCCTTCCCTTGCTCGGCTTCCCTCAAGTTACCACAGAGAGTGTGAGGGGAGGTGGGGTATCTGAAGTCAGAGGGGGGCGAGGAGTGGCCGTTCTGTATGTAGAACTATATACTATTACCTATTCTGTGGCTAAAGTATAATTAAGATATAAATGATTCCAAGTCGGATAATAATGATGATGACAATTTTTATTTTATTTCTTTTTTAATAACTGTTTGATATCTTAAACACTAAAGTGAGTGAACAGATTTTTTAATATCTTCAAAAATAACCGAAATATAAGTGTTTAAAATTTACGGTTACAACGAGAGGCAGATATATAGGGTCCTTCTTAATATGCTGACACTTTTGTAAGGGGATGATCAGACCATCATACTGAACAACTTTCTCTATGGCACCAACATCGAAATCGCGAAAAAAAATCTTCTCTTCCATACTAAACTGCAAACCTACTCGAGCCAAATGTATGGGACAGCATTTTTTTTTTCGCGATTTCGATGTTGGTCCCATTGATAAATTTGTTCAGTTTGATGGTCTGATCATCCCCTTAAAAAAGTGTCAGCATATTAAGAAGGACCCTGTAGTGGGAGTGATGTCATACCCTCGTATCTTAATACATATAATAATAAAGAAGTGTCATACAAACATCTGTTTTGCATGAAAGAGATAGAAGACGATAAAAAACGTATTTCAATACTTATAATTTTTTTTGTTTTCTGTTTGATTGTAATTTCGTATTAACATTTTGTTATTAAATTTAGCCTTTTTTTAGAATTCGTTATATTATAAGATATGAATTTCCAGGATCAGTCATCATCCCTATTGTAAACGCTCCGATTTATTTGGTTTGGATGTTTACAATTAATACAAAATTCAGTCAGTCAGAAATGTATTTACAGTGAAAATATCACCTTTCTCATGCAAAAGCCTTGCATTGATATGAAAACAATCAGTTGTTCAATTAAACGTTTAAATTAATAAATTAACTTATGTAATGAGGAAAGAATAGCAATGATTCATCTACAATTTATTGGTGGAAAATAATAAATCAGTCAAACACGATCACGAAATTTTTTACTAAATATAATGAAGTGATAATAACAACATACATTGCTTTGCATAACCTCACGACTATGTTCCTAGAGGGGTAGTCAGTGATATTCTGAAAACTCAGAACATCAACGTTTCACTAGTACGCAGAAAAAACGAAGGTATAAATATTATTCTTAGTTAATTTGACTCCACTCTGCTTTTATTCTTAGTTATTTAGTAATAAACACACACGGACTAATTTATAAGTACAACAGAATAGTAGTACAACACAATAGATCAGTACAAATTCAAACACATGCCAGTGAAAACGTCCACAAAAATAGGAATGTATACAATTAATAAAACCGGTCAAGTGCGAGTCGGGCTACTCACGCACCGATGGTTCCGTGCCACACCACCACAGAACACAACATTATTAACTTAGAAAAAAAACTGTTTTTGTCCGGGACCTTTAGCGCGAGACCGACTCACACTAGGCCAGTTTTTAGAATTTTTTTTTATTCTGTAGAGTTTGCTCTATAATAACACTAAGTTTGACGCTTGTATGTATTACCGATTTTACGATAGAGCGTGAAGAAAAAACGTTGATAAATACTAGTTTCTTGTTGAGAACCCCCCTTGATTTTTATCTTTTTGAAATTTTTATTATTTATTAACAAATCCGCCGTAATAACGCATAATCTGAGAAAATTTCAACTATCTAGCTATTACGGTTTAAAAGTTACAGCCCTAAATAGGTAGGACAGACGGACGGACGGACGGACAGACAGACGGACGGACGGACGGACGGAGAACGTAGGCTTGGTAATAGGGTCCCGTTTTCACCCTTTGGGTACGGAACCCTAAAAAGTGACAAAACAAATCGAAGATCGATTCACTTTTACTAATATAACTGCTAATACTAGTATTGATAAGTAAGTGATCAGGCGGAAAAGTCCGCGATAGTACCTACCAGTTATATACAACAATTCATCCATCTTAGCACTCTTCGATTTGTTTTTTTATTCGTAGTTTCAAATCCCATTGAGTTTTGTGTCTAGAAGGAAACAAGACCTTTCCCTCTTATCAACCCCAATTTACAAAAGCGCGTGTCCAGGGACATCTCGTCCCCATTTTGAGATTTACGCGACATCACGGCATCCATTTGGTTAAAACCTACTCACGTGTAACATGCAAAAGCACTCGACCTGAAAACTCCTGAAATGTGCTGAAACTACTCTCACCAGCCACCGAAATGTGGCTCGCTCGGGGCCTCAGTAATTAAACAATTTTCATTATTTTCAGTCGTTATAAGGGTAATTGCAAAGATGTATAGAGTAGGTGACAGCGTTCAGAGGGCCATTGTCAAAGAAAATATACACTACGCGAAAAGAAGCGACACTCATGCATGTGTGCTCGTAAAAGCGCTCGCGGCTATGTGTGCGGGTCGGAGGCGAGCGCGGGTAGGAACGCGGGTTGGGAGTGGGTGGGACGTCATGTCAGTGACGGCCGAATCCCAAGGCTGTTCTCGCTCGCTCAACTCAGTGGACGACGCGAGTAGGTACGCGACTATTGTCACGTAATTAATTCAAAATTTAGGTATTTTAATTTTGATCACGCCCCCTACTTTTTTCCCGATAATCCATTGTGGAGGCATTTCTGCGACTGCTATTATTAACCGACATAAAAATTAATCATAATCCCTCCTTTTGGCTTTGCCGTAGTCGGATGAAAATGAATTTGAAGTATGGGTGTACAAAAAAAATTTTCTTCTTAACATTCATGTTTTTGAGTTACTGTGATAATTATGTCTTCATGCCAAACAATTCAGTAGGCGCAAAAATGTGGGAGTAATTGGAATGGGGTATACAGATAGATAGAAAGGACGAAAGTATAAGGGTTCCTTGTTTGACTACGGCAACCTAAAAATGAACGAAATATTTTCTTGAAAATATATAATAATTATTAATAGATGAATTTAATATACCAACTTACTCAGAAGTGATGAAACAGTCCCTTATTCTTCATTAATCACAATAAATGTTCACTTACGAACTAAATTGATTTGTAAAACATAACCGGGATCTAATTGAAAGTCCTTTACAAACAACCCTTTCAAAACTAAACATTACGTAAATAACCTTCACACCAAGTCCATGTTCCTAAAATATAGAAAAATCAAGTTTAATTTTTACGCTGGGTATTTTTCATGCTCAGTACCGAAAGAAACAAGGTTTAAAGCATACTGACAGATTACTTCTTTACAGCATGTCCATAACAAATAGCGGTGATCAAACTGCCACTAATTGGCATACGAGATCTCGTATCGCTCGACGTTGACATATTTGATGGCGACGCGATCCAGTAGGTCCACATAATTAAAGTCTCTCGCATCAAAATTACTCTAGATTTTTGGCACAATGAACCAGTGTTTAAAGTTAGTTTCTAAATATTACTATAGTTATATTTTGGTAATGTGTGTGTATTTTGAATTATACAGGGAATGAATTAAAATGAGTTAGGTACATACTTAAACGGGTGCTTCAGACCATCAAGAGTGCGATTTTTTTAAACGAAAAACGAACTCAGCAGTTGTAAATGTCAAAATTACTATGGAGATACACATCTTTCTATTGTTGATTTTACATTCAAAAAACATACTCCAGGGGTGCGATTTTTGAAAGTCAAATCAGTAGTAGAAAGATGCGTATCTCCATACATTTTCAACTGCTGAATTCAACTTGTGGTTCAACGTATGAGATTCAAAAATCGCACTTTAAACTGAAAAACGTTTACAATGAGACCAACATTGAAATGGCGAAAAAAAGGCAAGTTCATACATTTTAGTCAAGTAGCTTTGTCAGTTTCTATGGAACAGCCGATTTTTCTTTTATTCAGAGATGTTCAGTTTGATGGTCTGAATAGAAGCACGTACCCCTTTAAGTATGTAACGCATTTAAGTTTACACCCTAACCCTGTACAGTGTGTAACAAAACACCCTAGTAATACTTAAGGGGGTGCTTCAGACCATCAATCTGAACAACTATCACTATGGAGCCAACGTCGAGAAAAATAAAAAAAATATGCCGACCCATACATTTGAGTCGAGATGGTACTGCAGTTTTGTATAAAAAAGCGGATTTTTTTTCTCGATTTCGATGTTGGCTCCATAGTGAAAGTTGTTCAGTTTGATGGTCTGCAGCACCCCCTTAAGTATTACTAGGGTGTTCCGTTACACCCTGTATACTTAAATAATATAATTGTTAGTATAATTTAATTTAAGTACGCTGGTAAAGACTTTTCACAAGAAGTAATAAAAAATAAAATTAGTGTAAATTGTTAACCACCAATCTTCATTACACCTAGAACCTGTAAATTCTTGTTCAATTAATTTTTGTCTTTGAACATTTCGTTCCACGTTCCAATTGTAGTAGAAAATTAAACCGAATAAATAAAAGCTGTTAGCGAAATAAATTTAAAACGCGGAGGCATAGAGAAGAGATATACAGTACAGCAACTTCATACAAGTGCTCGAATCAACACACGCACACAGACGAGCGCCATGTACACGGAGGTTTTAGGCCTCTACCCGTACATTCGAACTTCACAATTACGTGAACGTTTTCGTTCCAATGTCAACTCTATTACAATGAAGTGCGGACCGAAACAGTGGCGATATATCGAACATCGAAAGTCCGGGTACAGGGCGAGTACTAATTGCGCCCATAAGTACATTAGAGGGCCGTGTACACAGATAGTTGAGCTCTATGTTCATGGAGATAGAGTTCCACTATGCGTAGGTTGATCTGTCGCCGTGTATACGTAGCGCTCATCGGTGTGCATGCATGCATCTATTCGAGACATTATGAATAGATATAAACTAGAAGCCAAGCTTATTAAAACACGGACTTTGTGTCCGCTTCGCGATGGAGAAAAAGTAATTGATGAGGAGGTTCCAACTGATCATGTTGAATGTTTCACGACATATTATCAAGCCCAACTTCAAACTCTACCAAAATATTATTCGCCTCATTTCTTATGTTTAAGCTTAGAATATGATACAATAGGATTGATATCATCAAAATGTGAGAAAAATCCCAAAATTAAATAAAGGATAAAAAACCGGCGCTAGACTGATCAAAATGGCTGTAGGCATATACGGATCTAGCGGCTGTGTGAGATTTACTGCGGTGGCGTGGCGTCTTACTTATATGAAGCTTGTCTTTTGGTCCGGCCTCGCCGAGATAATCTATTCATATGTCCCAGCTCTTGCATCCAGTTGCTGTACTGTATGTCACTTTTCTGTGGCAGAGATTTCTTCAAGCGTTGGATTTCACTTTGCCTCTACAAAATAATTACGTTCTGTCCCCGGACAAGCAAATAATTAATGGTCGAAATAAATCTTAAACTTTTGTCGAGTTTGGTTACTTACCTTATTTATAATATTAATACTTCATGACAAGTTTTTATCTCTCGTCGACTGAGATTTTGAGAATTTCCGCTTTAGGCTGAGCACATACTTGCACCATGAAAGTCAGAACTGAAAAATTACTGGTTACAGTTTCAACCAAATTATAGGTCTACGTTTGCATAGTAGGTAGGTAATATTACATACTTATTATTATAATACGATGAGTAAACTTAAACTCGTAACATGCTTCACTATCCCTTTGCTTTCTGATGCTTTCACTAAACTTAGGAACCAAAATTGAAACCGAGAAAATCTGCTGTTCCATAGAAAACGATAAAGGGTACTCGACCTGAATGTATACATAATTTTGGGATTTGTAAAAAATGTAAAGCTCGCGTAAGGACCGTGAATACACGTGACCGTAAGAGTAAGATCTCTTTAGTTTTCACTTCACCAGTTTTTAGGGTTCCGAAGACAAAAAGGAACCCTTATAGTTTCGCCATGTCCTTCTGTCTGTCCGTCTGTCCGCGGCTTGCCGCGGACAGAACCCACAATATTTTTAAAAGACCTATTCAACGACACCCCACAACATGGGATAGACGAGAAAAAAAAATTCTTCCCCACTTCATGTGTAGGGGAGGTACCCTAAAAAAAATATTTTTCATGATTTTATTTTACCACTTTGTCGGCGTGATGAATATTTATGCATATGCCAATGCAGCTTTCTAGTATAATACTAGAAAGCTGTAATTTGGCATATGCATAAATATTCCAAAGTGGTAAAATAAAATCTTGAAAAATATTTTTTCTAGTATTATACTAGAAAGCTGTAATTTGGCATATGCATAAATATTCATCACGCCGACAAAGTGGTAAAATAAAATCATGAAAAAATTTTTTTTAGGGTACCTCCCCTACACATGAAGTGGGGAAGATTTTTTTTTTCTCGTCTATCCCATGTTGTGGGGTGTCGTTGAATAGGTCTTTTAAAAATATTGTGGGTTTGGGAAAACCATTTTTCGATTTAGGGATCCGTTAGCGAAATATTAAGCTTTAAAGCGAACATTTTGGTTAGAGTCAAGTGTCCCCCCCCCCCCCCTCTCTCACCTAAACGGTTGCAGTTGGAGATGTGAAAAAATTTACGGCAATACCCTATATAACGAATTTACAACTATCACCGCTAAGCATACTTTACAAGTTTACGAGTAATAGTCGATCAAATAATAAAATGTACTTTTTAGACTTTATTAGCCGTTAAACCGTAGCGTAGTATAAAACAAAAAGCCTCCTTCTAAGTCCATATTATATTTTAACGAGCAACTACGGAACCCTACACTGCGCGTGGTCCGACATGCACTTGGCCAGTTATTTTTAATTATTGCGATATCGATATTGGCTCCTAAGTGAAAACTGTTGTATGCATACACCATGACCACAGAATATCTGTGCCGTAACTATGAGAGAAGGCCTGTCATGTGCCTCAGGAGTGGAAGAAATAAAGGCTAATGATTTTAAAGGCACCAAAAAGCCACCCGTCTGAATCAAGCCTTATACATATCTGACTCACGAATACTTTCCTTATTAATTTTTGAAAAATTTCATTTCCAAAGAGTTCTTTAACTTCGTTACTTATAAATTCTCATTAAATGAGACTGCAGTTAATTACTCTAGGATTAAGTTCTATTTATTTCTCCGTCTGTGCCCGTTTCTTAAGCGGATTCATCGCTACGCTAAGCTTTCACTATTTATTTGTCTAACGAATTAATCTGAGTCTTAAGCTGTACGGAATAGATATATTTTTTAATTAACAACGGAAGTATTTATTGGTGCCGCGGTATTCTTTTTAAACCAAAAATCGTCGTTAGGAACCCTTTGTAAAAAAAGTAGATACCCAGGATTAAGTTTTGAATTCAGTTACATAATTATTTTAAAACAAATCATAATAAGACAAGACTTTTTTTTTATTCATAATGGGTTTGCGCTTGGCTTCAGCTCACCTGATGGAAAGTGTAGATGAAGCCGAGGATGTAGCGCGCTCGCCCAGAAAAAGCCAATTTACTCTTCTTTTAAAAATATCCTGATTGTATTTACTTGGGAAAACAGACGCAGGGAGAGAGTTCCAAACCTTACCGGTTCTCATTATAAAAGAGGATGCGAACCTATTTGTGCGGATTGTTGGAATATTGACAACGTATGGATGCAGTCTCGCACTACGTCTTGTCGTTCGATGATAGAAGGGGGATGGTGGAATCAGGTCATGTAACTCCTGGGCACATTCGCAGAAGTGTAGCCGATAGAATATCGACGGACAAGCAACCAATCGTCAGTGCTCCAGACTATGTAACTTAGCCTCGACGAGTGCATCGTCGTCGATGAGTCTCTTGGCTCGACGCTCAACTGAGTCCAGTGCGTCCGGTTGGTATTTCGCAGAGCCGTCCCAGAGGTGACTGCAGTACTCCATGCAAGATCGCACTTGGGCTTTGTAGAGAGTAAGAGGCAGACGTAGAAAGTTTCTCCCCTTTTTAGTATAATTGCCAAAAAAGTTAACTTTTCATACAAACGTTTGGATAGCTGATTGCATTTAGTATTGAGAGTCCAAAAAATTTTTGCGAATTTCCTATAGGTTTCTTAGGGAAAGTTTTTCAGTATCATAGGTACAAGCACCCATCAAAGTAATGCAACTGTTTACCCTAACACCCTGTATACCCTTTATGCAGGTTGTTACAAAAGTAAAAATAAAAATTTAAAACTTAATTTTTTGTTTAGATTAGATCATCAAAGTGAACTAACTTTCACTATGGGACCAACTTTAAAATCACGAGAAAAAATCAGCTGTCCCATACATTTAGATCGAGTAGATTTGTTATTTATTATGGAACATCAGATTATTTTTCGCGATTTCGATATTGGTCCTATAGTGAAAGTTGTTCAGTTTGATGGTTAATCCACCCCCTTAAATGTTTATTTGTATTTTTGTAATACCTTGTAATACCTAATATACGTATGTACACACGGCGACAGATCAACCTACCCATAGACTCGACCTTATGGTCGAACTATGGGTAGGTTGATCTGTCGCCGTGTGTACTTACTTATACTTTAAATCTCCCTTAAATCCCTTATTTCTAAAAACAACTTCGCCTAAAACCACATAAGACTGTTTTATTCAGATTAAGAGTATTGTTTTTGTCAGAAACCTTTAAGCGGTGCTTAACATTGATGTCAACGTGTGGGCTGAAACTTTAACACGGGATCAAGTAGCGAAGACTTTCTCTGAGGTGCTTAAGTCGGCACCTCTTCGGAATCCGTAATAGGATCGTGACAAAACTGGCGATATTCCCAATATTATGCATGTAAAAATGTCATTTTAGCCGGCAGATGTAGTAAGGATAGTGCTGTGTTTTACAACTATATTTTTATATTGATGACATAACGCTATGGTTAGGTATATCATGTGTCAAACGCATATAAAAACTTCGACGATCTGTAGGATGCAAGAAGGATGTTACTTTTGTGAGCTCGTCGGTGTTTTTGATAGCGATGTGAAACATAATTATCATTTTAAGAAAGGTACCAAAATTATAAAACCATTTGGAGATTATGTGATTCAAAGCTTATATCAAAATTATCAGATTTTTCTATCCATTATTTCTCGAGTTATTTGAAAAATACTGAAAAATAAAATAGAGGTTCAATGAGATTTTATTTCTTTGCCTGCTTGGCTTTTCTATTGTATTTGACAGTTTTTTATTTTTTATTTTATTGCAGCTAAGGTATTATAGCCATAAATCCTACGTTTTTCAGAAAATTCAAAAGTAAATTAAAAATAGAAATATCGGTCAAAAATTGAATCGGAAAAATAAGTGCGTATCTCTTATTTTTTAACCTATTTTTATATTTTTCATTAAAAACAGGTGGTTAAAAAAAATTAATGTTGTCAATTGCACTCCAGACCACAAACATAAATGTATTACAGTAAGTTTGTGCTAGACCCTTCAGAATGATTGGGCACGTAGTGATTTTTGATTCGTTCCATCTAAACTATTATAAAACTGTAACAGAAGTATGTCTGTACATTGGAGATATGTACAAAAAAAAAATACGATAATTATGGTTTTTACCTGTCCCTGATTAGAAATCACCAATTTTTGGATTTTTTGTCTGTCTGTTTGTTTGTTTGGGTGTTTGTTCGTTCGAGTACCACGCAAAAACTACTGAACCGATTTTGATGAAACTTTTTTTGTGTGATAGCTTATCATTTGACTTAAAATATGGTATATAATTTATGCGGACGAAGTCGCGGGTAAAAGCTCGTCTTAGATAAAAGTAAAATTTTTAATTACCAGACTAGAGCCTCAGAATATTATCGCAGGTTTCTTCACGATGTTTTCCTTCAGCTTTTATTTTTGATAATGTCACTTAAAAATTAACTCAATATAAAAGCATTTATGTGTTAACATTAAACAATTCTCGTTTCTGAATGAATTGCAAATGTTTTTCTTTCAGGAAATTGTTCATTATGAATTCTCGACTCAGAAATAAAATTGTTTGCATTCTTTCATTTGCATATCATGCTGTAATTGGATTGAGAATATATTATTAAAATATATGACTGACAGTTTATCTAAGAGCCTACAAGTGTCGTAACGTTTTTGAGCGTCACAGTCATAGATAAGCTACTTGGTCACAGTTGAGCGTAGTCGTTGACTGAACGTGGTCGCGACATGAGATTCCAAATTCTATTCCTCCTTCTGGCGCAGTCGGGTAAAAATCGTAGCAATTCAGTTCTTTTTACACTAATTTATTAAGCTTTTATTTGGATAAAATTATGTTTTAGGTAAAACTTTTTATCTGTGACAATAAATATAAATCTATCCATTTTATTACATTTGTATTTCCGTGTGAGCCCTTTCTTTCCTTGTAGGTAATGCTTGACCCGAGCCATCGATTTTCTTCGAATACTCTTAGTGAGAAAGCTCGTCCAAAACAAACAAAATTCTTATTCAAATATCAAATATTGTTTCACCTTCATAAATCTTCAATAACTCCTATCTAAAAATATTTATAAGAATATTACGTCAACAAACAACAAACAATCGGATCAAATATCTTATCTACTTTATTAAATAAAAGTATGACTGTATTTTCATTCAAAAGACGTTTAATAAAAGCCAGTGACTTTAATATTAAAGTCAATATTCAAATGTCGCTATGCAAATCCATTCGCCGTAGCAAATATTCAGAACCCAGAGGTCAGAAATGGATTAATGGATTCAGCCAAAGTGACCTTATTTAATAACTTTGGCGGAGTGAATAAGCCGACAAAATTAAATCGGTGGTTCCCAACCGTAGATTATAGGTATTTGAACGTTGTATTATTATAAATTAGTTAGTTGGTATTTATTTTGTCGACAAGAAAGTGATTTTTAACCGAGGAAAAAAAACAAAAAACGCAGTAGGTTTTCAAGTCACGCGTATATTTTTTTGTTTTTTTTTATGTATGCATAACTTTTTACAGAGTAGTCCGATTTTGATAATTTCTTTTTTTGTTTAGTAGGTCATACTTCAGAGGTGGTCCCATTTTAATTTGGTGAAGATCTGGTAAAGGGCTTCGGAGATAGACAATAGAACTCCTCAAAAATCTATAGCATATTTATCATCGACGATTGAAATAAATAATTCGATAACTTCTTACAGAGTAGTCAAATTTTGATAATTTTTGTTGTTGTTTGGTATTGCTTTAATATTGTCATAGTGCTAGTGGTTCAGCTCGGCGGTCATGACAGGTCAATCGTGCGCGGTGTGCGGGGGCCGGGGTAAGCGTATCCCAGTACCGACTTACCTGCGCGCGGTACCGACTTTGTCGGTGCCCCATAGGAGGTGACAAAATAATTTTTTAATTAAAATTTAATTAACTTGAACTACATCAAACACATTTTTCTTCTGCGATTTCATTATTGGTCACATAGTAAAAGTTGTTCAGTTTGATCGTCTAAAGTACCCTAACGTAAGTTTAGGTATGTACCTAACGCATTACAATTTTCTACTGGTTTCAACCTACACAGTTTCTATACCAATTTCTGTGCTTTATACTTTTTGGAAATTGCATAGCATAGCATAGCATAGCATAGCATAGCATAGCATATACTCACGACTATATTCCCGAGGGGGGTTTGAAATTGCTGTTGATAATAATATAAAGGTACAGTCAAGAGCACGTCAAGACACTTTGGACTTTGTACCGTTCTTATTTAGTGCACCATAAGCGTTACAATCGAACTGCAAGTGTAAAGCTTGATATGCTTTTGACTGTATCTTATATTTACATTAATTCTTTCATTATTCGTATGTTATGGACCGCAGACCTAAAGATCAATTTAATTAATGAACTATATTTGATCAAATTGATTGTTAATTATGACTACAAACTGGCAAGGCTATAATAATTATCTTTGTCTAAATGCATGACATAAATGATAAATTGGCAAATATTATTGCTACACAAATATTGACATCAAAGCTTCCATATTTGTATTGAAAAGAAGGTAAACGAACAGGATTTCCTTTCAATGTAAATAACGTAATGTGAATGTTTCCGGAGCGAAATTTGCTCACATTCACACAAATAGGTACCTATTTGTGTAGATTTTAGATTCTATGAACACGAACTCTATGAATCATGAATTTGTAAATTTCAATTCATGTTGACAATTTACGTCATTATAATGTCTAAATAGAAGGGAAAATTAAAAAAATAAAAGAGTAAGTATAAAACAATAATTAACGGACACTAGACAAAAACGTATAGCCACTGGTCCAAGAGCCCCCCGGTATTGCCACAGTATTACTATAAGCCTCATAAAAATGACAATGCTTTTGATGGCTTGGGCTCTCGACACGGAGGTCGTGAGTTCGATTCCCACGGGGGACACCTAGTGATATTATTATGTCACTTTGTACGTTTTTCTCCAGCTGGTTAGGACATTGCAGGTTGAATCACCTGATTGTCTGAAAAAAATTGGTTCCGTGCTTCGGATGGCACGTTAAGCCGTTGGTCTCGGCTACTATCTCTGGTGGTAGTAGTCGTTACATAAAAACCACGTCAGAGGCCGTAAGGCGGTCTGAAAAACTCTGACACCAGGGCTCTGCCCACACGGTAAGAAGAATTATTATTAATGCAAAATAATATTTAGCTCTTATTCATCTAGTTACTAGATTAATAATACTAGATTTTAGTACACTTGTGGCGCTCCCAGCCGCGAGCGCACACTACCTACCTACCGTGTCCCGATGACCGGTCCAGGCGAACGAGGGGCGCGGTGCGGCGCGGGGAGTGGAGGCAACAGTCCCTGCGCTCAGTCTGCAACGGCCACCGCAGAGCTCGCCCAAACGCTTCCCACGCAAGACCTGTGTCCGGCCGTCCGCCTTTCGCCTTAGCTTGCTAATTTATAATTGTTAACGATCTTATACCAAATTCTCATTAAAGTATTGTAAGTAGTTACTTCGCTTCATTCCTAGCCAGCAGCACGCCTATACCGCCTAAAGCACGTAGGTACACAGCTAACCACAGTGGTGACAACCGACATCGCAGCTAGCTGAAAATGTCGAGCGACGATCGAGCGGAAGGTGAGGCGGCATCGGGCGAGGACGCCGCATTCCAAGACGCGTCGGGAGGCTCCGTCGACCGCGTGGCCGTGCGGCTGCCGCCATTTTGGCCGGACGATCCGGAAGTGTGGTTCGCGCAGGCCGAATCGCATTTCCACGTGTCCGGAATAAAGGAGGACGCGACCAAGTTCCACGTCATCCTATCACAGTTGGATCAGAGGTATGCCAAAGAAGTTAAAGATGTTATCCAGTCCCCGCCAAAGACAAAGAAATACGATAAACTCAAATCCGAGCTCATCAAACGTTTATCGGTATCCAGGGAGCAGCAGATAAGTCAGCTTTTGTCTCGCGAGGAGTTAGGCGACAGACGACCATCGCAGTTCCTTCGTCATTTAAAAAATATGGCAGCGGGGGGAGTTTCTGACGAGTTCCTGAAAAGCATGTGGATGGCCAGGCTACCAAACCACGTGCAGGCTATTATACTCTCACAAACTACATCAAATCTAGATCAGATCGCTGACCTCGCCGACAAAATTTGTGAGGTGACACCGAGCGCGTCGACATTCCAGGTTGCATCTACCTCTAATTACGACGGTTTATTAAAACGCATGGATGAATTAATTACAGCTCGCATCCAGACCGAACTCACACAGCAGATTTCGAAGCTAACCTTACACCAGCCACGTGGACGCTCACCTTTTCAACGTCGTAGGAGCAATTCAAGGTCAGGGAGTAAGGGCCGTCGAGGCCGCAGCCAGGATCCAGGTATGTGCTGGTACCATAATAACTTCGCCGAAAAAGCAACTAAATGCGTTCCCCCCTGCAGCTACAAGAAGGGAAACGGAGGCGACGGTCGATAAGGGCGGCATCACACCGTCACAAATCCAGCCGCCTGTTTGTTACTGATAGAAAGTCCAAAGTCCAATATTTGATCGACACCGGTTCTGACCTCTGCGTCCTGCCACGTGGATTCATCCGTGAGCCCCGTCAGCCTACAAAATACACGCTGACTGCTGCAAATGGAACGAGGATACGTACCTTCGGAATCATGCCATTGCATCTCGACCTAGGACTTCGCCGAGATTTTTTATGGAATTTCGTAATAGCAGAGGTGGACAAACCAATTATAGGAGTAGATTTCATTGCTCACTACGGTCTTTTAGTAGATTGCAGGAACGGAAGATTAATGGACAGCATTACCAGTTTATCTACAGCTGGTTCACGCACAAACTGCCAGCAGGTCAGCATCAAGGCTGTCACTGGCAGCACTGAATACCATAAACTTCTATCGCAGTACCCTGAAATTACAAAACCTTCAGGGGTATTTCGCGAAATAAAACATAACACTGTCCATTACATTCGTACTTCACCTGGCCCACCTGTACATTGCAGACCGCGGCGACTCGCCCCGGACAGACTGAAGTCAGCTAAAGAACTGTTCGAGGACATGCTGCGAGACGGGACAGCGCGCACGTCCGACTCACCATGGTCATCCGCGCTTCACCTGGCACCTAAATCCGGTAACCAATGGCGTCCATGTGGTGACTACCGTGCGCTCAACGCGCGCACAATCCCGGACAGGTATCCTATCAGACATATAGGTGATTTCTCTCACCGCTTAGCAGGAGCACAAGTATATAGCAAGCTGGACTTAGTCAAGGCTTACAACCAGATACCAGTATTCGCAGATGACATCCAGAAGACGGCGATAACCACGCCATTTGGTATGTACGAGTTCCCTTTCATGTCATTTGGTCTCAGGAACGCGGCACAAACCTTCCAAAGATTTGTTGACGAAGTACTACGGGGATTCGACTTCTGCTACTCATATATAGACGACATATTAATATTCTCAAAGAGCCACGAAGAACACCTGGACCATCTCCGACAAATATTTGAAAGACTGAAGAAGTATGGCTTGCTCGTGAACGAAGCAAAATGCTCTTTCGGTCAAAACGAGGTAACATTCCTCGGCTACAACGTTTCAATCAAAGGTACGCAAGCATTGGACAACAAAGTCAAAGATATTCAAGAATTTCCACCACCTAAAACTGTAAGTGGACTACGACGGTTTCTCGGGATGATGAATTTCTACAGAAAATTTATCCCTAATGCTTCTGAAGACCAGGCACCATTACACGGCATGATAGCGGGACCAAAAATGAAAGGGACACAGCCACTTACCTGGACACCAGAGCTCCTACAGAAGTTTGACACATGCAAGGCGAGTATGGCAAAATCCACGTTACTAGCGCATCCAGTACTAAATGCTCCGCTTGCCCTCGTGACTGACGCGTCCAGCACCGCCGTGGGAGCAGTCATACAGCAGTTGGTGCATAGTGAGTGGCAACCCCTTGCCTTCTTTTCAAAGAAACTCAATAAATGCCAACAGTTATACAGTACTTACGACAGAGAGCTGTTGGCGATTTACGAGAGTGTAAAACACTTTAGGTACATGGTGGAAGGCAGACACTTTACCATCTTCACGGATCACAAGCCACTGATATATGCCTACCAGCAGAAGGACCGACAGTGCTCTCCAAGACAGTTTAACCATCTAGACTTTATCGCACAGTTCACCACAGATCTAAGACATATATCAGGAAAGGACAACGTAGCAGCTGATACCATGTCACGCATCGAAGGCATATCAAAACCACCAAATCATGACGCACTCGCCCTTTCACAACAAAATGATGAGGAGCTTCACCAGATCATCAAGGAACGATCATCATCGTTGAAGATAGAAAAGGTTCCCGTACCAGGTACAATTATATCACTATACTGTGACGTCACGCTGCCGAAGCCTCGTCCTTTTATCCCAAAGGAGCTGCGCCGGCAGATGTTCAACACCGTACATAGCTTGAGCCACCCAGGAGCCAGAGCAACAACAAAACTAGTAACAGATCGATTCGTCTGGCCCTCCGTACGCAAAGACTGTCGCAGGTGGGTTCAAGAATGTGAGTCATGTCAAAGAAGCAAGGTACAAAGACATACATCATCACCGGTGGCCTGCTTCAAAGCTCCAAGTTCCCGTTTTAGCCATGTCCATATTGACTTGATCGGTCCGCTTCCACCATCAGAGGAGTACAGGTACTGTCTCACCATAATAGACAGGTTCACGCGCTGGCCAGAAGTGCAACCACTTAAGGACATGACTGCAGAAACAGTAGCCAAAGCACTGTACAGCACCTGGTTTGCACGCTTTGGGTGCCCTGAAACGATCACAACGGACCAGGGACGTCAGTTCACTTCTCACCTATTTAAATCTTTAACAGATCTATGTGGTACGCAGATAAAGCACACCACCGCTTACCACCCAGCAGCGAACGGCATGGTGGAGCGGCTACACCGGTCGCTGAAGGCAGCAATCATGGCCCATGGTGACTGCAGGTGGACAGAGGTGCTGCCAGTAGTACTTCTCGGCCTGAGGACGGTATACAAACCGGACATCAAAAGCTCACCAGCAGAAATGGTATACGGTGAGACACTCAAGATTCCTGGTGAGTTTTTCAATGCATCTAAAAACACACTCAAACCAGCCGATTTCGTGTCTCAGCTAAGAGAACGTATGTCACAATTAAAATCAGAACCAGTATCTAGACATGGCAACAAATCCATATTTGTCCATGACGATCTGAAGACTGCCACACACATATTTTTACGCAAAGATGCCCTTCGCGGCGCATTAGAGCCACCATACAATGGCCCGTTTAAAGTTATAACAAGAACGGATAAAACAATAACTATAAACCAACCCAGAGGACCTGTCACTGTATCAATCGACAGAGCTAAGCCAGCCTACACCTTGGTAGATAACATACAGGAGGCGACACCTAGTTGCATACAGAACGACGGTCCAAAACGTACCCGATCGGGCCGTCAAGTTAAATTTCCTAATTATTTTCAGGCAGGACTCTGAATCTCCCAGGGGAGTGGTGTGGCGCTCCCAGCCGCGAGCGCACACTACCTACCTACCGTGTCCCGATGACCGGTCCAGGCGAACGAGGGGCGCGGTGCGGCGCGGGGAGTGGAGGCAACAGTCCCTGCGCTCAGTCTGCAACGGCCACCGCAGAGCTCGCCCAAACGCTTCCCACGCAAGACCTGTGTCCGGCCGTCCGCCTTTCGCCTTAGCTTGCTAATTTATAATTGTTAACGATCTTATACCAAATTCTCATTAAAGTATTGTAAGTAGTTACTTCGCTTCATTCCTAGCCAGCAGCACGCCTATACCGCCTAAAGCACGTAGGTACACAGCTAACCACACACTCAATTCTCGAAAATATTTTGATGCCCCTTGTATACAATGTACGTTTGGGAATCCTCTTTTAACTGCCCCTACCTGTGTCATAGCGGGGGGCTCTTGGACCAGTGGCCATACATTGTTGCCCAGTGTCCTTTCGACTACGGAACCCTAATAATGTTACCGTTATTAGGGTTCCGTAGTCAAACAGAACTTTTGTCCATTCTGTCTGTCTGCCTGTCTGTATGACTCACCTCAATAACTCGCTCATTTTTGCACCTTTTGAATCGAAATTAGGTATGAAGATAGATAACTGTAACCCAAAAACAGAAATGTTGTAGTTAATAAACGTAAGTACTTTTAGTGAATCGTGGATGGTCTGAGTTTTCAGAATATCTTTGACGAGGGGGTCCTCGGGGATGAAATTTTATTTTTTTTATTTATTTTATTTATTAAGGTACATCAACAGCAACAAGACATTATCAAGATTATAATATTAGCATGCGGTATTTTATGCTATAATAGAAGTACACAACATTTATCAGTTTAAATCACAACAATACATCAATCACACATAAAAATTATTATTATAATATACATTGTAATATTTAAATATTTAACTAGACTTAGACATTGGAATTTTACATTAACAATATTTTAATTTTTATCTAATTGTAATTTTATTGTTTTTTGCATTTTATAACTTAATTTGTAATATCATAAATTATTTATAACTATTTATAGTTTGCAATCAATTTATAATTAACAAAGTAATTAATGATATTAACAACTATGGGTCCATAATCTGACACAAAAAAAAAAGAATTGAATTGAATGAAAAATTAAATTAAAGAAATCACTAATACTTAATAACATTTGAAATAGATTGATTGATTGAAATGAAATGAAATGAAATTATATTTATTCGTAAACATAGGTGGATACAATTTAAATCTTATGGTTATAAATATAGAGCTCTATGTTTTGCTGCATACGAAAATTTTGGATTTTATTACATCATGCGTTATAATTAGGCAGGTACATCATTTAAAAGCATTTGCAAGTAATAGTATAAAAGTAACAAATGTAAGAAAGAACTAAGTACGCCTGTCACAATTAATCATAAAAAATATTAATAATAGAAAATTTAATAATATAGGGATTATAGCCGTGAGCATAATTTATACAGGGTGTAACAAAACACCCTAGTAATACTTATGGAGGTGCTTCAAACCATCAAACTGAACAACTTTCACTATGGAGCCAACATCAAAATCGCAAAAAAAATCCGCTCTTTCATACAAAACTGCAATACCGTCTCGATTTAAATGTATGGGACGGCAAGGGGACGGCAGATATTTTTTATTTTTTCTCGACGTACGTACGACGTACGAAGCACCCCCTTAAGTATTGCTAGGGTGTTATGTTACACCCTGTATACTATGTTATGCTAAAACGATATGTTAGTATACATATTGGACATACCGAATAATTTAAATACTTATTAAATGTTGTTGTATGTTGTTGTAATGTTTTTTTTTTTTTTTTTTTTATAGAATAGAATAGAATAGAATAGAAAAACTTTATTTCGACCAACTGAGATCATAATTTTGTTAGTAACACACTTAGCCTACTGTTAGTTTATACACACAACACATTACTACATTATAACTGTTTGTTTGTCAGTACGTGAACCATACAGCAATGGTTCACGTACTGACAGTCAAACCTACTCGCAAACATGTTCAAGATGCTGTTGGCGCTGCCGCTTATCCTACGCATGAGGGATGTACACCGTTTGCGCATAGTAGTGTAAAAACAATCTACTCGCGCATCGGCGAACATCCCCGACGCACTACAGAATCGCGGCAGCCCCACCAGCACCCTGAAAGCGTTATTAAACTGGACCCGCAAGGCGTTGTACTGTTTCTTTGTGTAGTTCAGCCACAGGCTGCTCGTGTAAAAAGAAGTACAGTATGCTCTAAAGAGTGTAATCTTGACTGGAATGGAGCAACGAGCAAACCTGCGGGCTATCATATTGGCTCGTACAGCCAACGCCCTGCGCTCCCTCTCAATGTCTTCGTCGTCCTTCAGGCCGGAGTTCAACCAATGTCCGAGATATTTAAATTTTTCCACTCGGTTCAATATACATCCATTGATCCTGATAGGTGGAACATTGGATGGACACTTGGTTCCGGCCTGAAAGACCATGAATTCACTCTTACTGCTGTTATACTTTAGGCCATGACTGCAGACATATTTTTCACAAATACCTAACAGCTTTCTTAGACCACAAACCGAAGCGCTCAGCAGCACCATATCGTCCGCATAACTAATATTATTGACAGCCAGTCCGTCAATATGACAGCCGACACGGGTGCTACTGAGCTCCTCTATCAATGCATTAATATATAGGTTGAAGAGTTTCGGCGAGGTCAATCCCCCCTGTCTCACCCCACACTCCAACCTATATGGCTCAGAAAAAGAACTTGCCCATCTGACGACATTGACCTGGTTTTGGTACCAAAACTTGAAGATATTACTTAGTTCCTCTGGAAATTTTAGATCCTCAAATTTCTGCCACAGGATGTCATAAGAAACCAGGTCAAATGCCTTCGAGAGGTCCAAGAAACATGAGTATACAGGTGTACGCCTATCAGTATAATATTTGACAGTTTGCTTTAAACACAGTATTGCTGTCTCTGTAGAGAGGCCGGGTCTAAAGCCGAACTGGTTGTCATGCACGGTTATATATTTATCTAACTGGGTATTCAGCAAACCGTCCAATACTTTCGCTACAATCGTGGCCAAAGAGATCGGCCTATAGTTATTCTTGTCACTTATATTACCTGTTTTATTTTTCACAATTGGCACCACCACAGTTCTCATCAAATCAGCAGGCATATACGAGTGCACCATACACAAACTGTAAAACATTGCAAGTACTCGAGGCAAATGTGCACCAGCGTGCTGAAGATGCTCGATGCTGAGGCCATCGTGGCCAGGAGATTTTCCTCTAGACATAAGTTTAATAGCCTGTCTAACCTGCTTGGCTGTAAAATGTGTACTTATCTCCTGATCACTTGACCCAGCATCCCCCTTTTGCTGTGATGGTCCCAATGGTGATTTAATGGTAAAGTGGTCCTTGAATACATTTGCTATTGATGTATAATCATTTATGCCATCGACACTCACAGGGAGACCTTGTTTTTCTTTCAGCTTGTTGGTGGATTTCCAAAAGTTACGAAAATCATGTTTAGAATGGTGTGATGCTAGGATATCCATTCTTAATTGTTCTGCATGATTTTGGCACCATCTTAAACGAGATTTAAAAATTTTACGACTTTCGTTCATTTGATCATATGCAAACCCAGATTTAGGTTTTCCATAGCTCATCCAAATTTGAAATTTACACCTGGCCTCCCCGTGGGCCTCGCGCACATGTTTGTTCCATCCCACCACTGGTCTTTTCTTTCGTGACTTTTTCAATGTATAACTCTTTGTAGCCGCTTGGCTCAAAGCATCTATTATACTCTTATACATGTTATCAATGACTAGTCTATGACTCGATTATTTTACTCGATTTATGTAACTACTCTGTCTACCCTTCTTGTGGAATATGGTCGTGAGCGTACAAATCATCAAGATAATATCGTATAGCATTTTTTGTCTGCTTGTATCCAGGGTGGTTTAAATTTAGAGGTCAAGGTTTTTCACACAAATAAACAAATGAAAGCCACAAGTTTAAAACAGTAAAGTAAATTGTCATTCCAAACTATTTCATGCCAGTCATTGGCTAAATCTGAGCCCGCTTGAGCACTCAGTCAGATTGAAGGCGTTCCAGGCTTTCGTGTTACAATCGAACCTTTCAAGATTTCCGACATTTTTCGCTTCAGTGCTATCGCGTTTGGTCGAGGTTCCATAAGTTACGTTACGTATTCTGATATTGAAATAGTCATGTGAGTTTAGGTTTAGTATTACCAGGCCTCAGTCACTCGGCTGCCGTAGATAAATGGGTCATTATTTTATTCAGGGTACCATAATCCAGTCCCCTTCAAAGGCAACGGAACAAAGGCGATTTTGTTAGTAAAATAGGTAAATTCCAAAATAAAACTGTTATCGGTAGCTACCGAATAAGAAACCAGTTTAGAAAAACGTAGGAATTAAAGTAAAATCCTGTACTTTTTTGAAAATTACGGTAACTCAGTACAATTTTGAGGGACGGTAACGCAGTGGTAATTTCGATGAAAAAACATCAATAAATATAAGAAGTTGCAAGGAAACATCGCTGCAAATGTCTGTAATGATTACTATAAACAATAATGAACAAAAATCGGCATAAAACGGTAAAAAAAGACTTATATATTTTATACAAAAAAAGAAAATAAAATGTTATCCAAATTGTACCCTGAATAAAATAATGGCCCAAATACCTACTTAATTTTGGCGCATGCTGTGCCCTTGCCAAAGAAAATATACACTACCGCGAACCCTTGCTTGATTTCTGCCATTCGCTCTAAACGGCAACGTTGCATATGTCGCGTGCTGTACGAAGTAATAACAACGCCGTTGCAACCTTCACTAGGTACATTTTTGCTCGTATCGTCTGGTAGTAGGTCAGTAAATAAAAAGAATTTATCGTTTTCTAAGGAATTGACATTTAATATCTGTTATGAAGTAACTAGTAATCTGTGGAATTACGCCGTTTAACATTTAATTATTGTTAAAGAGAACCAGAATGAGGAGTACAGTTTTGAGAGTTATTTAGCTGTCGAACTAATAAATAGGACCAGTCAACAGGGTGAAATTGATATTATTAGCATCCTTTTAAACTAAGATTCTACCCATCAAACTGAACACCTTTTACTATGGGAGCAAAACAATGGGAGCAAAAAAAAAATCTGCTGTTGCATACATTTGCGTCGCGTAGGCATTGCAGTTTAGTATGGAACAGCAGATTTTTTTTGTTGCTCCGATCGGTTTGCTCCCACAGTGAAAGTTGTTCAGTTTGATGGGTAGACTCTTAGTTTAAAAGGATGCTAATATTGCTAATGATATCAATTTCACCCCGTATAAGTTTGACCAAAAAAAGTAAAATAACACGAATAAAATGAATATCAACCTTATCTACCTACACATAAGTTTTATAACTGAATCTTCTTAAAATAGTCATAGTGACTTACAACCTTGAATTATAAATGGTAGGTATATCGACCATATTAGTGGCACCCGAGCTGCATGCTGTTTTTATTAAGGCGAAGCCGGGTTCTCTCTGTGCTCATAACTATTTTCCCCGAAGTATAGTCAAATATATTTTAAACTATTAGAGCCCACTACTTCTTAGGGCTCTTACAGACGAGCGAAACTTTGCTGTCGCGGTGGTTCGCAGAGCGCCCCGCGCTCATACATTTTAGAGCGCTTACAGACGAGCGACAGTTGTCTGCGACAGCTCGCGACAGGGTCGCGCGGCCGTCGCGCGACCCTCTGCGACCGTCGGTCGTCGCGCGACAGTCGCGCGACCGTGACGTAGGTATAGTCTGAGAGCACAAGTCTAGTTCTTGAGAGATTTCAGTTTGAAGAAAACGGAGGCTAAAAAATAACATGGTTGATATTTCGGGTTTTTATAAGTTTTTCGTAGATTTTGGTTTCTTTAGATAATAGATAATCCAGAATTGATTATCTTCATCATCAAGTCCATAAAATATTACAGACTGGTAAAAATAGGGCAATTATAATAATTTTCACGGTATATAATGTATATTATACATTATACAGGGTCCTTCTTAATATGCTGACACTTTTTTAAGGCGATGACCAGACTATGAAACTGAACAACTTTCTCTATGGAATCAACATCGAAATCGCGAAAAAAATAACAGTTGTCCCATACGTTTGGCTTCGAGTAGGTTTGCAGTTTTGTATGGAAGTGATGATTTTTTTTTCGCGATTTCGATGTTGGTCCCATAGAGGAAGTTTTTCAGTTTGACGGTCTGATCATCCCCTTAAAAAAGTGTCAGCATATTAAGAAGGACCCTATATATGTAGTTATAATATATATTGTATTATAACTTATATATAATACATATTATAACTACATATATAATACATATTATAACTACTATTATAATTAACACAACACTAATAATTATAACACATAATATTATACACATAAATATTTATAAATACGTATACAGGGCACAGGGTGTAACAAAACACCCTAGTAATACTTAAGGGGGTGCTTCAGACCGTCAAAATGAACAACTTTCACTATGGAACCAACATCGAAATCGCGAAAAAAAATCAGCTCTTTCATACAAAACTGCAGTACCGTCTCGACTCAAATGTATGGGACGGCAGATTTTTTTATTTTTTCTCGACATTGGCTCCATAGTGAAAGTTGTTCAGATTGATGGTCTGAAGCACCTCCTTAAGTATTACTAGGGTATTTTGTTACATCCTGTATAGGGTCCTTCTTAATATGCTGACTCTTTTTTAAGGGGATGATCAGACCGTCAAACTGAACAACTTCCTCTATGGGACCAACATCGAAATCACGAAAAAAAAATCATCACTTCCATACAAAACTGCAAACCTACTCGGAGCCAAACGTATGGGACAATTTTTTTTTTTTTTTTGAGATTTCGATGTTGATTTCATAGAGAAAGTTGTTCAGTTTCATAGTCTGGTGTCAGCATATTAAGAAGGACCCTGTATATACTGTTTGATGTTTAAAAAAACTGTTTTGGATATGGAGGACTATCTCTCAGACTATACAACACTACGTCACGGTCGCGAGCTGTCGCAGACAACTGTCGCTGGTCTGTAAGACACAGGTTACACGGTCAGTATTTCATCAGTCTGGACCATCAGTCTGGTCATGTATATTTGATTTGAAGGGAAACTGACTCGAGATTGACCCGACTAACATGGTGCTTCAGTATATCAGTTTCCCTTCAAATCAAATAAACATGACCAGACTGATGGACCAGAATGACGAAATACTGAACGTGTAACCGGGCTCTAAGTCGCTCGACGGTCGCGCGACCGTCTACTACGCGCTACTTTAAATACCTACTCATAATCATAACGTTTGTTATAGTGAACTGGTTACAATGAAATAAAGCTTAAATATTAATCCATACGAAGCCCTATGCTAATGTTAAAAGCGTCGCCCACCTCTGCACCCCCCCCTCCCCCCCCCCCCCCTCCCCCTTGCTACGCCAATGGATTCTGACAAACTTCTCTCGCCTCATCCACTTTCATACATCTCTTCATGCACTTCCGTCGGTTGAGGGCGCATTTGTATTGTTAACATTATCAAAACATACCTAATTATTATAAGAATCTTGTCAAATCTGAATTATTACAAATTTAAAATTAGACTCCGATCAACTTAAGGTCTTCGCGTCGTCAATGAAAGGTTTTTATTCTCTGAAAACTTTTAACGAGAAAAGTTTAAAATTTTTGCTGTTACTTTTTAAAAGGCAAAGTTACTTTTGTACGTATCTGAAATTGTTTTATATCATTATAAAGACTTGCATTTACGTAATGTAAAGTCAGCAGCAATAACTTATATACACTTTTTAGTACTACGACGTAGAACAAAAGTGTATACAACTTATTGCTGCTGACTGTACCTACATCTACAGTCTGCAAAAAATACAAAGGTTTTTTTAAATAATAGCAGGGTGTTAGGATTGGCTTAAAGAGATTGTGCTACACAATGTAGTAACATTACTACACGTCGACCGAACTGGTAACAAATGGTTGTATGGGTACTCATAACAACTTTCGCAAAGGAACATAGAGAAATTCTCAAATACATTTCATACATTGCATTTGGTGTGGATGGTACCTATAACTAAGTGCAGTTAATGACATTGATTTTGAAAGACCAATAATTTTTTTGACTTGGCTACTAATACTACTAATTGGTTTGGCTACTTGACAACTAGTCAAATCAGCTACTCTTTATCGGACGTCAAAACATGAGCTTTGTATGAAGATTTGTACTAAATATTGAGTTGTGACGTCATCAACATTTTCATTACTTTTTATAGTTTATCTTGTTATTAAAAATAGTATTCAAGCTAAAAACTCAATGAAAATGGGAGTTTAGCGTTATTTTCTAACCCTTTTTTTATTGAGTAGATAAAAATAAAATATATTGAATGTAGTCAAATACCCAATTGGTCCAATCACCCATTAAAGTAATGCAACTCTCTACCCTAACACCCTGTATACTTCTAATCACAAAAACAGGCAAAAAATGTTGTGGAATAGTTCCGTGATTAAGTTTGTGAACGCTTTTAAATGGGTTTCTTATCAAACCCAAACCTTTCATCAAACCCTTGCGTTCGAAGAAATACATTATCATCATGAAACTACTAGAAAAATAATTATCAAACTATTAACTCCAAACTGGTAATAAAACTAAGCAATTAAACTCAAGCCACGAAATTTATTTAACTCTAATGAGTAAAAACAACCTTAATGGTAACAAAATTGAGTCTACATTAGAAAATGGAGGTGAATTTGTTGAAAATCAGTGAGGATATTTTACATTAAGTTAGTTCTTAGTGGGGCATATACACACAAACCAATGGATCAGATTGAATTTGAGTTGGATGGAACAAAACGAATTTAATAAATAATGTTGTTTTTATAATAAAGAAATCATTGGCATCCTTTAAACCTTCTTATAACTACGTGTAAGACTCTACAAATTACTCTACATGAAACTTAACATCTTTTACTATGGGAACAAATCTGCCATCGCAAAAAAAAACTGCTGGTTCATACTAAACTGCAACTGCCTACTCCACTCAAATGTATGAAATAGCAGATTTTTTTTGCTTGATTGTTCGGTTTGATGGGTACAGTCGGCCGCAATAAGTTGTATACACTTTTGTTCTACGTCGTAGTACTAAAGTGTATATAACTTATTGCGGCCGACTGTACAGTCTTAATTTAAAAGTATGCCAATGATTTCCATTTCATTCTGTAAGTACACCTTTGAAGAATTCAGTGTCTTAAAATATTAATAACTAAGCTATTTATTATGAGTAGTCAATTTTATTATGACATGAGATTTAACAGGGCACAATTCTTTTGGATTAAGAATATTAATTTAGCCAGAAAATAAAATGTTGAAAAGATATAGAAAACTGAATAAAATAGTAAAAACGCTAGAACAAACAAAACTTACCCTAAACATAAATCTAACCGTACTAAACAGAACCACAGAATAAATACTAGTACTACCGACAGAGTCTATATTGAAAGCCCGCCCCTAGTCATTCCTGGCCCGAAGGTGGCCATACCGCTGGCCGCATTTCCGCGTTGACCAGGTAATGACCCAGAACGAGGATCATTACCCGCATCCCTATTTTATTCAGTTTTCTATGTTAAATAAACATTTAAATTAAATTATGTAAGCTATGTCATATGTGTGGATGAATAAAGTTCTTTTTATTTTTATTTATTTATTTATTTTTAAAATATTGAAAATATTGTTATTATAATTATTTCAAACCAATTACGAAACATCTATACTCCATTTCAAATAGCAACGAAATTTTAAGGCTATTTTGTTTGAATTACAGAAAGGATTTGAAACACTTCATTTCACTTATTCTTAGGACAGTTTTAGTAACGTGCAAGATATGTCGGGTAGTGTAATTATATTTCTGATAAATAAATTACGCTCACAGGCACATACATTGTAATGATCCCAAGAAAGCACTATTAATAGGCTGTTTATTATGGAAACCATACAACAACGGTGGACCGGACCCTGGTTTGGCAGATGAAATGAAAAAAAAAAAAAAAAAAAAATTCCAATTCCAATTGAATTTGCAAATCAGAAATAGCAGCTATATTAAAATAGCTACATATAAGGAATCAGAAAATCTTGTCGTCCTTATTTGAAATGAAGTATCCGTGGGCATTTTCTTTACCATTCAAAGTAATGTATGTACAGTCGGCCGCAAAACTTATATACACTTTAGTACTACGACGTAGAACAAAGGTGTATACACCTTATTGCGGCCGACTGTACGTAGTTTTACATACTGTGGCCCGGTCATAGATTACAAAAAATCCGTCAATAACATAATTAGTTTGATTTCATATTTAAACCAAATCCAATCCAATCAACAAGAAATAAAGAATAAAATCACTAAATATAAGTAGGTACACTAAACCCTACCCTATGACCGATTTATTCAAAATCCCAAGCAAATAGGTTCGGGATCGGACCGTGTGTAAGATCGACTATTACTGGGTCACGGAGGACGGTCATTACTGGCTGCCCCAACACGGAATGGGCGTGTGTTTCAAAACCTTATACAGTTAGTAATGGACTTATTGATATAAGTAGACTTGATTTACAGTACGAAGAAATTCGGTTTTATTTAGCGATAAGCCTGTCTCTGTCTATTGTTTTGTGGAGGAACTACTTGGGAGGTTCCTCCATTGGAAAAGGAAGATCTTCCGCTAATCTATGTGTGAAGCCTGGGGACCGGTCTTGGTCCAACAGTTCTTAGTTGGACCTAGTATATAAATAAAAATATTGAATCTCTGTGCTTATTTCTCTTACGCGATTTATGTCTTGTTCACGATTGTAACCTTACCTTCATTCTTATTCGTGAATATGAGGGTATTCGAATCCTTTCTTTAACATTCCTGACTCATCATCATAATCATCATTTCAGCCAATGGACGTCCACTGCTGGACATAGGCCTCCCCCAAGGATCGCCATAACGACCGGTCCTGCGCTGCCCTCATCCAACGGGTTCCCGCCGCCTTCACCAGATCGTCGGTCCACCGTGTGAGGGGTCTACCTTTTTATGAGGCCTTGACTGAAGACATTCCTGACTACTTTCCAGGAAAACAGTTGTGAGCACAGGAAGGTGGCATAGGTATTGTTAGTATGTTATATACTTTGTCTATTGCTGCGTGCCATTTTTCACCGCCTGAAGTCGCTACTCGACAAAGCTAATCACCTAAACATTATTAAAGGGAGTTAAAAATATGCTTGGCAGTTAATCATTTTCTAACCACTCCCAAAGATATTTTATCCGTCATCGTAATTACATATTTGATTGAGCATGAACTCCAGCTCCAGTATTATAGAAACGTAGTTCCTACTAAACTATTCAAAGGATTTCTACCACACACTATAAATAGAGCTGTAACTTCGTCCAGTGCTTAGGATGGGTTAGTTTCCCAGAATATTTACTAGCTAAGAGCAGGTGATAAATTTGAGTAGGTGTTTCGAAATCGCCGGTGGTGAGGTTTTCACTTTGTTAAATATAAAGAGGACATAAACTAAAACTTCGCTGTGTGGTTCCAGCTGTAATCCATCGGCATGTCTTGTATTGCAGTGTATCTAAACTATTATAAAACTGTAATAGAAATGTGTCTGTACATTGAAGATATTTATACAAAAAAAAGATTACGACATGGTTTTTACCTGTCCCTGATTCCAAATCACCAATTTTTGGATTTTTTGTCTGTCTGTTTGTTTGTTTGTTTGTTTGTTTGGGTGTTTGTATGTTCGAGTATCACGCAAAAACTACTGAACCGATTTTGATGAAACTTTTTTTGTTTGATAGCTTATCATCCGACTTAAAATCTGGTTTATCATTTATGCGGACGAAGTCGCGGGTAAAAGCTCGTTTGTGTATTCTATACTAAATTGGGTCGCTTCCAATTTTTCTCGTTTGTTTATCACAAATTCGATTTTAGTATCATAAACAAATAGTTGTTTACTTTGATGGTCTGATCATTCTCTTAAATAAATAAAACCGGTCAAGTGCGAGTCGGGCTACTCGCGCACCGAGGATTCCGTACCACACCACCACAGATTAGAACTCAACATTATTAATTTAGAAAAAAACCTTTTTTTTTCAGGGACCTTTAGCACAAGACCGACTCACACTTGGCCGGTTTTTAGTATTTGTTGTTATTCTGTAGAGTTTGCTCTATAATCACACTAAGATTGGCTCTTGTATGTATTTCCGTTTTTACGAGAGAGCGTGAAGAGAAAACGTTGATAAGAATTAGTTTCTTGTTGAAAACCCCTCTTAATTTTTTACTTTTTGACATTTTTATTATTTTTAACAAATCCGCCGTAATAACGCATAATCTGAGAAAATTTCAACTATACTAGCTATTACGGTTCAAAAGTTACAGCCCTAAATAGGTAGGACAGACGGACGGACGGACGGACGGACAGACGGACGGACAGACGGACAGACGGACGGACAGACGGACAGACGGACGGACTGACGGACGGACAACGTAGGCTTAGTAATAGGGTCCCGTTTTCACACTTTGGTTTTCCTATGCTAGTAAGGAAAACATTCGAGAAAGCGTCCGAGGAGAACTTACCACTACCAAATAAAATGGTCTCCGAAAAGGACAAGTGCGTAGCACCCTCAACCGCCGGAAGTGCACGAAGCCAATCATATGTGAAAGAGCCGTAGTCTCTGCTTACCCCTGTGGGATAGTGGCGTGAATATTATCATGTCTGATCAGTTCTATACATTTTAGATTAAGTATAGTCTTGGCGCAAACAGATGTCGCTACTGGCCTGAACGAGAGATAAATCTTAATTAAACGTTATTAGATGACTATTATTTGAGTTTTGTTCCACGGAAATAAATTATATAGATTAATTTTCTTAAAATTTTTAATTACAAATGTGTTTAACACGTATTTTAACGTAATTAAACATTGCTGTAGTACCATTACTCACCACCGTTGCTGTATTTGCGCGAGTTTTTATTTAAGAAGGTGGCAAGTTTCTTAGTATGGGCATTGACCCTCTGTTGTGTATAATTTATTTACTCTATGGTATTATGTATGTACCATAGATCTATGGTAGTTTGTATTAAGAACAAAATCTCTGTGTATGTATGTAGTAAGGAAAACACCATTTGGTCTTTGGCTTTATAGCCCACGTCATAAGTATGTATTAATAATTCTAAAAGTGTTCAACTCAAAGCCTCGAAAGTAAACGCCCGCTGGAAATGTGTTAAGCTAGCCTAAAGTATAATATTAGTCTAACTTTTGTAATTGCTTCCAGTTTTGCATCCAACACGAGGGAAATGTTTATTTTAGCTTATCATCTCGTTACACGCGAATTCTAATTATATAATAATACGTTATTTAAATTAAGATTAGACGTTTCGAACTTAGTATAAGCTGAAGCTAAAGATTATCCGACGAATGATGGGAGATTTAAGCATTTGAAAATTAAAGCGAAAATGAAAAGTAAATATTTGGGTTTGAGCAACTTATATTTACAAATAATGAGATGAAAATTATGACTTTCAACTGGAATGAAAATGTCGATTCAAGTTGGTATAACAGAACTGGAGTGCAATTTTCTGTGTCTTACAAAAAAAAGCCTATGCCTAAAAATGGCACCTTTTTTCTTTTTTTTAGCGCGGCCATCAATCAAACTTGAATAATATAGTTAAGAATAAAGTTAAAAACAACACTTGTTATTACAAATATCTCGGAACTCAGTCCGAACTGAGATATAAAGGCTTAAACTGCATGTAATGGTAATATTGTCAACTTCAAGCCTTTATATCTCCGTCCGGACTGAGTTTAAGAATATACATGTTAATAAGTTTTGTTTGTTACTTTATTCTGAAATAAAAAAATCAAGTTTGGTTGCTGGCCGTGCCAAAAACAACGGCAAAAAATAAGGCGCCAACCTTCCATACAAAACCCGCATTGTCTTTTAACATCCTTCTTGTATTCTTCAAAACCAAAACAAACAAAACAAAAACATCGTGAGGAAACCTGCATGCTTCAATTTCGAGGCGTGTATTGTACCTACTGTCCATTACAAGTGGCGACGGTCTCACCCCCCGTCACACTGGACAGAGTTTCGGTACTACTAGTGAAATGTGGATGTTCTGAGGTTTCAGAATATCTCTGACTGCCCCCTCGGCGAATATAGTCGTGAGCATATGCTTATGCATATGCTGTTGTATTCTTCAGATCATCTAAGTTTTTATAATGAGTTTTTCATAGCGAATACCGAATTGTCAGCTCGCCGATCAACGATGTTTGCGCCAGGGTTGATCCTGGCAGATTTTGAGTTGCCGTATTTAAAATTCGAAATTGCCGTATTTTAAGGAAAAATCAAGAAAATTGCCGTATGTTAAATATTTATTACGATTTTCATAAAAAACATATTTTTTTTAAGTATCAGATTAGTGTAAAGTGTAAACTACGCTGAACTCATAAAGAAAATTGCCGTATACTGTGTTTTTGACCCCTAAATTGCAACATCAAGAACAACACTGGTTTGCGCTTAGGGCTCTTACAGACGAGCGACACTTTGCTGTCGCGGCGGGTCACAGAGCGTCGCGCTCATACATTTTACGGTCACGCGACCCTTCGCGACACCCGGCGACCGCAAAGCGTCGCTCGTCTGTGAGAGCGCTTAGAGTATTGCATTGCTGAACCATTTATCTAAAACTGTTCTCATCTCTTCTTACAGGTAAATCGGAACCCCCTATGAGCGAGCCCACACCTCGCTCTGGGCCAGTTATTTTATAATACCTAACTGTAATTGACAAAATTTTGATGCAAGGACAGACGTTCTTCATTTCTAGATTGCTTTGGTAGAATTTAGTTCGATATTTTTCTTTTTTGCTCATTTCTTCTAGTTACTCTGTGGTCAAAATAAAATTTGCATGAGGGTTCTTTTTACATTTAGTACAGAAATTTGTAAAAAATATCAAAACTTTTATCATAACTAAAGATTTTTTACCAGTTTTGTTTCACTGCTGGGTAAAGGACTGTTTTAAAATCTTCCTCTCTCTAATCCATCCCTTCACTCTTAGCCGAATCATTATGACTGAAATAAAATGTTAATATTTTTACTTCCATACATACATATAAACATATCATCACGCCTGTGTCCCACTAGTTTAGGCAGAGACGGATCGCGACAAGCTACGATTCTGACACACATCTCTCGCTTCTTCGACATAAGTCTCTACATCCATGCTCATCGGTTCCGGGTACTCCAAAAAATTAATAAAGATGCCTTTTTCTTTTTATAAATGATGATTCCCTAATAAAAATACACTTTCTTTTGACACCGTCGGTCGTGGACTACAAAGGAGCTATAATCTTTTAAGTGAAACTCCGTTCACTTTATAACCATTAGCGTTGTAATAACTTTACAGGAGTCGATGATTTTCATGGTTCCGTTTTAATCGTCATGAAACCCAATAAATTTACGCTCTCGTAGTGCAGGCAATCATAAGGTCCGCCACATACTTATACGCCGAATTACGATCCTGAATTCCGAACCAGGAGTATGATTTCGTATGGATTTTCATCCCTTAATTTCCGTATGCGTGTGGCGTGGCAGGCCGCAGGTCGTAGGCACTTGTACTGTGGTGTACTATCAGCAAAGTAATGCAAAGGTATTAGTGGTATACTTCCCGGCTACTCTCTGGTGGTAGTAGTCGTTACATAAAAACTACGTCAAAGGCCTTAAGGCGGTCTGAAAAAACTCTGACACCAAGGCTCTGCCCACACGATAAGAAAGAAGAGTGGCCTGGAGTGGTGGAGTGTACCTTTAGCGTGGTATTCCATGCTGGCAGCAGTAAGTTCAGAATAATCTGCTCTTTATAAATTCGTACTAAAAATCAGCTTCATAAAAGCTCGTGTTTACTGTTTTACTCGTAGGATTTCTATTCGGTGGCCAAGTTTAAAATAGTTCCAAATTGTCAATACATATACAGGTACACCCTGTGTATGTATATATAAAAAACACCCTAGTAATACTTAAGGGGGTGCTTCAGTCCATCAAACTGAACAACTTTCACTACGGAGCGAACATCGAAATCACGAAAAAAAATCAGCTCTTTCATACCAAACTGCAGTACCGTACCGTCTCGACTCAAACGTATGGGATGGCAGATTTTTTTATTTTTTCTCGACGTCGGCTCCATAGTGAAATTTGTTCAGATTGATGGTCTGAAGTATTACTAGGAAGTTTTCTTACACCCTGTATACGTTCTATGAAACTTGGTTGTGATTCTGATCCATCCTGGGATCAAACCGGCACTGCCTTGTACGATAGGCGAGACAACTAGCCACTTGGCGGTCGCGACTGGTCAATCGAGCGAGGTATGCGGAGGTCGGGAGGAGTGCGTCCCGGCCCCCTCAGCCTACAGGCGTACCATACGTAACTACGCCCGTTCCTCTCATACCGCGCGTGCCGTGCATAGACCCGCTGTGATCGCTGCGAGCTTCACCACTATTCGATTATATTGCACAATGACCATGGCTACCAAAATTTATTCTGAAAATAGGATTGCGAACCCTCTGTGCGTGGTCCGACACGCACTTATCACATTTTTTTATGGTAGCTCGAAGCAAATTCATGTTATGCAAATGAATTTTATCAGGGGTTCTAAACTTCATAGCTGTAATAAGTCAACGATAAAATTTAGTCCGAATACGAGGAAATTCGCTGCATTTCATTGCTTTTATACTCATTATACATTCTAATTGCACAATGTGCCGTAATATCCACTTATCTCGTTTTCCATGACGCATCATGGTCATAATAAGGGTATAGCATAATTTTAAAGTCTATCATTAGAATTGGAACAGGTTTCCCGTAAATATAAATGAGGAATAAGTACCTAAGTGGAGGAACCGGTTATACACCACTATTTGTTAATTACTACCAAAATATTAAGGATGTATTCAGACAATGAAATTACTTTTCCCATATATTATATATTCCCATTGAAAATTGATCGGTTGATCTGCACTTTTATGCACTGCACCAATGCAGTATTTTCTAAACACTACACATGCAGTTAAATTTGTAGTTTTTGATAAACCTCTCTTATCTAACTTCTCTACGCAGTCAATGACACAATTTTTCCAAAAACCCCCTTTACATTTCCTTCCTTCCTAGAGAATCACTTCTAAACCCGTATTTTCTTTCAATCGATTGGTTTGGGCTTTATTACTTTGCAAGGAAGCCATTTTTCAGCCGCTTAGCGTGAGCGCAACCCTCTCTGAAATATCTTAAACAAATTTATGCAAGCTTAGGCAAGATGTTTTGTTTGTACGACGTAAATAGGTACGTTTACGCCCTTTGCATCCCTTTGGCTTCCGTATTTGGTTTAAGACTGTTTAGTGGAGTTGTTTTGGAATCGATGGGATGGAATGTAAAACGTTTTACTGGTAAATGGTGTGGTACATTGAAGTGTGCAGGATTTTGTGTTGGGTTTGGTATAAGAGAATTTTAGATTATTTTGTTCTGAACTAAGGTGTGACGTACTTTAAAGTGAAATGCACGAGTCATTTGCGAAAGAAATTTTTAGATTATTTTGTTCTAAACTTAGGAATACTTTCTTAAGAGGATAAAATTCGGAGCGTGCTCCATATAAACCAAGTCTGGTTAATATTTTCAATACTAACCAATTAAAGTAAATGAAATTTTTCAGAAGCAACGTAGAAACTAATTTTTATGCTTGTATGTTGTCAGATTTTCTTAAAATGTATTGTTTTAAGGTAAGGTTACCGTACCTCAAAGATTTTCATACAATTCATGAATTAATCCGAGAATTGAAACTGTATATTTTAACGAAAATCTGACAATATACAAGCATAAAGATTAGTTTCTAGATTGTTTCTGTAAAATTTCACTGACTTCTATTGGTTAGTATTGAAAATATAACCAGACTTCATTTGTATGGAGCCCGATCCGAATAATATCCCCTTAACAAGGTACCTGTTATATCTACTGGACAGAATTTGACTCTATTGAAATGTGGATATTGTATTTATTTCTGAATAACCGGGGAATTTACCAAAATTCATGTGCAAATGCATTAAAAAGTAAAAAGGATTTCCTAAAATCATGTTCCAAAGATTTCTATTCGAAAATTGAGTTGGGATTAAAAAGCCACTCCCTGATGGATGATTGAGTAAAACGTTGAATATTTTATAAAAATTTCAAACAGAAATCAATCTAGGTCACTAAGTGCATTCGATCGTACGTGCTGCAAACGAAGTGATGGATGATACGAGGCAAAGTTTGCCTTACGAATAACTTAAACTTTTATAAAGTAAATATATCTCCGTTTACCTCGAAGCTTTAGCTGAAGGAAGAGCTATTTTTATCTCACAAGAGTAAACGTACTTGTGACTTTCACCCACTTACCTTAAGAGCGTCTTCCTCGTAACAAAAATAAATGCGCCTGTCATAAAATATTATTCAACACGTGTAACATGATATTTGCGGGTTTCGATACAGTACTCCTTCTCTACTTGGTGCTTACTTAGAAAAAGTATAGAAATAGAAATAGAAATATTCTTTATTGTGAATCATAGGTACATAATTGATGACACTATTACACTATACGAGCTTTTACCCGCGACTTCGTCCGCATAAATCATATACCAGATTTTAAGTCAGATGATAAGCTATCAAAAAAAAAAGTTTCATCAAAATCGGTTCAGTAGTTTTTGCGTGATACTCGAACAAACAAACACCCAAACAAACAAACAAACAAACAAACAAACAAACAAATAAACAAACAAACAAACAAACAAACAGACAGACAAAAAATCCAAAAATTGGTTATTTGGAATCAGGGACAGGTAAAAACCACGTCGTATTTTTTTTTTGTAAATATCTTCAATGTACAGACACACTTCGGTTACAGTTTTATAATAGTTTAGATGTCTAGAATGAGCTTCATCCGTCTAACTCTACAAAATGAAACAAAAGGCGATAATTTTCATGGGTTAGTGTGCGTGAGGCGTCATACAAATTATGTCTGTGTGCATTTATATTGATAGGGTTTAGAGGCCAGTACTGGTTGCAATTTTTTTCGGCGCTTTCGTAGCTTCGACTATCAATCTTGACATTTACCTAACTTATCCAAGTAGTATTTTTAATATTTTACCAGCCAGGTATTCGGAAAACCTGATAGCGTTAGGTGTTGCTGTATTTAAGGGAATATAATTCGGAGCGCGCTCCATACAAACGAAATCTGGTGATATTTTCAATACTATCCAATTAAAGTCAATGAAATTTTTCAGAAAAAATCTTGAAACTAATTTGTATGTTTGTATGAAGTCAGATTTTCGTTAAATTCGATTGCGCTCTCGGAATAAACTTCTCTTAAGTACTCTCTCATGCAGGTATTCGGGCATAACAGACAGTTCAGAAGATGACTCATCGATTGGATAAGTTCTTTATACTATTGGACAAAAGTCTGCAACGACCGACTTGAGTACGAAGCCGATTGAAGGATTTCCATACTTGCCATTGCAGATACAGTGAAGTTTTTTTATGGCCTTAAAACTCAGCTGAAATGGAACTGACGTACCCTTTTAGTATACAAAAAGGAGAAATAATGATTTCATTTAAAAACATCTATTGAACAACACACATAATTATAACGTATTAGTTACAAACTTCAATATAATTTACTTTTTTAACCATAAGAAACCTTACATAAACCACATTATGTCAGAAAGATGTGAATGCAGCAAAGCATGTGCAAGCCGTTTGATTGATGAAGTAATATTGAAAAGCTACCAAAGCCTTTGCAAAAGTTATTTTGAATAGCCTTCGTCGGGAAATATGAACTCTGAATAGAATATTGATTTGAGTCTTGCAAGACCCTAGAACTAGATTATTTTCATAAACAGGCTTCTATCGGGCGTTTTAAATTTAATACCTACATTATGTATGAAGTGTACAAATAAGTTGCAGAATAAGCCGGGCCTCCCCGTGAGTGTCGGTGGCGCGTGTGAGCCAGAGAAAATAGCTGAACTCTTTAAGGACCACTTTTATGTCAAATCACCGCTGGGGCCTTCGGGGGCGATGTTGAGTGTTGAGACTGGCATGGAGCTGGGTTTAAAAGTTACATCAGAAGACGTCAAAAAGACAATAAAAGCTATGTCAGGAGGTAAATCCCCAGGCCATGACGGCCTTAGCATTGAGCATCTTCGATACGGGGGTCCACATGTGCCCAGAGTGTTGACTATGCTATTCGGGTTCTGCCTGAGCCACGGATACATGCCTAACGACATGATCAAAACTGTAGTGGTGCCTATAGTGAAAAACAAAACTGGCGACCTCGCCGACAAAAGTAACTATAGGCCTATTTCCTTAGCTACCGTTATCGCAAAGGTGTTTGACGGCTTGCTTAACACACAACTGAACAAACACATAAATCTGCATGATAACCAGTTCGGATTCAGATCTGAACTGTCAACTGAAAGTGCTGTTTTGAGTGTTAAGCATGCCGTCTCATATTATGTTAAGAGAAACACACCTATATATGCCTGCTTTCTCGATCTATCTAAAGCTTTTGACCTGGTTTCCTACGACATATTGTGGAAAAAGCTAGAAAGCTCAAATTTACCGGCTGAAGTTGTTAATATCCTCAAATATTGGTACGGAAACCAGGTCAATAACGTGCGATGGGCTGGAGTTTTCTCGCGTCCGTATGGGCTGGAGTGCGGGGTGAGGCAGGGAGGGTTGAGCTCACCAACGCTCTTCAACCTATACGTAAACGAGCTGATCGGCGAGCTCAGCAGCATGAGAATCGGGTGCCATATTGACGGCGTCTGTATCAATAACGTAAGCTACGCAGACGATATGGCATTGCTGAGTGCGTCGGTCTGCGGACTGAGAAAGCTAATGGCTACATGTGAGGCCTTCGCTACGAGTCATGGACTATTATATAATGTAAAAAAGAGTGAAGTCATGGTCTTTGGGGCTGAAAATAAAATTCCTGTTACAATACCACCTATAAAACTCTGTGGCGTGCCACTACAAAGAGTACACAGGTTTAAGTATCTGGGACATATACTGACCCCAGGCCTCAAAGACGATGAAGACATCGAGAGGGAGCGGAGGGCGCTGTCTGTGAGAGCGAACATGGTAGCTCGTAGGTTTGCACGCTGCTCAAAAAAGGTTAAAATTACACTGTTCCGAGCATACTGTACATCTTTTTATACGTGCAGCCTATGGGCTACATATACTCAAAAGGCATACAGCGCCCTTCGTGTTCAGTACAATAATGCGTTCAGAGTGCTGATGGGGTTGCCCCGTTTCTGTAGCGCATCAGGGATGTTCGCCGAAGCTCGAACTAATTGCTTTTACGCCACAATGCGCAAGAGATGCGCGTCCCTGGTGCGCAGGGTGTGGGCCAGCCCCAACAGCATTCTGGCCATGATCGCAAGTAGGTTGGACTGCGCGTATGTGACTCATTGCTGCGCTATCTCAAATGGAATGGCGCAGCGATGACTCATTCCGAAGATGCCCAGCTGACGTACCCGTTAATTTAATTTAATTTATTTTTATGTATTCCTACTAATATAGAATAAGAACACACTAACTTTGAGTGCTGGTTACTTGATTAAATAAATATTTTATTTATTATTATTATTATACTAGATTAGATAAAAGAAGCGAAGTAGAGAAGTGAAGCGAAGATGATCAATATCATCTTCGCTTCATTTCCTCTTTTTATTATAAAATTGGACATCCAAATAAATTATTCTTCTTTCTTTCTTTGTTTCAAACCTACTGAGTTTCAAATAGTGATGAGTACCTACCTAGCTCTTCTATCTTCTCTTATTGTGTTAGTACGAGCAATATGTTATGAAATTCGATCAAGTCATAGTGGAAACATTGGCCAAACGGCCAAGTTCGTATTGAGGCTACCTGACCAGTGCCAGCGTACGCCAGAATGCCTCGTCACTCGCGGAGAGGCTGCTTCTCACATTTCCAGATCATCTATTAAAGCTAAAGGCAATGTTCCTCGTGAGAATAGAAACTCCATTGCTATTCCACGCCGTTGTTTATTTACTTAGCGCTGAATATAACGACAACCTGACAATAAGAAAATGTAATACCTACATAATTACTTGATATGAATAAACATGGACTATGAGGTCTTAATACCACTGACATAGTTGACTTTTATAATTGTGATACTTAGTTTTGAAAATAGGTATTAAATATATTATTAGCGAATTGATGTTAAGTATACGTGTCGTTCAGAAAGAAAAATAATAATTTCCATCGAATCATAAACTTATTTTGTTGCTTTGAAAAATTAAATCCAACGTTTAATAACCATTATACTTTATTTAATTCCATTGTAATATAAAAAATTGAGATTACTAATATTCACCAGAGATTTTTAGGCGAGCGGGGCAATTCCGTCAGCGGGGTAATTACGTCAAATGGCTATAACTTTTGTTCCGTAAGCTCTTATTACGACAGCTACGACTAGTGCTATAGCTGACGGAATTTCCCCGCTCGATATAATATTTAGTTTTACAATCCTACTCCTAACAAAAACTTCGGTTGACTTGCACCACAGTGCCATTCTATCTCTCAGTTCTCAAAATGATGTGATGATTGAGACGGCATCATAATTTAAGATGGGTTAAGATATGGTGTGGTTCAGTTCAATCTAAAAGAGAAAAAAATCATTGTATTCTATTATAATATCTTTTAGCTACGGTCTTAGCTTTAACATGATCCATAATTTCGACACATCCATCTTTATTAAACATGTAATGACGACTACAGGTATCTCCATCATCAATAACAGAATGTATAATTACTTCATTATCTTTAGGTATAGTTGTTGTACTCTTGAGGATACTACGTGGCATTTTTTCATCATACTCCTCTCCAAGTTTGAAAGTATTTTCGTTGTTCACAAAAAATGAATTTACTCGTATTGTCATTTCTTCTCCGTCTATAATTATTTCCATCATGGGTGATGCCATTGCTATAACTCTTCGGAGTAAGTAGTTAACGCCAATTTCTTTCAAATAGTCATCGAAAAGTTCGCTTTTATAGTATTGGTATTTTCCTGCGATGTGGTTCATCTCCATTTGTGTTCTGTGACCTAAAAGGTGTCATAATTAATAAATACATCAGTCTTAGTCATTATTTTTTTTATAATTATATGGATTTAATTGGGCTTATGGATTATTTCTTTATTCCTAGTATTGGGCTAATTTAGAGCAGTATAACCTATCCTTCTCACTAATATTCGTCAGAGGAGGCTTATGTTCTGAAGTGGAACGTAATTATTATTATGTAAAAAAATGGTAAACGTGGGATTATCTTTCTAAATCTTAAATCCATTTGATCTTTGATTTTGATCCATCCGATCCGTCAATGTCTGTCTGTCTATCACAGGCAATTTTCTTAACTATTTATATTTAAAATGAGAGTAGATAGCTAAATAAACTACCAATGTGAAGTTATAAAAAATTAAAACCGCCTTCAAAAAAATAAAAAGTTAAAAAATAATATTGCAGCCTATGACTTTTTCGTTCGCATCATAAGAACATTAAGGCGTAATGAGTTTATAAACTCGTAAAAAATCGCTTTTTCGATTACGTTTTTTCCATTCAAAATGTAATAATTTTGATTTGAATGAAATATATATTATAGTTGGGGATATTTCCTAGGCAGGAAGGTTATTCAGTACACGATTGGAACAATTTGGCTAGATAGAAAAACATCCCGAAGTTACCCCTCTTTCTTACTTTTAATATCATTTTATATCTAGAAGAAACTGTATTTACGCAAATAAAATATACTATTATCTTGGCCATAACATAAGCTTGGCAGCTAGGTATATTTCGTTTACTTTACTTTATATACTTCAACACAATTCCAAAATATCTACGAAATTTCGAACGTCTCGCCATTTCGCCGATGCGATACGCCATTTTAGAAGCGCGGCAGCGCTTGTAGAGGTAAGACCTATGTCAAACTTTTCTTCAAATTTCACGTCTTATTTTACAACATTTCCGGCTTTTTTCTGTATTAATATCTATATAAATATTTCTAATATTGCTCAAATTGTAAATAATAGCTGTGATTATTGTAGACATAACTAATTTGTAAATTTTTTTTTGAATTGTAAATTATGTAGGCAAAATGACAGTTCCATCATAGTGCCACAGTTCACGAATATAGCTTTCAGTAGGACAACACCAAAATGACTCGTGGTGCTACGAATTGCTAAACTGATGTAGGTAAAGTTGTTTTTGTAGCGCATAGCGAGGCATCCTAAGAGGTAAGCGGTTCCCAAAGTGTATCTTAGCGTTTCGTGGAAAACAGTAGGGTTCCTTGAATCCAAGAGCGGATACTTACATTTTCTGAAAAGGGATCGTCTTGCGAGTTTAGCTTAGGTATTTTCTCATTTTATACTTTTATTTCCCACTGTACAAAGAAAGTGCACTACAATTAAAAAAAAAACTGTAATAAAAATTGCTTTAATATTTACAATTTAGACTATTTTATTTAAAATATACCAACAGATTTTGTACTGAATAAAAATTTTTTAACAAAAAATTAAAACCGACTTCAAATTTCAAAAAGTACCTAAAAATAATAAATATTGCAGCCGATGAATTTTACGTTAGCATCTATAAGAATATCATTTTGTTTTATCGAAGTCGCTGTCAAGCCTGTACGATTCGAGACTGAGCTTGCAATAATTTTTTGGCTAGGCTTGACACCGACTACAATAAAACAAAATGATATTCTTAATAGATGCTAACGTAAAATTCATCGGCTGTAATATTTATTATTTTTTACTTTTTGAGTTTTGAAGTCGGTATTCATACTTTGTTAAAAATTTTTTTTTTTTTAAATTTCAGCGTTGGTGTTATATTGGGTTAACATATCCGTTGGACATGTAAAGGGAACATGAACACGAATCTTTTATTTCAATCGTCGATGATAGGCTATAGATCTTTGAGGAGTTCTATTGTCTATCTCCGAAACCCTTTACCAGATCTTCACCAAATTAAAATGGAACCACCTCTGAAGTATGACCTACTAAACAAAAAAAAATATCAAAATCAGATTACTCCGTAAAAAGTTATGCGTACATACATAAAAAAAAAATATATATATACAGGGTGTAACAAAACACCCTAGTAATACTTAAGGGGGTGCTTCAGACCATCAAACTGAACAACTTTCACTATGGAGCCAACATCAAGAAAAAAAAAATCTGCTGTCCCATACATTTTAGTCGAGTCGGTGCTGCACTTTTGTATGGGATAACAGATTTTTTTAATTTTTTTACGATGTTGCCCCCATAGTGAAAGTTGTTCAGTTTGATGGTCTGAAGCACCCAGTTAAGTATTACTAGGGTGTTTTGTTACACCCTGTATACGCGTCGACTTGAAAACCTCCACCGTTTTTTGTTTTGTTTTCGTCGGTTAAAAAAAGCTAACAATTTTGGGCGGTGCCACAAATGGCAAAACAATCAAGATTGTTGATTTACAGGTGCGTACCGACTTCGCGTGGCAAACCATCGAGCATTATCTCGCGCGGCAGCCGCGCACTATCCCTTTACACCCGAGACGTATCGATCGTGCGAGTAACATTTGAAAAATTCTAATGACCGCGCAAATTAATTTTAGCGAACGCAACCGGCACTGATCGCTCGTGCGAGTGCTACTCCCGCCTTTCAAAGCGCCCTGCATTAGTTTTGATGCTTCAATAGCCGGTGATTAGACTGAAAAGGTGACTGCGTTTTTTGACCCTAGAAGGCGCTCACGTAAATATTAATTTTTCTCAAACATGCTTGGAAATGTGAGCATTATTTTGACAACCTTCTTCGAGATAAATCGAAATTGCTGTACTGGCCAAATACATGCGTGCAGCGGCCGGCAATGTTGTATGAAAATCCATATCTGTCGTGTTTTGCGGCCAAATAAATTACATAGTAAACTCATATCTGTAACTACCGCCCTATCGCCATTACTTCCATTCTCTTTAAAGTCATGGAAAGAGTACTTAACAGTAAGTGGCTGTCATACCTAGAAGACAATGATCTACTCAGTGATCGCCAATATGGCTTCCGCCGGGGGCGATCGACTGGGGATCTTCTTGTGTATGTCACGCACTGCTGGGGCGAGGCCATCGAGAAGCACGGTGAAGCACTGGCTGTATCACTTGACATCTCGAAGGCCTTTGACAGGATATGGCACGCTAGTTTGCTGAACAAGCTTCCCGCTTATGGCATCCCCGCTGATCTTTGCAGCTGGATATCTGATTTCTTGAGAGAACGGTCGATTAGAGTTGTCATTGACAGCTGCTCTTCTGACCTTATGGCAATTGATGCTGGAGTTCCTCAAGGGTCTGTTCTCTCCGCGACACTTTTCCTGTTGCACATCAATGACCTCCTTGTGTCAGGTATTGTTGGGTATGCAGATGACAGTACTGTCATGGAGAGATATGTATCTGGCGCAGGGGCCAGCGGGGATAAAATACGCTCGCAGAGGGAGGCCATGGTTGAGCGGACAAACTTGACTTTAAGTCTTGTCTCCCAGTGGGGTGACAATAATTTAGTCAACTTCAACGCCACCAAAACACAGGCTTGTCTGTTCACCGCAAAAAGGAGTCCGTTTAATCTGACTCCTACTTTCTGGGGTACATCTGTCCCTGTTTCCGACAGTCTTGGGCTTCTGGGTATAAGCTTGACCACGAAACTCAACTTCGGCGCTGACATCGAGTCTAAGGTTCAAACTGCGGCCAAAAAGCTGGGCATCTTAAACAAGGTGAAGTGGTACTTCACTCCTGGACAGCTCTTAGTATTGTATAAAGCTCAGGTCCGATCATGTATGGAGTACTGCTGCCACCTGTGGGATGGCTCAGCCAAGTATCAACTTGCCGCACTCGACTCGGTTGAACGCAGAGCCAGGAGGCTCATTGGCGATAGTAAGCTGGTGGAGGCCAAGCTTCATAGCCTAGCCCACCGCCGCAGAGTGGCCTGCTTGTCGGTCTTCTACAGATTGTACTTCGGTGAGTGTGCCCTTGAGCTGCATGAGCTCATCCCACCTTCCCCTTTCTACTATCGGACTTCCAGACGCACCGCGGGATATCACCCCTTCTTGGTTGACATCCCACATATCCGCACCAAGCGCCTTTCTGAATCTTTTATAATGCGCACAGCCATGGAGTGGAATGCCTTACCTGCGTCAGTATTTCCGAGTACTTACAACCCGAATTCCTCTAAAGTACGAGTGAATAGGCATTTTCTGGGTAAGCTCGCTACATCTACGACCCCATCTTCGTCCTGAGGACTGGATTGAGGTCAAGAGCAAACCCATAGTTAATAAAAAAAAAAAAAGGTGTCTTCCCGTATAATTTTATGAATATGCACCATAGCTGCGTAGTAAAAATTTAGGACGTGTATTATTGAAGGCTGTAGATTCCAAACATGGAATAAAAGTGAAAAGGGTTTTATGGCACTTTACACCTTTATTCGTTCGGGGGTGCGTTATATCCATTAAAGACTCTGCAGGTGCATGTGATTCTGATGACAATACAATAATATGGTATTATCCAGCTGATCTGGTGATGGAGTTGGAAGGTGGCTAGTGGAACTCTTGGATGGCTAATAGTATACTCATCGAATTTCAGCTCGTTAAAATCATCTCGATGAGTGCTTTTCTTTACAGTTTTGTAACAAGTACCTATTTAATGATGGAGCTGAATAACTGTTACAAAAACTGCTCACTGGTATTTTCAATTTGTGTTTCTCAACCGATTGCTTCCAAAATCAATATCTGAGGGTCCGCGTGGACCCTGAACACGAATCCGATGTCAGATTGAAGAAAAGTGTCCACTTTAGAGTCAGTATGACTCATCCTAAGCGTCTGTAAAGCGTAGTTGTGGCAAGGCATGCCTTTTTTTGCCGAGTCCAGCGCAGCACCAGTTGGTCGAGTGGTCTCGGTACTCGCCTCCAGAGCAGAGCGGCGGTTTGGTGCGGTTGACGCGAGTTCGATTCCGGTCGCTAGAAAGGTTGCAAGGAGCTCGTAGCGAATCTTCCTAGGAGTTCGTTGGGACTTTATTATTTAATATATATATTTTTTTTGTTTTTTATTTTTTGCTGGCGAATTGTCACCTAACCCCAACTATTAACCATCTTTTGAAGCGTGTAGTTTTAGCAAGGCTCACTTATAGCATATAATTGATGATTTCAAACAACTTATTCAATTGCCAATGATTTGTTTTCAACTGTTGAGGAGTTCCATTTACCTGTTTCCAAAGCCATTCATCAGATCTTCATCAAAGAATTACTTATGCCAATAGCCTACAATAATACCTATAAATAACTTTAACTTTGTTATTGGTGTTGTTCAACTGGTATCAATTATATGACATGTTGGTATACTGTGGCATCTTGACGAATTATTGAACACTCTAATATTTAAATTCAAAATTCGAACGAATTGCTCGCGATCTCCCCTCAGACCCCGCACCTCACCCCCTTTATCGGAGCTTAGCCCTGCCTTCACGTTGCCTTAATTTGTTTTATTGAAGTCGCTGTCAAGCCGGTACGATTCGCGACATGGCTTGCATATTTTGGCTTGGCTTGACACCGACTTCTATAAAACAAATTAATGTTCTTATGATGCGAACGAAAAAGTCATAGGCTGCAATATTATTTTTTAACTTTTTAGTTTTTTTGAAGGCGGTTTTAATTTTTTGTTAAAATTTTGTTTATTTCACAATTTTCAGTGGTGAATTCATTAGTTCGATTTAATAGGAGTGTTTTAAATTAAGAAACGCACTAGTCGGCAGTACGATTTTCGAAGGTTCCCCTCGATTTCTCTGGGATGCCATCATCAGATCCTGGTTTCCTTATCATGGGACCACCCTTTGGATATCTCCTTTCCAACAAAAAAAGAATCATTACAATCGGTTCATAAACGAAGAAGTTATCCGCGAACACACATTAAAAAAAAAAAATATATATACGGTCGAACTGAGAACCCTTACCTAACCTTAACCTTTTTTTGAAGTCGGTTAAAAATAAGATCAAACCCTTTTTGTTTCTATACCAAACAGTAATATTCAAATTTCCTTCCTTCCCTCAAATTTAAAGGATTTTCAATATACCTGATGTGTACCTACATTAAAAACAAAAAATATAATAACGATACCTTGTAGGTAACTTCCAATTATAAATACACAGGAGCGACAACTGAAAACACAGCCAACTCTTTATTGTAAACAATTTTTTAAGTACTATTTTTATAAAATAAAAACGTGACAGTATAAACAAGTGAAGTGCTCAAATTTATGACTTTAAATGAAAACGAAATCATGACGCTGATAAACCTGTTTAACTTGTAGTTATAATAAGAGTAATTTACAATAAAAAATGCCTGACAGTAGTAAGTACAATGAAAAATAATTGCATAAACTGTAATGCCGCATTCATACTGTCGTTACACGAGTAGTATAAGGTTATGTTACACTAAAAGCATGTTTAATAATATCAGCACCAAGCTTAAAATATACATTTTGAATCATGTCATGAACAAAACATAATATGTAGGTACCAAAAATGAGAACTAATGTCGAAATTATTTTTTCGTAATGACACCGACCAAAGAAATTATGTAACATTATTACGCATAATTTGCATTTTTCTTCGGACTAGGCTCGAGAATACATGTTTTTATAAGGTGTAATTAACGTAAAGTAAATACTCAACATTTTTGAAGGTCAACCTTAATACAGAGAAGATGTTTGTAAAAAAAAAATATTTTTGCTGTCAAATAATGTCAGTGAATTAATCATTTGTACCTACATCTAATGCCATGAAATAATTCAATTCGAGGACATGCCTCGAAATTATAGTCTAAAAATGAATTACTGATGTAAAATGATTTTGTTAACGTTTTCGTGGATAATAATTATGGTGTTAACATAAAAACGCTTTTAAAATAATGACCATATCAAGTACAAGTAAAATGGCAGTCTTTTAGAAACAAAGGAATGTTTTTAAATGAAATTAAAGTACCTGATTCTTATCAGAATATTTTTATTAATTGCAAATTTATTCTAAGCCACAGTCTTTATTCTACGATAAAATCTTCTCGACACCACATTGGACTTTTCATGTGTCAAATTCTCTATTAACTCATCTTCGGTGAAAATATATTGACATGCGCACTTATCTCCAGTTTGTTGTATCACTGAATTTATCACTACTTCATTATCACTAACTACGGTTGCTATACTTTTGATAGCTCCTCCAGGTATTTTCACTTCAAATTCTTCTCCTGGTTTAAAAGTATTCTCAGCGGAAATTATGGATGATGTCTTAATTGTCATCATTTCTCCATCGTAGCTAATTTCCAACAAGGGTGATGTTAATCCAATTACTTTGCGTACCAAATAAGGAAGACCAATAGCTATGAAATAAGCGTCTAGTTCTTCGTTTTTATAGTTCTGATATTTTCCAGCAATTATTTGTGGCATTTCGATGTATTTTTTTCTTCAATAATGTGTCTTGTCTTCAAATTTTTATAGCCGACTTATCTTCAGAAAAACGGTATATCTACTGTGTTGATTTTATCAAGTAATCTTGATATCTTTGCTTTAGATTAACCTGAAAAGTCGAAAAATTTATTTTTATCGTTCAAGTAAATTTTGTTCAAGGTCGTTCATTATTTTCAAACAAAAATTTATTTTACAAAAAACAAAATTTACGGTAATTTTTATTGTGATCATATCGAAGTATAATATTGAACAGCATTATAGTAATTTAAAATCGATTACGTTAATCACAATAATTGTAAATGATGAAATAATTACCTAGCAGACACTTCCTCTTATTCATAAAAACGTGTTTGTTAACATAATTATTCTCATTCTATTATCAACATATGAACGAGGATTATCACTTCCCCAGTCCCCACTTGTACTTCGTTATTCTAGTTTAATATACCTAACTATTCCAAGAATACATTTACTATAATGTTTTGTAAGAAATATTCAAAATCTTGCGTTGAAATTCGTGTTGACTGGTGTTGACAATGAGCACGATAATTTATCTAACCTTGAGTTATATCTGACGTTGGGTTTGAAGTGTTGCCAGTTAATAAAATTCAAACTGTCTACCTAGTTTGAATTTTATTTACTGGCAACACTTCAAACCCAACGTCAGATATAACTCAAGGTTAGATAAATTATCGTTCAGCATAATAAGAAGAGAAGATCAATGGTTACTATACCATAGACGTACCGTACCTGTCATTATTATTATCACTAACGTTATTTTTCGTATTGAGTATCCAATTTAGTAAAATAATAAAAAATAAAAATTTATAGTGTGTTGTTGTTTGTTTCCAAACTCTATTTGGAAGTACCAAAGAGTACTTTTGGAATGTCAGCGGGAATGACAGTCGAGCATAGAGATATGTGGTTTTGTTATTGTATGACGTGGGGAGTCCATGAGTAGAATAGTTAATTTTGTGGTATGGTAACTATAGCGTTTTAGTTGTCGCTGTCAAGATAATGGTATAGGGCAGATCAATGATCGACGTGATAGGGAACACAGACTATTATATGTACTACCGTAATAGGGAATTTCACAGAAATAAAAATAATTTTATGTGTTGTCGTATTGCGTACCCGGATAAGAGCCAAGTAAAAGTTATACTCATTTGACCAAATTATAACTTAAGAATTCGTTTCATTTAAGGGGTCACCGAGCGTCTGGTGCTACCGGAAATAGTGTTTTTTTAAATAATTGTTTAGAAATAAAAAAAATACAATTTAAGGCAGCACTATAGGCTCGGTACACTCTTAATGAGGGGTACCTAATACCTCATTCAATGAGGTAATCATTCTGCAATCAGGTGAATTACTCATACAAAATAATTCATACAAACTTGTCAATAAAAATTAATTAATTCATTGACTGGTGATAGGCTCGAAAACACAGCTCCTGACTCCTGCTTTCGTGTAAAATGTCTCAACAAACAACTGCTTATACAGATAAATACATTTTAATTTCCAAAAGTACAAACAGTTTAACAAAATATAAATAAAATTTCAAACTAATCTATCCGACGGAAGTACCTTTTACCCGGCGTTTTAACTTTATCGTGGGTAAGAGTAACAACACAACCTTCATCGGTAAACAAGTAATGTCGACCACATTTCTCGCCTGTAGGTATTACTGAGTTAGTCACCATTTCTGAATCGTTCACAATCGTAGTAGTACTTTTGATAGTCGCATCTGGCATCTTCTCTTCATACTCCTCACCAAGTTTAAATGTGTGTTCCACTGTCCTTACCATAGAAGACGACTTAATCTTCATCGTGTCACCATCAAGAATGATTTCCATTAATGGCGAAGACATTGCCATCATTTTACGTGCGATAAATGGTACACCGACGGCGATGAAATAATCTTCAATGTCCTCATTTCTGTGATGCTGATATTTTCCTGCTATTGAAGGCATTTTTCAATTTTCAATCGATCAATTCTTATCTTCACTTTTTAGACCTTTTTTCCAAATTTTTCTTATAAATACGTCTTGATTGATAGAGAAGGCAACAGTGTATATTAGGATGCTTTTATAAAAGAAATGTTTTAATTAAACATGTAATAATGGTTATCTTAAGTGTCAACAATGGACCAATAATAATGGACGCATTATCAAAGAAATTCAAAGATAACGTGATAATGAAATCACGTACATGAGATTAATATAAAGTAGAAGATAATACTAAAGGTCCTGCGATTATTTACCTGGGTCATTGTGTATAATTAATTTTAATAGGAGTTTAATATAAGTTCGTGCGTTGAGATTACAGTTAGATTCGTAAAACTATTTTGACAGTTCCGTAACTGACAGACAACGCATAGCCACAGGTCCGGCACTTCAAACAACGTTTTAGATTTGACATGATGACGTTCGCACATGCGCACTTTGCGAAAATTGTGCATGACATATGTGTAGGGTTGACTTAACACGCATCGTATGAACTACATTATACATTTCGTTACTTTTTATAGTTCATTCTGTTATTAAAATAGTTTTTAAGCTAAAGAATCACAGAAAATGTGAATTTAGTATTATTTTCCAACGTTTATTTTTACTGTGAGGAGAAAAATAAAATATATTTTATGTAGTCAAATCCAACGGGTGCGCGCGCCTGACTGCCTTCCCTTGCTCGGCTTCCCTCAAGTTACCACAGAGAGTGTGAGGGGAGGTGGGGTATCTGAAGTCAGTGGGGGGCGGGGAGTGGCCGTTCTGTATGTAGAACTATATACTATTACCTATTCTGTGGCATAGCCGAAACTGCTGTAGATAAAAAAAAAAACAATAATTTGGAAAATAAATTCTACGGAAGATGTAGGGTTGCACTAACAAACGATTTTCCGATATTTTAATTTCTAAAGCTAAGTTATTTATAATTGAGAATGCATAAAGTGCTTAGGTATTATAAGTTAAGTAGTTAGTCAGGTTTGGCGTGTCGGTAGTATGTAGGGTAAGGTTGCTACTTGCTTTAGTCGTACCACCGCTTAAGTCGTACAACCTCAGTCATATTTCGTCTCGTGACATTTAGCACCTCAATCCTGTACTATTTAATCGTGCATGTAAACAACCCGAAGCGGGCGGTCAGCCGACTTTCAAAACGAAAAATATTTAAAAAAGAAGATTTTCTTATCGTTTCTTATCGTTTTCATTAAAAATTTTGGCTCATACATGGAATGTAATTTTTTTGAATCATTTCTATTTTTGTAGGAATCTAGCTTTCATTTAGATACAAGCAAACAGTTTAAAATGTTCATCTTATATCAGAAGTTTTGGTTTGAAACTTTGAAGTTCTCGTTGCCTAAGTCATACCTGTGGACGGTTCCTAAATCGTACCTTATGTGCTGGGTTGGAAAGTAAAAAAAGAAAATATATTTGTAATATATCAGTCCAACTAAGTATAATAGGTACCTAAGTGTGTTAAACTAATTTTATTGTTAATAGTTAAGTTTTTCCAAGAATTTATAATTATGTTTTCTGAGTGTAATTTATATCTATTTGCAAGCAATCTTCTAAGTACGACTTAGGCTATGGGTGGTACGAGTTAAGCAACCGACGCCTTAGTCGTACCGAAGGAACTTTTTTTAAAATTGCTTTATAGAGTTTATATGCAAGAACATCAAAAAAAGTGTTTACATTAAATTAATCTGAAAGTTACAGCAATTCCCCCGGGCTAGGCATACACCTGAAAACACTGACAAAACCTCCCCACACACACAAACACCCCCCCCCCCCCCCCCCCCACACACACACACACACACACACACACACACACACACACATACTGAGATACAAATAACAAAACATACAAGATTTTCCTTGTTGTTCTTTTGTTAAAGACAGTTATTATACATACATTGTAATTTTTTTCTTTTTATTTTTTGTAATGAGGCTTCTTCTTCGAAAGAGTCTATCCCTCACCACCCAGGAATACCTAGACTGAGGGCTAGAGTGCTATATTAATTTAACTACCATAAGTTTGACGCTAATAATTTTTTTTTTCAGTTTTTTTCATTTTCAACGTTGTTTTTTTTTTAATCTTTAAACTACTTAAGTAGGTACAAACGGCAAGAATCTTACATACCTAACTTAATTTAGGTACATTGAATACTTACTTTAGGGAGGACAAATTGAATTCGTATTCAGCACAATGGTGGGCCCAGTAAATTAATTTTAGTAAGCAAAGTTTAGAAGGGAACTCTGTCTTAGGCCTAATTTACTCAAGGAAGTTTGTAGTATCTAGTCTAGGAGCTAGTTAATGGGTTACAATACTGACTTAGAATGTTAACAAAATACTTGTTTTCGTAACAATAGTATCTGCTACATACAAAATTTACATATTTTAGGGGTTGCTTGCGTCGGTGGCGCGTTGCGGAGAGGTATGGACTTCCAATTATAGGGGTCCGGGTTCGAATCCGCACGGACAACATGCCATGTACCAATGAGTTTTTCTAACTTATGTACGTAAAACCGACTGCTCTCAAACGGTGAAGGAAAACATCGTGACGAAACCTGCATAGACTAAAGAAGAAATTCTGATGTGTATGTGAAGTCTACCAACCCGCATTGGGCACGCGTGGTGGACTAATGCCCATACACCCTCCTTGAGGGTAGGCCTGTGTCCTGCAGTGGGACGTTTATAGGCTGATGATGATCATGATGATGAGGGGTTGCTTCTCACTATCAAACTGAATAACATTCACTATGCAGCCAAAATAGAAAACACTTTTTTTTGGGATTTCAATATTAGTCCTAATGTGAAAGTTGATCTGTTTGATGGTAAACTAAACGTAAACGCTAAATCACCTCCTTAAATATGGAGCTCCCATAACTAAATTAATTAATCATGAGTGCAAAAATTATAAGACAAAATAAACTTTGAGACCACAATCCATAGTCTTACGTAACTATATCTGAAATATCACAAATGTTTTTACCAAGTTATCCTTATAAACTTACTTCATTAGACCAAAATACCAACAATTATTAACTAAGTGTAAGAAATGTAATATCATAGAGAATATAATATATATTTAATCAAACAAAATTTCAATATAAGTTTTCTTAACACCCACCCATCCTAATCTCTGTAGAGATACTGATCAGGTAACTGTTAATTACTGGATCGCACCCAAGGGGCTTGGATCTAACTATCTGAATATGAACATGAGCTTAACCATGATCCCCATTGAGCCTAGAAGCCATCTAATGAATTCTCATCCAGTCTAAATTGACCTCTCTTGAAACTCCATGCTCTATCTATCTTTGCAGCAATGGAGTTCAAAATTGATTGGTTGGTTAATGAAGTTAATAATTCAATTTATATTAATAATGGCATGGTTGCTGGTACTAAAGCAGTAGAATGATAAATAATATTTACAATTAGTGTGTGCTATTCAGGGAACAATACAATAGGTGTACGTACATTTATTTGCCCCATTATCTAGAGTTACGAACAGTTTTGTTGGTTGGAATATCTGTTTTCTTTCATCATTAATAATTATTATGATCTGTGCTAATAGTATTTTTGGTACCTCACTCTGTGTATTATGCCGTGTTATGATTATGGTAGGTAAACACGGATTTGTCAGCCTAATATACAAGAAACGAACCTACCAAATAGTAAACTTTTTTGGACAGTTTGTTACTTATCTAGTCTTTTAACCTTTTGTACCAAAATTATGAGGGGCGTCCGCCCGGTTTTGAGTAACTTTGTAACCATTTTATACATTAACTAAGGCACTTTTTAAGCAGAAAACAAAACTGAACAATCTACAGGATATGAGAAGTGATGTGGTTTTTCTCGAAATCTATTTTAATTAATAAAACTGAAGAAAAACGAATCCAAAGTCACCTCTTTTTTTCCAGTTTTAACCGTTTTACTCTTACATTGTTGATTAGAAGAATATGAATATTTACAAAATTCTTCACAATACAATATAAAATGATGTGGTTTCCTTATTTTTTGAAAATTCATAAAAAATCATACAGGTTTTCAAAGAAAACAGAAAATTCCGATCGGCGCCACGCAATTGAAGCGGGATGGCTAATTGCAAAAGTTTGCTTGTAAGAAAGAGTGCCTTGCAAATGGGAGGAGTGGCCTTAAGCGCTCTCACAGACGAGCGACACTTTGCTGTCGCCGGGTGTTAAAAATGTATTTGAGCACGACGCTCTGCGACCCACCGCGACAGCAAAGTGTCCCTCGTCTGTAAAAGCCCTAAAATGTCAGATTGTGTTGCGTTAGTACTACATTTTTTGCCCTCATTCTGTTATTATTTTTATTGGTTTTAAGACTAAAGCTCATTAAAGTTTAACGTTTTAATAAAACGAAAAATTCTGAATTTTTCCTTGTAATACATATATTTATGTCTGCGTTCCCCAAGGAACCAATAGGAAATAATAAAACAAAATTAGATTTAAATGCAATCAGGTGATCGGACGTTTGGTGGCTTAGTTGGGTGGGCAAGAAAAGTTGTAATTCTTTTATGCGAATTTCCCTTTGTTACTTTGGGGAAAATTGTTCAGTATCATGAGTACAATCACCCTTTGAAGGAAGTACCTTATACTACTATGTACACACGGCGACACATCAAGCTACCCAAAACCAAAATAAGCTGGCCGCGCGTCGGAATAGTAATGTATAACGTCGCGCGGCCAGCTTATTTTGGTTTTGGGTAACTTGATGTGTCGCCGTGTGTACCTTATACTAGGGGTGTTCAATAAAAAGAAGAAAGAGATACTTATGTTTAGGAAAAAAATGATACTGGCAGGCAAAGCATAGAATTTTGTCACTACATAGTATAAAACAAAGTCGCTTCCGCTGTCTGTCCCTATGTACGACCAGATCTTTAAAACTACGCAACGGATTTTGATGTGTTTTTTTATAGAGTGATTCGAGAGGAAGGTTTATATATATATATATATATATATATATATATAATACATGCATAGTAACACTATTATCGCAATCGCGTCACGCTATCAGACTAGTATCAGACAGTATTCATATTATATAAGATTTAAAAAAAAAATACCTATTCAGAAATCCACTAAGTAGTCGCCTAACGGCTAGTGAATATTAATTAAAGTTCGTTTGAGAATTAACGCATGCGTTTAACGTCGCGTTGAACATTTTCTGGTTAAAAAGACCCTTTAAACGAGAATGATAAAACCGTTTCTGCAAAGTCAATCCAAATGAGGATGTTCCCGTTGTTTTTCTTCGTTTGATGTTCGATAATGACAAGCCGAACGTCGAATTCATTTTGCAAACAGCACATTTGAATTTCATTTACATGAGACGCGTAGAGGGAAACGTTTTAAGAATTATTACTTTTACAGAACATTTTTTTTACAATGTAACATGAAATATATAATATGTTTAAAGCAAATTCTGTAACTGAATACAGACTCAAGCACACACACCCACACACCCCCGCTTCTTCTCATTGCCGGTAATATTGCTGATCAGTTTCTAAATTGTCCGCAACATTGTCCAAAATTCTCAGTAAGAATAAAAAATGTAATCAAAAAGTCCCACACAAATCGGTTCAGTCTTAACTATTATAAAACTGTAACAGTAATGTGTCTGTACATTGAAGATAATAAAAAAAAAAATTACGACATGGTTTTTACCTGTCCCTGATTCCAAATCACCAATTTTTGGATTTTTTGTCTGTCTGTTTGTTTGTTTGTTTATTTGTTTGTTTGTTTGTTTGTTTGTTTGTTTGGGTGTTTGTTTGTTCGAGTATCACGCAAAAACTACTAAACCGATTTTGATGAAACTTTTTTTGTTTGATAACTTATCATCTGACTTAAAATCTGGTATACAACGTGTTAATGATTTAGCGCAAAACCTCATACACCCCAACTGATTTATCACAAAATAATTAGATTGAAACAATAATTTCATTGTTTTGATACTTAAAATTTAAACTAGAATTAAACATTTTAACGGGTTCTTACCGCGTTTAGGTATTTGTGAGTTCCCGATATTTCGGCAGTGTTACAACTGCCATGATCACGGGATGACAGTCATCAGTGATGCAGTCATCCCGTGATCATGGCAGTTGTAACACTGCCGAAATATCGGGAACTCACAAATACCTAAACGCGGTAAGAACCCGTTAAAATGTTTAATTCTAGATTAAATAATAACCGCGTAACTCTCAAAAACTGTATTAAAATTTAAAGTTATTCGCATTTTAAGTTTTGAGGCAAAACTGATTTGTTATCATTTCAGCAATGAATGAAAGCGCTAACGCACTCATGGATACATTTTTATAATCTTGTTTTGGTAGTAAGTAGGGTGAGTGTGCCCGTGCGGTGGGTTGACATCGGGTTCAAAATTTTTTAAATTTCGGTAACAAATTATTAAAAATTTTGAAAAAAATTACCTATATTGAAACCATGATAATTCGATTCTGTTCTCGATTCTAAACAAACTACTTTCTAGTTTTGCGTTAATTCATTAACACGTTGTATAATTTATGCGGACGAAGTCGCGGGTAAAAGCTCGTAGTATATATTAGCGAGATGCATGCACTATACAGGGTCCTTCTTAATACGCTGGCACTTTTTTGATTGGATGTTCAGACCATCAAACTGAACAATTTTCTCTATGGGACCAACATCCAATGTGCGAAAAAAAAATCAGCTGTCCCATACATTTCGCTCGAGAAGGTTTGCAGTTTTGTATGGACGAGCTGATTTTTTTTTCGCGATTTCGATGGTGGTGCCATAGAGAAAGTTGTTCAGTTTGACGGTCTGATCATCCCCTTAAAAATTTTGAAGGCGAAACAGGGTGCTTGAGAGCATCAAACTAAACAATTTTCACTATGGAGCCAATATCGAAATCGCGATTAAAAATCGGCGTCGCGTCGTGGCAAATATTTATGAAAACATCAATTTTTTTCGTTATTTCAAAGTTGGTCCCATAGTAAAAGTTGTTCACTTTGGTGGTCTGAAGCACCCCCGCGCCCTGTTTCGGCTTCAAAACGACCCCGATTCCAAGGTGTATATGTCTCACAATTCTTTTACTTATCCTTTATTCTTCCCAAGTGTCCCCAACATTTCTTTTGCAAATATTTTCAATAAACACACAACTAAGGTTGAAAAAACAGGTCTCTTAATTTCTGCGGTTTCTATTCATGTTTTCACTATGTTTTTAGGAGAATAGAAATTTTTGTGTTTCTTTTGGAAAGAATAAAATTGTTAGCCAGCTTGAGCAATGTTGCCAGCAGCGTTGCCGGCAATATTCCCAAACAAGTACAATATTGCCGACAATGTGCATGACTAGACCCCACACACCCCCACATATACCCCATGACCGAAGATTACATACTAAGTACTACCATACATATTGGTAAGTACAATATCAATCACCTACGTTTTTTTTTTTTTTTAATTTATTTAATAATAAGTTACAAAATTACATGTTTTAGTTGTAGTCCTACAAAACCGTATTTTACGGTTTGGCTGTAGGAACCGAGAATCAGTATCGCATTACATAGGCGCAATAATATAGACTATTTTTATACACATAACATGACTGGCGTACTGAGTACGTACTTACTAGTTATTCATTGATGACATTCGATAGCAACAGATCCTTCAACAACCCACAGAATTTCGACTTCTTCACCTCATTTCGTATGCATTACGATTTATCGAGTTATGCTATTATTATTGACATTCGTAGTAACTCAGTGAGCTTATTTTGTCGTGCTAAATGAGAGCGACTTTCGAATTCCGATAGTAGTATGACAGTTTTAACAATGCTGAAATATTGAAAACGAAAAATAATACACAGGGTATGAAATTAAATGTGTTACTTACATATCGAACAGGTTGCTTCCATCCTATCAAACTGAAGAACTTTCACTATGGGATCAGCACTAAGTTAGATGGTCTGAAGCACCCTATGTAACGAATTTAAGCTTACACCCGGTATACAGGAAGCCGTCAAACTGATTAGTTAAAAAAAAAATAGTATTCGATAAAAATGACAATAGCAAGTTTAAATGACCAGCAAAAAATGCTTTGAAAAGCTTCTCATAGTCTGCTGTAAAACTATATTTCTAACTTTAAAATTGCATCTGCAAAATCATTCACTCGTCTCCAAATGATGACGATAACTTTCTCTTCGATTTTTAATATCTACCTCCAATCTCCGGGGCGATTACCTCCCAATAGAATTATTCTTTCTCCGAAATAAAAAAGAAACTCCCTTCATTTCCATGGAAAGCGATCCGAGGCTCAGTCGATCCCGTTTATTGGATTCAAATCACATCCGCGAGGGACAAAAACTTGGCGATCAAGTACTCTCAGATGACGGTTTATGTTTGAAGTAGTTCTAAAGTCTCGGGACCTTTATGTCTTTATAGAAAGAAAAGGGTTGTTTGAATTGTAATATAAAAAACTGACAAGACATTTATTTGTCATCCCTACCAAAGAATGATGCTCCTAAAAAAATCATCGATACGTCATTTAACTCCGCCCGGTTTTGAGTAACTTTGCAATCATTTTATACATTAACTATGGCACTTTTTAAGCAGTGATGTGGTTTTTCTCGAAATCTAATTTAATTAATAAAACTGAAGAAAAACAAATCCAAAGTCACCCCTTTTTTCCCGTTGTAACCGTTTTACTCTTACATTGTTGATCAGAAGAATATGAAAATTTACAATATTCACAATACAATATAGAATGATGTGGCTTTCTTATTTTTTGAAAATTCATAGGAAATCATACAGGTTTTCAAAGAAAATGGAAAATTTTGACCGGATGGACTCGCGCAATTGAAGCGGGATGGCTAATTGCAAAAGTTTGCTTGTAAGAAAGAGAGCCTTGCACTAGGAAGGGAGAGCCTTAATACGATCCTTGTCCAGTATCAGTTAGAAGCTTGGAACATAATAATCATATACAGGGTGAAATTGATATCATTTGCATCATTTTAAACTAAGAGTCTACCCATCGAACTGAACAACTTTTACTATGGCAGCAAACCGATTGGAGCAAAAGAAAAATCTGCTGTTGCATACATTTGAGTCGCGAGCTCGTGCGTCGACATTGTAGTTTAGTATGGAACAGTTGATTTTGTATTTGCTCCCACCGGTTTGCTCCCTTAGTAAGAGTTGTTCAGTTTGATAGGTAGACTCTCACCCTGTATAATAAGATTATGTTATACAGGATGTAAACTTAAATACGTTACATACTTGAGAAGTTGCTTCAGACCATCAAACTGAACAACTTCCACTATGGCACGAATATTATCAAACATTTTGGGTCGAGTAGCTAGTTTATATCCTGTATACCTAGATAGGTACCATTAATAATAGGTACTTTATTTTTCATTATCTTTTTCTAGGTACCTTTGCGACAGTTCGAGGCATGTATTGTACCTACTGTCCATTACAAGTGGCGACGGGCTCACTCCCCGTCACACTGGACAGAGTTTCGGTACTACTAGTGAAACGTGGATGTTCTGAAGTTACAGAATATCTCTGACTACCCTTCGGGGAATATAGTCGTGAGCATATGCATGCTTTGCAACAGTTAATACTATAGATAGATACATTTATAAGTAAGTATTGGGTGCTTAGACAATTTATATAGGGACGAGTTACGCGTGTCATTCTACTAAGAACCATTTCTGCCACTTTTTGCGGGGGGCGAGGTAATATGAAATCCGCAACATTGGATTTTATTCCCCATAAGTTAAGATTCTAATTGTGAATGTTAAAAATCATGAAAAGTAGTCTCGTGTGAACCCCAAACGTTCTAAGTTCAAAATTATTATTTCGCTTTTATAGGCTGTCTCGTTTAGTGATAAGGTATAAAATTGGGTGTAAATGCGCAATATTAATTGATCTAATACCGTGGTAGAGGGGAAATGCTACCGCAAGGCGAGTCCCTATTAAATTGTCTAAATTGTCTGCGTGTGAAATTAAATAAATAAATAAATAAATAACGCTCACAGGCACATACATTGTAATGATCCCAAGTAAGCCTTAGGCTTTTTATTATGGGAATCATACAACAACGGCACAAACATCCATGACCGAACCCAGGACCCTGGTTTGGCAGTCCGGCGTGGCAACCGTTACACCAACCGGGTCGTCAAATTCCTTTTCACTAACTTATGTTGGTGCCTACGCTAATGTATGGGAGTGAATGTTGGGTATGGAATAAAAGGAATTAAAGTCGAGTGAATGCAGTTGAAATGCGCTCCTTACGAAGTATGTGTGGTATTACTTTGGTTGATCGAATCAAGAACAGTGAGATAAGGGATTGGTGTAAGTTGAAGGATGATATAGTAACAAGGATTGAGAGGGGTATGCTTAGATGGTTTGGTCACGTAGAGAGAATGAATGAAAGAAGACTTACGAATGAAATTTATCGAGCACAGGTGAGTGGAAGTGTTGGGAGAGGCCGTCCGAGGAAAACATACCACGATCAAATCAATGATCTTTTCCGAAAAGGACAAGTGCGTAGCACCCTCAATCGACGGAAGTGCATGAAAAGATGTATGAATGTCAATGAGGCTAGAGAAGTGTGTCAGAGTCGTAGCGTCTGGCGATCTGTGGTCTCTGCCTACCCCCTTGGGACAATGGCGTGAGCTTATGTATGTATGTATGTATGTATGTATTATTATCCCATCCCATCCCAATGAGATTAAATCCTACATGGAAAAGTCTCCGAAAAAAGATAAACACAGATAGCACAATATTATTTTACATGCATGAAGAATCACAAATTCAAATTAACGAAACACCGAGAACCAAAAACAAACTTGTTATTAATATCACACGCTTAAAAGCACCTATTTATCCACAGTAACATTTTAACAAGTCAAATTGAAATGTGAGGAACATTATTGACATTACAAACAGCAGTGTTAATTAAAATATCAAATTGTAGAGATAAACAATTCGTCTGAAGAGATCTCTTGTGGTAAGGACATATTCTGCTATAATGCATTTAGACAACGGTGGTACGGTAATTAGTATATGTATTGATTTATAATGAAATCCCACTAGTGACTTTGGAAGACGGTAAGTAGTAATTATTATAAGTGACATTACATTAAATAATGCATTTAGTTCTATTATTATTTATTATGCATTAAACGCTGTAATGAGGCATTTTATTGTAAAAAGAAAAATCAGTACTCTTTCAGTACAGTTTCACAGGTCTATCTCAAATTTTAATTTTATTGGTAACTTTATAATATAAACTAGGTTTTTCCAGAGATTTTGGTATAATACGGTATGGTATACTTTAATTGAAATAGTCTTGAGATAATTATTTCTTCACTTTGTTAACAGGGTGTACAATAAAATGGGACAGCTACTTAAAGGGGTGCTTCAGACCATCAAACTGAACAACTTTCTCTATGGGACCAATATCGAAATCGCGAAAAAAAATCAGCTGTCCCATACATTTCAGTCGAGTTATGTTTGCAGTTTTGTATGGGAGAGCGGATTTTTTTTTCGCGATTTCGATATTGATCCCATAGAGAAAGTTGTTCAGTTTGATGGTCTGAAGCACCCCTTTGAGCAGCTGTCCCATTTTATTGTACACCCTGTATATCGACCTTTTTCCATGTATCAAAATTATACCTAACTATATCAAAATAGCTAACCACTAGAGTTCTCTAATGAACGTTGTTATTCATAGAGAAGTTAAGTCTAGGAAAAAACTGCTTATACGGTTTTGTTTCGGTTTTTTTGTTGTTGTGGTTTTTATCACAAAAACTAAAGTTTTGTCTCTTTAGTGTTTGTTTGTTGATTAAATTTAGTTTCATGGCACACAATCATTCAAAATAAGCGCTTACCAGGGCAGGAAAATATCAGCTCAAATCTCTTCTTTACAATTTATATGAACTATCACATACTACGACGGGCTGCATCGGGGCGGAGCGGGTCCCATTTTTGCGCGGCGGATTTTCGTTAATCGTAGATGCCTCGCATGCTATCCCCTCGAGAAAACGATATAAATCGATATGTGCCTTCATCTTTATTATTTTACGCATGCCAGAAAGAGCGCGCATGACGTTTTACTCGTTTAAACGCTTTGTCGTGGCTGGCATGCTAGCTATACGGGGCGGAACTTTTAACATCTGCTCGTATTACTAAAAATCCGTTAATGCATTGCGACCCAGCCCGCTCTTTCGAACTTCGCGATTGCGTGAACGTTTTCGTACCAATGTCAACTCTATTACAATGAAATGCGGATCGAAATAGTGACGATATATCGAAAATCGAAAGTCCGGGTACAGGGCCAGACGAGTGACACTTTGCGGTCGACTTCGGTCGGTGCGACTCACGGCGATTGCAAAGTGTCGCTCGTCTGTAAGAGCGCTTACACATTTTCCGATACGATGCAGCCCGGCTTAATAAGCGCTTACCTTTAAACAAAAGTAAAGGAAGAAAAAAAAAAAGAATATTTATGTTATGTTATGTTGTGTAAAAAATTAATTAAATAAACAAAACAAAACCGACACACATAACCTTAACCTGTCAATGGCGCAAATCCCAGCTAATTCCCAAATGAATGCTAAAGCTATTTTCAGTGAAACAATTACCCAGGGACATTCTCTGAACAAGTTGGAGGTTTGATTAAACTGAGACCGCAGCTCGCACCTCGTCAGTTGTTTGTAACTGACAGTTTTAAACGGTGCCGGTTAAAATATTCATTAGCTGAAAACTTTAAAGAAAAATGTTGAGAGGAGCCCTGAATTTTGTTTTTATATTTACAGACTCTGTTTTAGGAGCAATATTCCATTTTGATTATTTTTAATCGACGTCAAAAACAGGAGGTTATCAATTTGTTTCTAAAATGAAGCTACTAAGTTCTGTTCAGCACGGCTAGCATGGCACCCACGACATAGCGACAAACGAGGAAAATGAAATGCGCGCTCTTTTTTGGCATACGTAAAACACAGGCGTAAAATAAATAAAACCGGTCAAGTGCGAGTCGGGCTACTCGCGCACCGAGGGTTCCGTACCACACCACCACAGAACACAACATTATTAACATAGAAAAAAAAATTTTTTTTGTCCGGGATTTTTAGCGCAATACCGACTCACACTTGGCCGGTTTTTAGTATTTTTTGTTATTCTGTAGAGTTTTCTCTATAATCACACTAAGTTTGACGCTTGTATGTATTACCGTTTTTACGATAGAGCTTGAAGAAAAAACGTTGATAAAAACTAGTTTCTTGTTGAGAACCCCACTTAATTTTCTATTTTTTGACATTTTTATTATTTGTTAATAAATCCGCCGTAGTAACGCAAAATGTAAGAAAATTTCATTTATCTAGCTATTACGGTTCAAAAGTTACAGCCCTAAATAGGTAGGACAGACGGACGGACAGACGGACGGACGGACGGACGGACAACGTAGGCTTAGTAATAGGGTCCCGTTTTTACCCTTTGGGTACGGAACCCTTAAAAAATGAAGGGACATCTCGATTTTTATCGTTTTCTCAGGGGTGGCAAGCGATGCCTACTGAAGAGCATACCATAGATGTGTCTGATGATCTGAGGACCTAGCATGCACGCACACCCGACAAAACAACACATATCGAGACGTGGTTCTGTCTTTGTTACTTTACGTATGAGAAAGCGAGCGCGCATAACTGTTTTCTCGTTTCATCGCTTTGTCGTGCGTGTGCTAGCCCTACTTTAATGGATAAATCGAACTCTTTAGAGGATGACATCAAATCGTCTAGTAGTTAATTCTGCATGTTTTAACCGCAGAAAAAAGTTATAACATTTTATTGACGTACACATACAAAAAGGCCGTTTGTCCACCGCCACCGCGACGTCACCGAGAAACGAGATTATGTTAAAATATGGAATCACGTCGACGGCGGTCGTCCGCGGTGGACACGCAGCCATAGTAAATGTACCGCTACATCTTCGTCGGCGCTGCCATCTATTTACGGTCATGTCCTGGGCCTCTACCCGCACATTCGAACTTCGCAATTGCGTGAACATTTTCATTCCAATGTCAACTCTATTCCAATGAAGTACGAGCCGAAACAATGGCGATATAGCGAACATCGAAAGTGCGGGTACAGGGCCCGGGCCTCAATTTTATACGGTTTTACCGTTCGGACGGTACGTTTTTGGTTTTGGTTTAGATTTGGTTTAGCTGATGTAAAAATGCTATCGCGTAATTTTTTTCTGAACGATTAAATCGCACAATACAGAAAATTCGATCGAACGGACATCAAACGTTACGCCAACGTATCTTCCGAAATAAAGCTAAATCGTTACCGTTAATATAATTTGCGCGATACGAATTGTGCATAACGTAACGTTTTTGGTTCTGGTTTTGTTTTGGTAGTATCGTTCAAAATTAGCGCGATTGACCCCCCCCCCTCCCGTGACGGGCTGCGGTGGACAAACGCACTTAGACCGCCTTATAACGGGCCGTCAAAAACATAATCGTTCCAAAAACGAAATTTTATTCCAATAACTTATTAATTGCACTCCTATATTTTAATAATAACGAGCTTTTACCCGCGACTTCGTCCGCATACATTATATTATATACCAGATTTTAAGTCAGATGATAAGCTATCAAACAAAAAAAGTTTCATCAAAATCGGTTCAGTAGTTTTTGCGTGATACTCGAACAAACAAACACCCAAACAAACAAATAAACAAACAAACAAACAAACAAACAGACAGACAAAAAATTCAAAAATTGGTGATATGGAATCAGGGATACCTAAAAACCATATCGTAACTTTTTTTTTTGTAAATATCTTCAATGTACAGACACACTTCTGTTACAGTTTTATAATAGTTTAGATATACATTAATGTGGGAGTTTCGTAAACAAACAACTCATCGAGTATTTTGATCATTCATTTATTTCACCAGAAATATACCAATTACATTTACCAATTAATTTATCCATACGTCAAACTGAAATTCAAATATAAACCGTGCACAGGAATGCGTGAAATCGAAATCAACATTATTATATTAATTAGAGACAGGTTATGTTTATTTCCACAACAAATTGTTATCGATTCCTGAAATTCAATAATAATGATGGTAAATGTAAGCTTTGCTAATATGCAATTTGTAATACGAGAATACTAGGTGTAACAAAACAGCCTAGTATAGCACAAGGTCGGCAAATTAATTGCTGTTCCCATTGACTTACCAATTACTGGACGTCGGGACCGCGCCCAAAAGTGTCCGAACCAAGACGTATAAAGAGAACCAACTATACGCGACAGTCTTCTTTTGATTTGCCGACTATGTGTCGCGATGGGGGATTTTCAGCATTTTGTATATTTTTTATTGGTTTATATTACTAAATACACGTACGTAGGTACTTAGGTTTGTGTACGTCAGTCTCGGACACTTTTTTTGAGAATTTTGTACTAGACCCGGCATCCATTATTTTGTATGTCAATGGGTGTCCCACAAAAGAATAGTTTATATGAAATAGTAGATTAAAAAAAACCTATTTGTTGGGTCCGTAGTACTTAGTAGGTAAAAGTTGTTCAGTTTAATCCATCCCTTTAAAATAATTCTGGGGTGTTAAAAAATCACGAAAATTTCTAAGCGGTTATGCTACACTGCTTGTTCAAAAATTAAATATAAATTGGTATTTTCATAGCTTCAGACCCCAAAAGAGATTACAGTCGTGAAACAAGAACTATTTTCATAATACGAAGTAAAGGCTATGGGATAAAAATAAAAACAACAGGTTGCACTCCGGGAGTGCCGGCAGAAGTGAAAACTATGAGATCTTACGTCTTACGAATGTCACGTGATCTTACGTCGTCATCTTACCAATTTTGTCTTACGAATTTTCGATTAGTCATTTTCGATCAGGAGTGCGATTTTTGAATATCACACGTTCAATCGAAGAGTAGAAAATGTCAAAATTACTATGGAGATTATGCATCTTTCTACTACTCGTGTTCATACGAGTGTGATGTTCAAAAATCGCACTCCAGGGCGACGTCACGTACCTGACGAGAGTTTAAAATTTTTTACCCATCCCAAAAAGTGCACAACGCCGCTAAAGAAGTTTTCACTTAAAAAAAACAGTAATTTAATTCACGTTTATAAGCAAGAATAATTAACTGATTAAGCCATTTGTTAGTGTGTGTGTAATTGTTAAATTGGTTGGTTTACAATTTAGCACCAAATTTCGTCTGCTTCCATAAATCCCGTCTAGGGAGTACCCGTGAAGATTCAAGGTCCCTTAATTAAAGGCCCTGACCCTTCCACTCCCAAATGCTTTTAATCTTGATAGTGGCACTAATAAACCCGCATAGTTTGACGTTGTAAAACGTATATGGTTTAATTTTAGGGAAAAGGAGCGCATTAAATGTATGTACCTCGTGGGAATGAAAGGTCTTTGTAGATAGGACTACAAAGACCTTTTGAATTTTGAGAATTTCTACGTTTCACGTTAATTTTTAAATAGTGACGAAATTATACAGGACCCAGCAGATTTAGGAGCACAATGTGTAACTAACTTTTTGTGCCAGATATTATCATTACATTGCCAGCTGTACATTTTATAGCTGAAAGGATAATACATCATCATCAGCCTTTTCAGGGAACTGGCCTATCCTCTAGGAGGGTTTTAGCTATTAATCTACCACCCGTGCACAATGCGGCTTGGTATATAGACTCCACTTACTTATGCAGGATTCTTTACATACATAAATAATATTTTAGTTCGATATCTTCACGCTTGACAGTTTCTTCCAAAAATCACATACGTGCGAGTTTGAACTACATTACTTGTACAATACGTAATTTTCATTGAAACAGTACCTATACTGAATTATTATACCTACTAAAGTCAGGTACCGTTAAATACCTTTAAATGCCTCGTCCTGCCTCCGTGGTCTAATGTTTAAGAGCTTTGGCTCTCGACACGGAGGTCGTGGGTTCGATTCCCACGGGGGACACCTAGTGATATGTCACTTTGTGCGTTTTTCCCAGTTGGTTAGGACATTGCAGGCTGAATCACCTGATTGTCTGAAAAGAAAAACTATTATCTCTGGTGGTAGTAGTCGTTACATAAAAACCACGTCAGAGGCCGTAAGGCGGTCTGAAAAAACTCTGACACCAGGGCTCTGCCCACACGATAAGAAAGAAGAAAGAAGAAGAATACCTTTAAACATAATTTTTTCTATACTCTGTATTTACAAAACAATTCCGTGACTGACTGACTGATAAAGGACAGTTTAAATAAAAAAATAAAAAAAGTTATTTCAGACTAAAAATTGCCCATATTTTACAAGGACAAGCTTACATCGAATATTAGTATAATCACATAAAACAAAGAATTATTAATTGGATCAATTCACCGATCCACACCTCTCACATGCAGATCGATGAAACGACCGAGGATAGCTGTATCCATCCGATCAGCGATCATCTTCAAGATTCTGTTCGGGCTCCCCCGTATTCTGCGCACAACAGACGCGGTCTTTTTGCGTATAATCGCATAAAAGTCATCTATATGTGCATCTGAAAACATGCCAGATACACTGCAGAATCGTGGGAGCCCCAACAGGACCCTGATGATATTATTATATTGGACTCTTAGGGCATTGTACGATTTTTGTGTGAAATTGGCCCACAGACCACACGTGTAATAACTTTGACAGTATGCTCTAAAGAGTGTTAGTTTTACATCAACAGTACAGCGGGTGAATCTGTGTGCCAACATATTTCCTCTTAAACCACTGAATACAGAAGCATGAATACATATTCTACAGAGGGGTGCGCTAAGAAAGGATTTTTGGAAAATCAACCCGTGAACGCAAGGGGTGTCGAAGATTTCCGAAATCCACGCAGTCATGAAGTCGCGGGCAAAAGCTGGTATGGTATATGTGACAGTAGGAAAATGGGCTTAACATGTAAATTCAGTAAAAAAAAACTATTCAATTCAAAGATTACTCGACCTCACATCCACTCTGCTAAGTTCCCTTTAGCGCCGCGCTCTCTTGGCAAAACTCGTTTCAAAAAGTTTTCCTTGAATCCCACTGTTGGCAATTTTACACATTTCACAGAGGCTCAATACCGTCCAATAAAAGCAAAAAAGAGTGCAGCAACTGTATTGTGGGTGGCGTTAGTGTAAGCGATTAGATAAACGATTAAAATTAATTCTAAAAAAGTCATGGCGAATGTTAACATTTCCATCATTTTTAGGGTTCCGTACCCAAAGGGTGAAAACGGGACCCTATTACTAAGCCTACGTTGTCCGTCTGTCCTACCTATTTAAGACTGTAACTTTAGAACCGTAAGAACTAGATAGTTGAAATTTTCTCAGAATATGCGTTATTACGGCGGATTTATTAACAAATAAGTAAAAAGTTAAAACTTAACTTCTCATACAAGAAACTAGTTTTTATCAACGTTTTTTCTTCTGGCTCTATGGTAAGAACGGTAATACATAAAAGCGTCAAACTTGGTGTGATTATAGAGCAAACTCTACAGTACAATAACAAATAATAAAAACCGGCCAAGTGTGAGTCGGTCTCATGCTCGACCCGGAGGACCCGGAGTAAAAAAATTTTTTTTAGAAGAAACGAGAGACTGTATTGTGCACTTTAATTAAGTCATCTATCCCACGTATAAAACAGATCCTTGACTGACAGACAAAATTTAGCCTTAACTACTGAAGATGTTTGGAATAAATATTATATCGTGTTACACAGAATGGAGGAATGCACCAAGAAAGGATTTTTTTCGAAAATCAACCCTTAAAGAGGGCAAAAGCTAGTGTAGGAAAGAATAATAACATAATGACTATCTAATTAACTGGGAATCTTACCGTCCACGCCCAAACACCCTCCTTGTGGGTAGGCCTGTGCCTTTCATTGGGTTGGGACGTAGGCTGATGATGATGATCTTACTACTTGTCAAACAAATAAAAATCCGAAACCGAAATTAATCAAAATTAAATATTAGTTTAATTCAGAAGCTGAAATCGTCCGCTTCTAGTGGCACCAATACCTTTCTAAAGGTGGAGGGGGTGGGGAACAGGGGGATCCATACTGCTGGAACGCCAGTGGAACTTTGTACTAAAGGTGACATATGCACCTTAATAGCACTGAAAAGTTTATTGTGGCTCCCATTTTCAAATAGGATTTGTAGAGCAAAGTTGTTCATGCTGTCATACATTTGAATTGATATTCCATTTCATAACTAGAAAGTTAATGTTCACTTAATATTAATATTATTAGCGAGTTTTGGTAGAGCGTTGCGAAGACGTTGGAACTCTCAATCGGTCCAGGTTCGAATCCGCATGGACAACATATTATTATGTACCAATGAGTTTTTCTAACTGATTGATGTACATAATACCGACTGCACTAAAACTGTGAAGGAAAACATCGTGACGAAACCTGAATACGGTGACGATGAAATTCTGATTCTATCTAAGCACGGAGACCTTTTTAAGCACCATCTCAATTTTTCAAAATAATGCGGAACCCGTTGCAGTTTTCGTAAACACAATCACAATACTTACTAGTGTTTCAAGTTTTGAACTCCACTTTCCAGGTTTCTTCTTGAATAAACCTGTTTAAGGTGGAATGTCACGGTTCACGCTTCATGGAAACTTTTACAACACCATGACATAAATAAAAAAAAAATGGTAATACGTAATGTAATAAATGTTCGTCTCTTGTAATATTTGCTTTGTTTTAGATACACTTAATTTTATTTGAATTGTGTCATCGTATAAAGGGGCAAATCAGCATGCCTAAGCAATCCGTACAGAAATATTTCATGTAACAAAGCGGCAAATTAATCTCTTAGCTCATCAACCTGAGTTAGCAATAAACCCCAGGTTAAGTTAGCAACCGATGATTTTTTGTATAGTAAAAACAACTGAGAGAGCTATTATACCCGGAGTTAACTGCTAACCTAGATTGATGCAAATGGAGTGGGTGAGTGACATGCGCCAAAAAATTATGATGCTAGAACTATCGCCAGTATGAATAAGAGCGTTACTAAGTAATGTCACAGTATAAGAAAGAGTATCTATTACTAGATACAGTACGGACACTCCCTTCCTCCCACCAACTTTTTACCTCACCCCCTCTATCGCCCTCTGGTTACCGCGCACTGGATACTCGTTACCTACGAAGAAGGTTTAACTTAAGGTTCAATTTCTTTGGTTTTTCGCATGTGACGTCAACTTGTCAATTTCAAATTTTTGTATGCAGTATCCGGGCTGTGGTAATGTCTAACTAATAAAGCCGTAATACGATATTGGTGAAAGCCACCCTAATTATTTTATTTTAGAGATACAAAATCACAATAATTTTTACCAATCACCTGTAAGACCCGTATCGCTTCACCTTAATTTCTCTGGCCACTCTGTTAAGTAAATTGAAAGAAGTGTAAACAAAGCCCCTATATTTTTCTGTTAAAGCGCAACTGCATCTGCACGCTCTCTTAGGTGCAAACCTTTGTTCACTAAAATACCTTTTAGTTCTTTTATTTGACTTAGGACTTTAGTTTTTAGGGTTCCGTACCCAAAGGGTGAAAACGGGCCCCTATTACTAAGCCTACGTTGTCCGTCCGTCCGTCCGTCCGTCTGTCCGTCCGTCTGTCCGTCCGTCCGTCTGTCCTACCTATTTAGGGCTGTAACTTTTGAACCGTAATAGCTAGATAGTTGAAATTTTATCATATTATGCGTTATTGCGGCGGATTTGTTAACAAATAATAAAAATTTCAAAAAAGTTAAAAATTAAGGGGGTTCTCAACAAGAAACGACTCAACGTTTTTTCTTCACGCTCTATCGTAAAAACTGTAACACATGCAAGCGTCAAACTTAGTGTGATTATAGAACAAATTCTACAGAATTACAAAAAGTACTAAAAACTGGCCAAGTGTGAGTCGGTCTTGCGCCAAAGGTCCCGAACAAAAAAAGTTTTTTTTTCTAAGTTAATAATGTTGTGTTCTATGGTGGTGTGGTACAGAACCCTCAGTGCGCGAGTAGCCCGACTCGCACTTGACCGGTTTTTTTTACTCGACAACGGTGAAGCCGCAAGGAGAGTGTTGTTTTAGCGGTTTGTTTTTCCAAGCCATTGATTGGTTTCTAGCTCTACTTTGAACAAACTTAATTGGTCTTTTGATATTTGAACAATTCTTTGTTTTCTGTTAATAGTTTTGAGTTAAATTTAAAACTGTCCTATTTTTATCTTTTTGTTTTGATCGGACCTTATAGCCGTGGTTCAGCTCTTATGAGCTGTACTGCTTATGTAGGTAGCAGCAAAACGAGATACTGGAGCAGATAAGCCCGCTTCGATCTGCCATTCCATCGTAGACTTTTGCGGCGGTTACAAAATTTATTTGCACTGAACTGTGTACGACACACATGCTTTAAAAGATTTGAGTAACATAAAATGGTCAAGCCATTTAGTCAACATTGTCGTAGTTTTTCCAAGGTAGCCCAGTAATTTACGGAGCTTTGTTAGAATTGGTGGGAAGTAATTATGAATATTCACTTCCCACCAATATATTTTTTTATGAATATTTATAGAATTTTATAGAATTTTATAGAATTTTATAGAATTTTATAGAATTTTATAGAATTTTATAGAATTTTATAGAATTTTATAGAATTTTATAGAATTTTATAGAATTTTATAGAATTTTATAGAATTTTATAGAATTTTATAGAATTTTATAGAATTTTATAGAATTTTATAGAATTTTATAGAATTTTATAGAATTTTATAGAATTTTATAGAATTTTATAGAATTTTATAGAATTTTATAGAATTTTATAGAATTTTATAGTATTTATGAATATTAAACTGTAACCGGCACCATTTAGAGACAAAAAAAATCGCTGCGCAACATAGAAAACAAAATTGTATCTCCCGGATGGCTTTTAACTCCTTTTAATTAGACTATACAATATTAAATAATTTAAAAAAATTGTTAGTCCTCAGAAAATAAAAATGTAATTTTCAAAGCTTTCTAAGTTAGTAGACAAAAATTTTTACGCCGGGTTTGAAGTGTGTAAAGCCCTAAGAAATGAGGAAAAAAAATTACCCTTAGGTTCTTTAGAACGAGATAAATGCTAAATTTTAGGTCTGTTGCTGAAAAACAATTCTTAATTAGTATAAAGTCAAAGTCAGAATCATTTATTCAATACAGGAGCACTTATTAAACGCCAAATCTTTTTTTGAAACCACTGTGTCGGAACGTGTTGTCGCTGTAGAGAACATACGGCCAGAAACTCTACAACATAACACGACTTATTAACTATTGCAATTATAAATTCTTAAGCTAAGGTTATGTATGTATACATATTAAGAGCGATGATAGCCCATACGGAAGAGAGGTAGCGCCTCAATACTGAGGCCGCGGTTCGATTCCTGGCCTGTACCACTAAGTTCTTCGGAACTTATGTACGGTTGTATTTATCATTTACTAGCTCGGTGGTGAAGGAAAACGTCGTGAGGAAACCTGCATTCCCGAGAATGAAAAGAAAATATCATAAGTTCGGAGGTATGCGTAAATATGGGTGAGCTTGGGGCGAACACAAAAGGACCAGCGCTTGTCTCCGTGTTACAACGACCCTTGCTTGCAATAGCCCAACCACAAATAATAATAATATGTATACATTATAATACATAGTCTATTTAATTAAATAATTGATACTATACAGTAAACTATAAGTTAGCGCACTCAAACACAAGCATTTTGATCATTTAAATAATTAGTCATCCAGTTTATAATATGCTGTTTTAGAGAGAGATCCGGTCAAACCGTAAAATGACTGGGGTAAGGTTGGGTCAATTGGCATCTGACCTGACTTGACTAATAGCTACGAGGCCTTCTAACTGCTCTATTTAGGTCTAACTACGGAGTTGCTTCAGATGAAATACCATCAATAGTCACCCATAAGCGATTCGATGATCATTTCGAATATCAAAACTCAACCTATGCCACGATACGTTGGCCTCAAAAAACTGAAGCTTGTTTTAATTATAATGCATTAAAACAGCATACCTACTTTTAAAAATAAGCGAGCACTTAAAAGAGCAGCGTGAACCATATTCTGCCAGAGATAAAAAAATAGAGCTGCATTTTTTAAAGAAAAAAAATCTGTTTGAATTATTCTATCCGCGAATAAAGGGATAAAAAGGACTACTGGTTTCATTCTAGCTGTAGTGCTGAAACAACTTAAGTGAAACATAAACAGACAAAAGCCTGAAATTTATTGCTGGCATTAATTTCTTCTCGGAGTGTAGACAGAATGTAATTATTTTGTTTAAGCATTTTGGTACGAGCCCTAGCTGTAAGAATATCCTTGTGCTTAAAGTAAAAGTAAGTACTAATGCAAGCGTTAAGACGTTTGTTTCTTCTTGCCTTCTATTTAAGTGCTAGTTCTGTATATTTGACGCTATATTCAATTTCTTATATGTGTAAAAATAAATTGTAATTTAATGAACGTTCGAAAAGTGAACTTCTCTACAATTTTAATGTGACCTTGAGCCTTGTTTTTACAGTGAACGTAAAATAAATCACTAGTTTGATATTAGTTGTAGAAAAGATTCTCACCACCAACCCAAATTAAATGGTATATTCGTTTCAATCGCTTATAACTTTCTTGTTTTCTGTTCGATTGTAATTTCGTTTTAACATTTTGTTATTAAATTTAGCCTTTTCTTGGAATTCGTTATAAGATATGAATTTCCTGGATTATTCATCATCCTTATTTCTCCTTCAGCTTAATGATGCAGACTTATTCGTAATACGTACCCAACTAAATTCCTCGAAACATGTTTTTTTTTGTTTTTCTTTCATCTCCGTCTAAGTACCGAGAAGCCTACTTAAATAAATGTCTATAAAAAGTGCTCCATTTATTAAACCCACTTAAGCTTAGCTTGAGATAGTGAAATAGCCTCTACGGGGTATTATTACGAGCACAGTCATTTATCACACGAAAAATTTCACACGGTTCAAATAAATGGGTACGACAGCGGATTCCAATCAGTTGGGTCACTTTTGCAAAAGGAATGAATGAACGAACAAATCGGTGCCCGCATTCGATACCCTTTGAAATATTGATGACGGATCTACCCAAGGGAACGATTATTCGTGCGCGGATCGCATCTCGGTGTATCGAACATTCAACACTGACGATATCCGGCCTGACAATTTTAGAAGTTTTTATTGCTGTTCCCAAAGTGACGCTGTACTGGCAAAGATAATTTTGCTTTCGAAAGTCGTAACTTTATTGGTAGTGACATAATGTTAAGGTTGATTTTTGTGTGAAATTCAGTTTGGAGGTTTGGCTTTTAATTTGGTTATTCGTGTTCGATTTTTTGAGCATGTAAACGAGGATTTCTGTGCGTTTTATGAGCCGCGACAGATTGGAATTGATAAGTGGGAAACGAGAACATGTTCTCTTTTGTTGTAAATGCAGTAATTTTTCAAAAAATATCTCACGCATTTAATCTGTAGAGAAAGCTTTGAGTTAACTATTGAAATGTGATATTGTGTACAACTATTACCCTTTCGCCCCTTTTGGCACTAAACATAAATAATATTCTATCTTAAAACTATGGAAAAAAGAAAAAAGAAAACTTCAACTAAACGAGTATGTTTAGTTGAAATGTTCTTTTTTCTTAATCAAAAGGAATCAAATGTCTTTTACTAGATCTTGTAATTCGGATTATCGAGTTCCGTTCCGATTGAAGTACTAAAATCGACTAGACTTTTATTATGATGACTACAACGATGAAATGGAATATAATTGGGTCATTATACTTTTCCGTGCAGGTAATCGTACTTCAAACAGAAGATTATTTTTGATTTTTTTTTATTTAATTTAAGGTGTTTTACGTGCTAAGGCTTTGAATTAACTAATAAACTATTGTAATTCTTGCATGGCAGAGATCTAATTCTTATATTTACGAAATCAAACAACACTTTGTCACAGACGGTATCAGAAAATAGCAACTCTGTTACCATTTGTAATATATTTTTATTTAAAAAAGTAAAATGCGTTCTTCAAACATTTCAGTAGCATTCTTCAAGATAATCATTATTCTCGATGTTACATACAAAATCACAGTGTTTCACAACAAGTTAACATATTTTATACTCACTCTAAGACAACTCTGTTACTTATTTCGTTTATGGAAACAAAATTTTTTTCAAAAAGACTTGAAAATCTGTCAGTACAAATGTAAACTCTTTCTTAGCTGATGTATTATTTTAATCCAAAACGCCCAATAGTATTAAATCGATATTTTATTTGAAGTGTCTGTCTTTATTCCTCAAAAACCGCCAAAAAATTTGGACAATAAGGTAACAAAGTGGTAAAAAAGTAACGAAGTTGTACAAAAGCCACTTTCTTTTCTTGTTGCGATGTGGGCGTGGCGTGATTATTTTACTAAAACGTTATTTGCGTGATATCTCGCCAGTTTTTTCCGTTTGGCTTCTGTATCGTTTGTAGAATTTTATTTCAATTTTTCTCTATTGCGTCAATGTTTGCAGCTGAAGTTAAAGTCATTCTGAATAGTGCAGTGTGTATTTTAAAACATTAGGCATACAAACAGTTACAATAGAAAGGAATAAATAAAGTTTATTAATAAACATACAACTCTGTTACCTAGTCAACAACTATGTTACCGCTAAAAGTAACAGAGGGGTGCAGTATCAGAGTAGTAAATACAATCAATTTTTTTAAATTCTGAGTGATTTAATTTAAATGGATGAAAAAACAAACCATTCTGTAATTATTTAACTCTGATTTATAATAAATCTTATAAGATATTGTACAATATATCAATTACTAACCCAAATTCTCCGGTAACAGAGTGCACATCGAATAAATACACGTGACGAGTTTTGCGGCTAACGACGACCTGGCAAATTGTTGTTCTGATTCTGCCGAAGCAAGAAATGCTGATAAGGTTATTCACAATTCGGCAAACATACTTGCGGAAAGAAATCGCGCTATCTGTAGTCATTTAGATAAATTACTATGGTAACAGAGTGTAGCTTCAAATCACTAGGATCACCGGGACATTAGAAAAAAAAATTATACTATAAAATGTAGTTATACTAAAATTTTTATCATTACGTTATTTGATACTAATAAAAATGAGTATAGTAATGAGATCAAAATAAGCATAATGTCTAGAAGAAAAAAACAATGTTCTCCTTGATTGTGCGCCGAATTTCATGTATGGGACATCACACAAATGTATGAAAAACAACTCTGTTACCGACAATAACAACTCTGTTACCCACAAAAATTCACGAAATTAAATTGATCTGCACGATTTTAAAAAGGCAACGTGATTGAATATGTGTCATGTTTATGGGGAATGCAGTCTTCAGAAATTTACGTCTATTTTTATTTTTAAAAATAGATTTTTACAGTGGGACAAACTTACCTGCACTTAAAAGAATAATAACCCAATTATATATAATTATCATATAGGTCACACACACACACACACTGGACAGAGTTTCGGTACTAGTGAAACGTTGTTCTGAGGTTTCAAAATATCTCCGACTACCTCCTCGGGGGATAACGTCGTGAGCATATACGTATGCTGATGCATTTAGATACCTACACACATCCATTAGATTATACAGGGTGCGTGCAGGATAGGTACGTGGCAAATTACGATATATTTCCACCACACAATTTTGATATTTAATTTTCGTCTGTAATTACAGAGGTGAAATTTCTAGTTTCAATTAAAGTTTTCTGGGCGCAAAATTCTCCAGGCTCCAACAAACTTTATTTGCAAACTTTACTTTCCTTTTTTTTTGCTTTCCCCAAAACACTTCTCGTCACTTTAGTGTCTAAGTTTTGGAATGTTCTAATTGGAACCATTCTAGATTTGGACGCTTGCTCTAAATTTATTTATGACGAATTTCACTGACACCGGAATCGCTCTGCAACTTTACTAATTTTGGGTACCAAAGTTGGTACCGTACGTACGGTTCCTGAAATGTTTAATCACATTTATGTTTCAAATTATGCGACATGAGAAGCGTTTGTGGATTAGAATTCGTGAATAATATATTCAGAGCATTACACAACAAAAAGGTGATGTGTGTTTGCTCATTCATGCTTATCGTACTAGAATTTTAAGTAAGAAGTTTTTATCTAAACTTACCCTACCTACATAGTGACATAGCCTCTGATTATTGTATAGGTATTGTTGTTATCTTTTCTCAAATATTCCAGTATCAGTGAAAACCTGTTATTGGCTTTCTGCTTTGTACTCTTGTAACTACTGTCATCATCATCATGTCGTATGGCATTTTTGTCTTCCTGCTTGGATCCGGGGAAGTCTAAATTTCGAGATCAAGATTCTTCAGCCAGTCTTCCGCTGCCGGGGTTAGCCTATGGAGTTCCTCAATTCCACCGGGGAAACGGCGCAGATGACACTCATTTACCACGTGGGTGAGGGTTTGGTCAGGTGCCCCGCAGTCGCACATTGGTGACTCCCTCAGACCCCACTAACTACACCACACTTGTAACTACTGTATTATATTGCTTATGGTTTTCCAATAAACTAAAATAAAATAAACAAAATGATATAAAGTCGTGTTTACAAATTGTTAAAAAACTCACTTCAGTAGTAATGTACCTACTTTAAGCTACAAATTACGACTGACATTTGTGGCGTTTCCAATAATCATGTGGCAAACAAAAGCACACCGCCTCCGTTGGCTTGGCCACATAGAAAGAATAGGTGAAGATTGGCATGTCAGGAGAGCATAAATCTGACGACCCACAGGTCTTCATCCAGCACGGGTCTCTCCTGGTATCGTTGCAACGACGCTCTTTGGGTCACTGAGCCAGCGGGCTACGTAGCTTAGCTTAGTTACCTATAATAGCTACCTATATCTGTGACTCCGTGAATCCCCGATAGTTCTTTTCTCCTAGTACCTCTTACGCTTCTCAGAACGCATCCGTAGCTAATATCTTTAGCAAACATCCAATCTCATATCCTTAGCACGCATCTCTCGATCGAGTTTTATGTAAAAAGAACTCGAGTAGAACCCTCGTCCACCAGGGCCTCTATACCCGGACATTCGAACTTCGCAGTTGCGTGAACATTTTCGTTTCAATGTCAACTCTATTACAATGAAGTTCGGATCGAAACGGTCGCGATATATCAAAAATCGAAAGTCCGGGTACAGGGCCAGAACTGCGCTAAGGTAAGCTTTAAAATGGAGAGTTCTGATTGGTTATGTTTTTCCTCTCTTGGACAGTCACCAATCGGTCTTTAACAGCTAATAAACCCGTCCTGTAACCAAAGATTAAACATCTCAATAGCTGCCTTTCAACAATTACTTAGACAAGAGTCAATGGACTATTAGGTACCTCTAACTGGAGAATAATACTCGAAACTTCCGAGTAATGAGAACTTCTGCAACTCGAACGTTAGTATTCATTTATTCCAAGTGGAACTTAGGTACTTGAAATTCCTTTGAAGAGCTATCTATTTCCACTAGTTTGGTTCCTATGAAACTTTGGTTGGTTATTTTGACAAAATATTATTTTGGTTGTATTCTTTTTTTCTTTCTCCAACATAGTTATAAGACGTAAGTAAGCATTAAAAGATGCCTATGGTGAGCAGTAAATGATACGCAGATTTTGATGATGATGACTAATACATACTTATACAGGGTGAAATTGATATCATAAGCATCCTTTTAAACTAAGAGTCTACTCATCAAACTGAACAACTTTTACTATGGGAGCAAACCGATCGGAGCAACAAAAAAATCAGATGTTGCATACATTTGAGTCGAGTAGGCATTGCAGTTTAGTATGGGACAGCTAATTTTTTAGTTGCTCCAATTGGTTTGCTCCCATAGTAAAAGTCGTTCAGTTTAATGGGTAGACTCTTAGTTTAAAAGGATGCTAATGATATCAATTTCACCCTGTAGAAGTAATTTAGTTCGCTGTAACTTTCAACACCGACTAAATCCTTTTAGTTGAATCTGTTATATTAACTTCAAAATCTCAAAAAACAAATCTTTTTGGCTTTATTTTCTGTTTTATCAAAACTCAAGATAGTAGCGTTCTTAGGTAGCATTTAAAAAATCCAATGGTAAGTACACCTAAATAAAATTGTCCTAACTTAAAGTATCAAAATGGCAATGTATCGTTTCATTATCATTCTCAACATTATTTTATTTACACTAACGACCGTAGTCCTTTAGTATAATTACTATATGAACGGTAACATTTGAGGTTAAATTAAAACAGAGATTGATAAGAAGCTGCCTTACAAAAACACAGTGAGAGAAATCGTATTGCCTAGTATCCTATATTACCTCATATGATATCCACGATTGAAAATGTGATAGTCTAGCCATGGACAACACTGCATACACATGCGCCTTTCACACTTACACCCCTTTCACACGAGGGCAGGGCAGTGAGGGCAGGACAGTGGGGCAGGGCAGTTGGGAAGGCAGTTGGCTTTCACATTTCGGGCAGCTAGACGGGACAGCTCAGTTCGCGCGCTAATATATTATTAGAGTTTCGTTTTGGTGACTTTCACAGTAATATTAGTGCATGGCGGTCAGATTGGGGCCTTTTTGACCATCTGCATGCAAACCTCGTGCGAGACCCAACTGCCGAACTGGCTGGGTTTGATAAGGACCGGAAGACCTGGGCTAAACTAAACCGGTTCAGAACTAACCACGGAAGGACCAACCATCACCTCTACAAGTGGGGCCTGAGGGAGTCACCAATGTGCGACTGCGGGGCACCTGACCAAACCCTCACCCACGTGGTAAATGAGTGTCATCTGCGCCGTTTCCCCGGTGGAATTGAGGAACTCCATAGGCTAACCCCGGCAGCGGAAGACTGGCTGAAGAATCTTGATCTCGAAATTTAATAAAATAATAATAATAAATAAATATCTTGGACAATGTCACACAAATTATCTAGCCACATTTAAAGTACCAGAATCTAGCCTGGACTTGTATTATGATGACTAGACAACGATATAGAATACATATATAAATACAAACATCCATGACTCGGGTACAAATATTCATATTCATCATACAAATATTTGTCCCTTACGGGATTCGAACCCGCGACCCTCGGCACAGCAGGCAGGTTCACTACCGACTGTGCTACCGGGCTGTCAATTTAGACTTCCCCGGATCCAAGCAGGAAGACAAAAATGCCATACGACATGATGATGATGATTAGTTATTTCTATTTAGCTTTCCTCTAAATCTGAGTCCTGCACGAGTTAATTTTTACATTCAATAATTTCGCTTTTTTACAAAATTTCATCATAAGCATAAGCTCACGACTATATTCCCCGAGGGGGTAGTCAGAGATATTCTGAAACTTCAGAACATCCACGTTTCACTAGTAGTACAGAAACTCCGTCCAGTGTGGGGAGTGAGCCCGTCGCCACTTGTAATGGACAGTAGGTACGATACATGCCTCGAAATTGAAGCATGCAGGCTTCCTCACGATGTTTTCCTTCACCGAAAAGCCAGTGGTGTTACAAATCGTACATAAATTCCGAAAAACTCATCGGTACGAGTCGACCTGGACGGGGATCGAACCATCGCCTCCTGCACGGCAGGCAAGGTTACTCGCCACTGGACCACCACGGCTTTTTACAAAATTTCATTTTCTTTTTAAACCTTTATCAGTCTTATTTCAAGCTGTGACCCATTGTCAATTTGGAGGGATGCATTTGTGTTTTAAAAAAAACCAATCAGGAAGACCAATAATTATAAAATATCTTGCTGCACTGCACTGCCCTCGCGTTCACAAGGGGACAGCTACAAGGCAGTAAAGAGAAATAGGCGGAGGGAGAAGCGAACTGTCCTAATAAAATAGACCGGCCGTCTATTCACTGCCCTGCCCTGGTTACTGCCCTGGTAGTACTGTCACAGTATAAGACAGTAATCCATCTTCATACAATTTTACCAAACGCGGCTTGTTTGTGTGCTCGCCATGCAGACTCGCCAGTACGTACGACGATATCTAAGGTAGCCAAGGCAGCGCCAGACAGGGCTACGCGGAGATATTGTCAGTGTGTGCGTGCTACGAGGCGTACTCCGCGTTTGGTACCATTGTATGAAGATTGATTACTGTCTTATACTGTAGTACTGTCCTGCCTCGGCGCGGCTGTTCACACGGGAGCAGTACTGTCCTGCCTTCACTGCCCTGCCCTCGTGTGAAAAGGGCATAACAACAGCACATTTTCATCTCCCACACAGAATTAAATCGCCACCCTTTTAAAAGCGGGAAATTTCTCATATTCGAAAAAGGGGCATAGAATAAATGCGATGTGGGACTTTCACGATAAATTGCGTCGGCACTGGCCGGGTAATTGGCAGGTGACCGGCACGATTATTCAATCTCGGCATTGATGAATTTACCGGGCAACGTATGCGTTACGGTATGCCCTATCATTGTTCTATAGACTGTCTCGAAATTGCTGCGGGCCTGGTGGACGCTGGGGTAAACAGATGCGAAAAAATTAATACGGGTTCATCTGTTTGACGTTGCAAGTTATAATTGACAATTTATTTTCTACTCGAAGCGGGTGTGATTTTATGTGATATACTTAAAATGAATGTTTGTATCGTGTTTTACAGGTAACGCCCTGAGAACTGAAGATATTTCTGATGTTGGTGGTGTTGGTGGGGTGGTAGTGGTTGTGGTGTGGTGTTGAGGTTTATTCAGTTGTTAATACTGTTTTTGAGAGTTACGCGGTTATTATTTAATCTAGAATTAAAAAATTTAACGGGTTCTTACCGCGTTTTGGTATTTGTGAGTTCCCGATATTTCGGCAGTGTTACAACTGCCATGATCACGGGATGACTGAAATGAGGATGACGAAATATCGGGAACTCACAAATACCAAAACGCGGTAAGAACCCGTTAAAATGTTTAATTCTAGATATTCAGTTGTTGTTGTGTTGATATTGTGTTGTTGTTGTGGTTGTTTTTGGTGTTGTGTTGTAGTTATTGTAATTGTTGTCGTGTTGTTGTTATTGTTGTTTGTGTGTGGGTATCTCTAATTCCCATCACAGGCTATCAGTTATACTGTATCCGACACCTTTTCTGATCGTAGCGTTTTGCCATTCCATCATATTCATTATGGTAAGAACAAAAAACGTTATCTGAGTTTAGCATGCACACTCGGCGACTTAAAAATATCTTGTGTACCTATACCGTATTGTTTTTATCCAACTGTCCCAAAATGAGGGTAAATTTTATTGTAGTTTTAATCGGCTGTAACGATTAAAGATTATTTCTGCCTCATCAGTGATGCCGATGCCGTACCAAAAATATTTGTTAATATAGGTCTTTCATTTTATTATTTACGATGTATACTGTATACAACGTGTTAATGAATTAGCGCAAAACCTCATACACCCCAACGGATTTATAACAAAATAATAAGATTGCAACAATAATTTCATTATTTTTATAGTTAAAATTTAAAGTTATTCGCATTTTAAGTTTTGAGGCAAAAATTATTTGTTATCATTTCAGCACTGAAAGAAAGCGCTAACGTACTCATGGATACATTTTTATAATCTTGTTTTGGTAGTAAGTAGGGTGAGTGTGCCCGTGAGGTGGGTTGTCATCGGGTTCAGTAAATTCAAAATTTTCCAGAAAAAAAATTAATATTTTGAAAAAAACATCCTATGTTGAAACCATGATAATTCGATTCTGCTCTCGATTCTAAACAAACTACTTTCTAGTTTTGCGTTAATTCATTAACACGTTGTATAAGTGCATATCTGTCTGTGTGTTACATCGAATTATCTCAGCAATTATCAAGATCATTATTATTAATAACGAGCTTTTACCCGCGACTTCGTCCGCATAAATTATATACCAGATTTTAAGTCAGATGATAAGCTATCAAACAAAAAAAGTTTCATCAAAATCGGTTCAGTAGTTTTTGCGTGATACTCGAACAAACAAACACCCAAACAAACAAACGAACAAGCAAACAAACAAACAAACAGACAGACAAAAAATCCAAATATTGGTGATTTGGAATCAGGGACAGGTAAAAACCATGTCGTAATTTTTTTTTTTAATTATCTTTAATGTACAGACACACTTCTGTTACAGTTTTATAATAGTTTAGATTAGATACTACTTCTACTTATCGTGTGGGCAGAGCCCTGAGTTTTTTCAGATCGCCTTTCGGCCTTAGACATGGTTTTTATGTAACGACTACTAGCACCAGAGATAGTAGACGGGACCAACGGCTTAACGTGCCATCCAAAGCACGGAACTATTTTTCTTTTCAGACAATCAGGTGATTGCAATGTCCTAACCAACTGGGGAAAAACGCACAAAGTGACATATCACTAGGTGTCCCCCGCGGGAATCGAACCCACGACATCCGTATCGAGAGCCAATGCTCTTAACCATTAGACCACGGAGGCAGTTATTTATATATTTTATTAATAATACTTATCACAGCATACAAAGTACCAACACTTTTCAAATAGAAACTCTCATTATTTCTATGTTATTACAATCTAAAATGCTGTTACGAGAACTTTACATAAAACAATGTAGATGCAACAAAAAGACAATAACTCTAAATTGAAAATGAAATCGATTCAAGACTGCACTTTCAGAAAGAGATTGGAAAATTGTTGGTAGATTCATTTCAATGCCGAAGGAGTATTTCTTTGAACTATTGATTGCGATGCTCTTTCTCAGAGTGAATGAAAAGTTTCATCTGTTTGATTGAATATTATCATTCGATGAGGATTGAATAATTTCATTTCTGTAAAGATCTGATATTGGAAATCGAGATGAGATCTTTGCTCTAGCTAGGGAGTCAATCTATTGAATATTGCATATTGACCTGACTATTTCATTAGTGTAGACAATTTTAAATAATCAATAGTTATTTGTTATGCAAGGCTGCAAACTTACTTTTTGGCGCGAGTACTTGTATTGAATCCTGAGCGTCGCGAAGGTTTCAAAGGTACGAGACGCAGAATAACTTTGCAGCCGAGCGAAACATACAACTTTTCACCTCACTACAGCGAGGAAATCTTCAATGCGCCAACCTCATTTTTAGAATAATCGCACTGGCCAGCAAGAAAATAGCATGAAAAAAAACTTGTTTAGGCTGTTTTTCTTTATTGAATAGAAAGATTCGAATTTTAAAAACTCTTTCCACGCTAGCGAATAAAATGCATTTTTGCACTCTGATTTTGAATGACAAACAGAATCTTTCCGAGCATGTGAGGTGAAAATTCCTTTTGCTGATTAACAATCAATAAATTCTAAGAAGCACAGGGCCTCTACCCGGCATGAAGTTCGGACCGGAACGGTTGCGATATATCGAAAATTGAAAGTCCGGGTACAGGGCCAGTTTAGTAGGCGTTTCCTTAGTAATTTTTTTAAAGATTATCTAAACTATTATAAAACTGTAACAGAAGTGTGTCTGTACATTGAAGATATTTACATTTGTAAATATCTGTATAATAAGGACCCTATAGACGCGCATACAGTTTCATTAAAACTATGTACAGACATAATCAGACCGAAGATACCTTACAAAATAGGTGCGCTCAAAACTACGTCAAAGAAATTCCCACATCCAACTAAAATAGAAGGTGAAACTAAACCGCCCAACTGTTCATATAAAACACCAACATTGCATTAACCGTTGAAACATCACTCGGCCGCAGTTGGTGGACTTACGTGTAATCCTAAAAGGGTAATATTTTAAGAGAAAATAGCTGCCTTCCTCTTGGAGTGCACTCAAGTATTTACCGCGTCCATTAAACCCATTAACGCTCTAGCGTTTTGACCACAATGACAGTGTTTAGGATAAAGAGTCTAGACATACATACAGAAAGTCACGACCGTAATCCCCCTTCAGGGTGGTCACAATCTTCAGTGAAACTGCCGGGTGTTATCATATTATCTATCTTTTTCCATCTAGTTTTTAACTATCAGGTTACCAACTTATATTTTCATTCGTTTTGTAATTACTGACAAAAATTTAGATCATTGAAGTCAAAATTTCCAATGATCGCAGTCCAGTGGCGCCCTCATCACATTAAAAAATATTTCTCAATAAAAAAAGCCTAAATTAAAAAAGTGCTCAGTGCTCAACTGATAAACTACAAAAGCCTTCAAGCTATTTTCATAGAATACTTTTATAGGTTTTAAAGGTCATACAAATTTTGAAGAATGAAAAAGAACGGCCGCTTTTGTTTTTATTCGAAATTGTCTAAAAGTGGAATGTTTCGAACCTATAAAAGTATTGTATAACAATGGCTTGAAGGCTTTTGTAGTTTATTTGTTGAGCACTCTTTTAATTTAGGCTTTCTTTATTGAGAAATCTTTTTTAATGTGATGTCTCTTAAGTCTTCTTCTTAGATAAATGACTAGACCCAGCAGATTTCGGACTCAACTCAATCCTCTCTCGTCACTTTTTTGACTTCTATAATCTACTGTGTGTGTGTGTGTAACTCAGTCACGCATAAACGGCTACACGAATTTTCGTGAAATTTGGCACATAAATTAAATATTATGCTCTGGATTAACAAATAGGATACTTTTTTAAAATAAGTTTTCCTAAGTAACATAAACATGCATGAGTTAACAGGGAGAGATGGTTCGCCCTACAAAACAAACAGCTAAAGAAAAAGAAAATGTTTTATAACTACACCAAAAAGGATGCTACATCTTAAGAAGATACCTACTCGTTAATTTGTTAAAAACATCTACCCTTTCACGCAACGAGCCATCCTAGTAATGGTTTTTGGTGCAAGCCATAAGAAAATATTTATTTTGTCTTATTTCAAAACTTACATTTACAACCTATACGGAGTAAACTACTTTCTATGCAAAGAAATCTGAAAGAAATAATAATACCAAAACACCCTACTAATATTAAAAGGGGTGGTTATATCAAACTGAACAACTTTCACTATGGAGCCAACATCGATAAAAATTTGCCGTTTCATAAAACTACCAGGAGCGCGATTTTTGAATCTCATTCGGTGAGTTCAGCATTTGAAAATTTCAAAATTACTGTGGAGATACCATAGGGAGATACGCATCTTTCTACTGCTGATTTGACTTTCAAAAATCATACTTCAGGAGTGCGATTTTTGTAAGTCAAATCAGCAGTAGAAAGATGCGTATCTCCACAATAATTTTGACATTTTCAAATGCTGAACTCACCGAATGAGATTCATTCAAATTCTTACTCGACTCAGATAATTAATGTATGGGAAATTAGATTTTTTATTTTTTCGTTCGTTTTTGTCTCCATAGTGAAAGTTTTTCAGTTTGATTGTCTAAACCACCCCTTTAAATATTACAAGGGTGTTCTGTTACACCTTATGCAGTAAAAAAACGATTTAATAATTTTATTATCACCTTGAACAATTCAATTGGGCGCTGTTTTCTTTTGCCTACTTTTGACGGTGGGAAAAAGTTTGACGCCGGAAAGGAAAAATGATTGGACACAACATTTCTATAAGATTATAATTTGAAGGAAAACATAAAGGAAGAGAGGTACAAAAATGCCAAGACAGATATAAATCTGTCTTGTGGAAAGGTGAAAAAAAAAAGATCGGGGAACACAGAAAGATAACGGATTGGAAAGAACTTAAAATCATTAGTTCAAGTTAAATCCACAATTTTATTACGAATTATAATGTAATCTTCATTTTTATCACTAGAGACGTCAGACGTTAAAATATCCTGAGGGCTTAGCATGCCGCCTACGTGAATATGAGAAAGATAGAGGGATAGAAATGTGCCTCTGCAGCTCTGTCTTTGTTACTTTATGCATGACAAAACAAGCGAGCATGACGATTTTCTCGTTCTAAATCTTCATCATGAGGTTTTAATAAGGACAACAAAGTTTCCTCACAACGTATTTTAAGTCTTTAAAATGTATAACAGCCCAATAATAATTAATGTTACTACCGTAACAGCCATTAAAAAACACTATTTTCTTTCAAAAAACTCTTTCACATTTATAATAGCCGCTATTTGTACCCTTACGTTCTCTTTATTTTGTTTCTGTTGCTGTTTGTTTTTGGTGTGCAAATAAAGAAGGTTTATGTAATTTTAGGTTATGTTATTAGCCATTAAAAAACTCTATTTTCTTTCAATTAGACCAAACAAGTGCGACCCAAGCTGGGGAAGCAGGCGTGAACGATCGTCACGTCTCAAGAGCTACGTGAGCGGGAAACTCCAGTGAAATTATATTAAGATCGCGCCGCATAAGATGTATATTTCAGAATTTATCAGATACAAGAAACGTTGATAAATGTTGGGAAAATTTTTCTAAAAATACACATGGGTTGTATTATGATCGTATGTCTTTTTTCAAGGTCTGTATCTTTAGTAAACTTGAAACAACTTTCCCTTTTAGTATGAGATATCAGTAAAACAATAAGGTCACAAATTCATAATATAATTGTTCCTAAAAACTTTGTAGAACAAAATATAATAAGGTCTGATTTATGATAATTATGTAAATTCAATCTGTTTAAAAATTTATGGCTTTCTACTTTCTGTGATCTTAACATAGGTATAAGTACGTAATTAAAGTGCAAATAAATTAATTAATAAAAGTAATAGACTGACGAGAAAGAAAAAGAAAAAAGTATCTGGCTTGCTAAATAAAATAATTTCAGTGAAGATGATGCCAAAAGTACAGTTAACAATTTAATAAAAATGTATTCACAATTAATCAAGAGTAGGTAGGTACATAATATTGAACCGCCACCAAGACGAATTCTAAAACAACACAAAATCTTCTGATTAAATTCCAAGAAAGAAATAAACCCATTTATATTAAAGAATTTCAAACAACCTCATTCCAATTTCACATAACAGCAAACAATTCTTACGGGAAATTCCTGAAACGTTTTACTACATAACGAACTTCCGTATTCATATTCATACACTGCTGAATTACTCCATTCATTTGCACTCCTTAAATATGTATGAGCGCACGTCAAAACTTTTGTAAGAGAACCGAACTGAGAGTACTTCGGTATCACTCGGAACTTGGTGAAATTTAAGTAGGTACAAGTTTAAGTACAGCCGTTATTAAGTGGGACAATGTATACTGTAGTCAAATACAATATTCAGGAAAAGCTATTGTAGGGGAAAATGTCTTATTGTTCGCAGGACCATTGTTAGGAGCTGTTCCGTACTTACTAATGGAGACAGCATTGTCTTGAGAGCGACTGAGTCAGCATCGGTTCGGTTTAATTGTATTGCACTTTCGAGCCTGAATCGGTACGGATAATCTAGTGCATAAAATGAAGGAAAAAATCTGTTGATGACTGATAGAATATTTTTTAATTTTCGCTTGAATTGCCCATTAGAAAACGAATAAAATCTCACGGTTTTTTTTTCTGGCATAGTATACAAGGGCATGACTCGAACCTGTCTTGGTAACCGCAACGAATTTAATCAAAGAAGATTGGAGATTGAAGATTGGGGATTGGTTTGACGCTTGTATTATATTACCGTTTTTACGATAGAGCGTGAAGAAAAAACATTGATAAAAACTAGTTTCTTGTTGAGAACCCCCCTTAATTTTTAACTTTTTACATTTTTATTATTTGTTAACAAATCCGCCGTAATAACGCATAATCTGAGAAAACTTCAACTATCTAGCTGTTACGGTTCAAAAGTTACAGCCCTAAATAGGTAGGACAGACGGACGGACGGACAGACGGACAGACGGACAGACGGACGGACGGACAGACGGACGGACGGACGGAAGGACGGACGGACGGACAGACGGACGGACGGACAGACGGACGGACGGACAGACGGACGGACGGACGGACGGACAGACGGACGGACGGACAGACGGACGGACGGACAGACGGACGGACGGACAGACGGACGGACGGACAGACGGACGGACGGACAGACGGACGGTTGGACGGATGGACGGACGGACGGACAACGTAGGCTTAGTAATAGGATCCCGTTTTCACCCTTTGGATACGGAACCAGAAAAAAATATCCGACTTCATATCCGTTATCTGTCGGCACGGCAGTGCCCCCACGTCGAGCTCACCACCGCAGTATCATCATTTTCTTGAAGCCACTCACGGCATATTCGACCCCGTTGTAACATCGTTGTGGATAAGCCTGATAAACTTTTCTAGTAAAGTGATAACTTGATATTATTATGATATTTGACCTACAGGGCAATTGATAATTGTTAATTGATAATACGTTGTATTAAGGATAATAATAATAATATAATAATAAATAAAGGAAAAAACTATTTACATAACAATGGTAAATAAAATAATTTATAAAATGCTTAACCTAACTATTTAGGCTTGGGAGGTGTCCCCCGTCGGGAACGTGCCCATTATTGAGGCTGCGTTGCCCCGTTGTATGGCCAACGATATTCTTTGTACCAGAAACGAGCCGGAACGAGGGTCGCAGCCTTTTTCTTTTAGGCGTCGCCCTAGATCCCTGATGAATTCTTTCGCCTCGGAACCCCACGGCCCAGCCGTCTCGACAGCGACCGGTATGAAGTAGTACGTTGGTTCCAGGTTAGAGTACCTGTCGTGCTTCAGCCTGGCTGCGTTCTCGGCCGCTGAGCCGGCAGCGCGTATGGTGTGGCTCAAGTGAGAGGGTGCGAATGTGCTGACGCACGTTGCATCCCACAACAGGCTACGGCCTCTCTTCCATGGAACCAACGTAAGACCATCAGGTCTTTTACCGTCGGTGCGACTCAGGCCGGGAGGTTCCGTCCGACAGGGAACATCAGCAGAGACCAAGGCGCGGCGAATTATGTCGTTAATGGTGTGATGACGGGGGCGTCTCCCGGTGCACTTGAAGCAACTAAGGCCATGATGCCCGTTTGCTTCCACTACTGCGCCACATATGCAACGGTGTGGTTCGCATACTTTGCAACCGAGCCGGAGAGCTGCAGCTATCCTCACAGAGTCGTTGTCTAGCAACGTACCTAGCTGTGATGAGGGAAGCGCATGTAGCCAAGCTCCTGACTCGGCTTTGCAAGCAGCCTTGAGGCGGGCCACGTCGCTTCCTGAGGCAGCGTTCATCAGGATTGCGATCATCTGTTTAGAACTTATGTCGTCCCAGTTTCTCTGTACTTTTGGGTTGTCGGGCCACTCAACACTTGGGAACTGGGTCGACCACGCTGCGAGGGCCTCCGGTACGAGGGAAACGTGGAAGTTGTCACCATCGATGGATAAAATGCGAGTGACAAGATCCACTGTTCCATGAGCGGAGGCCAAGAATGCGATTAGGCCGAGTTCCTGAACGCGACGTATCCCGAGGCCACCGTGGCGGACAGGGAGGGCGGCCTGACACCACTGTGCTTCATTGAGGCTCACGTTAAGCACAGTTTCAAGTGCCAGTTTCATTGTGTTGTCTAATTCGGTGGCTTCCCTGTGGAATACCCACGTAGGTGCTGTTCGTAGTAAGTATGTGAGACGAGGCATAAAGAGGCAGTTACGCAGAAGGGTTAGGGAGACATGAGATGACAGGTATTGATAATTGTACTTTTTAAGTTGAATACTTAAAAGGATTGTAATAGAACAATAAAATAATATCACAAGGAAGTAACCACGTAAACGTCTTTTCCACAATAGATATGCGAAGTAGCGACAAGGAGAGCGAGGAAACAATCCGCCAATAGAGCGCACGCTCTATCACGTCATTGGGAAATTGAAGCACTCTCATTGGCAGATTTTTTTTTCGATTACCGGCTTGCTACTTCGCACATCTCTGGTGGAAAAGCAGCGTAATGCAAAAAAATACTATTATTATTATGAAATATAAGAAACACTGACACGCACAGTTTACTGAAAGGAAGTGCAAAATACGAGGAAATTTTTGAAACTTTGGCCAAAGCAAATGTGAAAAAAACTTGGGACAAAATCTTCACACAACAGCATTAATAACAATGCACCAGAGAAGATAAATATAGCAAAAACAGCTGAAAGGTTTTTAATAGAAAAATTTTCAAATAATACATCAAATGCTGATCAATGGATTGGTGAATTTGAGAGTGAATGTGGAAGATTTGAGATTTTACAGGACAAAGAGAAAATAGAGATTTTAAAACATCTCCTCGAAAAACCATGCCTAGATTGGTATAGCAGTATGTTAATAAAATTGACAGAGAGTTTTTTCTGTAATGTCAAGAGCAGGATTTAGAACGCGTAAACATATACTATCGAGAAGATCGGTAAACCAAGTAGTATCTCAATACAACGTGTTAATGAATTAACGCAAAACCTCATACACCTCAACTGATTTATAACAAAATAATTAGATTGAAACAATAATTTCATTATTTTTATAGTTAAAATTTTAAGTTATTTGCATTTTAAGTTTTGAGGCAAAAATGATTTGTTATCATTTCAGCGATGAATGAAAGCGCTAACGTACTCATGGATACATTTTAATAATCTTGTTTTGGTAGTAAGTAAGGTGACTGTGCCCGTGCGGTGGGTTGACATTGGGTTCAGGAAATTTTAAATTTTGCAAAAAAAAAAATTTGTATTTTGAAAAAAATTACCTATGTTGAAACCATGATTATTCGATTCTGCTCTCGATTCCAAACAAACTACTTTCTAGTTTTGCGTTAATTCATTAACACGTTGTATACAGGGTCCTTCTTAATATGCTGACACTTTTTTAAGAGGATGATCAGACCATCAAACTGAACAACATTCTCTATGGGACCAACATCGAAATCGCGAAAAAAATCAGATGTCCCATACATTTGTCTTGAGTAGGTTTGCAGTTTTGTATGGACGAGGAGATTTTTTTTTCGAGATTTCGATGTTGGTGCCATAGAGAAAGTTGTTCAGTTTGACGGTCTGCTCATCCCCTTAAAAAAGTGTCAGCATATTAAGAAAGACCCTGTAGGTAAACAATACAGCAAAATAGATGTCCTAACAATGAAGAGTGTAACCGTAAGAAAGGGTGGGGTGTTTGGTGTTTGACGAGTGATCCCGGCTATAAGACACCGGGCTGGCATCCAAACTGCTTACTCAACCTGCCTGCAGCTATTCTGTAGTCACTCGAAAGCTTGATTGTGTCGAGGCGGTGCGAATGCAAATTGATATATCTCTCTTTGAAATAAATAACGTATTTAAACGGAATTAAACTTCATAAAGTTGAAGGATGATGTGATAATAGACATGTTAATTCAATAAAAATAGTACGCACGAGCGTATCCACAAAAAACTTCGTCAAAGGTTATTTATCACACGCTTCGTTAAAGAAAATATAGGTACCACTTTCATCCAAAACAAACTCGTTTCATAAATAAATACATTTCGTATGTATAATTTTTTTATTTATTTAACAATAAGTTTCGAAATACATACATGTTTTAGTTATAGTCCTACAAAACCATAATTAATACCTATTATACAACGTGTTAATGAATTAACGCAAAACTAGAAAGTAATTTGTTTAGAATCGAGAGCTGAATCGAATTATCATGGTTTCAACATAAGTAATTTTTTTCAAAATATTTATTAATTTTTTTGCAAAATTTAAAATTTTCTGAACCCGATGTCAACCCACCTCAAGGGAACACTCACCCTACTTACGACCAAAACAAGATTATAAAAATGTATCCATGAGTACGTTAGCGCATTCTTTTAGTGCTGAAATGAAAACAAATAATTTTTGCCTAAAAACTTAAAATGCGAATAACTTTAAATTTTAAGTATCAAAATATTGAAATTATTGTTTCAATCTAATTATTTTGTTATAAATCAGTTGGGGTGTATGAGGTTTTGCGTTAATTCATTAACACGTTGTATATATATATATATTTTATATTTAAGGCTGTATTTATTATAAATAATAATAAATTGATTGAGAGTAATAACAATGTTTTTGGAACTTATAATGGTTTTAGCATGGGTGTTGGGAAAGGTAGTGAGTAAATGTTGATGTCTAATTGTAATATCTCATAGTTGGGTTAAACAAAACATCGTGAGGAAACCTGCATGCTTTCAATTTCGAGGCGTGTATTGTACCTACTGTCCATTACAAGTGGCGACGGTCTCACCCCCGTCACACTGGACAGAGTTTCGGTTCTACTAGTGAAATGTGGATGTTCTGAGGTTTCAGAATATCTCTGACTACCCCCTCGGGGAATATAGTCGTGAGCATATGCTTATGCTGGGTTAAACAAGTAAAACAAATCTAACCACTTTAACAACAGAGCGAAAGACCAAAGTGCGTTTTAAACATAATGTTTATAGGACCAATGGTTAAACAATGAAATTATTGACTGATTGTATGAAAATTACCATAAAATTTACAGCAGTAAAGTTAACCGCGTCCATTGTGACGGTCAGAATTAACTGGCATTATCAGACGATTTATTAATGTGTGGGTGAAACAAGAGTTGTGTAACATTATGTAGGATTGAAAATCCAAAGTCATATTCATCCATTCTGAAAGAATATAATTATGGGCGAGATTACGAAGGGGTTTATTTAGAAAGTTCATCTTATTACTAATTAATAAATCATTGGAAAGTGGATTTTCTGAGTTTTCACAATATCTCTGACTACCCCCTCGGGAAATATAGTTGTGAGCATATATATGGGACTACAGGGTGTGATCGAAATGAGTGACAAATTTTTAGAGGTTGTTCAGAGTCAGACCATCAGACTGAACAACTTTTACTATGGGAGAAAACCGGAAATTGTAAAAAAGCTCTGCTGTATACAAAACATATTATATAAGGTTAAATGTAATTAGTTGGCGAAACTTAAGAAATGCATTTGGTATCTGTTACTAAGTAAAATTAAGTGATAATCATATGATTTTGAGGTCAATGTCCGCCCGCGGCACGCATACTGTATGCACTGCGCGTACCTACGCACGATAATAATAATGTTGTTATTCATCAATACCAATTATAAACATTAATTGTGCTATCTGTTATCATTAACAAGTGCCCTAGTTCAGTTTCGCCAACTAATTTAAAATAACCCTATATTTTATACCTTTTTGTTCACACGGCCTTGCTACCGAGGTACTTCGTACTGAATAAATGCCACAGAGAGTTTACCAAGGGTAACGTAACGTTGTCCTGATAAAGTAGGTACGCACTTATGTAAAGAAATACCGACTGAATGTTATTCTTACATAAAATTTCGTCGAACACCCGATTCTCGTCCCAGTTTTTCTATTGTCAAAATAAACCCCCTAGTATTGTTGTCACGTTCCTTCTTAAGCGGTCCACGTCTGAAATTAAAGAGTGAAAGAGGTCGGTATGTGGCTTTGTGTATATTGTTACAGTATCCACTGAAAAAAACACTCTTAAACTCAGACATTGAAACTTGGGCCGCAAACTCATCCCGTATGGAACCTTGATTTGTACGTGAGCGGAATTCTCATATAGTAATGTTTTGGGTCACTGAATGTCCTTTTACCGCTCAATCTCCAAGAGACAGGGTGAAGTTTTTTCTTTTATTATGAATGGTCAACGGGTGTCGTTGTGAGTTTTTAATATAACTTTTGGGTAAAGCTGAAAATGTAAAAATGGATGGGGGCAATGACACAGGAAATCATTCGTAAAAATTCTAGGGAGCGATTTGCTTATCATAAAATAAACTGAGGTTAGTTAAAAAGTATTGAAAGCAAAAAAAAAAACAAATTTGGTTTGACCATAGACAACAGTCTGTAATAATCTACAGTTAAGTTATTAGTAGAAACACCCCTTAAAGTTTGTCAAATATTTTCAGTTTTAATCTGATTCATGATCGTCATTAGCTATTATGTATTGTAAAAGTCACACTGCAGAAAACAGGCTTCCTCTGTCTAAAGAATTAATGATTTAAATAATAAGTCCTCAATCACTTGTAAAACTTTTGAACAAAACAGTGGATATATTTCCCATACTCTTTCGTAACATTTCAATAAAATTCAGATACGAAGTGAAATCTGCATCGTAAATTTAAATTAATTTGCAGACATTTTTAATCCTTCCTTATCAGAGGTATTAAACCCTCAACCCAGCTTGACATCAAAATTAGACAACCTCAACAATAACCGTGTCACTGCTAATTACGGCGCATTAAAACTGAGGCAGACTGATAGGACAAATCCGCTTGCGGCCGGTATCAGGCAGATTAATCCGATTTGAACTGGATTGTACAAGCTTCGGACGCCATTGTAACAAATACATATTAATTCCGACCCGAATCCGCACATAATTGAAATGACAATATTGGTTAACGTGAAGCTAATTTTAACGGTCACAATTGACGGTCAGATGCTGTTTAATGAAGCTTCTGCGTTTGATTTATGATTTTCAAAATAATCTCATTTTGTACGGGTCCTGTCTAAATAATTTTAAGTTAGTGTTGATTTTACCAGATAATTCAACAGGATTACAGTTTGGAAGTTAACACCACTGAACTGCACTGTTTTACAACACTGAACTTTAACATCAGCTGTACTACTGATCAGGAGGGCAATTAATTGCGGTTAATAAATCTCAACTGAACCGTGATTGGACCGCGTGCGAACCGCAACTTTTAACACATTCGGTATTGCGCTATTCGTTTGACAGCCGTTAGAGCCGTTTTGACAGAACTCTCAGAACAAAAAAAAATTTCGGTCTTCGCGCTTAGACCAAAAAAAAGTCTTTGGCTCAGACGTTAAAGGCTGTCAGTCACATGGTAAATAAGTCAAGTTTAGCGCGTTACTTACGGAATTTAGCACAGTTGAATAGTAATTGGATTGCAATGTGATTGGAACTGAAATTGGATTAGGATTGAACTTGGATGCTTTAAATTGGCATAATCAGAGTGGAAAATTTTTGCTTTTTGTTTTGGGTGGAATCGGATCAAGCGATCGGATTCCACAAAACCATAAATTTTATTTTAAGCGAAACTGATATCTTGATCAGAAGTGCGATTTTTGAAAATCATACGAGCGACTTGGCAGTAGAAAGATGCATAATCTCCATAGTATTTTTGACATTTTCTAGTGCCAAGTCGCTCGTATGACTTTCAAAAATCGCACTTCAGAGTGCAATTTTGACGCGTTATCCGTTTCCACTAGCAATGAATCATGTTATCCGAGTATAAAAACACTTTAATATAAAAATAGTAGAATTTTTGTTTGTCGTACACTGATTTTACCCACACACAAGTTTTTTTCTCACATAAGGGTTAGTTGGAAGACAACTCTTTTACAGTTAAGCTCGCCGCATTGTATTACGTAACACGACTAATTGAAATTTTTCATAATTTTGTTGCTTTTGTGTACGATAAAGAAACTAAGAATTTCAAAAACTAAAACCCAAAAGTAATTGATAATTGATTTATAAAATACAATAGTAAATTCAATAAAAATTAGGAGTGTAATAATATTGATATCCTGGATGTCGATAAATAAACTTCATCCATTTCATTCGTGAGTCAACAATTATTCAAGATTCCAAAACCCTCTACATAAATATAACTATTAAAGAATTTATTGTAAATTACATAAATATTATAAAAAGGTGTGTACACGGTCTTCCCATTAAATCAAAATAAATGAACGAATTACACCTTGTTTGCCAAGAACTTTCACGAATTTAATTTTTTGTTGACTCGTTAATTTCAACCTATAATTTATTTTAATTTTCTATACTAAAAGAAACCTTAAAAATATACTTATAGTTAAAACCACAATTAAGTTTAGAGACCAAAAGACTGTAAAGTTTTAAAAATCTAATTTATTGTGTAGGCAATAAAATTTAAATTGGAATTATTATAGGTAACCTAAGCTTCAGCTACTAAGCTATAGTAAACCTCTACAGAGATTTCGTCGTAAACGGCTACACTAACATGAAAGGGGCGGAGTATAAACTATAGATTGTATACATCATAGTACCTATATGTATGTCGCAGCTAAATTGTAAAATTCACTGCATTACGGAACGGCTGGCCGTTTTTAAAAACATTCCGTATTACGGCCGATTAAAGTTTAAGCCGTTCAAGGCCGATCAAAGTTTAGCCGAAATATATTACAGCTGATCAAACGTCCACTGCATTGTACCTATCGGCACTTTGCGTACTTCAATACGGCTAAAACGCGCTAGCCGTAATGTAATTTTGCGGGTCATGAATCTTTACTTTTTTAGTTTTTAGTTTCAATTTCTAACATTAGCGACTCTGCCTACTATTAACAAAATATGTCGTGGAATATAGGAATTGTGTCAGTGAAATGTGTTTTAAATATTTTTAATAGAGAAAACTTGAAAAATACTGATAAAAACTGTGGTCTTAAGGACGAACATGGACTTTATTTTATTATTAACTATTGCTTTTGTTTCGTTAGGCTGGTCACCTTGTAAAGCAAATTGATTACAAGGTGCCTAAATGTGAGCCGTCGGTATTGTAGAACGTATCGTAAATCCAAACGACTATGTTTTTCAAAAGGCTAGTCGTTCTGTAATGTGGCTAATTCTACAAAATGGCTGCGACATGTACACGGCTTGGTACATTTTGGATAACATTTACGTTATCGACGCAGGGCGACAATGGATGTAGAGAGGTGATTACAATATCATTGATGACAAGCATCCTAGGTTACTAGAAAATATTTAGGTAATCTAGAACCAAGAGGAAGTTGTCGGCGGAAAATTCGGCAGTAAAGATTATGAAAAATCTTTTGATCGAGCGCTTTATATATCCTGAGAGTGGATAAAATGTGATGGAAAATTCTAGTAGCACATAATACTTCTAAATGTATTATGATAGCATACATTGCTTACGTTCAAGATGGCTTTTTCACCACATTGCTAATTAATTAGTACATTTCTTTAGAACAGCTACGTCCAAGATGTGTCGAATAGTATATCTTTCTGATAAATAAATTACTAGTATATTTACTTACCTATCAGAATAGGCCAGAAAGCAAAATTGGAATCAGAATATCCTTTTCATCCTTATACAACGTGTTAATGAATTAACGCAAAACTAGAAAGTAGTTTGTTTAGAATCGAGAGTAGAATCGAATTATCATGGTTTCAACATAGGTAATTTTTTTCAAAATATTAAATAATTTCTTTGCAAAATTAAAAATTTTCTGAACCCGTTGTCAACCCACCTCACGGGCACACTCATCCTACTTACTACCAAAACAAGATTATAAAAATGTGTCCATGAGTACGTTAGCGCTTTCTTTCAGTGCTGAAATGATAACAAAACATTTTTGCCTCAAAACTTAATATGCGAATAACTAACTATCAAAATAATGAAATTATTGTTTCAATCTAATTATTTTGCTATAAATCAGTTGGGGTGTATGAGGTTTTGCGCTAATTCATTAACACGTTGTATAGAATGAAGTAAGTATACATGAAATATAATAATATGATGGTTGATTCATAGTAATTTCATTAGGTACCTAGTTTACTAATTAATTTGCTCTAGAGCTATCAGCTAATGTTATGCATTTTGAAAGCTAAACGATGTTAAGGGTAGCTGTATCTAGCACAACATTGCACATACGTTGTTATAAACTATTAGTTATACGGAAAACAAGCAAGCTACGTGGAAATAGGGATATCAGATTATAGATAAAATTTCGGATTTTGCTCTAAAATTTCCAGACATTTTGTGTCAATGTGTCATGCAGTGAATGCAACGAGATTTCGAATTTGGTCATGTGAAAGGATTTTACGAGATCAGTAGTTGCTAAAAGCAATATCTGGCAATAAACATACGAGATCTTGTTGCTTGTATTTTTAGGGTTCCGTGGTCAAAGGAGGTTGTTAGAGTAAACAGTTCCATTACTTTAAGGGGTGATTGTACCTATTCATGAATCATGATATTAAAAACATTCCATATGAAACCTATTGGAAAAAGACAATGCGGGTTTTGTATGTAAGGTTGGCGCCTTATTTTTCGCCGTTGTTTTTGGCGCGGTCAGCAACCAAACTTGAATATTTTATTTCAGAATAAACTAACTAACAAAACTTGTTAACAAGTATATCCCTAAACTCAGTCCGGACAGAGATATAAAGGCTTGAAGTTGAAAATGTTACCATTACGTGCACTTCTTCTTACAAGCCTTTATATCTCAGTTCGGACTGAGTTCAGAGATAATTGTAATAACAGGTGTTGTTTTTAACTTTATTCTGAACTATAATATTCAAGTTTGAATGATGGCCGCGCAAAAAAAAAAGAAAAAAAGGCGCCATTTTTAGGCATAGGCTTATTTGAAAGTCAAAGACTGAGCGTACTGTAGCGATGAGGTTTTATATGTAAGCTAAAAAGACTGGCTGTTTTTGGATTTAAATTTGAAACCACGTGGAACCCCGAGCGCGTTATTCAATTATTACTTTTGGTCTGAAGCCAATGGCGGGACGTAATTTTCTCTATAAATAATAAAACCGGTCAAGTGCGAGTCGGGCTACTCGCGCACCGAGGGTTCCGTACCACACCACCAGAGAAGACAGCATTATTAACTTAGAAAAAATACTTTTTTTGTCCGGGACCTTTAGCGCGAGACCGACTCACACTTGGCCGGCTTTTAGTATTTGTTGTTATTCTGTGGAGTTTGTTCTATAATCACACTAAGTTTGACGCTTGTATGTATTACCGTTTTTACCATAGAGCGTGAAGAAAAAACGTTGATAAAAACTAGTTTCTTGTTGAGAACCCCCCTTAATTTTTAACTTTTTGAAATTTTTATTATTTGTTAATAAATCCGCCGTAATAACGCATAATCTGAGAAAGTTTCAACTATCTAGCCAATACGGTTCAAAAGTTACAGGTCCCGTTTTCACCCTTTGGGTACGGAACCCTAAAAAATACATTTCAAAACATAAATAATTTGTTATATTTCTCTGCACTCCACCTGAGCACATCCCTACAGTACCTACCTTCTGATAACCCTACGTGGTTACAATGTTCGAAGTACATAAAGCTGTACATAGTTTACACAAAGGTTAAAGAAAGACGAGTCATGCAAATTCTCTTTGTCGCAACGTTCTGCATTATGAGTATTGTTTATGCTAATACTGGGATTAGTCTTTTTGAACCCAAAGGAATAAAGTTAACTTAAATTGGATTAAAAAATATTCATTTAGATGTAAGAAAATTGTTTAATTTGTGTGAAATATGCTTAAACCAAATTCTGGAAAATAAAGTTATTCTATTCTGAAAAAGTGAAATAAAAAAAATTAGGCACTTGCTTGCTTGCTTATCGTGTCGACTTCAACACAACAAAGTCGCTAAATAGTACTTTGCCAGAATTTGGCAACCGATACTGCACCGTCGCTAGCGGTCATGAGCTCCTCCATTAGGCACTTAAAATACGTTTTATATCAACATTAAAATCGTAAAAAATCGTGATTTTTAAGCAGTGTGCACGGCACATATTAGCAGAATCGTAGGAATACTTTTGTAAGACCAGATGATAAAGCGAGTAGAACCTTTTCTACAAAATATGTATTTTTTTTTTTTTTTTTTATTAACTATGGGTTTGCTCTTGACCTCAATCCAGTCCTCAGGACGAAGATGGGGTCGTAGATGTAGCGAGCTTACCCAGAAGATGCCTATTCCCTCGTACTTTAAAGGAATTCGGGTTGTAAGTACTCGGAAATACTGACGCAGGTAAGGCATTCCACTCCTTGGCTGTGCGCATTATAAAAGATTCAGAAAGGCGCTTGGTGCGGATATGTGGGATGTCAACCAAGAAGGGGTGATATCCCGCGGTACGTCTGGAAGTCCGATAGTAGAAAGGGGAAGGTGGGATGAGCTCATGTAGCTCTAGGGCACACTCACCGAAGTACAATCTGTAGAAGACCGACAAGCAGGCCACTCTGCGGCGGTGGGCTAGGCTATGAAGCTTGGCCTCCACCAGCTTACTATCGCCAATGAGCCTCCTGGCTCTGCGTTCAACCGAGTCGAGTGCGGCAAGTTGATACTTGGCTGAGCCATCCCACAGGTGGCAGCAGTACTCCATACATGATCGGACCTGAGCTTTATACAATACTAAGAGCTGTCCAGGAGTGAAGTACCGCTTCACCTTGTTTAAGATGCCCAGCTTTTTGGCCGCAGTTTGAGCCTTAGACTCGAAGCTGAGTTTCGTGGTCAAGCTTATGTATAAATAAATGGAACCATACTCTGATAATGTTGATGTTTTTCTCCGTATAGAAATTTAATAATAAATTCAAAGCTCTGTAAAATCACGTCCCTCATGATATGGGTGTTTTATTCAGAAGCTCGACAACACTGAACTTAATGTTTAGTTAAAATTTTGTTACCATTTTGTGAGTTTAAATTTACACAAGCTGTTTTGTCAACGATAGTGTTGAAATGTTTCACTTCCTTCACTTTTAAGCTTAACCCGTTTTAGAAAACCAGCCAAGAGCGTGTAGGACACGCCCATGATAGGGTTCCGTAGACATTGTGAATTTAGTATTTAAAAATTCTGTTTTCCATACAAAATTGCAAACCTACTAGAACTAAATGTAACTACAAATGCCAAGGACATTTTATTTTGCGATTTTGATGTTGGTCCCATATAGAAAGTTGTTCAGTTTGATGGTCTGATCATCCCCTTAAAAAACCGTCGGTATATAAGAAATATGTATTAAAAAATACTGATATTACATGGGGTTTAGAGTTCAGTCTCTTTCTCTTGTCTAGTTTATGTTTGTATGAATAGAATAAACATAAAACTAAAATGTGAATTAAAGACGCGATTAATTAAAAACGCGTGCGAAGTTCCGCGAAACCTAGTTTAACATAAATCCATCAAAACTGGAAAAGCCGTTACAGTTTTTAAAACATAGTTCATGTTTCATATCCATGTTTTATTTGCAGCGAAGTTTTATCTATTTGACAACTAGAGCATAGAACCTTTGCCCTGGCTGCCATCCAAAAATCAGTCCATGCATTGGCCTGTAAACCGCGATCTGAACAAATCATGTGTAAAGATATTTTTGAAATTCAACTGGCCTATCTTTGAATGACATGGTATTGTGTTTTTTTCATAATTTCAACGTTTTTTACGTAATTAGTCCTTGATAATGTCGTGGAAAGGAGGTTCTATTTGTCAAGAGTCCTTCTACCGGTTCTAAGGCGCCACATCAGAGTATTAAAGATTTCTCAATAATGAAAACTGAAAATAAAATAAAAAAGTGTTACTTCAACTTACCAAAATCAATTTTTCTCAAACATGCTTGGAAATGTGAGCATTATTTTGACAACCTTCTTCGAGATAAATCGAAATTGCTGTACTGGCCAAATACATGCGCGCAGCGGCCGGCAATGTTTGTATGAAAATCCATATCTGTCGTGTTTAGCGGCCAAATAAATTACATAGTAAACTCATATCTGTCGTGTAATTTAAAAATGGAACGATCTTTTACTCCGAAACATGGCGACCAAGATGGTAACTCATCAAAGGTTTTATTTAAATTTCGAACTGGCTTGCAAATAGAAAGATGTTCATTGAAAAAAAAAAATTGTTCTTCGTTGTTCGTCATTGATTTTGAAAAGAGTTTTAATTTCCGCGAATTATTTGAGAAAATTTACTGTTTTCATTTCCGCGCATTATTTGAGAAAAGTACTATACAAGCCTTGGCCACAACTAGGCATTGATGGACTTACGTATGTGTGCCTCGGCTTCGCCTCGGCCCACATTTACACGTTCGTCCATCAATGCCTCTGTTGCTGGCCGCTGCAGTAATGTACTATTATAACATTTATAGGTTCTCTTATCTTTTTATTATAGGTTCTAAAGACATACACATTTTAAGGATACCGAAAGAAATGTAGAAGGGCAGATTTTTTTATTCTTTTTATGTTACCAATAAAAAAACTACAAAAAAAATTTGTACAAAAATAGCTTTTAAGGCTTTTGAAGTAAGTAGCTGAACCAGTTTTTTTATTAAAGTTTTCATGATTGAGAAATCTACACTAATATTATAAAGAGGAAAGATTTGTACCTATTTTTGTATGTTTGTATGTTTGTAATGAATAGGCTCAAAAAGTACTGGGCCGATTTAAAAAATTAAAAGAGTAACATAGGCTATATTTATTGCTAGAAAAGATTAGACGTCCACCCGTGCGAAGCCGGGACGGGCCGCTAGTCTTAAATAATGTGATTAGGGCGACACTGTGTGGAAAAAAGGACTCTTTAAACGTTTTCTCGTTTTGTATGGAGATTGCTAGCTTTACAGTCTTCCTATGGAATCCAACAAAGAAAACATTTCCTTAAAACAAAACATTTCATCTCTAATCTTGGTTAAAATTAAAATCACAAACGACATCGTCAAACTTTTGCGAGACGAAACAATTTTGTGTCAGTATCGAGTCAAACACTTGAATGGCTTTTGGCCCCACGGGACTTTACCAAAATAACTATGTTCTTTCATCAAAATTCCTGCCACTATCACGGAATCCGTTGGATGCTCAAAGGACTAAGGCTAGAGTGTTAATAGCTGATGGTTATCTACATTTTCGTGAGACGCCATTGCCTCTGACCTCTTTTGTTAGGTACCTGTTTAGATTCAAAGTGAAACTTTGGTGTTACGGTAGGCAGAAAACACTTTTCTTATGCAAAGAGAGGTCATTAGCTAGATAATATTTGCGAATTTCTTAGGTATTGGGTGTTGGTGTAATTTGTACGTCTATTAAAATTTCCTTTTTGAGTTAATTTTGATAACCGTAGTGTTGAGATTGAAGACATGACAATAATAAACAGAACTGAAGATTAATTTATTATAAACGATAGAAAGTCTGAAAGTAACGTTTGTGACAGAAAAGTTTAGTGCTTAGTACTTATCGTGAGTTGTGACGCGGAGAGATAAGTGCGACATGACAAGTAGAGTGGATGGCTGGAGGGCTGGATGAAGAAAGAAAGATAAAAATAAACAAGGGTTGTGTTATGTAAATGTGACAAGAAAAAGAGAAAATTAGAAATAATTAAGTGATAAAATATTGCGCCGATACCCCAATCGTGCTATGTGCCATGGGAAAGAGCAGAGGGGAATGATGACGATATTGATTATCTTGAATATATATTTGAATAATGTTTGGTGTAACAAAAAAAAAAGTAATAATAAGTTATCAATATAATAATTATCATGCTCACCACTTCTTACAACATTCCCAAAAGGAGTAAGTAGTTGGAGAAATTTTAAATAAATCCGCATAGCACTATAAGTACCTACCCAAACTTTGTCCAGTGTGACAAGGACAGGTAGTTAGCCCGTTGGATACAATACCTCAAAATTAAAGCATGGCACTTATAAAACAACTTATGGGGTTTTCAGAACGAAATAAAAAATGTTATCAAGTTACATTTTCAAGGTTCTTTTTTTGTTTTTTTAAGAATTGTATAGGTATAGGACCATTTATACCATTGGTAAAAAAAAAAATATTTCGTCTACAAACCTAATGACTAATGAAGGATATTTGGCTTTATAGAGGAAAATTTAGGCTTTAAAAAAAACGCAAAATTTTAATAACGTTGTAAACCAACTTTTTCAATAAAAGGATACAGAGTGCGCTACAAGAGAAATAAAACATAAAGTTTCCAACAATCCGTCATGTGAATGCAGCTTTTAATAAAACTGGAATAGAGGTGATTTATGCGTGTTTTGTCTGGCTGAAACAAGATGGCGCTTGTACTATCTGGATGGAGCCAGTTAGTGCAGATCCAGACCGCAATTTTTCCCTTCTTTTCCAAGTATGGAGAAGATTTAGCGGCGCGTTTAGAAGGATTTGCTATATTAAAAAAGAAAATTGTCAGCGAAATATCTGTCTGTGTCAATTTAGTATTTTTCTGAAGCTGCGAAATGGATGACTTTAATATTTGAAAAGACGTAGGTAATCAAATATTGAAAGACTTGTTTTTCTCGACATCAACATTGTTTACATGCTCTCCGAGAAATGTAAAATACGATTTTATTTTTATATCTCAATACACTTGACAGTTGCGAAATACTTTATTGAAATTCGAAAAAAGCTATAGATTTCGTCTCAGAGATTATTCGATTTCAGTTGAAGGTGATTGACGTCACCTTAAAAAAGATTCGATAATGATCAAAAGACTAGATAAATAGGTAGAGCCAACAAAGGAAAACTTTTCAATATCGTGTCGCTACATATTTTAGTGGGAGACGGGGAGACGGCAAGTTGTCGAACTTATCTCGAGGTCGAACTAGTGTTGGAGAAAGTTCAGAGTGAGTTTATCGATAAGAAAGGTAGAAAATCTAGGTAGAAAACGGAAAATTAAACTTCTACGTCCTGTATCCAATAAAATTGTTGAGTTTATCAAGGCGATTATTTGCGTAGAGTTAGTGACTAGGTGGATATATCCGGCATGTTTTCATCTAGGCAAACAAGGATTTTTACCTAGCTTAGACTGAACCGTAATTTATTTAGGACATACATTTTTACAATGGCTTTCTAAGAAAGCAAACAAAATTCGTACATTTTAAACTGTTAGCAACTTTCTTATAATTCTTTAGCATGCAATACAGGTGTACTAAAAAAAACCCTAGTAATGCTTATATAGGGGTGGTTAAAACCACCTTTTACTATTGAGATTGCCTCCGTGGTCTAATGGTTAAGAGCATTGGAACTCGACACGGAGGTCGTGGGTTCGATTTCCACGGGGGACACCTAATGATGTCTCTTTATGCGTTTTTCCCCAGTTGGTTAGGACATTGCAGGCTGAGTCACCTGTGATTGTCTGAAAATAAAGATGATTCCGTGTTTCCGATGACACGTTAATCCGTTGGTCCCGGCTACTATCTCTGGTGGTAGTAGTCGTTACATAAAAACCACGTCAGAGGCCGTAAGGAGGTCCGAAAAAACTCTGACACTAGGGCTCTGTCCACACGATAAGAAAGAAGACTATTGAGACAAGGTCGAACTTCTTTTTTTTAAATCAGTCGAGTAGGAACCTACAGCAGTTTTGCATGAAACTGCTGTTTTTTCCGTAATTTCGAATTTGGCTCCATAGTGAAAGATGTTCAGTGTGATTGTCTAACTCTAAACGACCCCTTAAGGGTGCTTTAGACGGGCAACTGAACGCTGCTTTCTATCCAGGCAAAACGCAAATTTTTTTGGAGGGGATCAATGCGCGCTTCCTGTTGGCTGAGACCGGATTTGCGATCGTGCTTTCGGCCTTTAGACGGGCAATTTTACTGCCGCTCAATTCGGCCTTGGCAGGCCGCATGCGGTTGGTTGCCCGTCTAAAGGGCCCTTTACAATAATTACCTGGGTGTTATGTCATACCCAGTATATTTACACACGGTGACACATCAAGCTAGACAAAACCAACATAAGCTGGCCGCGCGACGTTATACGATACTCGACCTACGCGCGGCCAGATTATTTTGGTCTTGTATAGCTTGATGTGTCGCCGTGCGTACCTAGTATGGCAGGAAACGAGAACATTTATTGCTGTGTATGATGTGATTATAAATTGTTTGTGGTCATCTTCTCTAGCAGTCTTCTTTCGTTGTGATTGCACCGTCTGAGTGCAAAATATTTAGTCTATGCATCACTGGTTTTAAACCTTACCATCTAGTAATATCTTTGATAAATCTTACCAGCATCATAAACACATAAGATACAAGTTCTAACGATATTTCATTACATTTACCTCGATAACATCAAAACTTTCGCCACTACCTCTCAGTATCTACTCCAGGAAGGGAACTTACGTCGAACTTCACCCAAATCTTGAGAAATAAACCTTACTTATCCAGCGTGTACCCGTGAACGATATTTATGGGACTATCTTTAGACCTCTTTGCTACCAGTTCTTATGGTGAGTCCCATTTATTCATATTGACCTTTTTATGATGACTAAACTGATGGCTTTTTCTGTGGAGGTTATGGGTTTATTTCCATTCTTCCATATATCAGAGACTTTGATCGGTCTATCTTCGAATATACAGGGTTAAATTGATATAATTGGCATTCTTTTAAACTAAGAGTCTACCCATCAAACTGAACTACTTTTACTATGGGAGCAAACCGACCGGAGCAAAAGAAAATCTGCTGTTACATAAATTTGAGTCGAGTATATAATATAGGCAGCGGAGGCAGAAACAGCAGATTTTTTTTTTGCTCCGATCGGTAAAAAGTTGTTCAGTTTGATGGGTAGACTCTTAGTTTAAAAGGATGCTAATGATATCAATTTCACCCTGAAGAGATCATATTCCTCCATGAGGTTCTGCCCCTCGCCCTGTGCATCTTATTGAGATTCGCGTGTTGCCTCTTATCATTATCATGGTGGTTAATGGTTTTATTTATAGAACAGGAAATGATGGATGACGAAGCGATGTAGGTGAAATCATAGTCACCTCTCACTATTTGATACGTCATTCCATCTTGAAACTTAAAATGCTAAATGTAAACAAGTACATTGAACAGAAAGTTGGTTGTTGTTACAATCTTTCCGCCCACCCCAAAAGGGTATTACGGTCATGAGTTTATATAGGTATGTATGTGTGTGAAATAATGTAATTATTGTTCCCAAATAAATTGTAAGTTCCGATAAACAGATTAGAGTTATCACCCGGGCTCGCTGGACTTCATTGTTTAGTGTTGTGAAATGGTCTAAGGTTGTGCGAGTCCACCGCTATGGATCGTGATTTACAGGAGTTACATTGTGTGTAGTGAACCTATAGGTACCTATTTTGAAAAACTCTAATACAGGGTTATGAGAATGATCAGATCCGTGCTATCAAACTGAACATCTTTTATTTATGTACAAGCGACCCTTCCTGGCTTTGCACGTGTGCAAATCTGATACCATTCATGTATTATATACATATAAACCTTCCTCTTGAATCACTCTATCTATATAAAAAAAACCGCATCAAATTCCGTTCCGTAGTTTTAAAGATCTAAGCATACCTACATAGGGACAGACAGACTGCGGGAAACGACTTTGTTTTATACTATGTAGTGACTATTGTAGTGATGATGATAATAGAAAACAAAAATCTGCTGTCCCATCAGTTGGGTTGAGTAGGATTGCAGTTTTCTATTGTACAATTGTTTTTTTTTGCGATTTCGACGATTGTCCCACATACCGAGAACGTTGTTTAATTAAGTGGTTTGTTCATCCACTTTAAAAACCGTCAGCATATTGAGGAGGATCCTAAAGAACTGGTGAGAAGAAGCGGAGGTTGAGCTGGCATCATCATCAGCCTATAAACGTCCCACTGCAGGGCACAGGCCTACCCTCAAAGAGGGTGTATGGGCATTAGTCCACCACGCATGCCCAATGCGGGTTGGTAGTCTTCACATACACATCAGAATTTCTTCTTCAGTATATGCAGGTTTCCTCACGATGTTTTCCTTCACCGTTTGAGAGCAGTCGGTTTTACGTACATAAGTTAGAAAAACTCATTGGTACATGGCATGTTGTCCTTGCGGATTCGAACCCGGACCCCCATAATTGGGAGTCCATACCTCTCCGCAACGCGCCACCGTACACTGAGCTGGCTGGCATACATTCAAGCAAAAGTTTTACTAGTCAATATTGAAGATTTTGGGGCGTATTCTTGCCTGATTCAGGTCTGTACCAATGATCGTAAACGTAAACTAAAAAGCATTTGGTTTACTAAATGACTTTGATTTGTATAAATACCTACTGGGCCCCGTTTAATAAACGCAACAATGACAATTTGACAATGACAATTCAGAGTACATTGCTGGTTACTAATGACGCTAAACTTGCAGTGTTTCAGGTGTTCTCAGCAATGTACTCTGAATTGTCACTGTCAAATTGTCAATGTCGCGTTTATTAAACAGGGCCCTGGTAGTTAACAATTAAAATCCAAATGGCACATGTAGCATTATAAGAGACCACTTTTGGTGTACACGGAAACTAAAGGCTGTATAAGATGGTGTTACAATGGTGTTAACAGCGCTGTTAACACCGATATAACTCTTATTTGGGCACAAGTTATACAGCCTAAGGTTCTATATTGGAATTATAATGGGCCACAAGGCATTATATCAGCTGCTTAACAGAGTACAAGTGTCCTGTTATACAGACTAAGCCATTATATTGGGGTTACTGCTATACTTAAATAACGCTTGAGGTTCTACATTATACTTCTAGCATCAGCAGAGTGTGTACATAAAAACCTGAATTTATTTTATTAGTAGAGTTAAATTCTTTAAATAAATTCCGTGAGTGTTGGTTATTAATGGCGTGAAGTGAAGTTTTATTGAGAATTTGTGATAACCTAGTTAAGTACACTTTTATAATATTAGCCTGTGAAAACATTTGGGAATGCAAGTTCATTGTGAATGTTTATATGGTTTTATAGCAAATTTTTTACGCGCCTCCGAAATATTTCGTTTTTAATTAGAAATATTGTGAAAATAATTACACGTCAAAATATATGTGTACATTTTTTGTGTCTGATTTACATTTAATCATACAAAGTTTTATTTTATATTATAATAAATATGTGTTTTACGTGTAAATAAAAGCAGAAATCATTAGTAAAACATAAACAACACCATAATTTTATTTATCATATGGTTTAGGTTATAAAGTTATAGCAAAATGGCGCTTTCTTAAGAAACCTATGTGAACTCTTATAATCCTGAATTAACGACTATGGCTGTACAAGAGTACACACCGGTTCCTCTATAACGCTTATTGCAGTAAATAAGAGTTCAAGTGAACCAATATGCAGCCTGTCGGCTTATATTTGTGTTATTATGGTTCACATCAACGCTTAAGCCATTCATGTGAACTACTTAAACGCCATTATGCAGACTAAAGCAATATAGTGGTATTTTCTGTAGCCATTTTACTGCCAAATGCTGTATTTCTGAGTTACAAGAGTATCTCGGAATACCTTTGGTGTTCACGAGTGCTAATATAACAACTTTAAGCAGCTTTGAAAAAGAGGCTAATAACAGAGTTGAGGTGAACCAATATAGAACCTTAAGCGTTAAATCACTCTACGTGTACACCACTTTACTGCCAAATGCTGTATTTCTGAGTTACAAGAGTATCTCGGAATACCTTTGGTGTTCACGAGTGCTAATATAACACCTTTAAGCAGCTTTGAAAAAGAGGCTGAATAACAGAGTTGAGGTGAACCAATATAGAACTTTAAGCGTTAAATCACTCTACGTGTACACCACTTTACTACCAAATGCTGTATTTCTGAGTTACAAGGGTATCTCGGAATACCTATGGTGTTCACGAGTGCTAATATAACACCTTTAAGCAGCTTTGAAAAAGAGGCTGAATAACAGAATTGAGGTGAACCAATATAGAACTTTAAGCGTTAAATCACTCTACGTGTACACCACTTTACTACCAAATGCTGTATTTCTGAGTTACAAGGGTATCTCGGAATACCTATGGTGTTCACGAGTGCTAATATAACACCTTTAAGCAGCTTTGAAAAAGAGGCTGAATAACAGAGTTGAGGTGAACCAATATAGAACTTTAAGCGTTAAATCACTCTACGTGTACACCACTTTAACTCTATTGGCTGTACAGTAGTTCACATTGACTCTTTTAAGATGCTAGCATTACAGTGGTATAATTCTACACCTTTATACAGCAATAATCATATTTTACTGCCCCTATAATGCTCTTAAGCAACCAATGCGATATAGGCTGTAAGAAGGCATTTTTGACAGCTGCTCTAACTCTGATCCCGTTACAATAGTATCCGTTCCTGCTCTTATAATGCTATTATAAAGACTAAAGCGTAATAAGCAGCTCTAAGTTCTCAGTTGAACCCTATTAAGTGTTAATTAATGCAACAAGTTCCGAGTTACACCAAAAGTGATCTCTTATAATGCTACATGTGCCATTTGGGAAGTAATTTAAAGTCAAAGTCAAAGATCATTTATTGCATAACTACAGGCTACTACTACTACGGCTACATGCTTTAGTGAACAAAATTCTTTTAGTTTATAAATTATTAGGGTTTTACTGTATTTGTGTCTACCCTGAGTGTAAGCCACTGGTGATGGTACCCATGATACAAACCCATAGCAAATTTGCGAATTTTTATTTCGACTTTTCATACAAACTGCTGATTGCATTTAGTATGGAAAGTCCACGTTTTTTTTCCAATTTCCTATAGGTTTCTTAGGGATATTGTTCAGTAGGTATCATGTGTACAATCACCCCTTAAAGTAATGCACTGTTTACCCAGACAGTCTGTACACATAGGGTAAAAAAGCAACGAAAAAAAAAGTTTAGTTTAAGAATCTTATAAACCAAAATGATGAAATGAATGAACTTCAGTCACGAATTTTTCACTTTTAAAAGAATCTTTGATAACATTTGAAAAAAAAAAGAAATAGAGGTAAATAAAGTTGTCCAATATTAAAATACTTGTAATTCAAGTTGTTAAGAATTTGCGATTGAGAAAATTTTAAGAAAAAAAAATCAAAGGAATTGCAAGAATTGTTTTTCATTAGACTCGGTCTTGCATAAGACTACGGTTGTAGAATTCCAAAACGGGAAACAATTTGCAATCAGACGTTTCTTTGGCGAATAAATTAAAAGTTTTCAGAGAATTAGAGGTTTTGGAATAATCGTGATTGTTACTTAGAAGGTGGGGGACGTGACTCAGAATCGTGCCTAGAAAATTAAACAAATAAACCGACCAAGAAACTGTAAAGGAAGAATGACTTTGAGAGTTGCGAACTATTAGATAAATGAAACCCATTTTGTAATTTTTTACAAAAAAAAATGTTTTGACTTCTCTTTTTTGATTTGCAGACACCATAATTAAAATAATATACCTACCTGCGTCACTTTCACAGTTTTTATGAATCTAACGACACCTCAAACGTTAAAATCCATCATCCATCTAGGCTGTAGGGCATGCCAAAGAAATAGACATACAAACATACATACATACGCTCGAAAACAATAACCCTCCTTCTGGCGCAGTTGGGTAAAAATCTGCTAAGAGCGTATCGGACACACCGAAAATGAAGAACTGGAGTGCGATTTTTGAATCTCATTCGCTGAGTTCAGCAGTTGAGAATGTCAAAATTACTGTGGATATGCATCTTTCTACTGCTAATTTGACTTTCAAGAATCATACTTCAGGAGTGGGATTTTTGGAAGTCAAATCAGCTGTAGAAAGATGCGTCTCTCCACAGTCTTTTTGACATTTTCAACTGCTGAACTCAGCGAATGAGATTCAAAAATCGCACTCCAGACAAGACGACAAACAAAACACTATTTAAAAGGGTGCAAAGATTTCTTTATGTAAAAATCTTTGAAGGGGTTATTATTTTGGTTGTAAGGGCTTGGTCAATGACCAATAGCTACTGCGACCTAAATAGATCTATTGTAGCTGTCACCCTAGACCTAAAGGTCGTTTCCTAGACCCACGGACTTCATGAACCGTGTTATGCTCTTGGAGGGGAGGTCCCTAATGTCATTAGGTGTTATTACGTATCCACCTAGATGGCGACTCCTGCTGTGAATGAGCACTTCGCATTCGCAGAGGAGGTGTATGGGCGTTTCCTCTGCTTCACAGCAGAATCTGCAGGTGGGTGAATCTACAAGCCCCATTCTGTGTAGATGCTTGTTTAACTTGCAGTGTCCTGTTAAGGCTCGCACTAAGAGCCTTAAGTCGTTGCGGTTTGAATTGATGGCCTCTGAGGTAAGTCTGTTTGAAAAGCCGGTCACGAGTTCTTTTGCGTGCCTCAGTCCTGGTGTATCCGACCAGAGCTTACGGCTTTGGTTCACGGCCCATTCCTTCAGCACACGTCTAGAGGTGTTGCGAGAGATTCCGCAGTAAGGCTCGGGGCCTATGGCGTCCTCTTCCGCCCCTCTTCGTGCTAGCTCGTCAGCAGCCTCATTTCCATCAATACCGCAGTGTCCAGGCACCCAGCCTAGGGTGACAGAATTTGTCGAACCTAGCTGGTTTAGGGCTTGGACACATTCGAAGGGGTGGTTAAAACCTTCAAACTGAACAACTTTCTCAGTGAAGCAAACTTCAAAATTGCGAAAAATAAACCTAATTAAATATCGTTTTACTATTTTTGCTCTCTCGTTGTCCATGTATAGGGTCCAAGTGGTCCAACCATTGTTGCAAAAGTCACTTTGTTAAAATCGGTAGTATTGGTGACAAAAAATCGGTAGAAATCGGTAGATTGTCCTAAGTTAAAGAATGTTTGTAAAGTTCTGGTTTTAGGCCCTATTTTTTCCAGTAGTGCTCAATCGCCATCAAATTCTGAATGATGAGACATGTTTACACTTAATAATTTTGTGCCCGTGCCAATTGGGTATTGACCAAAACATGAAACTTGAGTGAAGTGAAAGACTTATTGTAAAATTTTAGTAGTATAGAATAATATTTATTTCGAGGATTTCTCTGCAGGTATTTAATAAGCATGAACTGTATTCTATAACTTATAAAATCTAATTTTCATTACCTATTTCAGTCCACAAACTTTCAAGGGAAAGTACAAACTTTCAAATAAGACCTAATGTTCCTTAACTAACCCTAATTTTTAATTATTTGCCACACGAAAAGGCAAAATTCGTCAATATTTGGCTAAAACATCTTCTGCGAAATAAATCGGTAGATCACAACCTAAAATCGGTATATCGGTAGACAGTAGCCGAAATCGGTAGATCTACCGATAAATCGGTAGCTTTTGCAACACTGGGTCCAACCTAATAAAATTAAATAATGTATGTTGACAATGAGCACGTAGGATTGCAGTCGTTCAAAAATTCTTCGTCTATGATTGCAGTTTGATTTTTTTCACGGTTTTGACTCAACTCATCATTACATTCACTTCATGTAATGTATACGGATTGGGGTTAACTGTACGTTCCCGTAAAGACACCCCAGTTTAAAAATTACCAAATTTCATGTTTCTAGCTTTTCTATACAGTCAGATGCTCCAACTGAAGAATAATTTTTTACGTCATACGCGATATCAATTGAAAATAAGTGCCGTGAACGATAGCGTGATTTAAAATACAAGTAGCGCCATCTAGCAGATTTTTGCAAAAATTCATTCTCTAATTTTCTTGAGTCAACCACAAAGGTACATTTTTAAGTACTATACTCAACCGTAAGATGGCATCGTGTCTTAAATTTTTTTTTTTTTTATATTAAAACTACTGTTTTACTGCTAAAAGTCATCGAAAATTTTACCTGATAGACAATTATTTGTAAAAGAAATAACTGTTTTTCGTATTTTTGAAATTCAGTCATAGAAGAATTTTTTTTCGCTTGCGCTCTTGTATTCCTGATCTGATCATGATCAAGTGGATTTCACGCCGCTGCAAAAGTTCGAAATTTTCGAAAAAAAAAAACAGGAGTTCAGGTAGGTTATTGACAATTGCGATCTAAAAAAGCGCGCGATTTCAAATCTGCTGGGCATCCCGCGACGGCCAATGTTTTTTTGTTTTTATTTAACCAAAATTACTTTCTTTAACTTAATTTATTTAATAACGACATCTATGAGAAAACCTGTGAACTATTAGGCCGTAACTTGTGCTCAACAAATTAGGATGAAGCTAGTATTTTGCTAATGCTCTGACGTTGTAGTTTAAAAATAGTATTGTAGATGTAGTTAGTGGCTTACAAAGGTATCACAGAGTACATAAATTAGTACCGTAATTCTTATCATCAATGTCTCGTCTTAGTGTGAGTTATGTAATTACTAGCTGTTGCCCGCAACTTCGTCAGCGTGGACAAGTGATTTTGTTTCATGTCTCGTCTAAGATCATGGTCAGAACCAAGTTTAGGAATCCCGGCATGTAACATTAGAATGGCCATTAAGGAATGGGCTGATAAAAGACACGGCTAGAATGGTCTAGCCTATTGGGTCTGCAACACTATCAGCAATATAACACCACGAATCTCACAGGTCATACTGAACAACAGCAGGAGCAAAGCTCGTGCCATCATCGGAGTCCTCACCGGGCAGTACGCCACAGGCACGATAAAGCTCACCCTAGATCCCATTTGCCGAGCGTGCGGAGATGAGGAGGAAACCATGGAACATACATAATACTGTGTGACTGCGATGTTTTCGCGGCTAAACGTATGTGTCTCCTGAGAGATGGTTATTCAAAACTGGAAGATTATAGGTTTTTTCCCCTGAATGCTATTGTCTCCCTCATTTTCCAAATTTTTTAAGGGTGAAGAAAATAAATATGTAGGGGTTAACACAAAAGATACCAGTGAGTCGATGTGTTGCTGGCATGCCAGCCCCCATAATGAGATAAGATAATAAGAAGGTTATGAATAAACTTTAGCTAAATCTAAATTTCAACGACAATGTCGCGATAATAAACTAAGTTTTTAAGCTCATGCTTTCAAGGTTTTTCAGCGAAAACAAAAAAAGTCGGTGGTATTGGAATTAATAATTGTTGCACATTTGCTTTAAAAATACGACTAACGCCATCTATTAAGAATTTAAGATGAAAACGATACTACAATTAAATTAAAGAACGCTAAAAAGAAGAACGCTAGAAAAGGTTAAAAGACAGAGGATTTTTTTGTATTTTTCCAATTCACCTTACACAACAGAGACGTTTTGAGTTAAGTCCAAGTATCGTTGAAAATGGATGAATTTTGAGATAAGGAAACGATTAATTCAATAAACGTCTCTGAATCTTGACCTAAGCGTCAAGATGAACAGGTGTAGAAGTTTTTCATTAATTTATAGAGAAAAGTATATTTTGGGAGAGTCGATTCAACTATAGCGACTACAGTACAGTAGCTGTATCATTAAAGTTATTAAACCTTACAGTAGTAGAATAATTGACTTGAGTTGTCAAATTAAACCGTTTTTGGAGGTTTTCAGGAGATTATCGGCTGGGTAAAAATTATATTTCTTTGTATAATTCTCAATCTAACGTGAAATAGTGGATAATTTAATAAAATAGTGTTAGTGTATTTCACAAAATTATCTACGATTTCACTTTAGGTTCGCAAATAATCACAGAAACCAAATTTTTACCCTGCGATAAGATCCCCAAAAACGGTTCTATTGCCTCGCATCTCGTACTTCTTTCTATTACACATAGCATCTTGCTCTTTGAGCTGTTAGTCACTCTATAGTAACTTTATGGGTAATACACTATTATCATTATTACCTTTCGCTAAAACCTCAGCATTATACTAAAAGTAAGTTTTACTGCAGGTGCAGGCTTAAAAAGGTAATTGGTACCTTTAGGTACCAATGATCCTGACCACCCCGAAAGGAATTACAATTGTTTTACATACGTGTGCATGTACTTAGCATGTAGGTACCTACATTCCTGCTCAGAACGGGAAACCGCTCCTCAAAAGTAAGCTAGATCATATGCAGGTCTTATACAAAAGCTACGTACTTGCACCTTTTGGTGTAGAGACCATGGGCCTGTGGCGTCCAGATACCCGGAAGTTGGAAGCTGTTTATTAAAGAAATAGTTTCTAAGTTAGTCGACGCTAGAAGTGACCAAAAGGCTAGCGCGTACCTCGGTCAGCGAAAAGGCATTGCCATCCAAAGAGTAGGTAAAGCATTCTGGACATCCCTCCCCTTGACAGCCATTGATCTTTGATATGGTTCTGCTATGTATGCGTAGTTGGTTCACTGATCAATAAGATTGGTTTCATATTATTTAGCTTTTAATAGTTTACTTATTTTTATGTATAATATCTTGTTTGAGTACCTAATGCAGGTAATGTATTATGTCTTTTTTTTAAAGAGAAGTTTAGGTATAGTTTGGGAGAGCCGATTCAACTATGGCGACTACTACTTAAGTCAATAGGTATCAGGAAATAAACTATTATCGCTACGTATTACCTTTCGCTGAAGCTTCCGAATTATGCTTTGGTACTTTTAGCAATGTTCGTGACCACCCCGAAAGTAATTACAAACGTAAATTTACATACGTGTACTGTACATGTACTGGTCAGAACGGGAAACTTCTCCTCAAAAGGTAGGTAGGTTATATACCGGTCTTAGGCACAGCCTTTTGGTGTAGAGGTCTAGGGTCCAGATGCCCGGAAGATGGAAGCTAGTTATTAAAGAAAATAGTTTCTAGGATAGTCGACACTACAGGTAACCAGAAGGCTGGCGCGTACCTCAGTCAGCGAAAACGCGTCACCATCCAAAGAGTATTAAGCATCCTGGGCATCCGTCCAAATTACAGCTATTGATCTTTGATAGGGTTCTGCTATACCTTTCTATCTATAGTTGTTTACCGATCACTAAGATTGGTTTCCTATTTGTACGTTTTTAATATTTACCTTTTTTTGTGTCTTGTTTGACTACCTATTGTTGCATTAAAAAAAGAAAAATGCTGAAAGATAATGGTATTGTAGTTGTAGGTAATTTTATTTAAAAAACGTAAATGAAAAAAAAAACATCTAGATTCTAGACCAAGAATCGAACCTTCACCTAATGTGTGAAAATCTAACCATTTTCTAAATGCGCTACGCGGCTTCTATGCGAAGCGATGAAAAAAGCAACTTCTATTTACCACTACAATCTATCCAAATACATATGTCAGCACAAGTCAGCGTAGTAAATCATTGTAAATTATTCCCACTTATCCCACAGGAACCCATTACTGGGATAAAAAGTATCCTATATGTTAATCCAGAACACATTCTATCTGCGTGCCAAATTTCATCCAAATCCGTTCAGCCGTTTATGCGTGATTGAAACACAAACATACAACCTTACAACCTCACAAACTTTCACATTTATAATATTAGTGAGATGAGATGAGATTGTTCATCAATTTACCGTTTTTAATCATTTTCAATATACCTAAGTTAGTTTCATTTAATAAATTTTACGTAAGTACGTGTAGGTAGCAATTTTAAGAAAAAAGTTTGTTGTTAAAAAGTGAATCTAGAAATTATGACATTGGCCGATTCGACTGACGCTTGACGCGCGCGTCCGTTGCTAATCTCGGAAGTCCACCTTACTTATGCATAAAAGTGAAGTAAGAAAATAGTGCACTGTCTTACGGTCAAAAGAGGCTGAAAAAGTTCACTTCCGGATACCTGCACCAAATTTTAGTATGTTATTAGGTATGTTCTCTAGACCTCAAAACTGCCGGGAGACTGTCTCTGAGGTGTCAGGGTCTCCAGTTATGACGTCATAAAATTTTTACAAGGGATTAAAAAAAATTTTTGTTCCGAAACCTATCGTGTGGGATATCAAATGACTTGATGGTTCTGGCCTACCTGGCCCGTAAATGGCACTTAAAAATTACCAGCGCAAGCTGATAAAATGAAACATCCAAAATAATACGTAGGTGCTCGTCACAACTTACTTGTACCTTTCCCATTGAATCATCTAAGTAACAAAACTTTAAATTCTAAACAAGCATTTCAGTTTGTCCATTGGATTGGTTTGGTTTGGATTTTGTAGATTCTTTTTACACTACTATGCGCAAAAGGTGTACATACATCCCTCGTGCGTAGGATAAGAGCCAGCGCCAACAGCATCTTTACCATGGTTGCGAGTAGGTTTGATTGTCAGTAGTACAGCTACGTGAACCATTGCTGTGTGGTTCACGTGCTGACCAGTGAGTGCTGACAAACAAACAGTTATAATGTAGTAATGTGTTGTGTGTATTAAACTAACAATAGGCTAAGTGTGTTACTGACAAAATTATGATCTCAGTTGGTTGAAAATAAAGTTTTCTGTTCTATTGGGAAAGAAGTTTGGCGGACGGCCATGTAATTTGAGACCCAGACTTAAAGGACCAGATACATGAATGAAACTTAGTAATACGTGTAGAGCAAAACAAAACTAACAAAAAAGTAAATTGGTTGTAGCCTGTAAAGTTGGGGGAAAGGTATTTCTCCTTATGATACCTTTTGTAGCAAGTGTGTGAAAGTTATAATATTTCTTATTAGATAGTTCATTCAATCTTCTACGGATTCATTGTGTTTATTTTAATTAAAATTCACGATAACCGTATACAACGTGTTAATGAATTAACGCAAAACTAGAAAGTAGTTTGTTTAGAATCGAAAGCAGAGTCGAATTATCATGGTTTCAACATAGGTAATTTTTTTCAAAATATTAAATTATTTGTGTGCAAAATTTAAAATTTTCTGAACCCGATGTCAACCCACCGCACGGGCACACTCACCCTGCTTACTACCTAAACAAGATTATAAAAATGTATCCATGAGTACGTTAGCGCTTTTTTTCAGTGCTGAAATGATAACAAATCATTTTTGCCTCAAAACTTAAAATGCGAATAACTTAAAATTTTTACTATCAAAATAATGAAATTATTGTTTCAATATAATTATTTTGTTATAAATCAGTTGGGGTGTATGAGGTTTTGCGCTATTTCATTAACACGTTGTATAATGGAAGAAAACGAAATCACGAACTATCAGTTCAACTAAGCCAAATACATTCCATAACGACCAAAAAATACCTCAGTGATAATATTAGATGAAAAATAGCTGTCGTGGTTTCGTTTTGCTACAGATTTTTGACGATTTGTCTATTTTACTAGTAATTTCTTCTTTAGAATCCGGACTTCTGGAGATGTGGAAGTTTTTTTTAAAAATGCCTTAATTTTTTCTGTTTATAATAATGATGACCGCCGTCCTGAAGAGCTTGCAGTTTGCATAAAAAATATCTGGGTCCAAAACTGCCAATCTTCTTTGGAATGCCAATTAAATAAAAAATAACATTTTATAGAAATCGGTATTTTATTATTTACAAAGTTATTTGTACCAACCTACTTTCTTAAATAGGTAAACTTATTTAAAGTAAAATATTTTTCCATTTTAAATGTATTTTAAGACACTTCAAAATAATTTATTTTCTTACACATTCGTTAATCATAGAAACTCTTGCATTGGAATCTTACTACGTTTCTTTCTTAAAATATTTTGTCACTCATTCAGTAATCTGAGGACTCTTAAAGTCAAAAATCATCCAGGTTTCATTAAATTTTCTTCTAAATGTAAAAGTGGCGGCCAAAGAAAAATTATGTTATTCTGTTAGAACTTGTCCGTCTAAGCATTTATTATTATGGCACCAAAGTTTCACATTTTAACCAAAAATGCAATCAAACATGTGTCTAACTATTGACATGCCATGTTAGGGCAGGACATTTTTATTATTTCATTTTATCGAAAATGTATGAAAGAAACAGATTTTTCAAACACAAATAAAACCAATCAATAGCCCAACAGTTTTGGTGCTATAATCTTTACATTTAATAAAATCGTAAACGCAAGTCTGTTAGAACGCTCATCACCAAATCACGCAAAAACCACTGAACGGATTTGGATGAAATTTGGCAAACAGATAGGTTCTAGAATATGATCTGGATTAATACATACTTTTAAGGTCTACGCAGACGAAGTCGTGGACAACAGCTGGTAATCAATATTTAGACGGACAAGTTCTACTTAACATTTTCTCTAGCAGTGCTCAAAATTTGCCCGACGCTCTTTAAAAAATTTTTTTTTCTTTTATTAGATTAAACCATCTACCTATCAAACTGAATAACTTTTACTATGGGAGCAAACCTGTCAGAACAAAAAAAAATCAGCTGCTCCATACGTTCAAGTCGAGTAGGTACTACAGTTAAGTATGGAACATAGCTGATATTTTTTCGTTCCGACAGGTTTGCTCCTACAGTAAAAGTTGTTCAATTTGATGGGTAGAGCATGTGGTTTAAAGTTTAATGGTAATTTTCCTTACTCCCTGCATATTGCTGCTAGACAACCACGGTATTGCAACTTACAGGCTATTCACTTATTTTTTCTTAAACTTAATAATGGTATGGGCTGACCACAAGGGCTGCATAGAGTTTTTATTTCATGTGCATACGGACGTACAAAGTCCGGTGCCTTTAGACCTTTTAACTAAGGGCCTCGCGTTAGCAGACCAGCCTCGCGTCTGCCAAGGTACATTACACAATTTGTCAGAAAATTAACACGTGTTTCTCGTTCATAGTTCAATGTCCACACAAGTCTAAGAGGGAGGTTACACGGTCAGTATTTCATCAGTCTGGTCCATCATTCTGGTCGATCGTTGAATGACGCCAGAATGATGAGTAGGTTACACGATCATTTTCCCATCAGTATTTCATTATTCACAATGGAATGACGGAAATCATTATATTTAATTTTCATCAGTCTGGATGGATGGTTTATCATCATTCCGTCAGTCCATCACTCTCCCATCATTCTCCCGTCATTCTCTCATCATTCAGACCAGACTGATGGACCAGAATGACGAAATACTGAATGTGTAACCTCCCTCTTATACCCGCATTTCATCGCACAGCTACCTATGGAGCGGTAAGTATCTATAGCTACCAGCTCCTGTGGTCAGACTATACTAGTAGTTCTTTAAATAACCTAAGCTCTACAGGGTGTGAGGGTGTCTACCCTCAACAAACTCAACTCAACGGTCTAGTTGCATTACTTTAATAGGTATACTACTCATGGTCATGATACTGAATAACTGCCCAAGAGCCTACAAACGTTTTATCAGCTAGTATGGAAAGTCCTACATTTTTTGCGAGCATCCTATAGATTTCTTAGGGAAAAATGTTTAGTATCATGAGTACAAAAACCCCTTAAAGTAATGCAACTGTCTACCCTCATCCTGTAGGTATAATTATGCGTTCACATGTATTTCTAACCATAAGAAAAATTACGCCTTTTCCTCGGAATGAACTTAACACAATACATTACCTATAATACTGATGGATCATACACAAAAATATCACATAATCAAATAAATAGGTAACTTCTATATAAAACACTTATTCATTTAAAAACAGATTGTTTAATATTGGTCCCATTCCAGTTTTTAAATTATGTAAATCTTGTACCTACTAAATAATCGATTACTTAATTATTCCAATGGCGATGATATAATTAATATTTCATCATCGTCATTTCGGCCGAAGGACGTCCACTGCTGGACATAGGCCTCCCCAAGGATCGCTATAACGACCGGTCTTGCGCTGCCCTCATCCAACGGGTTTCCGCCGCCTTCACCAGGTCGTCGCCTACACGCTGTCTCCACTCGAGAACTTTTCATCCCCATCGGCCATCGGTTCTGCGAGCAATTTGCCCCGCCCACTCCCACTTTAGTTTAGCAATTCTTTGGGCTATGACAGCTACTCTGGTTCTTCTGCGGATCTCTTCATTTCTGATTCTATCACTCCGAGTATAGCCCTCTCCATTCCACTTTGGGTGACTTTCAGCCTTTTTATGAGGCTTTGTGTGAGCAACCACGTCTCTGTTCCATATTTCATCACTGGCAACACACACTGACTGAAGACTATATTGTATAAATATTTAGACCTATCGAAATTTAGTCGTATTTGATTATTTTCATGTTATCCTGTTGGACCTTAAATGATGAAAAGGTGGGTGTACAAATAATAGAGACTAACTGAGCTTTTTTGTCTTCTCAAATATTGAAGAAATCTACTATGTAGGTAGGTATGCAGATTGACATTCTACACAATCCTACTCGTATTTACAAAACCGCATGTAAGTGCTAACAGTTAGGCTATCGTATACTAATACCACACTTTGCACCTGTTTCCTATTAGGGGCTCAGCTCACAAGGAGCTCAGATCGAGACGCTCAGAATATTTCTTATAATTTCAATTTCAATTATTTTTCTGATATTCACTCTCACTGATGTCGGTATTTACCTGCCAACTTGATCTTTTCGATATTTGATTAGATCCTATTAGTATCTAATTAAACTGGCTATAAAAGAATTGAGTTTTATAATCAAACCCTCAAACTGTTTTGGTTATTAGGCTGAGTAACAATAGGGGTATCTTTAATTCCTTGGGGTGATTCAGGGGGGTGATATTCGGCGGCTTCCGCGTCTTTCTCAGCATCATCTTCGTCTATGATCGAAATGTCTCTGATGGATGGACGATTTGATCGTCTCCAACCTGGAACAAGAGTGGTTTGATTAATGTCATGAGTGATATTGTTGGTAGATACATGTTTTGGGAAATAAATATAAATATTTGGAACATAACCATTCTCTGGATGACGTCATATAAATACACATGAATACACAGGTACTATTTAGGTGACACAACTGTTTTCATTGTCATAATCATAAGCATAACAAAAGTACCAAAAAGAACCTATTGATTACAAAATACTTATATAATCATTGTTATCTATAACTTATTACAATTACCTATCGATTTTTAGAGACGACATAATATTTGTATGATTTGTACTATCAGTTTCATATTTTAATTATGTAATTATGTGCATTGAGGTAATGCTCTCTTATTTTGCACTTTTTTATTGTTCTAAGTTCTGCATATAAAGTTATTTATAAACTATTTGTATGAAATAGACCACCTACGATAAAGTATTGTTAATTTAGACCCTACCCATCTACGTGAAATTAAATAAGTTTACTACAACATTTTCAGGGTGTTAAAGTAAGAATGTCTTACTTTAAATTGACAGTTACATTTTTTTTACTAAATGTTTCTTGTGCTACATTAATTTTAACAACAGTGCCTAAACCAATATTAAAACGGAATACTAACACAAATATATTAAAACTGAACTAACACAAATTCATTGTTATATTAATTATTAATTTTAGACAATAATTCAAAAATACACAATGACTAACAGAACTATACGAGTACACATGTATCTTCTGCACAAATATAGCAATGATTTATTGAAGTTGAAACAATGGTGAATCAAGGACACACTAGGTATTAGAATACGTACTAAGTAATTAAGACCTGTTTACACAAGTTAAAAAATTGTTTAAAAGCTCAATACAAATAAATTAATTCGACCGACTGTTATAATAATTCGTCTTTTGCCTCTCTTACCCTCTATTTTCCCACAGGCAGAGGAACACTTAGACAGAGTTATTTAGCAAAAGTGAAAGAAAACGTTGATGTCGAGACTTGCGGAAAAGAGACAAGATAAGCGAATACTCTATATAACACAGTATGTTATATTAACAGTACAGAAACAGAAACAATTGTTAATTTAAGAAATTAATAACTATAGGTCTATAGACCGCCCTAGATTTACCCTTTTAAAGTTTAAGTTACTGAACTATTAAATCGTTCTAGTTAAATATCATCTTTTATTGACAAGTGAAAATATTGAAAATAGGACGAAACTTCTTTTGTATGAAGCGTGCTCTTAATATAGGTCATTAATATTAAGCGGTCGATAGGGTTATATTAACACGTGTATTAATATTAACACATTTACAGGTACCTAGCATAATTATATCTACCACATTGTTACATCGAAACACAAATTAAAAATATTTCAAGACAGTTCGTCTGTCTTACTTACTAATGTAAACTGATGAATTTCTATTGAGTTCCTCTGAAAAATATAATTTAAATGTTCAATTTGAGACTTATAATTATAAAGCATACATTGCATAATTTTAAGTAAGACTGTCATATACCAACTCTATCGAGAAAAAGAAATTATAAAATAGAACAAAATCACAAAATGATGTGGGTTTCAAAATACACAAGGTTCCTGTTTATTATAGCTATATTATAGTATAACTATTAAATAAATCAAAACCTAACCTAATATAAACACAATTTACAATACTAAGCGGTACTTTGAAAGCTGAGCTTTATATACCATTCTTATGTAAATATTAGTGTAAATAAATTCATTTGTGTTCCCTCAAATATAATATAATTTTACTGCAAAAAAAAAAAAAAAATATATATATATATAATAGTATTATCATTCTAATACATATTGCGATAAGCTATACAATTTAACTGCCTTTAGATATAGAACCATGCTTCGCTTAATCGGTGCCAGCTATTGACAAAAACAAATTGGGTATTTGACTACACACAATATATTTTATTTTTATCTTCTCAGTAAAAAAATGGTTAGAAAATAACGCTAAACTCCTATTTTCGTTGAGTTTTTAGCTTGAATACTATTTTTAATAACAAGATAAACTTTAAAAAGTAATGAAATATTGATGACGTCACAACTCATTATTTAGTACAAATCTTCGTACAAAGCGCACGTTTTGACGTCCGATAAAGAGTAGCTGACTGGTAGCTGATTTGACTAGTTGTCAAGTAGCCTATTATCCCGAAATGTAATAATTATTTAACGTTAAAATTAAAAATCATTTATTGTCTCAATTGGCTACATATTTTGATGCGCATAGATCAAAGAAAAAAAAAGTAATAAAGTAAAAAAAAAAAATAAAAAAATAAAGAAAAAAAAGTAAAAAAAGAAAAAAGAAAAAGAAAATGTAAAAAATAAAGAATAAACGAAGTAGTAGTAGTATTCGAATAAAGTATAATTGATTGATTGATAGATCAAAGAATAAAATAGTACAAGTAAAAAATAATAATAGTACTTCGTAATAAACAAGAATATGACATGTATCGTATAATAGTAATTATAATTATGATATTTCAAAATCTCACCTTCTAAAACCGGTGGCTTAGTCGTCCTAGAAAGAAGTCGAGGTCCAGTTAGAGTGATCACAATAGCACCTATAGGAGCTGTGATAACGATGGACAAGATACAAATCGTGACTACTGTCTCTGCGTAAGTTTGTATTTCTGACGTCCATTCTGGGGTTCCATTTATTTGGTTGACGTAGTCCATTGCTACTGGTCCCAAAGCAGCCTGCGGAAAAATTACAGAGGTTTTATTTTTTTGTACGATTATTGTATTGAATGCACAAACTCATTGATAACATAAAGTACAGACTGCGAGGTTAACTCTTAGGGCGAGGTTAACTCAGAGTTTTTTGCTTTGCAGCGGCCTCGCAACGAACTTATAATGTTGATAAAAAACAAATTTACATAATCGGATGGAAATAATATTTTCTGAAACACATTCATTTACAGACAGGCCGATAGCTCAGTCGGTAGTGAACTGGTAAGTTTTGCAAGGGAAAAATTAATATTTGTATGGTGAATATGAATATTTTGAACTCGAGTCATGGATGTTTGTATCTATACATCGTGTTAATGAATTAACGCAAAACTAGAAAGCAGTTTGTTTAGAACCGAGAGCAGAATCGAATTATCATGGTTTTATCATAGGTTTTTTTTTTTTTTTTCAATATATTAAATAATTTGTTTACAAAATTTTAAATATACTGAACCCGTTGTCAATCCACCGCACGGGCACACTCACTTACTACCAAAACAAGAATTTAAAAATGTATCCATGAATATATTAGTGCTTTCTTTCAGTGCTGAAATGATACCAAATCATTTTTGCCTCAAAACTTAAAATGCGAAGAACTTTAAATTTTAACTATTAAAATAATGAAATTATTGTTTCTATATAATTATTTTGTTATAAATCAGTTGGGGTATATGAGGTTTTGCGCTAATTCATTGCCACGTTGTATAATTATGTTGTATTATCCTAGTCTTGTTATCATAATACAAGTCCAGGCTAGATTCTGGAACTTTAAATGTGACTAGATAATTTGTGTGACAAATTAACAATGTCCAAGATATTACCTATATTATGTATTTATTTGTATGCTTCTCTTCTATAATCCTGAATAAATATCGATTTGAAAATAACGCAGATACCTACAGTTTTTTGAATAAATTGTAGCGTCCAAAGGAAAATTTGATAAATTTGCAAAATCGGTTAAGTTACAGATTGCCATTAACCGCTTAAAGTGTTAATTTCATCAGAGATATTGAGTGTATATCCTAAGCATTTTTATCAGTGATAATAAAATAGGTACACATTATGGTAGCATCTTGGCGTCAGTTTCTTATACTTACACATTTTTCTTGAGTGTACTATTTTAAAACATCACAAGCATAATCCGTAAACATCATCAAATATTGATAGAGATAGAAGATTTACCTGTACAGTAGCTTTAGCCATCCACGCGAGACCAACGAAAATCTTCTCTTTCATGTTGAGGCTGCTCCGTACAGCGCTTACACTGGTCACTACAACACGGAGAACTACGCACACTACCAGGGTTCCAATTCCAGACAACCACAGATGTGGTTGTATTTGTGCAATCTGAAACGTAATTCACTATTATAATCATCGACTCGTTATAATATGGGGACTTTCTTAATATTACGGGACTAACATAGAAAAAAAAAAACTGTCTGATACTCTACTGAGCACTGGATGCCAATGAAAACCTACTGGACCCAAAATGGGACGGAAGTTTTTTTTTTTTGCGTTTTCAATGTTAGTCGTTTCCCGTAGAGAACGGTATTCAGTTTTATGGTCTGATCATCTCCTTAAAAAACCGTCAGAGAATTATTAAAAATACCCTGTATCCCTGTCCCACTACCTATAGACCTTCTATCACAAAACAGCAAAGTCACAAGGTCACAACCACCAATATGATATCAAATCTCAATAAACTTTTAGTATCAAACAAAGGTAAGTAGATAATCTTTAACTTTAATACAAAACTGATGTTGTGGTTGTATGTTTACTTTTAGCACATTAAGGCGGTTGCAAAGGGGTCAATTTTATACAAAACTTTGACGCACAATACGCGTAGACGGTATTAATATATGTAACTTTGTATGCATGGAAAAATAGGTTAGAAAATCTAGATGTCGCGTATCAAATAACATTTGCAATTTATAATATAATTACGAAGATATAAAGCTTTGAAAATTTTGTATGAACAATTTCAAAGCTTTATATCTTCGTTATTTGATACGCGACATCTAGATTTTCTAAACTATTTTTCCATACATAAAATATTACTTTTATTAATTCCGTCTACGCGTATTGTGCGTCAAACCTTTGTATGGACTGAAAACACCTTAAGATCTAATATTTGACGATATCTGTTCAATTTGCACGTCTATCCAAGGTAGAGTGAGCAGAAGCACAGGCACTTAAGATCCGTTTCTTAGATTCTTAGGCTATTCTTTACGCATAAGAGTTAGCTTTCAAAATAACAACAATTCGCAAACTTACATGAACTTGAGCTCCAGTTATAGAAAACAGCATTGGCTCAAAAAACATCCAAAATATCTCGAAAGATGTCACAACAGGATTGTCTTCAAACTCCCACCCAAGATCCGACCAGTTTTTGCTAGCGACAAAGGCAAAAGTTATTACTGCCAGAGGACCTGAAATACAAGTAATGTGGCCATCAGTTACCGGTATTCATGGATAAAGTTAAAAACGTGTTTGATACGTTGTATCAATAACATGGGAACGATCTTTTGTCATAAAGAGAGAGCGCTAAATGTTCTACCGAGCGGCTGTTTTGGCCACATCTGGACTCATCATTATCATCTGGCTATATACGTTCCACTGCAGGGCACAGGCCTACCCTCAAGCAATAAGGGCGTTAGTCAAAGAGGCGAGCCCAATGAGCACATCTGTTTTGATTCAACAAATTTCACTGATTTCACCGTTCTATGCTCATAATTACAGAATAAAACGCAGTCGAGTTTTTTTTTTATTAACCTGTATTATCCCACTGTTGGGCAAAGGTCTCCCCCAAACCCTTCCACATCTCTCTATTCGGTGCTACGTCCCGCCACTCATTGCAGTAGGCATCCAGCTCGTCTCGCCATCTTTTCCGGGGTCTGCCTCGACCTCGGCTCCCGTCGTGAGGCACCCATTGCGTGACGACTGATGCCCACCGCTCAGTGTGCATTCTGCAAATATGCCCAGCCCAGTTCCACTTCAGTTTTGCTGCCTTTTCCCCTACGTCAGCTATTTGAGTTTTGGAGCGCAGTGTTGTGTTCCTGATACGGTCTGTCCGTTATACACCTATACTGCGCTCCATAGCTCTTTGACAAACCTGCAGTTTGGACTTTTGAACCTTTGTTAATGACCAAGTTTGAGCACCGTAAGTTAGGATGGGCAGAATACACATGTCGACGAGTCTGCTCTTGAGTGACAGCGGAAGGTTAAAGTCGAGTAAAAAGCTTGAAATTTTGCAATGATCATAATAATTGAAACAGATACAAGATAAATATTTATAGCCGGTGCGGAAACGTTAACAGTCTACTCGTCAAACTGAACAACTTTCAATATGGGGCCAACATCGAATCTCAAAAAAAAAACAGCTTCTGTATTGACTAAAATAGGTATTTTTTTTCATGCGTTTTTCACACTGAATAGGCAAAACTAAGATAAACTTTAGTAGTCCTTGCAGGCTATCTCTGAAATGACTACTAAAATACAGCCTTGCATTGCAGCATGTCATTAAAGAAAATAGTTAAGTGGTAAGCTACTGTAGGCTTTTTATGATGGAAACCATACAACAACGGCATAAACATTATAACATCCAGAACTGAACCGGAATTCGAACCCAGGACCCTAGTTTGGCAGTCTGGAATAATCGTTACACCAACCGGGTCGTCTACTAGCTAGGTATTTAAAAGGTAAATATGATAACATACCAGCTCCCTCCCATCCGATTTCTTCAAATCCAAGCATGCAGAATATTCCGCCGAAGAGAAGAAAGAGTACTCGTAGAGGCACCAGGAAGGCATCGTTTCGTTCAGGTACATATTTGACCAAATATCCAGCAAACGCACCGACTAATGTACCAAGAATTATACTTAAAGGACCCTGTAATGTATACAAAATAGATTGTTAAAAGTTGAACAGTACCTAGTGTCTTAAAGAACTAGGTGTATTTTTAATTTAGATGATGGATTTATTCTAGAAGTGACTATCAAAGGCCAACGGAAGAGATTGTGAGAGTTCTTTGTATAGGCACAGGTATAGGTGAAAAAACCATGGAACGCGTTTATTTATTTTATTTTTATTTCGTTTAATATTATTATTGTGTTTTGCTGCAGGTATAATTACCATTCATTTTAATACATCTAAGATTTCTGTATAACCTAGGTCAACAAATTGTATTCATTTATCAAAATAAGATTAATACACTGCGTAAAGAAACCCATATATCTCAGTCGATGGAGAAAATAGGGTGATCGATTCTAATCTAAGTCAACACAGGAACAAAATAACATAAACTAATTATGCCATAAAAATAACTAAGAGCGTTAAGGATACAGAACTGCAGCCATGCATGTTTTTGCATCTTTTTAGCAGCATCTAGTGGCTCAGCGGATTGATGGAGGCAAAGTTAGTGGTCAACTTGCTATTCATCCTTTGCCCGTATGTCGTGCAGCAGTATGGCCTTCTGACCCTTATTCCTTAGGCCTTTGCCCTACAGAGGGTTTGTCCTACAGGAGATAACTTACTAACTTCGTTGCTTTGCAAATACAGTTTCTTACTTCGATAACTTGGTCATAATGAGACATCAAAGTAATATCACTCAACTTACTTGAATTATAGTCATTGTTAGAGAAGAACTGGAGAACATTACTGTGAAGATAATGCCGAAGATAGCAACGCTGGCAGCGTCATCTATACCGGAGACCGCAAGGACGAGGGTCGGGATACCTTTGGATACTCCGTACCCTTTCCTCCGTAGCCTGAACAGACATGGCACAATGACTGCTGGTGATACTGCGGCTATTATTGATCCCAGAAGGAAAGCTGCAAAGATAGTAAACAAATAGGTTTATGAGTGTATGCGATGGGAAAAAGTTGGGTCAAGGCGTTAACAAATAGAAGCAACACCTAAAAATTATATAGCAGATGACTTACCCCAATCCCAAGGTAAATCAAGAAGGTAGTACGCGATCACAGAACAAAGTACAAACTCAAAAGCCCACGGGATTAAAGATAGTTTGATCACCGTAAGGAAATGTTTCTTCATTGCATGAGGATCCAAATCCAATCCAGCTCGTATTAACAGTATTGTTAATGATATTTTTCTGAAATCAGATATTTGAAGACACTTTAATTTTTTTTCATAAATGACACTAAAATACTTTGTATCACATTTGTCTTATGTTGGTGGTGTTCGTAAATTCTTGACCAGTGTACTTTCAGGTATTATGTACTACGTACTAGAGGTGACACGACAAACAAATGAGGAGGAGCAACATGAAAGATAATCTAGCTATTTACTGAGTGCGGTACAGCCACATTACCGCACTTGATTGGGACAACGCGTATTGTAGTTCAGAGTCTTCTCTAGTAGGTCTCTACTTAGTACCTGCAATAATTGCTATATTCTAGTGTATATATTTTTTGAACTACCAATCTCTTTTGGAAATTCACTTGATTCACAGTTTTTTAATGTTTAGACATTTGTTTAGTTATCAAATACCAATATTGAGGACTAAAACGTAGTGATTCCGATTCCATTTTCTTTGTTGAAGACCTGACGGAAATTCAGTCAACCAGAATATTGACATTAATGTTTTTCATAGAATAAATTAGAAATAATAACAAAAAGATTAACCAATCCACAAAAAGGAGCTTATCAATTTATATCTGTAATGTAATGAATTAGGTAATTTCGCCCAACAAGGATTTCTAGTTTTAATAGAAAAAAGATATATTTACTTCTTGTCAGACTGGTTTTGTGGATTTTTATGAGATTGCAATTTTTAGTCAACTTATGCATATAAATTATGTTAATATTAGTTAGTTTTTCGTCATTCCGGTTCAAATCGTGCAACATATTTTTAGCCTGCTTCCTAATATTTGCAAGATAAATGATATTGAGTCTCTTTTTTCTTTTCTGATATTCCGCAGAATCTGAGACCGAAATTATAATAATGTGGATGCATTAAACCAGAATTAGAGGAAACCTGTATACGCGAAAAATAAATTCTGATGCGTATATGAAGTCTACCAATCCCCATTGGTCACCTATACGAGGTGAACTGTCCATGAGGGTAAGACTGTGCCCTAAAGTGGAACGTATAACAGACTGGTTTAAACTTCTGTTGTGTTAATGTATAAAATCTATATCCACAATAAAGCAAGTTAAATAACTAATAATAATGATTTTTAACATTTACCTTATAAACGAGCAAACATGCTGATAATCTTTATCGAAATTGACAAAACCGACGTTCTTCGATAAGATTCCGACTGCTAGCATCCCGATCAGTCCTGGTAGAGTTGTGACCTTTAGCATGAGCCATCCACCCAGGTGCGCTGCTATTGTCAGTGCTGCTAGATCGAATAATTGACTTCCAGGTGCTACTGAATCACCCACAACCATCCATATATTCAACCATACTATTATACCTGGAAATAAGTAAGAAAAAAATCATTACTTATAAGCAATCATAATTTCATAATACAAGGTGTAAAGTTAAATACGTTTGATATCTTCGGGAGTGCTTCAGAATATCAAACTGAACAACTTTCACTATGGAGCCAACATTGAAGTTGCGAATAAAAAATTGTTTCACACTTGTATAGAATATTTGACTTTTCTATGGAACAGCTGATTTTTGCTCGCGATTTCAATATTGGCTTTATTGTCAAAGTTGTTCAGTGTGATCTGAAGTATCTCATAAGATATGTACGTACCGTATTATTATACCCTTTAAGTAGATATAAGTCAAAAGACTGCGAACGCTATACAGGGTTAATTTTATATTACAATTTATATAACTTCAGCATGTATTCTACTCATCAAACTGAACAACTTTCACTATGGAGCCAACTTCGAAATCGCGCAAAAAAAATCAGCTGTCCCATACATTTGAGTCGAATAGGTACTGCAGTTTTGTAAGGGAAAGCTGATTTTTTTTGCGCGATTTTGAAGTTGGCTCCATAGTGAAAGTTGTTCAGTTTGATGAGTAGAATACATGCTGAAGTTATTTGCAGTGATATAAAATTAACCCTGTATAGAACGCCTCCTGTGCTTAATATGCACTTCTTTATTTAGTTCAATTTGATTCATCACCGATTTATAAAAGGTCATCTGACCGTAGGCACCGTTAAATTGATTTTGTTCCAGTGCCAATGCCAAGTCACCACTCAAGTACGTAGATTAACCGATTTTTTTTTTGTACTGCTATGCTGTTCCTTCAACCAACATATTGATCCTTCGCCCTAACTCTTCAAAACTCACCTATTAAACATACTGTAAATGTTTGTGCGATCCGTCGAAAAGACGGACAAAATGGATATGGACATATTTTTTGCCAATGCGGTGGTTCCCACGAAGGTATTGTTGATTCTTCCTGATGACACTTTTGACAACAAGCATACCACCATGATCTGAAGAGAAAAATATTTTTTTTTACAATTTAAAAGGACAAAAATACGAAATTACACAAGGTATACGTAGGTATAAAATATAGGTACAAATAATCAGAAATCCTAAAATCTGTTTCTCCAGAATCAAAAAGTGAACAACGTGTGATAAGAATCCCTTTGAATTAATCAGTAAACATAAAAGCATTGCAGAGAATGATTGAAATGTTACTTCAGAGAATATATTATACGTATAAATATTGCAGGGTGTGCCCTCAAGCAAGGAGGGTGTATTGGCGTTAATCCACAACGGGTGCCCAGTACGGATTGAAAGACTAATAGACTTTACATGAACATTAGAATTTCTTATTCAGCGTATACAGGATATGTTTTCCTTCACGATTTGTGTGACATTGTCCAAGATATATTTATTTATTTTTAAAATATCTATCAGAACAGCTATAAGTTTCGAAGATTCTGAACTTACCTTTCAATGTGTTCACTTTGGTGTGATAATGATAAAGCTTTTTTGGAATAAATTGTCGACGTTGTTGAGTATTTCTTGAATTTACCTTCAATGTGTGGTCGATCTGCGAAACAAAATATTCCATTAGGTTAAACTAATTTTATGCACTTACCTATTGACCCTGTGATATTAACCTTAAGGTTATTTTCCGCAAAATGTATAGGTAGCGATTATGGTATAGAGCGTACCAACACTTCAACTTTACTATCAGTAATTACATTACATAAATCGGCCCTAAGGACCTTTTTATGTCATATGCAACTTCCTTTCTCGGTCTTGGAAAAACACTTGGCTATACTTTTAAATTCTCTTGAAATTTTTGACTCCACTTTTACATTTGAAACATAACTTGTATTTAGCGAAGCCAGAAATATCTCAATTTTGAGAAAACATCGGAATCGTTATTTCCACATAGTACTCTGAACAATCCGAAAGGGGTGCGGAGTACTCGAAACCGGGTAGCATGTATGTATAAAGAGATGTACCTAAGGATCATAGCAAATGGCGCGTCTTGGTCCCTGTTTACCCCCCAGGGAAAGAGGCGTGACGATATACAGGGTGAAATTGATATCATTGGCATCCTTTTAAACTAAGAGGGGTAGACTCTCATATCAAACTGAACAACTTTTACTATGGAAACAAACCGATCGGAGCAAAAACAAAATCTGCTGTTGCATACATTTAAGTTGAGTAGGCATTGCAGTTTAGTATGGAACAGCTGATTATTTTTTTGCTCCAATCGGTTTGCTCCCATAGTAAAAGTTGTTCAGTTTGATGGGTAGACTCTTAGTTTAAAAGGATGCTAATGATATCAATTTCACCTTGTGGATGTAAATGAGGAGAGAGATGTACCTTAAGGATCATAGCAAATGGCGCGTCTTGGTCCCTGTATACCCTCCGGGGAAAGAGGCGTGACGTTATAGATAGACAGACATTTTTTTTAACTGCTTTTACAATTAAGATACTACTAGTATATATCGATACCAGCAAAAGTGATCTAGAAATCGAAAAAAGTTCAAAAGAAGTATTATCATACCCCATGATGATTCCAATTCTGCGTTGTGAATGTTGCTTTTCCGTCTTGAAGGACCTTCTGCTTGGTGAACTGATAAGCGGCCATTCCTGCTGATGAAACACTAATCTAAATATTTTTTATTTCTCTTCAACAAAAACCTTAACGTGCATAGATTTGCGATCTTAATGAATTTCTATGAATAGTTTGGAGCCTGAACTGCAGTTTCCTTTTTATCTTCTTTTATTATTAGATATTAATAATTTATACAGGGTGAAATCGATATCATTAGCATCCTTTCAAACTAAGAGTCTACCCATCAAACTGAACAACTTTTACTATGGGAGCAAACCGATCGGAGCATGAAAAAAATCAGCTGTCCCATACTAAACTGCAATACTCGACTCAAATGTATGCAACAGCTGATTTTTTTGTGCTCCGATCGGTTTGCTCCCATAGTAAAAGTTGTTCAGTTTGATGGTTAGACTCTTAGTTTATATAAAAGGATGCTAATGATATCAATTTCAATCAATTTCAAGCTGTAATGTATACAGGGTCTAACAAAACACCCTAGTAATAGTTACTTAAAGGGGTTCTTCAGATCATTTAATTGAACATCTTTCACTATGGAGCCAACATAGAGAAAAAAAATATATTGTCCCATACAAAACTGCAGTATACTCGAGATACTCGACTCAAATGTATGGGACAAATGATTTTTTAAATTTTTTAGAAGTTTTCCATATAGTGAATGTTATTTTTGATGGTCTAACTAAACCACCTCTTTAAATATTTATACCTTGTGAAATAAAAACGTTGATGATTATGAAATAAACGATAGACTTTTTTAAAGATAAGAATGAAAAGAAAGAAGAAAGATACGATTTTATTGTTGATCAAAAGTAGCAGAACACAATCAAACTAAGAACTGTTAAAAACAGAAATTACACATTGCTCACAAATCGTTAAAAAAATTCCAAGTGGGCAAGCATTCAAAACTCGTATCAAGAACCTTGCTTAGTCCATGTGTTTGGCGCACCCTTTATTTGTACACATGGTTTTAATAGATATTATTATTGTACGATAGTAACTCGGCATGTTTCATATTGACATTGAACTAGAGGTCGGATTGGAGCAGACATTTATCCTAGATACTGATAATCGCTTTGACCATATACGTAGAACGGAATCGGAAGTAATAATAAATCACATGAGTGTAAATTTTATAATAAATATTAACTGTAAGATAAACTATTTGTTATAAAGAGTTTATATATCCATGAAATTGAAATAAATTGAAATTGAAAACGTTATGAAAACGAAGAATATTACGTTTCGTTGATTGCACAGCTGTTATTTGTACTGTAATTCTTCAATGTTACAGTAAAAGTTGCTATCATTGTCACGGTGGCAAATAGGTTTTTATATTTAAATAAATAATACTTGTAGAATAGTTATGAAGTAAATTAAAATAATGTAAATGAAAATGCTGTTGAAGAACACCATAGAAAGCATGTACTTTATATTGAGGTCTCTACGAAATCGATCACGAGTTGGAGACGCACAAAATAGCGTGTCGTAAACATGACATAGAAATCTGCAAAAGGACAAAATTCTGACTGAAAACCAGTCCAAAAAGAAGCTTAAAATATTTTGCAAATAAAAGATTATATAAAACTTGTTTTTAACTTTATATACATTCAAAACTCACCAACTTTTATTAAGCCTTTCAGACTCGTGCGCCGAATCGGACTGCAGACTATCGTAGTGATAATAAAGGCTATTATGAGACATTTTAACACACAGTCATCCACGTATATTTAACAATAAATTTTAATTCACAAAAAAATATATTATACAAAATTTTTTCACAGTTTAGAGAGCGAATGTAGTGTGCGCAAGAGCATGCCGTTCCTAGTACGCTACTCCAAGGCAAGTGAGCTAGTACAAGAGAAGGTTTTGAATGCAAGTCCTGCCGCCCGCGTACCTCACCCCTAGCACGTGACTGCCTCAGAAGCTTTCAGTTTCGCCGGCCGGCAGGTCACTGACCGACGACTTTAAAAGCCTCCTTCGTAATCAGTTCATAAGAGTAGCATCTATGCGTGACAGGCTAGACCATGCTGCTACTTAAGAGGGCTATCGCAGTCTAGTGGCGCCCTCGTCACAATAATAAAGGTTTCCTCAATAAAGAAAGCCTAAATTAAAAAAGTGCCCACTTGAAAAACTACAGAAGCCTTCAAGCCATTGTTATAAAATACTTTTATAGGTTCTAAATAAACATTCCACTTTTAGACAATTGCGAATAAAAACAAAAGCGGCCGTTTTTTTTTCTTTTTTCAAAATTTGTATGAAAAAACCTATAAAAGTATTCTATGAAAATAGCTTGAGGGCTTTTGTAGTTTGTCAAGTGGGCACTTTTTTAATTTAGGCTTTCTTTATTGAGAAATCTTTATTATTGTGACGAGGGCGCCACTGGACTCGAATATACCTCTTAAAGAAACGACAAAACAATATTTGTAGACGTAACAAATCAGTAAGCTTAAGTCATTTACGACGACCCGGTTGGTGTAATGGTTACCACGCCGGACTGCCAAACCAGGGTCCTGGGTTCGAATCCCGGTTCGGTCATGGATTTTATATGTTTGTGCCGTTGTTGTATGATTCCCATAATAAAAAGCCTGAGGCTTACTTGGGATCATTACAATGTATGTGCCTGTGAGCGTTATTTATTTATTATTATATATTTATTTATACGATTTACATTAACTGTTTTGAATCCAGTTTTGAATGTAGGGTCATACTCAATGCCAAAAAGCTCGGAGATATCAACGAGGAACTTTTGGAAGGAGGGCAAACTGAGGCATTCCAAGTCGAAAACTGGTTGTCTATATTTAGATTCCCGGTGCGATCTGGCAGTTCGCACGCTGAAATTTATGTGGTTAAGCAAAAGTGTGTCAAGATCGAGGTATTATGTGATTCCTTTGACTAAACTTGATGTATTGTGATGCTGATATCAACGATTTGACTTTAGTGTATAAATTGTTCACGCACGTTTGATCATGACGTGATTTGCGATTCTTATTTATTTTTTAGGAACGCTGACTGCCCAAAATGTTTGTATACAGTACGCAAAAAAAATAGATTTTGGTATTCGGCGTGGTCTATCTGCAGGTAATAGGCAATTTTTTTTTAAAAATTGGCGTAGATACTATGTTCCAAATAATTTATGATGAAAATTTTTGGGGATTATCATTAATTTTCTAAAATCTCCAAACAAAATTATTTTATTAATATTTAAAATTCTGCATATCGTGAGTCCCACATCATGCACTTTACAATTTTATTACTGATCAGATTTTTAAAGCAAAAGTGTATGCCTGTTAAATGTCGTATATTATAATAGTGTTGTGATTTTTAATTAAATTGTTATTTTATTTGCCTAATTTAACCATTGTAATGATTTATTTATATTTCCAACACAGCAACACCGATTAGTAACGGATGTCAGTTAGTAAATTAATTTTAAATAATAGTTGTGTTGACTTCCGAGTTGTCGATTGAAGTGAAGTTCGTTACACTTGGTGTGCAGTGGTGGGGCGAGGCAATATAAGTCTAGAATTCAGTGTCAGTAGTTTAGTCTTGCTGTGACTGTGTTAGGAACAAGTTGAAGAATATACAAGTGTTAATTATATATTGGCAGTTTTATTATACTTCAGAAGTGACACGACCTGCGAGCAATGTCGGATAAAAACCGTGAGTACTTACATAATTATATATATTTGAAAAACTATTTCTATATGAAGTTATGGGGCTGTTCTAGACACATTTCGATTGTTAATATTACAGTTTTTAAATAGCGATTTTTGTGGTAACAAGTAGTTTAAATCAGGTGTGATAGGATTTGGCCGGGGCAACTCTCCGACAATCCTATTACAGCGAGTATTCATGCATGCGATGCTTTCGGTTGGGGCTACTCTCCGACAATGTCATCGCTGCAGTGGATGCGCTATTTGACGGTGTGGTATGATTTGGCCGAGGCAACTCTTTGGCAATTATATCACAACGATTTCGAGTAGACCAAGCTTTGATAAATGTACGTAGTGAATTTGGCTGGGGCAACTCCCCAGTAATTCTACCGGTACATAGGGATGAGTTTGTCTTATTTTTTCACTACAAAATTTCGGTTTCATTCAAATTTTCCGCGTCATTGTGTCTAAAATTGCTCTCAATTCAAAAAGATAATGTTATTTCATAGCCGTATTAGCCCGTGTAGGTGGGCTAGTATATCTATTTTTGCTAACAGCCATGTAGGTGTGCTGATCTGCAAATGAGTTTTCTAACAGCCATGTAGGTGTGCTGATCAGAATATGAGTTTGCTACCAGCCATGTAGGTGTGCTGATTTGAATAGAATTTTGCTAACAGCCATGTAGGTGTGCTGTTTTAAATAAAATTTCGCTAACAGCCATGTAGGTGTGCTAATTTGAATAAAAATTTTACTAACAGCCATGTAGGTGTGCTGATTTGAATAGAATTTTGCTAACAGCCATGTAGGTGTGCTGATTTGAAAAGAATTTTGCTAACAGCCATGTAGGTGTGCTGATTTGAATAGAATTTTGCTAACAGCCATGTAGGTGTGCTGATTTGAATAGAATTTTGCTAACAGCCATGTAGGTGTGCTGATTTGAATAAAATTTTGCTAACAGCCATGTAGGTGTGCTGATTTGAATAGAATTTTGCTAACAGTCATGTAGGTGTGCTGATATAAATATAATATTGCTTAACAGACATGCAGGTGTACTGTTATGCATTATTGATGTATTTAAAATAGTATAGCTGTACGGATGGCATGCATTATGATCGTATTGGATGCCATGCAGGCTAATTAATTACAAGATAAGTTTAAATATAATATTATAAACGAAAGTATTGTATTAAAGACCAGACCTACTAAATAGTGTGAATATTGGAAAAGAACATGAACGGCTTTAAACATTTTTAGAAAACCGAGATGAGAGTTACACACCAGAGCGTCGTAGACGGAGGCGAAAACGGTCTACCTCTAGTGAGCCCGAGGAAGCTCCCAGAAAAAGTAAGAAGAAAGCTGACGGGCTAACAGCAGACGATTTGCTGAAAATTGTATCGGCACTGCAGAAGGGTACAAGTAAGACTATCCCTACTACTAACGTTGTTCCCGAGTTTGACCCCAATAATAGATCCCAGGATGTTGAGCGATGGTTGAGGAAGGTCAATGAATGCGCCATAATTTATAATTGGGATGGAAAACAGACTATCCATTACGCTCTTCAGAAATTATGCGGTTTAGCTAAAAAATGGTATGAGTCTCTTTCATCGCTTAACTTCTCGTGGGAGGAATGGCAGTCGAAGATAATTAAAGCCTTCCCTCATGATGAAAATTACGGGAAATTACTTGAAGAAATGTTAAACCGAAAATCTCGCACGGATGAAACTCTCAGAGACTACTTTTATGATAAGCTATCATTATTAAGCAGGTGCGAGATCGTCGGTTCCAAGGCGGTAGATTGTATTATTCATGGTCTTACCGATAATTCTATTAGGAACGGTGCTCAAGCACTCAAATGTAAAGAACCAGAAGACTTGTTAAATTATTTGGCTTCTCAACAACCAACACAAACAAAAGAATCTCCTCGAACGAATTCCTTCCCGAATACTTTTAAAAAGAAAGACTTTCGCAACAATGTTGGTAATAACAAGAATTCGAGTAGTTCTTCAAACAGACCCCCCGCAGACTTCGCTTGCTTTAATTGCCATGAACGTGGGCACTCTTATCAACAGTGTACCAAACCGCTAGTAACCTGTGCCAAGTGTAACAGAGTAGGACACAATTCAGATAGCTGTACTAGAAAACCTTTACAATCTAGTAGCCAAAATAATCCTCCACCGGAGAAGAAAACGTTAAAAATTGTAACAACCGGCGAAGATTGCAAAAGTCCACATGTCAATAGTAATAACTTTAGTCATCTTGTCAGCCAACCAAAGCAAACCCCTATTTTATTTAATGTGGACCCTGATACAAACGACAAATTTAACAAAAACGTTTGTGTCAGTGGAACGATGTTGAATGCTTACGTAGACTTCGGAAGTGATTGCAGTTTGATCAGATTTTCTGAGGCAAAAAGACTAGGGCTTGTAGAGTTCAGTAAAGATTTACCAATGATACGCGGATTTGGCAATTCAGCGGTTAGTCCGAAGTTCCAATCTACTGTCAACGTTAGGATTGATGAGGTAGAAACTGATCTGGTTGTGTTGGCTGTTGAAGATTCTTTCCTACATACTGCATTGTTGGTAGGTCAAAACTTTACAGAGTTACCATCTGTAACGGTGATGAAAGACAACGAGAAACTTTTCTTTTATAATACACCGTCGGATGACTTTGTTGACAGGGACCACACTCTCAACTTATATGTGGCTAAAGACGTTACTATAGTAAAGGGTGGTTTAATTGAAGTTTTTACAAAAGACTCTTATACAGGTGACATTTATTCCAACGGAGGTATAAGGGAAAGCCCAAAACAGGAATATCATCTCCATCAAGGCTGTTATAAAGTTGAGGGTAGCAAAGCCGTTGTGTTTGTAACCTGTCTCACAAATACTCCGGTTAACTTTAAGGCCGATTCGCTAATAGCTAGAGTCAATCCAGTGTCTGAAGTAAAAACCTTTACCATTCAATCCGATCACGATCCAAAGGAGTTACCTCCTCTGGACAAAACCGATTTCAAAGTGGGGCAGAATATCGACCAATCTACTCAAGAAAGGTTGTATCAGCTTTTACAAAAGTATAGAAATTGCTTTGCCACGAATCTAAGTGAATTGGGCTGCGCTAAGGAAACTGTAATGAACATAGATTTGCATGATAAGACGCCTGTTATATACAGACCCTATCGGCTGTCACATCATGAACGCCATAAGGTTAGGGACATGGTAGATGATCTAGTCAAAAATGACATCGTACAAGAATCTGATTCAAATTATGCTAGTCCCATTCTACTGGTTCGGAAAAAGAATGGCGAGTCTCGACTCTGTGTCGATTACAGAGCCCTCAACGATAAGACAGTTAAAGACAAATACCCCTTACCTTTAATCGACGACCAGCTTTCAAACTTGAGTGGTAACAAATTATTTATTACCTTGGATTTGGCCTCTGGCTACTATCAGATACCGATGGGAGAAGAGAGTCGTCATTTAACTGCATTTGTCACCCCGGACGGTCATTACGAATTTAAACGAATGCCGTTCGGGTTGGCAAATGCGCCAGCGGTCTTTCAAAAAATGATGAATAAATTTCTAGGACCGCGGAGGTTCAAATCTGCGCTGGCATACATGGACGACCTTCTTATCCCATCGGCTACAATTGACGAAGGTTTCGAAAGACTCGAAGATGTATTAAGGATAATACAAGGTGCTGGTCTTACCTTGAAATTGTCCAAATGTAGTTTTTTCGATACCACAATAGAGTATTTAGGATACGAGATCTCTGCCGAGGGTGTGAAACCTAGTGAAAGAAAAATATCTGCCGTCCGGGATTTTCCCACTCCACGCAACGTGCACGAAGTACGACAATTTTTGGGCCTTGCGAGCTATTTTCGCAGATTTGTAAAAGGATTTGGGGAAATTGCTAGACCTTTGACGGCTTTGCTTAAAAAGGACATACGATGGCAATGGGGAAACGATGAAGCAAAATCTTTGGAAATTCTAAAAAGTAAATTGATCGATCGTCCTTTATTAGCGCTGTACAATCCTGAACTAGATACTGAATTGCATACAGACGCTAGCTCTCTAGGATTAGGAGGAATATTAATGCAATGGCAAGTCTCTCCTAGGGTGCTTAAACCCGTTGCGTATTTTAGCAGGCAGACCGCGCCAGAAGAGCGTCATATGCATTCCTATGAGCTCGAAACTCTGGCTGTGGTCTGTTCGTTGAAAAAGTTCCGTCCTTACCTCTTGGGGCTTAATTTTATAGTCTTTACGGACTGCAATGCACTTAAAACAACATTAACTAAGAGAGACTTGATTCCTCGCATAGCCCGTTGGTGGTTGCAAATCAGCGAATACAATTTCAGTATCGAATACCGTCCCGGCTGTCGTATGAGCCACGTTGATGCCTTGAGCCGAAACCCTCCTAATTCTAATGACTCTACGTACACGGTGAAGACCCTAAATATAAATACCGAAAACTGGATACTTACTTTACAATTGGCCGATCCTGAACTGGAACGAATTTTTAAGATTTTAAAGCCTAATGAAGATCAAGAAATAGTAGACATAAAACGAAACTATACTGTCAAAAACCATGCTTTGCACAGGAAAGTTGGAGACGAACTGCGTCTTGTAGTACCAAAAGATGCTAGGTGGCAAATTTGTAAAGCCAACCACGATGACATTGGTCACTTTGGTTTCGCGAAAACACTAGAGCGAGTTCAAAGCCAGTACTGGTTTCCAAAACTTAGGCGATTTATCAAAAAATATGTAGCGGCATGTATTGATTGTGCCTACAATAAAGATAATGCGGCTAGAGCTCGCTCTGGGTTTTTGCATCCCATAGAAAAAATTGAGCGACCATTTCACACCTTACACTTGGACCATTTAGGACCATTTGTACGGAGCAAATCCAATAATAACTATATTTTGACAATTGTGGATGGGTTTACAAAGTACCTTTTCGCTAGACCAGTTAAAGATACTAAAACTAAAACCGTTATCAAGGTACTCGAAAATTTGTTTATTGATTTCGGGGTGCCACACAGAATCGTTTCAGATCGTGGAACAGCATTTACTTCCAATCAATTCAAAGATTTTTGCACGAGTAAAGGAATCAAGCATGTACTTAACGCAGTCGCCTGTCCTAGAGCAAATGGACAGGCCGAAAGGTTTAATCAAACAATTCTCACAGCGTTATCTACTCAAAATTTTGGCAAAGATGAACGTGAATGGGACAGGCGGCTGGGTCAAGTACAGTGGGGCATTAATAATACCATCAATGCAACAACAAAGAAAAGTGCGTCTGAATTGCTTTTTGGTGTGAAACTAAATAACTCTTCAGATAATATCATGCAGCCAATAGAAAACAATGAAAATTGTAATGAAGCAACTAATGAGTCCCAGACAGAAACTACAGATTTTGACCAACTTAGGCAAGAAGCTTCGGACAATATAAAGCTCAGTCAGTTACGTCAGAAAGAAGCTTATGATGCTAATAGAAACCCATCTGTTTCGTATTCAGTAGGAGATTTGGTAAAAATTACCAAGACCAACTTTAAAAACGATGGTAAAAGCAAAAAGCTTCTACCAAAGTTCATAGGTCCATACAAGGTAGTTAAAAGTTTAGGGAATGATCGTTACCAGATTACGAACGTCCCGGGCTTCAAGGCAAAGAAATATGAGAGTGTGGTAGCTGCCGATAGAATGCGACCCTGGATAAATATTCAGTCATTAGAGGTAAATAAGTCATCTGGTTCGGAAAGCAGTTCTGATTCTGAATAGGACAATAAGAACAGTGTAAAATACTTATTTTTTAAGTTAAAGACAATAATTTGTCATATATTGTTATCCAATTGAAATAGTTTTTAAATGTGATTCTTGTTGATCATAAAAATTTTTGTTGTTTTAAAAGCATGCGTTTAAATTATATACCATAGAATATAATTAGATGTCATAGTAAAAGCAGTAATTGAATTATGTAATCAGAATAACTATTAATCATCATCATCATATACTATCACAACTATTAAATGTTCTGTTGTCAATAAATAGTAATTACATAGCGAGTAACTAAACCTAATTATTTAAATTAAATATTGTCATAATAATTTAGTAACTATAATATATATTATAGTATACGCGAATAATTAAAATGGACTAAAATTTATCAAAAATTAAATGCATAAATACAAAATTATTTATATACCTATGTAACTGTAGTGCAGGCACCTGAATGTTGTGAGTTTGCGTACATCGGAGATAGTACGCAGTCGGATGGCCGAATGTTGTGATTTTTAATTAAATTGTTATTTTATTTGCCTAATTTAACCATTGTAATGATTTATTTATATTTCCAACACAGCAACACCGATTAGTAACGGATGTCAGTTAGTAAATTAATTTTAAATAATAGTTGTGTTGACTTCCGAGTTGTCGATTGAAGTGAAGTTCGTTACACTTGGTGTGCAGTGGTGGGGCGAGGCAATATAAGTCTAGAATTCAGTGTCAGTAGTTTAGTCTTGCTGTGACTGTGTTAGGAACAAGTTGAAGAATATACAAGTGTTAATTATATATTGGCAGTTTTATTATAATAGTCACTTAGGAATAAGGATACTTGCAGTCCTCATCGACTTTATTACAACAAGGATCAAAGATATTACAAATACTGACAAGAAAACAACGAAAGACATCAAACTTGAACCGAATGCTATGGACTTGCGCACATGAACAGATATCTCGGCGAGGCCGCGGCGCCGTACAGAAAAAGCTTCATACAACCATAGTCTAAAAAAACAAGGTCTTCTATTCCCAGAGTGACACAAGCCTACGTCACAAAAAAATGGCCGCTAAACATGGTAAAAGGGTATGATGACGTAGGCTTGTGTCAGTCACGTGGTCAGTCACGTGATCGGAAAGAATACCAGGCGCAGTATTATTGTACCATGCATACAACCAAAGTGCTACAACTGAAGTGCGATTTTTGTACATCATACGAGTGATTCGGCAGTAGAAAATGTCAAAATGACTATGGAGATTATGCATCTTTCTACTGCCGATTCACTCGTATGATGTTCTAAAATCGCACTTCTGAAACGCCGCCGCTAGACCCTACATCCTGTATATACAGGGTGAAATTGATATCATTGGCATCCTTTTAAACAAAGAGTTTACCCATCAAACTGAAAAACTTTTACTATGGGAGCAAATCGATCGGAGCAAAAAAAAATCAGCTGTTGCATACATTTGAGTCGATTAGGCACTGCAGTTTAGTATGGAACAGCTGACTTTTTTGTTGCTCCGATCGGTTTGCTCCCATAGTAAAAGTTGTCCAGTTTGATGGGTAGACTCTTAGTTTAAAAAGATACTAATGATATCAATTTCACCATGTATAATTATCTAGCTTCTACAGCCAGCAAAACAAGTCAAAACAAGTCTTACCTATTAAGCCATTTCAATATTTATGACAAGGGCATAAGACTTTTAGTAAAGGACTTGTTTTGTTGAAGAGTAAAAGTGTGACCAATATCATTTGACCTCAAATAGCGCATGGTACACCGTTTCAGTGCTAAAGGGCCACACAGTAGTTAGAGGTCCTTTTTAATTAGACACGTACTGCCTTTCACAAATCAGTCACGTGATGAGTAAGATGAATAACTGTAGCTGTTACGAATATTGTTTATATTTTGTGCCTTAAATAGGGTTGTCAACTTATTTTGAAAAAATTATAAGTAAGTGCCTATACAGGGTGTAAGGAAAAGTATCATTAACCTTTAAACCACATACTCTACCCATCAAACTAAACAACTTTTAATGTAGAAGCAAACTGATCGGAGCAAAAAAAATCTGCTGTCCCATACTAAACTCCAATACACTACTCGACTCAAATGTATGCAACAGCAAATTTTTTTTTGCTCCGATCGGTTTGCTCCCTTACTAAAAGTTGTTCAGTAGAGCATATGGTTTAAAGGTTAATGATACTTTTCCTTACATCCTGTACAGTAGGTAACACTATTTTTGTACCACAGAAAAGAAAACTAGTATAAATAGCATGAGGACTGTTATTAAATTCAACCTTATCTTCATAAGCACGGCAAGTACTATCCGTTTAGAATAACAATGTGCATGACCTTGAAGGGCCGTTCGATAACTTCACTCGGTTGTAAAGGAATATAGACTCTATGTAAAGGAAATAATCATTTGAATGACTCGAGTGAAGTTCGCGTGATTGAGTGACGTCACATTTGCAGGCGAGGTCATGCACATTGTTATTTTAAACTGATAGTATTTTCAGAGACTATAATAATATGCTATACAACAACAACCAATGTTTTTTTAAGCGTACCTACTGTTGTGGTTAAGTTATTTTATAATGTTTTCAGAATGGACGCGTCTTATGTCACGGAAAACTTTTTAGGTCTTAAGGTGGACTTCCGATGCTAGCGGCCGACGCGTCTGACGCGCGCGGCTCGCGGCCGACGGCCGATGCGGCCATACTAGTTACTATGAAAACGTATGGCGCCGCTTCCGATGCCAGCGACTGACGCGCGCGTCAGACGCGCGCGGCCGATGTCTATCGCATCGGCCGCGGCCGCGCGCGGCTATGCTCTGACGTCACGCGGGACAAGAATGTTTGCCAGAAATATTACGAAGTTTTTACCGAAAATTTGCTTAATTTTTACTATTTTATTTGTATTTTATTATCTGCAAGGTCGCTCATCCACGTAGCGATAACACCATCTATCGAGCCACTTGAAACTACTTTTTCTTTTTTCGGAAAATCTCTTGCCTACATAATTATTAGCTAGAAAGCGATCCATGTAGGTACAGGTTAAAAAGCCAAGGGTCTCATTACTCCCAAAAATGTATTTTATCATACACCCTGTAAAAAAAATGCATTCATATATTCTCTGAACCTATCAATCTGTCAATCAATCAAATATTCTTTATTAAAATATGTATTGTTTTTTTTTGTTTGTGTTTTTATGTTTTTGTTTAAACACCAAAACATAAAAACATACCCTAAATTTTGGGGAAAATACCCTAAAGTGATAACACTCTGCACAATAGGCACGCGTCAGTCGCTAACATCGGAAGTGAGGTCTGTCGTCGGCCGCGCGCGTCTGACGCGAGGTTCTGTCATATTTGACAGAACCTCGCGTCAGACGCGCGCGTTAGTCGCATCGGCCGCTGGCATCGGAAGTCCACCTTTAGATCAAAAATTTTCGCTTATGTTTTAGGTATTTGTTTCACTCCTTTTTGTCTTGTTTTATTTCTGTTATAGTAAAATTGTTATGTTTAAAAAGTATATTTTTATACAGGATCCTTCCTCCTAATATGCTGACACTTTTTGAAGGGGGTGATCAGACCATGAAACTTAACAACATTCTCTACGGGGCCAACATCGAACTCGCGAAAAAAAATCAGCATTAATCTCATGTAGGTTTGCAAATTTTTATGGGACAGCTGATTTTTTTCTCGCGATTTCGATTTTTGCCCCATAGAGAAAGTTGTTCAGTTTGACGGTCTGATCATCCCCTTAAAAAAGTGTCAGCATATTAAGAAAGATCTTTACGTCTCTCGTCTCGAGTATGACTGACAACCCTAACTGTTGCATATAATCTAAGTATGTTCAAGTTGTACGAGTAAGTGAAAGGAATACATCAGTAATGTATTGAGGACGTATTACTCATTACTCGCTTGTATCTCGGACGAGTAACTTGTTTTCGGTAATGGAAAATAACTTTAAACTTTGTTGTAAACAGCTACCGGTTTTTGAAACTTAAAAAGGCTGCACCGAGCCTATTGTGCTGTCCCCAATCGTATATTTTTTATTTCTTAACAATTAAACAATATTACCAAAAAACAAGAATGTCACATTTTGTAGTCATTGCTGATTTTGAATTTATTGGGTCACTGCGGATTTGTTTTTATAACGTTTGTTGTTATTATGTTTAAATCCGCCAAATGTGGCCACTTTGGCGGTTTTAAAGCTACAAGCATAAAACATATAAATAATCCGTAATGTTTCGATAAATTGAAATCCAATCAGGATTCAGAAACAAAAAAATACGATTGAGGGCATCACAATAGGCGCGCTAGGCTCTTAATTATATTTTTAATCGACTTCAGAAAAAGGACTTTATCAATAGCAATGTAACTATTTTAAACGTGTCTGGCTAATAAAATGGTAGGTATCTTTAAATCAAAATTAAACAATGCTAGTGTTAGCGGAAATGTGGTTCTTGGCAGACCCCCCCCTGCGTGCTCTATGGGTCACCCCTTTGCCTATACCCGGAAGCTGTCCTGTCTATACTGTCAGCTGTCACCTTCTCCCCACGCTCCGCACGGGTGATCCGATAGTTTTATATAATAATTGAAGAAAAAGTCTATTAAAATGTATATTTGCCAGTATCCAGAGAGTTTCAGTCTTATACTAGTTACTTTGAAATATTCTGCATACCTGAACTGCTTTTTACCCGACTGCGCCAGAAGGAGGGTTATGTTTTTCGAGCGTATGTATGTATGTATGTATGTATGTTTATACAGGGTGTACAATAAAATGGGACAGCTACTCAAAGGGGTGCTTCAGACCATCAAACTGAACAACTTTCTCTATGGGACCAATATCGAAAACGCGAAAAAAAAATCCGCTCTCCCATACAAAACTGCAAACATAACTCGACTGAAATGTATGGGACAGCAGATTTTTTTTTCGCGATTTCGATATTGGTCCCATAGAGAAAGTTGTTCAGTTTGATGGTTTGAAGCACCCCTTTAAGTAGCTGTCCCATTTTAATGTACACCCTGTATGTCTATTTCTTTGGCACGGCCTACAGCCTGTTTGAGGTGTCGTTAGATTTGTAAAAATTTTGAGAGTGACATAGGCTATATTATTTTATTATGGCGTCTGCGAATCAAACAAAAGAGGGGGAACAAAATAAAAATAAAAAATTACAATATGGGTATCAAATGAAAGCTAGTAAACAGACGATTCCAAATATACAGGGTGAAATTGATATCATTAGCATCCTTTTGAACTAAGAGTCTACCCATCAAACTGAACATTTTTACTATGGGAGCAAACCGATCGGAGCAACTAAAAAATCAGCTGTTGCATACATTTGGTTCGAGTAGGCACTGCAGTTTAGTATGGAACAGCAGATTTTTTAGTTGCTCCGATCAGTCCGATCGGTTTGCTCCCATAGTAAAAGTTGTTCAGTTTGATGGGTAGACTCTTAGTTTAAAAGGATGCTAATGATATCAATTTCACCCTGTATATTTGGAATCGTCTGTTTACTAGCTATTTACGAAAAACTACAGTATTTTATTAAAAATATCCGTAATCCTTTCATTTTAAAATATCTAACATAGAAAATATTGTTATTCAGACAACCTGTTTGTTGGTGTTTGTTTTTGTTGTTGTTGTTATTATTTTGTTGTTTATTATTGTTATTGTTACCAAAATGGTTTTCGATTCAGCCCTCCTAAAAAAAACTTGAAGTAGGTACCGAATTACGGGCAAAAACTCGTACATATAATAAAAATTTGAGCAGCACAACCAGGTCACTTGACTCATGTTATGCGTACGAATTTAAAGTACCGACCAACATTACTTCTCAAAATTTTGATTCAAATAGAAAAATACATATAATACCTACTAATCACTTACTAAGATTGGTGGATATCTATTATCAGTCGGCAACAACTGTTATTGTCATCTACATTTCTATATCATTGGTCTTTCCATCTATAAAATATGATTTAAGCAGCGTCTTGGCGGCACTTACGCTCGTGACTTAAAAGCCCGATACGAGAGCGACAGATACGGCCGCATGTACGGCAAGTAAAATTAGAGTTTGCTGTGCCAGTTGGGTTTGCAATCCGATCATGCCTCCTTTCCCGCTTTTCAGCCAAGGAAGCAAACCACGCCCTATCGTGCTCAGCTCTTCCCTCCGCTAAATGTTTCCTCCACAAGTCGCGGTTCTGTGCGAGATCCTCCCAGCTGCTGGTGTCGATTGAGAACGTGGACATATCTCGCTTTCCATCGGTGTCCTGGAAGCCTGTCCGCATTGTTCTGACGTTCCAGGTCGCAAAACGTATGGGAACGAGAGCAAAGTTTTTAGTTTGTTCTTTTGTATTCGCAGGTGTATAGTTTACAGCGCCGACAGCTTCGGTTAACCCTTATGCTCCCTACACCCTACGGGAACAGACCGACGCTGAGGCGGACCAGTACCTAATTGTCCGGGGGCTGCCCAGATTACAGCGGGTGGTAACTGGTCAATGGATCTTCGATGGATCCTCCCACTGCCGAGAATGACCCCTGGCGCCCGCAATTACGCCAATCAATGTGGGTTTATAACCGGAACTGCCACTCCCCGTGTTGTTTTCCATCTAGCTTGGCTGGTGGGTGAAGTGTCCTCTTCACAGACGCTGCATCGCCTGGGACGCATTTTGGTAGGATAGGCTTGCCCAGCACCTATACTACCCTCTCGACCTTGCTGGCTAGGCCCCTAGGTAACTATTAAATAATCTGTGCCCTAGGAGTGACAAGTCACTACGTGGGGAGCCATTTCGGCTGCAGGCATCTGCCGCTTATTTCGGATAGGATCCTACTCGCGCCTTACGGAGACACCAGTTCCGGGATTTGGGTTCGGAGTTTCCTTCTCCTATGCAGATTGCAAGCCAATGCTGAGAGGTCTGCATCCCCATTTCGGAAGGAATACCACAAAAGGTTGTAGAGGGTTTACTCACTTCCGTAAAAAAAAACTACCTTAGTCGCCTTTTACGACACCTCGGTTAGAAAGAGGTTGGGGCTATTCCTACAGCGGCCACCACACGCCAAATACATTTCTATAATGCCCTCCTTACTTGAACTACAGAGTACATAAAGTTAGGTATGACTTGTTTTTCAACAATTTCCCTAAAAGTTATTTTTTTATTATTATCTACAGCACTCATTAGTTTCATGACAAACATAGTTCAGTCTACCCGGAACTAAAGACCGTTTTTTTATGCGTTTCACATAGTTAACCGGTTAAGGTTGTCTAAATTTTACATGCTTTGTCATAAAATCAATAATACTGTAAAGGTATTCAAAATAAGGAAAAACCGGCCAAGTATGATTCGGACTCGAGCACGGAGGGTTCTACCTAATATACCACCATACAATATGACCAAATACATTTTTATGTTTTCTCCGTGATCTTTATCGGCAGCCCGACACACACTTGGCCGGGTTTTATTACTTGTTGTTATATTTTAGAGTATGCACAATAGTCACATCAGAGAGCATCGTTGGGGCGTTACGGAGAAGTATGGAAAGTCAATCTTGAGGTTCTGGTTCGAATTCACATGGAATATGCCATGTACAGTCAGCAGCAATAAGTTGTATACACTTTTGTTCTACGTCGTAGAACTAAAGTGTATACAAATTATTGCTGCTTACTGTATAAATGAGCTTTTCTAACTTATGTAAGTAATACCTACTGACTGCTCTCAAATGGTGAAGGAAAACATCGTAAGGAAACCTAAATACGACGAAGAAGAAATTCCGATGCGTGTGTGAAGTCTTTCAATCCACATTTGGCACACGTGGTGGACTAACGCCCATATACCCTCCCTGACCTGACCTATATAGGGTGATAATGATGACTATAATCACACCAAGTTTGACACTTGTATGTATTACCGTTTTTACGATAGAGCAAAAACAAAAAATATTGAAAATAAAAACAATTCTGTTTATTATTGGTTAGCCTCTGTGAAAATTTCAACCGTTTAGCTATTACGGTTCAAAACATACAGTAATAAGCCCTATTATAGAGGTGATGAAAGACGGACGGACAGACAGCGTATATAGGCTTAGTAATAGGGTCTCGTTAACACCCTTTGGTTACGGAACCCTAAACATGTTCTATGCTAAAACAATATACTTACCGCGTCTGAGAACCGAGATAATTAATCCTGACAGTATAACTTTGACCACCAATATTTAGGTTTTGTGATGTTTTAGATTTTACCAAAGAACATAATTATTATTAACCTACTCTGATTGGTCAGATTTTCTTCGTTTGAGAATCCAAGTTTCCCTATTTTCAGTGTCACATGCGTTCTTGTAATACCTAAAATTTTGAACATCTTAAGTGTGACTATTAGTATTAGCGCTCTCACAGACGAGCGACACTTTACGGTCGCCGGGTGTCGCGGAGGGTCGCGCGACCGTAAAATGTATGAGCGCGTCGCTCTGCGACCCACCACCACAGCAAATTGTCGCTCGTCTGTAAGAGCCCTTAGGCTATAAACATTTTTTTTAATTTATTTTTATTTAGGTTTTTTTTATACTTTCTACCTAGGTATGTATAGATTTTTCCAAGTTTGGACCGTAGCTGCTTAAATTGCAAGATTTTCATGTCGGAGGTACTATGCCAATTTTTTCACTTCGAAACTCAAACTAAGACGAACAAAATTTGTTGAGTTACGGAGTGAAAAAATTGGCATAGTAACTCCGACATGAAAATCTTTGTAATCGACCATAGGAGCGAACATAACACCGCAAAAATAAAGTAAAAATTGCAAGTAAGCGTTCAGTTTGTTGCTCTGAATCACCCCTGAAAATTTGCAAAATTATTTGAAAAAAATTATATTTTCAGTATCCTCATTTTTTTTTCAAGGCCTCAACTATAAAAAATAGTTTTTTTAATAACTATGAATTAGCGAGTCTACGTCATTCTTAAAACACTAATTTTAATTACAAGTTGTAAAGTTTATTGAGCTTCATTGTTTAAAAACGTATTCAATACAAAAATGTGTTTGGTAATAATGGTAATTGGTACATATTTACATAATAATTATGGTGAAATTATAAAATTTTCCGCCTCTTCCGCGATGAGGTTTACAGCCGTTTTGCTAATTATGAAGGCAACTGATTTGTTTACCTCGAACTTTTGGTTGTAATATTTGACGCAAATGAAAGTAATTGATGGCAAAATTAATGTCATTGTGATGAAGGAAGAAAAAAACTAAATTATTAAGAAAAACAAAAACCCCGACTGCATAAAAAAACTATTAACTGAAAAGAGAAAATCAAGCTCTATAATCACTAATCAGCTATAACAACATTAACCAAATATAAATTGAATGTTATTAGGTAGGTATCGCAAACGGGGACAAAGAAGAATTATAAAGAAACATATCTGTTGGTTTGTCCCCGCCTGCAATACCCTACCTAATAACATTCAAATTATATTTGCTTAATGTTGTTATAGCTGATTAGTGATTATAGAGCTTGTTTTTCTCTTTTCAATTAATAGTTTTTTTATGCAGTCGGGTTTTTTGTTTTTCTTATCTTAATAATTTAGTTTATTTCATACTTTTTAGTGTTGTGTTGAAATGGTAGCATAAAAATACTATAATATATATATATTTGGAATTGTCTGTTTACTAGCTTTCATTTGGTACCCATATTGTAATTTTTCACAAAAAAAAAATTTATTCCCCCTCTTTTTTTAATTCGCAGACGCCATAATAAAATAATATGGCCTATGTCACTCTCACAATTTTTACAAATCTAACGACACCTCATATGTTGAAATCCATCAAGCCGTTTAGGCTGTAGGCCGTGCCAAAGAAATATACATACATACATACATACGCTCGAAAAACATAACCCTCCTTCTGCCGCAGTCGGGTAATAATTATAATCTTCTAACAAACTGTATTAGTTAAAAAAAAAAACATCGTGAGGAAACCAATTCAAAGTATTGTTTTGGTATCCATGTGGCAAAGCGCTAACTATTTTTCACAATGAACAGAATATTTTCTGGAATTGATTCTTGAAAATATTTGAAGTAATATTATTTTAGTTTTTCATCGCAATCGGTTCACTCAAACAAAAGTTATGAGTATAGTTAAATGTTTTTAAGAACGTGTTTCAGTGGGCACAACAAGTATAGAATGAAATTAAAGATTGAAAAATTCAGTCTCGGGCGGGACTTGAACCCGCACCCTTCCAAACCGGGGAAGTGCGTTATCCAATTTCGCTACCGAGCCCACTAGCCAGAGAACGAATTTTTCAATCTGTTGCGTCTTGAGGGGACGTGAAAGTATAGAATGAACAGAAATAAAACCAATAACCGGAACGGAAAGGGTTAACTAATTGTAAAATCTAATCTATGATGTCTTAATATTATCAGGTAAAAGGATTAATATTTAATTTTCATAAGGCAATACATTGTTATGAGAACTTATAAACTATGATTGGTAAAGTGTTAATTTGCAGGTTAGTTAGAACCATTTGTATTTAACTACGCACGGGTGCAATGCTACTAATATACAATTATAAACCTTCCTTTTGAATCACTCTATCTATTAAAAAGAACCGCATCAAAATCCGTTGCGTTTTTTTAAAGATCTAAGCATACATAGAGCGGGAAGCGACTTTATTTTATTATACACTGAAAAAAAAATTGTTTACTTCAACCAACATCATGAATCCATATGAGCCTGTCAACATCATGACTTCTCCGACTAAGAGAACTTTCTTAAACAAATTCGGCTTGTTGTTACAACTAACCATCTTTTGTTTTTAGTAAACAATAATAACGTCATTTCAATTATTTTGGTGCTAATTAAGAGAAATTATACTTCTTAGTTGGCTCGCATTTTTTTCAGTGTACTATGTAGTGATATTGCTAAAAACGGGTAGGTATGTTCGTAGGCGTGTATATTTTTATGTTTGTTTGTATGGATGTGTGATTGTTGTATAATTATTTATGTATATTTTACACTTACTGTTCTGTATTTTCCTTATTTGATTCATCCATAATTGAGACTTTCCTTTCATTATTCGATACTTTCGATACTTTTCTTTCATTATTTGATGTCTTTCGTTTTTCAGCATCTGTTGTGTTGATAAGAATAGATTGAGGGTTCAAATCATTTTTGGACACGCTGTTTTCCATTATTGACTCCAATTTTTGCACTGTCAATGTTAATCCACTCTGATTTCTTATATCGCTGAAATCGAACGGGTATTCCCTTATGGATGTCATTAGTCCAGTCTTGAGCACCTGAAATGATATACATTTTATTGTTAGGTGACATCAGAAGAGAAACTCTCATATTTTATTAAGTTGGCTGACGGGAATTTATTGGTGAAACAAATAAAAGTGGGTAAGTAGTTAAGTACATTAAAAATAAATAAAAATATTGAGAACATAAAACTAACTTAACCTAAAATATGGTGCAGGTTTGGACCGCGCGGGAGGGTAGCCAAGATGCTGGCAGCATTTCCTCGCTGAACGGCTAAACTGATCCGCCCTTGGATCCCCGGTCGAGTCTACCAGGCGCTTTGCCAGATCTTTAAAAAGCGCCTGGGCGCCGGGACCCCACGGACCAAGGGTTTCGACACCGAATGCTATGAATTTGTATTGGGTGCCGATACCCTTGTATTTACCCTCTTTTACCTTTTCGGCAGATTCCGCCGCCGAGCCAACTCTTTTGCTCGTTCCCCGTAGATGCGACAGCGCCAGAGTGTTCACACAGGTGGCATCCCACAGTTGGCTTCTATTTATTGGTTTATATTTCAACCAGCCTCCAACTCAAGGCCTCATAAAAAGGCTGAAAGTCATCCAACGGGCAATGGAGAGGTTTATGCTCGGAGTTTCCCGGCGAGATTGAATCAGAAATGAAGAGATCCGCAGAAGGACCAGAGTAGCTGACATAGCCCAAAGAATTGCTAAACTAAAGTGGCAGGGGCACATTGCTCGCAGAACCGATGGCCGATGGGGCCAATAGGTTCTCGAGTGGCGACCGCGTTCCGGAAAGCGCAGCGTGGGTAGACACGGTGGACCGACGACCTGGTGAAGGCGGTGGGAACCCGTTGGATGAGGGCAGCGCAGGACCGGTCGTTATGGCAATCCTTGGGGGATGCCTATGTCCAGTGGACGTCCATCGGCTGAGATGATGATGATGATGATTTCAACCAGCTGCAATAGCGATCTCCTATGGATGATGTATGAGGATTATCCGATAGCGTGCTCCATACAAACGAATTTTAATTTTATTAATGAATATCAATCAATTTAAATCATTGCATGTTTTAAAACATGATTTAGAAACTAAATATCGGTGTCTATGTTTTGTCAGATTTTCGTTAAAATGTATCGCGTCAAAGTTACAGTGACTTACAGTTTCCATCCAAATCTTGAATAATTCCTATATTGAAACTATAGGCATATAATTTTAACGGGAATCTGGCTTATTAGTTATTACGTGTATAATTTATTTAGTCAATGGTTATTACTGACCAGATATTAGTTTCTAGATCAAGTATAAAAATAGTAACCAATTATTAACTTTAATTAGTAAAGTAATATTGAAAAAAAGTTCGTTTGTAGAATTATTTTGATCTCTACAGGGTGAAATTGATATCATTAATTGGCATACTTTTAAACTAAGAGTCTACCCATCAAACTGAACAACTTTTACTAGGGGAGCAAACAGAACGGAGGAAAAAAAAACTGTTATTGCATAGATATAGATAGATGTATTTGAGTCGAGTAGGCACTGCAGTTTAGTATGGGACAGCAGATTTTCTAGTTGCTCCGATCGGTTTGCTCCCATAATAAAAGTTGTTCAGTTTGATGGGTAGACTCTTAGTTTAAAAGGATGCTAATGATATCAGTTTCACCCTGTATGAAGCCTTCTCCTAATTCTTTTGTCCGGTCCTCATTATAAATATCGGTATTATCGTTGTTATGGTCTGTTAAATTAATTAATACGAATTAAATTGAACATTCGTAATATTTTCATTGGTAAGCTCCTTGTGAAAAAGCTTCTTGTAATTAATTCACCAATAACACAAATGAACATAAGCATGTGGTAAATACTAGGTAGGACATACCTAATTTAAAATAATGAAAAACATCTTACAGCGCCTTACTACCATCAAGTGGGGAGCTTCACCGCGGGTCTTGAGGAAGTCTGGACTGGCGCTCGCGTTCTCCGTTGAGGAATACGCGTGCCCGGTGTGGGGCCGATCTGCTCACGCCAAGCTGGTGGATACGGCACTAAATGAAACGTGTCGGATTATAACTGGTTGCTTGAAACCGACCCCGGTACAGTTGCTTTATCCACTGGCTGGCAAAGCGCCTCCAGATGTCCGCAGGACTGTGGCAGGTTCCTCAGAGAGGGCTAAAATGGTGGACGATACACGACATCCCATGCACGGCTTCATTGCTGCGCCGCAAAGGCTGCCAAGCCGACGCAGCTTTATGAAGTGTGTCGACCCACTGAATCTGGGCGACCTGGAAGTCCTTAAACCGTCTTCGAACCCGGGTCGGTCGCAGTAAGGACAACATGGTCAGGTGGGGATTCTTAGATGCGCAAAATGTGACTTGCTTGTGTTGAGCTCCACAAACGGTGGCCAACCTCACATCGTGCCCTGCGTGCCCTAACACCTGCACGCAGGAGGAGCTCATGACCGCTAGCGACGGTGCAGTATCGGTTGCCCAATTCTGGCAAGGTACTATTTAGCGACTTTGTTGTGTTGAAGTCGACACGATAAGCAAGCAAGCAAGCAATAATGAAAACAAATTATAAACAAGTATCTACTACTTAACTAATAACACTTTAATATACTATTACCTATTCTGTGCTAATAAGTAGGACTTTTTCTTTGTTTAGTTTCATTTTAAAAAGTTTCTTTGATACCACTTTGAAAAAAGTGAAAAAATTCCACCATTTAATTATTTGAAATACTTTTTTAACAAAATTTTACAAGTAAGGTTTTATTCAAAAAATAGAACATTTTCACTAAGAAATCCATTTCTGATATTTCTTTTATTCTCAGCCACTCGCGGTCACTGCAAACGAATGCGCGGGCGCCGACAATTAAACTGAGTAGAATTGTGTACAAACGACTCTATATAAATTGACATGTGAAATTACATAATTGGCTTTAAGATATTCGGACTATTCCAAAGCTTCTTTACTCTTCCTATCTGGGGTTCAATTCAAAATTCAAATTCAAAATTTTTTATTCAAAATAATATCATATACAGGGTGAAATTGATATCATTGGCATCCTTTTAAACTAAGAGTCTACCCATCAAACTGAACAACTTTTACTATGGGAGCAAACAGATCGGAGCAACTAAAAAATCAGCTGTCCCATACTAAACTGCAATGCCTACTCGACTCAAATATATGCAACAGCTGATTTTTTTTTTTGCTCCGATCGGTTTGCTCCCATAGTAAAAGTGGTTCAGTTTGGTGGGTAGACTCTTAGTTTAAAAGGATGCCAATGATATCAATTTCACCCTGTATATGATATTATTTTGAATAAAAAATTTTGAATTTGAATTTTGAATTGAACCCCAGATAGGAAGAGTAAAGAAGCTTTGGAAGCTTTCACCCTTTTTGACGTCATTTTTTGACTCTACCACCGCGTCGGAAGGTGTTCCGTTGAGAGAAGATGCGGCCAGAAACTCTACAACGTTCACATCATTTTTTCTTGGACCTTAGTGAGATATCTATAAAAACCTTTACAAAATAGATTAAGTTTAAAAACTGTAAATATTATAAAGTTAAGATGTCAGTAGCCAGTTTAAACTTAGCCGGTATTTTTTTATTTTCAAACTAGAAATGTGGGAAGAGAATTTTATCCTGCAGTGGGATCTCAACATGTTACGTACTTACTTCCACCTAAAACAAATGTAACTTACTTAAACCTAAAACAATAAGTAAAAATTTAGATATATAATATAGGATCCCACTGTAAAACAAAGGTATTCTCTTTGAAATCAAAGTGAGAGAGAGTAGGCCATACTCTACCACGCGGGATTAGTTAGCTAAACGCAAAATTCGACATACAAACTTGGTGACTAAATTTGATCTAAGTACATCCCTCTGTAAGTTTATTTAGATAGCATAGCAAAACATATGCTCACGACTATATTCCTCGAGGAGGTATTAGGTTTATGTAAACAAAATAACATACCAAAATTTCGAGAGCTAGCTGCGCGCACTCAGCCGCAAGATCAAAGTGAAACTGAAATATCTCATCCGCATGCTTTTCAGTTTTCCACAATGTCGACAATTTTTACTTTGTTTTATATGGGGACAGACTGTTTGCTTGTTAGAAACGACTATCGAAGTTAAGCAATGCTCGGTTAGGTCAGTTCTTGGATGGGTGACCATTTTAGTGGCATTTCATCTCGAGTATTGCATCTAATTTTGGCTTGAAAATACTCTGACAATAAGTTGAACACTATCTCTTGCTTCCACCAAACTGCACTGGGTACGTGGTACTCTCAAACGGCAAATGATTTTTAACCGACTTCAAAAAAGGAGGAGGTTTCTCAATTCGACCGTATAGTATAATATTATATTTTTTTATGGGTGTTCGCGGATTACTTCGTCGTTTATCAACCGATTTCGATGATTCTTTGAAATCGAGAACCTTCGAAAATCGTAGTGCCGACTAGTGCGTTTGTTAATTTAAAGCACTAATATTAAATCGAACTAATGAATTTACCACTGAAAATTGTGAAATAAACAAAATTTTTACAAAAAAACTAAAACCGCCTTCAAAAAAACTTAAAAGTTAAAAAATAATATTGCAGCTGATGATTTTTTCGTTCGCATCATAAGAACATAGGTAAATTTGTTTTATAGAAGTAGGTGTCAAGCCAAGCCAAAAAACTAATGCAAGCCCTGTCGCGAATCGTACCGGCTTGACAGCGACTTCTTCGGCGGGAAAAAGTCATCGGCTGCAATATTATTTTTTAACTTTTTAGTTTTTTTGAAGGCGGTTTTAATTCTATTTCTGTTCTATTTCTATTTCTTATGGTTATGTTCTTGGCGGCAGTGAAGTACTTAATACTTGTCAGTAAACCGAGTGCAGTGCTACTCAGTTAATTAAAGTGCCGTTTGGTGTACACTTATCGGTTTCGAATAGCACCAAGACTCATTCTTCAGTCCTTTTTGCATCGTTAACACAACTACTTGATTCTCTCACCGTGTGATCTGATCATTACGGGTTTCCTGTTTCATTAGATTCAGATCTCTGAGATCTGTCAGATAGAGAGTGCATAATGTGTTTAGCGTACACACTTATGCACTTTAAAATAACTTGGGTACCTAACTGTGTTTTAAAGCGATTGTTGTAGCCGAAACGGGCTAGCAGAATTCAGAAAAAATGTCAAGGCTTTGGAATCGTTTGGGATTTGTTGTTATACACCATAGTTGTAAGCATTATGCTTTCGCTTAGGTTTAAATCCATCAGATATGTTTCCACTTAGCCAAACTATCATCATGGTCCTTATTCCATCTAAGTAAATATTTCAAACTATGTTTGTTTGGTTATGGCACCAAAGTTCGTGGCTTGTATAAGCCTATTTGGGGACAACAAAGCCTGCCGCTGTTGCGATACTTGGGCTTTGTACTGGTTTGTGCATCAGGAATGCGATTTTTGAACATGTAATTAGCAGTAGAAAATGACAATTACTATGGAGACTTACACCTCTCCACTGCTGATTTGAACGAGTGATGTTCAAAAATCGCACTCCCTGTTCAATCCTGTGTCTTTTGGCTCGCTTTACGGCCAGAGATTCGAATCAGACTTCATCGTGAGTCAAACGACCGTCTGCCAAAACCTTCACTTGCAAGGAATTCCCACTTCTTGGTAAATTTTAAAGGACACCGATATTAAAACAATATCTATCTATCTATCTATCTACACTATTATAAAACTGTAAATTTTAAAAAAGAATTTTTTTGCTTTATGACTGTGTTTGAACAAACATCACGCAAAAACTACCGAACCGATTTTGATGAAACTTTTTTAGTTTGATAGCTTATGATCTGACTCTGGTATCTCTGACTGATTTGAATCTGGTATATAATTTATGCGGACGAAGTCGCGGGTACAAGCTTGTACTATTATAAAACTGTAACAGAAATGTGTCTGTACATTGAAGATATTTACAAAAAAAAAATACGATATGGTTTTTACCTGTCCCTGATTCAAAATCATAAATTTTTGGATTTTTTGTCTGTCTGTTTGTTTGAAACTTTTTTTGTTTGATAGCTTATCATCTGACTTAAAATCTCGTATATAATTTATGCGGACGAAGTCGCGGGTAAAAGCTCGTAGTACATAAATCTAATAAATGGAATACAATATAGTACATTTGTCCGTGTGGTGTCGGCTAAGAAAAGCACTACCCCATTTCCTCCCGTGGGTGTCGTAAAAGGCGACTAAGGGATGGGCAGCAGCATCCTCTGAGTACACACTTCAATCCAACTGCGATCGCCAACCCGCCTGGCGATTATGGCAAAGCCCCCCATTTTGGGGGAGGCCTATGTCCAGCAGTGGACGTCAATCGGCTGATGTGATGATGATGATGAGAACATAAATCAGGTCAATAACCTACCTTAAATTAAAGGGCCTAGCATAAACAAAGATGACATTCACTCGCATCAATTAATACGTGACGCATTCCAGTTATTGGGACCTCGTGGTTTGAATCCTCGTGAGTTAGTCATGTGACTGTGATGTGTCCACTTAAGCAAATAAATACGACAGCCAATATTTGAGCGGGGAATTTTACCTACTTTGTTATACGTTTTTGTAAACAACTGTATTTCTCTATGTTGGTAATGAGCACAGGGAAATATACAGGGATCAAACTGAACAATTTTTACTAAGAGAGCAAACCGATCTGATAAACGAAATCAGCTATTGCATACATTTGAGTCGAGTTGGCATATTGCAGTTTAGTATTGGAACAACTGATTGTTTTTAGCTCCGATCAATTTACTTCCATACTAAAAGTTTTTCAGTTTGATGGGTCGATTGTATTTTCTTTCAAGGTCGAAGCAAAAATTGTGACAGTGCAGTGGCAAGATAAACATTATTGAGGCATTCAAGGCTTCTGAATTAATTATATGTTATCATTGCGTTTGATAGGTAGGTATTTTAATTTATTATTTTTATCTTCTACGCATTTATTATAACAAAAGATTTTTCATGAAATATTATTTTTTTTTACTTTTTGTGTATCCATCAATCAATATTTCTCAGAAATTATCGAATTCTTTGTGATCCCATGTAAAATATTAATAAAAATAAGGACATAGTATCTATTAGATTAGACAAAATTGTACAGTACACATAATGTAACAAAACATCCATCAAACTGAACAACTTTCACTTTCTTGCGTCGTACTTCAAGAAAAGTTTTAAATAGGTAACTTGTTAAATCGCCATCTAGTGAAGGGTTGCAGAATCTCTATAACTAACGGCTGGAGTCGCAGCCACAACTGCGCCGCGCCGCGCCGCCTGTTGACGGCTCTCTCGAAGCAAGCAAAAGTGCCCTATTTCGTAGTATTCCTATACACGGATAGATGGCTCTGCAACCAAGTTACAATTAATTTTACCTTTTATTTTTAACCGCCTGTTGCAAATTAAAACTTTGGTTAATTTGGTTTTAATATAATACACTCTTGTAGTTGTAAACCTAGTAGTCTCCTGATATTAGATAGGAAAGATTAGGCCAACGAACTCACATTATAGCGCGATTATTTTCACCATATTAATACAATACCTATCTAGATACTTAATCATAATCATTTTTTATTGAAACCCATAACCTCATCAAGCCATATGTGAACTTTGCCACAACTGCACGCTTGATGTTGGTTAGGTAGTTGGTGATTCTGATCATCCTGAAAGGGAACCACGTTTGTGAACTATGTGCCTATTATAAATGTTTAATAGGTAGTACCTACTAAAAATAGCATTACCTATTATAATGTTGGTAACAGAAAAGGCTGTATAGCCAATGTGTCATGGCTCCAAAATTAATTAAGAATAACAAATAGAAGACATTACTGGATCAGTTTTTAGATCAGTTTTTCGCGCTGTTATAAAAAATGTGATGAAGTCACATTGCAGGTTTTGACAGGAGCACTTGTCTCGCGTGGTGTTCGCGCGTCGCGTTTTTGCCTACCACGAGGCTCCGTAATTCTTAATCTTTTCTTGTTCTTGACCAAAAACAATCCCTGAGATTGGAATAGATACTCTCACAAAATAATACTTGACACATGCGCAAATGTAGTGCTAACGCACAAAGCAAGAGTCCATTTAAATATAAATAAAAAAAATGTGATCACATTTAGAGCGCTTACAGACGAGCGACAGTTGTCTGCGACAGCTCGCGACAGGGTCGCGCGACGGTCGCAGAGGGCAAACCGTGACGTAGGCATAGTCTGAGAGCACAAATCTTGTTCTTGAGAGATTTCAGTTTGAAGAAAACGGAGGCTAAAAAATAACATGGTTGATATTTCTGGTAGTTTTTATAAGTTTTTCGTAGATTTTGGTTTCTTTAGATAATAGATAATCCAGAATTGATTATCAAGTCCATAAAATATTACAGACTGGTAAAAATAGGGCCTAGTAATACTTAAGGGGGTGCTTCAGACCATCAAACTGAACAACTTTCACTATGGAGCCAACATCGAAATAACGAAAAAAAATCAGCTCTTTCATACAAAACTGCAGTACCGTCTCGACTCAGATGTATGGGACGCCAGAATTTTTTTTATTTTTTCTCGACATTGGCTCCATAGTGAAAGTTGTTCAGATTGATGGTCTGAAGCATTACCCCCTTAAGTATTACTAGGGTGTTTTGTGACATCCTATATAGGGTCCTTCTTAATATGCTGACACTTTTTTAAGGGGATGATCAGACCGTCAAACTGAACAATCACTTCCATACAAAACTGAAAACCTACTCGGAGCCAAACGTATGGGACAACTGTTTTTTTTTCGCGATTTCGATGTTGATTCCATAGAGAAAGTTGTTCAGTTTCATAGTCTGGTCATTGCCTTAAAAAAGTGTCAGCATATTAAGAAGGACCCTGTATATAGGATGTTACAAACTACCAAAAAAACTGTTTTGGATATGGAGGTCTATCTCTCAGACTATACAACACTACGTCACGGTCGTCAACTGTCGCGCGACCCTGTCGCGAGCTGTCGCAGACAACTGTCGGTGGTCTGTAAGAGCCCTTATGGAATTGATAAAAAAACTATTAAGTAATATTATGATGTCCAGTATTTACAACAGTTTGAGTGTAGATACGTTAGTTTGATTGGAATGGAGTCCATCAATCATCCAATCCAAATCAAAATGTGTACCGTTCGTAGTATTTGTTTAGTTACATTTTCCTAGGTACTTGTTTTGTTCCTGGGTACAAAATCTGTTATTCTTATTCGTAGGTATATTCATTATACATTGTCCCTCGCGTGATTTTTCCCGTGACTGTATGGCCAATGTGTCATGGCTTCAAAAGTAGTTAAGAATAACAAAAAAAAAACATGACAGATGGATCAATAGGTTTGCTACAAGCTAAGAAATCACAACGATTTTTTAAAACAAAAACAAAAAACTGACAACTGCCATATTTGCATTGTTTACTGAAGCGTGAAAAGGACGATAACTTGCTTGTTTCACTGTTTCACTCTGAATACAAACGGACGTTGCTTTTGCCATATTTTCCATTCAAAAACGGAAACTTCTGTCATGACCAGTTGTTTTGTTTATCTACTGCGGTGATATAAAAACGATGCGATTGATTTTATTGATATTGCTCATATGCATGTGGATGTGCTGAATATTATTTATTTAGAATATATTTAACTACTTTATTTAAACTTTTCAGTTTGTTTTTATACTTAGTTGTACTTACAAACAGTAATCAGGTCTTTCATAGGTCTTTTTATCACCTTTGATAAATCAAAAGCATTGATGACTTTTTTGGTACAAATATTCGTATTCATCATAGAAAATAGTTCCTACTCGTCCTTCTGTCAGGCAGACTAACTAATAAACAGGCCTAAAACTAAAATATATTTTATGCAGTCCGCTCCCCTATTGTGTTTTGGCTCAAAAACAATCCCTGAGATCCCTCCGTGCGCGAATCCGACTCGTACTTGACCAGTTTTGGAGACAACGCAGTCGAAATTGCGAGCAACAGCTAGATAATTTATAATTAAATAAAAATAAAATAAATAAAATAAAAAATAGTTTATTTCTCTCCACATACAAAAAATAAACAAATACAATTAATAATAAATAGCTACAACGAAACAACTGCACTGTACAAAATGTTAAAATATTCACATCAAAATAAAATAAACGACCAAATTAAATACCCACACGCCTACATTAAAACCAAACGCAATAATTCAAATTAACGCTGATGTCGCGTTACATTTCACAGGCAATTTTTGTACCTACAAGCGTATATATTCAGAAATTTTTGCCAAAAGTAAAATTTGGCACACGTCCGTGCTGACACAGTTTTATTGTGCCCGGGACAGTAAATATGCGAAATAATTTACACAAAATACTAGCTAGAGTTATAATGTTACTACCATTTCTCATTTTTTCTCACAATTCGGCAAAAAAGAGTTTCGAGTTGTGGTTGGGTTGCCGTCTTACCCAAAGATGTTCTTATAATTTTTGATTGAGCCTTGAGAATTATGCATGACCTAGTTTTGGATTTGTGTCGTCCTATTAATTTAATAAGGAAGTGTTCTTGATTGCGACCTTTGGCAAGTACGGCCAATACTCTACATCTAAGAGATAGCGCGCACGAGCAACTTTTGTCTCCGTAACTAATTTGTCTCTCACAACAAGTCTACGGGTTTGTATGAAAGTGCGTGCATGTAATGACGCGAAAGACGGGAGACTTTTCATACAAACCCTGTGAGAGACAAATTAGTTGCGGAGACAAAAGTAGCAGTAGTTGCGGAGATTTGCGCAATTTTACTGTCTCTCACAGGGTTTGTATGAAAAGTCTCTGCCGCGTCGTTACATGCGCGCACTTTCATACAAACCCGTAGACTTGATGTGAGAGACAGATTAGTTGCAGAGACAAAAGTTGCTCGTGCGCGCTATCTCTAAGTAAAAGAAGACAATGGTTATGTCATGTTTCAAACTCATACAAAATCTTTGACAATCTGAAGGATGCTAGAAGGATATTAACATTTGTGAACTCGTCGATGTTTTTGACAGCGAGAGAATTGCACTCTAGAATAAAGAAGAAAAAGACTAGAAATAGACGACCCCAGACAATGAGGTAGCATCAGAAGCTTGATGATAGAACAGAAGCCTTTGTAGGCGATATAAATAGTGTAATGAAACTTTTAAATAAAAATTTTAACAAAAAATAAAAACCGCCTTAAAAAAAACTAAAAATTTAAAAATTAATATTGCAGCCGATGACTTTTTCGTTCGCATCATAAGAACATTAATTTTTTTTTATTGAAGTCGCTGTTAAGCCGGTACGATTAGCGACAGGGCTTGAAATTTTTGGCTTGGCTTGACACCGACTTCTATAAAACAAATTAATGTTCTTATGATGCGAACGAAAAAGTCGTCGGCTGCAATATTAATTTTTAACTTGTTAGTTTTTTTGAAGGCGGTTTTTAGTTTTTGTAAAAATTTTGTTTATTTCACAATTTGCAGTGGTGAATTCATTAGTTCGGTTTAATAATAGTGCTTTAAATTAACAAACGCACTAGTCGGCACTACAATTTTCGAAGGTTCCCCTCGATTTCTCTGGGATTGCATCATCAGTTCCTGGTTTCCTTATCATGGTACCACCCTTGGGATATCTCCTTTCCAACAAAAAAAGAATCATCAAAATCGGTTCATAAACGACGAAGTTATCCGCGAACACACATAAAATATACCTATATATATATATATATACGGTCGAATTGAGAAACCTCCTTCTTTTTTGAAGTCAGTTAATAAATAAAACAATTAAAGTCACTAACAACTTACAAGAAATGTTATTACAAGCCAGTAATTAAATAAAAGTAGTGAAACTTGAACAGTTAATTTTGTGAACTAGATCAACCACTAAATTCTTTCTATTTGACCAAGTTCGAGAAAAACGTATTGCTCGAAGTACAATTTGCCCTTTTCTCGTTATAGAAAAGGTGAAGTAGTCCGCACGTTTCTAGAGAGGTATTCGTATACCCTTTGAAATTGGGGGACACCTATAAACTAGAATTCGAGACGCAAAGAAAAGTGAGTATTGTGTGAGCCGTAAAACGACAGTAAAGTTCACCTTCAAAGTACCTTCAATATCACCCTCTTGTGGGTAATAACTCTCAAACTTTTGTTCTATTACGTCATGTAATTTCTGAACAATTTTTAAGTTTTAAAACTATTTTGTTTTTTTATTTAGTTTCAGTGCTCTATTGTGTAATATGTTAAGCAAACGTCGGTTATTAACTTGGTGTTAAAAGATGCTAATTACTCCTATTTTAGCAGACGATATTTTCGAGTGCGTAAACAAAGTTTTGTCTCTGTTAGTTCAAGTAGGTATTTATTTGTTTTCATTTCACACTTTGCTATATCCACCGACATACACAAAAATAATACTACGGATAGTAAGAAGAGCATGTTTTGCGTGCTACCGACGGTGACAGATTTCTTTATCTTTGACTCATTTTTAATTAGTTGTGTTTCGATAGACAACAAGTTACTCAGTATCAGAAGGATAGAGTTGTAGGTTACCTATATTGCTTACTTATAATGCCCATAAAAAAACGGTGATAGCCCATACGGAAGAGCGCTAAAAACTCAATCACAGGGCGGCGGTTCGATTCCTAATGACCTTTACCACTATTTTCGACAGAATTTATATCAGTTGTATTTATCACTAGCTCGACGTCGAAGGAAAACATCGTGAGGAAACCTGCTCATCCGAGAATAAAAAGAAAATATCATATGTTCGGAAGTATGTGTATAATTATGGGTAAGCTTGGGGCGAACACAAAAGAAAAGCACAAGACCAGCAATGTTCGCAGTGCTACACAACGAACCTTGCTTGCCATAGCCCAAGCCAACAATAATAATATGCCCAAGGCAATTATCATACAGGCATTATGGTAGGTAGATACTACAGCTGGTGGCGCAGCATGGCAGCGTGATATAGCCCTTTCTATTTGCGCGAGAACGTGATAAAAAGCGCTATAGCCTTATCTATTATCTTACGTAAACCTCATAAATACCGGCTAAAGACTTCAATGCAGGAATATTAATTCAGAAGAACAAGTAGGGTACTCATACTAAATCATTATGACTGTGGTAAGAGTGTGAGTTACAAATGGTAGCAGCATTTGCTGAAAATTTTGTGGTTTATGTTTCAACGCATTTTGCTCTTTCTATGACAGAACATGTAAATCAAGCTGAATGTTTTGTTTAATTTTTAAAACATTAACAAGTCTGCTTTAACGGTTTGCTGAGTGGTTTCATTGTTTTATGATAACAGAGACAATTTCGACTATAGTGACAATAATTAGTAGATAACAAAAAAAGGATTATGGTTAATCGCATGATACTGTGCGTTTAAAAACAAATCTACTTTTCGGTTTTACCCTCTTGAATTTTATTTTCTACCGTCTCTACTTCAGGTGAGTGTCGTAAAATGCAATTAATTCCTTCAGGCAACGTCAACATTTTTGATAAATTGTTCTGCATCCGACCCCTTGACTGTGATCGTATCGGTTTACTATCCCATCAAAATCAATAAATCAATCAATGAAATATTGGGTGTAACAAAACTCCCTAGTAATATTTTAAGAGATATTTAGGCCATCAAACTGAATAACGTTCACTATGGAGACAACGCCAAATTTGATGCCCCATATATCTCTTTCGTACATCTGCTGTGATTCATCCTCTCCACATGAACAACACCAACGAAGCATACCTTTCTTTACAGGGTGGATTTTTGAGACGGGGCTGTAAGGGCAGGTACCTATGCTATGGACATCTGCATCATTCGATCATGATTTTGAACGTGTGACTTTCAAAAATCGCATTCGTCTTCATTCCAGCGGTAAGTTATCTATACAGGGTGTACAATAAAATGGGACAGCTACTCAAAGGGGTGCTTCAGACCATCAAACTGAACAACTATCTCTATGGGACCAATATCGAAATCGCGAAAAAAAAATCCGCTCTCCCATACAAAACTGCAAACATAACTCGACTGAAATGTATGGGACAGCAGATTTTTTTTTCGCGATTTCGATATTGGTCCCATAGAGAAAGTTGTTCAGTTTGATGGTCTGAAGTACCCCTTTAAGTAGCTGTCCCATTTTATTGTACACACTGTATAAAAAAAAAATGTATTTGAGAATAAAAGTAAATTGAAGTCTCATTTCCTACGACATGTACAGTACACACAAAAGTTGTTTGCGATTTCTGACATTTCTAGCACTCTATCCTCGATTGGTTCGATAGAGTTTATTGATCCTTATAAGAAACAGGATCTATTGTAAATTATTATATATTATACAGGGTGAAATTGATATCATTGGCATCTTTTTAAGCTAAGAGTCTACCCATCAAACTGAACAACTTTTACTATGGAAGCAAACCGATCGGAGCAACTAAAAAATCAGCTGTCCCATACTAAACTGCAATGCCTACTCGACTCAAATGTATGCAACAGCAGATTTTTTTTTTTGCTCCGATTGGATTGCTCCCATAGTAAAAGTTATTCAGTTCGATGGGTAGACTCTTAGTTTAAAAGGGTGCCAATGATATCAATTTTACCCTGTATAAAGAAGAGGAATTATTGTAATTTTTTTTGCTGAATGAACATTTTTTCAAAATCTATGAATGCAGTTCAAAATGTCTCAAAAAGTTAAAGATGCTCGCTTAAGAACGTTTCGCTCTAGCTACAACGGTTAAGGTACCTGCCTTTACTGCCCCGTCTCTTAGACAATTTATATAGGGACTCGCCTTGTGGTAGCATTTCCCCTCTGCCACGGTATAAGAACAATTGATCACTAAACGAGACAGTCTATAATTACGAAACAATAATTTTGAACTTTGAACGTTTGGGGTTCACACGAAACTACTTTTCATGATTTTTAACATTCAAAATTAGAATCTAAAGTTATGGGGAATAAAATCCAAAAATGCGGATTTCATGTTACCTCGCCCCCCGCAAAAAGCGGCAGAAATGTTTCTTAGTCGAATGACACGCGTAACTCGTCCCTATATAAATTGTCTAAGCCCTCTCTCAAAAATCCACCCTGTATACATTGTACCTATATTGCAGTTATAGTAAACTAAAATAAAATCCTTTCCAAAAACCAACTACCAACTCGTAAACTTATCTAGTGACCTCTGATTAATGTCGTGTATGAATGGACTTCGGGCCAGGGCTCATAATTTATGGTCCTATCGCGCCGGACCACTCTTCGATGATCCTTGTAACGTATCGATGCTATTCCTCCGATGCGATGCGTGGTCATTTACTAAAGGGTCCTGTATATAGGAATTTGTTTTAAACGCTCTTGAGTTATTTGGGGTGCTTTGATTGCTAGTTGCGAGGGAGTTTTAAATAGGGTAGCTGTTTGGTTTATACGTAGACAAATTAAACTCCTATTATAGGCTTATTATAGGGTGAAATTTTACCCCGTTAATAGTACAGTTTCTTTTACTAGTAAGTATTTAATAATGTTCTGTACAATATTATTAATGAGTAATATTTACCGAGTGAACTTTTACCATACTCCATATACAGAAACGTTTCGTATTGAGTAAAGTATATGGGAGCTTTTAAACTATGTGATCTGGCCAGTTCCCAGGCATTACCCAGGCTAGGCGTAAGCCTAGCCTGGTGGAAGATCATAATTTTTCAACGTAGGAACATTCCACCTCGTTCCTCCATAAAAATATGAGAAAGGTTGCTGCAGCATCAATGCCATATAATATTAAGTTGAACTTACCATTATGGTGCAGAGATTATCCAATCAGGGGCATATTAGTCATCATCATCATCATCATCATCATCATCATCATCATCATCATCATCATCATCATCATCATCATCATCATCAGCCTATAAACGTCCCACTGCAGGGCACAAGCCTACCCTCAAGGGTGTATGGGCATTAGTCCACCACGCATGCCCAATGCGGGTTGTTAGACTTCACATACACATCAGAATTTCTTCTTCACTATATGCAGGTTTCCTCACGATGTTTTCCTTCACCGTTATATTAGTATACACCGCATATTAGTGCAGTAACATAAAACAACATGTTTACATGTGAAAGATTTTAAACAGTTTTTCTGTTGTCTACTCAAAATGTTAGTCTACCCATCAACTCACTATCGGTCAAAACCACTTTTCACTGCAAAAATCAGACAAAAGTGGTTTTGAACCCAGCTTCCTTAGAAACCACTTTCGACTGCGAAAATCAGTTAAAACTGTTTTTAACTACGGGCATCGGTCAAAACTACTTTCACCTGATTTTTACAGTGAAAAAATGGTTTTGACCGATTATGAATTTTGACTGAAGCATACAGCGACATAAAGTTTAGATTATACCTACTCCACTTGTCAGTATCTCGCGTAATTTCTTAGGAACTTCCTAACTATAACATGTTTTATGAACTTTGTTAAGAGCCTATGTCGAAAAATAATTTAAGCGAAACGGGCGTGTGATAGCTTATATTGCTGCCAGATGCGAGAGAAAGAGATGGGGCTTTTCTTGGAAGGAAATATGCGTCGTCGCTTAAGGCTATTCTACCGTTGGCGTGCTCCATACAAACGTAGTATGGTGATATTTTCAATACTATCTAATTAAAGTCAATGAAATTTTTCAAAAACAATCAAGTAACTAATCTCTATGTCGGTATGAAGTCAGATTTTCGTTAAAATATACAGTTTCAATGCTAGGATTAATTTAAGATTTGTATGGAAATATTTGTGGCACTGTAACTTTGAAACTATAAACTTTATCGAAAATCTGACTTCATACCGACATAGAAATTAGTTACTAGATTGTTTTTGAAAAATTTCATTGACTTCAATTGGATAGTATTGAAAATATCACCATACTACGTTTGTATGGAGCGCGCCAACGGTAGAATAGCCTTAAGTCTGAGAAATCATTAGCCTACATTTTGATAAAAGTGAGCCTTTTTACAATAGTAACCTTAAAAATCTAGTTGGTAGGTTTTAGCAATAGAATAAACATTATGAGAATTGAAAAATACCAACTTCTCCAAATTTGGAGAAAATGGTGGGAAATATTTTAGAAATAACTGGTAGAAAAAGGACTTCTTGGCAGTGTGAATGGTTCAATATGAACACTACGAGTACCTTACTATCCAGGCCCTGTGCCCAGACTTTCGATGTTCGATATATTATCGCCACTGTTTCGGTCCGCACTTCATTGTAATAGAGTTGATATTAGAACGAAAACGTTCACGCAATTGCGAAGTTCGAATGTGCGGGTAGAGGCCCAGGGCATAGTCTCCAGGGACCGAATTGCTCAAATCATAGCCAACCTCCGATAGGAAATGGCACCACAATAAGAAGTAGCATTGTTTCTGAATTTTGATCACCCCAAAATGCAATGCAAATTGTGCATGTGTCAGACAGGAATTCTATTCCATTGGGACGATAAACTTGTGTGAAACGGTAACAAAATGATGTATATTTTGAATTAAACTTAAAATGTTCCACATATCTCACCACCTAGTTCCCGTTTTGCCAATAACAACGGGGTCAGGCAGGAAATGAACCCGCTAGATTCGGTGCCAAACCTGACTGAGTGCGTTTGGATCGGGTTCAAGTGTTGACACTAGGAGCTTCTACGCTACGCTGCGTGAAAACGTACACATATCGCAAAACTGGGTACTAAATATCCACGTTTTCGGCAAAAGGCTTTTAGTCTTTGACGTATGTTTTGTTGCTTTTCGGTGCAGAATGGTTTACCGCAGTAAAGCCGTGCAAGATTTAAAATGAATTTCTTCAAAAAAATGGCGGCGGCTTAGTTAACATCATCATCATCATCTCAGCCAATGGATGTCCACTGCTGGACATAGGCCTCCCCCAAGGATCACCATAACGACCGGTCCTGCGCTGCGACTATATTACTGACCATAGCACTTACCTATAGCAGACTTTTACTGTATCACGGCAGTACGGCACAAAATTGTTGTTCACGGAAACAGAACTTTGCCATTATCAGTTCCTTTGCCATACAACCAAGGCAATGAAATTGGCAATGATCTTGTTCTGTGGCCAGTTTCTTCGGTCATTGGTTGTACGAAAAGTTTAACCCCTTTTTTTGTTGGGTGTAAGAGCCATATAACATAAACGATTTTTGAGCGAAGGCGATGTCGCTACTGCACCGCCGTGCATCGCCACTGAATCGCCGCGATTTTTAGGCTGCCTGTCCATTGAAGCCGAGCAAGGTGGCGGAGCGGAGCGAGTGAGTATTGCAGAGCGGACTTGCGGAATGTGTCTGTCCATTGACGCGGAGCAAGGTGGCGGAGCGAGTGAGTATTGCAGAGCGGAGTTGCGGCATGTGTCTGTCCATTGACGCGGAGCAAGGTGGCGGAGCGGAGCGAGTGAGTATTGCGGAGCGGAGTTTCGTACTGTGGGTGCCAGTTCACTGATTCGAAGCGATGGCACGGCGATAACGCTCATTGGTGCCTGCCCACTGATGCGGAGTGAGGCTGCGTAGCGGAGAAACGGAGAAAAATTAGCCATTAGGATTGCATAAAATCTCAGCTCCGCTCCAGTGGACAGGGATTTGCGAGCTAGTTTAAAAATTCATACATTTTCGGAAGCAGCGCGTGGCAGCAGAGCGAGGCGGCGGAGCCGGGAAGCAGGGCCTATTGGTTAATATTTCTCCGTTTTTCCGCTCCGCAGCTTCGCTCCACATCAGTGTTCAGGCACCACTGAGCGTTATCGCCGCACCATCGCCGCGAGTCCACTGTGACACCGATTGATCTCAGAAATATTACAGCTATGTCGCGGCGAAATCGTTCAGTCAACGCCTGCGAGCTACGTATCACCGCTTTATACTTACGTCATTCTATCGTGAAGTCCAATAAGTATATATATAAATAAAAAAACTGTATATAAGTGAATCATACAGATGAATTGTTAAAAAGGTTATCGGTTTTAGACCGAAGTTTTTGAACTAATCCTTTTGCCCACAAAACTACTGCAAAACGCTCAATTCTAATAATTCAGCTTTTCAGGTATGCATCAATCACAATATAATTATAATAAAAATTGATTAGGTTTATAGAAGAAATTCAACTTTATTTACCTTTTTAACTACCAACAAATTAAAAATTTACAATTGAAATGACTGCAGTAACCTTTTTCTGTATTAACCATTTAACGGAACAATTGTAAGGAAATAACCATTCAACCATCATAACAGTTGCTTTTAAGCGATCGTAAAAAGGTCATAAAGTGTAACAACTGCTTAACAATTATGTTGGTTATAAAAACCTCAAATCTCTGAGCAGTATTTAATTAAACTCAAGAGGTCGTTGCGAGTTTTGGAATGTGTTCAGAATTTTCAGACCTATTTAAATGCAGAGTGCTTGTGTCGATCGGTTCATGATTTGGATCAAGGTTTTTATTAGTTGTGTTGAATTTTTTGTTTAATGATGTTTGCAGATTTATGTTTGCTTTATTTTTAGCTCTTATGAAAATATTAGGTCGAATAAAGGCGTCGGGGACAGCGGTGGAGAAGTGAAAATGTATTGTCTTTCTTTATAGTTACCTGCAGCCCCGCTCTCTAAAGTGTGCTAAAAGATAATATTATAAACGCAAATCTTTGTAAGTATGTTATAGCCTGTAGCATTCTACTGTATGACAAAGGCCTCCTCTCACGAATAAGGGTGAGAGATGGTGGGCCACATTGGCTTACGCGGGCCCACTGCTGTCAGTCAAGTTGGTGATCCACTTGCAGAGAATTATCTGCATGCATTTTCAAAATGAAGGTGTCCGTATTCATAAAAAAGAATTTTCTTTGTAATTTAATTTTAAACTAAAGTTTACTAGTAGACAGCCTTCTAAATATGGTTATTTCTTAGATGGTTTCCAATATGATTAGTGAGTATTGATGTATAGTGTCCCGTCCAATGGTTACCATGGAACAGAAAGTTCCAGTTTGAAATCGTGAAGAACCTTTTCCCCCCCTACGAAATTAATTAATTAACTGCCAAAAATTCTAAATAAATATTATTTTCTCAGTGAAATGCCTAAATAAATGGTAATGAATGCAAATAAGTCCACAAATATTGACGTAGGTACAGTAGGTATTGTTTATTTCGTAATACCGCAGGGCGCCGTATCTAGCGGTATTCTAAGATAAGTAGTTCATATTAAGATTTATTGTACAATTATAACATTTATAACGAAACGAACGAAATAAATAAACAAAATAAATAAGACTAGTCTTAAAAACATTAGACGTTAGATGTAAACAAGAGAGGTGTGAGGAAACGTCGAAGTTGCGGCTTCAACTCTGTTTACTTACTTAATTGAACTCTATTTACCAGCTTTATTAACAGGCCTTTACGAGAATTTGGAACAAAATTAGGCTTTTATTCATTATCATATCGCGTCATTGACGTAGAATACTATGGACGCGGGGTCGCGGCGTCAAAATTCGCGAAAAAAGTGTCCGAGACTAAACAAACCTAAGTACACCGGCGACATATCTAGCTATACAAAACCAATATAAACTGGTCGCGAGACGTTATACGTTACTCGTCCTACGCGTTGCCAGCTTATTTTGGTTTTGTATAGCTTGATGTGTCGCCGTGTGTACAGTCAGCAGCAATAAGTTTTATACACTTTTATTCTACGTCATAGTACTAAAGTGTATAGGTACAACTAGGGAATGCAATCTCGTTTTCGCGAGATCTCGAAATTGGCGAGATCTCGCGGTATTGTCATTCATTAACTCGCGAGATCTCGCCTGAGCCCCAATCTCGCGAGATTGCATTCCCTAAAACAACTTATTGCTGTTGACTGTACGTGTATAAACCAACTAAAAAGATTGAAAATGCTGAAATTGTTTCCCATCCCACGACCCCCTTCGGAGCACGGCGTGCGCTGCGCGCCCGCGCGTTCTCGTAGTCGGCCGGTCAAACGAAGACTGTCGCGCAATTGGTTCTCTTTTCACGTTTTCGTGCTCTTTTGGTTCGGACACTTTTGAGCGCAGACCCTACGTCCACTAGTTGGTAAGTCAATGCATTCAGTAACTTATTTGATCGGAGATTGAAATATGGGTATTACAACAAAATTTTAACTTTCTCAGCTTAACAGTCTTAATGGTAGGAATTCGATTAATGTTTGGAAACAAAAGCAATTCGTCTATAGTGTTTAAAGACGCAGTAAAACTAAAAGGGAGTAAATTAGGCAAGAGTTTGTTTTAACCCTTTCAGTTCGTTAGGTTCATTCCTGCTTTGACCAGCAACAATTTTGTATATCTTATTTATTTTATTATCATGCTTGCGATAATTTCTTCCCAAATTGTAAGTAGCTTTTGCCCGCGACTTCGTCCGCGTGAAATTAGAATATCGAAAAATCTTGTCTTAGTGCACCCGTACTTATATAATTTATTATACGGAGGATCCGGGTGATCCGTATAATCTATATTCCCAATGTTATGTTTCTATCTTCAGCGGTTTAAGCTGTGCGTTCTCTGTCAGTCAGTGGAACTGTTTTATAAGTATAGATTAGTGTTTGGAATAGTAAATCTTTCTGAAAAATAAATTGTGTTTGCTAAAGAGAAATGTTAGGTTTAATCATATATGAGACGAAGTATAATGAGCTCCTTAGAGCATGGCTGAGCAATGCTGCATGTTGCTGAGTGCATTTCAAGTGTAAAATTTATAAAATTTATACATAAATGAATATGCATCGAATATGATGGAACGGAAGACCGAAACAAAGTATAGGTAAATATAGAAGGTGTAAATGGGAATATTCCTCAGTAGAGGTGTTAATCAGCCCTATTCAATTATTTGGAAATTAATGGTTGGCCATCAACTAACCAATTAGTTCAGTTTTAGGGGTCCGCACAAAATAAATTAAAGCTATTTGTTGCACGGCTAACAATTCTCGTTGTCGAGTTAGCGAAATTAAATAATTGACTTTAGGAAAGCGGCGGAAAAATTAAATGGGATTTTTCTTTGTCAAGCTAATTATGGAAATTGCGTTTTTCGTGTATTAATAATAGGGGACTAATTTGAAACGTGTTGTAACGTTTGATGTAATTTAAATTAATATTGTTGTATAACATAAATGAAATGGGGATGAATTTTTAAAATTAATATTCCTTGATTAGATTTACTTATAAATTATAAAATACAGCTGCATTACTTTAAGGGGTGATTGTACTTATGACACTGAAGAACTTTCCCTAAGAAACATATAGCAAATTGGCAAAAAAAAGACTTTTCATACAAACGTTCGATCAGCTGATTGCATTTAGTATGGAAATACGATTTTTTTTTCTAATTTCCCATAGGTTTCTTTGGGAAAGTTGTTCAGTATCATGAGTAAAATCATTAAAGTAATGCAACTGTTTACCTATATTTTCATAGAACAAAAACCATTCTCGTAGTAAATATCTACTGTATAAAGTCATAATCGACTGAAATCAAATCCTGAAAGTACAAAAAATTAATTATTTTTTCTAAATGCTCGGTTTAACAAAAATGTCTCAAAATTGAGCTTTGAGTCAATTGACGAAAGAAGACCGATTGTCAAAGTAGACCTTTAAGTACTTCTTTCTTATAGCATTAGCTAAACAAACACCCACAAGGAACTCATATTGTATTAAATAATCTGTGCTCATGTATCAGAATCTTTCCAGATTAGGCAGTCAATGGTACCGATTCGGACTGTGCAACGACTTAACTTAACTAAATTTATTCCTGTCACTTTCTAAAATAAGATTAAGAAAAGAGACAGAAAACCAACAACTGACTTTAGTGCTGTCAAAGTGACGTTACACGCCCAAAATATGATGCCATCATAATGTACGCCATCTTAATTAAGGCGTTTTTGGGCGTATAACGTCACTTTGACAGCACTAAAGTCAGTTGTTGGTTTTCTGTCTCTTTTCTTAATCTTATTTTAGAAAGTGACAGGAATAAATTTAGTTAAGTTAAGTCGTGGCACAGTCCGAATCGGTACCAGTGTCGTCGAGGTTTCTTCTTTTTGTACTAAATTGCTGAATTCATCAGACAAAATACATTATAATGTAATATTGTCCTGTGAGTAGAGTATAGTTTTAAGTATTTTATTTGATAACAATTAAAGACTGTAATGTTCTAACGCTATGCAAAGGCCTTCTCCAATCATCCTATGCAATATGATGACCTACTCTACTTAATACACTATGAGAGTAGTCGAGTCTACTGAATCAAAGTGAACGCCTGATACCAAACATTGATCACTGAGCGTGGCGTTGAAAGGACGTCACACGCTTTATCAGGAGTTACGATGAACCAAATGTTTTCTGAAATCCATTGCAGCTTGGTTGGATATTTTCATTTTACGCAATGTGCTAACAAATTAAAGAAAATTCTGAAATGTTCTTGTGTAATCGGGAACTGATTGAGATTTCAGTGCGGGTAGATCAACTGGAAGAAACCTGTTCCTGAGATGAACTCACTCTTTGTACATACATACATTTATAAGTGTTAATGAATTAGCGCAAAACCTCATACACCCCAACCAATTTATTACAAAATAATTAGATTGCAACAATAATTTCATTATTTTGATAATTAAAACTTTAAGTTATGAGGCAAAAATCTTTTCCGCACTGAAAGAAAGCGCTAACGTACTCATGGATACATTTTTGTAATCTTGGTTTGGTAGTAAGTAGGGTGAGTGTGCCCGTGCGGTGGGTTGTCATCGGGTTCAGTAAATTTTAAATTTTGCAAAAAAATTAGTTAATATTTTGAAAAAAATTACCTATGATGAAACCATGATAATTTGATTCTGCTCTCGATTCTAAACAAACTACTTTCTAGTTTTGCGTTAATTCATTAACACGGTATGTACTATCGGGGACTTTTTCGTCTGACCACTTAAGAAAAAAATCGCATAATTTCGCCCAAAATGTATTGTTTAGAAACTATTATTAATTGGTCTATTCATCAATAGGGCGGGGTAAGACATCGCTTTTATTTTTTAGTATGCAAGCAAAAATGAGCCTAGTGGTGGTCAGGCGGAAAAGTCCGCGATAGTACGCTTGTGTCCTATTAGGGTAGTCAGAGATAATATTGATCGCTACGACCTGACACAACTCTTTTGCCTTTTTCACAGACAGTCATCAATCGTTCGGTCGCTTCTCGGTTGTGGGCACATTTGATCTGGTAACCCTGGTTGAACCCTTCTTAAGTACGATGCCAATTTCGTCCGTACGTCTAGGGCATTTTACATTGTCTTCTCTATTATTTGTGTCTAATTTTTAGTTGTGTATGTACTATGTAGTGCCGATATTGGTTCGTTGAGGAAGTTAGTGGTCTATCTTGCCCTTCTTAATTACGATGCCAATTTCGTCCGTACGTCTAGGGCATTTTACATTGTCTTCTCTATTATTTGTGTCAACATTTTAGTTGTTTATGAAATGCCGATATTGTTTGAGGCAAGTTAGTGGTCAACTTGCTGACAGAGAAATATCAAGCTTCAATTAGTTACTTACCTAAATTGCTATCTGATGATTCTATCCGGGATCAACTACTTGCTTGGACGTGCCCTCTGAAGCATAGAGATGCTCGAGACAAAACTCTACTATAACGATCTCCCAGCCAAAAGAAAGACCCGACCTGAAGTTCTTGACTCCGGTGAACGTACGCCTCCGTCAAAATATCATCAGAAATAAAGAAGAAAGTCTTGCTTTCAATATTTCATCATCATCATCAGCCTATAAACGTCCCACTGCAGGGCACATGCCTACCCTCAGGAAGGGTGTGTGGGCGTCAGTCCACAATGCGTGCCCAATGCGGATTGGTATACTTCACATACGCATCATTTTTCTTCGGCGTGTGCAGGTTTTCTCATTGTGGTTTTCTTCACCGTTTGGGAGTCGGTATTACGTAGGTATAAAGGGTGTTTCAAAATTAAAAATAAACATTTCAATCTTTTATGAGGGTTGTTGAGACCATCAAACTAAACAACTTTCACTATGGGACCAACATCGAAATCGCGAAAAAAATAATATTTTTGTCTCATACATTTAGCTCGAGTAGATCTGTAGTTTGGTATGGTATGGAACATCGCAAACGCATCGCATCTTGGCGATTATGGCAAATCTCCCCATTTTGGGGGAGGCCTATGTCCAGCAGTGGACGTCTATCGGCTGATATGATGATGATGATGATGGAACATCCGATTTCTTTTTCGCGATTTTGATATTGGTCCCATAGGGAAAGTTGTTCAGTTTGATGGTCTTAACCACCCCCTAAAATGTTTATTTGTATTTTTGTAACACTGTGTATAAGTTAGAAAAAGTCATTGGTACATGGAATGTCGTCCATTGGGATTCAAACCCTCATGATTGAGTGTCGATACCTCTCCGCAACGAGCCACCAACGTTTTCAATATTTACAGTACCTTTTTCCAAACAAACAAAACAGATAACTGTCTCCGACACATCGATAACCCTGTGCGTCAACTAGAAAAAAAAACAACCCATATAAAATATTCACACACACAAAACGGGAACTTTGTACAGCCAAATTCCGGAGAGGGCGAGCGTGGAATTTATTAGACACCTTCCGTTTCAATTTGCGAGTGCCAAGAAGATGGTGTCATTCCGTAGGGACAACCCTCCTTCGAACATTCCGTTCTGTCCGCAAATGGGTACGTAATGTTGTCAAACTTGTTTTGTGTTTTACACGTCCGTGTTTCGGGGGTTTGTTTAGATCTAATGATTTTGAAGACACACTGGCTTTTCGGTGAAGAATAACATCATAAAGGAATCTATTTGTAGAGTATATGAGCCCACTGTCGATTAAAATTGGCGATAGGCTTACCTGTTATACGGAGTCACGTTGCAAGTCTATTACTGGGAGGTGGAGTGTCGGTTGCCTGCTTCCCTTGCAACGAAACTCCATAATTTTGTTGCTCAAGTTTGTTTTTGTACCAATGCAAACCTTGAGATCACCCATTATATTGTGGGGAACTACTACAGATGTCCAGCACCCACAAGTTATAGCAAAGATGCCAACAGATGGCGATACCGTCGCTCACGGAAATATGCTCCATACAAAGACAAAGTTCATCGTAAATACACAACTCGTAACGTACTACACATAAGGTTCACAATCGAATGCGAGACATAAATCGCGCAAGAGAAATAATCACAGAGATTCGATATAATATATACAAGGTCTAACTAAGAACTGTAGGACCACGGCCGGTCCCCAGGCATCAAATCTAGCCTGGCGGAAGTACTTCCCTTTTCAATGGAGGAACATTCCCAAGTAGCACCTCCATAATATATTACCAAACAACGTCAAGCACATTTGCTATTGAAAACACAGAATACCTGTTATAGCGGACAGTTTGTATGCTGCTAATGAAAATGATATCTTGAATATGCTATCTTTCTGATATCTTTGACTATCCTTGGGATGTATCATCCATCACCATCATCAGCCTGTATACGTCCTACTGCAGGTTAATCTGTGCTGTGTATGCTGTGTGTGTGTGTGTGTGTGTGTGTGTGGGCACAGGCCTGCCCTCAATATACAGGGTGAAATTGATATCATTGGCATCCTTTTAAACTAAGAGTCTACCCATCAAACTGAACAACTTTTACTATGGGAGCAAACAGACCGGAGCAAAAAAAAATCAGCTGTCCCATACTAAACTGCAATGCCTACTCGACTAAAATGTATGCAATAGCAGATTATTTTTTGCTCCGATCTGCTTCCTCCAATAGTAAAAGTTGTTCAGTTTGATGGGTAGGCTCTTAGTTTAAAAGGATGCCAATGATATCAATTTCACCCTGTATATGGGCGTTAGTCCACCACGCGTACCCAATGCAGATTGTGGACTTAATATACGCATCGGAATAGACTTGATTGAATACCAGAAAAAACATCATCATACTATTATTATTACAAAAATATTTTTTATTATTGGTTTACCAGTTTACAACGAAATGGCCCAAAACAAATTGTAGGTAAATTAGAACCAAAATTACACTACGAATAATAGTTTTAAGGTTTTGCGTAGGTCGGGTAAAAACATTTCAAAAGTTTGCTAATGACAGTTTGGGTACAGGGTCAATCAAAATTTCTAGGCAACTCTCATAAAATTAGACTGCCTGACCTAGAACATACTTAATTATTAAAGTTACTTAGTCCCTAATGATATTAACTTTTCGATTGTTTTTTTAATCAACTACAATACAGTACTAGTTTTATCTCACGTATAATAGCAACTTGTGGTTTTACGTTAACGTTTACTTTTCATGATAACGCCACGTGATACACTTGAATACAGATCCTATAGTGCACATTGATATCGCCCACTTTTTGGACCTATAAAAAATCGATCGGTTGATCAGCACTTTTGTATGAGAAGTCCAAAAAAAATCGTGTTTTTTAATGTTTGCAAATGTATGCTTGAGGACAGCTCAGTGTTGTCCAAAAATGATAAAAAATAGGGATGTATTATGGTATTAAGGTACTATGCGATAGAAAAAAATACTAAAATTAAGGTACCTATATTGCCTTGTACTTATACTTCCATAATAATATCTTAGAAATAGACAGGGATTTTTTGATAATTTTTTGTTTGAAATGATTTAGTTGTTTGCGGACTGTGAAAATATTTGCGGTAAAGTTGCCTGTTCCCCAAATGCAATAAAATGAATCCGATACTTAACATAAAGGTATTACAGTATCAGAGTAGAAGCAATTGAAACGGTGGTCTCTAACTACTCTTCTGGGAGACAGTCGTGATGTAATGCGTTACAGTGGCAATATCTTACCAAGAGCTTGTAAAGTAGTGGTACGTTAGTGTTGCCAATTTACCGAAAATCCTTGGATTTTGAGATTTTTGAGTCTTTTTCTAAGTTTGAAATCGCACTTTTTTTTAATTCCAAGTAGTACCCGTGTAATCGATCACCTTATTTCGTCCCTTGTGTGTCGTAAGAGGTGACTAAGGATTATACTACATGACCATAAAGTTACCATAGTTTCAGTCCACCCCAGTAATGGATAACAGATGTGACTTGTGTATTTTAACTTTAGTTAATAAAGTATTTACCCAGCATTTGGAAATAATATTTTATAAGCAATAAACTGGAAATCAGAAAGTTTAAAAATATTCTTACTTTTTGCATAATTATCATAGGAACATATACTCACGCCTGTGTCTCATTGGGGTAGACAGACACAATTGATCGTGATCTGCTACGATACTGACATACCGCTTTTGCCTCTTCCAGAGTCATAAGTGGTTTCATACACGCTCGTCTATATCGGGTTCATTTTGATCTCCCAATTTGGTCTGCATACGTCCGTCTAGGGCGATCCCTTGCGACTTTTCCACTCACACTTGCTTTATACTGGTTGCCATCCAGCCGATTTTCCCAATGTTAAAAAACATTTCAAAATCTCGAAAACTATCAAATTCAGATTTTATTTTTCCCTGATCAGGTATAAACTTGCCTATCTCCTGTTTTCGGCTTGATCTTATGTTTTGGGACACCCTGTATATTTCATACGTTCTAAATAATATTTACAAATTTCCGAATATTTCCAGACTTAAACCCTTTAGCGACATCTGGTTTCTATAAACCTAAATGTATTTTTCTCTAGCAACACTCGCTAGCACTTTGCACTATACAGTAATTGCAGTGAGTGGCGAGTCTCAGGAAAGGATAATCAAGAAATATTAGTGTAGTGGCAGCCTGTATATCTTGGCCGTTATGTGGTGCTAAGTAATATATGGGTAGTTTGGTAGTGGTTTGCAGAAACATGTTTTAGCTGGGCATTTGTCTAAGATTGGAGAGTGGTTGTATAATAGTCTTGTTCAACTTCAAAATTTTTTATTCAAAATAATATCATATAATAGATAGCAATTCAAAATAATAGATAGCTTTTTGACGTCATTTTTTGACTCTACCACCGCGTCGGAAGGTGTTACGTTGAGAGATGATGCGGCCAGAAACTCTACAACACACATCTTTTTAACAAAACAAAATGTACAAAGTACAATTACAATACAATATTGCATTACATAGTGTAAAATTGTCAAGACCAGACATTTTGGTATTCAAATAATCATCGAGTTTATAGTAACCTTTTTTACAGAGGACTTTTTTAACATGGGACTTAATCTTTTTGTCTGGTAAGTTTAGAATATCCTCTGGTATCTAAACTATTATAAAACTGTAACAGAAAATGTGTCTGTACATTGAAGATATTTCCGAAAAAAAAAATTACGACATGGTTTTTACCTGTCCTTGATTCAAAATCACAAATTTTTTTATTTTTTGTCTGTCTGTTTGTTTGTTTGTTTATTTGTTTGTTTGTTTGTTTGTTTGGGTGTTTGTTTGTTCGAGTATCACGCAAAAACTACTGAACCGATTTTGATGAAACTTTTTTTGTTTGATAGCTTATCATCTGACTTAAAATCTGGTATACTTACTTATAATTTATGCGAACGAAGTCGCGGGTAAAAGCTCGTCTTATTATAAAAGCGTATACAGTGCCCCATGAAAGATGTGTTGACTTTACTGAGTCGAAAATGTAGGAATAATACTGTTGATTGGGTAAGGTTATTGTAAGGTAGGTTGATCGTAGTTGATCTAAGAAAGCGACGGTGGCGAGTTGCGGAAAGTATGGACGCTCAATCGTGAGGGTCCGGGTTCGAATCCGCACGGAAAATATGCATTGAATGTACTTTACTAACTTTTGTACGTAATACCGACTGCTTTCAAAAGGTAAAGGAAAACATCGGAGGAAACCTGCATACTAATAAGAAATTCTGATGCTTTTGTGTATTGTTGTACTCGTATCTGCAATGCATTGGGCACACGTGGTGAACTAACGCCCATGCTGTATGCCTATTACTACATACTGTATGGGCCATGTACCCTTTTTGAGGTAAGCATTTGCGTTGCAGTGGGACGTATACAAGGTGTAAGGGACAGCCCTGCGCAGACTGAAACAGTGAACTCAGACTGTCTATGCGTAGACACAGCTCTGAAGATTACTGGATGAGGATTGCAGGCAGAGAAATGAAGCAGCGGCGGATGTTATCGGCTTTTGAATAATAATAGCGTATAATGATATACTAAGATGTACAAAAAGTCTTAATTTTAGAAACTTTCTAATTGCTAAACGTGGTGCGCTTGTACGAGATTGAAGGGCAAGTGAAGGACGCGTTGGCTGCCTCTTCCAGCTCTCTAAACCGTCGCCCATTGGCCGATGATCACGTTATAAACCATCGTGATTGGTTCTTCATTACGTGACGTGATGCGAAGGACATCGGCTCGAGTGGTAGGGTAATCCGGTCGAATAGATGCGTATGTATAGGTATGTAGGTATACAGTTGTCTCGCCAACACAGACCATCAAACGGAAAAAGTTTCACTATTGAGCCTAATTTAGAAAACGCGAAAAAAATCAGCATTTTCATACGAAACTGCTGTACCTATCCGACTAAAGTGTATGGGACAGCAGATTTTTTTTTTTCGTTTCTTCAGGTGGGCTTCATAGTGAAAGTTATTCAGTTTGATGGTCCGTTCATCCCCTTAACTCTTTGGGGCATGGTGGTTGAATTTTTTGCCACCTTGAATTGGGATTCATTGTCAGCGATACTAGATGGCGCTGACAATGAATTTTAGTTCGGGGTGGTAGGAGAGTAAAAAAACTGTCAGCATATTAAGAAGGACCCTATAAGTATATACAGATACTGAAGAGACTGACTGATACGAGTATAACACTGATGATGATGATGGATGTGACTTAAACTACAGGGTGAAATTGATATCATTAGCATCCTTTTAAACTAAGAGTCTACCCATCGAACTGAAAAACTTTTACTATCGGAGCAAATAAAAAATCTGCTGTTCCATACTAAACTGCAATGTCGACGCGCGAGTTCGCGACTCAAATGTATGCAACAGCTGATTTTTTTTGCTCCGATTGGTTTGCTCTCATAGTAAAAGTCGTTCAGTTTGATGGGTAGACTCTTAGTTTAAAAGGATGCTATTGATATCAATTTCACCCTGTATATTATGGATAAAGGGGACCCTTTTAATTTCATATTTATTGTAACACGTCTCATTCGTTTGATTCCGCACAAAACTTTTCTCCAAAACTGCAACCTATAAACAATAAATCAGAAAAGAAACAAACACAACATTAAACCACAACTCCTAAATTACAATACGCGACAACTGCTTCTGACCATTTTAAATCATCCGCAAAACAATAGAAAACAACATAAATTCAGATGTGTTTACTGTGGCGTGCTACACAAAATCTATCAATCACAAAATCCGTTCGAGCCGGTCCGATCCCATCCTGGGTTGTTTATCCAACACTTGTTTACCCAACATCTAGTTTAGATGGGCAAACTTCATTTCGTATCCCACTGCCAATAGGGGTTTTGTTGTAGGTACGCAAATTATTATGATTGCTAGATTTAAAAATGTAGTAGGCGTATTTCTTAATCAAACGGTGTCATGAATCATTATTCTTTATTCTTTTAAGAAATATACATATTATTGGGAAAACTTGCATCAGTATACCTATCCATCTATTACATAATAATTGTAGTAAAATTGTAAACTTTGCGATTTTGTTACATTGAAGATATTTGAAAAAAAAAAAAATTTTTGGACGTTCAAGAAACTTAATGGATTATGGAATACATTTTCAAATCTGGGGACGTTCAAGAAACTGAATGGATTATGGAATACATTTTCAAATCTGGGGACGTTCAAGAAACTGAATGGATTATGGAATACATTTTCAAATCTGGGGACGTTCAAGAAACTTAATGGATTATGGAATACATTTTCAAATCTGGGGACGTTCAAGAAACTTAATGGATTATGGAATACATTTTCAAATCTTATGTCTCTGTTTTTTTGTGCTCTATCACTTAAAAACTAATACTGATTGGGATTCGGATGGGGTTTTGACAAATACAGGGTTACTTCGGAGACATTGCGCATTTTTCTTTCATGCAATCAGTATCGTTAATAGAACACAATAAAAGGAAAAAATATTTTTTTTTGTTACTTATTTTTTTCAATTTATCCATCCGAAAATAAATGTAGCGTTGCTACACTACACTCGTGAGTCAAAGTTGTAGGTAGGTGCGAGGGTAGCGCGGGGGCGACCGGCGTACGTACGCGCCCCGTCGCCTCTCTCGAGGGTGGGTCCCTGATCGCAGCCCCTCCGCAGAGTGCGCACGCGTCTTGTTTACGCTCGACTTTTAATATTTTTGTATGAGACTAAGACAGGGTAAAATAAAAAAATACGGGTCTTTTTATTTTGAATGATCTTCATATACGTAAAATTTGTGCACTTTCTCCGACGTAACCCTGTATATAGAGCTTTGTTTGAATTCACATTTAATGATCTTTATTTTATTGTAATCGGTTCATTCAATCAAAATATATTATAGTCAGTCATAGCTCATAATTATCATAATAAATTAAAACTAGATCGAATTAGAAATGAAGAGATTCATAGAATTATCAAGGTAGCTAACGTAGCCAATAGGGCCGATGCGTTCTCGATTGGCGACCGCGTATACCAGAAAGCACATTGTGGCTGGTACCCTCACGAAGGTAGACCGAGACCTGGTGAAGGTGGTGGGAACCCGTTGAATCCTTGGGGGATGCCTGTGTCCTGCAGTGGACGTTTTTCGACTGAAATTAAGGTGATCATAATGATTAAATCTTACCTGTATCAATCAAATCAAATCAAATCAAATATACTTTATTTACACCAAACACATAAATGCAGTACAGAGCAGGATACAAAAATAATTATGGTACAAATAAGGCGGTCTTATCGCTAAAAAGCGATTTCTTCCAGACAACCTTGGGGTAGAGGAAATGTTAACTTAGAATACGGGTCGGTGTTACAAAAAATTTAAAGAAAAAAAAAATTATATAAAAACAAAATACCTAACAAAAATAAATAAACATATAATTCTTATTTACATAATTAATACATATTTGTTATCATAAATACCTACCTATAATAAATATAACATATAAATATTGTATTCATGCATCGATTTAAGAGATCTTTTCGGTGGAAGAGAATGTTTAACAAAATTGCTACTATCCGAACAACAACTGAAAAGTTTCAAATTTCCAATAGTTTGATCTGTATCATCTCTACTCAAAGCTTTAATTTAGAGATGCGTCCACATTGGAAATGACTTAAAATAATCGAGAGTAAGTACACAAAGAAAAAAGAACAATAACTTACCATAATCTCTTCATTCATCTACTGAGATGTTGTATAGGAAAATAATGTGCTAGTAAGTTTTATTTATTCTAAAACTAACCGTACCGCGCACAGCTAGTGTAGTGTAGTGTACGCTCTTTGTATGTAAACTTTTACGCATTACTTGTTTATGCAAATTTTAATATCGATCTTGTTTTCGAAAAAATAGCGCATTTGCGCGCGAACAGACGAAAAATATCGTTTGCGTCGTTGGATTGAGTAATACGAATGCGATTAAAAATAAACGTTTGTTCTAAAAATTCTATCTAAACTGCTTCAATTGTTCTAACGAGAACCGTCCACAAAAAAAGAGAGAATTCCTTCTGTAAACCTTCATTTTTTAATTTTTCGATACCGACACGCAAATTTTTTTTTATAAATTTTTATGTAGAGAAAATAAAAGAAAAAAAGAAAGAAAGAAAAAAGAAAGAACATAATATACATGAAAAGATAATATACATTTAATGCTCTATTTAAAACGAATACTTCCATTGTGAACCGCTCTTAACAGTAACTTTGCTAAACTTTGAATAACGATACTATAGAAATGTCGTGAACTATGTTAACATAGTACATTTGTCTCTAAGAACAGAGTTATTCTCCTTTGCTCCCAGCCTTAAAGGTAAACAGATGTAACTTTAAGAACTTTCAGTTGCAAGGCCTATTTTGAGCAGAGTGAGAAGTGCCAGAAGTACACAGTACACGCTTTTCGAATCGACGTTATTACTAGCACAGACCCCATATATTTAGACCCACATAGCTGAGCAATTGCGTGTCTGTAAGCGAGACAATACAACCAGTCTAATAACTTTTCATATGGTAATCAATCATTTATAATCACATCAACTTTTTACCGAGCATAGGCCTTCTTTTATTTTTATCAATGTCTTTGATTGTCATAGCGATCTAGTCCCTTTTAAAGTACCCAAATCTAGCCTGGACTTGTTTAATGATGACTAGACAACGATACAGAATACATAAATATCAACCAACTCATCATACCTACACATAACTTTTAGCCCTTACGGGATCCGAACCCACAACCTTTGGCACATCATTCAGGTTCCCTACCAACTGACCTATCGAGCCATCTTTTTACTGCACCATTTCTCACGGTCCTTTGATAATTTGATCATATGCAAACCGTCACCTTCACGATGTCATTTGGTCAACGTGCTGGTGGTTTAACTACTGACCTCCTCCTTCCTTGGCCACCACAGGTACTATCGTAGTCCAACTTCTTCCACATCAACTTTGTGATCAGCTCTATCTACCATCACGTCTTTAATCTTCATCCAATTTCGACGACTAAAACTTTTAATCGGATTTAATTCTCTATTATCGTAATTTGAAGCCCTTAAATATCTTTTCTTTGACTTACGCCTCTGTGGCTATCCAGAATCGAGTTACAGTCTCGTGTAATGTTTCTAACCGCTATTGTTTTCACCAAAGAAACATCCGAAGGGATTGCTCCTTTCAAGTCCCTCAACAATGATCAATCTTCGTAACTCCAAAGTTTATAATCTGCCGTCACTTCGCCGTATTGTCCTTAAGATAGAAACTTGGCTTTGAGATTTAAGTAGATGTTGCATTTCAAGTATTGGTTTCTGTGTTATTTGAAAACTGCACTTTTTTTGGTACTATAAACTAAGGTTTCTTCATAAACTAGTTACAACTTCTGTAAAAAAAAAATTACACAAAAAACCAATACTTGAAATGCAACATGCATTTCAATTATTGGTTTGTTGTGAAATAGAAGAAATAGAAATAGAAATATATTTATTGGAATATTATATATATATATATTATTATTATTTATTTATATTATTTTATTTTTTTATTTTATTGTTTTTTTTTTAAATATATATTTGAACATAATATATATATAATTTTTTTTTGTGGTACTACAAACTAAGGTTTCTTCATAACCTAGGTACAACTTCTGTAAAAAAAATAGTTTCGACTACAAACAAAAGACAAGTATGTTTCTTTATTTGTCTCACTGCTGGTTTAAGGCTTCCTTTCTTGGATTACTCAAGATGTACGCCGGCGTCGAGGAAGTCCTTTAGAATAGAAATCGTTATTTTGGTCCTGCCCGATACCATAATTATCCTGGTTTTTTTTTTCAGAATACCTTTGATGTGCAAACACAGGTTCTTATACAGTTTTATAATAATATACCTAGACGATATCAAAGTAGTGGTCAAGAGAGAGCAGGAAGTCCGATGAAATGTTGAGGGTGACGGGTTCGCAGGACCGTAAGTAATGGTACCATAAAAAGAAGGCCTATGCGCAGCAGTTGGTTAGTGTAGACTGATTTGATTGATTGATTGATACCTAGACAGATAGATTAAAAAAGAAATCTTTCTAATAGGTAAACATTAACTTTCAAAGCCTACATCAACTAAGGCTTACGGTTATAACAAAAGTAAAGAATACAATAGGTAGGCAATACACACGACATTACATTAGAGGAGGCCGCAAAAACCCCAGGTTTATGTCCCTTGTGCGTGGGACAAAGCTGCAGCGAAACATACAAGCTGAGAGCCGGCTTTGTTGGTAAACATACGGGTCGGAAATACGTCAAGCGAGTTTTCAATACCTCTTACGATATAGTTCCATAGAATAAACGAAAATACAATGGCACGTATCGTATATGGATGAATCACAAACTGGTGGGATTAATTCACAAAAGAATCGATCGCCAGGTTCTGCAAGTCAAGAAAGAATAGACAATGCCAAAACTGTCAAAACCATCTCCAAGAGGACCCTACAACAGGAAAAAAAAACATAGGAAGACCCATGATGCGATGGAAGGATTGTGTCGAGAAAAATCGGATAGATCTAGATGAATTTGTAACATGCTCGATTTAGGGCCGGTATTTCAATCGAAACTTATCCTAGCTTAAGTTGAGAATCGATTTAAGTTGCACTTAAGTGTATTTCATACTAGTCATAAGGTTAAGTTACACTTAAAGTCTGCCTTAAGTAGCGCTTTGCTGAGTGAAGGATTTCTTTCACTTAAGCCCCAGAATAACGGAAATCTTGGTGTACAGTATTGCCACAGATAATAATCAACAGTGTATGGTATGATATAAAACATTATTTTATAGAAAGTATATCTTTAAAAGTGCGATATGATTTAAATTTATGTGATAATACATGTTTATTTATTAAATTTGTGAATGTGAACATTTTAAAAATATACTTACTCACGCGAATAATAAAATTTTAAAAGATATTGCTGTACGTAGTAAATAATGTATGTACTCTCTGGCAACATTTTGGCCTTTAGCGCAGAGATTTTGTATCTTGATACATAGTCTCTGCTTTAGCGCAGTTTTGTTTTGTTGTTGTCCTAGGAGTGAAGAAAGTGTTCTGTGTTGTGAATTGTGATTCTCTTTGGTGGTGCAGTCCGGTTTTGAACATTTCATCAATGTTATGTTTATATTTTACGTTAACCTAGGATCTACGGTTAATTCTACGATTCTGGTAAGTAGCCCCTACCTACCTAGTCTACCTACCTATAAAATAACACCACATGTTCTTTTCTCTCCTATGTTATAGGGATATAGTATAGGTAATACCTTTCAATGCTCTTTTTTGTGCTATGCTATGAGGCTAATATGACCATGCTTTGACATAGGAACATAGGTTACACAGGTACCTAGTAAAACATAAATACCAGATGCTCTTTTCTCTCTTATTTCATAGAGATATGACCCAGTAAAAAAGCTAGAAGATAACGAAGTTTTAGAAAAATGTATACTTCAATCCTTTCTTTTCCAAAATCGATCAATAATAATTATTGTGTTAAATGTATTCTTTATTTATTTCAGATCATTGATAAGAGGTCATCAAATTTTAGCGGTATGGAAATTAATAAACTAATGGATATCGTTATTATAGCAAAAGCCACATAGAAAATAAAAAAGTGATGCGACGATTTTGACCTTTGTGACATCACTTATGAGTTTTGTGATACACATTTTGTATTTTGTATTGTACTTTAGTATTCAATGGTATTAATAAAAAATATGACTTCTAAAAAATTTATTTTATTTACTGAAATACTAAAACGAATTGATACGATAGAACATTTTTTATACAAATTGCATATTGTTTTGACCGTATTCATGTCAAATTTGTACGTCAGAATGACATTCGTCAGTCATGCCACAGATTACATGAAGAAAGTTGGCGCTAGTGTCTATGTAATGTCACGACAGCGTGAACGGCAAGAACAGTGAACTACTGTTTTAGTTTTATGATGTTGTCATCTTGTCCCTAATCCAGGATTAAAATAAGGAGGACCTTAAATAAATTGAAATACACTTCTGCTTCTCAAATCTTACACTTAGCTTAAAGATGGCACCTAATTTAATGTAGGATTAAGTAGCTATTGAAATACCGGCCCTTACTTATTTATCTAGCATACACTTTTCCAAGTAGGCCTCTCTCAAGAAATGATAATTATCTCATCTTTCTTCTGAAACCGTAATAAGTCAATCAATATCTTGCTGTGTGGCAGTAAAAAGGATATAATGCTTTTTTTTTTTTTTTTTTATTAGCCTATTTCATCCCACTGCCGGGCAAAGGCCTCTCCCCTGCTCTTCCACTCGTTCCTGTTTTGGGCAATCTCTGGCCATTGGTTGTCAAATTTGTCCAGGTCATCACGCCATCTTTTCCTGGGTCGACCTGGACGCCGCCGACCGTTTTCGGGGATCCAGGGCATGATGATTTTTGCCCATCTCTCAGGATGCATCCGACAGACATGACCGGCCCACTCCCATTTAAGTTTGGCGCTTTTCTCTCCGACGTCGGCTATTTGAGTTTTGGAGCGCAACGTGGTGTTTCTAACCTACTGTGTTTCTAACCTGGTGTTTCTATCTAAAATATAATGCATATTCATATTAAATTTTCTGTGGTTGTATCAAGGTTTCTGACTACTATGAAAAGGAATAATGTGGCATGGTGGTTTATGTTGTATGATTCAAAACTCCTACTATGTAGTTTTAGGTACATAGACATACGTTAAAAAAAATTTTTATTTTTCGAAAAGGGGGTCAATCTCCACTTTAGGGCGCTCATACATTCGACCCTCCGCGACACCCGGCGCGGCGACCGCAAAGTGTCGCTCGTCTGTGAGAGCGCTTAGGCGGTCTTGATACGCTTCTCTCGCTTAGATCAGATAAGGGAATTTTATTGTAATAAAATTTCTAATTCGGTAAATTAAGAATTTGGACCCAACCATCGACACAATTACAATACACGTTGTCATAATTTTCTTGTTGGTTTCCGCTACTTTGTATCTTCTAATATTATTGACGACCCGGTTGGTGTAATGGTTACCACGCCGGACTGCCAAACCAGGGTCCTGGGTTCGAATCCCAGTTCGGTCATGGATGTTATCTATTTGTGCCGTTGTTGTATGGTTCCCATAACAAAAAACCTAGTGCTTATCATTATTATATCATTACAATGTATGTGCCTGTGAGCGTTATTTATTTATTATTATTATTTATTATTCGACGAAATACAATTCATTATATTCACAAAGCAGTATCAAGCGCAGGTGGTGTGTTCCAGCTAGAATGATACCGCAATAACACTAAAATAAAAGTAAGCTATTGCACTAGCTGCCATCTGACACTGATTTCCTTTAGTCCTGGAACTCCTGGATTTCTTAGTTCTTACAAGATAAGCTTGTCTTTGTTTGGAGTTGTTTTATCATTTTGTGTTGAAGTTTTCAATACCGTACACAGTCTAGAGATTGTTTAGTTTCAAGTTATAGACGAAATAAAGTATGAATAAATCGCAGAAATAAGTGGTTTCGGTGCTCAAAATTTTCGCAATTTTTATGCAAAATAGGCTTACGTTTGACCTTAGTCTCACCCATAGCCCCTGAAGCCTGAACCTTTTGAATGCCTAAACATTTTAGCACAAAAAATATATATTTCTTTTCATTTATAATCAAAGAAATCACAAAGGTTTAACTGTACCTTACCATACATTAACTCACGACTTTAATACCATAAGGGGTGGTCAGAAGCTTTGCTACAACCATTACAACACAGTCAAATATCTTTTTAAGCGAGTAGTTGTAGGCTCACATTTATTTAGCACATTGACTTCAGGAAGCGATGAAGTGTAAAGTGGTGAAAGGTAGTTAGGTCTTTTGCTCATACTGCATATAATAAAAAAAAAACATTTAGAATTTTTTAAATTTAAATAATTACTTATTACCATAAAACAAGTCAAGATAGAACGATATTCTGAAATAAATGTACACAGGGTCCTTCTTAATAATATACTGACACTTTTTAAGGGGATGATCAGACCATCAAACTGAACAACATTGTCTATGGCAACAACATCGAAATCCCGAAAAAAATATCAGCTGTCCCATACATTTGGCTCGAGTATGTTTGTAGTTTTGTATGAAAGAGCTGATTTGCCATAGAGAAAGTTGTTCAGTTAGATGGTCTGAATGATCAGACCATCTAACTGAACAACTTTCTCTAACTTTTTCTTTCTCTCTCTTTCACTTTCTCTCTTTCTCTCTTCTTTCTCTTTCCCCTTAAAAAAGTGTCAGCATATTAAAAAGGACCCTATATTACTTTTTTTAACCTATTTCAACCCGTTGCTGTCAAAGGTCTCTACTAAGCTTTTCCAGCCTTCCTTATCCAGTACCCTCATTTCCCATTCTGCTTCGTTGGCAATCAGGTCATCACGCCATCTTTTTCTCGGTCTGCCCCGGTCTAAATTATACAAAAAATTTCGTGCAACGTTGAAACTTCAAAGTGTACTTAATTCCAAAAAAAAAAAACAGAAATAAAAATTTTACCAAAAATTTCCTTTGAAATCAGACCTGCCAACATCCTACCATAGACTTCGCTTCAAATATCAAAGACACCGTACTCTATGAGCCAAAATGTTCCAGTACCTGACGTTTTGTTTTCAAGTGTGCTCATTAAGGTTCCGCGGTACTCCCGACTTTGAACAAAAAAACTGTGCGAGTCGGGTTTATGCTTATAGATTCCGTACAACAACACCGCCGGCGCCGGCCACATTAATAAATATCGTTTCAGAAATCCCTTTCATACAAGCGGCCGTTACTATCGGTGTACTCACACAGCACGCGTTGCAAGACGTACGAACAGGTGCACACACTCAGCCGGGGCATTAGTGGTGAAGCTCAGCCACAGATTACCCCCAATAGATACCGCATACAGGGCAGCCGACGCTCGCCACATCTATCTATGGTTTTTCACTGATATAAGCAACGCGAGTGAGTGAGCTAGAAGTAGTGCGACCTTGAAATGGCCAATCACGTTGCATCGTTTCGTGCCCCCCTTCCCGCACCTACCGCCAAAAATGGTGACTTCGGGCTTGAACAAAATTTTCATTATGCGGTATCTATTGGGGGTAATCTGTGAGCTTAGAGGTCGCGGCAGGCCAATCGTGCAGGCCGTGCGGGGGCTGGGAGGAGTGCGTCCCGGCCCGCGCTGCCTACGCGCGTACCCTAACAGCGAATTGAGTTATGGTACGCCTGCCCCCCGACGTACCCCGCACGCCGCGCGGGTATAGACCCGCTGCGACCACTGAGCTTCATCATTTATTTTATTTACTTACACTATGACCGGGGTATGTGTTCATGTGACCCCGCTCTTTCGCTGTGATGTGAATCCGAACATTTCGTTCAAAATTCCGTAAATTTTTTTTTTTTTCTCCAACTTATTAAACGTGCATTGCATTGAAAGTCTATTTTTAGTCGAAAAATTTCCTTATAGACTTCAAAGAATTTACTTAGCATGACCTTTAGAAGATATTCAACTTAAATAAATGGTGTTAAGGCAGCATCGAGCCTATTGTGCTGCCCTCAATCGTATTTTTTTTTATTTCTTAACAATTAAACAACATTTCCAAAATACAAGAATGTCACATTGTAGTCCTGATAGGCATTCAATTTATCGAAACATTACGGATTATTGTGTTTTATGCTTGTAGCTATTATCGTTAAAACCGCCAAAAGTGACCACTTCTGGCGGTTTTAAAGATAATAAAAAACATTATAAAAACAAATCCACAGTGACCCGATAAATTGGAAATCAGCAGTGACGGCGATGGTTTTTCGAAATATTGTATAATTGTTAAGAAATAAAAAAATGCGATTGGGGGCAGCACAATAGGCTCGGTGCAGGTGCAGCCTTAATATAATGGTGATGGCGAAATTGAAATGGTAGTAATTTGTTAACAAATTCAATTTATTTGCATGATATATTTTATGGCCGAATATGGAGAGTTTGAAATATGTCTGTACCATCTTATATACTTGACTGTTCTCAAACGGTGAAGGAAAACATCGTGAGGAAACCTGCATATGCTAAAGAAGAAATTCTGATGTGTACTTATGTGTAGTCCACCAATCCGCATTGGGCACGCATGGTGGACTAATGCCTATACACTCTCCCTGAGGGTAGGCCTCTGCCCTGCAGTGGGACGTTTATAGGCTGATGATGATGATAATGATGGTCTCTTATATACCCAATTTGAAGCGAATAAATGATTATGATAACTTAGTTAATTGTTTGGTGTTCTTCCAGAAAAAATTCCGGCGCATTCCAGTTTAGTAAAATGTTAGTCAGTATGAGATGATGATGATGCACTACCGAAATCTATTATTTCAATAGGTATTTTTGCTTTATATGAAAAATCCGAATTTTCACTTTAATTTGTTTTTTACTAACATAAATAATATTTTGAGCTCTAGGTCACAAGTTAAGTAACCCTTCTAGTATTTGACGATGTCTTATAAAGGAAGGTACACTTTGTACGTGTTAAATGGTACGCTACACATACATAGCTAAGGACATACATACTTAGACTTAGGTCTGTAATGGTCTGTAATTCCGTATCTCTTTTGGGGTTCAACTGCTATCATGTTACCTAAAAAAACTGCATCAACGTTAAATTGGACATAATTTTTGAAAAAAAAAGCAAATATTTTTGTCACAATTTTAGTAGGTTATTATAATATCTAAACTATTATAAAACTGTAACAGAAGTGTATCTGTACATTGAAGATATTTACAAAAAAAAGATTAATAGATTTTTAGATGTCTCTGATTCCAAATCACCAATTTTTGGATTTTTTGTCTGTCTGTTTGTTTGTTTGTTTTTTTGTTTGTTCGTTTGTTTGTTTGTTTGTTTGGGTGTTTGTTTGTTCGAGTATCACGCAAAAACTACTGAACCGATTTTGATGAAACTTTTTTTGTTTGATAACTTATCATCTGACTTAAAATCTAGTATATAATTTATGCGGACGAAGTCGCGGGTAAAAGCTCGTAATATATATAGTTATTGTAATATTTGTATCGAAACAAAAGTGTATTAAATAAATATTCATCAAGATATACTTAGCATTTGGTTTCATGGTGCGATAATTGGTTTAAAGGGACTTTTTTAGTTTTTTCATCGTAAGTAATAATAACATAATAACAATAAACCTAGCGTTTATTTTATTTCTGTGAAGGGTTATCACTCTCAACATGTCTGGTTTTAAATATGCTACTAAAATTATGAAAAAAATAATTGTATAACTAACCTACTAAAATTGTGATAAAAATATTTGCTTTTTTACATACAGAGATTTGTGATTGTGACTGACAGATGAAAACCCCGAGTGTAATAGGAAGATAAGGTTCAAGCCCATTTAATACGGATCCCTAAAAATTCATTCGTTGCGCTGAGCCGCTGACGTCCCACTCGACTGCCAACTTCAAATAAGGCTCACGTCACAACGGGGACTATTAATTCTTTTGAAAATGGACTTATGGGTAAAATATATCGTTATTTATTTTACTTTGGGCTTTTATAAGCATGCAGGATTTAAAGGAATAAAATAAAGTTTAAAATAAATGAAAACTGTTATTTATTTTCCTCCTCCGCAGATTCCCAGAACAAAATGTGATTATTACTTACGATGAAAAAACTAAAAACGTCTCTTTAAACCAATTATCGCATCATGAAACCAAATGCAAAGTATATCTTGATGAATATTTTTTTAATACACTTTTGTTTCGTTACAAATATTATTTGTAATTATGTTAAACCAAGATAATGCATTATTTGATTAAAATTAAACAATAAGTAGGAGTGTACCATGGTTTAAACAGATAAGTAGTACGACACATCAAGCTATACAAAACCAACATAAGCTGGCCGCGCGACGTTATAAGTTACTCGACCTACGCGCGGCCAGCTTATGTTAGTTTTGTATAGCTTGATGTGTCGCCGTGTGTACATAATTAGACAAAGTTGTATTACGTCATGGATTTCGGCAAAGTATTGATAACCACAGCCCGGACACTGCATACAAAAAATTTAATTTGACTAGATGACGTCAGCACATGCGAAACAAAAGAAATTGAGCCTTATGTCTTCTCCTTAGGTAACGAGTAACCAGTGCGAGGTAACCAGAGGGCGTTAGAGGGGGTGAGGTAAAAAGTTGGTGGGAGGAAGGGAGTGCCCGTAATGTATCTAGTAATACATACTCTTTCTTATACTGTGCTATAACTATACGCCATTAACTTTAGCCTGTGCTTTAGCAACAAAATAATGCAAAATTCATCGCATCGCTCGCCCACAAATTCCCTGCGGCTTTGCCCTAACAACCTTCTAATCACGCGGTTCGAGTGCGTACACTTACGAAGTGGCTTTTAAAACATCAAAGGATAGTATCCCCTTCTGTCTATCCCATAATAGGCCAGTCATTTTACGGAGTTTTGTTAGGCAGGGTAGGGAGTAATTATTAATTGGACTTTTAAACTGTAACTGGCACCATTTAGTGACAAAAATACTATCCTAAACAATATTGAAAAAATTTTTGCTACGCAACATAGAAATCAAAATTGTGTGTCCCAGAAGGCTTTTAAATTAATAATATTAATACCAATGCACTCATTTGAATTAGATTTAACTATATACATTATTTTTCATCAGTAACATAGGCTTTAAAATTAAAAAAATGAGGTATTTATTAGAAAACACGAATGTATTTTTCAAAACCTTCTAAGTAGGCAAAAATATTTACACCATGTTTGAAGTATGTATGATGGTAAAGCCTTAAATATATATGCAAAAAAAAAATTATCATCATGTTTTTTAGAACGAGATAATACGAGACGACGATAACGAGATATATTTTAAAATTGAAACTGTTGCTGACGTAATTTTTTTTTAATTTTGGTACATTCCTAAGCTCAAATTGGCTCTTCAATATTATAGCGAAAGAAAAATGCAATTAGTAATTAGTCCCGGCTCAAACCGTAAAATGACTGGGCTATAACCAAAGTCCCCCGAGCAAAATCGTATGCTTAAAACGGAAGAACGAAATTGGCTTCATTTGCGGGCATTCGTTATGTGGAGAAATCTAAAGAGAACGCGACGCGAAAATTATTTATTAGACTCGTTTCCATGTACAAGGTCCCATTAATCAAAGCATTTCAGTTCTTATGGTGTAGGAATAAGAAGGAAGTGGAAAACGTCTCAAGTGGTTTAAAGACTGTAGTTGCCGAAACGGGATTTATGGTTTCTGATACGCCATTCTCTTCAAGCTCATCTTTGTTACATTTTCTTTGAAGATTTAAAATAAAAGTAGCTTTAAGATTGCCTTGATTAAAGGTTTGAGCTTTGATCTTGATGGTTTTGTATGGTTTTATACCAAAACGCGAGAACATCGAATCTAAAACCTGAGTAAAAAAAAATAAAATAAAAAGAAAAACAAAAAAAGATAAATAAAAAAATAAATAAAAAAAATGAAACATCGATCCAAGTGGTTCAATAAGAAAATTTGTTTTAAGGAAACTGTTTCATCCTCGTACGGTTTAAGTAATCTAATTAAAATGTATTATTCCTTTCGGTCAGAGTGTCATCTTAGGGGCGGATTTCTTCTAAAATTTTCTTCTTTACAGAAAAAAAAACAAAAAAGAACTAGTAGAATGAAGCGAATCATAAAATGCATTATACAGGGTGTAACAAAACACCCTAGTAATACTTAAGGGTGTGCTTCAGACCATCAAACTGAACAACTTTCACTATGGAGCCAACATCGAAATCGCGAAAAAAATTCCGCTCTTTCATACAAAACTGCAGTACCGTCTCGACTCAAATGTATGGGACGGCAAATTTTTTTTATTTTTTCTCGATGTTGGCTCCATAGTGAAAGTTGTTCAGATTGATGGTCTGAAGCACCCACTTAAGTATTACTAGGGTGTTTTGTTACATCCTGTATAAGACATTTTCTACAGCAAATAAAAGAAAATCTGTTTTAATTTAACGGTAAATTATATTTAATGTCATATTCTTATTTTCAATATTTATAGATGATCTAACATCGACATTCAGAAATAAACTATGAACAAGAAAATCTTCTTTGAATAGGTATCATAACGTATTTGTTACATAATTTTTATTCAACTAAAAAAGTTATCTAACTTTGATATTTTTGGTTTCATTTCTAAAACTTCTTGATCGTCTAATTTTAAAGATTTGTTAGCGTAGTCTTGACGATGTAACGTAGTCAAATTTGTTTTTTGTGGTGTATGTATGATTGATGTATTCTTTGTAATCGTACCGTTGGTCAAATTATCAATTTTTTGGTTCTGATCCGAGAGTGCTGAAAAATAAACAAAAATTACTTTGATAAAATTAAAACTAAAATCAAGGTACCTACACGATAATTATTGAAACAAAACATCCTGCTACAACTATCAACTTTGTAGCAAGCAGTTGTAGCAAGGCTCACGTTTAGCAAATTGAAGGTTTCAAGATGGAATGATGAGTTGTTGATGAGTAGTTATGTCAGAAGTACAAAAACTGGCATGATCCATCAGTTGGTTTAGTAGCTACAGTCGTTCAAAGTTTCAAAAGTAAATGGTTAAGGTGATGTTAAGCGTAAGAGGTCATGAGCACCTGACAGACGAAATGCAATAGACCTCCCGTGCGTACAATCGTAACGTTGAAACGATAAATGTGGCTCGCGTCGTGGGTAAGGTTTTCGGTGACTCGGGCGGTAGATCATGAGCACAGGCGAAATGCAATTGAACCGACTCGTTACGTGGGTTTTTCAGCACTGCGGCTCATTTGTCGCCGACATACGACGTAGGTCGTCAGCAGCAAAAGTGTTAAAGGAGTGAAATAAAACTAAACAGTGTAAATTTGATGATCTTTATTGTTTTTACACAGAACTTTTTATAGTTAAGGATAGGATCTTTTATTTTACTGCAGTAAAATTTCGACTTGACTTTGTGACAAATCGGTTATAAAATATTGTTACGAGCTACGGGTTCCGGGATTGGAGTGAAACGCTAAGTCCAATTTTACAGAGTTTATTTGGGATACACTTACAAACGGTCCACCTCGCAGAGGTTCCCCTAAACGGTTCACTTCACCGGGTCCTCCTCGCAGGGATTCCCCGTGCACCACTTACTGTCACTGTTCACAGTCCACTACGTCACTACTGTGACGACACGACACGCGTCACGCTATGACGTCACGACGTACGACACTATGACGTCACGCACTACACTGACACTATGACGTCACGAACTACACCGACACTATGACGTCACGCACTACACTGACACTAGTCTACTCACTGTTCCACTCTTAGCACTTTTCTCTTCACTAGTACTTTTCCACTTTTACTTTTCTTCCTTTTGTTTCGCACTGTTCACTGTTTAACCAAGGACTGCCTGTGACCGTGAACTCGCCGCTTTTTATACCCCGCAGAATCTTCGGGAATTCCCTTTTTCGATCTTCTTTTCTTTACTCGATTGTTTTCCTCCAGATAGTTCTAACCCCGCCTTCTTTTCTCGAAACCGATCGAAGACACGCCCACTTTTCTGGTTCTTTTCAAATATCCGTAATTTCGCCTCCTTTCTCGAAGTTCCTAGACACGTTCACCTATTGTCCCTTTTTAAATATTCCTTCTCTCTCTCCCTTCTAGAACATTTCTAAAAACACAAAAATCTAGAAATATTTTTGGCGCGGATCGGATTCGAACCGTCACCCCCCAGCATGGGAGGCGGAACCTTAGACCGTAAGACCACGGCGGTTGTTAATGAGCCGGCCGAATTTTCGAATGCCTTCTTTACGTTTGACATTTGACAGCGGCCGTGACACTATACTTATCAAGGTTTTTTTAATGGTACCTACTTTATGGGTCTTTTAACAGTAGTTTGTATTTTATTAAGTTTAGATTTTCTTGATTGAGAAACCGTGATGAGAACGCCACTGAACGGTAAAATTATCTTAACCTATGCCAGTCCCATTGTGGTTTAATCAACACTAAGTAACTCTGATATAAGATGTATCTGATACAATAAAATTAAGAAATCTAAAATAAAAATGAATGTAAATGAACAGAAACAAGAGGTTTATTTCTACAATTTACAAAAATTAATGCTTTCAGTAAATATTTCTTCCAGACAAGCTTGAAAAACATGATTTAAAAATGTATTACTATTACCATAGAGTAGGTAAATAAATTATACACAACAGAGGGTCAATGCCCATACCTACTAAGAAAGTTGCCACCTTCTTATATGCAACCTCGCGCAAGTACAGCGCCGGTGGTGAGTAACCGGTACTAAAGCAATGTTAAATTACGTTAAAATAAGTATTAAACACATTTGTTATTAACAAATGTGAACATTTTTGGAAATTAATCTATATAATAATAGTGATCTAATACCGTTTAATTAATATTTATTTCTCGTTCAGACCAGTACCGACATCTGTTTGCGCCAAGACTATACTAAATCTAAAATGTATGGAACTGTCCAGACATGCTATTACTAATATTATAAAACTGAAACAAGAGACTTTAGTCTCAAGGTTTTATTATTTGTCGTCGTCATCATCATCATCATCGTCGTCTTCGTCACTGTCTTGCAAGTTAGGAGAATCTGTAAAAATAACAAAAGTAGCATTATGGCGGCAGCAGAGGGGTCAATTTTATACAAAACTTTGACGCACAACACGCGTAGACGGTATTAATATAAGTAACTTTGTATAATTGTGGAAAAATAGTTTAGAAAATCTAGTTGTCGCGTATCAAATAAAATTTGCAATTTATAATATAATTACGAAAATATAAAGCTGCCGAGCCGAGTAGGCAACTAGGCATTGCATTTTAGTATGGAACAGCTGATTTTATTTTTGCTCCGATTGGTTTGCTCCCATAGTAAAAGTTGTTCATTTTGATGGGTAGACTCTTAGTTTAAAAGGATGCTAATGATATCAATTTCACCCTGTAGTTATGGAACTCATGTCGATTTGTTTCTCATAATCTCTAGATTATAGTTATTGACATAATCTCTAGATTATAGTTCTAAACGGAGTGTCGCGTAATCGCAGTTGGTGCACATCTTATATGTTGGTTTTTCCTTTTAACATGTTCCTATACACGTAAATTATTGCTTTACATGTACTGTTTTAATAGGAAAAAAGAATTTTAGCAAAAAAAGTCAAGACGGTGCATTTTTTATATTTACTTCTACACTATTATAAAACTGTAACAGAAGTGTGTCTGTACATTGAAGATATTTACAAAAAAAGATTACGATATGGTTTTTAGGTGTCCCCGATTCCAAATCAATTTTTTTTGGACTTTTTGTCCGTCGTTTGTTTGTTTGTGTGTTTGTTTGTTCGAGTATCACGCAAAAACTACTGAACCGATTTTGATGAAACTTTTTTTGTTTGATAGCTTATGATCTGACTTAAAATCTGGTATACAATTTATGCGGACGAAGTCGCGGGTAAAAGCTCGTATTTCATAATTCCGTTTGTATTTTTACCAAATTTTTCGTCCGATTACTATGGTAAATCAAATTATGTTTTCATAGAGTGTAACACCATCAATAAAGTAACCTTTTGTGGGCCTACAATAAATGGACTCCTTTGAATGACAATTTAAAACGGTCCTACTGAAAAAAGAGCGATGTTAGAAGCAAAATGAACAGAAGTGTGTATGAAAAAATTTATGTTTGTAGAAGAACCCAAATGGCACATGTAGCATTATAAGAGACCACTTTTGGTGTAACTCGGAACTTGTTGCATTAATTAACACTTAATAGGGTTCAACTGAGAACTTAGAGCTGCTTATTACGCTTTAGTCTTTATAATAGCATTATAAGAGCAGGAACAGATACTATTGTAACGGGATCAGAGTTAGAGCAGCTGTCAAAAATGCCTTCTTACAGCCTATATCGCATTGGTTGCTTAAGAGCATTATAGGGGCAGTAAAATATGATTATTGCTGTATAAAGGTGTAGAATTATACCACTGTAATGCTAGCATCTTAAAAGAGTCAATGAGAACTACTGTACAGCCAATAGAGTTAAAGTGGTGTACACGTAGAGTGATTTAACGCTTAAAGTTCTATATTGGTTCACCTCAACTCTGTTATTCAGCCTCTTTTTCAAAGCTGCTTAAAGGTGTTATATTAGCACTCGTGAACACCATAGGTATTCCGAGATACCCTTGTAACTCAGAAATACAGCATTTGGTAGTAAAGTGGTGTACACGTAGAGTGATTTAACGCTTAAAGTTCTATATTGGTTCACCTCAACTCTGTTATTCAGCCTCTTTTTCAAAGCTGCTTAAAGGTGTTATATTAGCACTCGTGAACACCATAGGTATTCCGAGATACCCTTGTAACTCAGAAATACAGAATTTGGTAGTAAAGTGGTGTACACGTAGAGTGATTTAACGCTTAAAGTTCTATATTGGTTCACCTCAACTCTGTAATTAAGCCTCTTTTTCAAAGCTGCTTAAAGGTGTGATATTAGCACTCGTGAACACCAAAGGTATTCCGAGATACTCTTGTAACTCAGAAATACAGCATTTGGCAGTAAAGTGGTGTACACGTAGAGTGATTTAACGCTTAAGGTTCTATATTGGTTCACCTCAACTCTGTTATTAGCCTCTTTTTCAAAGCTGCTTAAAGGTGTTATATTAGCACTCGTGAACACCAAAGGTATTCCAAGATACTCTTTTAACTCAGAAATACAGCATTTGGCAGTAAAATGGCTACAGAAAATACCACTATATTGCTTTAGTCTGCATAATGGCGTTTAAGTAGTTCACATGAATGGCTTAAGCGTTGATGTGAACCATAATAACACTAATATAAGCCGACAGGCTGCATATTGGTTCGTTATAGAGGAACCGGTGTGTACTCTTGTACAGCCATAGTCGTTAATTCAGGATTATAAGAGTTCACATAGGTTTCTTAAGAAAGCGCCATTTTGTTATAACTTTATAACCTAAACCATATGATAAATAAAATTATGGTGTTGTTTATGTTTTACTAATGATTTCTGCTTTTATTTACACGTAAAACACATATTTATTATAATATAAAATAAAACTTTGTATGATTAAATGTAAATCAGACACAAAAAATGTACACATATATTTTGACGTGTAATTATTTTCACAATATTTCTAATTAAAAACGAAATATTTCCGAGGCGCGTAAAAAATTTGCTATAAAACCATATAAACATTCACAATGAACTTGCATTCCCAAATGTTTTCACAGGCTAATATTATAACAGTGTACTTAACTAGTTTATCACAAATTCTCAATAAAACTTCACTTCACGCCATTAATAACCAACACTCACGGAATTTATTTAAAGAATTTAACTCTACTAATAAAATAAATTCAGGTTTTTATGTACACACTCTGCTGATGCTAGAAGTATAATGTAGAACCTCAAGCGTTATTTAAGTATAGCAGTAACCCCAATATAATGGCTTAGTCTGTATAACAGGACACTTGTACTCTGTTAAGCAGCTGATATAATGCCTTGTGGCCCATTATAATTCCAATATAAAACCTTAGGCTGTATAACTTGTGCCCAAATAAGAGTTATATCGGTGTTAACAGCGCTGTTAACACCATTGTAACACCATCTTATACAGCCTTTAGTTTCCGTGTACACCAAAAGTGGTCTCTTATAATGCTACATGTGCCATTTGGGAAGTAATGAGAAAGGTGTATCAGAACACGCACAGTAGTGTACCTTTCAAGGAAACAGGCGTTATGTTATGTATGTATGTAGGTTATTAATAAAAGCGCACTAAAAAACTTACCACTGTCATTAGGTTCCACAGCAGCATCACCAGCAGTGAGCGCTGAGCGCTTTTTGTCTTGTATTAATTTTATACTAATTGTTATAATTCTAGTGCCTATTTACTTCCCTCCAACTTCCCTCGGACTATATTATGTACACAGCCAAACTTGTTTGTGTATGGGTACTCTATGGAAGTATTATTATCATACTAACAACAGAAAATAGCACTTTTATTTTTAATGTCCTTCTGACTGCGGCCTCGATTAGCAGGCAGATTGACCCCGGAGACCAGGTCCACTAGGTTCCAGGGGTACGCATCGGAACTTCGCTCCTACGCGTAGCTCGGCCTTCGGCCTCGCGCACGGGGGAAGGGATTTGCAGCTAACAGTATTGTACAACATAGTAAGAAATGTAACAAAGTTTTTTTTTCGATAGTGTAATTTTCATTAAAATAAAATCGTTTTACTCAAATCTTTTTTTTCTTATTTTATTTTTAACTTATTAGTTTCTCAGTCAAAGTACAAAACTGAACACGTTCATCTAAACAAATTAAATTGGACTAAATACGAGTGATCTGCCACAATTGATTCTGAAAATCCCTTGACTACCTTCCGTCTCCATCATCAGACCCTCAATCTTACCGGGACTAAAACGTATTATCGAAACAAATAAAACGTTACCAAACACGAGTGCTTTGCTACAATTCTTTGTAAAAATCCCTTGACAACCTTCCATCTCCATCATCAGATCCTCAATCTTACCGGGACTAAAAAGTTTTTAAAATAAATTAAATAAGATCTAACACGAGTGTTCTGGTTCCATTAGTTGAGACCTCTTGACCTCCTTCCGTCTCCATCATTGGAACCTCAATCTTTCCGAAACCATAAAGTTCACATCGAAACAAGTTAAATGAGTCCAAACACGAATGACCTGCTACAATTCATTCAGACAATCCCTTGACCACCTTCCATCTCCATCATCAGACCCTCACTATTACCGGTACCATACAGTTCTCTTCGACATTAACAATTGCAATGAGACTAAACACGAGCGTTTTGCTATATTGAGGAGATCCCTGGAATACCTTCCGTCTCCATCATCAGGTCCTCGATGTAGCTAGAAATATAACGTTCTTATCGAGATGAGTTAAATGATCTTAAGCACAAGTGCTCTGCTGTAATCTATTAAGGGGACCCCTGGACTACCTTCCATTCCATCTCCATCATCAGGTACTCGATGTAGCTAGAAATATAAAGATCTCATCGAGATGAGTTAAATGAGCTAAAACACAAGTGTTCTGCTGTAACCCATTGAGGAGATCCCTCGATCACCTTCCGTCTCCATCATCAGGTCCTTGATGTAGCTAGAAATATAACGTTCTTATCGAGATGAGTTAAATGAGCTCAAACACAAGTGCTCTGCTATAATCTCTTTAGGAGATCCCTCTACTACCTTCCATCTCCATCATCAGGTACTCGATGTAGCTAGAAATATAAATATCTCATCGAGATGAGTTAAATGAGCTCAAACACAAGGGCTCTGCTGTAATCCATTGAGGAGATCACTCGACCAACTTCCGCCTCGATCATCAGGTCCTCGATGTAGCTATAAATATAAAGATCTCATCGAGATGAATTAAATGAGCTCAAACTCAAGTGTTCTGCTGTAATCCTTTAAGGAGATCCCTCGCCCACCTTTCGTCTTCATTATCAGATCACCTCCATGTTACCATAATATTATATCGTTACGGAACTATACAGTGTGTAAAGTTTCAATTTAATCGGTTGATAGAAAATGGGTGAAAATTCGATTATAAGAATCCGTTGTTTGTTAGTTAATTAGTTAGACCGGTTCGAAGTTAAATAAAATCGTTTAATAAAAAGTATACAATTTAGCTTGACATAGGCAATACATCTATTGACATAGATATGTATACTAATTATCTAATAAGTATAATTATGTATACCTGTATATACTCATAGGCTGAAAAATATGTTAAAAATTGTCTAACCCTAAAACAGAAGTAGAAGCTATGGTAGAAGTGTTACAATAAGTTACTTACATGATCTTCTTATAACAACTTTATTCATAACATCACTGAATTCTCTAAAAATTACATCAACCAACGTTTTATTTCCATACCAAACGTCCATAGCACTATTAGCTACCCATTTAGATGGTCTATAATCTCTAGTCTCTTTAATTATTCTGTCGTCTTTAATATTAGGCGTTCTTGTCTCACCGTTATAAATAAAGAAAAGGATGAAAAATGAACAAGCAATGGTTATGTCCATTTTGGTTGTATACTTTCATGGAAGTGACTTCTTGGTTGAAGTTGTAATAGGTTATGGTTCATGATTTTACAGGAAATTTATTCACAACACAGGTAGACCCTATTGTTCTTTTGAATGTTTAAGTAGTTGTGTCCGTGCAGTTGATTATTTCCAGTAAATATAAGGTTTTAGTTTTCCGTTGTACCACAGAATATAAATTCTACCAGAAAAACAGATTCAAACAAATTCGTGGCGGCCAGTACACCCTTACATGCGCAACTATGTTTCTACCAAAATGCCGCTCATTCTCGTACTAAGAGAGTTCATGTATATGCCGCACGCTGCGCACCGGCCGCCGCGAGCTTGTATGAAGCTGCTTTTCTCGTAGGATCTATTTGGTGGTAGTATTCGTGAACTGGATTGGTGAATATTCCACCGGCAAGAGGATTTATGATGATTACAAGCGATTTGCGCCAAAATTATTTTGATCAAATATTGTTTTAATTTTAAACTCTGGGCCAAAGGCAGGAAAAGATGGCTCGTCATGACATCTTTCAGGTTTTAGTCTAACTTCAGAGAAAAATTTCAATTGTGCGTGAGCATTCTATAGGTATAGAAACAGAAGCAAATATCTTGATTAGGTAATTAAGAACTTAAAATGTATTTATTACAAAAATAAAATAATACACACTTAAACTTACGACTATTATCCCATCCCATATCTGAAGCTTAAATATGCGAAAATCTTACATAATTATCATTCAGAATATTTAAGATGGAATTATTGATATAAATAAATAAATAAATAAAGAACGCTCACAGGCACATACATTGTAATGATCCCAAGCAAGCACGATAGGCTTTTTATTATGGAAACCATTTTCCTTCAAACCAAATAAACATGACCAGAATGACGAAATACTGAGCGTGTAACCTCCCTCTTACAGAACGAAAGCTTCATAATTATATGCGGCCGCTGTTGGCGTACTAACACATAGCGTGCGTTAGAGGACGTGCGAACAGTTGCACACATACCACGGCTGAAGGACTGTTGCTTGTATAAGCTTTCGTTCTGTCGGGATATTTATTCATGGCGGTGCAGGAATCTTTATCTTCGTCATCATTATTTAAGAATTACGCTCTTATAGGTGGAGTATTCGCCAATCCAGTCTCTTTTCCGCCAGTTCCTTGAGTTCCTGGAGTGCAATTCATTAAGCGTCACATCGCTGTCAAAAACATCGACGAGTTCATGAAACATCCTTCTTGCATCCTTCAGATCGTCGAAGTTTTTATACAGACCAAGTGTGCTAGTTTGTATGGACCAAGTGTGGTAGTTGTGTGCTTCAACTTAAAGCGCTTTGGGCCTTTAGCGACTCCATTTGTATTTCATATCTGTTTATGCAGCAGTTTTATATTGATGGTACGGAGCGACTGGAGTATTCGCCAGTCGTTCCCATACCACCATACCGCTAGGTCAAATGTAACTCAGAATAAGTGCACTTCAATAAATATCAAGAAGTCTTTTCTTTCATCCCACGCATCTACATCCGTCACCCCCACAGGCCTATCCATTAATTTCACTTTGATCTAAGGATACGATACGACATCAACCATTTCTTTCACCTATGCCACATAACTCTGTCAAGGTATTGGTCTGCCTGTATTTCCCAACCAATCGGCGGAATAAAAATAAAATCTGTTTAATTTCGTGTTAAAAATCAAAAGATCTGTGTTATCAGGATTCAGGAAGGCCATTATTAGCAGATAGTCAATATGTGAGCGATAGTATCGGATTCACATCCTGAGAAGTTAAGCTTCGAAAATAATGGATGTGGTATAGATTGAGTAAACCTACAGACCTATAATAACGAGAACGTTAAAAAACATCTACTTATCTTGTCTTATTATAGACGGAGATCCGACCGTAAAATTATGCACCTATTCCTTAGGCGAACGAAATGTAATTCTAGTGTATGTTTATACAGGCCGCCAAGTTGCCCAAAAAAATCTTGACGCAAGTGCCTTTTCCATTATAATTTTTGGTATAACTTTTTCCACGTGTTTGTTAGGGAAGTGAATGAGGTGTCATCAGAAGGAGACTGGTCTAAAGTACTTTAAAAACTAGGGTTGCCACCTCTCAATCTGCCGCAAGACTAGGGTTGCCAGATTCAAAAATGACATATTTGGACCTGGCAACCCTATAGTTGCGGCAGATTGAGAGGTGGCAACCCTAGTTTTTAAAGTACTTTAGACCAGTCTCCTTCCGATGGCACCTCATTCACTTCCCTAAAAAGCACGTGGAAAAAGTTATACCAAAAATTTTAATGGAAAAGGCACTTGCGGCAAGATTTTTTTTAGGCAACTTGGCGGCGTTGAATTAACCCCTGTATAAACATACACTAGAATTACATTTCGTTCGCCTAAGGAATAGGTGCATAATTTTAAGGTCGGATCTCGGACTATTAATAGGCATTATGAGATTCCATGATACCTATAATAATAAGAACGATAAAAAATCATGCAACAAAACATCATACCTTGGAAAAGATTCTACAAGATTTCGAATTGATCTCTCGTTATAAATAGGAGTCATGAGATCCCATGATACCTATTATAATAACGAGAACGGTAAAAAAATCTACTTACCTTGGAAACGATTCTACAAGATTACGAATTGATATCGTAGTGAAAATAATATTATAGATTTTGAAACCTCAAAACCTTAGATAAATGATTGGTCTTCGCTGAACGACTCAATCGTCGGATACAAAATTATAATTTTTAAATTATCTCAAACTCAAAAAAAATTACGATCTGCTAGTAAAATTGTAGATGTTCTGAATATAAATCAAATCAGTTAATTTAAATCAAGACCTTCATTGCGGAGGTAGGCCGTCGACTGAGGGAGCGTAATTGTGACCCCCGTTCCGGGTCGTTTCTGGTGCAGAGGCTAGCCTTAGCTATTCAACGTGGCAACGCTGCAAGCATTATGGGCTCCTTTGCGCCAGGTTCGACAAGGGGCGGGTTATTTGACTGAGCATGTATTTCATTGTTCTGACGAAGCTTGTTGCTGATTTTTGACTGTTTTTATATCTTTGTATTTGACGACGCTTGTGCTGACTGCTTTATTTTTGTGATTTATCTTAATGCTTTTTTGAATAAATTGATATAATTTAAATCAAACACATTTTTATATCAGCTAAAACGATAATAGCAGACAAAATAACATTTCGTACATCCTGTACTGTGATCGCAACAGGAATACAACAGCATTTTGCTCGATCCCATTTTTCAGACATCATATTTCTTCCATTATTCAATACGTTATCCCAATGCAGCTAAGTAAGATGTTCTTTCAGATGTAAGGGGAGCCAAATGGGTTCACTTCTCTCTTTTTGTTGTGGCTTGTATTAAATTTATTCATTTGTTTTTGTGAGTTTGTTTTAGTATTCAAACTTTTACTTTGTTTTCTCCAATTTTATGGCCATTATAGGCATTTTAAATGGGTTTTGGAAAAAGAAAACGATATTTAAAAAAAATGCGAAGGTAGATTTGAAAATAAATTACTTTTTCACCTCACAAGCTCGGAAAGATTCTGTCTGTCATTCGAAATCTGAGTGCAAAAGTGCATTTTATCCGCTAGCGTGGAAAGAGTTTTTAAAATTCGAATCTTTCTATTCAATAAAGAAAAACCAGGTCTACACAATACCAAACAGTACAAAAACATGTATAGTCATTCCTTACAGTCGCACACAGATTGCCATAAGAGAGACAGAGCTAGATTAGACGTAAATCTGTTACGTCTGTTAAACAAATGTCACCACTTTTAAGGCAAATTCAAGCAAAATTCGTTCTTAACGTAAGGAAATAGCTGAGTCTTCCATCTGGAGGTCTGGTGACAAAATGTTTCAAGACGGTATCTGTTTACTATTGACATTTCACTTATTCTAATGGGCGGTTGTCATAAGTGTGAACGGATGTCAAGTAGCGTTTCTATGTCTTGCTTTATATTATTTATCTACCCCTATATTTTATCTTTGAGAAAAACAGCCTAAACAAGTTTTTTTTCATGCCATTTTCGTGCTGGCCAGTGCGATTATTCTAAAAATGAGGTTAGTGCATTGAAATTTTCCTCGCTGTAGTGAGGTGAAAAGTTGTGTGTTGCGCTCGGCAGCAAAGTTAATCTGCGTCTCGTACATTTGAAACCTTCGCGACGCTCAGGATTCTATATTTGAAATTATATTATACTCGCTTCGCTCGTGGTTCAATCCTAGAATCCTTCGCTTGCTCAGGTTTCAATACAAGTACTCGCGCCAAAAAGCAACTTTGCAGCCTTGCATAACAAATAACTATTATGGTGTATAGTAATATCTAATTAGTATAGTTGTTAGTACCTTCTTTCTGGTACTCGTTTAGTTCGTATCACACACGAAGTTTGCCTTGTCAGTAATAATGAATTATCTCTGTTTCGAGTCTACTGAAAGTAATCTCTTCAAACATAAGCTTGCATTTTGTACATGTCTTCCCAATTCGATAATTATGTAATCAGTGTGTACAATAAAGCGTAAAAATTAATAAATAAATGTCTATGGTTATGAACAAGTCAATCGATCGATATTTTTAGAAACAAGTTTTCGATTAGGAAATGAATGCGAAACTTTTTAGTTTATAGCATTTTACTACTGAAAATAATTATACAGGGTGTAAGTGACAGCATAGCAAATACTGAAACGGTGAACTCAGACCATCAACTTTTACTATGGAGCATACTCGTACCTCAGGAAACGCGAAAACAAATCAGCTGTCCCATACAAAATTGCGTACCTACCCGACTTAAATGTATGGGACAGCTGATTTTTTTCGCATTTCCTGAGGTACGCTACATAGTAAAAGTTGTTCAGTTTGATGGTCTGAGTTCACCGTTTCAGAATTTGCTAGGCTGTCACTTACACCCAGTATAGGGTTCTTCTTAATAAATGCTGACACTTTTTTAAGGGGATGGTCTGACCGCCAAACTGAAAAAAAAATTCTATGGCACCAATATCGAAATCGCGATATAAAAATCAGCTGTTCCATACAAAACTGCAAACCTGCTCGAGCAACATTGTATGGGACAACAGACATTTTTTTTGTTATTTTGATGTTGGTGCCATAAAGAAAGTTGTTCAGTTTGATGGTTTGATCTACCCCTTAAGGCTATTGTTACCGTTGGCGCGCTCCATACAAACGTAGTATGGTGATATTTTCAATACTATCTAATTAAAGTCAATGAAATTTTTCAAAAACAATCAAGTAACTAATCTCTATGTCGGTATGAAGTCAGATTTTCGTTAAAATATACAGTTTCAATGCTAGGATTAATTTAAGATTTGTATGGAAATATTTGTAGCACTGTAACTTTAAAACTATAAATTTTATCGAAAATCTGACTTCATACCGACATAGAAATTAGTTACTAGATTGTTTTTGAAAAATTTCATTGACTTTAATTGGATAGTATTGAAAATATCACCATACTACGTTTGTATGGAGCGCGCCAACGGTAGAATAGCCTTAAAAAGTGTCAGCATAATATTAAGAAGGACCCTGTATACCTTCTTTCACTTATGAAGATGAGTTATTATAGTGACTCATACTTTACTACATGCATTATTAGTATTAGTCTGGTCTTGACAATTTTACACTATGTAATGCAATATTGTATTTTAATTGTACTTTGTACATTTTGTTTTGTTTAAAAAATGTGTGTTGTAGAGTTTCTGGCCGCATCTTCTCTCAACGGAACACCTTCCGATGCGGTGGTAGAGTCAAAAAATGACGTCAAAAAGCTATCTATATGATATTATTTTGAATAAAATTTTTTTTTTGAAGTAGAACTGTGAACTTGTTATCAAAATTTTTCAAGCCACAGACAGACAGAGGTTGACTTAGTATTACGAATGCTGCCATTTATCGATTTTATTTGGTACCAACGCTAAATACGCTGGAAAAACTCTTTTCACTAGTGTCTTTCTAGCAACCAAAGAGTACTATAATTACTACTTGTAACGTTTGATTTTTTCATTAACAATGTAGGAAACTATTTTACAAAATTATAGGCGAGTCGAAATAAAACATCATTTTGTAAGAAACTATTTTTGTTTAATGTAGGTAATGAAATGTTCTTCATTTTTTATTGGGTGGCGGCAGGGTCGTTACTGAAAATAACAGAATATTAATTAACATTTGTCGTTCTCAAGGTGACATTGTAAAATTACATTAGTTTAATTAAAGAACGTACTTATGCTCTGGCAATAGTACATTACTGCAGAGGCCAGCAACAGAGGCATTGATGGACGAACGTGTAAATGTGGGCCGAGGCGAAGCCGAGGCACACATACGTAAGTCCATCAATGCCTAGTTGTGGCCAAGGCTTGTATAGTACTTTTCTCAAACAATGCGCGGAAATTAAAACAGTAAATTTTCTCAAATAATTCGCGGAAATTAAAACTCTTTTCAAAATCAATGACGAACAAAGAACAACAATTTGTTTTTTTTTCAATAAACAGCTTTAAAAAAAAAAAACATTCAAAATTTTGCAATCCAGTTCGAAATTTAAATAAAACCTTTGATGAGTTACCTCCTTGGTCGCCATGTTTCAGAATAAAAGATCGTTCCATTTTTAAATTACACGACAGATATGAGTTTACTATGTAATTTATTTGGCCGCTAAACACGACAGATATGGATTTTCATACAACATTGCCGGCCACTGCGCGCATGTATTTGGCCAGTACAGCAATTTCGATTTATCTCGAAGAAGGTTGTCAAAATAATGCTCACATTTCCAAGCATGTTTGAGAAAATAAATGTTTTCTACTTTACTTTACTATCATGTACGTTCAAGATAATCTTCCATTAAATCTCATGCTGTCACTTTTTGTTTTGTTGACATAACAAAAGCTTATCTCTAATAAACTAAATAAGTGCAACTGTGGCAGTAGGTATAACTGGTAAATTTTGTTTACTGATCTAATTATCTTTAAACTTATCCAGAAACATTCTGTTAATTGTTTTCTATTCTTGTATTTTTGTTTTACTTGTTAAAAAAATTACATACTTTTCATTTAAAACCGAAAAAAAATTATATACCTACAATATAAAACACAAAACAACTACTTTAATAAAAATCCAAGTGATCTAAGTCTTCTGTAGGATGGATGTATTGTCTGAGGATGGATGACAGTATACGAATTGCAGATTTAACTGTACTTGCACCACATCAATAGCTACTTTTTGTCTCTCACGTTAGCCATACAGATAAAAGCGATGGCATCATAATATTTAAAAACATGTTTAATCATCGTGATGCAAGTCGTCTTTCTAATCAATCTATACTAGGAAGCTGGAAATAGGTAACCTTGGAGTACAGACCTTACAAGCGGTGAAAAATGAAAATACTCCTTGGCGGTCAATAATGTTCGACCTTTTTCTTACGTTTTCATATTCATCTCTGATTTGTCCCTTTCTAATCCAACGACGAAAATTGAAAAAAAAAAGAGTTTTTATTAAATGTTTGTTCTAATAGAAAGGGACAAAACTAAAGTTTGAAACATCGACGTACGAAAAAGGTTGAACATTACCGACCACCATGGCCAATTTTCGTGTTTTCATGCTTGTAAGGAGGATTGGTATCCTTTATCATCCTTTATATCCATGATCTATTTACACATCATTCTAGTCTAGAATGATAAATGTGTAATTTAATTTTTCATGCTAACCGGATTCTTTTCAGACAAGATTCACAACATTTCCTGCATCAATTTTGTCCAATATTGACTCGTATGTCTATAAAATAAACTCACCTTTCGCTTCCACGATCTTGTCGATGGCTTTAGATCCAACGTTCCACAATTCCCTTGCTATCAGCCCCATTACGGTTTTGTTTGAGTAAATAAAATCCATTGCTTTTCCGACCAAAACGTCTGAAGTACTAAATGCGTCGTTCTCTATTTTCTGATACTGCTTTTTTAATTCATCGCGAGTTTTGTAGGAGTTTGTTCTATGAACGTATATGATAAGAATTGATACTGCTGACATGTATATGAATGTCCGAGGTAGCATTGTTAATGCGGACACAGTTGATCCAGTTATGATAGCTTTGTGTTTTGTTCTGGATTCTTGGAACAGAGTAAGGTTTAGAGTAGACTGGCTTAAAAATAACGAAGTTAACATTTTTGAAGTTTTTCTTTTGGCGCGTTTCGAGAACCGGACCTAAGGCTGCCTGTCCACTGATACCAGCTGGCTGGACGAGCTGTGTAGCTGTGTAAATATTAACCAATCAGGAACTCGGCCGAGATCGGCCGAGATCGGCCGGGCTCCTGATTGGTTAATATTTACACAGCTACACAGCTCGCTCAGCCAGCTCGCATCTGTGGACAGGCAGCCTTAGTGTATTTTCAGCATAAGTGACAGGAGTCGTGTGCCGCAATGCACACAGTGAACTTTGTTTTTAGTGTTCTATGCAGTGACAAGTTCGAATAAATGTTCTATCATAATATATAGTTCGAGACATACAATCATGGATAGTTTATATTTACTTTTCGTCTCCATCATCAGGCGAGCTCATAAGTTCTATAATTTTGCATACCTGATTGTAATCTTCACTAGACGGCCTTTGTAAAAAATCTCATTATATTTCCTTATCTTTTTATTTATAAGCTCTTTATTTGTAAGATTTGTACGATTGTAATAAATAGTTGAATCTCTGAACTCTACATTTTTTTCACGCAAAAATTACTGAATTGATTTTGATTCAACTTTTACTGTTCGAAGTAGCTTATCGTTGAACTAAAAATCTGCTGTAAATTTTTTTCCAGAATAATTTATGGTGATAAAACCATATCAACAGTTTTTGATTTATTGTAGACACGATCTTATAAATTATGACTTCAGTGAAACCCGTCTCTTCCTTGAGTTCTACATTCTGTTTCTTGGAAATGTGTAACTTTTATAATTTTCCTCTGTAGATACAAAAGCATAATATGCTATACATAATAAATCCTTTATTGTTTTCAAAAAGATACAAGTTATACATTTTCTTTATTTCTCATTCTTTCTTTTCATGCCTACGAAATTTAGTTACCTGTGTTTCTTGATTAGATTTAAAACTTAGTGAATTATCTGAACTACCTATGTATTTAATTACAAGCCATCTGGGGATTTGTATTGTTTATTTTATTCTTATTATGGAACACAACTCGTCACCATTCTCCTCGATAGATTGACCTTATTTTTATACCCATCACCAAGACACCTCGAAGAAAATCGACCAAGTTCGATAAAGTTATAGCATAGTAAAAAGAAAATCTCACCATAAAGCACTTTAGAAGCACAAAACCACTTTATCTTTGTCGTAAACATCAAACTAAAAGTTTATGCAAAATTTTTATGTCATAGCCAAACTAGAGAATTTTCACGACAATATTTATGAAATTCCTTTTTTAAATGTTCCCACAATTTCTGGGAAAGGCAAAATAGAATGTTCCCATGTTCCCTGGACGAATTTGGAGATGCCATCCCTTGGGTTCTGGGTTACGTGACAAGTACGAAAATACTTATGTTGCGAGGTATTCGATGAATTTTTGTACTTTGTTTTGGAAGTTGTTAGAGAAGGGTATAATATGTCTTAAAATAACGTTTCTTAAAACGTTTTTAATATACCTAATATTGAAAACATTTTATGTGGGAAAAATTCTCATAAATATAAAAGCGCATTATTTTATTTAAAAATGTGTATTTTTAGGATTTACGATAATTATATTTAGGTCATGTCTGTATTGTGTTATGCTTGAATTATAAATAAACATAAGCGTTATAAGTTCTGACTAGATTTTAGTACTTTAGGACTAAAATCTAGTAGTTTAATAACAATTAAACAAATAGTACATTACTGCAGAGGCCAGCAACAGAGCATCAATGCCTAGTTGTGGCCGATGTCTATCGCATCGGCCGCGGCCGCGCGCGGCTATGCGCTGACGTCACGCAAAACAAGAATGTTTGCCAGACATATTACGATGTTTTTACCGAAAATTTGCATAATTTTCACTATTTTTTATTTGTATTTTATTATCTGCAAGGTCGCTCATCCACGTTGCGATAACACCATCTATCGATCCATTTGAAACTAATTTTTCTTTTTTCGGAAAATCCCTCTTGCCTACATAATTATTAGCTAGACAGCGATCCATATATAGGTTAAAAAGCCAAGGGGACGCAACGCATCCCTGTCTAATTATAATAACTCTTAAAAATGTATTTTATCAAAAATCCTGTAAAAAAAATGCATTCATATATTTCTCTAAACCTATCAATCTATCAATCAATCAAATATTATTTATTAAAATATGTATTGTTTTTTTTATTTGTGTTTTTAAACAAAACACCAAAACATAAGAACATACTCTAAATTTCGGGGAAAATACCCTAAAGTGATAACACTCTGCACAATAGGCACGCGTCAGTCGCTGACCTCGGAAGTGAGGTCTGTCGTCGGCCGCGCGCGTCTGACGCGAGGTTCTGTCAAATATGACAGAACCTCGCGTCAGACGCGCGCGGCCGACGACAGACCTCACTTCCGATGTCAGCGACTGACGCGTGCCTATTGTGCAGAGTGTTATCACTTTAGGGTATTTTCCCCAAAATTTAGGGTATAAAAAAACAATACATAATAAAGAATAAAGAATATTTGATTGATTGACAGATTGATAGGTTTAGAGAATATATGAATGCATTTTTTTTACAGGGTGTATGATAAAATACATTTTTGGGAGTAATGAGACCCTTGGCTTTTTAACCTTTACCTACATGGATCGCTTTCTAGCTAATAATTATGTAGGCAAGAGATTTTCCGAAAAAAGAAAAAGTAGTTTCAAGTGGCTCGATAGATGATGTTATCGCTACGTGGATGAGCGACCTTGCAGATAATAAAATACAAATAAAATAGTAAAAATTAAGCAAATTTTCGGTAAAAACTTCGTAATATTTCTGGCAAACATTCTTGTCCCGCGTGACGTCAGAGCATAGCCGCGCGCGTCTGACGTGCGCGTCAGTCGCTGGCATCGGAAGCGGCGCCATACGTTTTCATAGTAACTAGTATGGCCGCATCGGCCGTCGGCCGCGAGCCGCGCGCGTCAGACGCGTCGGCCGCTAGCATCGGAAGTCCACCTTTAGTCGCATCGGCCGCTGGCATCGGAAGTCCACCTTTAAGGCGCCACTCCAACTCATGTTTTTTTTATGACGAAAACAAAATATATAGCTTCACTTTTTGTGACGGCAAAAAGCGCGCCATCTCGTATGAGACGACGCCATTTTGTTCTTTGTTTTTATGTATTGTGTGCTGAAAAAACAGTCGCTGGAGTCACGCCTTTAGTGTACCATACGGGCCTTTGAACCTTTGGAATTCACACATATGCATCAGAATTTCTTCTTCATATGAATGTTTCCTCATGATGTTTTTCTTCACCGTTTGAAAGCAGTTGGTATTATGTACATAATTTATAAAAACTCATTGGTACATAGCATGTCGTCAGTACGGATTAGAACCTGACCTTCATGATGATGAAGAAGGATGAAGCCGTGGTGGTCCAGTGGCGAGTAACCTTGCCTGCCGTGCAGTGGTTCGATCCCCGTCCAAAGCCGACTCGTACCGATGAGTTTTTCGGAACTTATGTATGATTTGTAACTCCACTGGCATTTCGGAGAAGGAAATCATCGTGAGGAAACCTGCATGCTTCAATTTCGGGGTATGCTGTGTATTAAAAGTGTCACTACCCGTCACACTGGGCAGAGATTCGGTACTACTAATGTAACGTGGATTTTTTTGAGTTTCAGAATATCTCTAACTACCCCCTCGGGGTAAATGGTCGTGAGCATATATGCTTACCTTTATGATTGAGTATCCATACCTCTACGGTTCTTTCTTTACATATGATGTCACAAAACATACAATTATGCAATGTTTTCTTTTTATAAACCAATCGCTTCCTTATAATCATCTTACTTCTAAAAAGGGCTCAGGTACATAATGTTTACTTTACCAAAATGACTACTGCCCCAATTGTCCACTTTCCCATAATGACCACTTTCCCAAAAAAAACTACTATCCCGTAAAAAGTATCAAATTCACCTTAACGCCGCCAACCTATCAAATCCCAACAACTAACATTTTTATCAAATCGTTATGACAACAAAAATCTTCAATTTCAAAACGTCATTTCGTAACAAATCCCTTAATGCTTTGCCGCGAGCAGTAGAAGGCTATCAGTGTCGCACAGTCGCACTCCCGTGAAGATTTAAAAGGATCGCTGAGACCTTAGCGGAAAATGCGACACCTTTTGTAAAGAGCTACTGTTGGATGTTGCTAAAATACTGGAAAATATATCTCTACTGGATATTTCTTTAAAGTATTGTTTACACTAGAGAGTCTCTTTTCAAAAGTTTTGGTGGTTTGGACGAATGAATTCATAAATTACAAGATGTTAGGGTTGGAGTCGCGTGGTTAGAGGGCTCTCGAGTGGACGTCTGTCGTTCGGCTCGCGATTTAGGTAGCCACGCGGCTCCGCCATTTTATGGCGGTTTCGAGTGTGTTTGTGTATAAAAACAGGGCTTTAAGATCGCCATATCCATTACAACGTCAAGCACTAATTGCTCTGTTTAAACTAGATATTGGCAAAATCCACCAAGGAAACGCCAATAAACAAAAATAGAATAGAATAGATGTTATGGTTAACAGTTGCATTACTTTAATAGGTGACCTTCTTCTTATCGTGTGGGCATAGTTTTTTCAGACCGCCTTACGGCCTATTACGTGGTTTTATGTAATGACTACTACCATATCCTAACTAACTGGGGAAAAACGCACAAAGTGATATATCATTAGGCGTCCCCCGTGGGAATCGAACCCACGACCTCCGTGTCAAGAGCCCAAAGCTCTAAACCATTAGACCACGGAGGCAGATAAGATAATGGTGAGCACCCATGAAAGTGATGATAAAAAGCAATCAACTGATCTATGTATGAAAAGTAATTTTTTTTTTCGTTTTTCTCTTTGCTCCTTTGGGAAATTTTGACAGTATCATGAGCACAATCAACCATTAAAGTAATGCAACTGTCTACCCTAACATCCTGTATATCTTAGACAAATAAAGTTCCAAATCACGTCTTCCACACTTTTGTTACAGAAAATGCAGAAAGCACAAGGAGTGTCGGGGTGTAGTAACAGTGACTAACTTTGTAACAATTGAAATTAAAGGACGTCATCGGCGTTTCATACATTTTTGGTCCAAATATGAAAGTGCCGGCCAACAAAAACTAATGCTATAGGTATTCTATTAGAACTTGTCCATCTAAGCATTAATTATTATTATAGCGCGATAGCTGTAGCTGTAAGTCTTATTTCATCAAAAATGTATGAAAATTAGATTTTTAAAAACAAAGAAAATAGCCCTACATCTTTGGAGCCTTACTAAAAAATGCTGAGACGGACTAGTTCTAACAGAATATCTAATTTCATCGAAAATTTGTATGAAAAGGTAGATTTTCGAACCCAAATTAAACCAAGGACAATGGACCTGCAGCTTTGGTGCCATAATAATAAATGTTTAGACATACAATTCCTAACAGAATATCGCATAATTTTTTTTTGGTTGGCACTTTCACTTTTTGGGCCAAATCCGATGATGTCCTTTTGATATTTCTACATGCACTAGACTACACTTGGCTAAATGGGAAGAAGGCCGGTGGACCAAGACAATATCAGAGTGGTGGCCAAGAGAGGGATGGAAGTCAGTAGTTAGACCACCAGCACGTTGGTCTGATGACATTGTGAGAGTGACGGGTTCGCATTGGATCATATTAGCACAGGACCATGAAGAATGGCGCAATAAAAGGGAGGCCTATGCCCAGCAGTGGGTTGATGTGGGGTGATTAGATTGATTGATTTCCATACGATTGAAATTGGTGTAGCAAAATATAGTCACACTGGGTAGTGTGATTTTATTTCGAACGTCAATCACAAGCAGAAAAACCTCAATTTTTGTGAAGGTCTGTGTTATGTATGTCTAGTTATAGGTATGGGTTTTGCGGGCTGCGCCCCGCTGTCAATATATATGCCAGTGCGCATTGAGCTTCCCTGTGTTTTACTTGTGTCCCGATATCTACCAGTGACGACGAGATCTGCGAATACCTACGGTCAAAAAATAAAAAATGGGCTCGGCTTTTACACCTTTTTTTGGTACTATTACCAACTTCGATCATCAGCAGCAAGATTGGATCACGTACAAGAGCAGAATTCAACAGTGGTTCATTGCAAATGATTTCAACAATGAATCGGACAAATCAGGACTGAAGAGACGCGCCATCTTGCTCAGCGCACTCAACGAGAATTCATACCAGCTGACAAGCAACCTCGTGCTGCCAGAGAAATTAGACACGGTGAGCTACGAAGCCATCGTGAAGGCATTGGACGTGCATTTCACTCCAAAGCGGTGCGGGTTTGCAGAGCGTCACCATTTCTATTCGGCGGTGCAGCGACAGACCGAGACTCACGCGCAATGGGCGGCGCGTTTGAGGGGTCTGGCTGCTCATTGCAATTTTAGGAATATGGAAGACGCTTTATTGGATAAGTTCGTGATGGGAATGTTGCCTGGACCCGAACGTGAAAAACTCTTCGCTATAGAGATAAGTGACCTGTCCTTGGCAAGGGCAGTGGATATGGCGGAGGGTATCAGGTGCGCGCGCACAGCTGCCGCGAACACCGTGGCGGGAGGCAGCAGCGATCCCTTGTTCAAAATCGACAAGGGGTCGAAGTTCAACAACGAACAGTCGGCTAAGTGTTCGGTATGTGGTCGGAAAAACCACAAATCTAGTGAGTGCCGGTTTATTAACTATAAATGTAAGAAGTGCAATGTTAAGGGCCATCTCCGCCGCATGTGTAACAAAGTGAACTACTTGGAGTCCGGCGAGGTGAGCGCGGAAGACGATGGTGAGTTTTTTAACATTCGTTGTAATAATGGAGCTCCGATGACCGAAGTAGTATCGATTAATAACGTACAATTAAAGTTTGAAGTTGATAGTGGTTCAACAGTAACGGCTATATCAGATAAAACTTATAATTCATTATTTAGCAATGTGCCATTATTGCCCAGCAAAAAGAAATTAATAAGTTATACCGGGGGTAGAATCTGTAGCTTAGGTATTGCGCGGTTGCCGTTCACGTACGCGAGTGAAACAAAAACACTCGATGTGTACGTCATAAAGGGGGGCGGGCCGCCGTTGCTAGGTCGAGATTTTATTTCAGACTTTAATCTAGAATTATCACCGATTAATTACTGTGATAAGTTGGGCCATGTCACTGAATTACAGGCGTTACGTGAATATTATTCAGACCTATTTTCAGAGCAGCTTGGGTGCTTCAACAAATATAAAATAAAATTGCACCTTAGACAAGATGCAAAACCAGTTTTCATTAAAGCTAGGCCGGTTGCATTTGCGCTCCGAGATAAAATAAGTAGTGAATTAGATCGATTAGTGGAGTCTGACGTCATCGAACCTATTGAATACTCAGAGTATGCGTCACCCGTAGTGCCCGTATTAAAAAACGATGGATCGGTTAGACTTTGCGCTGACTATTCGCAGACGTTAAATAAACAACTCCTTATAGAAAAATATCCATTGCCTACAGTACAAGAATTGTTCACTCGGTTGCATGGCGGTGAAAAATTCACCAAGCTAGACATGTCTTCAGCATACAACCAGTTTCCGATAGAAGATGTAAACAATATAACATGCATTAATACTCACAAAGGTCTATTCAAATATAAACGGTTAGTTTTTGGTCTGTCGTCAGCGCCCGCGATTTTTCAAAGGGCTATGGAAAGTATTCTGAGTATTGAAGGGGTTTTATGTTTTTTAGACGACGTGTTAATTACAGGAAAAAATAATGAGGAACACATGAACAGGCTTAAATTAGTGCTCGAAAGGTTTAGAGAGGCCGGGTTAACATTGCGTAAGGATAAATGCGAGTTTTTTAGAGACGAGATAAACTACCTGGGTTATGTGATAGATAAAAACGGCATTAAGAAATCAGCTGATAAGGTGAAGGCGATTAGTGATGCCCAGGTGCCAAGTAATGTCGGTCAATTACAGTCATTCTTAGGGATGACAAATTACTATCGCAATTTTGTACCAAGTGCTTCTTCTCTCTTATCACCTTTGTATGATTTACTTAGGAAGGGAGTTAAATGGTGTTGGACAGCTGAACACGATAGGGCTTTTTCAGAGATCAAGAAACACTTGGCTTCAGATAATGTTCTTGCACACTTTGACGCAAATGCAAAAATCGTTTTAACCGTAGATGCGTCACCAAATGGGTTAGGCGCCATATTGTCTCAGATAGGGGCAGACGGCTTAGAGCGACCAGTCTCGTATGCATCTCGTACGTTAAATTCAGCGGAGAAAAATTACTCGCAAATCCAAAAAGAAGCAACGGCGATAGTATTTGGAATCCGCCGATTTCATCAGTTTCTATACGCAAGGGCGGTACCATTTATTTTACGTACCGATCATAAACCTTTGGTATCTATTTTTGGCCCCAACCGCGGAGTCCCTGATGTTTCAGCTAACAGACTACAAAGGTACGCAATATTTTTATCGGCATATAATTATGAGATAGAATATGTACGTAGTATTGATAACAGTGCAGATTTCTTATCACGCTCGTTACCGCCAAGACCGGTTGCAGGATGCAGCGGAGGGGGAGAGAGGCGCGGGGCGAGGGACGTCGCCTCTTACGTCAACTTCGTAGTGGAGGGGTCACTTCCCGTTACTCTCGATCAGCTGGGCCGAGAGACGAACGATGACCCGGTACTTAGCAAAGTGATAACGTATGTTCGAGTAGGGTGGCCACGAAAAGTTAAAGACATTAATATTAAGCCTTATTTTCTTTGTAGATTACAGTTATCGGTTGAAAACGGTTGTTTGATGCGTGGCCATAAAGTCATAATTCCGGAAAAACTTAGGCACGCAATTTTAACGGAATTGCACAATTCACATTTAGGGATTGTGAAATGCAAGGCCGAAGCAAGGTCGAAATTTTGGTTCCCAGGGGTAGACGCAGCCATCGAGAGATTGATTGGCGCTTGTCATCTATGCGCAAGCTTGCGGGCCTCTCCGCCGCGCGTTCCGCTCGCTGTGTGGCCCTACCCGGAAAAACCTTTCCAAAGAATTCACTTGGATTTTTTAGAATCAGATGTTTTTAGTCATAGTAGACGCGCACACGAAGTGGGTAGAATGTTACAATATGAAAAACAATATTACGTCAGGAGCAGTAATTAATAAATTGTATCATTTTATGTCTCGGTTCGGCTTACCCGAATCGATAGTTAGCGATAATGGCACATCGTTAACGTCCGAGCAGTTTACAAAATTCTGTAAATTAAATGGAATTTCACATATTACTAGCCCCGTCTATCATCCCACGAGTAACGGGCAAGCGGAATGCTACGTTAAAATAGTTAAGAAGGGGATTAAAACAGCATTGCTACAAGGGCGAAACGCAGAGGAAATGAATAATAAGTTGCTGAAATATTTATTCGACTATCGGAACTCCATTCACACTACCACGGGTCAGTCTCCAGCTAAGCTGGTTTATGGTAGACAACTCAGATCAAGACTAGACTTGATAAACCCGCGGTCGACTCCCGCGCCCACCCCCCTGACTAATAAGGTCTTCGATAAACAGTGCTTGCAGAGTGAATATCATGGCGGGACTAATAGGAAAGATTTTAATGCCGGAGATAGAATTATGTATAAAAGCTATTTAAACAAGAATAAATACCGTTGGTGCTCAGGTACAATAATAACAAGTTTGGGAAAAGTCGTATATTTAATAAAAGACAAGGAAAGTGGACAGGATGTAAAGAGACACATAAACCAAATTGTAAGGGATAAAGAGATAACAAACCATAATTCACACAGTAGCAGTACGGGAAACAACTTGCAGGATGACAGGCTGACCATTAGTAACGGGGAAGAGGGTAATAGATTAAGAAATGCTCAGGAATCAGAAGCAGAAGTTCAGCAGCCAATCGAATCCCCCGATGGTGAGGTCCAGGTTGAACCGACCTGGGCCGGGGCCCAGCCCCGGCCTGAGCACTCACCCGCGCCGTCGACGGTGCCACCGGTGCCAACCCTAGATGGGGCCACAGCCGTACCATCTCCAGACGGCCTAGCGTCTAGACTAACTAGCCGGCTTTTAAACATTCCTAAAGTAGATTATAAGAAGTATTTTTGAGATTGTATTAGATTATTGGTGGAGGGATTGTTATGTATGTCTAGTTATAGGTATGGGTTTTGTGGGCTGCGCCCCGCTGTCAATATATATGCCAGTGCGCATTGAGCTTCCCTGCGTTTTACTTGTGTCCCGATATCTACCAGTCTGGGTGAGCCCACACTGATATGGCGCGTGGATGGTCTGTGGACAGACCCGTGCAGGACCCTTCACAAATATGCATTGGTAACTTGGTATATGGTAGTAGGTATTTTAGGTTAGCTGGTTGTGCTGGATGAAGAGAAACACCGAATTTACGCAAATACTCTTTATTGGCACTTTAGTCACTCACTGTACAATCTTTTACTTTACTGGTATTTAAGTTGCACTTTAATAAAGGTTGAAAACTTTTACGTATCGCAAACACCACGAACAGAGCCAAAGAGAAAGAGAAAGTGGCGGTGTTGACGCAGACAAACATTTTGTACTTTTTATAATGTTGCCAACAATTTTATCAGAAAGGCTTTCTATCTTCGTCAGCGCATACGCCAAATCTTTGAAAAGCCTATGCCTAAAACTGGCGCCTCTTTCTTTTTTTATCGCGGTCATCAATCAAACTTGAATATCATCAATCAAATCAGAATAAAGTTAAAAACAACACTTGTTATTACAAATATCTCGGAACTCAGTCCGTACTGAGATATAAAGGCTTGAAGTGCACGTAATGGTAATATTTTCAACTTCAAGTCTTTATATCTCCGTCCGGACTGAGTTTAGGGATAAACATGTTAATAAGTTTGGTTTGTTACTTTATTCTGTAATACAATATTCAAGTTTGGTTGCTGGCCGCGCCAAAAACAACGGCGAAAAATAAGGCGCCAACCTTACATACAAAACCCGTATTGTCTTTTGTATACGGTATACGGTTACACAGTATATTTTTAAATGTGTTACCATTAAAAATATGTTTTACACTTTTATTGTCTTTAGCGAACCTAAAGAATATCTTTAAGTCCTAAACCTGGCTGAGTCGGATAAAAATATTGTCAACAATAACCAAGGTGTGAGCCAAAAGTACAAAAGTAGCGAAATAAAGTAGGAACGAAGTATGTCGTTGAACGGGCCTTATCTCATCGTGGCAGACGACGATCTTGCTGGCTTTGCGCTTCTGCGGGAATTTGGTGTTGACTTTAACTTTTTTATTGTGAACATTTTTTAAATCAGCTTTCTGTGTCTCAATTTGGATTATAGACAATATTGATATTGATTGTCTGCCTAATGTACAAATCGTGTATTAAATTATTATGCTTCTATTTCAAGACGTGTCTTGTGTCCAATCGGACATTAATTTGAAACTTCCATTGGGAAGACTAGATAGGTTATCTGCAAGACAATTTCCAAATGTTGATTTTTAATTTTTTACCAACTTTAGAAGCCTTTCAGTCACAGTATTTTCTTGTATTAAAAATGCTTAGAAATACAACATTTTAGTAATACTATCTTTTTTGTTTATGCTCATTATTGGTAAAATCGTATCTATAATTGAACAAAATGTGGGCAAAGAGCATTTATGGTTATAGAGTTAACACAAATTAATGAATATGCGTTTAATTAATAAGTTAATTATACAGACCACAAAATGTACAGCTAGAATTGTAATTTGAACTATCAGAATGTGATTTGGATTTACATTAATGCTCCCAATACTGAAATCATAAATTCAACGAGTAATTGACAACATTTCATTTTCTTAACCACCTGTTTTTAATGAAAAATATAAAAATAGGTTAAAAACTAAGAGATACGTATTTTTCCAATTTAATTTTAGACCGATATTTCTATTTTTAATTTACTTTAGATTTTTTGAAAAACGTACGATTTATGGCTATAGTACCTTGGCCGCAATAACATCTATACATATAATAAAATTCTAAACTTGCCGATGATGTACATTGAAGATATTTGCAATAAAATTAATTGGGGGTGTTCAGGATAGGTAATGGAATACATTACGACCATTTTAAGAATTTTTTTCTGTTTGTCTGTTTGTCTGTTTATCTGTTTATCTGTTTATCTGTTTGTCTGTTTGTTTGTTCGCGCATCACTTGAAAACGACTGAACCGATTTGGATGGGGTTTTCACTAAAGTATAGATCATGGCTTGGGTCAAGTTATAGGCTATATTTAATCGCAATCGGTTTATTTAATCAAAAGTTATGAGTATTTAAAGAAAAAGTTGCGAGCGCCACTGAATTTAATGCACGCTTAACTTAAAAATTACTAAACCGATTTGAATGATGTATTCACAAAAAACATGGGGCATAGTTTGTATTAACATTTAGGCTTAATTTCATCGCAATCAGTTTATTCGATCTAAAGTTAGGAGTATTTAAACAAAACAAAGTCGTCAGCACCCCTGAATTGTATGGTACGGATCACTTAAAAACTACGAAACCGATTTAAATGAAATTTTCACATAAACGTAGGGCTTAATTTGAATTAGCATATAAGCTTTATTTCATCGCAATCGGTACATTCAATTAACAGTTATGAGTATTTAAATAAAAAGTCGCGGGCACAACTGAATTTGATACACGCATCACTTAAAAACTTCTAAACCGATTTGAATAAGGTTTTCACAAAAGCGTGGACTAACATAATTATAGGCGTTATTTCATCGCAATCGGTTAATTCAATTAAAAGTTATTAGTATTTAAAGACAAAGTCGACCGCCACTGAATTTAATGCACAAAACCGATCTAAATGGGGTTCTGCTATGCAAAGACCAAGTCAAAAAATCCTCAAGGCTTACGGTTTGGTTTAGGTAGTTAGTACCAATTCAGCATTAGAACTGAGGAGTTAGAACCCCAAATTCAATAAAAAATTTATTGCAAGATGCCAGCATTTGATAATTTTTTAGGGTCCGCGTAGTCAACAAGGAACCTTTATAGTTTCGCCATGTCCATCCGTCTGTCCATCTGTCTGTTTGCAGCTTAGCTAATAGATGTTTAGTACTAAAAAACTGTAATTTGGCATGGGTATACATACTAATCATGCCGACAAAGTGGTAAAAGTACCTGCCCTAGACTTGAAGTGGGGATGAAATCTGTTTTCTCTCTTATCGCATGATGTGATATCGTTGAATAGGTCGTTTAAAAATTATAAAATATTGTGGGCGTGGGAAAGCCATTTAAATTAATTAAACCAAATTAAAAGATATCGAAACAGAAAAAGTATTAAATTAGTAAGTAGTAGTAGTAAGTATTTTTCGATTTAGGGGTCCGTTAGCGAAATATTAAACTTTAAAGCAAAAATTGTTGTTAGAGTCAAGTGTCCAAACTAAAGGGTTGTGGTTGGAGATGTGAAAAAATTCACGGCAATAGTATAACGGTATGGTAGTGTAAAACAAAAAGCACCCTTTTAAGTTCATAATCCATATACTGTAACGGGCAACTACAGGGTGAAATTGATATCATTGGCATCCTTTTAAACTAAGAGTCTAACCATCAAACTGAACAACTTTTACTATGGGAGCAAACCGATCGGAGCAAAAAAAAAAATCTGCTGTTGCATACATTTGAGTCGAGTAGGCGTTGCAGTTTAGTATGGGACAGCTGATTTTTTAGTTGCTCTAATCTGTTTGCTCCCATAGTAAAAGTTGTTCAGTTTGATGGGTAGACTCTTAGTTTAAAAGGATGCCAATGATATAAATTTCACCCTGTATACGGGACCCTACACTGCGCGTGGCCCAACACGCGTGGCCGGTTTTTTGACTACGAATTAGCATTGTTGGCATCAAGCAAAGACCAACCTCCTGGTTCTAATTTCTCAGTCCAGATCATTTGGAGGTAATGTCAACATAAACTATGTATTGAGTAACTGTGTGGTGAGGTATGTGTGCTTTGAGAATCTACAGGTTTCTAATAATTGTTAATTTGTAGGGTTAAGAAGAAACTTTGCCATGTGAGACACTTAGGTAAGACATGACGATGTTCTGACATATCGTTAGTGTAACTATTATTACCAATTCATATGGTTCTGATGATTTTAAATTAGTATTTAACTGGCTTTTTTCTTATTGCTGTCTCCCGTTTGCATTAGAGGGAAGTCGGATATTTCTTTTTCCTACTCTTGACTCCTATCTTCTTTGATTAATTAATTGCGGGTTCCAAGACAGCTTAGAGTCAGCCCCCGGGCTCGCTGGACTTCATTGTCCAGTGTTGTGAATGGTGGCCGCTGTTGATCCTGGTTTACAGGAGTTACAGCGGCAGCGGTGGGAAAGTGTGGTGGGCCTATGCCCAAAAAAAAGTAGGTACATACTTATCAAGCAATTTAGATGATGTTTTGAAAAATTTATAAAGAGATTCTACTTTATATCTTAATTTGATGGCAATAATTTATCCAGTGAATTCCTTTTTCTTTATGTCTTTCTTTTTTCATATTCTTTCTCTTTATTTCTTTCTTCTTTATATTATTTCAGTGGTCTGCGCGTACGAAGTCGCGGGCACAGCTAGTTAAAAATAAAAACTGTCAAATACAATAGAAAAGCCGAGCAGGCAAATCTCATTCAACCTCTATTTTATTTTTCAGTATTTTTCAAATAACTCGAGAAATAATGGATAGAAAAATCTGATAATTTTGATATAATCTTTGAATTACATAATCTCTAAACGGTTTTCTAACTTTGGTACCTTTCTTAAAATCAAATGTTATCAATTGACATGCATAGTATACAAAATGTAAAAAAATAATTATTGACTACTCTAGACTACCAAATTAAAAACTAAAGATACGGTAGGTGTTCCCAAAAAAAATCTCACGCAAGAAATCTGTATATTGGGTCCATATAGAAAAAGTTGTTCAATTTGATGGTCTAAATCTAAAGATAAGACCATCTCTAAACCACCGCTTTAAATATTACTAGGTGTAAAAGACAATAAAAACACAATTTTGTTTAACGATAATAATCCAACGAATAAATGAACATTATAATTAAATAGTTCAACAAAACTGTATAACTGGGTGAAAAAGTATACATTTATGAAGTTTTGCTTTATAGTTTTAATATTACCGGTATCAACTTGTTGCTTCTTTCACTATTTCTTCATTAACTACCTTACAAGTTAAACACTTTGATGAAGTAGGTTCCTTACAGTAAAGCTGCATAATTTCTTGGAATTTGAAGTTTCATAATCGTTCTACAGTATCGCAATTATTGTAGGTAAAGAATAATCGTGGGTTACCTATTATGATTATGTCGGAAAAAAAAAAAAACAAACAAATTAGAATGAAATAATTAGAACTTATTTCATTTTAGGATCGAATAACATTGAAATCGCGAAAAAAAAGGATACTTACTAAAGTCTTATAATAAGTCTCATAACAAATTTTCTTTTTCTGTATTTCTATATTGCTTTTAAAGAAATATTTGGTCTGAAACGGAACTTTTTTAGGAAATTAATTTGATGATGGAAAATACTTAATATGTATACTTACAGGAATATTTAAAGGCGCGGTTTGGACTATCAACCTGAATAACTTTCACTGTGATGCCAACTTCGAAATCGCGCATAAAATTAGGTGCTTCGAACAAAACTGCAGTACCGTCTCGACTCAAATGTCTAGGACATCTGTTTTTTTTTCGATGTTGTCTCTATAGTGAAAGTTGTTCAGTGCGATGGTCTAACATTATCATAAATTCAAATAACCGGTAGGCACCATAATTATTGTCGTATAAGTGATGAAAATTATTGGTTTCAGAATTTCAATCTGATTTAAAAATGCTTTACATAATAACAAATTACTCCAGACTTTTTACAGATTTTTTCCTGGTATCATGAAAATCATGACATGAGAAAGCTTTTACTAAAATGAAAACTGTCTGTATTACTAAAGCCATACGTAAAAGCTGTTCGAGTCTGGAAAATGTCACATCTCCCTTATCGTTCGCAAATGCATTGGCATTTCCATCGAATTCTTGAACTTACATATTAAATTCCGAAGCTGATCTGCATCACATAAATAAGGATTTGACCTATTGAATCAAAATTTGGCATGAGACCTGGTAACAGTAACCCAAAAACAGGAATGAGGTAGTCATCAAGAAAATATTTTTCTTCGATTCTCTACCACACAACAAAAGGGGGTTTTTTTTTTTAATAAATCAAGTGAGGTATCGTTGGATAGGTCTTGTCCAATGGAATGGAAACTCCCATAGAAACTAAATCGTTATAATGCTTCCGTCTCGAGATATCTGCGCTCAAAGTAAAAAATAGGGCATACCTATCCAATACCAATTTGAGCAACTTTCTCTATGGGACCAAGATAGTAAGTGCGGAAAAAAATCCTGTTCCATGCAATTGGATCGAGTATATTTGCAGATTTGTAGGAAACAGCAGATTTTTTTGCGTGATTTCGATATTGGTCCCATAGAGAAAATTGCTCAGTTTGATTATGTGATCATCCCTTTAAGGACCCGTCCATGTGCTGGCCACATACTACTATAATTCTGGCAACAATAATGTAAGGATGGTTCCGGGTACCAATCAATTGATGACGGCTCACTTTTAGGGTTTTATTCAGCAGGGTTTTATTTAACAATAAATTAGTATCTAAACTGTCGCATACTTTTAAGTGACTTGTGTACTGTACGAAGTCATAAACAATTATGGTCTTACTTATATAAAAGTACCTTACAGTAAATGTACCTACAGGCTTCCATTTACCGAAATTATCAGTCGAAAAGTGTTTGAAAAAAAATTCCTAGTCAAATATCCTGAGGCATATTCGAGTCGATGTCGTAATGGAATTTTAATGAGAATTTCAGCTGTTCTCTGTAATTTCTTTTTTTTCTTTCGCCTGAAATAAAGAGCCCCATTTATTGGAATCGATAACAACCATTCGCTTTCGAGAGATAATGTCGAGAATTCGTGACCTTCTTTTTATTGATTACGTTCCCTTTTCTTTGGCAGATGTTAATAGATTTTTATGATTGTACGTAAGCTTCTTACTTTATCTGGCTATTTCGTAGACAGATTTTCCCATATTCGGATTGAGAGATTATGTTTCCTTTGATAATGATATCATAATAAGATTGTAGGTAGGTGCTATATCCTATTAATAACAAGGCTTTAGGGCGAAACATTCAACAAACACAAACGCGAAAGCGCAGCGTGGGTGGCGCTAGGCCCCCACGCAGTGGACTGACGACCTGCCTGCGTAACATGACCGAGGTGAGAGCGACACAGGTCACTTCCAAACGTCAAATTGGCGGTTATCTCCATGGTATCTCACTCAAATTTGACGTTTAGAAGTGACCTGTGTCGCTCTCACCCCTGACATGTTACGCAGGCTGGTGAAGGCTTAGACAAATTTAATAGGGACTCGCCTTGCGGTAGCATTTCCCCTCTGCCACGGTATTAGATCAATTAATCTTCCGCATTTACACCCAATTTTATACCTTATCACTAAACGAGACAGCCTATAATAGCGAAACAATAATTTTGAACTTAGAACGTTTGGGGTTCACACGAGACTACTTTTCATGATTTTTAACATTCAAAATTAGAATCTAAACTTATGGGGAATAAAATCCAATGTTGCGGATTTCATGTTACCTCGCCCCCCGCAAAAAGTGGCAGAAATGTTTCTTAGTAGAATGACACGCGTAACTCGTCCCTATTAAATTGTCTAAGGGTGAAGGCGGCGGGAACCCGTTGGATGAGGGCAGCGCAGTACCGGTCGTCAGTCGGGGCACCTGACCAGACCCTCTCCCATGTGGCAAATGAGTGCACTCTGCGCTGTTTCCCCGGTGGAATCGAAGAACTCCACAGGCTAACCCCGGTAGCGAAAGACTGGCTGAAACCTCGAAATCTGACCCCCCCCCCCCCCCCCCCCCAAGCAGGAAGACAAAAATGCCATACGATATGATGAGTACCTTGAGGGAGGCCTAGGTCCAGCAGTGGACGCCCATCGGCTGAGATGATGATGATATTAATTAATCATTTTTCCGTAGAAATACTTTACCAATACTCTACTCTACCAAAATAGCGTCGGTGGCGCGTTGCGGAGAGGTACGGACTCCCAATTATGGGAGTCCGGGTTGGAATCCGCACGGACAACATGCCATGTACCAATGAGTTTTTCTAACTTATGTACGTAAAACCGACTGCTCTCAAACGGTGAAGGAAAACATCGTGAGGAAACCTGCATACACTGAAGAAGAAATTCTGATGTGTATGTGAAGTCTACCAACCCGCATTGGGCATGCGTGGTGGACTAATGCCCATACACCCTCCTTGAGGGTAGGCATGTGTGCCCTGCAGTGGGACGTTTATAGGCTGATGATGATGATGACTCTACCAATGCAAATGCCCTCTAAGGGGCAAGGAAAGAGCCTCCCCGAGTGACGAAACCTGAGTTCATCTGGTGCACCCTGGGCAGTCAGCCTCGATACGACCATTTCCAAAATCTTTCCACTATGAGTGGCAATAAAAATATTGAGTATTGATTGTCATGCGATACAGCTCATGCTGAAACGAAAGAAGAAGAATGCCCTTTTGGGCCCGCATGGTGACTGCCAGCCACAGTTGAATTGAACTGCCAAAATTGAATGTCCCGCACGGGACAAGCTTAGTCCCGCTTTTCGGGAATTAAGGCCAGGCCACACAGAAGCGGTTTTGCGGGACATTTTTTAAATCAGCTTTTTGTGTCTCAATTTGGATTAGACAATATGTCTGTCTGCCTAATGTGGAAATCGTGTATTAAATTATCATGCTTAATTTCGAAGCGTGTCTTATGAGTCCAATCGTATATTAATTTGAAACTTCCATTGGGAAGACTAGATAGGTAATCTGCAAGACAATTTTTAAAATGTTGATTTTTAATTTTTTACCATCTTCAGAAGCCTTTCAATCACAGTATTTTCTTGTATTAAAAATGCTCAGAAATACAACATTTTAGTAATACAATCTTTTTTGTTTATGCTCATTATTGGTAAAATCGTATCTATAATTGAACTAAATGTGGGCAAAGAGCATTATTGCTGCCATATTATAGAGTTAACACAAATTAACGAATATGCGTTTAATTAATAAGTTAATTATACAGACCACAAAATGTACAGCTAGAATTGTAATTTGAACTATCAGAATGTGATTTGGATTTATATTAATGCTCCCAATAATGCTCCCAGTCGGGGCACCTGACCAGACCCTCTCCCATGTGGCAAATGAGTGCACTCTGCGCTGTTTCCCCGGTGGAATCGAAGAACTCCACAGGCTAACCCCGGTAGCGGAAGACTGGCTGAAACCTCGAAATCTGACCCCCCCCCCCCTCGGATCCAAGCAGGAAGACAAAAATGCCATACGATATGATGAGTACCTTGAGGGAGGCCTAGGTCCAGCAGCCCCATCGGCTGAGATGATGATGATATTAATTAATCATTTTTCCGTAGTAATACTCTACCAATGCCAATGCCCTCTAGCAGCAAGGAAAGAGCCTCCCCGAGTAACGAAACCTGAGTTCATCTGGTGCACCCTGGGCAGTCAGCCTCGATACGACCATTTCCAAATCTTTCCACTATGAGTGGCAATAAAAATATTGAGTATTGATTGTCATGCGATACAGCTTATGCTGAAACGAAAGAAGAAGAATGCCCTCTGGGCCCGCATGGTGACTGCCAGCCACAGTTGAATTGAACTGCCAAAATTGAATGTCCCGCACGGGACAAGCTTAGTCCCGCTTTTCGGGAATTAAGGCCAGGCCACACAGAGGCGGTTTTGCGGGACATTTTTTAAATCAGCTTTTTGTGTCTCAATTTGGATTATAGACAATATGTATGTCTGCCTAATGTGGAAATCGTGTATTAAATTATCATGCTTAATTTCGAAGCGTGTCTTATGAGTCCAATCGTATATTAATTTGAAACTTCCATTGGGAAGACTAGATAGGTAATCTGCAAGACAATTTTATATGCGTTTAATTAATAAGTTAATTATACAGACCACAAAATGTACAGCTAGAATTGTAATTTAAACTATCAGAATGTGATTCGGATTTATATTAATGCTCCCAATAATGCTCCCAGTCGGGGCACCTGACCAGACCCTCTCCCATGTGGCAAATGAGTGCACTCTGCGCTGTTTCCCCGGTGGAATCGAAGAACTCCACAGGCTAACCCTGGTAGCGGAAGACTGGCTGAAACCTCGAAATCTGACCCCCCCCCCCCCTCGGATCCAAGCAGGAAGACAAAAATGCCATACGATATGATGAGTACCTTGAGGGAGGCCTAGGTCCAGCAGCCCCATCGGCTGAGATGATGATGATATTAATTAATCATTTTTCCGTAGTAATACTCTACCAATGCCAATGCCCTCTAGGGGCAAGGAAAGAGCCTCCCCGAGTAACGAAACCTGAGTTCATCTGGTGCACCCTGGGCAGTCAGCCTCGATACGACCATTTCCAAATCTTTCCACTATGAGTGGCAATAAAAATATTGAGTATTGATTGTCATGCGATACAGCTCATGCTGAAACGAAAGAAGAAGAATGCCCTCTGGGCCCGCATGGTGACTGCCAGCCACAGTTGAATTGAACTGCCAAAATTGAATGTCCCGCACGGGACAAGCTTAGTCCCGCTTTTCGGGAATTAAGGCCAGGCCACACAGAGGCGGTTTTGCGGGAAAGCGGGCCGGAGGGGGACCTGCGGGAAGTGAATATCTCCGGACCCGCACGTATTTCTGTGTGGTAGGGTACATACAAACTTGAACATTACCACGACACCACACCATACACAACAAAACACACAGAAAACCGAGCGGGTCCGGAGATATTCGCTTCCCGCAGGTCCGCCTCCGGCCCGCTTTCCCGCAAAACCGCCTCTGTGTGGCCTGGCCTTTACTCACCCAATTCAATCTGAAGCTATCCTGTGCAGAGTTCTTCATCTATATTAAAGAAAAAAATGAAACTTTAAAAGAAGTTAAATCTTCTGAGAAATATAATCATTAAAAATAAGTTTTCTATGGCTATCTATAATCAACATCATAAACAAACATCAAAAACATCAACATTGTCATTGTAAACTTAGTTTGAAACTCAGATAAAAGCATACATACATACATACATATTCTCACGCCTGTCTCCCACTGGGGTAGGCAGAGACAACGGAACGCCACCTGCTACGATCCTGACATACCTCTCTAGAATAAGTAGTAAAAAACTACAGATTATTTACGTTTTTTTTTATTATGTCCCGCTTTCGACGAAAGAATCCCGCTTTTTTACTCAAAAGGTTTCTGAACCCCGCTTTGTCTGAAAAAAAAATTGGCAATGCTGGTGGCTGCTCATACTCTGTCCCCCCGTTTTCGTAAGAGAAGGCCTTTTCCCTGCAGTGGTTTCCAGGCTGATGATGATGTCGTAAAAATACCTGAATACTTACAATATACTCCTAAATACACTAACTCATCATCTTCATCTGTCATGTGATCAGTAAAGCCACAACTACATCATCGTCACCTTATCAGCCAATAAGTTCTATAACTACAATACTTAAACTATTAAGTACGTACCTTTTTAATTTTTGAAATCTTATCAGGTTTTCGTTCAGTTTATTGTGTTTTAGAATAATTATAATACACCTAAAATGATGATGGGTGGCTTTACCCTATAAAAGAAATTGTATTATGCTTTTGTGAAGGAGGTCTCCATAAAAAGTGTATTCTTAAATGCTTTACTTACTGTAAGCTTTCAGTATCAAACAGATCAGAATTTGGCTGGAAATTTTATTTAAATAGGGGGTTTTTACCTGGTATACGTTTAGAGAATCCAGAACGGTATAAGTAGGTATTATAATAGCCTTGCTTTTATTTATTATTTATTTATTTACTTTGCCACAATTCAGAAAAAGAAATCGTTTTAATTTTAAAAATTTCTTTATTTTACTGACGACGACGGCGAGGCGAGGCGACGAAATATTAGCAGACGCCTTACTTGAAATCAACTAGAATTCTATCATCATCATCACGCTACTTTATTAGTAATCTAATCACAAAAGCTATCCGTTATTTATAGCACACACACTGTTACACTACAAGTCTATAATAAAGAATACGAGTAAGTAACTGCAAAGGAAAACAAACAAAGATAGAAACTAATAAGCCCCAATATTACTCAAAGGGATATTCAAACAAGGCCCTATCTAAATAAAAGACCTTTCAAATCTGCCCGTCTGTAATCACGGGACCAATTGCTTTGATTGACCTTTATGCTAATTCTGAATTCGCTCTGAAACAGGTTGTTTAATTGAATAATTAACCTACCTGTCTAACGCATTTTGTTTTGGAGGGACTTGTATTAATTTGTGGCTAGGGAATATACCTTATTATACAGGGTAATTATTTGATTGGGAAAATTTGGTTTGCATAGATATGAAATTGCGTTAATCTGCCTACAGCAGCGGGCCGATTGCGCGAAATAAATGTTTACTGAATCGTCACTGAACTGCTACCAAATGACAACTTCTTACACATTCGGTAATGCGCCTTGACAGCAATTTTGGTCACTGACTCGTTATTGCTGTCAATAATATAATAAATAGAGTTTACCTGCGACTACGTCCGCACAAATTATATACCAGATTTTAAGTCAGATCATAAGCTATCAAACAAACAAAGTTTCATCAAAATCGGTTCAGTACTTTTCACGTGATGTTCGATTAAACAAACAAACTTCTTATTTTAAATTTACAGTTTTATAATAGCACTAAAGTTTACCTGCGACTTCGTCCGCACAAATGTATACCTACCAGATTTTAAGTCAGATCATAAGCTATCAAACAAAGTTTCATCAAAATCGGTTCAGTAATTTTCACGTGATGCTCGATCAAACAAACAAACAAACTTTTTTTTTAATTTACAGTTTTGTAATAGGCGGTGTCCTATTGCCATCGCACGCGCGATGGTGCGATGCGATCTCATCGCGCGATGAAACCGATTGCGCGATCAAAAAACGTGTGTCCTAATTTGGTGCGATGCGATCGATGCGATCGATCATCCTCCCTTGCTTCGTGTACCTGCACTCAGCGGGACCCCGTGTCCTAGAACGATGCGAGTATGTATGGGATTTAGTTCCGAATTTGTTCTATCGAATTCAATTAGAAATAAAAAAAAAAACCGTCAAAATGGAAGAATTAGATCCAGAGCCACCAACGGTCTAGGGCCTAAACGTATTATAATTATAGGAAAGCTGGATTCAGTCTAGCTCGAAAATAGACGCCAAAGTACATCATTTAGCCTCGGTCTTATGACTCAAAGCGGTCACTGATTTTTTTTTACAGCGGTAAGACAATCGCGAAAAAATGGGGTCTGGGCCTAAATATATAGGATACGAACTGGACGCATTTTAAGAAAGAGCCCTCTTAGGAGAACACCACAGCAGATTTAGTTATTCTCAAATCGGTCACCGTTCAAAATCAGACTGGGGTTGAAAATAAAAAAAAATAGGTCTTAGGCCTAAACATATAGGAAATGTGAAACCAACTTGGATCGAAAGAACACACTTTACCCATCACGAAAAACCCGGTCTTACATGGCGGATCGGTCACCTTTCCAGAATCAGACCACTTTTATAATATAACAAAAATGACAGATATCTCGACAATGGTAAGTGATAGAAAAAAATTTGTTATGAACAAAATTGTTGGAAATTTAATGGTCTTCACGCTTGTATAAACTTTGTTTACAATCCTATGCATAGGAGACGAGATATTTGTAAAAACTGAATAATTAAAATAGTAACAGACAGATATATCGACAACGGTTGATGATAGGAAAAGTTTTTGAAAAATAAAATTGTAGATAATGTTATGTTCTACAAGTTTACAACTTTGTTCACGATTTGAAGCATACGAAAAGAGATATTTGCAAAACCGAATAAATTAAAATAGTAATAGACCGATATCTAGAAAACGGTTCATGATAGAAAAAGTTTATCTGAAAAACAATTATAGACAATGTTATGTTCTACAATTTTTGTTCTAACTTTGTTCACGATTTAATGCATACGAAAAGAGATATTTGCAAAAACGAATTAATTAAATAGTAATAGACAGATATCTCGAAATTTTTTGATGATAGGAATAGTTTGTGCAGCATACAATTGTAGATAATATTATGTACTACAAGTTTTGTTATAACTTTGTTCACGATTTCATCCATACGAAACGAGATATTTGCAAAAAATAATTAATTAAAATAGTAATAGACAGATATCTCGACAACGGTTCATGATAGAAAAAGTTTCTTACAGATACAATCATAGAAAATATTATGTTCTACATGTTTTGTTTTAACTTTGTTCACGATTTGATGCATACGAAAAGAGATATTTGCAAAAACGAATAAATTAAAATAGTAATAGACAGATATCTAGAAAATTGTTGATGATAGAAAAAGTTTATTAAAAATACAATTATAGACTATGTTATGTTCTACATGTTTTGTTTTAACTTTGTTCACGATTTGATGCATACGAAAAGAGATATTTGCAAAAACGAATTAATTAAATAGTAATAGACAGATATCTCGAAAATTGTTGATGATAGGAATAGTTTGTGCAGCATAAAATTGTAGATAATGTTATGTACTACAAGTTTTGTAATAACTTTGTTCACGATTTCATCCATACAAAACGAGATATTTGCAAAAAATAATTAATTAAAATAGTAATAGACAGATATCTCGACAACGGTTCATGATAAAAAAAGTTTCTTTTTGATACAATTATAGACAATGTTATGTTCTACATGTTTTGTTTTAACTTTGTTCACGATTTGATGCATACGAAAAGAGATATTTGCAAAAACGAATTAATTAAAATAGTAATAGACAGATATCTCGAAAATTGTTGATCATAGGAAAAGTTTGTTAAGCATAAAATTGTAGATAATGTCATGTTCTACAAATTTTGTAATAACTTTATTCACGATTTGAAGCATACGAAAAGAGATATTTGCAAAAAATTATTAATTAAAATAGTAATAGACAGATATCTTGAAAACGGTTCTTGATAGAAAAAGTTTGTCTGAAAAACAATTGTAGACAATATTATGTTTTACAAGTTTTGTAATAACTTTGTTCACGATTTGAAGCATACGAAAAGAGAAATTTGCAAAAACGAATAAATTAAAATAGTAATAGACAGATATCTCGAAAATTGTTGATGATAGGAATAGTTTGTGTAGAATACAATTCTAGATAATGTTATGTACTACAAGTTTTGTCATAATTTTGTTCACGATTTGATGCATACGAAACGAGATATTTGCAAAAAATAATTAATTAAAATAGTAATAGACAGATATCTCGACAACGGTTCATGATAAAAAAAGTTTCTTAAAGATACAATTATCGACAATGTTATGTTCTACATGTTTTGTTTTAACTTTGTTCACGATTTGATGCATACGAAAAGAGATATTTGCAAAAACGAATTAATTAAAATAGTAATAGACAGATATCTAGAAAATTGTTGATGATAGAAAAAGTTTCTTAAAAATACAATTATAGACAATGTTATGTTCTACAAGTTTTGTTCTAACTTTGTTCACGATTTGATGCATACGAAAAGAGATATTTGCAAAAACGAATTAATTAAAATAGTAATAGACAGATATCTCGAAAATTGTTGATGATAGGAATAGTTTGTGAAGCATACAATTCTAGATAATGTTATGTACTACAAGTTTTGTCATAATTTTGTTCACGATTTGATGCATACGAAAGGAGATATTTGCAAAAAATTATTAATTAAAATAGTAATAGACAGATATCTCGAAAACGGTTCTTGATAAAAAAAGTTTGTCTGAAAAACAATTGTAGACAATATTATGTTTTACAAGTTTTGTAATAACTTTGTTCACGATTTGAAGCATACGAAAAGAGAAATTTGCAAAAACGAATAAATTAAAATAGTAATAGACAGATATCTCGAAAATTGTTGATGATAGGAATAGTTTGTGTAGAATACAATTCTAGATAATGTTATGTACTACAAGTTTTGTCATAATTTTGTTCACTATTTGATGCATACGAAACGAGATATTTGCAAAAACGAATTAATTAAAATAGTAATAGACAGATATCTCGACAACGGTTGATGATAGAAAAAGTTTCTTTTTGATACAATTATAGATAATGTTATGTTCTACATGTTTTGTTTTAACTTTGTTCACGATTTGATGCATACGAAAAGAGATATTTGCAAAAACGAATTAATTAAAATAGTAATAGACAGATATCTCGAAAATTGTTGATCATAGGAAAAGTTTGTGTAGCATACAATTCTAGATAATGTTATGTACTACAAGTTTTGTAATAACTTTATTCACGATTTCAAGCATACGAAAAGAGATATTTGCAAAAACGAATAAATTAAAATAGTAATAGACAGATATCTCGAAAATTGTTGATGATAGAAAAAGTTTCTTAGAAATACAATTATAGACAATGTTATGTTCTACAAGTTTTATTCTAACTTTGTTCACGATTTGATGCATACGAAAAGAGATATTTGCAAAAACGAATTAATTAAATAGTAATAGACAGATATCTCGAAAATTGTTGATGATAGGAAAAGGTTGTGTAGCATAGAATTGTAGATAAAGTTATTTACTACAAGTTTTGTTATAACTTTGTTCACGATTTGATGCATACGAAACGAGATATTTGCAAAAAATTATTAATTAAAATAGTAATAGACAGATATCTCGAAAACGGTTCATGATAGAAAAAGTTTGTCTGAAAAACAATTGTAGACAATATTATGTTTTACAAGTTTTGTTCTAACTTTGTTCACGATTTGATGCATACGAAAAGAGATATTTGCAAAAACGAATTAATTAAATAGTAATAGACAGATATCTCGAAAATTGTTGATGATAGGAAAAGTTTGTGTAGCATACAATTGTAGATAATGTTATGTACTACAGGTTTTGTTATAACTTTATTCACGATTTGATGCATACGAAATGAGATATTTGCAAAAACGAATTAATTAAAATAGTAATAGACAGATATCTCGGCAACGGTTGATGATAGAAAAAGTTTCTCAAAGATACAATTGTAGACAATGTTATGTTCTAGAAGTTTTGTAATAACTTTATTCACGATTTGATGCATACGAAACGAGATATTTGCAAAAAATTATTAATTAAAATAGTAATAGACAGATATCTCGACAACGGTTGATGATAGAAAAAGTTTGTCCATGATACAATTGTAGACAATGTTATGTTCTTACTTGTACAACAGTGCTTGATTATTTTAATAAAACAACTTGAGTTTAATTATTAAGGCCAAAGGTTTTATTTCTCACCTTTATCAAACTTCGATAAAACAAAATATTAATTTTCTTATAGATTCGAACGTAAAAATCAAACTGAAATATTATTTTTTAACTTTTTTACTTTGAAGTCGGTTTTCATTTTTTGTTGTTGTTGAAACTCGAATTCTAGTCGTAAAGACCAAAAAAAATCTTTGCCTATGCCATTCTCCCATTTTGACGGAACACATTTTATTTCTAATTGGATTCGATAGAACAAATTCTAATCAAATTAAAGATTGAAAAATTAAGTCTCGAGCCGGACTTGAACCCGCACCCTTCCAAACCGGGGAAGTGCGTTATCCAAAGGCTGTAATATGTTTGAAATCAATAATATTTGAAATTAGAACAAATTCTATAGAACAAGTTCTAGGACACGGGGTCCCGCTGAGTGTAGGTACACCCTTGCCTCGTCGCGCTCCTCGATCGCGCGATCGAAATTAGGACAGTCAATACTGATTCCTATGTTTGATCGCACGATCGCACGATCGTGCGTCGAAAATAGAACAATTCGAACGCATCGCATGATCGCGCGATCGAAATTAGGACAGTCAATACTGATTCCTATGTTTGATCGCACGATCGCACGATCATTTTCATCGGACGGACGCATGATCGCGCGTGCGATGGCAATAGGACAGCGCCATAGCATAGAGTAAATAAATTGTAATGTAATATAATATAATAATTGTAATAAGTTAAGTTAATAATGAATTATATGTATGTAACTACATTTAGTTTGCAGTGCCCTTACAGGGTTAATGTGCGCCCTATTTTTATGTGTCCACCTTATGTAACCACATGAAGCAATAAACTATTATGACTATGACTATGACTATAAATTATAAACAACAGAGGGTCAATGCACGTACTAAGAAAGTTGCCATCTTCTTATATGAAAACTCGCGCAAGTACAGCGACGGTGGTGAGTAACCGATACAACAGCAATTAGTCCGATCATTTTATGGGTATGACCCTGACAGTAATTCACCGATCGCTGAAACTTTGCAGTGTGATAAAGTGAAGTATAAAGATTACGGTTGACACAATATCTAAGAATTTTTTTATTCGGATATTAGGTATTTGTACCTAAACATAAAAATCACTCGTAGCTCTCGGTGGAAAAATGTTCGATCTGAAATTCCTTTGGTATATGTCAGTATATACTAATTAGCATATTATGTGACGGTATCCAGGAACATTTTAGAATTTAGAAAGGGAGAAATATAAAACTACCGTTTTTGTTCCATAACTACTTCAGGAAATTTAGTCGATCAATTTTTGTCTTTTTGTACGTATTAATTACTTTGAATATATCGTCTTGCACAATAATCTAAAAGTTTTCGTTTTCTATCACAGTTTTATTATTTTTGGGCAATAACTTACTTCGGAAAATATTTCGATCTATTTTAATGAATTTACAAGTTACAGTAGACCTAAATAAAACGGGTTTTTAAAGAATCTAATAAAATATAGGCCCCATTTAAAAATCTATATAATTGTTATCATTATCAATTTTCGTACGGCGCGCGCAAAGCCTCGATGAGCCGCAATGAGAGGAGGGGTGCGGAAGGGTGGAGGGAGCGGGCACCGCACCGCACGATTAATAATAAAATACCCACGTTCTATTATGCTACATGTTGTTTTTCAACCGATTGCTACCAGCACTGGTAGCATGACAACCCGCGACAGCCGTGATACGGCTTTATCACGTCTTTTATCTCGTTCGTTCGCGCTCAATCGAAAGAGATAAAAGATGTGATAAAGCCGTATCACGGCTATCGCGGGTTGTCATGCTACCAGTGCAGGAGTGCGATTTTCTAACATCACACGTTCAAACGAGTAGAAGAAAATTTCAAAATGACTATGGTGATTATGCATCTTTCTACTACTCGTATGAACGTGTGGTGTTCAAAAATCGCACGTGTTGGTCGATATCTGCGGGGCTAGTACGCCAACCCGCGATGGCGTGATATAGCGCTATCACGCTTCCGCTCTGTTTCTATTTGCACGCGAACAAACGAGATAAAAGACTAAATTTTACAGGTGGATGTGATGTCGCTACCGTGCGTGTACTAGCCCCGCTGGTGGTTTCTGCGGACTACTCGTAAAATCTGAAGTCGGAATTTTGTGGCCGCCAACTTGAACTTTCTCGTTTCTCAAGTGTAGTTCTCGAGTCTCAAACCGATTGCTTCCAAAATTGAAATCTGAATGTCAGCATGGACTCTGAACATGAAACCGATGTCAGATTTGAGAAAAGTGGCCGCCATTTTGAACTTTTTAGTTTCTGGTTCGATTGTTACCAAAATCGATATCTGGAGGTCCGCGTGGACTCTGAACACGAATCCGATGTCAGATTTGAGAAAAGTGGCCGCCATCTTGAACTTTTTAGTTCCTGGACCGATTGTTACCAAAATCGATATCTGTAGGTCCGCATGGACTCTGAACACGAATCCGATGTTAGATTTGAGAAAAAAGGCCGCCATTTTGAACTTTTTAGTTTCTGGACCGCTTGCTTTCAAAATCGATATCTGAAGGTCCGCTTGGATTTTGAACACGAATCCGATGTCAGATTTGAGAAAAGTGGCCGCCATCTTGAACTTTTTAGTTTGTGGACCGATTGCTTCCAAAATCGATATCTGAAGGTCCGCGTGGACTCTGAACACGAATCCGATGTCAGATTTGAGAAAAGTGGCCGCCATTTTGAACTTTTTAGTTTCTGGTTCGATTGTTACCAAAATCGATATCTGGAGGTCCGCGTGGACTCTGAACACGAATCCGATGTCAGATTTGAGAAAAGTGGCCGCCATCTTAAACTTTTTAGTTCCTGGACCGATTGTTACCAAAATCGATATCTGTAGGTCCGCATGGACTCTGAACACGAATCCGATGTCAGATTTGAGAAAAGTGGCCGCCATCTTGAACTTTTTAGTTTGTGGACCGATTGCTTCCAAAATCGATATCTGAAGGTCCGCGTGGACTCTGAACACGAATCCGATGTCAGATTTGAGAAAAGTGGCCGCCATTTTGAACTTTTTAGTTTCTGGTTCGATTGTTACCAAAATCGATATCTGAAGGTCCGCTTGGATTCTGAACACAAATCCGATGTCAAATCTGAGAAAAGTGGCCGGCATTTTGAACTTTTTATTTTTTGTACTGATTGCTTTCAAAATCGATATCTGAAGGTCCGCTTGGACTCTGAACACGAATCCGATGTCAGATTTGAGAAAAGTGGCCGCCTTTTTGAACTTTTTAGTTCCTGGATCACTTGTGACCAAAATCGATATCTGGAGGTCTGCGTGGACTCTGAACACGAATCCGATGTCAGATTTGAGAAAAGTGGTCGCCATCTTGAACTTATTAGTTCCTGAACCGATTGCTTTCAAAATCGATAGCTAAAGGTCCACTTGGACTTTGAACACGAATCCGATGTTAGATTTGAGATAAGTGGCCGCCATCTTGAACTTTTTACTTTCTAAACCGATTGTTATCAAAATCGATTCAGAGAAATTTAGTTTCTAGTTTTATGGTTCTTTTTTTAGTTTTTGACGTTTAGCGTCAGAAACTAAAAGATCAAAATAGCGGACATTTTTTCAAATCTTACAACGGAATCGTGTTCAGAGTCCATGCGGACCTCCAGATATCGATTTTGGTAACAATCTATCCACAAACTAAAAAGTTCAAAATGGCGGCCACTTTTCTCAAATCTGACATCGGATACATGTTCAGAGTCCATGCGGACCTCCAGATATCGATTTTGGTAACAATCGAACTAGAAACTAAAAAGTTCAAAATGGCGGCCACTTTTCTCAAATCTGACATCGGATTCGTGTTCAGAGTCCACGCGGACTTTCAGATATCGATTTTGGAAGCAATCGGTTCACAAACTAAAAAGTTCAAGATGGCGGCTACTTTCCTCAAATCTGACATCGGATTCGTGTTCAGAGTCCACGCGAACCTCCAGATATCGATTTTGGTAGCAATCAATCCACAAACTAAAAAGTTCAAAATGGCGGCCACTTTTCTCAAATCTGACATCGGATTCGTGTTCAGAGTCCACGCGGACCTCCAGATATCGATTTTGGTAACAATCTATCCACAAACTAAAAAGTTCAAAATGGCGGCCACTTTTCTCACATCTGACATCGGATTCGTGTTCAGAGTCCACGCGGACCTCCAGATATCGATTTTGGTAACAATCGATCCACAAACTAAAAAGTTCAAAATGGCGGCCACTTTTCTCAAATCTGACAACGGATTTGTGTTCAGAGTCCACGCGGACCTCCAGATATCGATTAAGAAATTAAGGACGGCGACCACTTTTCTCAAATCGTCTGCGTGGACCCTTAGATATCGATTTTGGAAGCAATCGATAAACAAAAAATTTGAATAGGCGGCCAATTTTCTCAAATCTGACAACGGATTCTCTTTTATAAATAAAATAAATAAAAATAAAAATTCTTTATTTCAGATATTATAATCCATATTGATGTTAGTAACACACTTAAATAACTATGTTAGTACAAACACTTAAGTGCAGACCGACCCAGTGCTTAATAAAGCTACTGTCGTATCTACTTGCGACCATCTTCAGAATGCTGTTGGCGCTGGCGCGAACCCTCTGCAGTGCGGCGGCACAGCGTTTGCAGAGCGTGGTGGGAAACCCATCGACATGAGCGTCCGCGAACATGCCTGACGCACTGCAGAAGCGCGGCAGCCCCAGCGGCATCCTGAAGGCGTTATTGTATTGGGTGCGCAGGGCCTTCAGAGATGCCTGGCGATATGCAGTCCACAGATTACAGGTGTACATGGATGTGCAGTACGCTCTAAACAATGTTATTTTTACATGCGCTGAGCAATGCCTGAATCTGTGGACTATCATATTGGCCCTGACTGCAAGCGCCCTGCGTTCCCTTTCTATGTCTGCATCACCCTGCAGGTCTTCTGTCACTATGTGTCCCAGGTATTTGAACTGTGACACTCTTTTAAGAGGTGTTCCCTTCAGAGCCAAGACAGGTATGTCTGATGGACACTTCTTACTGGACTTAAATAGCATGAATTCACTTTTGGTTGTATTATATTTCAATCCATGTCTAGATGCATACGCCTCACAAACACTTATCAGTTTCCTGAGGCCACCGATCGACGGGCTAAGCAGCACCATGTCGTCTGCATAACTTATATTATTGACACAGGTACCGTCGATGTGACAGCCGACATGCATGCTGCTGAGCTCAGCGATCAACTCATTTACATAGAGATTAAAAAGGGTGGGAGACGTAAGCCCACCTTGTCTTACACCGCATTCCAAACCATATGATTCTGACACTACATTTCCTCACTTGAGTACATTTACCTGACTAGAGTACCAATACTTTAAGATTTGTGTCAGCTCACTCGGGAATTTACATTCTTCTAGTTTATATCTCCATAGTAATTTTGACATTTTCTACTGCCAAGTCGCTCGTATGATTTTCAAAACTCGCACTTCTGGAGTGCGATTTTTGAACATCACACGTTCATACGAGTAGTAGAAAAATGCATAATCTCCGTAGTAATTTTGACATTTTCTACTACTCGTTTGAACGTGTGATGTTCAAAAATCGCACTCTTGGTCCATCTGTGCGGCGTATCGCTACATGTAGCATGGTGGGCACGTGGGTATTTTTATTATTAATCGTGCGGCGCGGCGGCACGACGGCGCGGCGGCGCGGTGTCCGCTCCCTCAACACCCCTCCGCACCCGGCGACTCATTGAAGATATACGCGCGCGGTACGAAAATTGATTACAAAATGTTGATTTTCAAATCTACATTTTAATAGATACTTTAAAAACCCGTTTTATTTAGGTCTACTGTAACTTGTAAATTCATTAAAATAGATCGAAATATTTTCCGATGTAAGTTATTGCCCAAAAATAATAAAACTGTGATCGAAAACGAAAACTTTTAGATTATTGTGCAAGACGATATATTCAAAGTAATTAATACGTACAAAAAGACAAAAATTGATCGACTAAATTTCCTGAAGTAGTTATGGAACAAAAACGGTAGTTTTATATTTCTCCCTTCCTAAATTCTAAAATGTTCCTGGATACCGTCACATAATATGCTAATTAGTATATACTGACAAATACCAAAGGAATTTCGGGTCGAACATTTTTCCACCGAGAGCTACTAGTGATTTTTATGTTTAGGTACAAATACCTAACTTCAGAATAAAAAAAATCTTAGATTCTTTGTCAACCATAATCTTTATACTCCACTTTATCACACTACAAAGTTTCAGGGATCGATAAATTATTGTTAGGGTGTCCATACAAGGAAACTGCTCAGTGACTAGACTAAATGTTTAATTGCGTTTAAATAAGTGTTAAACACATTTTTTATTAAAATGGTTAAGAAAATTAAATAAATTAATCTATATAATTTATTTCCGTGGAACAAAACTCAAATAATAGTGATCTAATAACGTTTTTTTAATTAAGATTTTTCTCTCGTTCAGGCCAATAGCGACATCTGTTTGCGCCAAGACTATACTAAATCTAAAATGTATGGAGCTGTCCAGACGGCTGTCCTGCTGGATTGTATGTGTGTCGGAGATCCAAATAAATAATTTTTCTTTCTTTCTTTCTTTCTTTCAGACATGATAATAGTATCGATATAGATAAGTCACGTTTATCGCGATACTAAATTCCGCACAGCTGTATCGGCACCAGATCACAAACAAAACTGAATCTGCACTGAACGTCAATTTGTACCTACTGCTGATCACACATCGCATGACATTTTTTGTAAATCATCACATTTTCTTACAAGACGTTTGTAATAATTTCTTATTCTTCGAAATTTTCTTTTTGAGTCAAAAATACACACAAAGAGTAACATTTTATTATTTATAAGCATGCACCTACAAATAAAAAAATGAAAATAAACTAAAATCTATGGTAAACAAAATAACATTAGAGATTCACTCTAATTTACATTCAACTTCGTTTTACATATTTTGGGTTTATCCCAATTAGTTTTTTGATCCAAAATCTTTGTTAGAACTACTGAAGCACCCTTTTTATTTAAATGAAACCGTTCTTTGCTTACATGAATATCATTTAGTTTTAGTAAGATCATAAATTATTTATAGTTCATGTTTTATTTCGGGCATAACATTTTTAATGTTCATAAAGATAATGGTAATAAATCTGATACAACAGCTTTTATTTCCCAATAGGTACCTATGTCAAGCATAATCTTAGAGCATAATGAATGACGATAATGCATATTTAGGTACATATTTTGCCTGCGACATTATTCTGTGTGGAATCTATAATTCCAGGATAATTATTTTAAAAGAAAACTTAAAATAGTCCGAGATCCGACCGTAAAATTATGCATCTATTTCTTAGGCGAACGAAATATGATTCTCGTGTAACACAGAGGCACAGCCATGACACTGCGTGTACGTGAAAGATCCCGCTCCGGTGACCTTGGGCCGGCGCGAGTATGCGATAGGGTCGATACCTTCCGAAAACGAAAAATACATATGTATCTACCTACCAAGGTGATATTTTATTCACGTAAAGTAAATTATATGTATTATCATTTCAGTTAGTATTGTAGTGTCAATTTCACGTCATGCTCGATACCCATAATATAGGTAGGTAGGTAGCAAATGTAACAATCAATTATTATAATCCAAATCAGGTACCTAGGTCGTGTATTTTTTAAAATCGAGGTTGTCTTATCGGGAAAAAAGTACCTAGGGGGCGTGATCAATCATCAAAATTAAAATACATACATTTTGAATTAACTGTTTTAAAGGACATTAAGTATGAATAGGCAGGTAGGAAATACAACAATAAACTCGACATGGCATGTTTCCGCACGTGACAATAAAGTCGCGTACCTACTCGCGTCGTCCACTGAGTCGAGCGAGCGAGAACATCCTTGGGATTCGGCCGTCATTGACATGACGTCCCACCCGCTCCCAACCCGCGTTCCTACCCGCGCTCGCCTCCGACCCGCACACATAGCCGCGAGCGCTTTTACGAGCACACATGCATGAGTGTCGCTTCTTTTCGCGTAGTGTATATTTTCTTTGACAGAGGTTAATTTAACGCCGCCAAGTTTCCTATAAAAATACCGCCGCAAGTACCTTTCCCATTATGATTTTTGGTATAACTTTTTCCACCTGTCTGTTTGGGAAGTAAATGAGATGCCATCGGAAGGAGACTGATAGACCAGTACTTTAGTACTGGAAAAACTAGGGTTGCCACCTCTCAATCTGCCGCAATTATAGGGTTGCCAGGTTCAAAGAAGTCATTTTTGAACCTGGTAACACTAGAGTTGCGGCAGACTGAGAGGTGGCAACCCTAGTTTTCCAATACTTTAGTTTAGTTTTCTTCCGATGGTATCTTATTTACTTCCCAAACAGACAGGTGGAAAAAGTTATACCAAAAATCATAATGGGAAAGGTAAACTGTGTAAACATACATTAGAATCACATTTCGTTCGCCTAAGAAATAAGTGCATATTTTTACGGTCGGATCTCGGTTTAAAAGTATCAAGGCCGTAGAGGAAGAAGGTAAAAAAGATATTGTGTCCTATTCACTCAATAAGATATGATTAAAAGAGATTATACCTAAAGGCAAATAAAGAGAGGTCCTTGATCTTAGGAGATGATGCATAAAAGAGACGGCGCCTCTTTGCATGGCCTATGAACCAATAGAGATGGGAGTGTGGTATATTTGTTGGGAAACCTTTTCCTGATTACTCATAGAAAGGCGCATTGCTCAAGTTAAAATGAGATGGCTAGGTATCTTATTGCTGTCCTTATCATCGCAGTCATATTTTTATTTACGCACGGCGACAGATCAACCTACCCATAGTTCGACCTTACGTCCATGAACATAGAGTTCAACTATGGGTAGGTTGATCTGTCGCCGTGTGTACAAGCTCAAATTGTATGTTAATATTGTATATCTCCAACGCCTTATCACTATCGCATACGCAGTTATGCTGACGTTTTATATAGGCTTCTTGGCTAGTGATCTTGAAACAGTGAGACTCCAATCTAAATCTGATTCAAAAAGACTGAAGATTATCAGACAGGTAGGTAGGTATAACTACACACAAAGATACAAAAGTAGTTTAATGTAACAGACGGAACTCTTTTACAATTTTATAGTGCATGGTAAAGCGCAGACCTTGATTACGGTATTCAAAAATTAGCCAAACATTTAACGTGCATTACACTAGTAACGTAGCGAGCGGGGGAGGGGGGCAGGGGGGCAAATGCCCCGGGCGGCACTTTACTCGGGGCGGCAAATTCGGGAAAAATATAGATTGAGAACTCTTTTATAAGTATAGATTGAGCTCTGTCTATAGCCAATTCGTTGAGCAGAGAAAAGTCGAGCTCGCTTCGCTCGCTCTAAGTTTCCGTTTTAATTACTGCGCCTACACATAATCCTAAGGAGTTCTGATCACAGCTAAGATGTGGTGCTAAACATTTCGCTCGATCCATAGCTGTTACTTCTCGGTAACTTTTTTTTGTACGTAAAAAGCTCTGGCTCTAACAGATTCGTATTAAGGGGCTATGTGATAAAAATAGGATTCTTCAAAGCTTCATATATCATGAAGTACTAACAGTAGGAGTATGATTTGCGGATATGTGTAAATTGAACATATAATTGAAGTTTCGATTAGAGCCAAAACACGATTAAGACACATTTTCTCGATAGAAAAACAAGCCAAAGCAGCCTCCGTTTTTATCTATAAACGCTTGGAACTGCTAAATGGTGAATAATAGAAACACAAGACTTGATTTAATAAAAAGAGATTGATATTATCTAAATTTTGATTAGAGCAGAATTGAACTTACATAAAATAGTACAATCACAATTAAGTAAAGTTTGTTTTTTCGCTTGCATCGTTTCAGACGCGCGCGCCGCCCCATCTCTTTCTCTCGCATCAGGCAGTAATATAAGCTATCACACTCCTGTTTCGCTTAAATTATTTTTCGACATAGGCCCTTTAGGAGAAAGTCGAGCTCGCTTCACTCTCTCTAAGTTTCAACCAAAAGATGGCTTGGAATGATGACCAAAAGATATCTTGACCACAACCCGAATAGATATGCAAAAAAAATTCCTCCGTTGTTTTTTGTGTGTAGGTCTTCTTATAAAGATAAGGGGGCGGCAAAATCAGTTTTTGCCCCGGGCGGCAGAATTCCACGCTACGCCACTGCATTACACATATTATCTGCTCCCTCAAATACGGAAACTTTTAGTAAAATTTTACATCAGAGACTGTTACTGGTCTGCTGGAAAATCTCTTAGCGGTAATTATTTTTCGTTAACTAAACAGTTTCGCCACTCTAATACTCATAAGCTCTATTAAAAACTTTAAATTAGCAAAACTATCTTCTGCTAGTGATAGCACTGCGATAAAATAATAATTTAATGTTGGAAAGTTAATAAAGGGTGTTATTCGAGACCTGATACTATATGAATAGATACTAATAGTACACTGGTACAAACTAATATTTTATTGTGTTATACATTCATAACAAATTGGTAGCCGACCGTATTGAAGCGTGCGGTCGCGACACTGTCGCGAGTCGCGCGACAGTGTCGCTGCGGTTATGAATTCGAACCCGACCGCACGCAGCAGCTGCACGCCGTAGCTACAAACAGTGTTGCCAACTTAGACTATATTTTAGGGTAATAATTTTTCTTAGGGTTGTATTTTGTAATTGTTCGTTATCACGTTAAAGGAATCCCACCAGTCTCAAATTAACTGGAGCTCTAATAAAGGGTGAATAGAAAAGATTTTCGTAAAAACGAATAGAAAATATTTTCGTAAAAAGTAAAAAATGGTTTTTTTATTTTCTTTCCCAAAATTATCATCTCGTATTTTTAAATCTAGTAATATTTGAACACTGTTTTATCAAATACCAAACTCCAGTATGACGTATTGTTGGAATTTAACGGAAAATGTGGTTGAAAATAGTGATTTCATTATATTAAAGATCGTGAATTTGTATGAATTATCGTGTTATACCCGACTTTTATTTACTACCGCATGTCACTCCAAAATATCGTTAATCTAGTATAATTATAGCATGCTGGCAGCACTCGGCGACACTACTGGTTTGCGGTCGAGCGATAGTGAAGCTCGAGTGCACAGCAGTGTCGCCGACCGCAGTGTCGCAAGCTGCGCAGGGTATTTCATAGAAATACATACAAACCAGTAGTGTCGTCGCGACATGCTGCTGCGGCGTGCGGCGTGCGGTCGGCTGTCAACCGCCACCTTTATGCTGATACCACAATAGAAAGAGATTATACCTAAAGGCAAATAAAAAGAGGTCCTTGATCTTAGGAGATGACGCATAAAATAGACGGGGCCTCTTTGTATGGCCTATGAACCAATAGAAATGGGAGTGTGGTATATTTGTTGGGAGACCTTGCCTGATTACTCACAGAAAGGCGCATTGCTCAAATGAGATGGCTATCTTATTGCTGTCCTTGTCATCGCACTCATATTTTATGTACAAGCTCAAATTGTATGTTAATATTGTAAATCTCCAACGCCTTATCATTATCACTATATGCTGACGTTTTATCTACTATAATTAGGCTTCTTGGCTAGTGATCTTGAAACAGTGAGACTCCAATCAAAATCTGATACAAAAAGCATGCGGTCGGCTGTCAACCGCCACCTTTATGCTGATACCGCAATAGAAAGAGTACATAACCATAGCGAAAAATCTATATGGGTAAGCGGTCGCGACAGGTCAATCTAGCGCGATGTGGGGGGACTGAGGGAAGCACGTCCGGTACCGACTTGCATGCGTGCGGTACCGACAAAGCGCGGTGTCACGTCCCGTCCCCCGCACGCCCGCGCTCAACCGACTACCCGCGACCGCTAAGCTTCCGAACTTTATTGTTTTTTCGCTATGACGTCATTACATACAGTATAGTTTGGACACTCCCCGCCTAACACCAATTTTGACCTCATCCCCGCCCTTTTGGTGGTCAGGGTGGTAGACGGCAGTAAGAAGTGGTGTATTCCTCTATACTCACACTCCCTCAGCATTCATGTGCAGACCCTTTCTGTGAGGGCGAGCCCGTTTATGTGAAGTGTTCAGGGTGTGCTAGTGAGTCGATGGAATTACTGTATACGAACAAAATTGCAAAATCCACAAATAAAACGTTATAAAATAGAATCATAAATGATGTTTTCGGATTGATTTCAGTAATTGATTCTACATAATTACCTGCTGTTCAAACAAAATGCATTCGTATTCTGCAATTTAACATTTCTGCAATTCCTTTGTCACTAGTATTGAAAACTGTTATGGTAATGAGATTATTATGCACATTGCACAACTTGTGAAATCAACCAGTAAATTAAAAGGTTGTTAGTCGCTCGATAGAATTCAGTTTTATTTTATTGCTAATATAAAATAAAATTATGGATTGGTGGCTTAACTTTCACACAAGCAACCTTTATTCCTTGGTTGCACAACTTATATTATAGGGTCAAAAGAAAATGTGGTGGTGTCTTTTGGAAGAGTGCCCATGAGAATGCCATTACATAAATGACTCTACTTCTTTCATGTCAGCATGAGTTATATCGCATGACAGTTACTCATGCTGTATATCACCCTTGTATACTATCAGATAATATTAACGACCATTCGATAAACTAACTGTCGATGTTGTAACCCTGTTGATACTGTAACCTGTCGAGGCTTTAACCTTTCGATTCTGTAACCAATCGATTTCAAGACATACGATGTAGCGCACCATCGACTAACAGACATTCGATGAACAGTGTTCGATGAAACGACATTCTAAGTTTTGACTTTTGCAGTAACGTAGGGAACCCCTGTAGTTCAAAGATTAGTCAATCAGCAAGAGTCGTATCGAGGCTAACTGCCCCAAGTATTTGGTAAACTGAAAGTAGACACACGGCACCAGATGTACGAGTACTCTACACTGCCAAAGGCTCATGAGTGTAAAGTGTGTCGACCCAATTCAAAGTGAGGCCTAACTGCCTCCGTGGTCTAATGGTTAAGAGCATTTAGCTCTTGATACGGTGGTCGTGGGTTCGATTCCCATGGGGGACACCTAGTGATAAGTCACTTTGTGCATTTTTCCCTAGCTGGTTAGGACATTGCAGGCTGAATTATATTAAAGAAAGATGTTTCCGTACTTCGGATGGCACGTTAAGCCATTAGTCCCATCTACCTTACCTATCTTTGGTGGTAGTAGTAGTTACATAAAAACCACGTCAAAGGCCTTAAGGCGGTCTGAAAAAACTCTGAGACCAGGGCTCTGCCCACACGATAAGAAGAAGAAAGTGAGGCTTCTCAAGCCAGACGCAGACTCTGGCTGGAAAGTACCACACTTCCTCACCCGTTATTCCCTCTTGTGGAAAGCTTCCTTCCAGGATAGGAGCTCCCAGGCGGATTTGGACTTAAGTAGACTCCAAATGCAGTTCGGCCGAAGTTAGACAACCTGTTCAATTGGGGTTGCAGAGACGGGTCGGACCTCAGGTGTGAATGTGGTGTTGCTCCTCATACTATGGCGCATCTTGTATCCTGTCCTATCTATCCGGACACCTGCACGCGAACGGAGGTTATGGAAGCGGCCGGTAATGTGGCAAAATAATGGGCTGAAAAGATTTAGAATGACATGCTATCGAGTTGATAGAAGAAGTATTTAGGTAGGTATTAAAAAGACATGTTGAGATGGTTTGGCCATGTGGAAAGAATGAGCAAAAGTAGGTTGACGAATGAAATTTACAAGGCAAGTGTGAATGGAATGGTTGAAAGGGGTCGCCCTTGGTGCACGTACGCTGACCAAATCGGATGCGTGCTGAAGAAGGGCCAAATAAAATGTATCCGGAACTGACGAGCTTGTATGAAGGAACTTATGGATGTTGAGGAGGCGAAAGATGTGTGTCAGAATCGTAGTATGTGGCGATCTGTTGTCTCTGCCTACCCCAGTAGTGAGACATAGGCGTGAGTAGATGTATGTATATATGTATGTATTAGAAACAGAAGCCATTAACTTAAGTGATCTCTTAAATTATTTTGATTCATAAAACCGTCCACTCAATTCAGGGGTAAAAGTTATAGCGGTGAAGAGATTTCCTAATAAATAATTTTGAGGAATTGCAACATGATTTATGTGGACCATAAAGCGGTCGGGGTCCCGGACTGTTTATATTAATTTTGCTATTACGCTGAAAATACAATGCATTTTGTGATGGTGCCTTACATGGATATACAACGTTCAACGTGTTAACAAATTAATGCAAAACCAGAAATCTTCTACAGAGTGGGTATCAAGTTCTTAGGTTCATGTCATTTTACTTTGTATGCCTGCAAAATATTGAATTATTTTATATTGACATTATTTTGAGAGCGTCGTTGGAGAGGTATGGATTCAATCATGAGGTTTCAGGTTCGAATATACATGCACCACATGCCATTTGTAATGTAACCTAAGTATACAAAACCATCATAAGCTGGCGTAGGTATAACGATTTTTTTAGTATAGGTTGATGTGTCGCCGTGTGTACCAATGAGTTTTTCTAACTTATACCAATTATATTAATAAATGATACTATAACAGTATTATATAAAATACCGACTGCTCTCAAACGGTGAAGTAAAACATCGTGAGGAAAAATGCATATGTTGAAGAATTAATTAAAAACATTTCTTTAGAAAAAGGAATTACCATTTCAATCACACTTCAAACTCTCCTCAGAGAGGTTCCTCAATTTCAGATCTTCAAAGAAGCAAACAAAAATTTTAATTACACATTCATTACATAACAATAAAATCAAGGATTCACAAAATTCCGACACCCAAAAAGCAATTTAGGTGTTCACAAAGCCGTTCTGCTTCCCAGTTTATTAGTCACGCACCCTTCCCCTATTGCGTTGTGATCCATTCATAGTATCGCAAAATTTAATTAATCCCCGATGTTTGGAATGATAATTGAAGATTGCTGAGGAATTTCACACTAGGAAAGGGTGAAAGTGGGTTCAATCGAGGTGATATAGCTATTTGATGGGTGAATGAATCGAGTGTGGATGCAATTATCGGGTACTTTTGTGTTAGTGATTTGAATTTTAGACGTAAAGAGATTTAACAAGATATTCATTAAAAGCAAAGCTTGGCACGTTAAACCGTTGGTCCCGGCTACTATCTCTGGTGGTAGTAGTCGTTACTTGAAAACCACGTCAGAGGCCGTAAGGCGGTTTGAAAAAACTCTAACACCAGGGCTCTGCCCGCACGATAAGAAGAAGAAGAATTAAAAGCATACAATTTTGACATGAAATATAACTCTCATGTAAATACACAGTCTGTCATCATCATCTCAGCCGATGGACGTCCACTGCTGGCATAATAATAATTAATTCAAATAGGGCAAATATTCCCCCAAGGATCGCCATAACGACCGGTCCTGCGCTGCCCTCATCCAACAGGTTCCCGCCGCCTTCACCAGGTCGACGGTCCACAAAAAATACCATTAAAATGTAAAAATACAGTCTGTAGGTCACTTGAAATGTTACGTGTCTTGTCCAATAACTTTGAAAGAAAAAAAATTTTTTTTTTCAACTTTGAATAAATCTGGGAAAGGGATAAACGGATAATGTTGAATATTTAAAGTAGCAATTTGCTTTTGGAACTAAACAGCAAAAAAAGTAAACTCTCTTTTTTTTAAATGACATAAAATATTATTTATTTGCCTACCAAAATCCACAAAGATTTAACAAATATAGGATGTTCTGTATCGAAAGGACAAAATCTTTAAATCTTTTCCGAGAAAGGTAAGGCGGATTTACCCATAAGACGGACCTTAACATAAGTTTAGTTTTATTTTCACACGAGCATTTACCCGCGAGTTAGTCCGTACAAATTATATACCAGATTTCAAGTTAGAACATAAGCTATCAAACAAAAAAAGTTGCATCAAAATCGGTTCAGTAGTTTTCGCGTGATGCTCGATCAAACAAACAAACAAACACACAAACAAACAAACAGACAGACAAAAAATCCAAAAAATTGTGATTTGGAATTAGGGACACCTAAAAACCATAAATATCGTAATCTTTTTTTGTATCTATCTTCAAAGTACAGACACACTTCTGTTAAAGTTTTATAATATGTAGTTTAGATAGACACATTTTTAGTAAGTACGCAACTATCACCACCTTAAAATGCTGTTCCAACATTAACCATACAAAATTAAAAATAAATAGATAATCAAACATAGAACCTCCTCCTTTTTTTAAGTCTGTTAAAAGATACAAAGAACTGGATGCTAGACCCCGAAAGGCGATTCGATCTTGGATGTTAGATATGTACCACCTACTTTTATATATTCTGTGGCTACATTTAAAGAGCAAAACCCTGTTTAAAACACCATGTAAGGAGACAAACCTTGTCTTGGAAAAATTGTGAGTAACGAATCCATTGGCAATTTCCTAAGTCCTAACTCGTGCATCAAAATGCAATAGATTTGTAACAAGATTGGTTTTTGAATTCGATAGACTTTATTTGAACAGGGGTGTCTGCGTTTTGACGATATGAAATTTTTGTTTCATCTTCATAAGGCGTTATTTTTAGGGTTCCGCAGTTGAAAAAAACTTGACTTATATTTTAAACGAATGTTTTAGTTTAAATAGTAGGTATGTACTGCTTAAAATTCAAATCAAATTCTCGGTACCAATCAATTTTGTATAGGACAGCCGATTTTTTTTCGCGAGTTGTTGGTCCCATAAAGATGTTCAATTTGATGATCTGATTATCTCCTTAAAAAACCATCAACATAGTAGAGAAGGAAGGAGGTCCGTGGGTAGACCACAGATGCGTTGATCAGAAGAGTTGCGGGTCGGACATTGATCAGATTGGCACAGGACCGTGAGGAGTGGTGCAATAAAAGCTATGCCCAGCAGTGGGTTGATTTGTTTGATGAATAATAAAGAACCTATAGTAATTTAAACGTTTCTGAAGAAATTTTGATGTTTGTGACTCAATGACACATAAACGGCTGAACGGATTCGGCATAGATCTGATAGAATATGTTCTAGATGAACCCAGAAGTCACCGCAGACGGGCGGGCAAATACTTCAAAATAACAACTTCTTGACATGATCACGTCCCGTCATGATCTTGTCACGCGATAGTATACAGGGTGAAATTGATATCATTAGCATTCTTTTTAAACTAAGAGTCTACCCATTAAACTGAAAAACTTTAACGATGAGACCAAACCGATCGAGCAAAAAAAAATCAGCTGTTCCATACTAAACTACAATGTCGACGCGCGAGTTCACGACTCAAATGTATGCAACAGCATTTTTTTTTTGCTCCGATCGTTTTGCTGCCGTAGTAAAAGTTGTTCAGTTTGATGGGTAGACTCTTAGTTTAAAAGGATGCTAATGATATCGATTTCACCCTGTAGAAAGACTAACGATAGTTACACATTTTTTTTTTTAGTAATTAAGTAATGGACTCTTACTTGTGCGTTAGCACTGCATTTCCGCCAATGTCAAGTAGTTTATGGGAGAATCTATCCCAATCTCAGGGATTGTTTATGGACAAGAACAAAAAGAGATTTAGGAATGCGGAGCCTCGTGGCAGGCAAAAACGCGACGCGCGAAACCACGCTAGACAAGTGCTCGGGTCAGTTCCTGCAACGTGACTCCAGTTAAACTATTACTAGGCAACACTCCTATGCAAACAAATATTTAGTTTATACAGGGTCCTTCTTAATATGCTGACACTTTTTTAAAGCGATGACCAGACCGTCAAACTGAACAACTTCTTCTATGGGACCAACATCGAAATTTGACGTTGTTCAGTTTGACGGTCTGATCATCCCCTTAAAAAAGTGTCAGCATATTAAGAAGGACCCTATATATAATTTTCGACTTATTTTCAAAGTACTTACCTAATTAAAATACGGAAACAGCAAAGCATAAAGGTAAATGTTCTTTATGTGAGCCATCATGAAACACGTCATGTGTTTACCTACTCTCTATGTTTAATGCGTTTAATGCTACGTCAGATGGAGATAGAAACAGCATTCAGCGTGACTTATGCTTTCTTCTGTTGTTTTACCTCTGTTTTCTTTTAGCATTTTGTTGTTTTTCCTACTTAAAAATATGCATAATTTGTGTATTTGAATGCAAAATAACTGGGGCATCTTTTTTCGGCGGACTTTGTTTTTATTAAGAGGAGAGGCGGGCTCTCGAAGAATAGGTCAGGCGCTAGGCGTCACTTCTCCGACTGTATTTGACGACCCGGTTGGTGTAATGGTTATCACGCCGGACTGCCAAACCAGGGTCCTGGGTTCGAATCCCGGTTCGGTCATGGATGTTTATATGTTTGTGCCGTTGTTGTATGGTTTCCATAATAAACACCTATAAATAGTGCTTTCTTGGGATCATTACAATGTATGTGCCTGTGAGCGTTATTTATATTTATTTATTTATTTATGTATACGTATTTTTCTGTTCCGCCCCTCCCACACACCCCGCCGAATAGATTGCGAAAGAGACAACTGTAGCTCGGACTGATTTTATCTACCTACATAAAATGGACGAAATCAGCATTTCGTATTCCCCTATTTCCTCCTCCAAAACATAATTGTCCGATTTTTTTTAATTCTTTCATGAATATTATGAGAAAGAATTTGGCTGGTTTTGCTTTTTTTGTTTATACAGGGTGTAACAAAATACCCTAGTAATACTTAAGGGGGTGCTTCAGACCATCAAACTGATCAACTTTCACTATGGAGCCAAAACTGCAGTAACAACTCGACTCAAATGTATGGGACATTTGAGTCGAGTTGTTACTGCAGTTTTGTATGAAACAGTTGATTTTTTTCGTGATTTCGAAGTTGGCTCCATAGTGAAAGTTGATCAGTTTGATGGTCTGAAGCTATCGTACGGGGGTCCTTAAGTATTACTAGGGTGTTTTGTTACACCCTGTATTAGTCAAAGGAGAACGCCCAAACTCGATTCGCCTACAAAACTGGTAAATTTGAATTTGAATGTTATAAAAATTGTCACGATAGAAAAGGATAATTTCCATTTTCTTGAGAAGCACGATATTCCTATATGTATATACTATATATAGGAATATATACTACTTCTATCCTGTGTATAATTTCAGCTATCATCATACGATTTGTGTGTATTCTTTGACCATACACATTTGCCAGCTGCGAAACTACCCGAAACGAATACATTTCGTCACGTAGGCAATTTGACGGTCGTAGTTCACCGTTTCAGTATTTGCTAGGCTGTCACTTACACCCTGTATAGTAAAAATGTTCAGTTTGATGGTCAGGGGCCCGATCGCGCAAATTTAAAACATCAAAGTACAATCCATAATCTATTTCAGTTTTAAATCACATTGCAATCCAACTACTGTGCTGAATTTTGTATCGCACTCAACTTTAATTATTTAACTATATGATTGACAGTCTGAAACGTCTGAGCGATCTGTGAAATGGCTGTTATGAGCTATCAAATGATTAGAGCGATACCGAATTAAAATAAAACCAGCCAAGTGCGAGTCGGGCTACTCGCGCACCGAGAGGGTTCCGTACCACACAACCCACCACAGAACACAACATTATTAACTTAGAAAAAAAGCTTTTTTTGTCCGGGACCTTTAGCGCGAGACCGACTCACACTTGGCTAGTTTTTGGTATTTGTTTTTATTTTGTAGAGTTTGCTCTATAATCACACTGACGCTTGACGCTTGTATGTATTACCGTTTTTACGATAGAGTGTGAAGAAAAAACGTTGATAAAAACTAGTTTCTTGTTGAGAACCCCCCTTAATTTTTAACTTTTTGACATTTTTATTATTTTGAACAAATCCTCCGTAATAACGCCTGATCTGAGAAAATTTCAACTATCTAGCTATTACGGTTCAAAAGTTACAGCCCTAAATAGGTAGGACAGACGGACGGACGGACGGACAACGTAGGCTTAGTAATAGGGTCCCGTTTTCACCCTTTGGGTACGCAAACCTAAAAATTTTTGATTCGCATGCGGTTCTATGACGTTTCAGTGGAGATTTATTTAGCGCTTTCATTGATCCCCTGATCATACTCATAAAAACCGCCAGCAAATTAAAAATGACCCTGTATATGGGTGTTAGGGTAAACAGTTGCATTACATTAATTTAAGGGGTGATAGTACCCATGATACTGAACAACTTTCCCTAAGAAACCTACAGGAAATTCGCAAAAACAATTTGAACTTTCCATACTAAATGCAATCAACTAATCGAACGTTTATGAAAAGTCGAATTTATTTTTCGAATTATCTATTGGTTTCTTAGGGAAAGTTGTTCAGTATCATGGGTACAATCATCCCTAAAATTAATGCAACTGCTTACCCTAACACCGTGTATACAGGGTTCTTAATATGGCTGACACTTTTTTAAGGGGATGATCAAACTGAACAACTTTCTCTATGGGAACAACATCGAAATCGCGAAAAAAAATCAGGTGTCCTATATATTTGGCACGAGTAGGTTTGCAGTTTTGTATGGACGAGTGGATTTTTTTTTCGCGATTTCGATTTTGGTGCCATAGAGAAAGTTGTTCAGTTTCTTGGTCTGATCATTCCCTTAAAAAAGTGTCAGCATATTAAGAAGGATCCTATACAGGGTGACTGCCTATAGCAAATACTGAAACGGTGAACTCAAAGACGCAGACCATCAAACTAAACAACTTTCACTATGGAGCCTACATCAGGAAACGCGAAATAAAATCAGCTGTCCCATACATTTTAGTCGGGTAGGTAGGTACAGCTTTACTAATGTCATTGGGTACAGCAGTATTGTATGGGACAGCTGATTTTTTTTCGCGTTTGCTGAGGTAGGCTCGACATAAATTCAGAGTTCGGCTTCCGAGCCGAGCATTTTGCTGAGTTGGGACCTTTTTGCCACTGCGGTGCACAAACAATCTCTTTATTAATTAATGTTTTGACAATTTTACTAAAATGTAAGCATGATGTAAGATTGTATGTGTGTCGGAGCCCAAATAAATAATTTTTTTTTCTTTCTTTCTTTCCATAGTGAAAGTTGTTCAGTTTGATGGTCTGAGTTCACCGTTTCTGTATTTGCTGGGCTGTCACTTACACCCTGTATGTATTTGCCGACTCTACTTACCTACTTGACCTACTTGAAATTCTACTCTAACGTACATAATATAAAAAAATCCGAAACCCCATAAAATAAAATGAAAAATTCAGCTACCTTTGCGTGCACAGCCTTAAACACAAGACTTTTTCTTTGATGTTTTTGAGTAGCACTCGACAAGTGCGTCTGGCAACTCAAAAGCCCTCCCCTTGTGACTTGCCTAAGACTTCAAACGTTCTGATTCGCTTTTACACCTTAAAGGAGACTTGGATCTAGACTTTTGAGTGTCGAATACGCGAAGGTGTTACTATGATGAATAGTCGCTAATTAGAATGTATGACGACTCTTAATTAGTAGGTTTTCGTATTTACTGTTTGGAGAAATGTGTAGATTAGATTTGGTTTTAATTAAGTTTTAGTACCTATGTCTTTTCAGGGTTTCGTTGTCAAAGTCAGGCAGACGCCCAGTCCACTTGCCACATATATTTGCCTACTTTTCATTTTACTCCATAACAAGGACACTGGACGGAGCAAAATACCTAGTAGGTATTATGTGACAACTATTTTATTCCAGCAGATTTTACTAGAAAATGTGTTTACTTATAGGTAAATTGGGGAGCTTGCCATAGACACAGTATAAGAAAGAGTATATATTACTACATACAGTGCGGACACTCAATGTCTCCCACCAACTTTTTACCTCACCCCCTCTATCGCCCTCCACTCCAGTTACCTCAGCAGTTACCTAAGAACAAGACTAGGTTCAGTTTCTTTGGTTTCGCACGTGCTGACGTCATCTTGTCGATTTAAATAGTTTATATGCAGGTATGCAGTGTCCGATCTGTGCCATAGATAACAAATCACAGTTGTAACAATCGATAGTTATAGCAAAGAAACCAACAGATGTCGCTACCTGTCACACCCGCAAATGTGCATGTAAGATAACTTGCTACGTTGTGACGGTAACCCGTAAGCTGCTACACATAAGATTCACAATCGCATGCAAGACATAAATCGCGCAAGAGGTCACACAGCGATTCGGTAATATTATAGAAGGTCCAACTAAGTACTGTTGGACCGCGGCCGGTCCTCAGGCAACCGGTCCCTAGCCTGGCGGAAGATCTTCTCTTTCCACTGGAGAAACCTTTCCTTTAGTTCTTCAATAAATCTACCAGAATTACATTTACAACAACAAAAAGTTTACTTAAATAAATAGTGGTCACGTACCTATAATAACTTATCATTAACATTTAAACCACATACTCTACCCATTAAACTGAACAAGTGAACAACTTTTACTATGGGAGCAAACCATAGTATGGGACTGCAGATTTTTCTTTTGTTCTGCAGTCCCATACTAAACTGCAATACCTATTCGATTCAAACGTATAGGTATGTGGTTTAAAGGTTAATGATCATCATGATCGGCCTATTATCGTCCACTGCTGAACATAGGCAACTCCCAGGCGCGCTACCAAACTCTGTCCTCGGCCTTCCTCATCCAGTCGCTCCCCGCCCGCTCAATTTTCATTACGACCTGTATATTTTTCTCCGTGTGACTGTAAGTAATTTCTCATTTAGATACAAGTACCTACTCGTGTTTCATTATAATCTCTCCTTAATTAAAAGACAGAGGCGTTGGATTACGGATATCTCTTATCTTATTGTCTCGATTCAGTGCAGGATGTGTGTAATCCATGCTTTGTGCTTCAGCCAACAGACGGATCCTTTGTGTCGTAATTAAACATAATGTATTTAAAGTTAAATAGAAAAGATTGGAATCTTGATTAAAGATGTATACAGGGTGTAAGGAAAAGTATCGTTAACCTTTATACCACATATAATACTCTACCCATCAAACTGAACAACTTTTACTATGGGAGCAAACCTGTCAGAATAAAAAAAAGTCTGCTGTTAAATACGTTTGGGTCGAGTATGTATTGCACTTTAGTATGGGATAGCAGTTTTTTTTTGTACTGACAGACTGACAGGTTTGGTCCTTTAGTAAAAGTTGTTCAGTTTGATGAGTAGAGTATATGGTGTAAAGGTTAATGATACCTTTCCTTACCCCCTGTATAACTGTGTCATAGAAAGCGTCAAAAGTTTGTCTAGTTAGGACAGAATTTAGAGCATAAGAATGATTATGTTTAAAAAAAATTGGTAACGTTTTATGGCCATATCTTTATAGTTAAGGGGCTATGTAAAAAAAATTGGATTCTTCAAAGCTCCATATATCATGAAGTACTAACAGTAGGAGTATGATTTTCGGATATGTGTAAATTGAACATATAATTGAAGTTTTTCTCGATAGAAAAACAAGCCAAAGTGGCCTCCGTTTTTGCCTATAAACGCTTGTAACTGCTAAACGGTGAATAATAGAAACATGAGACTTGATTTAAAAAAAAGAGATTGCTATTATCTAAGTTTTGATTAGAACAGAATTGAACTAACATAAATAGTACAATCACAATTAAATAAAGTTTGTTTTTTCGCTTGATTCGTTCCAGGAGCGCGCGTCGCCCCATCTCTTTCTCTCGCATCTGGCAGTAATATAAGCTATCACACGCCCGTTTTGCTTAAATTATTTTTCGACGTCGGTGGTAGAGTCACAAAAACAGGACGTCGGAAATTTTCTTATCGAATTTTGATTAGATTTAAAGGCGTGCTAAAGGACTAACCTTCATATTTTTTCAGTACAAGTCCGATGTGTTAATGAAAGTAATAGGTAAATTGTAAGTAGTTTAGACGAGAAACGTCTTTCATATCGGTCAGTAGGGGGTCACTGGCAAAAACCATATGTACCGAAATATTTTGACAAGATCGCTTATTACTTTGGAAGTAAAGCACTTCAAGATCGCTTATTATTATTGTATTGTATTGTATGTCATTTATTTCAGTCTTCTTTTGTCCATATGTGTTAATAACAAAAATTCACTTAAAACTATGTTAGTAGGCAGGATAACAATTCAAATTCCAAATACAAACAAACACAAAACATATAAAATTAAATACAATTTTAGACATGTCATATAGATATTGGAAACATATTTATTTAGAGGCGCGGCTAGCTGGCACTACATGGGTTGAAGTCCAGTGCCTGAGTATCGGGCCATCCACCCTATTTGCTACAATGGTCAGGAGGGTGTTTGCGCTGCCGCGCACCCGCCGCATCACGGACGCGACTCTCTTGCGCATGATGGCTGGGAAGCCATCGGTGTGCGCAGAGGCGAACATTCCTGATGCGCTACAGTGGCGCGGCAGCCCCAACAACCCCCTGAACGCATTATTATATTATTACTTTGGAAGTAAAGCACTTCAAGATCGCTTATTATTATTACTTTGGAAGTAAAGCACTTCAAGATCGCTTATTACTTTTGAAGTAAAGCACTTACAGGCATTATTTTATTTAGAGGATAGTAAGCTACTCGGTACAAGACGTTTCATCGTACCTACTTACTCCACTGCGGATGCGTCCGTAATAAGGCCTACCTGATTCTTTCTAGGGTTCCGTACCCAAAGGGTGAAAACGGTCCGTCAGTCCGTCTGTCCTACCTATTTAGGTCTGTAACTTTTGAACCGTAATAGCTAGATAGTTGAAATTTTCTCAGATTATGCGCTATTACGGCGGATTTGTTAACAAATAATAAAAATGTCAAAAAGTTAAAAATTATGGGGGGTTCTCAACAAGAAACTAGTTTTTATCAACGTTTTTTCTTCACGCTCTATCGTAAAAACGGTTATACATACAAGCGACAAATGTGTGATTATAGAGCAAACTCTACAAAATAACAAAAAATACTAAAAACTGGCCAAATGTGAGTCGGTCTTGCGCTAAAGGACCCGGACAAAAAGTTTTTTTTTTGTTAATTATGTTGTGTTCTGTGGTGGTGTGGTACGGAACCCTCGCCTCGGTGCGCGAGTAGCCCGACTCGCACTTGACCGGTTTTATTTCACATGTTTAGCATATTATTTTACACAAAATGTAAAAAAGTAAAGGAAAATAAGTGGCCTCGACTGAAAACTCTTGATAAATAGTCCCAAAGTTAAGTAGGTAATGGAAACATTAGCGACATTTCGTACAAAATTGACTCAGCAACGAATAAAAATCAACGCACAGTTTCAAAGGACAGAGTGTAAATTGAATTTCGTGAATTCAATTTGGATTTTTTCCTCGTTCGCTAAAAGTGTCGCCGAAACAAAATTTTTTGTTACCCCCGATACAGTACTTAACAAAAATAGACTACTCTAAATTCAAATGTGCTTCCCCTAATTTTTTAAGAAAAACCTTTATTGTTTTCTCAACCTACATACCCGGTTTGTATTAAGTAGTACCTACATACTGTCTAGCGGTGCCCCGCATTAGTTGCAATGCAGTTTTTTTGTCAATTTGTTTCAAAGCTTCCCCGGCATGTCCATGCAACCCAATAAAGTTTCATCACAATCGGTCAAACGGTGCCGTGTTGATGAAGTCTTTTAATCTCATCCACATATCCGCACCAAGCGCCTTTCTGAATCTTTTATAATGCGCACAGCCAAGGAGTGGAATGCCTTACCTGCGTCAGTATTTCCGAGTACTTACAACCCGGATTCCTTTAAAGTACGAGTGAATAGGCATCTTCTGGGTAACCTCGCTACATCTACGACCCCATCTTCGTCCTGAGGACTGGATTGAGGTCAAGAGCAAACCCATAGTTAATAAAAAAAAAAAAAATCTCAGATTTACCTACCAACATCAGTTTTTATAAATACACGAGCTTTTACCCGCGACTTCGACCTCATAAATTATATACCAGATTTTAAGTCAGATGTTACGCTACCAAACAAAAAAAGTTTCATCAAAATCGGTTCAGTAGTTTTTGCGTGATACTCGAACAAACAAACACCCAAACAAACAAACAAACAAACTAAATTCTTTTTTTCAAATTTACAGTTTTATAATAGTCAAGATATAATAATATAATATTTAGATTAACATACCTAAATAAAATATGTATTATTGGTATCTGTGTAAAAGGTTTACTCACGTGCCGTAGCTCGGACCTTTGGAAGGCTTGCGTGTGGACACACGTAGAGGTCCAACACGTAGAAGCACCCTTTTATCTAAATGCAATGGGATGCACAAATTGTGGTCTATCTCTGAATACTATTGGTATTATTATTAGTAGGTATAATACTGTATACGGTTATACCGTTTTTGATACCAAAAACTAATTGTTTTTTTTTTCAATTCTTTTAAATTTTCAGAATTACAAACGTTACAAATTACATTACATTTCGCCAAACTGCAGAACAGTTTGTTGGCGAAAGACATTACACTCAACTTTTAAAAAATGAGTCCTTAACCTTACCTATACAATACAGTTAATATAAGTTAAAGTATTATGATAAAGTGTATAGATAATATCACAAAGTCATAACAGTAAGTTTGTGATATCATATCACATACATATTATATACCCAGACACCTACTAACAGCGATTGTTTACAATTTGTATTTAATTAGGTACTATCAAGTTAAAGTGATTCAAGAAGAAGAAGTGTTAAAGTACTGGAAAGAAATTATACACCCCAAGCGTCTTTAGAATGCTTCAATACGTCTTCAATCGTTAGAATGCTTCGATAATGTCGTAAAACATAAACAAAATTTGAATCCCTTCGACACGAATAGCATCCGGCACAAAGGATTCCATCACATTGCATCACGGCTCAAACATGTACCTACTTAATTTCACGCTTGCCCCTGTTAAGACCGATATTCATCGACAAATCTATAGTCAAGTATTCCGAGATGCTGCTGATCGATCTACGATGTGACAGGACAGAATGAATGATAATGATGCATAGCGTATGATACGAATAAGGGCATTTTGAGCAAGATTTTTGTCAATATCTCAATCTAGAGAGATCGTGCCATAATTGATGTGTCTGTATTATTCTGTTTTGTCTTTAATTGTTTGCTTATTCAATACTAGAATATACAGGGTGGAAAAAAAAGGCCGTGGTTGGAGGGAAAGTACCCTTAATATTTATAATGGCAAATTTTACTGAAAGGAAACATTCATTTATTTTCAAAAATAATTAAAACTGCATTTAAAGATTTTTGAAAAATCATCTGCTTGAGCCGGGAATCAAATCGGTGAATTGTAAAAAAAAACATCCTGTATTTTATGATACCAACCGAAAGAGTCATTCATAAGGATCAATTTCTTTTAAACAACATAGTAAAAGACATTTTTTCTTGGTCTTTCTTTAATTTAAGATACTTTTTTGTTTAAAAGACCAAGAAAAAATGTTTTTTTCATTGTTAAACTTATATAAGGTTAACAAGAACCAAGAAAAAAAATTTTTTCTTGGTCTTTCTTTAATTTAAGATACTATGTTGCTTAAAAGAAATCCTTCCTCATAAATGACTCTTTCGGTTGGTATCATAAAATACAGGCAGGATGTTTTTTTTTTCACATTTCACCGGTTCGATTCCCGGCTCAAGCAGATGATTTTTCAAAAATCTTTACATGCAGTTTTAATTATTTTTGAAAATAAAGGAATGTTTCCTTTCAGTAAAATTTGCAATCATAAATATCATAAAAATTTATTTCCCTCCAACCACGGCCTTTTTTTTCCACCATGTATATTAAAGAGGTATTAACAGACTTCAAAATATCGTAAACCTAGATCATTCCAAATGTAAATCTGTTCCCATGTTTTAAATTAGAAAACGTATGACAGATAGTACAAAATTTTTTCTAGTAATAAAATTACTTGTATCAAACTGTAATTCTTTAGTTGAAACAAAGCTTCTAGCCACCCCTAATGGGATTATGTCGCTATTTAATTTGTATAGTCAGAACCCAAAGCACGACAAAGTAAACATTTTTTTTAATAATGAAATATTTTTTCACTTGGGAACCCTTTTCATATTTTTCAGGATAATTCATGAATAATATTTTTTTAATTTTAAGTTCGATCACGTTTAAACTTGGACAACAGTTTAGTGGCAAAGATGAATTCAAAATAAAAAAATAGGTAAAAAGCACTCCGTTTCTTATACTGGGTATTAATAGAATCTTTAGCTAAACATTCAGAGGTACTGAACAACTTTTACTACGGGAACAAAACGTGAAATATTAGAAAGAGCTGTTTCATAAAATTATTAGAGTCGAGTAAATGGACTATTTTTTTTTGCGATTTCAATTTTGTTCTCATACTTAGTAAAAGTTGTTCAGTATGATCATCTGAAGCACATCAGATAATTTAGCTAAAGCTTTGATTATAGAAAACCATCCAGTTTGTAGAAAATTGTTTGTTAAAATAATAATTTTTAAACGTAAAATTAATTTTTAATTACATTACGTGATCAATTACGAATTTTTTAATAGACAAGTATAAAAAAAATTATACCTTTTCAGGTAGACCTTTTAACAAATTGGGTTATCGTATAATCAGGTTGAGTGCGACCTAAAATAACTTTTTCATACCTTATAATGAAATTGATATTATATGGGAAAAGGTAAAATCCTAAATATTCGTAGGTGCCTTTGCCCTCAAAAAACCGTCTGCATATTAAGTTAGATTCTGAATTTTTACGATTTTTTATTTGTATGAGATTTCTATTTTTAATTTGACTTTGAACTTTCTGTTAGGATTCATGGCTACTACTTGGTTTAAAGAAAACTGTCTGAAGTCGATAAAAAAAACAGCCAGGCAAAGGAATCCATCTCATTCATCCTAACTTTTAATTTTTCAAATAAGCTCAAGAAATAAAATATATAAAAATCTTTACCCAAGGGTGTAGCAAACATATATAAGTAAAATTATATTTTTGAATTTTAACAATAAATCAAAATATTTAAAAACACAAGCTACATTCTTATTATTAAATAACACCGTGTCAAAAACTAAGTATATTAATTACAATCAAAATATTGGACGGCACAATTCTAACAGATGTGGCTGGATGATCTTATACATATATAAAAAGACCCATCCTTATCCGCACGGAATCCTGAAACGAAGAAAAGAATAAAAGTTCATCCGTATACCTACTTCAACCCATTACGTTCACATTTCTCCGACTTCCAGAAGAAAATACGTAGTCATGTGTAGAAAAAGTAAAAAAAAAACACATGTTGTGTATAAAAAAGTAAAAAAAACACATACAAACAAACAGGCTCCTCGATCTCTAGTCACCATAATGTCGCTTTGTATGAGGCGAGACTATTCAAGTGGCTGTTTCGACATCAAAGGCAGTTTTCACTTTGAGGCCCCGATGCATATCAGTGCAGGAAAAACGGGGACGGTGCATTTTTTCTTTGTTTTAATTTTTAGGGTTCCGTATCCAAAGGGTGAAAACGGGACCCTATTACTAAGCCTACGTTGTCCGTCCGTCCGTCCATCCGTCCATCCGTCCGTCCGTCTGTCCGTCTGTCCGTGTGTCCGTCCGTCCGTCCGTCCGTCTGTCCTACCTATTTAGGGCTGTAACTTTTGAACCGTAATAGCTAGATAGTTGAAATTTTCTCAGACTATGCGTTATTATGGCGGATTTGTTAACAAATAATTAAAATGTCTAAAAGTTAAAAATTAAGGGGTGTTCTCAACAAGAAACTAGTTTTTATCAACGTTTTTTCTTCACGCTCTATCGTAAAAACGGAAATACATACAAGCGTCAAACTTAGTGTGATATAGAGCAAACTCTACAAAATAACAACAAATACTAAAAACCGGCCAAGTGTGAGTCAGTCTTGCGTTAAACGTACCGGACAAAAAAGTTTTTATTTTCTAAGTTAATAATGTTGTGTTCTGTGGTGGTGTGGCACGGAACCCACGGTGCGCGAGCAGCCTGACTCGCACTTGACCGGTTTTATTTTTTTCAGCCTGTTCTTTCATTTGTGCTAATTAATCTCTTGTACGAAGATTTTACATTACAAATATTTGATTGTAACTTTTCAAATAGAATATGCCACCATCGTGAGGAAACTTGCATGTTTTAATTTTAAGACATGTATTTGTACCCACTGTCCATTATTAGTGGCGACTGACTCCCACTCCCACTCTCCGACACTACCCGTCCCCGTCACTCTGAATAGAATTTCAGTAATACTAGTGAAACGTGGATGTTCAGAGGTTTCAGAATATCTATATGACTATAATAGAGCATATTCCCCGATTGCTATGCAATACTATTCTTAAACCAACTTTTAAAAAGAGGAGGATCTTCTTTGTTTGTATGTTTTTTATGTATGTTTTTGTAAATGGTGTAATATAGTATCACAAAATTATTTCTTAAAACATTTGTTTCGCATAAAAATAATTTATAATAAGTAACGTACTTTCATTCTAAAGGAGTACGTACGGCTGTTTCAAAATAAAACACTAAATAAAATACGCCATTGAACATTTTACGCCAGATCCACTTTCAAGCATTTATTTTACTATCTATTTAAGAGGGCTATCACAGACCAGTGGCGCCCTCATCACGTTAAAAAAGATTTCTCAATAAAGAAAGCCTAAATTAAAAAAGTGCTCAACATCAAAACTACAAAAGCCGATCTAAACTTCCACTTTTACCACTTGACTGTGATAGCCCTCTTAACTTACTTTAAACGAAAAATTTAAATAATGATTTGTGGATAGTTCTCATTATACAACGTGTTAATGAATTAACGCAAAACTAGAAAGTAGTTTGTTTAGAATCGAGAGCACAGTCGAATTATCATGGTTTCAACATAGGTAATTTTTTTCAAAATATTAAATAATTTTTTTGCAAAATTACAATTTTTCTGAACCCGATGTCAACCCACCGCAAGGACACACTCACCCTACTTACTACCAAAACAAGATTATAAAAATGTATCCATGAGTATGTTAGCGCTTTCTTTCAGTGCTGAAATGATAACAAATCATTTTCGCCTCAAAACTTAAAATGCTAATAACTTTAAATTTTAAGTATCAAAAGAATGAAATTATTGTTTCAATCTAATTATTTTGTTATAAATCAGTTGGGGTGTATGAGGTTTTGCGCTAATTTATTAACACGTTGTATACATATATATCACAAATGTTTAAAAAAGGATCTGTAATTCTGTTACATCTGAAAAAAGTGCATCAATTTTTAAAAAGGAACAATTTTTTTTTTTAAATGGTTTATTCTGTGTTTTATTTTGGAACAGCCGAATACCTACGTAGGTACTTCAATTCAAATACTTATACACAAATGAACCCTTTCGGAATGGTCGAAATCATTACTAGACCTATCAGGATCACTTTTTAAGCGAAGGAGAAATTTATCAGCAATGCGACAGCTCGTGTCTCAAAGTTCATACTGAACAACAGCAGGAGCAAGGCTCGTGCCATCGTCGGAGCCCTCACTGGTCACTACGCCACAGGCACGATGATGCACAAGATGATACTCACCCAGGATCCCAGCTGCCGAGCGTGCGGAGAGGATGAGGAGACCATGGAGCATATCCTGTGTGACTGTGATGTCTTGGCGACAAAGCGCATGTGCCTCCTCGGTGATGGATATCCAAAACCGGGAGACCTTAGGCTTCTTCCCCTCAATGGTATTGCCTCCTTCATTGACCATGTATTTGAAGGGTGAAGTAAGCAAAAAAAAAAGTATTGGAGCTAACACAAAAGATCCCACTGGGTCGAAGTGTTGCTGGCTTGCCAGCCCCCACAATAAGATAAGATAAGAAGCGAAGGAGAAAAGGGCACATTCGCAATTATCTACCCGCATCGTCATCATCAGCCCATCATCGTCCACTGCTGAACAAAGGCATCTCCCAAGGCGCGCTACAAAACTCTGTCCTCGGCCTTCCTCATCCAGTCGCTCCCCGGCTCTCCGCTACTTTTTTCTTCCCTTTTTCTTTTTTTTCTTCATCTACTCTGGTTTTCAGAAATTATATTTATTATTTTTAAGCAATTTTTTAGACCTTAATTTTATATAGGTATTCTTGGACGTTTATTATTTATATTCTTGGACGGTTATAGTTGGACGTATAACATCGTCATCATCATCATCATATCAGCCGAAAGACTTCCACTGTTGGACATAGGCCTCCCCCAAAGTGGGGGATTTGCCATAATCGCCACGCTTGGCAGGCGGGTTGGCGATCGCAGTTGGATTGACTGTGTGTACTCAGAGGATGCTGCTGCCCATCCTCCGGTAGATCCCTTAGTCGCCTTTTACGACATCCACGGGAGGAAATGAGGTGGTGCTATTCTTAGCCCACATCACACGGACGTATAACATATTCAGACATTATTGTCTGTAACTGATTTAACGTAACACTCAGTTTAACTAAAATTTCGAACAAAGAAGATTAAAACTAAATTGAAAACAAACAACGGCGCGTGACCTGACCATTAAATTTAGGGATCTAATGTGAGTTTTAGGGATTTAAATAGGATTTTTTTATTCTACAAACTAATTTAAGCCCCATCAATTTTCTGTGAAAGGTTCTTAAAATATCTGCGATAGTTATGAGGTTATTATGGATCACTTATGTACGTTCAAAAATTTTAATTGTTTTTTTTAAATCACTAGACTACAGCCAATAATTATTCGTGAGAAAAGGCCTTTGACCTGTAGTTGGATCCTATGATTTAATGATATTCTATTTTATAGTCAGGGTGTAACAAAACGCCCTAGTATAATATTTACAGTGTGGGTCTAAACCCACACAAATTTTTCTTTATGTTGGCTCCATAGTGAAAGTTGTTCAGATTGATGGTCTAAACCAGCCCTCTAAATATTACTACCGGGTGTTTTGTTACACTCTGTAAATATACAAAAGTGGTAAATATCTCTTCTTTTCGTGGCAATAAAACTATAGTCTTTTTAGTGTTTCGTACCAAAATTGGCAAAACGGAACGGTCCGTCTGTCACAGGCATTTTTCTCAGAGACCGTAAGGCATAGGAAGTTGAAACTCGGTATAGATATAGCAATTGTTGGTCTAATATCATAAATGAAGTAAAAAAAGCTTAATTTTTATTGGGGTGGTAGAAAGGGAAATTGAAAAAAAATCTACCCTATGTTGTGGGGTATCATTTGAAAGCTTATGAAAATACAAATCTAAAAAAAATATTATTCAAATTATTTAGTTTTATTTTATTTTTATTTTATTTTAACACTTTATTGTACACACGGAAATATACAAGAAACAACATAATAGACAATTACAAAGGGCGAGCTTATCTCTAAAGAGATTTCTTCCAGCAAACCCGAGACAAGAGAGAGAGCATAGAAGTGAGGCAGGCATAGTGTGCACATTTAACTAATAAAACAGTATTTAAGACTAATAAATACATAATATATAAAGATACAGATAAATGTATACATACATACGTACATACAATACGGTATATAAATAAATAAATATACTAGTTTATTGAAGAGAGAGATAGTGATCTTTGACTTGTTTTTTAAATGAAGCAATTGTTTGACAGTCTCTTATTTTAAATGGGAGAGAGTTCCAGAGCCGGACTGCATGGACAGTGAAGGAATAGGAATAGAAGTCAGTAGTGTGGGATGGGATATTAAGGAGGGTACGGATGTGGGATCTACAGGGTTTGTCAGAAGGACGGGAGAAGGAGAAGAGTTCGCGGAGGTAACTGGGAGCAGAAGGATTGTGGAGGGTATTGTACAGGAGAGAAACGATATGGGCGTTCCTGCGATCACGAATAGGAAGCCATTTTAACTGCTTCCTGTATTCGGATACGTGATCGTATTTACGCAAACCAAAAATGAACCGAATACATAAATTTTGGAGCCTCTCTAATTTGTTAATGAGTTCCTCTGTGGCATCCAAAAAACATACATCAGCATAGTCGATGATAGGGAGGATGAGGGATTGGGCTAAGGAGATTTTGGTTTTAAGAGGAAGGAAATATTGGAGATGTTTGAGCGAATGAAATGAGTAATGCACCTTCTGACTAACCTTGTTTATGTGGGCCGACCAAGATAAATAGGAATCGAAAATGACCCCAAGATTTTTTACGGTAGTACTAAAAGGAATGATGACACCATCGTAGAGAACAGGAGGAATGACAAACTCACGGAGACGGTTGGACATGTATCTGCTTCCAATAAACATAGACTGTGACTTGGCGGGGTTGACCATCAGACCAAACGAGTCAGCCCAGGTTCTAATACGCTCTAAGTCCTTGTTTATCTCAACGATGGTATCTGAGATGTCATCAGCCTTGAAGTGACGATAGAGTTGGAGATGAAGTGACGATATAGTTAAGCATTGTTTAACAAAATTTTCAATTAAATCCGAGACATTGCTGTCCCCACCTCTATTTCAAAAAATGTTGCTGCATAAGACCGGAAAAAAATCATGAACATCAGAAATAACGTGCAGATGGCGGGAAAATTATCAGGGTGGCACTAACTTGAATAGTTTTTATCTAGACCTAAAAAACTATCACCAGTGTAAAATTATCTTGAGTTACTATGTGAGTGTCAATTTATAGTGGTTGTCATCAATGACCCATGTTAAACAACTGGTAGTACGGAACACTGACTGCCCGAGTCCCGACTCGTACTTGGCCGGTTTTTTACGTAAGTTTGTCTTTGTTGTATATATGGAATGGAAGTAAAATGTTGTATTTTTCTAAGCGGGTAACTAATCTTTAGTCCTTAAATTTCACGTTAGCAAATAGGAATAAACATCAATCTTCCATTTGACTTACGTAATCAAACCACCAATGCAAACAGTCATTTGAGATTCCAATCTTGCCAATATTGTCGCGACACTCCAGACCGAGAATCGAACCTGTAATCTTTCAATTACAAATTCAAGTTCCATCCATTCCAATTAACTTTCAAATCGATCCGGGGACCGGATGGAGATCTCCCACTTTTATTGCTGTTGCCAATTTAATAAGAACGTCAAGTGCTTTTTGCGCGGGAATGGTGTAGTGAAATCGGAAGAATCTTTAAGAGGGCTATCGCAGTACAGTGGCGCCCTCATCACACTAAAAAATATTTCTCAATAAAGAAAGCCTAAATTAAATAAAAGCGGTCAAGTGCGAGTCGGGCTACTCGCGCACCGAGGGTTCCGTACCACACCACCACAGAACACAACATTATTAACTTAGAAAAAAAACTTTTTTTGTCCGGGACCTTTAGTGCGAGACCGACACACACTTGGGCGGTTTTTAGTATTTGTTGTTATTCTATAGAGTTTGCTCTATAATCGGACGGACGGACGGACGGACGGACGGACGGACGGACAACGTAGGCTTAGTAATAGGGTCCCGTTTTCACCCTTTGGGTACGGAACCCTAAAAAGTGATCGAACGCTACGAACACTACTAAAGCCTTCAAGCCATTGTTATACAATACTTTTATAGGTTCTAAACATTCCACTTTTAGACAATTACGAATAAAAACAAAAGCGGCCGTTTTTTTTCTTTTTTCAAAATTTTTATATTTAGACCTTTAAAAAACCTATAAAAGTATTCTATGAAAATAGCTTGAAGGCTTTTGTAGTGTTCGTGTTGATTACTTTTTTAATTTAGGCTTTCTTTATTGAGAAATCTTTTTTAATGTGATGATGGCGCCATTGGACTGCGATAGCCCTCTTAAGGTAGTTTCAGTCCCTACAAAAGTTTGACGCACGATACGCGTAGACGGAATTAATAAAAGTAATATTTTACATTTGCAATTTATATTATAACGAGCACGCAACTTCGTCCGCATAAATTATATACTTACCAGATTTTAAGTCAGATGATAAGCTATCAAACAAAAAAAGTTTCATCAAAGTCGGTTCAGTAGTTTTTGCGTGATACTCGAACAAACAAACACCCAAAAACAAATAAACAAGCAAACAAACAAACAAACAGACAGACAAAAAATCCAAAAATTGGTGATTTGTAATCAGGGACAGGTAAAAACCATGTCGTAATTTTCATTTTGTAAATATCTTCAATGTACACACGGCGACACATCAGGTTACGCACCCTATATACCCATAACTACACTACGTACAATACACAAAATAGTGCGGTAGAGAGCCTGAATAGACGCGGCTGCCGGGGCGCGGGCGCAGCGTGCTGTGAGACGAAACAACAACAACATACCGCACCCTCTCGCACGATTCACAGCGTTCAACTTCTAATAGTTCAAAGTCCAAACAGGGTAACCTGACCTGTCGCCGTGTGTACAGACACATTTCTGTTACAGTTTTATAATAGTTTTTATTACGAAGATATAAAGCTTTTAAAGGGGGGATGGGGGGGTTAAAACAAATGATCACGTAATTGTTGAACGATCCCTAGGTGTTGGATTGTATGTATTAATAAGGTACTAATCCATCATTCGAGACTACCACTTTTCAGAAGACATAATTATACGTCCACCATTTTGAATAAATTCACTGGTTGATGGTTCGACAATAATTATGACGTGTTTGTGCAATGTGCACAAACTTGGCGTGGAAAGTTAAATCGATAGTTTGTTAAGGCCGTGCAATTTTTTTATAAGTATTTGCATGCGATGTTGTGCTGAATTAAAATTTTATAACAGTTCAGTTTCGTCTCGATATGGGACTATATTTCAATAATAAGCTGTAATCGTAGTTTTCGGGACCTGTCGTGGCAACGAAATAGGTACGGCATACAAACTGAAGCATATTTTTGACTTAGACTAATTATATCCGGACCGGCCTTGCGGTAGCATTTCCCCTCTGCCACGGTATTAGATCAATTAATCTTGCCCATTTACACCCAATTTTATACCTAAACGAGACTATAATAGCGAAACAATAATTTTGAACTTAGAACGTTTGGGGTTTACACGAGACTACTTTTCATGATTTTGAACATTCAAAATTAGAATCTAAAGTCATAGGGAATAAAATCCAAAGTTGCGAATAACATGTTACCTCGCCCCCCGCAAAAAGTGGCAGAAAGTTTGTTAGTAGAATGACACGTGGTTACGCGTCCCGATATAATTATTCTAAGATTTTTGATGACTATGGTGTTGTCTAGACGTGTTATCAAACACCTTCTTGTAGGCTGTTCGGTTTCTTACGAATCCTGGTCAATAACATCTTTGTTACTCTCGGAGACGTTTCGATAATATGACTCAAATAACATGGCAAATTCTAATAAACTCATATTATTAAAATCGTAATCTACATGCTCAGATGGGTGTTTTTCGTACCTTTGTTAGGCTATTCTGGTTTCCATGTATTCAGGAGTACTTTTTTTCCAAAGATATCAAGTAAATTATGATGACATAGGCGATACACGAATTCACATGCTTGATGCTTTTAAACAGACACATTAGATTCTTCAAGTCTAATTTGTTGTATAGCGAGTCAAACCGTCCGACTTGGTGTCGGACGCTCGGCGGAGTAACAACTCTGTATCGAACGTTCGTCGGTCTAACTCCAGAGGATGCTCCTTGGTGGAGCGAAACACGTGTAGAGTAGAAATTATTTGGTACGCAGGTTGTATTTTATTACGTAATACAACTTTGTCTACTAGGTATTTAGAGGCGGAGGTCTTGATACAATCGTGTCATCTACCTATTTGTTACTATCTGGGCAATTCTGAATGGGGTTTCATTGCCTTTAGCGCAAATGATCATAATAATATGCAGACAGGGTGTCCGCGGTATTGAAATTTCACCGTCTTTTTTCCATCATCAAGTCCTTGATGTAGCTAGAAATTGTATCGTTATCATCGTGATGAGTTTAATGAGTTCAAACACAAGTATTCTGCTACAATCCATTTAGGAGATCCCTCGGCCACCTTCCGTCTCTAACATCAGGTCCTTCCCATATTTGTCTTTTTTTACGACACGTTTCAGGATTATTCCTTAAAATGTAGCCATTAAAATTAACTGTAGTGTTATTATTAATTAAAAACAATGTTCAATTCATACATTCGCTATTTTATTGCAATAAAAACAATATTATCGTCATGAAAAAAGTTATATCCTAAACTAGTGATATTATTTCAGTTCATTGAACTCTGCAGAGCAGAACTGGACGTTATGAGATTAACATGCACTACATACACATCGGGTCATACGTCCTATGCACTAACGCTAAACCAGGATTATCTTGTTACGCGAACTGGGAGCGACGATGTGCAAATTATGTTACTGATACGAAACAATGCTATGGATTATATTCAAAATCATCATTAACCTCTTACGTATCTACTGCTGAGGAACAGTCAAGAGCACATCAAGCTTGCTTGCTTGCGCACACTTGCAGTTCGATTGTAACGCTTATGGCGCACTAAATAAGAACGGTAGAAAGTCCAAAGCGTCAAGCTTGACGTGCTCTTGACTGTACAGGACAGAGCTACCTTCATGGTAAGGGTATTGGCACATGAATAGATCTCAACCAGAAAACAGGCTTCTTACACCGGCTCTTCATTGTCGCCAAGGACGGGCGAGACAGGCCGAGAACGAGAGTCTGGATGCCCTTCATTGTACTCGTGGCGTCGTAAGCCATAGTAATTTTCCTTGAAAGTTCTCGCCAAGGGTTCTCGGTGAGAGTGAAGTGCGAATTTTACAAGCACGCGCAACTACAGTAGTCCCCTTCAATTACTATAAATGCCGCTTGATGTAGTTTGTTTTCTATAGGGCTAGCATGCCACGCTAGACAAAACGAGAAAGCGGTCATTCTCGCTCGCTTTCGTATACGCAAAGAACCATAGACAGAACACGCTTCGATTTTTATCGTTTCCTCGTATGTAAGTTCTGTTTTGGTGTGCAATAAAGTATAATTGATTGATTGGCATGCTATCGCCTCGCCGAGATATCTATTTATGTGTGCGCTTTAATCCAGTCCATCACGCTTGCCCAATGCGGATTGGCTTATTCACATACCTACTCATCAGAATTTATTCTCCAGTGCATTTAGGTGTCCTAACATTAATCTCTTTCACAAACAAACCAACGAGCACTTTTTGTCTAGCTTTAATTTAGCTGCAAAGACGTGTTTATACAGGGTGTAACAAAACACCCTAGTAATACTTAAGGGGGTGCTGCAGACCATCAAACTGAACAACTTTCACCGTGGAGCCAACATCGAAATCGAGAAAAAAAAATCCGTTCTTTCATACAAAACTGCAGTACCGTCTCGACTCAAATGTATGGGACGGCAGATTTTTTTTATTTTTTCTCGACTTTGGCTCGATAGTGAAAGTTGTTCAGATTGATGGTCTGAAGCAACCTCTTAAGTATTACTAGGGTGTTTTGTTACACCCTGTATTTTGAGGAAAGTGTAGTGTTCTCAGCGGTTTAAACATACCGCGGTAAGGTTAGGCGCGCCACCAACATTTTTGCATACTTTACGAAATTTTTGCATAACGAAATTCTTGGCGGAAATGCAAATTTCATAGGCCCTGCAAAGACGACAATATTTAAACGGCCCATTTTCCAGATAAGGGCTCTTACAGACCAGCGATAGTACTCTGCGACCGTCGCGCGACGGTCGCGCGACAGTTGAAGACCGTGACGTAGTGTTGTATAGTCTGTGAGATAGACCTCCATATCCAATAGTTTGTAACATCCTATATACAGGGTCCTTCTTAATATGCTGACACTTTTTTAAGGCGATGACCAGACTATGAAACTGAACAACTTTCTCTATGGAATCAACATCGAAATCGCGAAAAAAAAAAACAGTTGTCCCATACGTTTGGCTCCGAGTAGGTTTGCAGTTTTGTATGGAAGTGATGATTTTTTTTTCGCGATTTCGATGTTGGTCCCATAGAGGAAGTTGTTCAGTTTGACGGTCTGATCATCCCCTTAAAAAAGTGTCAGCATATTAAGAACGACCCTATACAGGATGTAACAAAACACCCTAGTAATACTTAAGGGGGTGCCTCAGACCATCAATCTGAACAACTTTCACTATGGAGCCAATGTCGAGAAAAAATAAAAAATCTGCCGTTCCATACATTTGAGTCGAGACGGTACTGCAGTTTTGTATGAAAGAGCTGTTTTTTTTTCGCGATTGCGATGTTGGCTCCATACCTCCATAGTGAAAGTTGTTCAGTTTGATAGTCTGAAGCACCCCCTTAAGTATTACTAGGGTGTTTTGTTACACCCTGTATACCCACGTATTTATAAATATTTATGTGTATAATATTATGTGTTATAATTATTAGTGTTGTGTTAAGTATTATATCATAACTAATTAACTATATACTGTATATTATAATTGCCCTATTTTTACCAGTCTGTAATATTTTATGGACTTGATGATGAAGATAATCAATTCTGGATAATATATTATCTAAAGAAACCAAAATCTACGAAAAACTTATAAAAACCCGAAATATCAACCATGTTATTTTTTAGCCTCCGTTTACTTCAAACTGAAATCTCTCAAGAACAATAGTATAAGAGATAAGTGTACTTTTTGCAACCACAAGCAGCAAGGCTGATTCAGTGTTTATGGGGTGTAGAGCATCTCTGTGATGGGATTGACGTCGGTCTGCCTGCATATCGTCAGTCGGTTTAGGAGATACAGCCGTTCAAAGGTGAGTTATGGGTGCAAAAAACGGCCGATCAGCAGCAAGGCTGATCGTATGGTACTATTGTAATATGCACTGAAGCTATGTGAACAGTGCAAAAACTGACGTGGTTCATCAGTCGGTTTAGGAGATACAGCCGTTCAAAGGTCAGTTATGTGTGCAAAAAACGGCCGATCAGCAGCAAGGCTGATCATAGGATACTATTGTAATATGCACTGTAGCTAAGTGAACAGTACAAAAACTGACATGATCCGTCAGTCGGTTTAGTAGGTACAGCCGTTCAAAGTTTCAAAAATTAATGGCAAAAAAAAAATAATGATCTCCCGAAAGGATGATCATAGCATATTATTTTAATATGCACTGTAGTTATGTGAACAGTAAAAAAACTGACATGATCCGTCACTCAGTTTAGTAGGTACAGCCGTTCAAAGTTGCAAAAATTAATGGTTACAAAAAAATTATGATCTCCCGAAAGGATGATTGTAGGATTTTATTGTAATATGCACTGCAGTTATGTGAACAGCAAAAAAACTGACATGATCCGTTACTCGGTTTAGTAGGTACAGCCGTTCAAAGTTGCAACAATTTATGGTTACAAAAAAATAATGATCTCTCGAAAGGATGATTATAGGATATTATTGTAATATGCACTGTAGTTATGTCAACACGATAAAAACTGAGATAATCCGTCACTTGGTTTAGTAGGTACAGTCAGCAGCAATAAGTTGCATACACTTTTGTTCTACGCCGTAGTACTAAAGTGTATAATAACATATTGCTGCTGACTTAACAGCCGTTCAAAGTTGAACAAATTAATGTTTATAAAGATGTTATGACTACCAGAAAGCCTGATTATATGAAAGTATTGTCATATACGCAGTAGATATGTAGACACTATTAAAACTGACATCATTGTCTAACTGTCTAACAATTCACCGGTTATAAACGCTGAAATGAAAAAAAAAAACAACGGGTTGCACTCCGGGAGTGCCGGTAGAAGTGAAAAATTGAACATTTACGTTGTGCATTTTTGATATTTTGCAAAGGTTAGGGAATAATTTCGCGCAAATTGCTTTAATTATCAATATGAAAGTTTTTATGAGGTTAAATACAATATTCTTTTATTTGCGCTACCGTACACAAACATGACAATTTATGCCGCTTAAACGAAACAGCAGGAACAGGTATACATTTTCGGGTTAGGTGACAACTCGCCAGTAAAAAATCTCGAGAATCTCTCTGAATCTCTAAAAAGAATCGAGTTGCCATTCTTCAGAAATAGGAAGGGGACATGTCGCCTTCAACACAGGGCGAGTTGGGCGTTCAGAAAAAAGGTAGACATGCCCGGACTTGTGAAAAGGGCAAATTATGAAGGGGGAGGGGTAGGTAGGTTTGTAGGTATGTATGCAGGTAGCTAGGTTTGTAAGTATGTATGTTATGTAGGTAGGTATGTAGGTATGTATGCAGGAAGATATGTAGGTATGTAATGTAGGTAGGTATGTATGTAGGTAGCAGTGTGGGTGTGTGTATTCGTTAATTTACCTAAGTAACGATTAAAAAGTTTACCATGTCATTATAAATTAATCCAAGAATCCACCGAAAACCTGGGCTGGGTGGACAGGAAACACACCTCCACATACACCCCCCCCCCCCTCCCCCCTCCCGCATACACTCATGAACGAACGCACATGTCTGAATCACGTGGTTGCTTTCTTTAACTTTTTAGTTACTAAATCGTTTGCTCCTAAATTCGATATAATGAAGGTACGCGTGGACTCCGAACATCCCAACCAAATAATGATAATGATATCTAATGCATCTTGAGCTTTTTTGTTTCTCAATAAACCGATTGCTTCCAAAATCTGAGGGTCTGCGTGGACCCCGAACATTAATCCAATGTCAGATTTGAGAAAAGTGGCCGCCATCTTGAACTTTTTGTTTCTCGATCGATTGCTTCCAAAATCGATTTTTTTTCTCAACCGCTTGCTTCCAAAATCAATATCTGAGGGTCCGCGTGACTCCAAACACGAATCTGATGTCGAATTTGAGAAAAGTGGCCGCCAGAAGCAATCAGTCGAGAAACAAAAAAGTTCAAGACAGCAACCACGTGATTCAGACATGTGCGTTCATAAGTGTGTGCGGGTAGGGGGGACGAATTTAGCGTCGCGAATTTGTTTTTCTAAGTTCAATATCATGGAAACTACTTGATGTATCTAAATAATTTTTTCATTGACATTTTTAATTTTTAATAGGGAATACAAAATCAAAATGTGTGAACTTTCTCCATTACATCAAATGCCTATAACTTTTGTTCTATAAAGTCTTATCCAGTAGGTTGAGAAAAATCACATTTATTTGATAACTACCTACCCACACAGTCATTACTGCTGAATAAAAGCTTATAGGACAAAAGTTATAGCAATTTGATGTTATTATCCCTCTGACGGAATTGCCCACTCAGCTATAAATTATTGTATTTCTGAAGCCAAAAAAAATAATACCTGATCGCTATTACTTTTAGGTTTGATAGAGTACCAGTCTTGTTTTTACGTGAATTTCAAAAATACAAAGGACAATTTAAAAACCCGTAAAGACTAAAGTACCATTAAAAAAAACCTTAATTAGTATAATTTATAACAGATTTGCCACAAAGTCAAGTCAAAGTTGTATTTCAGTAAAATAAAAGATCCTATCCTTAACTATAAAAAATTCTGTGTAAAAACATTAAAGATGGTAAAATTTACACTGTTTAGCTTTATTTCACTCCTTTAAAATAAAAATAAATCAATAAAATGCATTTTATTGCCACACAAAAATACAAAATAGGTACCAAAAAAATTAACAGATTCATCCATCACACAGAAAAATTAAAAGTAAAGGAACCTTAAATCACCATGTATGATCATGTAGAGCGGATATTCGATCTCCGGTTTCGGTAAATACCTAACTTCATTTTTCACAAGATTAATTTGTGTACAAGTCTTAATTTATTTATTTTATGAAACAATCCCAGGATCCCTAGCTATTAGAACTTGATCGTGGTCGTGGTGTTCAAGTGAACAACTAGAACAACATTAACAACTCGAACTACATGAAAATCTCGGGCAACATACAAATATAACATACAATGTTAACCAAGTTTTTCATGTTGTCCGAGATGTTTTATTGTCGAAAGTGCTTAATTGGACAATATGAACAACTTGAACAAGTCAAATCATTTGACCAAGTTGTCCGAGTTGTCCAAGTCGACCGAGTTGTTCATGTTGTCCAAGTTATTCTACCTACTGTTGACTACCTACGAGGTATACTCGGATCATATCTAAAAGCGACGGACCTTCAAAAAGGATAGACTAAGTTTTCACTCCAAAATTTCCTTCGGCACAGTCCTCGGTTGTGTTGTGCCCCTTGATTTTTTCAACGTAATCGTAACTCACCTCTCTCTGCTAGCAGTGATTAATACTACAGTTTACGTTAGTATATGTATATAATTATTCTTTAACTACGAGTAGTATGTTCCTTGATAACTACTGACGGACTGACATAATTAGCATGTCAGTTTAACAGTACTTACATATTCTTTTGCAACCATGAGCTTTGAACGACTGTATGTAATCTGATTGACGAATCATGTTCATTACAAGCACAACACAGCATAGTGCTTTTGACTATATTCCCCGAGGGGATAGTCAGAGATACAAAACAGGAAGATATCAAAGAGATAAAACTCTGAACATTCACTTTTCAATACTAGTACCTAACGAAAATCATAACCACTAAACTACTTCTAATAATTTTGAGCAGCAAGTTTCTTTTTAACTACCGGTAATAACTGTTAAACTGACCGACATTATCATGTCAGTTTAAATAGTGTTAACATAGCTACAGTGTATAGTAACTACAGTGCATATTACAATAATATCCTATGATCATCCTTTGGGGAGATCATTATTTTTTATTGTAAAAATTAATTTTTGCAACTTTGAACGGCTTTACCTTCTAAACCGACTGACAGATCATGTCAGTTTTTGTACTGTTCACATAACTACAGTGCATATTACAATAATATCCTATAATCATCCTTTCGGGAGATCATAATTTTTTTGTAACCATTAATTTTTGCAACTTTGAACGGCTGTACCTACTAAACAGAGTGACGGATCATGTCAGTTTTTTTGCTGTTCACATAACTGCAGTGCATATTATAATAATATCCTACAATCATCCTTTCGGGAGATCATAATTTTTTTGTAACCATTAATTTTTGCAACTTTGAACGGCTGTACCTACTAAACTGAGTGACGGATCATGTCAGTTTTTTTACTGTTCACATAACTACAGTGCATATTAAAATAATATGCTATGATCGTCCTTTCGGGAGATCATTATTTTTTTTTTACCATTAATTTTTGAAACTTTGAACGGCTGTACCTACTAAACCGACTGACGGATCATGTCAGTTTTTATACTGTTCACTTAGCTACAGTGCATATTACAATAGTATCCTATGATCAGCCTTGCTGCTGATCGGCCGTTTTTTGCACACATAACTGACCTTTGAACGGCTGTATCTCCTAAACCGACTGATGAACCACGTCAGTTTTTGTACTGTTCACATACCCTCAGTGCATATTATAATAGTATCATACGATCAGCCTTGCTGCTGATCGGCCGTTTTTTGCACCCATAACTCACCTTTGAACGGCTGTATCTCCTAAACCGACTGACGATATGCAGGCAGACCGACGTCAACCCCATCACAGAGATGCTCTACACCCTATAAACACTGAATCAGCCTTGCTGCTTATGGTTGCAAAAAGTACACTTATCTCTCGTAATACAAGACTTGTGCTCTCAGACTATTCGCAGAGGGTCGCGCGACGGTCGCAGAGGGTCGCGCGGCAGTCGCGCGACGGTCGCGCGACGGTCACGCGACCCTCTCGCGAGCTGTCGCAGAGTACTGTCGCTGGTCTGTAAGAGCCCTAACGTGGTTTTATATGTATGTATTAGGTAGGTATTAGCGTTTTATGTCTTTTCAGAGATCTTCTCTATGTTAGCCGACTAAACTAAACAAATTTCCCATTGACATACAAAACTTTCCATAAGGAATATGAGTCGAAAAACGAGGAAAATTTGGATGTCCCATACAAAATCCGTCGGCATATCCGTATCATTGTATTGTATTTGATGACATAATTATAATAAAAACAACAAAAAGTAAGTGGAACCGTGGTGGTCCAGTGGCGAGTAACCTTGCCTGCCGTGCAGGAGGCGATGGTTCGATCCCGGTCCAGGCAGACTCGTAGCAATGGGTTTTTCGAAATTTATATACCATTTGTAACACCACTGGCTTTTCGGTGAAGGAAAACATCGTGAGGAAAAATAACGAATTTTTTGGTAAGTTAGTATATTGTGTGGTGGTTTGGAACCCTGAAAAGGTACATTATACAGCTTTTATGCCAACAACCTCTCTTCCCAATCGAAATCCTATTAAACAAAATATCATTAATTCGGAACGGATGTTTCTATGCACCAATACCCAATATCAAATTACTTTACCAATAGTATCGACGTCTCTCTCCTGTATTATGTAGTTAATTGAAACGGCAACAAAAGGATCCGTTCGTTTATCTCCTTGAATGTAGGCCATCGATTCACATCTACTCTTAATCAGTATGAAAGGCTGAATCTAATTAAGCATTTTTGCTGTGTATTCGAGAGCAGTAGAACAAGTTTGATTGAGGTTTTCATCTCTAAGTGGTTGTGCATTAAGTTAAGTACTCAATGTAATTGTAACTTATCGAATTTATTGATTTTACATGTATGCCATTTTAGCTTAATCAAATTAAAGATTGAAAAAGTCGGGCGGCGAGCACGATTCGAACCTACGACCTGCCTTTCCTTGTCTGCCGTCCCTTTAAGACGATGATATAGATTGAAAATTTCGTCGTGGCCTGCGGGGCGCCGACACGACAGCTCTGTTGGAGAGGAGCATGGCATGCCCCGGAAAGGCAGGTCGTGGGTTCGAATCCCGCTCGCCGCCCGATTTTTTCAATCTTTAATTTAATTGTAACTTGTACCCATGTATCATTGTAACAGCTGTTAATGAACCAGATAAAATAAAATAAATAAAAATATATGTTTTTCTTTCACAAAACTTTTCGTCTCTTTTAAAGTTGATGTCATGCCTTCTGATTAGGTTGCATTGTCTTCTCAAACCGCCTTATCACCTTAAAACATTCAATATACTTACTTAAATATGCTTAAAGCTACGTTTTACATACCACTAATTTTATTTGCCGCAATCTAGACAAGATTATACGAATATCAGGTCAAATCGGTTGATTTCATGTCAGGTAAAATCAGTTGATTTTACCTGACTGCTGAATCGTATAGTTGTAGTTTAGGACTACGTGGCATTATGGTCATTAGTTTATGTATAATGTGTTAATCGATTTTTCAAACAAACACCTGCTTTTACATTCACCATGACATAATCCCATGTGGCACAATCACATCGTTCAATATAACTTTCCGAATTATCATTTTAACAATAAAAATAGGATATTATTTATGCTCTCTAGGACTAGGATATTACTAATTCATCAGAAATAAAAATGACCCTTACCAAAAGTTTGAGACTCATTTGCTCGTTAAATGTATCTTCGAATATTTTCATCAAGCTATCTACCATTTCCCCAAGACCAGTACTACTGATATTTCTGTACTGTGACAATCAATTTCGTTAAATAGAAATTGAGTGTGAAATAAAGAAAAGTACGTATAAAGTGATTTTGTTCAATTATAAATACCTAACATTCAAAATACGTCGGTTAAGAACATTTTAAATCTATGTAAAAAGCAGTTTCGTGACAGAATGACAGATAATACACAGTGATCGGAGCTTTCGCGATTTCGATGTTGGTCCCACGGTGAAAGTTGTTCATTTTTATGGTCTGAAGCTGTTAGAATATGTAACAATGCTGTAAACGAAACGCTATCTATCTGACATACGTCAGTTGGTTTTCTTGTATGTCATTCTCTCTATGATTTCTCTCTTCTCTCTGGTCTGTACCGATGTGGCTGTGTTGTTTCTTATAAAATAAATCTCTTTAAATATATTATATCCAAGTCTTATTTACCAAAAACCCATCAGGTTTTGGGCCCAGGATAGTTTCCGCGCAGTACAAAATTTAGATTTCAGCGTATTTTCAGAAATAATTTAGTAAATACGTTATAACCTCAAATTGACATCATGGCCGGTTCTGCAACGAGTACGGGAATATCCGTCGAGAAATTAAAAGGCATGGAAGACTACAACAATTGGAAATTTATGATGCGAATGTCACTACTTCATGAAGACATGTACGAGTGCGTAGCGACGGAAGAACCTCCACAGACGAAAAGAAAAACCAGAAGGCCTTGGCTAGGATTTGTCTTTCGATAAGTTCTTCAGCGTTAAATCATGTTCGGAATGCCGAAACGCCTTACCAAGCTTGGACCCAATTGCAGAAAGCATATGAAGACAAAGGATTAAGCAGAAGGCTAGGATTGCTAAGGTCATTGTTTGGAGTCAAACTGAGGGAAACGGAGGGCATGGAAAAATATATTGCAAAGATCACGGAGCTTGCACAGCAATTGAAAGACATCGACTCACCTTTAGACGATGAGTTTGTGGCTATAATTATGTTGGGGGGGCTAACATCCGACTATGACCCCCTCATAATGGCACTTAAAAATTCAAGCACGAAACTTAAAAGTGATATGGTGAAATCAAAATTACTTCAAGAGAATTTAAGACGGGATGAAAAGTTGGAGAATCCAGAAGCGACAGCATTGATCGTCAAGAGGGCTGTGGTATGTTTCAGGTGTAAGAAACCAGGACATTATAAGTCTGATTGTCCCAGAAACTTTAGCGGCAAACCAATGCAAAATATGAACAACAGACAGAATTGGACTGACAATGCATTGTTAACAGCATTATCGGTCAAAGTTGAGAACGCTTCATGGTATCTTGACTCTGGAGCTACCAACCATATGTGTAATAATAAACAAGTTATGACTGAACTAGTGTCAGATAAATCTCTGGAAGTAAGTGTAGCAAATGGTGAAAAACTATTTACTGAAAGTTGCGGTCTAGTGCGTGTGAATCTGAAAGACTGTGTAAAGACAATAAGTAATGTATTTTACGTACCAAACTTATCTGCAAATTTATTATCAGTAAGTGAACTAGTGCGTAAAGGTTACACTGTAACTTTTGATTCAAAAGGTGCAAAAATTTGTGATGGTAGCATGGTAATAGCTACAGCATCACACTTGAATGGTGTCTATCAGTTAGATACAGTTAAGAAAGTACTGAAATGTGAACAGGAGTCAGAAATTGTCATGTTATCATCGACTAACGGCCAAGGAGAATCATCACAGGCACGTGGGGGCCAAGATGGAGCATCTGTGGAAAAAATTACACAGGAGCGATGGCATAAGCGGCTTGGTCATCTCAATTCTCGCAGCATGAATCTCATGAAGAATGGAATGGTTACAGGTATGAGCTATTCCAATTCAAGTTTTAGTGATTGTGTCGCATGTATCGAGGGAAAACAGACAAAACTCCCTTTCCCTAAGAAAAGTATGAGTAGGTCAAATGAACTACTGGGCCTTATACATAGCGACGTGTGTGGACCAATCGAGGTGCCCTCATTCAGCGGTTATAGATATTTTGTTACTTTCATCGACGATTTCACAAGAAAAACATTTATTTATTTCTTAAAAACAAAGGATGAGGTGTTCAACAAGTTTAAAAATTTTAAAGCATTAGTTGAAAACGAAACAAATCAAAAATTAAAGACCTTACGAACTGATAATGGTGGTGAATTTATAAATAATGCATTTCAGGATTATCTGACCAGTTGCGGGATAAGACATCAAACCACGGTACCACACTGTAGTGCACAAAACGGAGTTGCTGAGCGAGTCAACCGCACAATTGTGGAGAAGGCGCGTTGCATGCTACAAGAGGCTGGCTTAAGTAAAGAGTACTGGGCAGAAGCCATCAGCACAGCAGTCTACCTCAAGAATCGTTCACCAACAAAGGCTGTTTTTGGTGCAGTTCCGGAAGAAAAATGGTCCTCTAAACAGGTAGATGTAAAACATATCCGTATTTTTGGTTGTACAGCATATGCTGTGCAAACTAATCTTAAGAAACTAGATGCAAGAAGCAAACAGTATGTATTTGTCGGATACTGCGAAGATACAAAAGGATATAGATTAGTTGATCCTTTGTGTCCTTGGAAATGTATAAAAGCAAGACATGTGACCTTTCTGGAGAATGTATTCATGAAAAGTGAGGCTATGTCAAATGATGATCAAGGTACAGCAATTATATCTTCTGAGAGTCAATCAGCTGACTCTGATGATGATACAAACGAATCTGACGACACAAATAATGCCACACCACCGGCGTCACCAGGTTTAAATCAACCATTAATCAGAAACCCTCATAGAGAAACCATTTTTAGTTTAGACGAGACAGCAAGTTATGAGACAGAGGACTCGTCGGATGAAACTTTTGTTCCAGGTTCTTCTGATTACATAACTGAAGACTCAAATAAACTGGAGTTTGAAGATACCTCGGAGCAGGCTCAATTAGCTGGCATAATGGACAAAGGCAGTGATGTTCCAAACACGGTGGAGGAAGCTTCAACTAGCGGTGACTGGGAACATTGGAGGGCAGGTATGAGAGATGAGTATAAATCCTTTTTGACTAATCAATGCTGGACCCTAGTTGACCTGCCGAAGGGTCAAAAAAGTGTAAAATGTAAATGGGTATTTACTAAAAAGATGAAGCCTAATGGAGAATTATTGAAATATAAGGCTAGACTAGTAGCAAAAGGATATACGCAAAAATATGGTATAGACTACACTGAAACCTTCTCCCCAGTTATACGTTACTCAACAATTCGAATACTGTTGGCGTTGGCTGCTCAGAAAGGCATAAATATAGAACATCTAGATGTTAAAACGGCGTTTTTAAATGGAGACCTGGAAGAAACAGTATTCATGGAACAACCAGAATGTTTTGTAGAAAGAGGAATGGAAAGAAAAGTTTGTAAATTAAATAAAGCTGTTTATGGATTAAAACAGGCTGCAAAATCGTAGTATGAAAAAATTAACAATGTATTGGTACAAAAACTGAAGTTCAGGAAATTACTGTCAGAGCCCTGTGTGTATGTTTTAAACCATAAGGAGGAATTGATCATCATCGCTTTGTACGTAGACGATATCATACTGTTTTCTACAAAAGATTCTGAATTAACCAAAAATGGGATAAAAGAGCAACTCATGTGTGAATTTGAAATGAAGGATTTGGGTACAGCTTGTAATGTTCTGGGTATGAGCATTAATAGAATTAATGAGAATAAAATCACACTTGATCAGAAAAACTACATTAACCGAATTTTGGAAAGATTTCAAATGTTGGATTGTAAACCAGTACAAACACCTATAGAAAACGGGTTGAAATTAGAAAAGGAAGAAAACTCTGACTGTAAATATGACTACAGAAATCTCATCGGAAGTTTAATGTATCTATCAGTTTATTCCAGGCCTGATATTACGTATGCAGTCAGTTATTTAAGTCAATTCAATAACTGCTACTCTGAAGCACACTGGAAAGCTGCAAAGAGAGTGCTCAGATACTTGAAAGGGACACAGGACTACTGTCTCTCGTTTGAAAAAGGTGACACAAATGTTGTTGGTTATACAGATGCTGATTGGGCTGCGAATGCAGTGGACCGCCGTTCTTATACCGGGTGTGTGTTTACTTTGGGTAGTTCTATTATATCATGGGAAAGTCGAAAACAAAGGACAGTCGCTTTGTCCAGTGCCGAAGCCGAGTACATGGCAATTTCTGACGCTTGTAAAGAGAGTTTATTTTTGCGTAATTTTGTTTACGAATGTTTAGGTCTGTACTGTAATGTTCATTTGTATAGTGACAGCCAGTCTACTCAGAAATTATGTAAGAACGTTATTTGTCACTCGCGAACAAAATACATTGACATCAGGCATCACTTTGTGCGGCAACTAATAAATGAAAATGTTATTAGTTTAAGTTATGTGCCTACTAATGATATGCTGGCTGATGTATTAACCAAATCATTATGTAAGGAAAAGCATGTAAGGTTCGTTTCTTTATTTTATAAGTTGTAACTTGTAATGTAACTTCTAAAGCTAGATAGCTTTAGTTTAAGGGATAGTGTTAGAATATGTAACAATGCTGTAAACGAAACGCTATCTATCTGACATACGTCAGTTGGTTTTCTTGTATGTCATTCTCTCTATGATTTCTCTCTTCTCTCTGGTCTGTACCGATGTGGCTGTGTTGTTTCTTATAAAATAAATCTCTTTAAATATATTATATCCAAGTCTTATTTACCAAAAACCCATCTCCTTGTATGTAACGCATTTAGGTTTACACCCTGTATAGTAGTAAATACAGTACAGTAGGTCTACCACAAAGAGATTATACCTAAAGGCATAGAGTGAGCCATACCATTGCAAGAATGTCCACTTTTTTTTACGTTTGTGTTTGAGTCTGTGGTGTCAAGTAGTATGGAAAAAAGAGAGCAATTAGACCAAAGTGACATTTGCCCTAAATTTTTACGGTCACTTTTCACACTCACTAGCACGAAAAAAGTGGACATCCACGTAAACAAATATCTATAGTTCCGTCTCCTACTATTAAAGGTACGTCATAAGACAAAAGAGTCTCTATGCTTTAGAATAAAGAGATCCTTCCTCTGAGGTCTACCGTGAGTTTATACTGTAGTATACTACAGTAAAACTACTGTAGTAAACTACAGTTTTGTATTTAATTTCGTACAGCGTTCCTAGTGGTTATATTGAGAACTAATTCTGTCATAAAATATTGGCGCCGCAATTACAGTAGTATAAGTAAAAACCATAAAGTTATTATACCTGTCGGAATAGAGTAACTGACATGAGTTGTCAAATGAAACCGTTTTTTGTGCATTTGTCGGCACTTATCGGCACCCTAAAACTTCGAGTTCTGTGTATAATTGTGAATCTAACGTGAAATCGTAGGTAATTTAATGAAATAGTGTTAGTATATTTCACAAAATAATCTACGACTTCACTTTAGATTCACTAATTATTCACAGAGCACTAATATTTACCCAGTCGATTGTGCCGACAAGTTCCCGAAAACGGTTCTATTGCCTCGCGTCACGTATCTCTTTCTATTATACAGTGGCGCCGCTAGGTACATCTCGCTCTCTCAGCTGTCAGTTCCTCTATTATGTTATGATACCTTTATGGTGAAAACTCATGGTAGGCCTACAGACACTTCCTGCCCCCCACCGCTCTCGGTAGGAAGCGCGGCGTTAAATGCCCGCTCTCCCCTACTATCGCACATGCTTACCTCATCATGTCAGTATAGTATTATATTATTATCTGTGGTAGTGTCCAACATGTGCTTTCGCCCACAGAAGCACTGCCAACTCCGTTTAAAAATGAAAACAAATTATCACAAAAAAATTAAACACAAAGGGGAACATTCGAAACAATTTAATATGAACCTAAAAGAGCAAACAAATAATAATATTTCATACGACTTCATAAAGAAAAAGTTATTTATGGCCTCTTCTCTTCATCCTCTTCGCGCTCAGAACGTTTTTGTACATTTTTATTATTGAAATCCACGCAGGTAAATCTATTAGGAGATTACATCCCATTTCCAATGGGAAAAAGCACATTTCATCACGGGTATTGCTTTCACGTTTATAAAAAACCGGCCAAGAGCGTGTCGGTCGCGCCCAGGACAGGGTTCCGTAGCCATTATACTGGTATAATATACGTCGCGGCTAGCGCTCGAATTTAGATGAAAATAGAGCATTAGTGTCTTGTAGGTACATAAGATCAGAAGTGCAATTATTGAACATCATACGAGTGAATCGGCAGTAGAAAGATGCATAATCTCCATAGTAATTTTGACATTTTCTACTGCCAAGTCGTCCCTATGATGTTCAAAAATCGCACCCCAGCCCAATCAAGGTCAGCGCTACAGATCCGTGCCGTGCCGCCACTTATAGAAGGGTATCTTTTAATAATTGTTTTTCTTATTTTATTTTATTTAATTATAATCTAATTACCTAAAAAAGCAAATATATAAAGAACAAACTATTTACATAACAATTGATACAGTTATTTAATAATACTATTAATCTCAGTAGGTAGTCATTAACAGAATATAATGTGTGCTGCAGTAGTCAATTATAAAGACTCGTCTTAAATCTATTGAACAGTAATTCTTTCGACTCTGACACATTATTGTAAATACCTAGATATTTTAAACACGTAGAATAACAACTTTTTCGAAACAGCGTAGATTTTGGACACACATCCATTTCTAGTCCTTTGGACACTTTTAATAACTGTTTTTCTTATTTTACAAAATTGTGAGCGCGCTAACGATGTCACGTTCTGATTTGGATCAGCGCCCTCTAGTTACGCACATGAAAATAATTTGTATTATGTGTGTTACAGGTTTTTTGCGACAATGATTACGCTACATCGCTTCAGCATCCGTTATCTTCGTTTCTTCTTAACTAACACATTTCTGTTTTTGGGTTACTGTTATCTGTTTTCATGCCAAATTACGATTCAATAGTTGCAAGATTACAGAATGGACAAAAGTATTAGGGTTCCTTATTTGACTACAGAACCCTAAAAAACCGACGCTTTTAGCAAATCTTGTAATGTTACTTCGCATTTTAACATGAATGGGTATAGTTTTCGTTTATTTATTTTGTTCGATTTACTTTGACCTTTTGATGAAAAGTGTTTTTCGTTGTGAAAAAGACAATTTAAATTAAAAGATTATCGGCGCGAAATTTTGTTACAATATTTACCAACTTTTGATGATAATATTTAGATTAAGAATAACAGAAAATAAAATTTGAAGAATATAAAGAAGAATATGTCTATTTCCATTTCTATTATAATTTCAGTTAGGGGAATAGAATGAGTCGCAAATACTCAAGATCCTCTACCTCATTATCTTTAGTAGTAAATTCTGCTGAAAGGGCAATCGGTAATCTTTTTTGTAATTAAAAAGTCCCGGGGCTACAGTACTATTAGGGAATCGAGAAAAATTGCACGGAACACTTTCGATCTGACAGCTAAGTTCTCACTATATTGTCCTTTCAATGTCTTTGAATTTTTTTTGTTAATAAATAAATAAATATCTTGGACAATGTCACACAAATTAAGTATCTAGTCACATTTAAAGTACCAGAATCTAGCCTGGACTTGTATTATGATGACTAGACAACGATATAGAATACATATATAAATACAAACATCCATGACTCGGGTACAAATATTCATATTCATCAATGAAAACGCCTCGTTCCAAAATCACTGGAAAAACTTTATCTAAACTATTATAAAACTGTAAGAGAAATGTGTCTGTACATTGAAAATATTTCAACAAAAAAAATTGCGATATGTTTTTTAGGTGTCCCTGACTCCAAATCAACCTTTTTTTAGAATTTTTGTTTGTCTGTTTGTGTGTTTGTTTGTTTGTTTGATCGAGCATCACGCAAAAACTACTGAACCGATTTTGATGAAACTTTTTTTGTTTGATAGCTTATGATTTGACTTAAAATCTGGTATATGGTATGCGGACAAAATCGCGAGTTAACTCTAGTTTAAAGAATATTATAATTGTTTGTAACCTTTATCAATTACACGGAGAAAAATTTCTGTGACAGCAGTTTTATTTTGTAGGCTGTACTAGAAAAAGTGTTGTTGTAAATCTAATTCTCGTAAATTTAACTAAAATTTACTTTCAACAGCACATTTTCTAGTAAAGTCTACAAAAAAAATACCGGTTACAACTATTTAATTTTAGTAGACTTTAGTAGAAAATGTGTTGTTGAAAGTAAATTTTAGTTAAATTTACGAGAATTAGATTTACAACAACACTTTTTCTAGTACAGCCTACAAAATAAAACTGCTGTCACAGAAATTTTTCTCCGTGTATTAACCATCGGCTTAACAAAGCCGTTCTAGAACTTAATTTAAAACAACACCAAAATACGGCTATAATTTTGCTCCAAAGCTTTCATGAAACCTTTTCGCCGTATATCGATCGTCCCGGATGTTATTAATGCAAAATTGAAATCGCTGTTTCGTCCTTCGAATAGCCATTGCTTTCAAAACAGGCTGCCACACAGAATGTAAAGTAGTCTATTGAGCATAGTAATTTCAGCTCGGCTCGCTTCACCGTCAGTCGCCAATATAAAAAGCATTATGAGATAAAATTTGTATGGAACTTCATTTTATTTTGATAGGTCATATATTACACAAACTCATAACCTTCTTGTATTTTCATAGTTAGGGTGTTAATTCAAATGCGTTACATATCAAAGGAACCATTAAACTAACTTTCACTATTAGTATAAGAGATAAGTGTAGTTTTTGCAACCATCAGCAGCAAGGCTGATTCAGTGTTTATGGGGTGTAGAGCATCTCTGTGATGGGGATGGACCAGGTCGGCCTGCATAACTCCAGTCGGTTTAGGAGTTACTGATGATTAAAGGTCTGTAAAAAATTAACGATCAGCTGCACGGCTGATCGTATGATATTGTTGTAGTATGCACTGTAGCTATGTGAATGAATTGAATTTTTCAATCTTTAATTTGATTCGAAGTACCTACTAGACCATCAAACTGAATAGTATAGTATTCTACGTCAATGATCCAGACACACATACTCGTAGTTTACCTTCTTCAATTTTGCGGCGTCTCTCTGAATGACCTAGTAATAAATTCAAATGTATTAAGAGGGCTATCCGAGCTCAGTGGCGCACACATTAAAAAAGTGCCCGTTTTATTTCTTTTTCAAAATTTGTATGTTTAAACCTTTAAAAAACCTATTAAAGTATTCTATGAAAATAGCTTGAAGGCTTTTGTAGTTTATCTGTCGGGCACTTTTTTAATTTAGGCTTTCTTCATTGAGAAATTTTTATTATTGTGACGAGAGCGCCATTGAGCTCGAATAGCCCTCTTAAGGGGGCACCTAGCCTCCAGTGCTGCCCTCAAACGATTTTTTTGATTTCCTAACAATTTATTCTACAACATTCCCAAAAAATAAGAATTAATATCGTTTAGTATAATAATATGTAACAACAGCTTTCTAAAAAATAACTGTCTTTATATGTATGTCGGTCGGTACTAGATGTGTGGTTATAAATCTAGATTCGATTTAACTAAATTCTACTTATAATAACAAATTGTCTAGTAAAATGTGCAGAAATAAATAGTTGTCTGTTTACTGTTTATTTTTGGTGTAAAATAAAGTATATTTGATTTGATTTGATTTGATTTGTCACATTTACTACCGTACCCGGCAAACATCTTGAAAAACTGGCAGGCGTTAGGGATACCCCTCACGCCTACCTCACGCGCAGTAGCTGTTTCAGGTAGTTACTAAATTTCATCCCGCGCAACTAAGGCTTTGCTCAAGAAGTTTTTCGGCAACTGTACCTACTAGATATTTTTCTCTGTGTAGGAATATGATTAAAAATAAAGTAAAAAAATATAAATGCAAAATTGAAATTATTGTTTGGTCAATGTTTTGCCCAGTTTTACCTAAACTTCATAAATAAAATCAGGTTTATTAAAATGCGGAGAAGCTATTTAAAAACATTTTATCTGACAAAGGATTTCACTCTGTCGTCATTTACCGTACAAAATGGTTAATTTTAATTCAATTCAGTTATTCGTTTGCGACTCCGTTTTCGTCCCATTGGCATTGGGACGTAGCAATGCACTTAAAACTTATTTAGCTCAAATCAATTGTCCATTTTTATTAGTTCCGTTGAATATTTTAATAATATAATTTGAATTTCATGTTTCAATGCTAATGGGATAAAAGTTGTCACTAAAAAAAATGTTTTTGATATTTGTATGTCATATCTCGCTAATCGTAAATGAAGATGAATAAATCTCTGACAATAAAGTGTTTACATGTAACAAATCTAAACTATTATAAAACTGTAACAGAAATGTGTCTGTACATTGAAGATATTTACAAAAAAAAGATTACGATAATTATGGTTTTCAGGCTTCCCTGATTCCAAATCACCAATTTTTGGATTTTTTGTCTGTCGGTTTGTTTGTTTGTTTGTTCGTTCGAGCATCACGCAAAAACTGCAGAACCGATTTTGATGAAACTTTTTTTGTTTGATAGCTTATGATCTGACTTAAAATCTGGTATATAATTTATGCGGACGAAGTCGCGGGTAAAAGGTCGTAATAAAGTAAAACTCAACTCAAACTCGAAAATCTTTATTGAAAAAATGTTAAAGAGTGAAACTCACTTTTTGATGTCATCGTTGAAAATCGCAGTTAAGAAGATGCGATGAGAAACTCTCACAGCCTAGCTAGCATGTTACACGTGATACGGCTATATCACGCCTTTTATCTCGTTCGTTCTCGCGCAAATAGAAAGGGAGCGAAGGTTCGATAGCGCTGTATCACGGTGGCATACTACGGCGGCAGCGGAACTGACATAAGTAAAGTTATAACATATAGAATCCCACTGGCATAGAGTAAATAAATTATAAACAACAGAGGGTCAATGCCCATACTAAGAAAGTTGCCACCTTCTTAGTTGAAAACTCGCGCAAGTATAGCGACGGTGATGAGTAACGGTACTACAGCAATGTTTAATTACGTTAAAATACATGTTAAACACATTTACTATTAAAATTTTTAAGAAAATTAATCTATACAACGTGTTAATGAATTAGCGCAAAACCTCATACACCCCAACTGATTTATAACAAAATAATTAGATTGAAACAATAATCTCATTATTTTGATACTTAAAATTTAAAGTTATTCGCATTTTAAGTTTTGAGGCAAAAATGATTTTTTATCATTTCAGCACTGAAAGAAAGGGCTAACGTACTCATGGATACATTTTTTTAATCTTGTTTTAGTAGTAATAAGGGTGAGAGTACCCGTGCGGTGGGTTGACATCGGGTTCAGAAAATTTAAAATTTTGCAAAAAAAAATTTTTTATATTTTGAAAAAAATTACCTATGTTGAAACCATGATAATTCGACTCTGCTCTCGATTCTAAACAGACTACTTTCTAGTTTTGCGTTAATTCATTAACACGTTGTATAATTTATTTCCGTGGAACAAAACTCAAACAATAGTGATCTAATACGATCTAATACGTTTAAGATTTATCTCTCGTTCAGGCCAGTAGCGACTTCTGTTTGCGCCAAGACAAAAGTATACTAAATCAAAAATATATGGAACTAATCAGATATCACTCGGCGGTGTCCTATTGCCATCGCTCGCGCGATCATGCGTTCGTCCGACGAAAATCATTGTGCCACTGTGCGTTTAAACATACTTATATCTGAATAAAAATAGAACAATTCGATCGCATCTCATGATAGCACGACCTTCTATAGGATATTCCGCAGATATAAGTATGTTTTAATGCACAGTGGCACAATGATTTTCGTCGGACGAACGCATGATCGCGCGAGCGATGGCAAAAGGACAGCGCTCTGCGTTCACGACGTTTGGGTGTATAATTTTCTTTGGTTTGGGTGTGGTTGTTTTTTCAACTCGCTCTATGGTAGAACGTCTTTCACCGAGGAGGCTCTGAACGGCGCTTAGTGCGAAAAGTTGCACTCGGGTGCACTCTGGGTGCACATAGGGTGTAGGTTCTGATCGCAGCCCAGTCAATCACCTGGTATGTTTCCTAATTTGGGTCAGCGCTCCTCATACCATATCGCCACTCTGGCAGTTTTCCGTAATTTCTGGCGTTAAGCCCATCCTCAACATATTATCCCTCGAAACAGTTCGCATCCTGGTGGTCAGTGGGCGTCCTCTACCTCTTTTTCCTCTTCTATGCCCATCACCTGTCTAGTTATACGATTGGTTCGCGATAAAATGACCAAGCAGTGATAGGTAGCCTTTTTGCCCATTAAAATACTTAATTGCCTTGCTTGACACAACTATACGAGTGATGTGCGTAATCGATTATTAATAATCGATTAATCGATTATAATGATAATCGGTTACAATCGATTATCATTTAATCCATCGACTATAATCGATTATTAGGAAACTGTCTCTAGTTCTTTTTAAGCTGTGGTAAAGTAACCTTATAGGGGAACAACCGAAATATTTTTGGTTTGGAATTTTAGAAATTTTTATGCTCCAAATCTGGTCAGTTGACTAATTTCACTGTATCATTATGTATTTTTAAAGGCCAACTAATCTAGGCACTGCTTGAGGATACCATAATCTGATTCAAGCAGGTATCAATTTAAAAATTAATAATTTGGTATGTCAAGTGTCTGTCTGTCACAATAATCTTTTTTAATTGTACCTACGTACAAGAAAATATCATGAAAGCACAAAACCTTAAAAAAAATATATATATATCTTTTATGAACTAAAGTACTTAAATCTTAATCAGTAATTTAACATTATCAAGTATCAATAAAGTATCTTTCTTATTTCAATTTTTTATTCTATATGTAGACTTACACGAGATGATGAGAATTTCAATAAATTTTTACTATTTTTAATATTTCTTTCAATAATCGGGTATAATCGATTATTAATCGATAAACCATACTGCCTGTCCATTGACGCGAGCTGGCTGGCGGAGCGGGGAAGCGGAGTTTTATCAACCAATCCGGATTGCATAAAATCTCGATATAAGAGCTCCTGATTGGTTAATATTTTCCTCGCTACACCGCTCCGCCAGCCAGCTCCCGTCAATGGACAGGCAGCCTAAGAAGAAATGTAGTGGTGTATTTTAAGCTGGAAACCAGCGGCAAATTGTCTCAACTTACCGAACATAAATACTTCTACAACTTATGACAAAATCCTCTGCAAGCGTAGTACGACTCGTTTAAAACGGAGCTCGCATTTTGTAGAAAAGCACGGCGGAATAAATCTCTGGTTGGCCCGGTTCGCTGCACAGATTACACTCCTATCCCACTTAGTAGATGCTGGATGGATAACTATGCCTTCTATTCGTTCGTGAGCTTAAGATTCTCTCCAGAGGTAAACACCGGGCCGGGCCATATTTTGCTGGTTTTTAGGGTTCCTAAGTCAACAAGGAACCCTTATAGATTCGCCATGTCCGTCCGTCCGTCCGCGACTTAGCTAAGAGACGGTTAATACTAGAAAGCTGTAATTTGGCATATGTATACATATTCATTACGCCGACAAAGTGGTAGGTAATTTTTTTTTCTCGTTTATCCTATGTTGTGGGGTATCGTTGGATAGATCTTTTAAAAATATTGTGGGTTTGCCGTTAGCGAAATTAAGCTTTAAAGGGAAAATTTTCGGTAGAGTGCCCCCCCCCCCCCACCCCTCTCCCAGCTAAACGGTTGTAATTGGAGATGTGAAAAAATTCACGGCAATAGCATATACCTATAACGAATTTAAAAGGAAAACTATCACCGCTAAGTAGGCTTTACAAGTTTCTGAGTAATAGTCGACAAACTTATAAAATGTACTTTTTAGACTTTATTAGCCGTTACACCGTAGTATAAAACAAAAGCCATCTTCTAAGTCCATATTATATTGTGAGGGGCAACTACGGAACCCTATCCTGCGCGTGGTCCGATACGCACTTGGCCAGTTTTAGAAGCTATCATCTCGTTACTTGAAAGACATACAAATACTATAGAAAACGTCAATGTCTACTCTAATAAAATGCACGGCATTTAGGGAAAAAAATTGTGTGGTAATTTCATTTTCTACGTCTTTTTTTTGAACACAAATAAAAAATTGTATTCTGTTACAAATTATCTGAAATTACTTTAAAGTAAAAAATAAACGTGTCAACACAATTTCTGGCTGTCTATCACTTTATGTAAATGAATTTCATGAGACTGAATTCTGCCTACCCCAATGGGACCCAGGCGTGAGTATATGTATGAATATTAATACATTTTTAAAAGTCCAGTCTGTTTGCCCAGACTTTTCATGAATATTATTACGTATCTGGATATAATTTCATTTCAGTAAGCAATCATGACTGAACATAATAATACATGTACGTGCAATGATATTTTACACAAGATTACTTTATAGAATATATCACGTACAATTGTGCCGCGCCACAAATCAGCTATTTATATGAAACTGCACTCTCAACCATAAATTATGAGACAGCAGATTATTTTTCGCTATTTTGATATTGGTCCCATTGTAAAAGTTTGATGGTCTTATCATCGTCTTAAAAAACTATCAGTAACTATAGCTTTAAAATCCATTAACGTGAACGTTCTATAATTTTGTGCCTATGGGAAAGATGTAGGTACTCAATAAGTTTCTGAATCTTCACACAAATCGTACAATCGAGCGAGCACTAAACATTTACGAATTTTAGGTCACGAGAAAGCTCTTTGATTGAAAATACCAGTTCGCTGCATTTAGTGCCCTGTGTCGGATCTAGCGTTTACAGGTAGTTGAGTTCACCATCTGAATTCTCGGTATTTTGTAATAACGTACCTTTACTCCAATCTCGCATTAAATACCGATTCTCATCTCACGTGATATTTTTATTATATTTATTTTAGGAAGCATTAATAACTGAAATTAATAATTTAAAACATATAAAAAACGAAGACTAAAATTATATTATACGAGCTTTTACCCGCGACTTCGTCCGCATAAATTATATACCAGATTTTAAGTCAGATGAGCTATCAAACAAAAAAAGTTTCATCAAAATCGGTTCAGCAGTTTTTGCGTGATACTCGAACAAACAAACACCCAAACAAACAAACAAACAAACAAACAAACAAACGAACAAACAAACAAACAAACAAACAGACAGACAAAAAGACCAAAAATTTTTGATTTGGAATCCGGGAAGCCTAAAAACCATATCGTAATCTTTTTTTTGTAAATATCTTCAATGTACAGACACACTTCTGTTACAGTTTTATAATAGTTTAGATGCCATACTTTTGTGCTAGGTATAAAATAGATTGAAACATAATTAGGTATATTGTGTTAACCTATCGTTTTAATTACGTCCACATGCTTTGGTTTTTATTATGTCCATTCAACGGACATGCCACGGAAATTATAGTCCAGTATATTATATGCCCACAAAAATTGAGCAAGAAGAAAGGGCAAAAAGAAAGGCCTATATTTTAGCCCAGTCATTTTACGGTTTGAGCCGGGACTAATTACTAATTGGTATTTTTTTCGGTACAGTATTTAAGAGCTAATTTGAGCTTAGAAATAAATGTACCAAAATTTAAAAAAAATCTCAAGCAACAGTTCCAAATTTAAAATTTTGGTATTATCTCGTTACAAAAAAACCTGATGGTAATTTTTTTTTCACATATTTAAGGCATTATCGTTATACATACTTCAAACATGGTATAAATATTTTTGTCTACTTAGAAGGTTTTAAAAAATACATTCGTATATTCTAATAAAAACCTCATTTTTTTAAATTTCAATGCTTATTTTATTGCTAAAAATAATTTATATTGTAAAATATTATTCAAATGTGTACATGGTATTAATATTATTAATTTAAAAGCCTTCTGGGACTCACAATTTTGATTTCTATGTTGCGTAGCGATTTTTTTTTTATTTGGGTTCAGACAGTCTTTTTGTCACTAAATAGTACCGGTTGCAGACTAAAAGTCCAATTAATAATTACTTCCCACCTCTCCTAACAAAAGTCCGTAAAATGACTGGGCTAATAAGGAAGATGTATGACCGTTTAGCCCACCACGCGTGTCCAATGTGGATTAATAGACTTCAGCGTACTTATGCAGGTTTCGTCACAATGTTTTCCTTCACCGTTTGAGAGCTGTAGATGATTCTGAGTGATTTTCCAGTTCTATAAAGAACCTGAGCGTCAGTTTACACTACTGCTACGACACTTACACGAAGAAATAGGTCTATTCTGAGCAAAACCCTTACGGCTTGACGGTTATCAGCACAATTTAACACAGTTATAATCATAAATTAATTAGCGCTACCTTTTAGGCAAAGTAAAGTAAGTGAACATTAGCCTGGCATTCTCGCGATATAACCCTTCCGATAAATCAATTATTATCAGGATAATGCGTAACTCTTGTTACGTTTAATTAGTTAAAATGTTAAGGTGATTTTTGGAATTCTGAAGGGTAAAATGTAAGTCAAGGTTGATAATAATGTTAATGCTTAAGGGTATATTCTCTAAAACGCCTTACTTTAGGAACATTGTTTTCAGTGATATCCTATTGCATATCCAGTGTATTATATTTAATATGAAAGTCCTGCCTTTACTTAAAAATGTAATGAATCGGTTTTTAGTACGTTTCATATAATTTATTTTAGTAATCGCGTAAAATTTGGACACTGTTTGTCGAAATATAGCTAAAAATGGGGTTACTTTAGGAACATTTTTAGAAGGGTTACGTTACACGGTTGAAAATACAGCTTACGTAGAAATATAGTTTATATAAATGTTAAAAAAACAATGAATCGATTTTTTGAAATATGAGTCGGAATCGTACAGTTTTCTTAAAATAAAATTGTAAAAATCAAAAAATCTGTTTACCATACAAAATGGCGAACAAATGCAATCTCTTGACATCCTCTGACAACTGCATAACTAACCTTGTTTCGGATTTTTTCTATTGTACGGCATAATAAAGTACTCTTTGTTGTACGGCGACGTAGTGATTCCATTCTCTTTGGTACGGCGAACTGCCGTAATCAGCGCACGTCCGCGTTACATTTTTTGAAAATTATTTGCGACAATTTTATCCTCGATCTATCTGTTGATGACTAAAACACAAAGGAAATTTTACGGAATAATTCATTATTTGTGTTTTCCTAAAGCTAAAATGATGTTTTATTTCAAATTTTTATACGTGATTTTGGATAATTTTCGACATATTGTTCAATCAAATTGAAATGACTTCGATTATGTCAGTAGCATATAGAAATCTATTACCATTCTCTTTGGTTGGCTTTTCAATATACATTTACCAATACAGTCGCGCACAGATTCAAATAAAATCGAAGTAAGAAGATTAAATACCTACCTACATAATATAAAATTTTGGATACTAATAAGCAGTGAGCTTACAATATCATTGGTAATAAAATAAGTAAATCATAGCTTTTATTTACTTCTGAAATTAAATAACGGCAGATCAATGCAACCAAAAATTTACAACCAATTTCATATTACAGAATATTTGTATAGAAAAAAATGATTTACTTATTTTTAAATTTTTATCCTCGATTGCCTTGCATTCATAATGAGCGTTTTTCCAGCAATTTTCCGGGGATCCATAGCGTCATCTGGATGGTGCCACTAAGCTGTACCATTTTGTATCAATCTTTTTTTATGTTGTGCGACTCGGACTCATCCCTCAGGGTTCCGTATAAACTTAATTAGGAAAGACAAAATTTCTCCCATGCATTAAATTTTCTCCCATACCATTATCACAGTAGATGTTCAAATTTTTTCCAATTGACAACTTTTCATCTTTTTTAAAAAAAATATAAGAGATACCTATCTAAGTATTTTTCCGATTAAATTTTTGACCGATATTTCTGTTTTTAATTTACTTTAGAATTTTCTGAAAAACGTAGGATTTATGGTTATAATTGGTACCTTGGCTGCAATAAAATTAAAAATTAAAACTGTCAAATACAATAGAAAAGCCAAGCAGGCAAAGGAATAAAATATCATTCAACCTCTATTAAATTTTTCAGTATTTTTCAAATAGCCAAAAGTTCCGGGCAATCCAATCCACCATTGAGGATGGAGTGTAAAAATTTTAGATCCACGATCACTCAGACTCACGAGTCAAAATAATGCACGGCCCTCCTCAAAGTGGAGGAAGTTTAAGTAGATTAATTAATTAAAAAAAGGTGCGAATCGGGCTACATAGATAGTATAAAATTCTTGATAAGAAAATCATAGTTTTTATTTACTTCTGAAATTAAATCGCGGCAAATAATATCAAAACAACAAAAAATTTACTTCCTACCAATTTCAATGAATAATTGAATAGAAAAGATTTTATTACATACTAGCGGCGCCCGCAAAGTCGTACGTTCGGTTTTTACCCGACTGCGCCAGGAGGAGGGTTATTATTATAGATTATGTTATGCACGATTGAGACACAAGCATTGTAACGATTTAGTTTGTAATGAGTGTTGTGTTCCACTCCCCGTTACAAGAGCTATCCATCCGGTATCCAACCCAATGACACCTCACACGATTGGGTTTGGTTAAAAAAAAGCGTTTTTTTTCCCAATCCTCATTCCGTGGTAGGCTAGGCTAGACAGAAGAATATCGATAGGTACATATAATGGGAGATAGTTATAAACATCTTGTATGTAAGATAATTTGTTGCAATGAAAGCTGTATCTTTTGAACCGTTAAAGTTAGCTAGTTTATCAACGCAAATTAAATTTTTAAATGAATTTGATCTGTAATCTCTAAATGCAAAAGTGGTCACAAAAAAATCATTTGAACTCCATGTAGAAAAAACTTGGCTTATTTAAAAAAAATCAGTTTTCTTCTTTTTCTAACACTATGCTGGAAACAGAAACGGCAACGTCAAGTGTCAAATTCTGACATCTATACCTATAATAAAATCGTAAACGCAAAAAAGTCTGTACATTGAATATATTTGGAAAAAACCAACCAGGGCGACTTAAAATCAGTAACTGAACATGGTAGAAAGGTTTTTAACTTTTTTGTTTGTTTGTTTGTTTGTTTGTTTGAACGCGCATCACGCAAAAACCACTGAACAGATTTTGACGAAACTTTGTATAGTGACAATTTATATCCCGGAATAACATAATACATAAAAAACATCTCGAAAAATGGCCGCTATAATAAAATCGTAAACGCAAAAAAGTCTGTACATTGAATATATTTGGAAAAAAACCAACCAGGGCGACTTAAAATCAGTAACTGAACATGGTAGAAAGGTTTTTAACTTTTTTGTTTGTTTGTTTGTTTGTTTGTTTGAACGCGCATCACGCAAAAACCACTGAACAGATTTTGACGAAACTTTGTATAGTGACAGTTTATATCCCGGAATAACATAATACATAAAAAACATCTCGAAAAATGGCCGAGAAATAGTAAACCAGCAACAAAAACCTCTGGTACAGTATTGGGTGGAGTGCAAAGTCAGTATGCCTCAGAGATCCACTATAACCAGCAAGGTTGATCTTTGTCGCTTTATATTTTTCATAGCTGTTGAGCTCAACGTATTTTTGACAATTTGGGCTTTCATCATTTGTGTTGAAAATATAGGTCAAAACCACAGTCAAAACCATAGATTAAAAACTTTTCGCTTCCTATGTCTATGGTCGAATCCTTAGAATAAGAACTTCTTCAAGTCGAAAACCTCTCAAGGAAGTTGTATATCCCTACAAAGCAATGTTCAGGCTTGCACAACTATCTAACAAAAAATTTTTATATGATACGTGCACTTACGCTATTAAATTCCGTTGAACGTTAGCACACGTTTCAAAGATTCTGAATATCGGTCATGACCAGTTTTTTGTATCGAAGACCCGACTCTTATAATAACGTAACATTCTCTTTGGTAATGTTGACAATTAACGTAGTGATTATATTCTCTTTGAAAATTACGTTGACAAGTTGTTATTGGCACAGATTGGCACAGACTATTATATGTACGTTATTGGTTGATGGAAATTTTCTTTGATCGAAATAAAATTACAATAAATCAGCAATAAATAATCACATGTTTAGATGGTTTGCTTTAATAACTGAAGGTATGTAAACCATGAAGTATAACTAAATGATTTCAGGATTACAAAAGGTACCTGTACGTATGTAAAAGTTATATAGGTACCTACTTTCAAACATCATTTTTTTCAAAATTTTCTGAAAGCGTTGCTACGGAAAGGCTTTCTTGAGTTTTCAAATGAAAACGGTACACAAATTATTACCATACAATGCTTCTAGCGGAAATCAGACGACAAAGCAAGATCGCACTCACTGTAGCATCTTCAGGGATCGCTGCCACATTGCTTCCTGGCAGTAAAACGGCCCGTACCACCTTCAAGATTCTCCCATAGATTTAGACAGCACGGAAACGCCTGTGTGTGGTGTGTCACGTAACAGTGACAAAGCCCGATTGCTATTTGGGATGAGAGTGCTATCTTCTTATCGTGTGGGCAGAGCCCTGGTGTCAGAGTGCTATGCCGCACAAGAAAGCTGTATAGAAACTGTAAACAGATTGCTCCAGTACATCCGGAGGGATAATCGTGCGATGAGTGGTATCGCGGATGGATTTTCGCCAGACGTTGCCAGTGGTGGAGCGGGGCACTGTAGTAGATGAGGTGAACGCCTGCCTCAAGCGCTGTGTGCTATGGCCGGGAGTACAGAAATTGCACCTTACGCAAAATATGCGGGTCCATCTTGGTGGCAAATCTCACGCTCAAGAGTTTGCCGACGTGCTGCTCAAGATCGAGGGACAATTACCAAATACCATCAGACCGGTACAACTAACTAAATACACTGTTTGTTAATTTTGTAAAATCTAAATATAATTATAAAAGAAATCGTATCTTCTTACGTTCATCAATTATTCGTTAAGGGGTTCACACACGGCAGCTATAATGTAAAGATGTATATTATAGCACGATACATCCCATTACATCTTTCCATAGAAATCGTCAGGAGACCACACACGACAGCTATAATGTATATTTTATTTCTATGGAAAGATGTAATGGGATTTATCGTGCTATAATATACAACTTTACATTATAGCTGCCGTGTGTGAACCCCTTTAGATAAAATGAAATATAATTGATAAATATTATATAGGCCACAAAAAGAAACCCATAAACAAGTCCCAAGTCCACGCGTACGAAGTCGCGGGCAACAGCTAGTTTTGAATAAATTCACTGGTTGATGGTTCGACAATAATTATGACGTGTTTGTGCAATGTGCACAAACTTGGCGTGGAAAGTTAAATCGATAGTTTGTTAAGGCCGTGCAATTTTTTTATACGTATTTGTATGCGATGTGGTGCTGAATTGAAACTCTATATTTCAATAATAAGCTGTAATCGTAGTTTTCGGGACCTGTCGTGGCAACGAAATAGGTACGGCATACAAACTGAAGCATATTTTTGACTTAGACTAATTATATCCGGACCGGCCTTGCGGTAGCATTTCCCCTCTGCCACGGTATTAGATCAATTAATCTTGCCCATTTACACCCAATTTTATAGCTAAACGAGACTATAATAGCGAAACAATAATTTTGAACTTAGAACGTTTGGGGTTTACACGAGACTACTTTTCATGATTTTGAACATTCAAAATTAGAATCTAAAGTCATAGGGAATAAAATCCAAAGTTGCGAATAACATGTTACCTCGCCCCCCGCAAAAAGTGGCAGAAAGTTTGTTAGTAGAATGACACGTGGTTACGCGTCCCGATATAATTATTCTAAGATTTTTGATGACTATGGTGTTGTCTAGACGTGTTATCAAACACCTTCTTGTAGGCTGTTCGGTTTCTTACGAATCCTGGTCAATAACATCTTTGTTACTCTCGGAGACGTTTCGATAATATGACTCAAATAACATGGCAAATTCTAATAAACTCATATTATTAAAATCGTAATCTACATGCTCAGATGGGTGTTTTTCGTACCTTTGTTAGGCTATTCTGGTTTCCATGTATTCAGGAGTACTTTTTTTCCAAAGATATCAAGTAAATTATGATGACATAGGCGATACACGAATTCACATGCTTGGCCCTCTTTCATAATCCGCATGCTTTTAAACAGACACATTAGACTCTTCAAGTCTAATTTATTGTATAGCTTGGTGTCCTACTGTCAAGGTCTGTTGGCTCGGATTTAGACAAATATAAAATGAAATTAACTAATTTGAACCGCACGGTTGGACGTCCATATTTGCCTGCCATAATTTTATTTTAATCCATCGTTCGTGACTACCTCTTTTAAGAAGAAATAAACGTCCACCGGTATCAATAAATTCACTGGTTGATGGTTCGACATACAGACGATACGAGTATGTGTGTTTGTGCACAAACTTGTCGTGGAAAGTCAAATCGACAGTTTGTTGACGCAATGTTTCATTATTTTGCACATATTATTTGTGTGGTGATGTGTTTCACACTTTTTACTAATTCAGAACCTTCTGAAGGCATCTCGTATCTGAGCAATTCTGCCTGGGGTTTGGCCTTTAGCGCAAATGACCATAATAATAATACGGGGTTTCCGCGGTATTGAAATTTCACCGTCTTTTTCCATCATCAAGTCCTTGATGTAGCTAGAAATTGATGAGTTTAATGAGTTCAAACACAAGACGTATTCTGCTACAATCCATTTAGGAGATCCCTCGGCCACCGGCCTCGGTCTCTAACATCAGGTCCTTCCCAGATTTGTCTTTTCTTACGACACGTTTCAGGATTATTCCTTAAAATGAAGCTATTAAAATTAACTGTAGTGTTATTATTAATTAAAAACAATGTCAAATTCATAAATTCACTATTTTATTGCAATAAAAACAATATTATCGTCATGAAAAAAGTTATATCCTAAACTAGTGATATTATTTCAGTTCATTGAACTCTGCAGAGCAGAACTGGACGTTATGAGATTAACATGCACTACATACACATCAGGTCATACGTCCTATGCACTGACGCTGAACCAGGATTATCTTGTTACGCGAACTGGGAGCGACGATGTGCAAATTATGTTACTGATACGAAACAATGCTATGGATTATATTCAAAATCATCAATAACCTCTTACGTATTTACTGCTGAGGTACAGTCAAGAGCAGATCAAGCTTTACACTTTCAGTCCGATTGTAACGCTTATGGCGCACTAAATAAGAAAGATACAAAGTCCAAAATGTCAAGCTTGACGTGCTCTTACCTGTACAGGACAGAGCTACCCTTATGGTGAGGGTATTGGCACATGAATAGATCTCAACCAGAAAACAGGCTTCTTACAACGGCTCTTCATTCTCGCCAAGAACGGGCGAGACAGGCCGAGAACGAGAGTCTGGATGCCCTTCATTGTTCTCGTGGCGTCGTAAGCCATAGTAATTTTCCTTGAAGGATCTCGGCGAGAGTGAAGTGCGAACTTTACAAGCACGCGCAACTACAGTAGTCCCCTTCAATTACTATAAATGCCGCTTGATGAAGTTTGTTTTCTATAGGGCTAGCATGCCACGCTCGACAAATCGAGAAAGCGGTCATTCTCGCTCGCTTTCGCATACGCAAAGAACCAAAGAGAGAGACACGCTTCGAAGTTTATCGTTTTCTCGGGGTATGTTCTGTTTTGGTGTGCAATAAAGTATAATTGATTGATTGGCATGCTATCGCCTCGCCGAGATATCTATTCATGTGTGCGCTTTAATCCAGTCCATCACGCTTGCCCAATGCGGATTGGCTTATTCACATACCTACTCATCAGAATTTATTCTCCAGTGCATTTAGGTGTCCTAACATTAATCTCTTTCACAAACAAACCAACGAGCACTTTTTGTCTAGCTTTAATTTAGCTGCAAAGACGTGTTTATACAGGGTGTAACAAAACACCCTAGTAATTCTTAAGGGGGTGCTGCAGACCATCAAACTGAACAACTTTCACCGTGGAGCCAACATCGAAATCGAGAAAAAATCCGTTCTTTCATACATAACTGCAGTACCGTCTCGACTCAAATGTATGGGATGGGACGGCAGATTTTTTTTATTTTTTCTCGACTTTGGCTCCATAGTGAAAGTTGTTCAGATTGATGGTCTGAAGCAATCTCTTAAGTATTACTAGGGTGTTTTGTTACACCCTGTATTTTGAGGAAAGTGTAGTGTTCTCAGCGGTTTAAACATACCGCGGTAAGGTTAGGCGCGCCACCAACATTTTTGCATACTTTACGAAATTTTTGCATAACGAAATTCTTGGCGGAAATGCAAATTTCATAGGCCCTGCAAAGACGACAATATTTAAACGGCCCATTTTCCAGATAAGGGCTCTTACAGACCAGCGATAGTACTCTGCGACCGTCGCGCGACGGTCGCGCGACAGTTGAAGACCGTGACGTAGTGTTGTATAGTCTGTGAGATAGACCTCCATATCCAATAGTTTGTAACATTCTATATACAGGGTCCTTCTTAATATGCTGACACTTTTTTAAGGCGATGACCAGACTATGAAACTGAACAACTTTCTCTATGGAATCAACATCGAAATCGCGAAAAAAAAACAGTTGTCCCATACGTTTGGCTCCGAGTAGGTTTGCAGTTTTGTATGGAAGTGATGATTTTTTTTTCGCGATTTCGATGTTGGTCCCATAGAGGAAGTTGTTCAGTTTGACGGTCTGATCATCCCCTTAAAAAAGTGTCAGCATATTAAGAACGACCCTATACAGGATGTAACAAAACACCCTAGTAATACTTAAGGGGGTGCCTCAGACCATCAATCTGAACAACTTTCACTATGGAGCCAATGTCGAGAAAAAATAAAAAAATCTGCCGTTCCATACATTTGAGTCGAGACGGTACTGCAGTTTTGTATGAAAGAGCTGTTTTTTTTTCGCGATTGCGATGTTGGCTCCATACCTCCATAGTGAAAGTTGTTCAGTTTGATAGTCTGAAGCACCCCCTTAAGTATTACTAGGGTGTTTTGTTACACCCTGTATACCTACGTATTTATAAATATTTATGTGTATAATATTATGTGTTATAATTATTAGTGTTGTGTTAAGTATTATATCATAACTAATTAACTATATACTGTATATTATAATTGCCCTATTTTTACCAGTCTGTAATATTTTATGGACTTGATGATGAAGATAATCAATTCTGGATAATATATTATCTAAAGAAACCAAAATCTACGAAAAACTTATAAAAACCCGAAATATCAACCATGTTATTTTTTAGCCTCCGTTTACTTCAAACTGAAATCTCTCAAGAACAAGACTTGTGCTCTCAGACTATTCGCAGAGGGTCGCGCGACGGTCGCAGAGGGTCGCGCGACAGTCGCGCGACGGTCGCGCGACTGTCACGCGACCCTCTCGCGAGCTGTCGCAGAGTACTGTCGCTGGTCTGTAAGAGCCCTAACGTGGTTTTATATGTATGTATTAGGTAGGTATTAGCGTTTTATGTCTTTTCAGAGATCTTCTCTATGTTAGCCGACTAAACTAAACAATTTTCCCATTGACATACAAAACTTTCCATAAGGAATATGAGTCGAAAAACGAGGAAAATTTGGATGTCCCATACAAAATCCGTCGGCATATCCGTATCATTGTATTGTATTTGATGACATAATTATAATAAAAACAACAAAAAGTAAGTAGAACCGTGGTGGTCCAGTGGCGAGTAACCTTGCCTGCCGTGCAGGAGGCGATGGTTCGATCCCGGTCCAGGCAGACTCGTAGCAATGGGTTTTTCGAAATTTATATACCATTTGTAACACCACTGGCTTTTCGGTGAAGGAAAACATCGTGAGGAAAAATAACGAATTTTTTGGTAAGTTAGTATATTGTGTGGTGGTTTGGAACCCTGAAAAGGTACATTATACAGCTTTTATGCCAACAACCTCTCTTCTAAATCGAAATCCTATTAAACAAAATATCAATAATTCGGAACGGATGTTTCTATGCACCAATACCCAATATCAAATTACTTTACCAATAGTATCGACGTCTCTCTCCTGTATTATGTAGTTAATTGAAACGGCAACAAAAGGATCCATCCGTTTATCTCCATGAATGTAGGCCATCGATTCACATCTACTCTTAATCAGTATGAAAGGCTGAATCTAATTAAGCATTTTTGCTGTATATTCGAGAGCAGTAGAACAAGTTTGATTGATATCTTTATTTATTTTTTTTACTAAACTTTTCGTCAATATCCAATCAATATCCAAACTATTATAAAACTGTAACAGAAGTGTGTCTGTACATTGAAGATATTTACAAAAAAAAGATTACTATTATGGTTTTTAGATGTCCCTGATTCCAAATTTTGGAATCAGTCACCAACATTTGGATTTTTTTTCTGTCTGTTTGTTTGTTTATTTGTTTGTTTGTTCGAGCATCACGCAAAAACTACTGAGCCGATTTTGATGAAACTTTTTTTTGTTTGATAGCTTATCATCTGACTTAAAATTTGGTATAAAATTTATGCGGACGAAGTCGCGGGTAAAAGCTCGTTTCTTATAAAGTTGAAGAAGATTAATGTCGTTGTATGCTGCCTTCTGATTAGGTTGCATTGTCTTCTCAAACCGCCTTATCATTTCGACACTTTCTATACACTTACTTAAAGCTAGATTTTACATGCAACTTTATTTTATTTGCCGCATTCTTGTCTATTATACGAATATAACTGACTAGCGGCCCGTCCCGGCTTCGCACGGGTGGACGTCTAATCTTTTCTAGCAATAAATATAGCCTATGTTACTCAGGGTGAATGCAGCTTTCTAATGGTGAAAGAATTTTTTAAATCGGCCCAGTACTTTTTGAGCCTATTCATTACAAACATACAAACATACAAAAATAGGTACAAATCTTTCCTCTTTATAATATTAGTGTAGATTTTACCTGACAGCTGAATCTTGAATCCTATTTGAAGTGCTCACGGAATGTACTTAGTAGTAGTTTTGGACTACCTCGAAATGGGATAATGGTCGTTAGTTTATGTATAATTTGTGTCAATCCATTATTCCAAACAAAAACCTGATTTTTCACTTTGACATTACAATATAGTTTTCTTTCCCATGTGGCACAATCGCATTGATGAATAAATAATGTTTCGAACACCATTTTTACAATTAAAATATGATATTGTTTATGCTTTATTGGATATTACCTGTTCATCAGAACTAACGAACCCCTACCAAAAGACTTGAGACTCATTTGCTCGTTAAATGTATCTTCAAAATATATTTTCATCAAGCTATCTACCATTTCCCCAAGACCAGTACTACTGATATTTCTGTACTGTGACAGTCAATTTCGTTAAATAGAAATTGAGTGTGAAATAAAGAAAAGTACGTACAAAGTGATTTTGTTCAATTATAAAAACCTAACAGTCAAAATACGTCGGTTAAGAACATTTTAAATCTATGTAAAAATCAGTTTCGTGACAGAATGACAGATAATACACAGCGATCGGAGCTTTCGCGATTTCGATGTTGGTCCCACAGTGAAAGTTGTTCATTTTTATGGTCTGAAGCATCTCCTTGTATGTAACGCATTTAGGTTTACACCCTGTATAGTAGTAAATACAGTACAGTAGGTCTACCACAAAGAGATTATACCTAAAGGCATAGAGTGAGCCATACCATTGCAAGAATGTCTTTTTTTGACGTTTGTGTTTGAGTGTGTAGTGTCAAGTAGTATAGAAAAAAGAGACCAATTAGACCAAAGTGACATTTGCCCAAAATTTTTACGGTCACTTTTCACACTCACTAGCACGAAAAAAGTGGACATCCGCGTAAACAAATAACTATAGTTCCGTCTCCTACTATTAAAGGTAGGTACGTCATAAGACCAAAGAGTCTCTATGCTTTAGAATAAAGAGATCCTTCCTCTGAGGTCTACCATGAGTTTATACTGTAGTATACTACAGTAAAACTACTGTAGTAAACTACAGTTTTGTATTTAATTTCGTACAGCGTTCCTAGTGGTTATATTGAGAACTAATTCTGTCATACAATATTGGCGCCGCAATTACAGTAGTATAAATGAAAACCATAAAGTTATTATATCTGTCGGAACAGAGTAACTGACATGAGTTGTCAAATGAAACCGTTTTTTGTGCATTTGTCGGCACTTATCGGCACCCTAAAACTTCGAGTTCTGTGTATAATTGTGAATCTAACGTGAAATCGTAGGTAATTTAATGAAATAGAGTTAGTATATTTCACAAAATAATCTACGACTTCACTTTAGATTCACTAATTATTCACAGAGCACTAATATTTACCCAGTCGATTGTGCCGACAAGTTCCCGAAAACGGTTCTATTGCCTCGCGTCACGTATCTCTTTCTATTATACAGTGGCGCCGCTAGGTACATCTCGCTCTCTCAGCTGTCAGTTCCTCTATTATGTTATGATACCTTTATGGTGAAAACTCATGGTAGGCCTACAGACACTTCCTGCCCCCCACCGCTCTCGGTAGGAAGCGCGGCGTTAAATGCCCGCTCTCCCCTACTATCGCACATGCTTACCTCATCATGTCAATATAGTATTATATTATTATCTGTGGTAGTGTCCAACATGTGCTTTCGCCCACAGAAGCACTGCCAACTCCGTTTAAAAATGAAAACAAATTATCACAAAAAAATTAAACACAAAGGGGAACATTCGAAACAATTTAATATGAACCTAAAAGAGCAAACAAATAATAATATTTCATACGACTTCATAAAGAAAAAGTTATTTATGGCCTCTTCTCTTCATCCACTTCGCGCTCAGAACGTTTTTGTACATTTTTATTATTGAAATCCACGCAGGTAAATCTATTAGGAGATTACATCCCATTTCCAATGGGAAAAAGCACATTTCATCACGGGTATTGCTTTCACGTTTATAAAAAACCGGCCAAGAGCGTGTCGGTCGCGCCCAGGACAGGGTTCCGTAGCCATTATACAGGTATAATATACGTCGCGGCACGGAGCGCGGCAAGCGCTGGAATTTAGATGAAAATAGAGCATTAGTGTCTTGTAGGTACTATCGGGGACTTTTCCGCCTGACCACTTAAGAAAAAAATTATATAATTTCGCACAAAATTTATTTTTTGGAAACTATTATTAATTGATCTATTCATCAATAGGGCGGGGTTAGGCAGCGCTTTTATTTTTTAGTATGAAAGCAAAAATGAGCCTAGTGGTGGTCAGGCGGAAAAGTCCGCGATAGTATATAAGATCAGAAGTGCGATTTTTGAACATCTTACGAGCGAATCGGCAGTAGAAAGATATGCATCTTCATCTCAATCTCCTTAGTAATTTTGACACTGTCTACTGCCAAGTCGTCCGTATGATGTTCAAAAATCGCACTCAGCCCAATCAAGGTCAGCGCTACAGATCCGTGCCGTGCCGCCACTTAGAAGGGTATCTTTTAATAATTGTTTTTCTTATTTTATTTTATTTAATAATACTATTAATCTCAGAAGATAGTCATTAACAGAATATAATGTGTGCAGCAGTAGTCAATTGACTACTGCATTTCTACCCGTGCATGTCGTAAGAGGCGACTAAGGGACAACAGGGATCTAATTTTCCCTGGATTAATTTGGTTCCTGTTCATTTTTTTTTTAACTACCTACCTACCAACCTAGTTCGTTATTCTCTAACTCTAACGTTTCAAATTTAAAGTAAATAATTTTTGAAATACGTAACAGTTCCGCATTTTTCAATTCCAAAATGTTTAAATTAATTACTAAATTTCAAACCTACTTCGCTTTCTAGCATAGTAGTTTGTACCTACCTACCTATCACTCTTTCGCCGTAGTTCGTTCCTGTAAGACCCGTATCCTGCGCAGCACTTATACAACACTGTAAAAGAGGTAATGCTTTTATAATTGTAACTTTTTATTAACCTTGTGTAAAATTTGTGAAACAGGATTTTTTTTCTTTGTTCCTTCGTTCCTACTACCTACTGCTTAAATTTTATGTAACAAGATATTTTCTTTTTGTACCTACTGCTTTACTCTCTTATTATGGCAACTCACCCTATAGACTAGACGAGTCTTTATAATTATAAAGACTCGTCTTAAATCTATTGAACAGTAATTCTTTCGACTCTGACACATTATTGTAAATACCTTGATATTTTATACACATAGAATAACAACTTTTTTGAAACAGCGTAGATTTTGGACACACATCCATTACTAGTCCTTTGGAAACTTTTAATAAGTGTTTTTCTTATTTTACAAAATTGTGAGCGCGCTAACGATGTCACGTTCCAATTTGGGTCAGCGCCCTCTAGTTACGCACATGAAAATAATTTGTATTATGTGTGTTACAGGTGTTTTGCGACACTGATTGCGATACACCGCTTCAGCATCCGTTATCTTCGTTTCTTCTTAACTAACACATTTCTATTTTTGGGTTACTGTTATCTGTTTTCAAATTAGCAAGATTACAGAATGGACAAAAGTATTAGGGTTCCTTATTTGACTATAGAACCCTAAAAAACCGACGCTTTTAGCAAATCTTGTAATGTTACTTCGCATTTTAACATGAATGGGTATAGTTTTCGTTTGTTTATTTTGTTCGATTTACTTTGACCTTTTGATGAAAAGTGTTTTTCGTTGTGAAAAAGACAATTAAAATTAAAATAAAATAAATAAATATCTCGGACAATGTCACACAAATTATCTAGTCACATTTAAAGTACCAGAATATAGCCTGGACTTGTATTATGATGACTAGACAACGATATACAATACATATATAGATACAAACATCCATGACTCGGGTACAAAATATTCATATTTATCATACAAATATTTGTCCCTTACGGGATTCGAACCCGCGACCCTCGACACAGCAGGCAGGTTTACTACCGACTGTGCTATCGGGCCGTTAAAAGATTATCGGCGTGAAATTTTGTTACAATATTTACCAACTTTTGATGATAATATTTAAATTAAGAATAACAGAAAATAAAATTAGAAGAATATAAAGAAGAATAAAGAATATTTCTATTTCCATTTCTATTATAACCTCATTATCTTTAGTAGTAAATTCTGCTGAAACGGCAATCGGTAATCTTTTTTGTAATTAAAAAGTCCCGGGGCTACAGTACTATTAGGGAATCGAGAAAAATTGCACGGAACACTTTCGATCTGACAGCTAAGTTCTCACTATATTGTCCTTTCAATGTCTTTGAATTTTTTTTTGTTAATAAATAAATAAATATCTTGGACAATGTCACACAAATTATCTAGTCACATTTAAAGTACCAGAATCTAGCCTGGACTTGTATTATTATGACTAGACAACGATATAGAATACATATATAAATACAAACATCCATGACTCGGGTACAAATATTCATATTCATCAATGAAAACGCCTCGTTCCAAAATCACTGGAAAAACTTTATCTAAACTATTATAAAACTGTAAGAGAAATGTGTCTGTACATTAAAAATATTTCAACAAAAAAAATTGCGATATGTTTTTTAGGTGTCCCTGACTCCAAATCAACCTTTTTTTAGAATTTTTGTTTGTCTGTTTGTGTGTTTGTTTGTTTGTTTGATCGAGCATCACGCAAAAACTACTGAACCGATTTTGATGAAACTTTTTTTGTTTGATAGCTTATGATTTGACTTAAAATCTGGAATATAATTTGTGCGGACAAAATCGCGAGTTAACTCTAGTTTAAAGAATATTATAATTGTTTGTAACATTTATCAATTATTAACCATCGGCTTAACAAAGCCGTTCTAGAACTTAATTTAAAACAACACCAAAATACGGCTATAATTTTGCTCCAAAGCTTTCATGAAACCTTTTCGCCGTATATCGATCGTCCCGGATGTTATTAATGCAAAATTGAAATCGCTGTTTCGTCCTTCGAATAGCCATTGCTTTCAAAACAGGCTGCCACACAGAATGTAAAGTAGTCTATTGAGCATAGTAATTTCAGCTCGGCTCGCTTCACCGTCAGTCGCCAATATAAAAAGCATTGTGAGATAAAATTTGTATGGAACTTCATTTTATTTGGATAGGTCATATATTACACAAACTCATAACCTTTTTGTATTTTCATAGTTAGGGTGTTAATTCAAATGCGTTACATATCAAAGGAACCATTAAACTAACTTTCACTATTAGTATAAGATATAAGTGTAGTTTTTGCAACCATCAGCAGCAAGGCTGATTCAGTGTTTATGGGGTGTAGAGCATCTCTGTGATGGGGATGGACCAGGTCTGCCTGCATAACTCCAGTCGGTTTAGGAGTTACTGATGATTAAAGGTGTGTAAAAAATTAACGATCAGCTGCACGGCTGATCGTATGATATTGTTGTAGTATGCACTGTAGCTATGTGAATAAATTGAATTTTTCAATCTTTAATTTGATTCGAAGTACCTACTAGACCATCAAACTGAATCGTATAGTATTCTACGTCAATGATCCAGACACACATACTCGTAGTTTACCTTCTTCAATTTTGCGGCGTCTCTCTGAATGACCTAGTAATAAATTCAAATGTATTAAGAGGGCTATCCGAGCTCAGTGGCGCACACATTAAAAAAGTGCCCGTTTTATTTCTTTTTAAAAATTTGTATGTTTAAACCTTTAAAAAACCTATTAAAGTATTCTATGAAAATAGCTTGAAGGCTTTTGTAGTTTATCTGTCGGGCACTTTTTTAATTTAGGCTTTCTTCATTGAGAAATTTTTATTATTGTGACGAGAGCGCCATTGAGCTCGAATAGCCCTCTTAAGGGGGCACCTAGCCTCTAGTGCTGCCCTCAAACGATTTTTTTGATTTCCTAACAATTTATTCTACAACATTCCCAAAAAACAAGAATTAATATCGTTTAGTATAATAATATGTAACAACAGCTTTCTAAAAAATAACTGTCTTTATATGTCGGTCGGTACTAGATGTGTGGTTATAAATCTAGATTCGATTTAACTAAATTCTACTTATAATAACAAATTGTCTAGTAAAATGTGCAGAAATAAATAGTTGTCTGTTTACTGTTTATTTTTGGTGTAAAATAAAGTATATTTGATTTGATTTGATTTGATTTGTCACATTTACTACCGTACCCGGCAAACATCTTGAAAAACTGGCAGGCGTTAGGGATACCCCTCACGCCTACCTCACGCGCAGTAGCTGTTTCAGGTAGTTACTAAATTTCATCCCGCGCAACTAAGACTTTGCTCAAGAAGTTTTCCGGCAACTGTACCTACTAGATATTTTTCTCTGTGTAGGAATATGATTAAAAATAAAGTAAAAAAATATACATGCAAAATTGAAATTATTGTTTGGTCAATGTTTTGACCAGTTTTACCTAAACTTCATAAATAAAATCAGGTTTATTAAAATGCGGAAAACCTATTTAAAAACATTTTATCTGACAAAGGATTTCACTCTGTCGTCATTTACCGTACAAAATGGTTAATTTTAATTCAATTCAGTTATTCGTTTGCGACTCTGTTTTCGTCCCATTGGCATTGGGACGCAGCAATGCACTTAAAACTTATTTAGCTCAAATCAATTGTCCATTTTTATTAGTTCCGTTGAATATTTTAATAATATAATTTGAATTTCATGTTTCAATTGCTAATGGGATAAAAGTTGTCACTAAAAAAAAGTTTTTCGATTCTTGATATTTGTATGTCATATTTCGCTAATCGTAAATGAAGATGAATAAATCTCTTACAATAAAGTGTTTACATGTAACAAATCTAAACTATTATAAAACTGTAACAGAAATGTGTCTGTACATTGAAGATATTTACAAAAAAAAAGATTACGATATGGTTTTCAGGCTTCCCTGATTCCAAATCACCAATTTTTGGATTTTTTGTCCGTCGGTTTGTTTGTTTGTTTGTTCGAGCATCACGCAAAAGCTGCTGAACCGATTTTGATTTTTGATTTTTTGTTTGATAGCTTATGATCTGACTTAAAATCTGGTATATAATTTATGCGGACGAAGTCGCGGGTAAAAGCTCGTAATAAAGTAAAACTCAACTCAAACTCGAAAATCTTTATTGAAAAGATATGAAAGTCTCAAACTAACTTTTTGATGTCATCGTTGGAACGTGTTATCGCAGCAAAGAAGATGCGATGAGAAACTCTAACAGCCTAGCTAGCATGTTACATGTGATACGGCGATAATTATCACGCCTTTTATCTCGTTCGTTAAGAAAGTTGCCACCTTCTTAGTTGAAAACTCGCGCAAGTATAGCGACGGTGATGAGTAACGGTACTACAGCAATGTTTAATTACGTTAAAATACATGTAAAACACATTTACTATTAAAATTTTTAAGAAAATTTATCTATATAATTTATTTCCGTGGAACAAAACTCAAATAATAGTGATCTAATAACGTTTTAGATTTATCTCTCGTTCAGGCCAGTAGCGACATCTGTTTGCGCCAAGACAAAAGTATACTAAATCTAAAATGTATGGAACTGACCAGACATGCCACTGGCAAGGCAAAGTCCTTTTCTTATGAATAAGTGTGAGATATGTGACATCACTCATCAGGGCTGCGTTCACGACGTTTGGGTGCGGTTGTTTTTTCAACTCGCTCTATGGTAGAACGTCTTTCACCGAGGAGGCTCTGAACGGCGTTTAGTGCGGAAAGTTGCACTCGGGTTGCACTCTGGGTGCACATAGGGTGTAGGTTCTGAACGCAGCCCAGTCAATCACCTGGTATGTTTCCTAATTGGGGTCAGCCCACCTCATACCATGTCACCACTCTGGCAGTTTTGCGTAATTTCTGACGTTAAGCCCATCCTCAACATATTATCCTTCGAAACAGTTCGCATCCAGGTGGTCAGTGGGCGTCCTCTACCACTTTTTCCCTCTTCTATGCCCACCACCTGTCTAGTTATACGATTGGTTCGCAATAGAACGATCAAGTAGTGATAGGTAGCCTTTTCGCCCATCAAAATAATTAATTGCCTTGCTTGACACAACCATAAGAAGAAATGTAATGGTGTATTTTAAGCTGGAAACCAGCGGCAAATTGTCTCAACTTACCGAACATAACTACTTCTACAACTTATGACAAAATCCTCTGCAAGCGTAGTACGACTCGTTTAAAACGGAGCTCGCATTTTGTAGAAAAGCACAGCGGAATAAATCTCTGGTTGGCCCGGTTCGCTGCACAGATTACACTCCTATCCCACTTAGTAGATGCTGGATGGATAACTATGCCTTCTATTCGTTCGTGAACTTAAGACTCTCCCCAGAGGTATAAACACCGGGCCGTGCCATATTTTTCTGGTTTTTAGGGTTCCGAAGTCAACAAGGAACCCTTATAGTTTCGCCATGTCCGTCCGTCCGTCTGTCCGTCCGTCCGCGGCTTAGCTCAGAGACGGTTAATAAAAGAAAGCTTTAATTTGACATATTCATTACGCCGACAAAGTGGTAAAATAAAATCTTGAAAAAAAAAACTTTTTTCGTGTACCTCCCCTACACGTGAACTGGAGATGAATTTTTTTTAATCGTCGTGGAGTATCGATGGATAGGTCTTTTAAGAATATTGTGAGTTTGGGAAAACCATTTTTCGATTTAGAAATCCATTACCGAAATATTAAGCTTTAAGACGAAAATTTTCGGTAGAGTCAAGTGTCCCCCCGTCCCCCGCCCCCTCTCCCAGCTAAACGGTTGTAGTTGGAGATGTTAAAAATTCACGGCAATTGCATATATAACGAATTTAAAAGGAAAACTATCGCTAAGTAGGCTTTACAAGATTCCGAGTAATAGTCGACTAACTTATAAAATCCACTTTTTAGACTTTATTAGCCGTGTAGTACAAAACAAAAGCCATCTTCTAAGTCCATATTATATTGTGACGGGCTACTACGGAACCCTATCCTGCGCGTGGTCCGATACGCACTTGGCCAGTTTTAGAAGCTATCGTCTCGTTACTTGAAAGACATACAAATACTATAGAAAATGTCAATGTCTACTCTAATAAAATGCACGGCTTTTAGGGAAAAAAATTGTGTGGTAATTTCATTTTCTACGTCTTTTTTTTTTAACACAAATAAAAAATTGTATTCTGTTACAAATTATCTGAAATTACTTTAAAGTAAAAAATAAACGTGTCAACACAATTTCTGGCTGTCTATCACTTTATGCAAATGAATTTCATGAGACTGAATATTAATACATTTTTAAAAGTCCAGTCTGTTTGCCCAGACTTTTCATGAATATTATTACGTATCTGGATATAATTCCATTTCAGTAAGCAATCATGACTGAACATAATAATACATGTACGTGCAATGATATTTTACACAAGATTACTTTATAGAATATATCACGTACAATTGTGCCGCGCCACAAATCAGCTATTTATATGAAACTGCACTCTCAACCATAAATTATGAGACAGCAGATTATTTTTCGCGATTTTGATATTGGTCCCATTGTAAAAGTTTGATGGTCTTATCATCGTCTTAAAAAACTATCAGTAACTATAGCTTAAAAATCCATTTACGTTCTATAATTTTGTGCCTATGGGAAAGAAGTAGGTACTCAATAAGTTTCTGAATCTTCACACAAATCGTTCAATCGAGCGAGCACTAAACATTTACGAATTGTAGGTCACGAGAAAGCTCTTTGATTGAAAATACCAGTTCGCTGCATTTAGTGCCCTGTGTCGGATCTAGCGTTTACAGGTAGTTGAGTTCACCATCTGAATTCTCGGTATTTTGTAATAACGTACCTTTACTCCAATCTCGCATTAAATACCGATTCTCATCTCACGTGATATTTTTATTATATTTATTTTAGGAAGCATTAATATTTTATGAAATATTCTTAAATAAATCTAGACGCCAATTTAAAATATCGACATAATATAAAAAACGAAGACTAAAATTATATTATATGCCACACTTTTGTGCTAGGTATAAGGTATAAGATAGATTGAAACATAATTAGGTATATTGTGTTAACTTGTCATATAATCATGTCAGCATGCTTTGATTTTTATTATGTCCATTCAACGGACATGCGCTTTGCATGGAAATTATAGTTCAGTATATTATATGAGAGCGTCTGTGGCGCGTTGCGGAGAGGTATGGACTCCCAATTATGGGGGTCCGGGTTCGAATCCGCACGGACAACATGCCATGTACCAATGAGTTTTTCTAACTTATGTACGTAAAACCGACTGCTCTCAAACGGTGAAGGAAAACATCGTGAGGAAACCTGCATACACTGAAGAAGAAATTCTGATGTATATGTGAAGTCTACCAACCCGCATTGGGCACGCGTGGTGGACTAATGCCCATACACCCTCCTTGAGGGTAGGCCTGTGCCTTGCAGTGGGACGTTTATAGGCTGATGATGATGATGATATTATATGCCCACAAAAATTGAGCAAAAAGAAAGGCCTATATAAGGAAGATGTATGACCGTTAGCCCACCACGCGCGTCCAATGCGGATTGATAGACTTCACATACGCATCTTAATTTCTTCTTCAGCGTATGCAGGTTTCGTCACGATGTTTTCCTTCTTCGTTTGAGAGCTGTTGGTATTATGTTGGAGTGGCAGACGATTCTGTGTGATTTTCCAGTTCCATAAAGAACCTGAGCGTCAGTTAACACTACTGCTACGACACTTACACGAAGAAATAGGTCTATTTTGAGCAAAACCCGTACGGCTTGACGGTTATCAGCACAATTTAACACAGTTAATCATAAATTAATTAGCGCTACCTTTTAGGCAAAGTAAAGTAAGTGAACATTAGCCTGGCATTCTCGCGATATAACCCTTCCGATAAATCAATTATTATCAGGATAATGCGTAACTCTTGTTACGTTTAATTAGTTAAAATGTTAAGAGGATTTTTGGAATTCTGAAGGGTAAATTGTAAGTCAAGGGTGATAATAATGTTAATGCTTAAGTAAAGTTGTTAAGAGCCTATGTCGAAAAATAATTTAAGCGAAACGAGCGTGTGATAGCTTATATTACTGCCAGATGCGAGAGAAAGAGATGGGGCGACGCGCGCGCCTGGAACGAATCAAGCGAAAAAACAAACTTTATTTAATTGTGATTGTACTATTTATGTAAGTTCAATTCTGCTCTAATCAAAACTTAGATAATAGCAATCTCTTTTTTTTTAAATCAAGTCTTATGTTTCTATTATTCACCGTTTAGCAGTTACAAGCGTTTATAGACAAAAACGGAGGCCACTTTGGCTTGTTTTTCTATCGAGAAAATTTGTCTTAATCGTGTTTTGGCTCTAATCAAAACTTCAATTATATGTTCAATTTACACATATCCGCAAATCATACTCCTACTGATAGTACTTCATGATATATGGAGCTTTGAAGTATCCTATTTTTTTTACATAGCCCCTTAAACTTATGCATACATTTTACCTAACTAAGCATTAATATTACTATCCTGCTTGACTCACGCTTTACCCTATATAGGGTCCTTCTTAATAAATATGCTGACATTTTTTTAAGGGGATGATCAGACGTTCAAACTGAACAACTTTCTCTATGGCACCAACATCGAAATCGCGAAAAAAAAACGCTCTTTCATAGAAAACTGCAAACCTACTCGAGCAAAATGTGTGGGACAGCTAATTTTTTTTTCGATTTCAATGTTGGTGCCATAGAGAATGTTGTTCAGTTTGATGATCTGAGCATCCCCTCATAAAATTGTCAGCATATTAAGAAGGACCCTGTATTTAAACGGAGAAAAATATCTAGCAGAATTTTGTGAAACTATTTATTTTAGCAGGCTTTACTAGAAAATAGCAGAATTAACTAGAAAATTTGTAATACTTAGGTGATAATGATAAGGCTCTATCTCAACTTTTACCTCGTTCGTTCACGCGCAAATAGAAAGAGAGCTAAGATGCGATAACGCTATATCGCGCTGTCATGTTCGTTCGCGAGCAAACTAAAAGAGAGCTAAGGCGCGATAACGCTAAATCGCGCTGTCATGTTCGTTCGTGCGCAATCAGAAAGAGAGCTAAGATGCAATAACGCTATATCGCGATGTCATGTTCGTTCGCGAGCAAACTAAAATAGAGCTAAGGCGTGATAACGCTATATCGCGCTGTCATGTTCGTTCGCGAGCAAACTAAAAGAGAGCTAAGGCGCGATAACGCTATATCGCGCTGTCATGTTCGTTCGCGAGCAAACTAAAAGAGAGCTAAGGCGCGATAACGCTATATCGCGCTGTCATGCTCGTTCGGTGCAAACAGAAAGAGATCTAATGCGAGAAAGCGCTTTACGGCGCTTCCATGCTGCAGGTGCTGGTATATTATTATTACATCTCAATACGATAATGACGGGAGCCGGTGCGGGCGGACGAAAACGCGGACAAAATCTAGTATCTTATAACATTATTTCCTGCTGTTATTTTTACGTCCAAAATAAATATTCACGGAGCCATGACTGCATTTAACGAGAACTTGTCTTCCCTATTTTCCTTCCACAAACCGAACCCCTTGTTGTCAAAACTTTATAAATATTAATGCCGTTTTGTATTTACTTTTCTGGCACAAATGTTTCTTGTATCATCTTCTCCTACCTACCTAGGTCGTTACTTGCAGGAAAGAGACAAAAGAAAGTAGACCGCTTTTTTGCGTCTCTTTCCTACGATCCTGGATATCGATGGAGAACCCGTTTTTATTGACTGCTCCTAACGTGGGTGATCACAACTTTCTAGATCAAATAGTTTAGAAATTATAAGGAGAGACTTACTTATCATACTAAATGCAATTAGTTGATAGACCTTTTTTAAACACGTAGAATTTTTTGAATTTGCCCTAAGTTACTTGAAAGTTGTTCAGTATTATTAGTACAATCACCTTTTGCAAACTACCTACTTTGGCAACGGTACTGTTATAATGTTATGGAAGTGCCTCACTCTCACTGCCTCACAAGTTTTTTTAACCATACATCGTACTAAGGGAAAATGCACTGAAAACTTCCTCACTTTCTATTTAGGTATTATATGGATGTAGTGGTATTAAAATAAAGTTGTGTCGTGATATTTTCGTAAAATTAGTAGTAGGTATTTCTATTTTATGTTTTTATTATACAGTGTGAAATTGTTTTTGTTTTGTATAGTTTTTTCTTTAAACTACAAGGAAAAATATATTATTTAAAAAAAAACATAAATAATAGAAATAATCAACATAACACAGGTTTTCATTCCCTTTCTTGCATGTGATATATTAAAATATAAACAAGGAAATTCTTTTCCCCCTAACATAATATCACGCTGAAGAAAAAATATTTTGTTTGTCAACGAAAGTGCAGTGCGCCGTTATTTTCGTACATTCCCTTTTTTTTTTGTTATTGCAGCATGTATTTTAGATTAATGTGCAGATAAAATGGTAACAATTTCGTTCAAATATCCAATATTTTACAAAGATATTCCTTTATTGCTTTTATTAAATTGACTTGACCACTTATGTCGTAAAGAACGATATAAATCTTTTTGGAAAATTGCACAGATCACAAAAACTAAAGGAAAATTGTTTGTCAGTAGTTTTTTCTAATTTTTTTCTTCAATATTGCAGTCTGAAGAATTGGTTTTTGTTTTTGTACAGTAATTTTTGATCCTAGGAAATATTTTAGGATGTCCAAAAAACGTAAAACGGCAAGTGAAATGCATTACCTATATTATACACCACTGGTTTTTAATTAATAACGCAATTTTAAGGGTGTATTCAGACAATGAAACCAAAACCACTTTGTCTAAGAAACATGGGTCGGAAAACGAGATAATGTTCCGGACCTTCCATACAAAAGAGCGGATCAGTCGATCGATCGTTTTCCGACCCATGTTCCTTAAAATTGTGATAGCTAATTAAAAACTATACTCCATTCCAAATAAAAACGAAATTTTAAGGCTATTTTGAATTGCAGAAATAGAGATTTTAAACCCTTCCGTCACATTCTTAGAACTGCTTTATTAAAGTCCAAGACATGTCGGATAGTATAATACCTTTCTGATAAATGAATTATATTTTCAGTATTAGCCAGAAAGATTAAAAAGGTACGAATCTGAATATCTTGTCATCCTTATATGGAATGAATTATAGTGGTGTATATATTTTTTAAATATCGACTAAGTAAAAAAAAAATAAGAAAAAACACAATGCAAATGTCTTCAATAAACTATTTACCCCCTCCATACGAAATTTGTGTAAATTTATTTCTATTTACTTGCATACCAGAGCCGATGCTTAATGTTTTGTAAGCCTAGAGTACTTCATAAATCACTCAGAACAAAAGAAAGCGGGGGAGGCCACACGAATGAAATAGAAATAAAATGCAAAGGGAAAATTTATCTTTTTTATTTTCCTGCGGGATGAAATTGCCGCTATTGCTCTTTTATCAGGAAGTCAATGGTTATTTCATTTTATTTTTTTGTTCCTTTATTAGTTTGCTTTGCTTCTTAATGCGGTAATGGATTTAAGTAATGGCTTACCTTATTTGTTTGCGACGGGTAAAATTTATGACACCGGCAAACCAGGAGGTGAATGGAACTTTTTAAAATAAAATCGGTGCGGATAAATTATGGCTTTGTTTAAATTTCACGACGCTGGGTGTGGGCCGCGGAGTACAGAAGGGAGTGGAGGTGAGGCAAGGCAATTTTTCTATTCAAGTAAGTGTCGCCAAAATGCGGGGGACGAGGTAAGAGGTGGGCGTAGGCTCCGCCCCAAAAAGTCAAATCCATCTAGCGGCGAAAGGAGTAACTACAACAAATGCACGGTAACATGACAACCAACTAATTCATCTACTTGTCGCTATTATCGACCTAGCGCCACTCACGATCACAATACGTACGAAGGCTGCTGCGACGAAGGTCACAACCTTAGACCATTGAACTATTGACGATTTTCGCGTGTAATTCTACTAACAAACTTTTCTGCCACTTTTTGCGGGGGACGAGGTAGTATCAAATCCCCAACTTTGGATTTTATTTTATTACTTTAGATTCTAATGTTGATTGTTAAAAATAGTATCGTGTGAGAAACGAGACTATTCTTGAAGATATGATAAAATTGATCTCTTAATGTGCTAAAGCGAGGCTGGTCCCTAGTTATATGGTCTAAAATCACAAAAACAACACACAGCAGCTATAATTTATATCGTTGGTTGTATGTATTCTTTTACGCACGCAAGTTGCTCTCTCATATTACACGTGCTTATGTAGTTTTGCACGTGTTTGAAGAGTACAACTATATAATTTAGCTGCCGTCTGTTGTGACCGTTATCTACTCGCCGGTAGATGTCGTTATGGAACATAAAATGTTTTTACGATGTTTTTTTTGTATTAATTGACCAATTCAACAAAGAATTAAATGGTAAATCGATATAAACGAGTTAAACACTTTGTTTATATCGTTATTTTTATCTATAATTTACACTTAAGTTTCTAAAATCGTTGAATTTTTTACCATCTTAAAGAGCGGCATCTTGCGGGTAGTAGCAAAACTAATGTTCCTTCTAATTCGAGAATTAATTCAAGAAACGACTCTTATTTAATTAAATTAGACTTACCTATGAAAAGTTATGCCATCTGCAAGCTTTGTCTGTGATCCTGAACAATTTTTACATCCAGGAACAGCGCACTTCATCGTTCTAGATATTTTTTATTGACAAAACACCTCGCAGAAAACGAAATAATTACGTACGAAAACAACGGCGGTCCGATTCGAACTGAGCGGCATAGGCCACGCCCACTGTGACGTCACGACCTCTTCGAATGGCGACTGACCTCACTGCCTTGCCTCAACTCCGTCCCTTCTGTACTCCGTGGTGTGGGCATTCTTTACTTTTTGTTTGAAAATTTACTTGGATTTCATAACATCATTATTATACAAATAGTTTTGAATTACTTACTTGCACCAAAATATATATTTTTTTAAATTATGTTTCTAGAAAAACACATTTAAAACAAACTGAAAAAATTATAAATAAAAATAAAAATTTTCAACCTCACTGCGAGTTGTCTATTTTACCCAGCTTTCCCTTTTGGCAGGGAGTTTGAAATTAAAACAGGTATGTATCAAAACTAGACCTACCTACTTTATAGACTTTTAATTCAATCAAAAAATTCTGCATAAGCCACCTTGATAAAACACTAATAAATTGTTAACAAAATATCCCTGTCCCGAAGTCTACTACGTATAATGTATTTTCCTGTCGATCAGTTCGTACACAGAACACTTATAATCCTGACGGATAGTTCGTACTTGTCACATTCTTCGTATCTCAAAGTCCAGAAAGACGATTTATTACATTGTCAGTCATTCTATCGATGTCCCTCTTTTTCGTTTACAGGGGAGCAATCTTTTTCTCACTCCCGCAAGAGAAATTGATCAGATCCATCCCAAAACCCACCCAACCCATCCTTAATAAAAAAAAAAAAAGATTTTCTGACATTTTTAAGCAGTGCACCTTGCACCGTCCTGCAAGACATATCATGAGCTATGTACCTCAGCTAGGCATAGTTCTTGATGCAAGAATCACAGAACCGACCCAGGTGGCGTGTAGTATAGGCTTAGTTATATCCATGGGCAGTAGTTATTTTATGAAAGCTTATGTAATTCAATGGGCAGATGTATAGTATGGAACATCCTGTTTCCCAGACGACTTAAGAGGGCTATCCCAGTCCAGTGGCGCCCTCATCACATTAAAAAAGATTTCTCAATAAAGAAAGCCTAAATTAAAAAAGGGCTCAACAGATAAACTACAAAAGCCTTCAAGCCATTGTTATACAATACTTTTATAGGTTCTAAACATTCCACTTTTAGACAATTTCGAATAAAAACAAAACAGGCCGTTTTTTTTTTTCAAAATTTGTATGTTTAGACCTTTAAAAAACCTATCTGTAATCTCAGTTAATGTGATGAGGGCGCCACTGGACTGCGATAGCCCTCTTAAGTAGCGGGGAGCGACTGGATGAGGAAGGCCGAGGATAGAGTTTTGTGGCGCCTTGGAAGAGGCCTATGTTCAGCAGTGACTGATGATAGGCTGGTGATGATGATGTTATTCAATTAATAGTCTGTTGGTTAGGTAGTCTGTGAATGAAAACTGTTCTCGTTACTGAAAACAAGACAATAATTAGTCAGCGAGTCAGTCTTGTGCCCCAAGGGTACAGTAAAATATATTTTTTGCATCGTTAACCATATTGTCCCTTTTTAGCGTAACTTTAGCGTTTTATAACTCAAAGAACTTTATATTTAGTGACATGTACACGTCATGGGACCGTATAATTAATCTAGACAGTGTGCTTTTATATTATGAATTTTTAAAGTTTATTTGATTTTTTTTCAAAATCAAAATCGAAGTCAGAAACGTTCAACAATAATTAGATAATAGTAAATCGCAAGAATTTTTGACCATTGATTCGTGAGGTACCAAACAACATTTCTAACATTATGTAAAATGATTTCTTAAACGTTGGCTATTATTTTCCGTTTTTTTTTTCATCTTTTCTGATTCGGATTGAATTTGTTTGGTTTCTTAAACTAGGGTGCATACAAAGGTTTTTCATGTTCATACTAAATTGAACAATAATACATCTACAGTATTGAAACACTTAAACCAATGCATATTGGTCTATAACAAGCTCTATTTACAATGAATCTGTTTGATTTGGGTTTTAATTTTAAACATTATTATTTATACAGAAATTACCAACAGGTAGAAATAAAGCGGTCTTATAGCTTAAGAGATTTTACAACTAAAGAATTAAATAAAAATAAATATTTTTTTTTTTTTTAAGACAAAAGAGATCCAATGTGTTAGTAGCAACAAGATTTATAATAAAACCGGTCAAGTGCGAGTCGGGCTACTCGCGCACTGAGGGTTCCGTGCCACACCACCACAGAACACAACATTATTAACTTAAAAAAAAACTTTTTTTGTCCGGGACCTTTAGCGCAAGACCGACTCACACTTGGCCGGTTTTTAATATTTGTTGTTATTCTGTAGAGTTTGCTCTATAATCACACTAAGTTTGACGCTTGTATGTATTACCGTTAGAAAAAACGTTGATAAAAACTAGTTTCTGGTTGAGAACCCCCCTTAATTTTTAACATTTTTATTATTTGTTAAGAAATCCGCCGTAACAACGCATAATCTGAGAAAATATCAACTATCTAGCTATAAAGGTTCCAAAGTTATAGCCCCAAATAGGCAGGACACACGGACGGACGGAGGGACAGACGGACAGATGGACAGACGGACAGACGGACAGACGGACAGACGGACGGACGGACGGACAACGTAGGCTTAGTAATAGGGTCCCGTTTTTACCCTTTGGGTACGGAACCCTAAAAACTATGAACATGTAATTTGGGACATGTGTCGCAGCAATGGACACTGGTTACTATCAGCAATGGCCTTCAGGATGCTATTGCCACTACTCCGGACCCGGCGCAACAGAGATGCTGCCTTTTTGCGAATAATGGCCTGCGTGCAGTCCACCTGTGCCTTAGCAAATATTTCTGAGGCTCCACAAAATCGGGGCAGTCCCCCATTAAAGTAACATAAAAGAAATTTGTGTTTGTGAAACATGTTTTTTAGGGTTCCGTACCCAAAGGGTGAAAACGGGACCCTATTACTAAGCCTACGTTGTCCGTCCGTTCGTCCGTCCGTCTGTCCGTCTGTCCGTCTGTCCGTCCGTCCGTCTGTCCGTCCGTCCGTCCATCTGTCCTACCTATTTAGGGCTGTAACTTTTGAACCGTAATAGGTAGATAGTTGAAATTTTCTCAGATTATGCGTTATTACGGCGGATTTGTTAACAAATAATAAAAATGGCAGAAAGTTAAAAATTAAGGGGGGTTTTCAACAAGAAACTAGTTTTTATCAACGTTTTTTCTTCACGCTCTATAGTAAAAACGGTAATACATACAAGCGTCAAACTTAGTGTGATTACAGAACAAACACTACAGAATAACAACAAATACTAAAAACCGGCCAAGTGTGAGTCGGTCTCGCGCTAAAGGTCCCGGACAAAAAAAAGTTTTTTTTCTATGTTAATAATGTTGTGTTCTGTGGTGGTGTGGTACGGAACCCTCGGTGCGCGAGTAGCCCGACTCGCACTTGACCGGTTTTATTTTATAATTTTGTTACATTAACATTCATCTACTTATACCTTTGGCTAAGCTTATGAATATTTCGGAGGCTTTCAGGGGTCGCGGTTACGTCCGGTTTCTGATCTTCGCTTAGAATAAGGTTTTGTAATCCTTTGTGTGAATTTAAGCTGAAGCTGAATAAATTTATGTTTGTTGCTGAAAGTGGACTACATTTTTGTAGATATTCGTACGGCGTTCTATACAAAACGCGAAGTTCCGTCCTAGAAACCAATATATCTGTATTAGTACCTTGTCAGACGATATCAGTTGTATGACGATATCAAAAGAACAGCTGGAGAGCGAAAAATTCTTCGTCTATGAGCTGGAGTCAAATGGATAGAGACAGCACAAGATCGAGAAGGATGGCATAGACTGAAGGAGGCATACACCATTATGGTTGAAAACGGCTAAGAAGAAGAGAAGGAGAGAGTACCTTGTCAGCTCGACGGCCCGGTAGCACAGTCGGTAGTGAACCTGCCTGCTGTGCTGAGGGTCGCGGGTTCGAATCACGTAAGGGACAAATATTTGTATGATGAATATAAATTTTTGTACCCGAGTCATGGATGTTTGTACGTATATCGTTGTCTAGTCATCATAATACAAGTCCAGGCTAAATTCTGGTACTTTAAATGTGGCTAGATAATTTGTGTGACACTGTCCAAGATAAAAGAAAAAGAAAAAAAAAATTCTGTTAAAAAGTATAGTTTCAAAGTTATAGAGCGATCTGTTGGATGGGCTGTTGAGGGCTTGTTCGGGGGTGGTGGGGTGGACCCTTGGTCTTGTCTTAGTCATAAATAATATATGCCTGCTTACTTACTTATTAATCAATCAATCACATATTCTTTATTACCTACTTTATTTGAAATTGCTACTTATTTGGCTTGTCTCAATATACCTAAGTGATTTGTAACCGTAGGAAGTTACGAGTTCGTCCCCAATACAAGCATTTATCATGCTCGAAGGATGGATCTTAATTCAAATTATGTTTAAAATATTGAGAAATAAAAAACATTTTCTTTTTTATTATCGTGGATCAAAGTTTTCAATACAAATCTTGCCTCCGTGGTCTAATGGTTAAGAGCATTGGCTCTCGATACGGAGGTCATGGGTTCGATTCCCACGGGGGACACCTAGTGATATGTCACTTTGTGCGTTTTTCCCCAGTTGGTTAGGACATTGCAGGCTGAATCACCTAATTGTCCGAAAAGAAAAATGATTCCGTGCTTCGGATGGCACGTTAAGCCGTTGGTCCCAGCTACTATCTCTGGTGGTAGTAGTCGTTACATAAAAACCACGTCAGAGGCCGAAAGGCGGTCTGAAAAAACTCTGACACCAGGGCTCTGCCCACACGATAAGAAGAAGAATACAAATCTTTAATATAATCCTGGATTTTTTTTTTTTTTTTTTGATTGAAACTATAATAATTATATTTTTACTGAAATCTGATAATGATAAGGTACGGACATAGACACAGAAATGACGGCTAAGGGTTGGAACGCATATTTATCCGTGGCGAAGAAGCCGAAGGAGGCGAAGGAGGTGAACGAAACTAATTTCCTTTTAATTCTTTTGACGATTCTAATTTCATACCAAGAATTGTATAATTCCATTCTTTCGCCTCCTTCGGCTCGTTCGCCGCGGATAAAGAAGTTTGGCGGAAGGCCATGTAATGTGAGACCCAGATTTAGTGGTCACATACATGAATGAAACTTAGTAATACGTGTAGAATCGGTTGTAATCTGTAGAAGTTGGAGGAAAGGTATTTCTCCTTATGATACCTTTTGTATCAAGTGTGTGAAACTCATAATCTTTCTTATTAGATAGTGCATTCAATCTTCTACGCATTCATTGTGTTTATTTTAGTGAAAATTCACGATAACCGGATCATATTATGATAATGGAAGAAAACGAAATCACACACACTATCAGTTCAACATTACGTAACGACCAAAAATACCTCAGTGATAACATTAGATGAAAATAGCTGTCGTGGCTGCGTTTTGCTACTGTTTTTTGATGATTTGTCTATTTTACTAGTAATTTCTACTTTTGAATCCGGACTTCTAGAGATGTGGAAGTTTTTTAAAAAAATGCCTTAATTTTTTCTGTTTTTGATAATTATGACCGCCGTCCTGAATGGCTTTTAGTTTTCGTAAAAATGGCTGGGTCCAAATATGCCATTGTTCTTTGCGTTCTCTATGCTTGCGTGTGTTAAGAGATGAATGGACATAGAGAAAGACGTAACTCGTGTCAACGCCCTGATACCAGTTACGTCTATTTCTATGGAAGAGGATAACATATTTCGCCGAACACAAATAATAGGAAATGGGCAAGATAGTTACAGATAGATGAAAGGAATTGGTTCAAATTTTCAAATATTATTGATTTTAAACATGTTACACCCATGTTGTGCTATTTCGAATCAAATTAAAGATTGCAAAATCAAGTCTCGGGCGGGACTTGAACCCGCACTCTTCCAAACCGGGGAAGTGCGTTATCCCATTTCACCACCACTAGCCAGAAAACGAAATTTTCAATCTGTTTCAATCGGTTCAAAAATGTTTCCATACTTGAACTTAACATAATTCCTTTTAAATTACCTTATCGGTTAGAAGATTAAAGCCTTTGCCCAGCAGTGGGATGAAATAGGCTAGTAAAAAAAATGATAGAAGAACTTACCTAGTAACTTTCCAGATTCATTAGAGATCACTTTTAAACACACTATGGAATAATAGGTTATATCTTAATTAACGCTATCTTTAATAAAAAACTAATATTGCAACAACTAAATTTGATAACAACATAACTCCAAAGTTTTCATTTGTTTTGAAACCAATTAATTTCCACTTGAATAATAACTCGAAACTTAATAATAATTGGGATCGTTAACTCGGTAAAATCTAATAACAGAACGAAATTAAGGCATTCCGATAACTAATCCCGTAGAAAGCCCGGTCATTTACTTCAGTGTTCCAATTTGTGTCTCATGAATATTAATAAGAGTATACGTAGGCACGTGGCTTTGTCTGTCTTTTTATTTGAAGTTTCCTTTCTTTATCAAAGGTAAGGTATATTGCTAATCGATGCTCTTATAGAGTTTTTCTCCAGCTATCTACAAGTATGTAATTAAAACTAAAAAGTATTAAGCGGTGTGTATGTAGGTACGTTAAAAGATGTTATTAAATAAAGGGCGAGTTTGACCGATGACAAGATGCTATACCAGCGTAGGACTGCGATAACGCGTGATGCAACTCCTTCATACACTCACAAAAACACTCACTCGCACACCCCATCCCCCCACACACACTCACACAAACGCACACGCAATGTTTTTATTAATTTCTCTTTTTATTTTTTTTAATATCAGAAACCATAGAATAAATATAGGTGTAGTAGCACCCTTCTCCTAAACATACAAAAACAAACGGAATAACACATATTGTAATAATTATATTTAAAACCGACAAACAAACACACAAACTGAAGTATATAATTATATAATATGAAAACACGTCGGCTTTCTAATTTAAACTTTGATCTTTTGTTAATTGACTGGCTGTACCGATATTATTAAGGGTGTATTTTATTAAAATCAATTCAAAATAGACCTAAAGTTTGTGGAACTAAAATAATGCTTATGTACCTATCAGTACACTATACAAAACAAATAAAATAAAATTCAAAAATTTATATTTATTGCCTTTAACAACGACATATTATTTTGTATATTAGTTGCCTACTTAGCAACCTTAGGGACCTTTTGACTATTTTTGAACACTATTGTATTCTTTATTAATTTACGAAAATGTCAAAAATACATTTTATTACCCTAGATTTTCTTAAACCTCTTGTGTATTTCTAATAAAAACGTATAAGTTGAAGAGAATTTCCAACAAAAACACACAGAAAATATTTTTAATTTCATTTCACGAATGGATAATCTTTCAAAACTTAATTATCTAATTATACTAATCGGTCCCTTTATATAATAAGGAACAAAGGGAACCAATGGGAATTCTACTAAGTGCATTAATCCCAGTTCATCACAATACTTCAGAGTAATTCTGTTTCCATAATATTCCATTGAGGTTACTTTATGTGAGGACTTGTTAAAAAGACTTTGCTAATTAATCTTTATTTTTACATGCATTTAAATAAAGGATTGTGCTAGCATAACGGTCAAAAGCACAAAAGTCCCTTAAAAAAAGAAGAATAAAAAAGTAAGGGATTGTTTACAAAGTACGAGTTGCTGACCTGACAGTAGACAGCTGCACGGCTAACATGCCACCCACGACAAAGCGTTTAAACGAGAAAACCGTCATGCGCGCTCTTTTTGGCATACGTAAAATAATAAAGATGGAGGCACGTCTCGATTTTTGTCGTTTTCTCGGGGGTGGCATGCTAGGCCTACTGCTGCCATCGTTAACTCGCATGTCAGTAGCTCGTTTGTTTTGTTCATACGATGATGAATAGTCATGCTACAACGGCATTCAAGTTTTAATTGTGCTGTTCTGTTGAAAAATACCTACATTATAAAAAAAATAAGTTGCTCTAATGCGCGAAGTAGTGAAGAAGAAGGGAGGGAAAAAGTGAGAAGCGAGTGAAAATACACAATTTTGTCTAGCCACTGACCGACTCGCATACTCACAAATGAATATAATGCGGTCACAGGTAACAAGTAGCGCTGCATTTACTAACCAGACCCCCTAGCATGATTTCTCTACTTGCACGCGACTCTGCTTTTTTCCATACTACAAGTTGTGCCAAGCGCGGCTTTCGCTCTCCGAAAAGCGCAGGAACAGCTTATTTTGTATGCAGCGAAGGCGCGTCGCGCGCGTGTAGAGAAATCATACTCGAAATGCAGGCCAACTCACATGCTAACTCGCACTATGTAACAACGCCATAAGGTTCAGTTTAAACATATTCAAGGTTTCATGATAGAAATACTAGTCTGTAGCAATCTTATCTCTTAGTTTCCTCATACGACACCCACGGGAAGACATGAGACACCCTTTTCAAACCCGAGGGCCACAAAATTTGTACTCCAGGTATAAAAAATGAAACATGATGAATGTTTGATTCCTAAGCGGCCTGCGGGGACCGACTCGAATTTTGTTCTCGTTCAATCATAACATAACGTAAAATATAAGTACACCGATAACAAGAGCTCATTTGTCATTTCGGTTGGTCGATACTTTTTTTTTCGAACCGAACCGGGGTCGTAAAATCGTTTCGCTGAGAGCAATTTTATTTATGGTTTACGGTATTCAAGGGTATTTTCGCGTATGCGGAATTGAGATAGGAGATATTTTGTCGTTGAAGTCGTCGATGTTTTTTATCGGATTAGAAGTTTGTATTTTGTGCATTCTGTAAAAATCTATCAATTGTAGGGACATTACTTTCCACCAAAACATAATAATAATATGTGGAGTCCTTGCTGCTGACGCTTTTTCTTAGGGGATTATTAGACAATCAAACTAAATAAAAGACAGTGCGTGTTTTGTATTTAAGGTTGACGCCTTGTTTTTCGACGTTGTTTTTAAGATGATATTCAAGTTTGGTTGATGGCCGCGCGGCCATCAACCAAACTTGAATATTTTAGTTCAAAATAAAGTAACAAACAAAACTTGTTATTACATGTAATCCCTAAGAGGCGAAAAGCAAAAAGGAACCATTTTTAGTCATTGGCTTTTGTCTATGGGACAAAAGAAGAAATCTGAAAAAAAATCAACTGTTCCATTCTTTGCTAAACTAAAATCCTACTCGACCGCAATAGATTTATTTTTCGTTTTCGTATTTCGATGTTGGGGTCCCGTGATTCTGGCACTTTATATGTAATTTGTGTGGCAATGTCCAAGATATTTATTGTAATTTATTTATAGTGAAAGTTGTGTAGTTTGGTGGTCTGATCATTTTCTTAAAAATCGTCAGCATATTAATTTGGACCCTGTATACAAAAGAAGGGTACAAAAAGGTATTTCTCCAGACACGATAAGATAAGATAAGATAAGATCAGATAAGATAAGATAAGATAAGATAAGATAAGATAAGATAGATATTCTTTATTTACACACGAAAATACACAAAAAACAACAATGTATATACAAGAACAAGAAGAGTACAAAAGGTGGTCTTATTACGAATTACCTAATTCGAGGTCGAGGTCTTATCTTATTAAAAGTGTCTTCCATACAACCTAAGGGTAATAGAGGAATTGGTAAACATAGAACGAACTAGTCTACTCGTCTTATCTTGGCGAAACAGTGTCAAAACAATACAAAAATCTAGACTTTATTTTGATACTTCAATCTATGTGACAACCCCGAAGATAGATATTATTATTTTGTTTATTGAATTGTGTCCAAAATAACTCTAGGCCATTATTTAGTTCTGTCTACGAAAATGACCTCGATGTGACATATTGCGTCATTATTGTTTTCCAGCAATGTCACAGAATTGGCAATACCTATTCACTTTTCTATGTCTCAAAAACCTTCTAGCTGTACAGAAATCACAAAAATAATGTAGATAAAGATATTATAGCTATTGGTACACACGGCGACACATCAAGCTATACAAAACCAACATAAGCTGGCCGCGCGTAGGTCATGTAACGTATAACGTCGCGTACGTATAAACTGGGTACAAATTAATTGGCTATTGTTTAATCTCCAAGGATACATAACCATCGATTGCTATTGAAACTTTAGATGCTATGCATATAGGTCAGAGTCGGGTAAACATGTTAATTTTCTAGGTGCTTGGTTAAGTTTTAAGACCTCTTCTGTCAGATTATTTTGCTTTCGAAACCAATGTAATTTTAATTCAAATCATATTTTCTATGCTTTTATAAACAACGAGCTGTTGACCCGTGACTTTGTCCACGTGGATTACCCCTTTAGGGGTCGATTTTCGAAAAATCCTTTCTTAGTGCACCCCTTCATCCTCTGTAGAATATAAATTCCACATGTTTCTATCTTCCACGGAACTCTTTTATAAGTATAGATATAATACCGGTGGTAGAGTCAAAAAATGACGTCAAAAAGATGATATATGGTCTATGTGATATTATTTTGAATAAAAAATTTTGAATTTTGAATTTTTGAATACCTACAAAATTAGCAAAGAACGAGTACGTTGCCGTTGTTCTTTTAGTTTTCAATGAAAAATCTGTCTGGAATAAAAATGAAAATGTTTGGTCATGTGGAAAGGATGAGTGAGAGCAGATGTACGAAAGAGATATATGTTGCTAATGTGAGTGGAAGTGTCGGCAGAGGGCGCCCTCGTAGGACGTATGCTGATCAAATCAGTTGCGTCCTACAAAAAGGGGAGGTGCGGAGTACTCGAAACCGACGGGCATGTATGAAGAGATGTATGGATGTGCCTGAGGCAAAAGAGGTATGTAAAGATCGTAGTAAGTGGCGCGCCCTGGTCTCTGCCTACCCCACTGGGAAAGAGGCGTGACATTATAGATAGATAGATAGATAAAAATGAAAAATTGTATGTCGGAAGCTTTACTAACTTACCTAGTTACTATTGCAAACAATCATTATTTTTTAACACACAAAATAAATCCAAAAATCATATTTAACCTAAATAAATTTCGAAAACATTGATTTAATACATGAACGGGCAATAAAGTCACACCATCAGAGTTCTTTTATTACACTGTTCTTATTACATCATTTAAAAAGCGAGTAACTCAAACTTTTATTATTTAAAGTTTTTACCTAAAAATGAAGTCTGCCCTAACAATACGCTTGCAGAAGCACAAAAGCACTTATAACTTTATATTACTACCTATAAATATCATGAAAAGGTCCCATTACCTAAAATCAGTGACGCGAGAAAGGATTTCTTCCACTTATTACCGTCTTCAAGAAGACAAAAGTAAAACGGGCAGTAATCGCGGTCAATGCTTCGAAATTATTCGCTATCACGAATACTTTGCTCTCTAAAAGCCTTTAAGGGTCTCGTAGGTTTATGACTGAACCGATTTAGTGCCGATCTGCCTTTTAATCTCTTTGTGACTGGAAAATTTAAGTAGGTTCTATTTCTTTATGGACTGTAATACTACGGGATTGTTTTTCGTTTCTTTAAATTGTTTATGCTAAAAATGTGAGCCTTGCAGATTCTTGGTAGTTCTACGAAGGCAAAATATCTAGAAGTATTGTAGTAGTAGTATACATAGTATGTACACAGTCATGTTTGAATCTTTAAAGTGCTGTCCTGTAAAATTTGACATTTTCAGTTAGGGGAATTTACATAGGGACCGTAAACTTTTAGTTCAATCTGACAGAATTAGATATACAGGGTGTCCGGTCGCAGAATTAGGATTCAAAATTTTAATAAAAAATAAACAATGAGAGATAAACATTTATTTTAGTACTTATTATAAAAGTAGAGTAGTGTTTATTTTAGTACTTATTAGAGTGAGGATTTCATTTCTTAAAAATTATATCATCCAAAAGTTGACTATCACGTCACACACTCTTGAAACATGGCGTCAGTATTCCTTGCCACTTGCTGAATTAGTGATCAACTTTCACCACGTAAACAAAGTAGAAATATTTTTTTTCACCTCACATGCTCGGAAAGATTCTGTTTGACATTCAAAATCATAGTGCAAAAGTGCATTTTATCCGCTAGCGTGGAAAGAGTTTTTAAAATTCGAATCTTTCTATTCAATAAAGAAAAACAGCCTAAACACGTTTTTTTTCATGCTATTTTCTTGCTGGCCAGTGCGATTATTCTAAAAATGAGGTTGGCGCATTGAAGTTTTCCTCGCTGTAGTGAGGTGAAAAGTTGTGTGTTGCGCTCGGCAGCAAAGTTATTCTGCGTCTCGTGACTTTGAAACCCTCGCGACGCTCAGGATTCTATATTTGAACCACTCGCTTCGCTCGTGGTTCAATCCTAGCCTCTTTCGCTTGCTCAGGTTTCAATACAAGTACTCGCGCCAAAAAGCAACTTTGCAGCCTTGCATAACAAATAACTATTGTCCCACACATTCTTGAGTCTATAGTGAAAGTTGTTCAGTTTGATAGTCTAAAACGCCCCTGGTAAATATTCCTAGGGTGTTATTACACCCTGTAAAAAGACCCCACCATCCCACTCAATACTCTTCGTTATTTTATGACTGTTACATTTCCCTAGCCATAACATTTCTTCGCCTGTCATTCACAAATTAACATGCAAAGTAAAACGTCTTAACAATTTCCCGCAAGTTAAATAAGAATAAAGAGGCAAAATGAAAAAGAAGGCGTGAGATTGTCTCTTGAACTAACGGACTCTGTAAGACGATAATAAATATTGAGACTAAAGAAATCCACTGTCACTCGACCACCGTTTTAAGTGGAACTTAAAAAGAAAATTCTTTATTTCCCTTTCCATTCTCCGGTTCAAGTTATTTTCATTTGGTAAATTTGTGAATTGAGATTTGTTTGGTTACCCTTATTTCTTTGGTATTTTATAATTTATTTGGTTCCGTATCCAAAGGGTGAAAAAGGGACCCTATTCATAAGCCTACGTTGTCTGTCTGTCCATCCGTTCGTCCGTCCGTCCGTCCTGCTTTAAGGCTGTAACTTTTGAATCGTACAAGCCGGGCGAATTAACTAGGCACCTGACCCGCACGTGGCTCGGAATTTGACACCCCTCCTGCTAACCCCCGCGGGACCCCGCCGTCGCCGTGCCAGGCCCTAGCATAGCATTTCAGTTACCGTTGCACGTGTCCCTGCGCTTTAGCATTTTCGAGTTACTCTTTCCGAGTTTTCTGAGTTTTTTATTCCGACCCAGGGGCCTAGTTAATTCGCCTGTGTTGTAATAGCTTGATTTTCACAGAATATGCGTTATTACGGCGGATTTGTCAAAAAATAATAAAAATGTCAAAAAGTTAAAAATTAATGGATACACGCCACTTATACTAGCCGCCAGTTCAGACTCCTTTTTAAACACCCTCAATAATTCGGTCTGCATACTGATGTCACAGTATAAGAAAGAGTATCTATTTAGCGAAACCATTGACTTTAGTCCGCATTATTAAATGTGACCACAAATCGAACCAGTAGCTTAGTTAAAACGAAGCAATACCTAGTACATTGTTATCTAATCGAGATTACTATTAAAAGCCGCAAATTTATCGGAAACACTTTAATCGGAATTGTATGAACTCTAACGCTTATTGTTCGCTTTTAATGCTAGTTTGAGCTGGATAGAGGATCAGATTAAGTACTATCTCATTACCGGTGTTAACGATTGGAGGAAATAATGTTCTAGTGAACAATTTAGAGCAGAATTCTCGACTAAAGCAGTGAATGAGGACGTTTGCTGGGTTTGCATTGTTGTTGATATCCACGGCAACATCAGACTATAAGGCTGCATGTCCATTGACGCGAGCTGGCTGGCGGAGTGGGGAAGCGGAGTTTTACTAACCAATCAGGATTGCATGAAATCTCGGCCGAGAGTCGGCCGAGCTCCTGATTGGTTAATATTTTCCTCGCTACACCGCTCCGCCAGCCAGCTCGCGTCAATTGACAGGCAGCCTATCAGCCGATAGACATCCACTGCTGGATATAGGCCTCCTCCAAAATGCTTGGCAGGCGTGTTCGGTGATTGCAGTTGAATTGAATGTGTGTACTATAGAGGGGGGAGGACCCAGATGGTAGTTATACGACAATTACTCTTTCTTTCGTTTTTATTTAGATGATTTTTCACTCGCTTGTCTGATGATCGTCGATTGAATTATAATAAAAGAATAACGTGCTCAGGGTTCTACAACGTTTCAAATTCAAATTAAAAACAGCCAGTAAGCTTTTGGCTTCAATATGCAAACTCCATCACTACATTACTCAGAAGATGCTGCTGTCCATCCCTTAGTCGCCTTTTACGACACCCACGGGAGGAAATGGGATGGTGCTATTCTTAGCCGACACCACACTGACTATGACTACACTGATGCATAATGTTGAAGTCTACCAATACCCAATATCAATATAATATTCCAACAACTTGAAAACCCCCAAAAGTCTATACATTAAACTAAATCGCCACGAAATATTCCATTTGCCATCGTATTTTCACTTTTCTGTTACACGTAGGGAATGGAGAAGCGTTCGCTATGAAAATTTAAGAATGTCTCCCGTCGCTCCCAGCGGATATGACCGCGGTACGTGACGAATACCGTGTCGTACGTAACGTTGGGAGGTGAATTTTTAGCTAGATGTGAATCTAGCGTAAAACCTATCATCATCTATCATATTTTATCTTATTATGGGGACTGGCAAGCCAGCAGCACCAGGCCTCCGTCACTCGAACGTAGGTACCAAGATAAGTACCCACAATTTGGCGCATCGTAAGCGATGAGCTTGCTTGATTTCTGCCCCCCGCTGCAGACGGCAACTGAAGTAATAACGCTGTGGCAAGCTTCACTAGGTATATGTTTAATATACGCGCGTACCGTAACCCAATGGAATCTTTTATGTTGACCCGTAGATATTTATTTTCTGCACTCTTCAAAAACATGGTAAATAAGACAATACCGTTCAGGGGAAGATACCTGTAATCTCTCGGTTTTGAATATCTATCTCCAAGGAGACCAAGTCGTGTTCTTGGCATGCCAGCTCCCATAATTTGACCTTATGGGATTTATTGTGTTGACCCCTAGATACTAATTAAAATGATAAATAAATGAGCAGTGTGGTTCTGGCTTAGAATGGATCACCCCAATTATTCCCGTGGGTACGAGGTGACTACGGGATTCAAGGTTCCTTATGCCGTGTTTAGGTATGTGGTTGGGGTATCCACTTCTTACTACTTGACACGTAATTCCATCATGAAACTTAAATTGCTAAATGTGAGCATTGCTAATAACTCCATTCTTAAATAGATAGTTGGTAGTTATAGCAATGTTTCTGACCACCCCGAAATGGATTACGATCGTCAGTAAAGTTTATGTATGTATGTAAATAAATGATTCTTTAACCGTGCGGAAACGGTGTCGTATAGCATAAGTAAGGTGACCGAATTGACCGCGTTGTTCTAGTACCTAGTTATAGTAGGTGGTGTGATGGTTAAGAAAGCGACTTCATATCTGTAACACTAGTGTGATGGTTAAGAACAAAATTTCTTGACTGTCACCCTCCAACAGTGTGACAGTAAAGAAAAAAAAATTCCTGCCCGTCACACTGGTGTGACAGAGCAGTGTGACAGCCAGTCAGTTGCGGATATACATGCTTATAATATTTTTAACACGCTTTAATTAGCTTCACCTGTATAGTAACTACTATGTAAGAAAATCTAGAAAGCCGATTTTAACCAACTTCTATTAGTCTTATCGCTTTAAAACTTTGCGAAAGATGTCATTCGGATGACGATACAATAATTTGGTAACATCGAGCTGATTTGACCATCGAGCCAGGAGGTAGATAGTGAAATATTTCAACGGCTACTGATAGTAAAATCCTCGAGTTCTGGTTTGTTTGTTATGTTTTAACGAGTCTTTTGTACTTTTGACTGAGCGTATTTTTTAGTTTTTCGTTACTTATTTGGAGTCGTTTGTCACGCCGCGCCGATACAATTAATTGGTGTTTTGGTTTGGCTTGACTTAGTACCGATTCCTTTGATGTCTCATGATCGAATTTTGATAAACTTACCGTCTCTTCCAGCAGTGCTATTTATTTCGTTGTGCACATTTCCGATATACGATGATACATTTTGTGCGATATAACTTCTCGTACATGCGCCTATTTACTTCAGTTTTTATTTATGATTATCACTCGTAAAGTCACATTTACTGAATACATTTGCAGCTCGACATCGAGTTTTCTAGACTAGCGCAACGATATTTTCTATAGCGTTTAAAGTTTGTCAAAACAAGTGACTATTTATGTCACTACCCAAAAAAAACTTCGATATTATTGCTGCGCTGAATAAACCTATTAGCATGTCTGGACAGTTCCATACATTTTAGATTTAGTATACTTGGCGCAAACAGATGTTGCTACTGGCCTGAACGAGAGATAAATTTTAATTAAACGTTATTAGATCACTATTATTTAAGTTTTGTTCCACGGAAATAAATTATATAGATTAATTTTCTTAAAAATTTTAAAAACAAATGTGTTTAACAATTATTTTAACGTAATTAAACATTGCTGTACTACCGGTTACTCACCACCGGCGCTGTACTTGCGCGAGTTTTCATATAAGGTGGCAACTTTCTTAGTATGGGCATTGACCCTCTGTTATGTATAATTTATTTACTCTATGCTATTAGATAGGTTTTATTATAGGTTGTAATGTATAATTAACAATTATCCTACATATTGTAAGTACCAAAAAAGCTGATGCCTTTTAGAACTCCTTTATCTATCTATAACATCTCGCCTCTTCTCAGTGGCAGTGGATAAGCAGAGACTTGGACGTGCCACTTATTACTACGGTCCTTACATATGTACTTCTTTTACCTCTTTTACACCTATACGTCTTTTCGTACAAGACCGCCGGTTTCGAGTACTCCGCACCTCACCTTTCTGTAGGACGTAACTGATTTGATCCTATTACGTCACACGAGGGTGCCCTCTACCAACACTTCCGTCCAAATTCACACAATAATATCAGATATACCTATTGTGTTGTTTTGTACATCTGGCTGTCATCCATTTGTCCACATGAACAAACCAACGAAGCATACCCTTTTTGTCAACTCTAAATCGAAGTGAGAAATGAAAATAGCATGGTAATGGTTGTAAAGAAAAAGCTTTCATAGAAGTTTAAGAAACATAAACGCTAACAAGTAAGTAATATTCTAAGAAACTTTAAATTTTTACCTTGTGGTTTCTATTCTTACCCTTTAAAAAAACAACCATCAGCCCAGAATAAAGCCTGCGTTCTAGAAACGATTCTAACTTTAAACAAACCTACCTCGAAAATTAATTTCGCACGGGAAACTAAAGTAACCCAAAACTTTAGGTGTTATTACAATGCCTCCCGTTGTTCCAACTGAGATATATTTTCAGTAAATTTTCTTGTAGTATAAATATCGTTGTACGTAGATAATTTATATGAGAAAGGCTTGAAGATTAGGCTCATAATGGGAGCCATACATTACACCCCTGGAAGCCACTGTGTGGTTCGTAGCGTATTTTACTCGGCAGGCAAACGTGACAGTGTAGGTAGGAATTTTAATAGATTTTCAGTCTCTATTTATATAACGTTTTTAAAACACAGGAGTTGTTTAATCTCTGTACAAAACTTTCTTATAAAAGTTGGCGTGGCCAGTTTAAATGAAAAGACTAAACATATTACACAATGTATACTTCAGTTGTGGGTATATCCTTGGGATGTATGGGAGTTAAAGATGATAGAGTTCATTATATCAGCCCGCTTTAAAATTATGTATGGGCCAATTTTTCAAATAAAAAAGATATTCAAAGTAATTTTGTTTTTTTCATTCATACTGTTTAATAACTTACTTACTTACTTACTATGCTGGCTCAGGGACCCGAAGTGGGTCTTGGCCTCCGACAACAAAGCACGCCATTCATCTATTTTCTGTGCCATCTCAGTCCAGTTGGGCACCTCCAGCTCCTCGAGATCCTTGGTAATCTGGTCTATCCAGCGATACCTAGGCCCACAGAGGTCCCAGGCCCCAGAGGGTCGCCCCAGATACGCTCTCTTCACCGCACGATCTTCCCCCATCCGTTCCATGTGCCCGAGCCAGCGCAGTCGAGCAGATTTCATCTCTCCTAGTATGTTGGGAGTGGAAACTAGGTCTTCTATTTCCCTATTTTTCCTTATGCGCCAACTCCCATCTTCGTTCTTAGTCGGTCCCAGAATCTTCCGGAAGATTTTCCGTTCGGCCACTAAAAGCTTATTTTCCTTTTTCAATGTCATTGTTCAGTTTAATAACACAAGCTAGAATTTCGATAGTTTATTTTATAGAATCACATTGAGTCTGAACAGAGAAAAATATTATTCACCTATTTATCTATTTCTTATTCGGTTGTAGAAAAAAACATCTTACTTCTGAGAAGTGTTTTTACAGCAGGCTCTTGAAAGCAGTTTTAGCTGCAATAATATTGAAATGCAACCCATTTTACAGAAATAGTACATTACTGCAGTGGCCAGCAACAGAGGCATTGATGGACGAACGTGTAAATGTGGGCCGAGGCGAAGCCGAGGCACACATACGTAAGTCCATCAATGCCTAGTTGTGGCCAAGGCTTGTATAGTACTTTTCTCAAACAATGCGCGGAAATTAAAACAGTAAATTTTCTCAAATAATGCGCGGAAATTAAAACTAAGTTTTCAATCTAGGCAGAACTTTTTATTTAAAAATACAGTTGTGGAATGTACAATTTTTGAAATTTAATGTGGACTTTCCGGGGATTATGTTGGTTTGGGATAATTCTAACGAGGTCGAAGTTTGTTGCATAGTATTCTCTTCAGTGTGATTCTGTATTTCAAAGCTTTGATGGGAGGTCGATGGACGAGATTGAATACTTTCGTTGATTTGACGTGTAATGCTACTTTTATTTTCAATTGATTCTTCTATGTAGCTTTCAGCTACCCGGTCAGACTTCCATTATTATCACACCCTCGTTATTTTCTACGTCTTTTATAGTAATATTTGTAATTTCGATACATCGGCATGCACCAAAAATGCCGAAAATAAGAATAACCTGCAACAAAAACAAAGTAGGTAAGTACGTTATAGCTTACGTTCACATAGGTAATTGTCCTAAAAAAAAGAGATTACAATAAAATGAAAATAAAATAAATAATGCTCACAGACATTGGTTAATATTATCAAGTGTAAAACTTACTTTGAGGTCCAGATACACACTGTCTGGTGCTTCAAACAAAAACATTTTTACATTTGATGCGGTGAAAACTTTTGATTTTTTACATTTGTATCCATCCGACTGTCTTTTGAGCATTGAAGTCAGGTTTACATACTGTTTTAAATTCACGTTGTGTTTCATTAAAACTGTACATTTTAGCATTGAATAGATGACCCATAGCGTTGTCGGCTTAACTTTCTTGGCGAGTTCACCGAAATAAGCCAAAAAAACGTTTTCGGATAAGGATTTCGATTTTCTTTCATTCTTCCACTGAACAAAATTTTCATAGGCTTTCAAATATTTTTCTTTTGATTTTGGCGGTAACAAGTTTTCTATTACGGCTCTTGCAGCCTCTTGAATTATACTAACTATTCAGGTGGCGTTAAAATAACTTCAGTATACTCACTGTCTTCACTTGAACTCATTTTGCCAAATACAATTACTCAACAATTACTTATTTTTCCCCGGGGTAGTGTTGTTTTTTTTTTTAATGAACAGCAGCTTTCTATTTGCAAGTCAGTTCGAAATTTAAATAAAACCTTTGATAAGTTACCTCCTTGGTCGCCATGTTGCGGAGAAAAAGATCGTTCCATTTTTAAATTACACGACAGATATGAGTTTAGTATGTAATTTATTTGGTCGCTAAACACGACAGATATGGATTTTCATACAAACATTGCCGGCCGCTGCGCGCATGTATTTGGCCAGTACTGCAATTTCGATTTATCTCGAAGAAGGTTGTCAAAATAATGCTCACATTTCCAAGCATGTTTGAGAAAACATCCTTAAGTTACTGGTAGTGTTTATATCCAAATAAACTTAATTGGTATTGGTGTAGATTCTATACCAATAATAAGTTTATTTGGTTATATCTGCTATAACACAAACATGTTTTGAATTCATGTTCATAAAAATTTGTTCGTTTAAAAATATGAAAAATATTAATACAGTCATAATTCCAATCGAGGAATGTTTACTTTGTTGAACGAAAACTGGAATTACCAAGTTATGATATCGGAATCGGTTAGGACATCACGGATAGAACAATTTCCCAGTTAATATTCATGAAATTCAAATTGCGGTACGTACCAAACGATTGCTCGGGTTTTTAGGGGATCTACAAAACTTTGCCTTAATTTTGGGGATTTTGATTGGAATTGAGATGATCCGAGATTGTGTTTAATAATTTTAACTGTTATAAAAGGATATCATCGCCTTAGGGTGTTATCTTTAGTGTATAATTTTGAAATATAAAATCTATTTAATATTTTGTAAGAAGATCATTCAACAAGAAGTTGACTTCCGTGACTAACTAACCAATACACTTCCAATTCAGACAATTTTAATTCAATTTTATCCTTAGGTACATCCAGCCATTCAACCAGCTTTGTTTATTTATCCTTTTTATAATTTGTTTTATAACATACCTACTGAAATTATATTCATAATCATTATTCATAACACCTTCCTTGAGAGTAGGCCTATGTCATGCAGTGGGACGTTTATAGGCTGATGATGATGATAGCTTTTGGCTACTCAGGTCTAATCTGTGAACGTTCTTCCCATGAGTTTGAGGCTTTATTTAAAACGAGCTTTTACCCGCGACTTCGTCCGCATAAATTATATACCAGATTTTAAGTCAGATGATAAGCTGTCAAACAAAAAAGTTTCATCAAAATCGGTTCAGTAGTCTTTGCGTGATACTCGAACAAACAAACACCCAAACAAACATACAAACAGACGGAAAACAAATCAAAAAATTTGTGATTTGGAATTAGGGACAGGTAAAAACCATGTCGTAATTTTTTTTTTGTAAATGTCTTCAATGTACAAGACACATTTCTGTTACAGTTTTAGAATAGTTTAGATAAAGTAGTAATATCAAAATGAACAATACTTACTACAAATAAACCAAATTGTAAACATGTGTATTTTAAATTTCATTCTCCTTGAAAATAAATTCGAACTTTATTCTAGAAAGGCTTTTAATAAATACAAATGCTCTGAAAAATTTGACTTGCCCTAAAAAAACTACAAAACAAACGTTCTTATAACTGAGTTAAAAATCTTCCCACGGAGAGCTTTTAAGGCATTTCAGATTCTATTTACAGGTAAAGGAAGTGACCTAAATCGCCTAGACTCCACTGAAAATTGAATTAATGCCTGCGCTCTTCAGTCGAACGCTATTTGCGACCAGAAATTATTTTGCGTTTTTGCATTTTTTTTATTTCAGAAAAGTAGCTACTAAAAGGAAATAATATTTTCTGCTATTGCCATTTAATGCTATTAAAAATTCTAGATTAATTTATATACGAAAGAGGCGCTGCTCGCTGCAAAGATGATATCAAAATTGGCTTTAACTACAACTGACCTGATCCCAACAAACCTGTAACTGTCTTACTTGTTGTGATCTTAACTATTGAAGAACTGTTAGTTAGTTTGTTTAGTCAATAACAATAAGATTATTCTTATTCTTGTTCCTATAGTCCAGGAAAAATGAGATTTGAGATTGCATTAAAGACACTGTAGTAAATTGTGTTTGAACTAATATTTCTATTAGTTTATAACACTTTTGTCAAGATTTGCTGGTTATATAGGCTCAGGACCCTGAGAAACACCTTAAAATCGATATAACTGTAAAAAGCAGGGCAAGCTTATTTCTAAAGATATTTCTTCCAGCATACCAGCAAAAGAGACAGTTAATTATCATAAGGTAAATATTGTGTACAAACAAACAGTAAATAATTAAGTTTTGAGGTTATAATTTTTGAATACTTACAAAGTATTAAATAACTACTCAAATTTACGATATTAACCGGGTATTATTATTGTTATAAATAAAACGTATTAAACGAAGTCATCCTGTACAAAATCACCAGTTTTCCATTTTTCGTTCATACCTAAATGTTATGTTTTGTTAATGTCTTAATTATTCCATAATACACAATAAAAATCGGGGATTATTAAGAATTTATGTTTTTCAGGTATGTATCTACTATAATATTTCAAACTATCATCTAAAGTGCAATTCATGCAACTTACTCCATACAAAAATCCGTAGATTTCCCCGACTACTAGCCTAGCGAAAAATATTGATTATTTAATTTTTTTTTTGTGAAAATCTTAATAACACGAAAACGATAAGTAGGTACCTACCTCTACTTATGTTTTTACGAATCAATATAAAATCTATAAAAAAATCGATAGTATCGAAAAGGTGATGTACGACGTTATTTTTCCAACGCTACCATAAAAATAATAATGAAGGTTGAAATTTATTTTCGTTCCACTGGTCCTAAATGTAGTCTTCTAAAATACATAAATTTTCACTACCAACGCAAACCTAAGATATTTGACAAATACCCAACCAAATACGCCATGAAGATAGGTCCTAAAATTTCCAATCGACTGCTCAGGTTTTCATATCAGGGAAAGATCTTGAGCTCAAACCAAAATCCTGACAGATTCTGAGGTTTATTTATACCAAATCCCTCTTTGCGAGTGTAATTTGTTTCTAGAGGCTACTTTGTTTTGTCATTTTGAGTCTGAATCGAATATTCGTCCCGTGCTAGTCCCGTGGTAGTGTGTTTGACAGATGGAATTGAGGAAAAACAATAGTTTGGGGTTTTAGATATCTACGTGAAATGGCACGTTCGTTTTGTGGAATTATTTTTGGAGTGACTATTTTTTGAATGTTCTATTGAATTTAGTAGTCGTAAACGATATTTTTAACGATTTTTGATAGAAAATAAAGAAAGACACGGAGAAAAATACCTAGTAGTGTACGTGACAGGTATTTTTTGTGAGCATACTTTATTAGAAATTAACAGAATACTTGTTTTTTTTTTTAAAGTAGTTCCATCTTCCGCTATTTTAATGTAATCAAAGCAAAGATATAAACTAAATTATAAGGGTGTTTTGTATTAAAAATGTGCGTGTTAAAATTTATGCTACATTACTCGCGTTCGTGTGCAAGGTACTAACAGGTGGTAGGGAACTATTACGTATACGAGTAATGTATAGCATCAATTTTAATACCCAGCACCGCAGTTTGTGGGGATTATTCCTAGGTTTTTTAATATCAGATAACATTATTCAAACAAAATCATAGGTTGGTATTACGCTACAAATCGTACATTATAAAACAGTATCGAGGCACAGGTGGTACAAGCAATAAGTAATGTATAAATAACTAATATACACATTACCCTTCGGGTAAAAAAACTCTCTGAAAGGTGTTTGGTGTCACTCAAATAATGTGAATCGTTGGATACGTAGGTGTTAGTATTTGTGTGGTAGTTAAGTATACAGGGTGTACAATAAAATGGGACAGCTACTCAAAGGGGTGCTTCAGACCATCAAACTGAACAACTTTCTCTATGGGACCAATATCGAAATCGCGAAAAAAAAATCCGCTCTACCATACAAAACAGCAAACGTAACACGACTGAAATGTATGGGACAGCAGATTTTTTTTTCGCGATTTCGATATTGGTCCCATAGAGAAAGATGTTCAGTTTGATGGTCTGAAGCACCCCTTTAAGTAGCTGTCCCATTTTATTGTACACCCTGTATACAAAGCATGAGTTTTAAGAAAGGCTAGACAATAGACAGAATAACAAAAATTTAAACCGCCTTCAAAAAAACTAAAAAAATTAAAAATAATATTGTAGCCGATGACTTCTTCGTTCGCATCTTATTATACAACGTGTTAATGAATTAACGCAAAACCTCATACACCCCAACTGATTTATAACAAAATAATTAGATTGAAACAATAATTTCATTATTTTGATAATTAAAAATTAAAGTTATTCACATTTTGAGTTTTGAGGCAAAAATGATTTGTTATCATTTCAGCAATGAATGAAAGCGCTAACGTGCTGATGGATACATTTTAATAATCTTATTTCGGTAGTAAATAGGGTGAGCACACTCACGTGTGCGGTGGGTTGACATCAGGTTCAGTAAATTTAAAATTTTAGGAACAAATTAATTAATATTATGAAAAAAATTACCTATGTTGAAACCATGATAATTCGATTCTGCTCTCGATTCTAAACAAACTATTTTCTAGTTTTGCGTTAATTCATTAACACGTTGTATGTAGAAGTCGCCGTCAAGCCGGTACGATCCACGACAGGGCTTGCATTCGTTTTTTGGCTTGCAAGCGTTAAACTTGGTATGATTAGATTATAGAACAAGCCCTAAAGTATAACAACAAATAATAAAAACCGGCCAAGTTTGAGTCGGTCCTACGCTAATGGTCACGCAGAAAACAAAACTTTTCATGTGGTGGTGTGGTACAAAACCTCCGGTGCGCGAGTAGCCCGACTCACACTTGACCGGTTTTTTTGGTCACGTCACGCTAGTTCTCGAACTAAATAGTCCTCCTGCTATGTCTACCGCTTCTCTTTTCCATGGTTTAGGTATTACTAGTTCTCGCTTAAATCGTACTACTTGTTTTACGTTTTCCTCGTGCCGTTATTGCAGGTTGAAGCAGTGTTGCCAGCCGGTAGTCAAAAGTAGCCGGAAATAGATAAAAAAGTAACCTATTGGAGTGAAAAGTAACCTTTCATATTTTTTTCCAGTATTAAGGTATTAAAAGTTGATAGACTGTATTAAATTAAATTAAAAAAAAATTTTTGCGTTTTCCTTTTCAAGTTGCATATTTCATCCGATTGATTCATCGTGCGAGTAAGTGAGACGCTCTAGTCATTTGTGATTTGGTATATACATTAGTGAGAACGAGAAAAACGTGTTTTTAGGAGTTGCACTTACTACGTTAACACCGTTTTGCGTTATAAACAGAGATCGGAATTGGGTATGTGAAAATACCTAAAGTTTGCAGCAAGACATAACATAGAGCTGTTACAACCACTTAAGTTAACCGGTTTTGAATTTTACCGGTTTAGTTTCAGTTTTTTGTTTTACATGCTCCTTACCTTTGAAAAACCGAACTATAAACATTAGCAAGCTGCTAATACAGTTTTAAATTAATTTTTTTTTGAACTTTTCCGGTTCAAATTTTTAGTTCTACTTGTTCTGTACGTCTGAAACACCGAACCAAACCAAAAAAACCGAAACCAAACCGGTAAAATCCAAAACCGGTTTAACTTAAGTGGTCGTAACAGCTCTATGTTATGTTTTGCTGCAAACTTTAGGTATTTTCACACACCCAAAACAAAAAATCGAAACTAAACCGGTAAAATTCAAAACCGGTTAACAGCTCTATGTTATGTCTTGCTGCAAACTTTAGGTATTTTCACACACCCAATTCCGATCTCTAGTTATAAAACATCGCAAAAATATGAAAAAGCGTTCCGTTTCATGGAAAAATAATAATGTTAAAATTGATTATACGAATTCCGAAAAATCACCTAAAAGTAACCTTCTGAATCGTGTAACCTAAAAGTAACCTGACAGAGCTAAAAATCACCTAAAAGGTTACAAAAGTAACCTTCTGGCAACACTGGGTTGAAGCAAGAGTCGGAGATTAAATCTCTTGTCTAGGAACATGCTCCATTAAAATCCCCTTTCGTATAGAAAATTTAACCGCAAAATGAAATTTTTAATGAAGCGGCTTCTCCTTGTGGAAAACTTAATAGCGGGCAGTGATTAAAGTTGTCTCGAGAGGTAGTTTTAATTGTCTTTTCCTAAAAAAAAATAGGTAGGTATACTGGACATTATAAATCCATAAATTTTTAGGATTTGAAACAGTGAACTTATATTGTTTGATGTTTAGGTGATAGCTTCGGGTTAATATAGCCAATATTTCATGTGGGAGTCGTACGAGACGACTAAGGGGTAAAAGAAGATTACACAACGAGGGCAGGAAAGTAAGAAAAGTCTGTAATCTGAGGTTTTCTTATTTACTGCCCAAGGTTAGTATTCTATTTTTCTCCTCGACGGAGGCGGAAAGCGGCAACTTCGTTTAGCCCAGCGGGACGAAAGTCGACGCACAGAGGGATGAAAAATTCACTTTCGACCCGCTACGCTAAACGAAGTAGCCGCTTTCCGCCTCCGTCGAGGAGCAAAGTAGTATACTAACCTCGGGCAGTAAATAAGAAAATCTCAGATCACATGTTTGTTGACATCGGCTTCGCCTCGTGCTACTTCGAAATCGGAGTGCAAAAGTGCATTTTATGTTATCTAGCGTGGATAGAGTTTTTAAAATACGAATTTTTATATTCAATATTTTTCTATACTACCAGTCCACTGAAAATGGAATAACTATTTCATGTTATTGCGCCAAGCTCTTGTTATTTTTTGTTTTTTCTTGCACCTAACATTTTCCTAGCTGCAGTGAGGTGAAAAGTTGTGTGTTTCAGCCGAATGGGATTATGGTCGTATAATTTGTATAATATGAAATAATATGAAATAGGATGCGTTCAGTACGCAGAAGGGCCAAATAAAATGTACCCGGAACCGACGAGCTTGTATGAAGAGACTTATGGATGTTGAGGAGGCGAGAGATGTGTGTCAGAATCGAAGCATGTGGCGATCTGTTGTCTCTGCCTACCCCAGTAGTGGGACATAGGCGTGAGCATATGTATGTATGAAATAGAAAAATTCTGAAAAATTTATTTCATTATGGAATGGGTATGGGATGCATTTCTTTTGCCTGAATTGAAATGTATGCCACCTACCTAGAATGTGGTCATCTTTTGACATTTCTTTTCACACCTATCACTGAAATTTTCTTAATCAACATTCATGCATCGTCAACTCCGGCCAAGGTAACAATCGCCATAATGCCGGAAATTCCAGAAAAAAACAAAATTCATAAAAAAATAAGAATAAATAAAAATGAAATTAAAAAGTACCTACGTATCGCTATATTTATTCAATTAAAATTGGTGATTGAAAAATGTAAGGTCGTCCCATATTTATTTATACGGGGTGTAACAAAACACCCTAGTAATACTTAAGGAGGTGCTTCAGACCATCAAACTGAACAACTATCACTATGGAGCTAACATCGAGAAAAATTAAAAAAATTCTGCTGTCCCATACATTTGAGTCGAGCCGGTATTGCTTTTTTGTATGAAACAGCTGATTTTTATTTTGCGATTCCAAGTTGAATCCATAGTGAAAGTTGTTCAGTTTGATGGTCTGAAGCATTCCCTTAAGTATTACTAGGGTGTTTTGTTACACCAAATATGTAAGTATTTTACTTCAAACTGCCTCCGTGGTCTAATGGTAAAGAGCATTGGCTCTGGACACGGAGGTCGTGGGTTCGATTCCCACGGGGGACACCTAGTGATATGTCACTTTGTGCGTTTTTCCCTAGTTGGTTAGGACATTGCAGGCTGAGTCACCTGATTGTCCGAAAAGAAAAATGATTCTGTGCTTCGGGTGGCACGTTAAGCTGTTGGTCGCGGCTACTATCTCTGGTGGTAGTAGTCGTTACATAAAAACCACGTCAGAGGCCGTATGGCGGTCTGAAAAAACTCTGACACCAGGGCTCTGCCTACACGATAAAGAAGAAGAAGACTTCAAACAATACCTAAGAGATTTTTTATTCCCATTTAAAAACCTGTAGAACTTTCTTTATCCGTACTAATTGAGAGTAACTAAAAAAAAAAAATCTACAACGCTCACAATACATTTACCCTTTATTGGAAAAATAACTTTTAGTTCAGTATTAAAAAGAATCTTTTGAAATCGAAACGCCAATAACTCCCAATTAGTATGAAAAGCTGCATTAGTTTGTAAGAGGTATTTTCTGTAAAATAGCAACAATGCTGAAAAGTTATTCAAAATGTAGAATCCTGACTGCATTTGACTATAAATAGAGTCCTGTAAACCGGTCACGGATCGCTGTCGACTTTTGAATAAGAATATTTCTTTCGTCGCCTCTCTGATGCATTTACAATGGTTCAAGTCACAAGATGGTCATACTGACAGGCGTTTTGACACTATTTTCAATATCTAAACTATTATAAAACTGTAACAGAAATGAGTCTGTACATTGAAGATATTTACAAAAAAAAATTACGCCATGGTTTTTACCTCTCCCTGATTCCAAATCACCAATTTTTTGATTTGTTGTCTGTCTCTCTGTTTGTTTGTTTGTTTATTTGTTTGTTTGTTTGTTTGTTTGGGTGTTTGTTTGTTCGAGTATCACGCAAAAACTACAGAACCGATTTTGATGAAACTTCTTTTGTTTGATAGCTTATCATCTGACTTAAAATCTGCTATATAATTTATGCGGACAAAGTCGCGTGTAAAAGCTGGTTCATTATATTTTTATAGCGCTCGCGCTGTTACAAAGAAAAATAACACTTCTTTATATTATTATAGTGTTTCGATAGATACAACACTAAATTGCAAATGATCTTTTATGTATCATCATCATCAGCCTATGAACGTCCCACAGTACAGTAGGTCTACCATCAGGGAGGGTGTATGGGCATTAGTCCACCACGCGTGCCCCATGCGGATTGGGTAAACACATCAGAATTTCTTCTTCAGTGTAGCAGGTTTCCTCACGATGTTTTCCTTCACCGTTTGAGAGCAGACGGTATTACGTACATAAGTTAGAGAAACTTATTGGTATATGGCATGTTTTCCGCGCGGATTTGAACCCGGACCCCCATAATTGGATGTCCATCCCTCTCCGCAACGCGATTTTATGTATACAGGTTGTAAAAAATGCCTAGCAAATACTGAAACGGTGAATTTCAAACCATAAAACCACAGAGTACTGATAAAACTGAATATTCAGTATGGAATAGCAGATTTTTTTCGCGTTTCCTGAGGTTGACTCTGAAGTAAAAGTTGTTCAGTTTAAGGGATGAATTCACTGTTTCAATATACTTTAATTGCCAGAATTTTCCAAACTTACACCCAGTACAAAAGTCGGGTCAATCTACACTAATATTATAAAGAGGAAAGATTTGTACCTATTTTTGTATGTTTGTATGTTTGTAATGAATAGGCTCAAAAAGTACTGGGCCGATTTAAAAAATTCTTTCATCATTAGAAAGCTGCATTCACCCTGAGTAACATAGGCTATATTTATTGCTAGAAAAGATTAGACGTCCACCCGTGCGAAGCCGGGACGGGCCGCTAGTTGTAAATAAAGTGACAGCAAATGGCCTTCCAATTATGGAGGTCCGGGTTCGAATCAGCACGGACAACATGCCATGTACCAATGAGGTTTTCTAACTTATGTACGTAATAACGACTGCTCTCAAACGGTGAAGGAAAACATCGTGAGGAAACCTGCATGCACTGAAGAAGAAATTCTGATGTGTATGTCAAGTCTACCAATCCGCATTGGGCACGCGTGTTGGACTAATGCCCATACACCCTCCCTGAGGGTAGGCCTGTACCCTGTAGTGGGACGTTTATAGGCTGATGATGATTGATGATGAAATGGCCTTCACCAATCCACATTGTGCCCCGCTTGGTGTAATATTGTGAGAGTGACGTCACATTTATTTTTCATTTTATTCAGGCATGTGTCCTGCCAGTATAGAGATATTATGATAAATATGATAATAATTATGATCAACCTTATTTTTACAGCACATGACTGCGTTGGAGTCCAAAAGGAGGGTAAAATATAACAATTTTTTTTTTTAATCAGATGTTTAACAAAATAGACATGTCAAGCGATGTTTGAAAAAAATCCAATTCGTTATAATCAGCCCCTGTTGTCCCCACTAATAAGGCAGAAACATAGTACAAGAAATAGTACGTAACTAAGTACAATAAGGATACTCCCTCACCTTCCCTCACCTTACCTCACCCCCTCTCGGTGGTACGTGAGGTTGAAGACAGTATGCATTGCAGTAGTATTCTACTTATATTCTCTCTTGGGCTGCCTGTCCATTGACGCGAGCTGGCTGGGCGAGCTGTGTAGCTGTGTAAATATTAACCAATCAGGAGCTCGGCCGAGATCGGCTGAGCTGCTCGCGTCAACGGACAGGTAGCCTTACTCGCACTCACTCAGAATGCACGTGCTAGCGTCTTGTTTTCAGCGCGAACAGTTTTCTATGAAGCGTTCAGGGTAAGATGTTAGTCCACCACGACACAATTAAAAAAAAATTCCGATTTTTTATTTATTTATTTCAAACACTGTGACCCTTCCCAACTGTCACAAACATCGCTGCAGCCTACTCCTTCAGCTGCAATATTAGCATAACGTTGCCAGGTGTGGGCGAATAACTGAGTCGTCGCAATGCGGTATGAGAGATCTTATATTCATATTATTGTGGCGTCGGCGAAGCTGCCCAGACAGTGCTTTGATATGCAGAAATCAAAAATTCACTGCGTTGATGCCGAACTTCAAAATATTGTGCTACGAAACTTATTTTGGTTACAACTACGTTATTAAGAATGGATTGAAATACACGGAATTCGAAATATAATTAAAATAAATTTACTTTATTTATTTAATCGATTATTATTATTAATTGCGTATGGTGTACGGAAAAATTGCAAGGTAATAGATTATCGTGGTATGGGCATATTATGCTTAGAGACGGGTGTCATGTTACGAAACGAGTGATGACTGCAGTTGGACAGGAAGGCTGAAGAAAAGATGGATGGATTGTGTGAAGAAATGATATATGTAAGATAGGAGTGAGTGTTGAAACGATGGCTAAGAGAGACGAATGGAAGAGGGTGACATAATATTGCACCGACCCCAAATAATGGGAAATGGGCAAGAGAATGATGATGATGATGACGTATGGCTTATAATACCTATAAGAAATAATTACATAAAAAATTAAAGCGACTCTAAAACCAAAATAATATACAGGATGTAAGTGACAGTCTAGCAAATACTGAAACAGTGAACTCAGACCATCAAACTGAACAACTTTCACTATGGCACCTACCTCAGGAAACGTGATATAAAAAGGAGCTGTCCCATACATTTTAGTCGGGTAGGTATAGCAGTTTTGTATGGGACAGCTGATTCTTTTTCTCGTTTCCTGAGGTAGGCTCCATAGTAAAAGTTGTTCAGTTTGATGGTCTGAGATCATCGTTTCAGTATTTGTTAGGCTGTCACTTACACCCTGTATATATGCACAAACAAAATCAATTTAATTCTCATCTATGAGAACATTAATTTGTTTTATAGGAGTGGCGGTCAAGCCAGTACGATTCTTGCGGCTTGACACTGACTCCAATAAAAAAAGTTACAGTGTGTAATTTATTCACCTACAAAAAAGATTTTGTTTGAAAATAATTGGTTCAGAAACCATCCCAGAAAAACTGAAGATCTTTTATGGGAACGAATAAACAAAATCGTTGAAGTAAATTTTAAGTAGGTGATCGTGAATATACAAACATATAACACAGTTTAAGCAGAGAACTTTCCTTTTATTTCGTTCATTTTATCTATGTAGTACCTAATACTATTGTAGAGCTTTTTGTCCGGCTTAGAATAGCACTAGGTACCCTAGACAGGTTTCGACGACAAATCGTAGTTCATACAAAAGGTAGGTATTTAATTGGAAATACCCGTTCCCCGCTTTTAGTGCCTGCTTACGTCGGATCTTGTATTTACAGGTAGAGGTAGTTGAGTACCGTCTGAATTCTCAGTGTTTTGTAACTATGCACGTGCAACGTGTGAATAAGCGCAAAACCGCATACACCCCAACTGATTTATAACAAAATAATTAGATTGAAGCAATAATTTCATTATTTTGATAGTTAAAATTTAAAGTTATTCGCATTTTAAGATTTGAGGTAAAAATGATTTGTTGTCATTTCAGCAATGAATGAAAGTGCTAACGTACTCATGGATACATTTTAATAATCTTGTTTTGGTAGTAAGTAGGGTGAGTGCGGTGGGTTGACATAGGGTTCAGAAATTTTTAAATTTTACAAACACATTATTTATTATTTTGTGATAAAAATTCCTATATTGAAACCATGATAATTGGATTCTGCTCTCAAAATTCTAAACAAACTACTTTCTAGTTTAGCGTTAATTCATTAACACGTTGTAAAATCAATCAATTAAATTGAGTTTACTTACAAAAATGGATGGATATCGTAAGAGGTGATTAATTTCATCAACCACTGTCAACGATTTTATTTAAAACGAAATAAGTAACGTTCTCTATTGCGTTGTTTATTGTTTCGGTGCTACTAGTGAAACGCAGATTGATTGAGAGCTTGAAAAGTTTTGAGATCTCATTTTAAGCCAAGTGTTGAGTGGGTGTTCAGCTCGGTCTAATAAAGATAGGGCTTGACCGACATCGTCATCCCGTGTAGAGTCAATCTAAATGACAAAATAAGGACCAACCACGGACCTGAAAAAAAGGCGGACGTAATGTCACTCTAAAAAGAGGTGAAGCATGCAAGGTCCTACAATTTCGTTTGTTCTACAAGGGACCTACACTCACACAGACGCACCAGTTCTAAGCGCAGGTCCGACAATCCGACGCCATTATGTACCGCGCGACAGGGCGACAGCACGCACACTCATATAAATGGGTGCTTCACTTTTGATTAGACGAAATTCCGTCCGTCTTTTTTTCAGGTCCATTGCACCAACATGAGCATTATGGGACCAACATTTTAATTTCGAAAATAAATATCTGCTGTTCCATAAAAAATGGCAATTGTGGTTCGACCCATGAATAGCAGATTTTTTTCGTGATTTCTATGAAGACCTAATATTGAAAGTATTTCAGTTTGATGGTCTGCACTCCCTTTAATATGTAACGCATTTTACACCCTGTATAAACAAGATCAATACAACAAATACAACTGAAATATGAATATCCGTAAACGTCAACTTGGCTAACAAGTACGCTAGAGGGAATAAAATATGACCTCCCGCCTCGGCGGCAAGGCATCGCACTGAAAACTGTTACTCCGTCTCTACCTGGTTGAATATTTATTGCTTCTGGCTACTCTCTTTTGTTGTCTAGATATGTGATCTTAGAAGGAATGTTTGGTAAGATTTGTTTTTAGATTTTGTAGAAGAAAGACATACATGAATTCCGTGGATACGTGCTCTCCGTGCGTGCGTGTTCTTTCTATGATTAATTTCAACTACAGCGATGGTTTTATAATGAGTATTAGAGTAAAAATTTGTATTACTTTAATGGGTGGTTGTATAATACTGAACAACTTTCCCAAAGGAGCAAAGGGAAATTCGAAAAAAAGGTTGTTATACGTACACACGGCGACAAATCAAACTATACAAACCCAACATAAGCTGGCCGCGCGTGGGTCGCGTAACGCATAGGGTCGCGCGGCCAGCTTATGTTGGTTTTGTATAGCTTGATGTGTCGCCGTGCGTACATTTGATAAACTGATTGCGTTTAGTAAAAATTTCCAATAGGATTCTTAGGGAAAGTTGTTCAGTATCATGGGTACAGTCACTCCTTACAGTAATGCAACTGTTTATCCTAACACCCTGTACAAGTAGTCAAATACATAGAGCCTCTACCTTCAAACTTCGCAATTGCGTCCACATTTTCGTTGTACAAAGCTGTTTTAAAAATACGTGAGAGCAAGCGTTTCAAGTCTCTGTTTCTGTAGGTAATTCAAAATATCCTTAAAATTTTCTATTTGGAATGGAGTATAGGAATTGTAAACTTACTTGAGGTCCATGCTATCATGGCCTTTCTATTCAGTATTAACTCGTGATCAATAAATAGATCTTCAAATCTCAAAATACTTGACTGCCAATTCAAGATTGTAAGTAACTTATCTACAAATTCACTGTATCTTGCCAAAATAGTTTTAATTTTCACTATTCCCAAAGGAAATGCGGCATTCTTTGCTTCAACAACTGTGAAACTGAACAGAATTTTAGTTCGTGCCAAAAAACTTTATGCTACGTAAAATCTATTGGTTCGTTAGTAAAATGGAACTACTTAGGAAATTGAGTCAGTTTGCAGATACTCGTAAATTTAAAGGAATCCTATTACTAAATTTACGTCTAAAAGTACGGAGGTAACAGTTGCAAATAGACTGGCTATTATTCTTCAGTTCATTAGTGTAATGTTTGAAAAAGTGCGAGTGAGCATCCACGAGAATAAGGTAACTTTAGAGAAAGAAAATGAAAAGAAGAAAGTCAATTTTTTAACGTAGAGGATATAGGGTTCACTCCAAGAGGGTTTTAAATGTGTATGAAAAAGGCAGGAATAAAAATGTATTGGTGTAGGTGACATAATCGAAAACTACTTTGGTTTTGAATTTCGTTACTAAAAAAACTATTAGTATACAATAGTATAAGAGATAAGTGTACTTTTTGCAACCATCAGCAGCAAGGCATCAGCCTATATATATGCTCAACACCCTATAAACCCATCTCTGTGATGGGGATGGACCAGGTCTGCCTGCATAACTCCAGTCAGTTTAGGAGTTCCTGATGATTAAAGGTCTGTAAAAAATTAACGATCAGCTGCACGGCTGATCCTATGATATTGTTGTAGTATGCAGTGTAGCTATGTGAATAGTACAAAAACTGACATGGTTCATCAGTCGGTTTAGGAGATACAGCCGTTCAAAGGTCAGAACTTTGACTGGCTATATCTCCTAAACCGACTGACAGAACTTGACAGTTTTTGTACTGTTCACATAGCTACAGTGCATACTACAACAATATCATACGATCAGCCGTGCAGCTGAGCGTTAATTTTTTACAGACCTTTAATCATCAGTAACTCCTAAACCAACTGGAGTTATGCAGGCAGACCTGGTCCATCCCCATCACAGAAAAGCTTTACAACCCATAAACAATGAATCAGCCTTGCTGCTGATGGTTGCAAAAATTACACTTATCTCTCGGAATACAATTAGATTTTTGGCTGAAAGTACTGTAATAAAAGTTGTAATTAATAATAAATAATTCTATTTTCTATTTCCAAGGATTGCATAATGAATACATATTTCCACGTATTAATTTAATTATGAAACTGTTAGGTAAAACGACAGATTTTGGCAACACAATATGATTTTAATTCATAGCCTTCGGGTATGGAACTACCGGATATCTTCATCAAATATATTATACAGGGTGTAACAAAACACCCTAGTAATACTTTAGGGGGTGCTTCAGACCATCAAACTGAACAAATTTCACTATGGGGCCAACATCGAGAAAAAAAAAAACAGCTGTCCCATACATTTTAGTCGAGTCGGTACTGCAGTTTTGTATGGGACAGCTGATTTTTTTTATTTTTTCTCGATGTTGGCCCCATAGTGAAAGTTGTTCAGTTTGATGGACTGAAGCACCCCCTTAAGTATTACTAGGGTGTTTTGTTACATCCTGTATAAGCCTGTAATACAAAGTACATTTGGTCAAGATATTGTTTTACATCAAATCGATTAACAAACAATTCAAAATTCCAGGTTTTTACAATTAGTCACAACATATAAATAGGTCCATAGCTAGAATCACTTAACTTCTGCTGAAACTTATAGTAAACTATTTCGTCGCGTCAAGCGCACCCTGTACAACTTAAATGTACCCCAAAACCATAGTGTAATAAAACCTACTAGTGGTGAAGCTCAGCGGTCGCGACAGGTCAATCGAGCGCGGTGTTCTGAGTCCGGGGCATAGACGAAGAATTTTTCGCTTACGCTGGTAGACGGAATATCAGTGTAACCGGGTATGAGATAGCGATAATCATAAAATCAGAAGTGACATGTCGGAGTCAGGTGGAGTCAGTACAAAAAAGTGGTTACGCCGATAAGGACAGCAATAAGGTAGCGATCTCCTTTTTTAACTAGAGCGAATTTTATTTTATTTTTATTTATTTGATTTACTTACAGTTTTTACACTCATACAATCATTAGAATACTTAACTACGTCTTAAGCTAAATGCATAACCACTTAAAAGTGAGCACAACATGCGTAGTTTACAAAAGAAAAAGAAAAAAAAACATTTCTGCCAATCAAACAAAAACATTGACTTTAGATGACAAATAACTTAAACATGTACTTAATATTATATTTCAGAAAATTTAAAAGTTAAACAAAAGAAAGTGAAAGTTACAAATAACAATCGCAGTGTCAACGAAGTGGATTTTTCTTTTTTTTTTCGAATTGACCAATACAGTATTGCTCTTGGAGCAGCTACTGCTTATTACTGCGGACTATGGGGGGACCACACCAGTGACGACGAAGCGCCCTGGTAGGTCTACCGAACCAATGAAAGATCTTAAGCAACCTGCCCAAGGGGCACCCCTAAGGGGTACGGACCTCGGCAATGGGCGTTGCTGGGACTGCGCGGACTACGATGGGGTAGCGGGGATCGGTGAGATTTGCTACGTGCATCTCTTATTCAGTGAGACACGTGCTTCCTTCTAGTATCTTTTCTTTCTACAGTCCGGGGGGAGCGCGTTCCGGTACTGACTTTCCGATTTTAATGCTGGCGCCCTGTCCCAGCACACCGCGCGAGCGTAGAACCTTTGCGTCTTCACCAAAGTTCAGCAGCTTCACCACTACTAGTTTTTATTACACTACGACAAAACCGACAAGCGTGTGTAGCGTCTTACGAATCTCGAAAAGGCATGCGAAAAGGCGAAAGAGGCTGTCAGAATCGTAGGTGAGACTGTCATGTCTCTCTAACTTAATGGAATAAAAACGTACATGTACGTAACATGGGCGGAGGAATTGTAAATGTACAAGGAATAAAATCAGGTACTAAAATTTAAGCCAGGTGGATGAAAAGCAAGGTGTTAAATTTAATTCATTTATTCAACAATGGCCCCTATTCGGACTGTGCCACGACTTAACTTAACTAAATTTATTCCTGTCATTTTCTATCGCTCAAGAAGAAAACCTCGGTGGAGAACACCAAGATGTTACCTGAAATTTGGGAACAAATCCTATGCCTTTATGGGTCCCCACCTTTACACTGAAATAAATAACAATCTGAATGTACTACATGCGACAAGGTTTATTTGCAAAAAAATACTCACAAACTGGCTATTAGATTTGGACTATACTAATACTGAAAAATTGATCATCATCAACTGACCCGACCTCTTCATGCTCAAATTAATTCTATGTATTTATTATATTATCTATTTCTCACTGTTACCTGTACACTCCCACATCCACACACACCCCCTCACACACACACACACACACACACACACACACACACACACACACACACACACACACACACACACACACACACACACACACACACACACACACTCACACACACATTCACATACACTCCTACAAACACTCTCAAACATACAATCACAATTACCTGTTATTTCATCCTGTTCTTATATTGTTGTTACTATTTTATAAACACAGTTTGTTTACTTACCCTTTAATTTTCTTTGTTCTATTATGTCGAGACGGAAGAGACTGGTCTTCACAACACAGGGTATCCTAGTGTGCAGTCTAGTGCTATCTTAGTACTAAGTTGTATCTTTTTTGTGTGTAATCTTTTTTTCGAACAATAAACATTTTTGTATTTTTGTATTTTTTTTGTATTTTTCTAAAATAAGATTAAGAAAAGACACAGAAAACCAACAGCTGACTTAAGTGCTGTCAAAGTGACGTTACACGCCCAAAATAAGATGCCTTCATAATGTACGCCATCTTATTTAAGGCGTCGTGGCACAGTCCGAATCGGGGCCATTATACACTTACAGTTACAAACACTACTTAAGAAGCTTTAGTCGTTTGATAATATAAAACATTTATGATTAAATTAGAAACAGTCATGCATGTCAAAGAATATTAGATTACGATATTAGTGTGTGATCGTATAGACCAGTGGTTCCCAATTAATGGTACGTAAAGTTGCTTGAAGAGGTACGCACGCTAAAAGAAATTTACTTTGTAGTGACTTCTTTTTATAAATATTAAAACTTTTAAATAAATATTAAAACATTTGTTGTATTTTAACTAGATTTTTAAGTACAACAGTACGTACGTACGTACTATCGGGGACCTTTCCGCCTGACCACTTAAGAAAAAAATCGCATAATTTCGCCCAAAATTCATTTTTTGGAAACTATTATTAATTGGTCTATTCATCAATAGGGCGGGGTAAGACATCGCTTTCATTTCTTAGTATGCAAGCAAAAATGAGCCTAGTGGTGGTCAGGCGGAAAAGTCCGCGATAGTACGTACCTTTTTAATGATGATGATGTCCTCCTTGACGTATCCGTCAACGGCGACACCCTGGGCTTCACCTAGTAGAGTGGGCTCGGATGTGACTAGCGAACCCAAATTTCGACCTAAAGGTCCGATCGCACGTAGGCCACCTTTTCTAGGCCCCTCCCCGGATTGGAGAAAGCAGAGCGATCCTAAATAGGGCTTTGTCATCAGACGTGCTGCCGAACCCGTCCTCCTGTCTCAGTCGATTTCAGGAGCGACCACTCTCGTCTGACCGCCTACGTGTAGAAAATCAGCTAGAGTCTAGACCCACCGTGGCCCTGACCCTCCCACCAATTTTCCATCGCCGCAGGACTTTTGATTCGGTGTCCAGTAATATTGCCAGGGGTCAACAGCGCGAGAATATATTAAAGTGGATAAGCAGTTGCGCAGGTGCAGATCCACTCTCTCGTCCTCCACCTCCTGAATCTGATGGAACGGGAAACCGCTACGATCAGAGGAAGTGTCAGATGCAGTGACTCTAACCGGGAGTCACGCGGTATTGGCATCAGGGATGTAGATGATGCCCCTAGAGATTAGTCGCCTTTTACGACACCCGTCAGGGTTGGTGCTATTCGAAGCCGGACACCACACGGCAAACCTTTTTAATACCACGTCAGAGGCAGTAAGGCGGTCTGAAAAAACTCTGACACCAGGACTCTGCCCACATGATAAGAAGAAGAAGTACAGCAGTAGGCGTTTATCGGCTGATATGATGAACCAGATTTTGGATAGGTAGGTAGTCATTATAATTCGGTTAAAAACAAAAAACAAAATTTTTTTTTTTGCGCACGAACAGATTTTTCAGACTTACCTATACAAAGAGAAATAATATGCACATTATTTTATATGTCCCGTTAAAGTTTCTTTTCGTGATTTTCATTATTATTAGAAATGTTTACCATTTATAAGGATTCATATTTTAAGGTTATTAAATGTCGAATAACTGATTTCATTTCGCTGTTAGGGGTACGCGAGTTTGATCTATTTCTTTTATTTAGGTGGTACACAAAAAAAGGAATTGGGAACAACTGGTATAATAAGCGGTGTATGACTTTTTCTGCCTATCCCAGTAAGAATAAAATCGAAGGCAAATGTTCGTATGTGTTAAATACAACAAACAAACTTTATTTACAAGCATGAATTCGTAACTATTAAATTGGAAAAAATATTAGCATAAGCATATGCTCACGACTATATTCCCCGAGAGGGTAGTCAGAGAATCTTCAGAACATCCACGTTTCACTAGTAGCACCGAAACTCTGTCCAGTGTGACGGGGAGTGAGCCCGTCGCCACTTGTAATGGAAAAAAAATTGCTATTAAAATGTTCAGGAATTTAAGCTTACAGTAAATTTTCCAATACTTGTTTCAACATAAATATTTGTTCGCGTTTTTCGATTGAGATACTTCCATTTAATCGAGGAATTATACATTATTCTGAAAATACTATGCAAGGAACGAAAACGCTTGATGTGCTTTCAATAACCTCATTACAAAATATGTAAATTTATAAAACCGGCAAAGCGCGAGTTTGGCTACACGCGCATTCCGTAGGTACCACACCACCATACAACATATTAACTTACGTAAAAGTGTTGTTTTCTACGGGAACTTTAGCGCCAGACCAACTCACACTTGGCTGAATTTTATTATTTGTTGTTATACTTTAGATTTAGAGTATGTTCTAAAATCACACCAAGTTTGTCGCTTGTATTGTATTACCGTTTTTACGATAGAGGGAGAAGTGATAAAAACTAATTTCTTGTATGAGGATCCAACCGACCCCACGAAAAAAGATGATATATTTTTGACTTGTTTACGTCATGGATTTCCGCAAAGTAGCGCCTGATATACGGTGCCCACACATAACTGCGACGTTGCATCGCATCGCAAAAATCTGCGATGCGATGCGTTCAATAATCATACATAATGTCATCGACTCATCGTAATAAGTCATCGAAAGCTGGCAGATATTTGCGATGCGATGCGACGTCGCAGTTATGTGTGAGAGCCCTTAATAAACAAACTGAAGTATTATTAGACAATTTAATAGTATGGACGCGTAACGCGTGTCATTCTCCTATCAAAATATCCTGCCACTTTTTGCGGGGGGCGAGGTAACATGAAATTCGCAACTTTGGATTTTATACCTCATAACTTTAGATTCTAATTTTGAATGTTAAAAATCATGAAAAGTAGTCTCGTGTGAACCCCAAACGTTCTAAGTTCAAAATTATTGTTTCGCAATTATAGGCTGTCTCGTTTAGTGATAAGGTATAAAATTGAGTGTAAATGCACCGGATCAATTAGTCTATTACCGTGGCAGAGGGGAAATGCTACCGCCAGGCCAGTCCTTACTATTAAATTGTCTAAGATAAAACCTTACAAAAATCGTCGAAGCCTTTATTCAATCAGCCGTTCCGTCCCGACAAACAACCGTCCTGAAATTAGTTAAACTCCAATTCAGTAATTGTTTTTCTTCTCTAAACATTTCAAAAACTTTTAGAAACTTTGCTTAACTCCTTTCTTTCACTTTAAAAGTTTGTTAGTACCAAATGCCATTTGCAGGAAATTAATGGCTGATTTTTCCTGCTTTTAACCACCATTTTTCAAACGTAGATTTCATTATTTGATTCCAGAGAGGTTTTTGGTGAGTCGGGTCAGCGCCAAAGACTTTGTGTTATTGACGTAAATAAATATACGAACAAAGAATGAGAGATTTGTAATGTATAAGTAAAAGCAACGAGAGTAAATGAGATACAATACAACGAGCAAACTAAACAATATCAACAAAAAATGTCATATACTTGCCTAATGTTTTCTGTTTCCCTTTTTTGCTAATTTAATAATGAAATGGAGAAACTAAACAAAAATGTGGTTTAAGTAACTATTACAAAATACTTTTTCACCACACAAGCTCGGAAAGATTCTGTTTATCATTCGAAACCTGAGTGCAAAAGTGCATTTTATCCGCTAACGTGGAAAGGGTTTTTAAAATTCGAATCTTTCTATTCAATAAAGAAAACAGCCTAAACAAGTTTTTTTTTCATGTTATTTTCGTGCTGGCCAGTGCGATTATTCTAAAAATGAGGTTGGCGCATTGACATTTTCCTCGCTATTATAGTGAGGTGAAAAGTTGTGTTTCGCTCGGCAGCAAAGTTATTCTGCGTCTCGTACCTTTGAAACCCTCGCGACGCTCAGGATTCTATATTTGAACCACAAGAATCCTTCGCTTGCTCGGGTTTCAATACAGGTACTCGCGCCAAAAAGCTACTTTGCAGCCTTGCATAACAAATAACTATTAAATCCTTTATGTGTAGATGCGACAAATATTGTATGTTACACAACTTATTTCAATCAATGCCAGTTTGAATAGGGTGTAAAATAAATACGTTTCATGCCTTAGGGGGTTCTTCAGACCATCAAACTTAAACATTATCGAAATCTTTAAAAAAAAAACGGTTGTTCCCTACACTTAGATCGAGTCGCCAATGACGTTTTCTGTTGAACAACCGATTTTTTTATGCGATCTTGTTGTTGTCTCCGTAGAGAAAGTTGTTCAGTTTGATGGTCTGAAGTACTCCTTAAGCCCCTAAGGTATAGTCGAAGTTTACACTTTGTACAATTTATTTTGATAATGCTAGGTATACCTACTATATTGATAAGTACAGTACGACCGTAAAGTCTAGAAATTAAATAAATCGGAACTAAACTTTTTCATTATCATGACAACATTATGGAAAACGTCAAACTGTCAATCACCAAAATTTCAAAAGCAGTTTTATGCATTTCAAATAAAAATTTACCGTAAAATATTTGAATTTGTTCTAATTATTATTACTAATGGATAAAGTAACAAAAAGTGGTGCAAGTTTAGTAATTTACTACGTTATTTTCTGTTATGTTTGGAGGTATATCAAGCGGGGAAAATTGGAATAGATTGGATGTTGTTTACAAGCGATTTGCTGATATGGTAGGTATTTATTTACTCTCATGTTGCTTTTTAACAATAGTTTTCAGCGTAATTATATCAATTATCGTCAGTTATCATCTGAAAAATAATCATTTAGGGCATTTTCTTTCGAATTTGGTTCGTTTGGGGTTATGACATGGTTATGATCGTTTGTTGATAAAACTGACGTTATTGTATGCGTGGACCGCATAATTTTGATCCTTGCATGTCATTCCTGCATGTTTAGTTTATCTTCACTGCGACTAGTTAATATTTTATCGATTACCTACTTTTTTTTTATCGTTTTCAGGAAAACATTTATATCGCAAAATTTTTCTGTCCGGAATGCATCGATAATAAAACTGCCATGCCGAGAAATAGAAATCTTAAATAGAAGGAATGTAAATATCAGATCTACGAAAATACGAAAATAGTAAACATCGTATTCAAAAACAAATAATTTGAAAGTACAATATAAAGTAATATGCGTTTTCATTATTTTCTTCTAGAACTAGAATACAGGAGGCGTACGTGATATGGCTATATCATGCCTTTTATTTCGTTCGTTCGCGCGCAAATAGAAAGAGAGCGAAGGTGTGATAGCGCTATATCACGCTGCCATGCTAGCCATGTAGTTGCCGAAATTTTAAATGTATATTGGGTGTAAAATTTAGCTGCTGTCAGAGCCAAATTTAGCTAAACATAGATAACGTTTTGCATAAACTTTCGGAGTAAATACAGCAAGTATCAAAATAGTTTAGGTCGTAGTGTAGTGTTGCCGTGTAAAGCGACAGTGGCGCCCTCATTTAATTTCTACTCTTTCTGGTCGGGCTGTACTTAATTTAGAGAATCTGGAATACAACATTCTTCATTCACATAATTCTGCCCAATTTAATTTTATATTAATTATACTCAAACTCAACATAATTGACTATCTTTTTGCTTACCTAGGTATTTTGACTCTTATAAGTAAGTTTTTTTAAATAAGAATATATTGTTGAATACCTTTTCTTATTCGGACTGCTATTACAAAAACCTAATACAATAAAAATACAGAGACATTCATTTACGTAAAAAAACTGCTTACACAAAAATCCGTTTCATCGAGAAATTATGTTTATAGCCGAAAGGAAAAGGACAATAAAAGGTAATAATATGAACATTTTTATCTTCTGTCTTTACTCATTCTCGGAGTCCATGTATCTGGAATTAATGATGTGGAAATAAAATATATCGATTGTTGGTTTTGGCTCTCCCTTAAGATTTATTGTTATTCGATTTGGACAAATAAGTTTGTGGTACGTATTTGTTTTTATTATTATTATTTTTGTTGACCAAAGACTTCGACTAGACAACCAAATGGGTTTCGGTATAAAAGCAAAAATAATTGTTTTTAAAGCCTGATCTGAAAAATAAAAAATGTTTTCCTACTATAATGTTGATGTCCAAGAAAAATTTGTTACACGGCTTTTCCGTAACATGCCAAGGAGTTTTATTTTTCTTTGTTTTGTTTGTATACGTCTCGTAGCCAAGAGGAATCCAGTCTTTTAATTTTTAGGGAAGATTTTCTATACTTAAGCAATAAACATGAAGACTTTCGTTGGATCAATATCCAAAGGGTGAAAAATATCTCGTAGTAACAATTATTTTTTATTCGGGCAGAAAAGGAAGGAAAAGGAAGGGGGGAGGGGGTTTCTGGTGGAAAGTCTGTTATTTTATGGAAAAATCTGCTAAAATAAATAGTTGTCACTACTACTAGATATTTTTCTCCGTGCAATCTGGGATCTAAGGAGAATATTGACCAGGGATACAGGGTCCTTCTTAATACGCTGACACTTTTTGAGGGGATGATCAGACCGTCAAACTGAACAACTTTCTCTATGGCACCAACATCGAAATCGCGAAAAAAAAAATCTGCTGTGTAAAAAAAAAAAAAAAAAATAATGATGCTTGCTGTATAAAACTGCAAACTTACTCGAGCCAAATGTATGGGACAGCAGATGTTTTTTCGCCTAGTTTGATAGACTGGTCATCCCCTTAAAAAACTGTCGGCATAGTAAGAAGGACCATCTATACAAACAACGTACGAGAAACATGTTTTATACTTTTATTTTTCATTCGATTATTACCTACTTTGATTAAATCATCATTATCAACATTGCTCGATATTGTTCGTAACAAAAGCTACTTATCACAAACAAATCGTTCAAAGTTACGTTAAGTCAAACGGATAACGCTTGGGATTGGTTCGCCGCATCCTCTGGGGTTAATGGATATCGATTTACCATCATCCGAGGCGGATGGACTGACCCTGAAGCCTCCATCGCACCGCCTCAGGGATTACTGGCTTTTACTTATTTATAGTTTGTTTAAGTACTTGGTTTTGAATTGCAAGCTCGTTAATGTCTAACTAAAGCATAGCATAGCATAGTATATACTCACGACTATATTCCCCGAGGGGGTAGTCAGAGATATTCTGAAACTTCAGAACATCCACGTTTCACTAGTAGTACCGAAACTCTGTCCAGTGTGACGGGGAGTGAGCCCGTCGCCACTTGTAATGGACAGTAAGTACAAAACATGCCTTGAAATTGAAGCATGCAGGTTTCCTCACGATGTTTTCCTTCACCGAAAAGCCAGTGGTGTTACAAATCGTAAATTAATTTCGAAAAACTCATTGGTACGAGTCGGCCTGGACGGGGATCGAACCATCGCCTCCTGCACGGCAGGCAAGGTTACTGGCCACTGGACCACCACGGCTTCTAACTAAAGCAAAGGTTATAATTATTCAAATACGTAGGTATCGAGATGACTTTGAGAGGATCGAGTTCCCCTACTTTGTGTGCTTCAACTAAATGCACTTTAAACCTACCCATTTATTTTACTTTGATCGAATATTTTTAACCTATCCAAAATATTGAACACTAGCGGCCCGTCCCGGCTTCGCACGGGTGGACGTCTAATCTTTTCTAGCAATAAATATAGCCTATGTTACTCAGGGTGAATGCAGCTTTCTAATGGTGAAAGAATTTTTTAAATCGGCCCAGTACTTTTTGAGCCTATTCATTACAAACATACAAACATACAAAAATAGGTACAAATCTTTCCTCTTTATAATATTAGTATAGATAAAATAATGTATTTTTTTATAAAACAATTTGTTGAGATTTCGATACTCCCAAAACTCACTCGCCATTGGCAATTTATAAACAATAAAAAGAAAATGTTAACTGGTTCTTCCGGCTTTCATTAGTATTTGTGTTCTCGATATTGCGACAGTGATCGAGTTGACAATTGTTTTATTCTCATTTTCATTATTCGAAATAACATGAATTTAATCGATTAACAAACAATACGATACGAGTTTATCGCGCAACACTTTACCACTTACCCTACTTCTTAGAATGAGCGTTTTTCTTTTCTTTTTTAATTTTAGTTCCTAAAAAACTCGACAGATGACATGATTATCGCTCCATAGAGATGTAGGCCTGATACTGTCAAAATCATGTCAAGACTGTGCCTGACTTTTTTTTAAAGACCAAGGGATCGAGCCCATACAACAATGTCAGACAAAAAGTTTCATATTATTATCGATTAAAATGATTCGTAAATAATAAAATATTAAATCAAAAGATGCGTTGGCATCTTTTTGATCATCTTCTCCCTCTTTATTATTTTAAAGAAACACATTTTGAAATTTTGACTTTTATTCGCACAGACCGTAACGCCATCTATCGATCCACTAGAAAACCAAAAGAAAAACGCTCATTAGAAGTGCAATAAAAAATAAGTCTTTTGCAATATACAATTCAAGAATATCTTTTCTATACAGGATGTAAGTGAAATAGGCTAGCAAATACTGAAACGGTGAAGTCAGACCATCAAACTGAATAACTTTCACTATTGAGTCCGCCTCAGGAAACGCGAAAAAAATCAGCTGTCCCATACATTTGAGTAAGGTAGGTAGGTACAGAAGTTTTGTATGGAGCAGCAGATTTTTTTTCACGTTTCCTGAGGTTGGTTCCATAATGAAAGTTGTTCAGTTTGATGGTCTGAATTTGCCGTTTCAGCATTTTCTAGGCTGTCACTTACCCTGTATATTTTGCTTGCAAGATAATTTTCACCAAATCATCATAAATACCACTGTCGTGAAATTAATTAATCAATTGTGTCAAAAATTTAATTAACAACACAACAATAGCTTGTGCTTCGCAGTAATTAAATTAAAGGAAGACTCGGTATTAGTGAATTAAATACGTTTTGTAAGAGCTTTACGTTCAAGATGTCGAAAGAAAGGAAATTTAAATTTAAACTCGAATTCTAGAATTTCTTGTTCTGTTTGTAAGGAACAAATACAACCTAGAATGGGCTTGGAGTGGAAATCAACTGGGGATTTCATCGTGAACATGAAAAAGATTCGTTCAAGCCAAAGCCAAGTCATAAAACTTTGGGCGAATTCACACGACACGAATTTATTCACGTAAGTGTCGCATAAGCATTGAGTAAGAGCAGAACATTATGTACGTAACGAAGAATAGTTAATTTTATGACAGTAGTTACATTTAAAATTCCATTAAGGTCTAGAAGAGAGCTCTATTATTACGCGACGCTAGTTTACGCTACGCTCACGCGAAAACAATCGTGACGTGCTCACCTCACTTTCATCACTAGCTCCTGTGATCTACTCCTAAGGCAGTCCTTCCTGCATGGTGAGGATGCAATATCCACCGCGTGTCTAATGTGGATTGGTGGACTTCATACACGTATCAGAATTTATTTGTCAACGAAAACAGTTTCCACACTGAAAAAAATGCGAACCAACTAAGAAAATTTCTCTTAATTATCTCTATCTATCTATCTATCTTCTTTCCCAGTGGGGTAGGCAGAGACCAGGGCGCGCCACTTACTACGATCCTTAAATACCTCTTTTGCCTCATGCACATCCATACATCTCTTCATACATGCCCGTCGGTTTCGATTACTCCGCACTTCCCCTTTTTGTAGGACGCAACTGATTTGATCAGCATATAATTGAAATGACTATTGTTTACTAAAAACAAGAGATTGTTAGTTGTAACAACAAGCCGAATTCGTTTAACAAAGTACTCTTAGTCGGAGAAGTCATGATGTTGACAGGCTCATATGGATTCATGATGTTGGTTGAAGTAAACATTTTTTTTTTCAGTGCATATTTTTTCTTCAGCGTTAGAGACTAGAGTGCAGTCAGTATTACGAGGCTGCTTATTTTCCTACCTATTTTTGTTATAGAACTACCTCCAAAGAGATTCGCTCGAATGGTCTTTATATACTTTGGATAAACAGTAAAGTTTCTTCATAACTTTACCGGAGCTTCTCTTTTTAAAGTATTTAATGTATTTTATTAGCAAATTCTATGAAAGTCGTTGATTTTATTATAAGTTTGTTTAACAGAAACAGACTTACGTTAAAAATTTTGTTACTTTATTTATAAAACAGTTCAGAAATAGTTTGTTGTTACAAATAACTAATCTAGATCGCTGAACATAGAATAGTTAATGTTAATGTTGTTTTCGAAAGTTGGTTCAAAGTTCTAGGAATGTTTTTGTTTTTGCCTCAAATTCACAGTAAGAATGAAGCAAGTTATTAAGAAACGAAAACTACTATTATGATTTATGAACTTCATTCTTAAAAAGGTCGAATAAAAGTTATTCAAGCCGACATGTCGGAGAGAAGCGCCAGGCACCGAACATGCCTGTCGAATGCATTCTGAAAAACAGGCATAATAAATAAATAAATAAAATAAATTTAAATTAACGAATATTAGCATCGAACTACTGTATTGTACAACCTTAAATACTTTGATTTGGATCCATTTTGTTTGAAATGTTTCTTTACCAGGAATTCAGTGTACAATGGAGTACTTGAAACGTGTTGCACCGAGATATGGCTTCTATCCTCTAAATAATTATAGTAAAATAATACCGGTAATTGCTATACCTACTTCCAATATAGAAGCGATCTTGTCATTACATATTTCGTTACATAATAGTTTTTGTAAGTGTCCCCCTACTGACCGAAATGAAAGACATTTCACATTTACAAAAAAAAAAACGCTATCTTGAGCATATTGACAAAGAAATGTCACTTGCGCCACTGTACTCGTACGATCTAGAACCACGTTGTTTTCGAAAGTTAATTTTGGTTTTTCGAACTCACCGATGAAGCAAGTTTATTAGGAAACGAAAATGTACTATTTTACTATTATTAACTGTACCTATTTGTTCTTCAAAAATGAGAACAAACTTTTCGTTCTTGAGTTTTTTAATAAGTAGCATGCTTGGTTCCAACGACTTTAGATCTTGCTTTACTTCCTCTCAAACAATTTTGTAAACAAAATAGATTCTAAAACCGAAACATCCATCTCTCTATTTCATGGTTTCAAAAGCAAAGTCAATACCTCACCTTTTGTTGATGAAGCCTGCATTCTCTTTTCCCTTTTTCCGAACCATCTGACAGGCGGCAGGTGCATATTGCAGAGAATTCAATCGCCCGTTTGAAATGCACTAACTGAATTGAAAAATTGATTCGATTGTTAAAGATTGCTTTGGAAGTAGATTTTTAATATAATTTATCATTTTTTTGCTGAACAACTTAAAACCAAAAGAATAACAGCTATAGCTGCATTATAGTTCGCGTGTACTTCATACTTAAAAAAATTATTCGTTCGTAAAATTCAATCGTAATATTTTAGTGATTTTCAGCAAATTACTTGTATATTTTAGTTTGTAGTGGCAACTCTTTTGTTTACATACAAGTGTTGATGTTTATTTCGATTCTAAAGAAGACGTTTAAGAGTTTGTTTAAGAGGGCAATCGGAGTCCAGTGGCGCCCTCATCACATTAATAAAGATTTCTCAATAAAGGAAGCCTAAATTAAAAAAGTACTCAATTGACAAACTACAAAAGCCTTCAAGCTATTTTCATAGAATACTTTTATAGGTTTTTTAAAGGTCGAAACATACACATTTTGAAAAAAGAAAAAGAACGGCCGCTTTTATTTTTATTCGAAACTGTCTAAAAGTGGAATGTTTAGAACCTATATAAAAGTATTGTATAGGCTTTTGTAGTTTGTCAATTGAGCACTTTTTTAATTTAGGCTTTCTTTATTGAGAAATCTTTATTAATGTGATGAGGGCGCCACTGGACTCCGATAGCCCTTTTAAGCTTTTGAGAGATCCTACACATTAAATTTGAAGTCCGAAGCCTCAGCACTAATGCAAGAACTTAATTTTCCTGCAACTACACTTTTGCAAATATACCTATAAATGTAAGAGCAAACATTCCAACTTCTGACATTGTATAATGGTAAACCCACACACGTATCCAGTCACACAACCTTCTCTATCTAAACTATTATAAAACTGTAACAGAAGCGTGTCTGTACATTGAAGATATTTACAAAAAAAAAAAGATTACGATATGGTTTTTAGATGTCCCTGATTCCAAATCACCAATTTTTGGATCTTTGGTCTGTCTGTTTGTTTGTGTGTTTTGTTCGAGTATCACGCAAAAACTACTGAACCCATTTTGATGAAACTTTTTTCGTTTAATAGCTTATGATCTGACTTAAAATCTGGTATATAATTTATGCGGACGAAGTCGCGGGTTAACTCTAGTACTTACATAAAACAGTTCCGTTACTGACTGACTGAAAGACAACGCACAGCCTACACCTCTAAAGATAAAAACATGAAATTTGAAGAATTAGAATATGTATTCAACGGAGGATGTAGGGGTGCACTAAGAAAAGATTTTTCTATATTCTAATTTCACGCGGGCAAAGTCGAGGGCAAAAGCTAGTTTTTCATAAAATTCTTGACCCATTCTGAGGTCACTATTGATGATGGTATGCGTCAACGGGCAAAAATGAAAATTTATAAAACTATGAAATGAAATAAGCGAAAAAATTTAAATAAAAGAACAACTATCACTATGGAGCTAACATCGAAATTGCGAAAAAAAAATCCGCTCTTTCATACAAAACTGCAGTACCGTCTCGACTCAAATATACCTGCTGGTATCGATTTTCTTCTATAATGTATCTTATATGGGATATCGGGATACAATTGTTGGTTTTTTGCATTTACCTCATTAGCTCCACTTAAATTCTCACAACCAAGCAATCCAGGTTGTTTAACCCCTATTGCAGTGCATTAGAGTTGTGTTTCATCTATCCACTCGATTTCATTCTCCAGGTCACAGCCCGCAGGTGTGCAACGTTAAACGGATCGCACTGAGCTGATGCGATTCCAGACTCCATTGCGCTTTAAATTTAAACACAATTCTGCAGACCGAATGCTCTTTGAGAGTTTAATTTTGCTTCGTATTTGCAAATAGTTTGGCAGGTACCTAAAAATATCTTGGTTGGGCTCTCTTTAAGGTACAGCTTTCGTTAATGTCCGTATTAAACAAGATTTAAATATTTCACAAAAATAAAATTAAAACTGCTATTTTCTACTTTCGTGTATAGACTTTAATCTGTTTCGGGTTGGTCAGGAAATTTGCTACAACTACCAACTTTCTGTTTAAGAATTTCAATTTTCATGCGGTTATGAAAAGGTGCGGATGTAAAAATGAATTAAAAAGCAGCGTGCTGCATAACTATTAGCACGTCAAAGATTTTTTTTGCATAGACCAAAAAAATCTTTGTAGCACGTAATAATTATAAACTATAGTCGCGCTGCCGCGCCCCGGTAAATACATTAAAGAGCACGTCAAGCTTGACACTTTGGACTTTGTACCGTTCTTATTTAGTGCGCCATAAGCGTTACAATCGAACTGCAACTGTAAAGCTTGATGTGCTCTTGACTGTACCCGCGTTGTGTAAAATCACTTTCTTTCACACTAGGAGCCGATTGCACTAGTTTAAAACATTAATGTTCAATTTTAGCAATCAAATTGGGCGTGTATAAAATTTTCATCATGCGGTATCTATTGGGGGTATCTGTGATTGACTTTCACTCCTTTGAGTTTTCGGGTCTTCTTTACTGTTTTATGCTATGTTAGAATACTGTTTCAATATACCAACATGCGAACCAGCATGAAATACCAAGTCACATTACAAACATTGTAAGTCTAGTTAAGTGAATTAATATTACCAGAGAATATCTGAGATACCACGCTCCACCTGTTACAGCAAAATGGAGAAGTAATAGTGCCGATCCCTAACGTTCCGAGTCTCTTACGTAAATTGGATCTGTGAATAGATATCATTGATTGAATTAGCCGCTTCATCGACGCGCTACGTTTTGGATAGCGTTCCTTGTACACCAATACGAATCGAGCTCTATAATACACGAGTATTTTGTAAGAAGAAATATATTTCTTTTTGCTTTCTCGGAATTTGATTTCATTTTATTATATTATCCAAAAATGATCTCATTGCTTTCTGTAACTCATTCTTTATCCTCCTAATTCATTGTTTTGAAAATATTCGCAATAATTATGTGTTGATAATTATTTTACTAATCTATGCCCATTGCCCGTGACTCCATATGCCGCGCATACGTACCTACCAATGGCAAATTTTATAAACTTCAAATACATTTGCATATCTTTCTTTTGACTGAAAGTTACAACCCATAAACCTACTAATCACTGCCGTGCCCCCCGATTGACTAGTTATTGAATCAACGTTTTCCAAGTGGCAATTCTCCATCGTCAATGGGTAGCGGTTCTGGCGACAGATTGGCGCAATGGTGTCATGGAGCACCTGGTTTTGTACCCTTGTGTACCCTTCAACGGCCAAGTCACACAACATTAACTATAATAATAAAGAAATCGCAGTAAGGAACCTTAGACTTGGCACGACTTTGTCTAGATTTCATTACTTTTTAGAGATAAACAAGCAGCTCCATCGAGACTTGGCTAGTTTTTTACAGAATGTTTTAGGTGGGATAAGTAACTTTACCCGTAGTCGTCGCCTAAGAAATTGGTTATCCATGTATAACCCATAAGTAGTAAATAATCCATAATTGCTAAATCCTAAATCCAGCTATGACTTTTTCGTCAGTAAAAGCTAAATATTATTCATATCCATCCTCGTCCATACCGGTAAAACCATAAAAACCCATTACGCCAACCCCCGCCGGCAAAACATACAATTTTCACATTCTTCAAATAGTCAGAGGATGCAACGCCATTTATCTAAAAACCCCTGACCCCATACTCTTTCGCTACATCCTGCCATCCATCGTCGCATGCATCCTTGGCGTTAACAAATGCCACAGCTTTGTTTAAGAATACTAATACTGGTGGTTATTATAGTGGACAGTTTTTAGGGTTCCGAAGTCAACAAGGAACCCTTATAGTTTCGCCATGTCCGTCCGTCTGTCCGTCTGTCCGTCTGTCCGAGGCTTAGCTCAGAGACGCTTATTACTGGAAAGCTATAATGGTATACATATTAATCAAGCCGACAAAGTGGTAAAATAAAATCTTAAAAAATATATTTTTTTAGGGTGCCGACGCGAAGTGGGGATGACATTTTTTTTTTCTCGTCTATCCCATGTTGTGGGGTATCGTTGGATAGGTCTTTAAAAAATATTATGGGTTTGGGAAAACCATTTTTCGATTTAGGGATTCCTTAGTGAAATATTAAGCTTTAAAGCGAAAATTTTGGTTAGAGTCAAGTGTCCCCCCCTCTCCCAGCTAAACGGTTGTAGTCGGAGATGTAAAAAAATTCACGGCGATAGCATATAAGGTATAACGAATTTAAAAGGAAAATTATCACCGCTAAGTAGGCTTTACAAGTTTACGAGTAATAGTCGATCAACTTATAAAATGTACTTTTTAGACTTTATTAGCCGTTAAACCGTAGTATAAAATAAAAAGCCTCCTTCCAAGTTCATATTATATTGTGACGGGCAACTACGGAACCCTATCCTGAGCGTGGTCCGACAAGCACTTGGCCAGTTATTTGAAATTGTTATTTACATTTGCAAAAAGATGTAGGCATTGAGATAGAAATGAATGAATCTAGCCACATGGTTGGAACCATCATAGAGTCGAGCGATTTTGAAAGTGGAAACTTCTTTAGCGGCATTGTGCACTTTTTTGGTATGGGTTATAAATGTTAAACTCGCGGCAGGACCGTGACGTCACGTGACCTGACCTGGTCGTTGACGTCACGTGACGTAAGACTTAAAATCTTGTTTGTCTGATAATTTAGTTGCGATTAAGATTTGCGCCATCTGTTCGGTGGAAGATGAACTAGGTACATGATGTTCGAGCAACGTTCTGTGGTTGTTCACGAAATTAGTACGCAATCATTTTTAGGGTTCCGTAGCCAAAGGGTGAAAACGGGACCCTATTACTAAGCCTACGTTGTCCGTCCGTCCGTCAGTCCGTCTGTCCGTCTGTCCGTCCGTCCGTCTGTCCTACCTATTTAGGTCTGTAACTTTTGAACCGTAATAGCTAGATAGTTGAAACTTTCTCAGATTATGCGTTATTACGGCGTTAAAAGTTAAAAATTAAGGGGGGTTCTCAACAAGAAACTAGTTTTTATCAACGTTTTTTCTTCACGCTCTATGGTAAAAACGGTAATACATACAAGCGTCAAACTTAGTGTGATTATAGGAAAAACTCCACAGAATAACAACAAATACTAAAAACCGGCCAAGTGTGAGTCGGTCTCGCGCTAAAGGTCCCGGACAAATAAAGTTTTTTTTCTAAGTTAATAATGCTGTCTTCTCTGGTGGTGTGGTACGGAACCCTCGGTGCGCGAGTAGCCCGACTCGCACTTGACCGGTTTTATTTTCATATTTATATAGTTTCATAATACCTACTATAACTAAGTAAGAGCAAAGACTTGTCGCTTTTGTATAATAGAAGAATTTGGAAAGAATATTACCTATGTAGTTGTTAACTATGTATTTACTAAAAGTACCTAAATCATTTTGTTGCTAACGTAGGTAATTCTAGTAGATGAGACTACAAATTATGGTTTTCTAAACTGGGATTACAATACAACCACGTTTTATTGTATTTTTTTCTCCATCCTTCTTTTTCTCACTGGCCATCAGTAGCTCATCATCATTGGTCACTGATGTTGGCCCCAATATCTAATGAGGAGTAATCTGCTAGTTACTGACAAATCAAACAAATGCACACCGCAAACCTTTGAACCAACCTTTGGCAACCTTTTGTTGACTGCAAATCTGCGATATTCGCAAGTAAACATGTTTGCTAAACTACTGAACATACCTAAAATAAAGATTTTAAACTAACTCCTCTTGACTAGTACTTAAATAACTTCAGAACGCGCAGTTCTCATTATGTAGGGTGTATCCTTTTATTTATCTTGGACGGATTTTTATCAAAAAATACTAAATATTATTGTTTTTCACTCCTTCTCTGCTAACCTCGTCACCTCATAACATGAGCCCCTCTAGTATGATTTATCTACTAGCGTGCGCTGCGCCTTTGCTGCATAGAAAATTACCTCTTCCCGCTCTTTTCAGAGAGCGAAAGTCGTGCTTGTCGCGACAAGTAGTATAGAAAAAAGCTGAGTCGCGTCCAGGTAAAGAAATCGTACTAGAAGGGTGGTGAGACTGACGAACGCAATCCTAATTTAAATTTAAAACAAAATTGTTAAATTCTCTAATTATTTAGCTAGAGAATTAAAGTATTTACCAATTATTTTTAATGTTGTCTGGGTTTAGTGAAATAAAACAGAATAAGTATGAGTTTCTTCAACCGTTGGTTGGAGAAACTTATAATTCACAGAAAATGGTTTTCTCATTTTGTTTGAAGTTTGTGAGAATGATAAAATAATTTTAAATCATCGATCATCTATAGGCGAACACTTTAAGGGGATTTTTTTAATCTGTTCCTTAGGCATTTACTTAGTAACTCAGATATTCTATGCACACCGAAAAAAATAGAGCAACAAATCCTCACCGCCAGGATTTCTATTTTACCTTTAATACTGATCCGTAAAAACTCTCACTATTCCGTAACAAATCCCTTCAACCTTGTCACCCTATCCGTCTAGTGGAACATTGGTGAATTTTCCGGCACGTGAGCCGGCGATTTAATGTAATTTATCTGCACTCATGGCGCTCTCATTTGAAACGATTTTCACCCGTGTATTCCGTGCTTTTAGACTTGTGTAAGTGCTGCTTTAAATGTACAGTAATAAATAGACGTAAATTAATGGTGAGATTTTGTATAAAAAGATATAAAGTTGATTTTGAGTAATTAATAGCTTTGTTTTCTTCATGAATTAGTTCATCATGAACATGAATCATGATGTTTTCTAAATAAATTTTGTCCATGACACACAATTGACATAATTATTATTCTAAAATTCTAAATAATAGAAACATAGTTAGAAAAATTGCTTTGTTTTTTTTAAAGTTCGATTAATAGCTTTATGCAACAACGTTAGAATAAAATCGTATTTTTTATACAAAGTTATGAAAATATATTTTTTTTAATTTACAGTATTTTATTCTTATTTTATTCGCATATTTGTACATATTTTTGTAGTAAAGTTAACGGTTAAGTTATCCTTTGTACAGAAAAGATGTTCATATTATTTAATCAGCCCTGATGTCGTTGAGCCCAGCATAATGCTGAGTCGTAACCCTGTTTGCTGCTACGGCACACAATGTAGTGTGACAAAAAATCATCATCACAAATCTTAATTTTGTAATTTTTACATTGAGCATTTTAATTTAGTTTTTCCATATAATTATATCAGTGTGTTTTGTTGTGTACGCAAATAAAAATATTTTCATTCTTTTTACATAAGTTCTAGAAAATGTGCCTCAATGCATGTCAAGTATACTTTTGTAAATTATTGTTCAGCATTGGTATTCAAAGTACATACAAACACAACAAAACCCAGTCAACAACCCCCACGCACAAAATTATTCACTCCTACACCACTTCATTCGTTACCCTTGACGTACAAATTGTATTCGCAACGTAGATAAACCAAAAAAAAGAGTACGCATTCGCTTGCTGCTACGCTTAGACTACCAAACTGAGTCCAGTAAACATATTTTATAGACTTCAAAATTCATTTACTTTATAATTGTGAAATTATGCGAGAATTATGAGGATGAGTATATAGTAATCTTTTTTTTTCTGCACGTTTACCAAAGCCCATCAAACTGTATGTCTCTTGCAAAAAGTCTTTTCATTTTTCCACTCAAGAAAAGATAACCTACACCACTATGTCCACTGTCTATTAATAATGAGAGTCGGACTTACTACTGCATACTGTTACGCCGAAACGGGATATAGAGTTTTGGCAGTAGCAGAAAAATGGGAGAGCTGAGTCAGGTAACCAGTCGAGTCTGGTCCCAGAGTCCGGAAGGAACAGCTGTGGGCCGATGCACCCTGGACGTTTATCAGTCACTTCTCTTTGTGGAATCTCACAGGCTTACGGCGAATAACCTGACACAGGGGGTGGGCGTTACTCTACTTGTCCCTCTGATGGACAAGGAGAAACAAACTTCATCGATTAATTAAAAAGTAGAAATGTGCATATTCTTTGATGCTTTATGTTCGCGTACGCTTATGTTGATGGGTTTCCCACCACGCTCCGCAAATGGTGTGCCGCCGCGCTGTAGAGGGTTCGCGCCAGCACCAATAGCATCCTGAACATGGTCTCCAGTAGATACTGTGACAGTAGCTTTATTAACTGGCTCAGTCCATACTTAAGTGTTTGTACTAACATAGTTATTTAAGTGTGATACTGTCAACATTATGGATGTAATTAATGTCTGAAATAAAGAATTATTTATTTTTTTATTTAAATCGTGTCTGAATAACCTCCCTCACCAAGGAAATTAATTGATGTGCTCGTAGTCCTACTTCTTCTTCTTTTCGTGCCAATAGTTCTTCAATGGTGTTTCAACTTAAACGTATGATGCAAAAATGCAGCATATTCCTTTTTTTGGTTCCATATAAGATTCGTAAGCTAAAATTATTGCGTTACGGCCGTTCCGAATACCAAATTATAATTGTGTGCTTACCATATCTTGCGGGGCTGTTTCCAAGAATTTGTTAGGGACTTACTGTTGATGGCGTGTGATGAATAATGGTAAAATATGAAGCAATCTTGATTGTAATGAGAAAAGCTTTTGATTAGCCTATTTCTAAGGTTGTTTTGAGGAAAACCATCTCCAAACAAATTTCAGATATCTTTTATTCCTTTTTTATGTCAATTAAATAACTTTTCTGTGAACGTAGAATTAGATACCCATTGTATTTCCCTGAAATGTTTTACGAAAGATAAACACGTTCTAAAAATAGTTTGTTTTGTTTAGCAGAACAATGAAGGATTGAAGCGGTGCTAATTTCACTGCTATAGCTCTATTATTATGAAAGCTCTACAGAACTTTTGGAAGAGCTGTGTAATTCTACAGTACCTAACCAAGTGCTCTGGTCTTGTCCGTCCTAGTCTTTCGATACGCAAAACATTTCGTGCATATATGCGGTGTAATAGAGATGATGACTGATCCTGGAAATCCATATATTGTGACAGATTACAGAAATAGTAATAGCAAAATGTTCAAACGAAATTACAATTGAATAGAAAACAAAAGAGTTATAAGCTATTGAAAAATATTTTTTATCATCTTCTATCCCTTTCATGCAAAACAGGTGTTTGTATGACATTTGTATGACAATACTCAATTATGCGTCTAATTTTGAATACTTATAATTTCAGTAATTTTTAAAGATATTCAAAAATGTATTTCACTTTAGTGTTTAAGATGTCTCAAACAGTTATCAAAAAAGTAATTTTTTTTTTTCATCGTCCCAATTTTATTTAGTGCTCCACACTTGCAGCTCATATTCATGCTAATTAAAAATTCGTTAAAAAAATGAAATGGGAAGGAGGATGGACGCAGGATAAGGATGCAGGACGCAAAGTTAACTGGATTGGCTACAATCTTCGCTGGGCTACCTAGACAAGTAATCCTTGATAAAAAAAATCATCAAAAAACATTGATCTTCGCATATAAAATGTTAGCTAAAACTATACAGAGAATAAAATAAATACAAACTGGGGTGTGAAGCAACCATCAATCTGAACAACTTTTATTATGGGACCAATTTTGAAATCGCAACAAATAATAATCTGTTCCATACAAAACTTCAAATATGGCGATTTGACCCAAATGTGTGACACATACAATACAAACATATATAATACTCACGCCACGCCAGGGGTAGGCAGAGACTTCGGCTCGCCACACACGACGATTCTGACCTACTTCTCTCGCCTCCTCCACACATCATTCATACATCTCTTCATGTACTTCCGTCGGTTGAGGGTGCTACGCACTTGTTCTTTTCGGAGAAGACCATTTATTTGGTCGTGGTAAGTTCTCCTCGGACATCCTCTCTTGACTTTACCACTCACATTGGATTGTTAAGTCTCCATAGTGGGTCTATTTGACCTTAGGTACTACGTGACAGAACACTCTGTATATGTGAAACAGACGTTTCTTTTTCGCTATTTGTATGTTGGGCCCCTTGTGAAAATTGTTCAGTTTTATGGTCTAAACTTAGACAATTTAATAGGGACGAGTTACGCGTGTCATTCTACTAAGAAACATTTCTGCCACTTTTTGCGGGGGGCGAGGTAATATGAAATCCGCAACATTGGATTTTATTCCCCATAAGATTAGATTCTAATTTTGAATGTAAAAAATCATGAAAAGTAGTCTCGTGTGAACCCCAAACGTTGTAAGTTCAAAATTATTGTTTCGCTATTATAGGCTGTCTCGTTTAGTGATAAGGTATAACATTGGGTGTAAATGCGCAAGATTAATTGATCTAATACCGTGGCAGAGGGGAAATGCTACCGCAGTAACTGCTATATGCTACTGACGAGTCCCTATTAAATTGTTTAAGGGTCTGAAGCACCTTCTTAAGTATGTAACTCATCTAAGTTTACACCTGTATACTAAAACATTTGAAATGAAAATACAATAATGGTTTGAACAAAACGACTAAAGTTCCAACATCATTTTGCTACAACATTGTATATGTACGTAGAACTAAACGAGGTTAAATTGTGTGCTACAGTATGGGGGGTAGACAAATTTATCAGCACTCAGAATAGATAGGGTGGAAATAGTTTCAAATGAGATCGTCATCAGTGCAAATTAAATTGCATTAACGGTTTGAATTTGGAACTTGGAAATGTAGGTTTGGTTGCAAATTCAATACTCACACAATAAAAAGATGTATTGAAACAGAATAATATCATGACTGACGCTATTAACGTTATACAGGGTGTAACAAAACACCCTAGTAATACTTAAGGGGGTGCTTCAGACCATCAATCTGAACAACTTTCACTATGGAGCCAACATCGAGAAAAAATCATTATTGTTTTCCTTTTTTTTTTTATTCTGTTTTTTATTTTATTTTAATTGGAGCTTTTTGTGCGTATGTTTTGTCTTTTAAAATTTGTAATTGTAATTTTAAACACATTTCAACTTTTCTACTAGTCATAGTCTAGTCTAAACTTATAAAATACTAGAGTTAACCCGCGACTTCGTCCGCACAAATTATATACCAGATTTTAAGTCAGATCATAAGCTATCAAATAAAAAAAAGTTTCATCAAAATTGGTTCAGTAGTTTTTCCGTGATGCTCGTTCAAACAAACAAACACACAAACAGACAGACAAAAAATCCAAAAATTTGTGATTTGGAATCAGGGACACCTAAAAACCACATCGTAACTTTTTTTTGTTAATATCTTCAATGTACAGACACACTTCTGTTACAGTTTTATAATAGTTTAGATGTCATTCATTTTACTATCTAAACTATTATAAAACTGTAACAGAAATGTGTCTGTACATTGAAGATATTTACAAAAAAAAAATTACGACATGGTTTTTACCTGTCCCTGATTCCAAATCACCAATTTTTGGATTTTTTGTCTGTCTGTTTGTTTGTTTGTTTGTTTGTATGTTTGTTTGTTTGTTTTTTTGTTTGGGTGTTTGTTTGTTCGAGTATCACGCAAAAACTACTGAACCGATTTTGATGAAACTTTTTTTGTTTGATAGCTTATCATCTGACTTAAAATCTGGTATATAATTTATGCGGACGAAGTCGCGGGTAAAAGCTCGTAAGTTATAAAATTGATTGTAACTTATTTGAGTACCATAAAAAGATAATAAAAATACCATCTATTTTAATAGGATTAAAATTAAAATCCTACTAGAAAACCTATTAAAAGGAAATTGCATATGCAAATATTTCGAAACTACTTTCATTTCGTCCTATACAACCTCATGAAGTTGAAATTCAATCGCACGCAACCAGGAACCATCACCAATCAATCTCTGTTTCAAACATAAATACTCCTAGATTCCACGTCATGTTCAAAGAAAATCAGTGCAGTACTCGATTCAGTGATCCAAACGATCTGAACCTTTGATGTTATTGAAATACTGGTAGACAGCTGTGCTTTTATCGTGGCTTTGATATGAACTTGAAACCAGTAGCTCAAACAAGTGTGTACAAGCATCTGAAGATTCTGAAGGACCCGATTTATGTTATTCCTATCACTACGTCAGTTCAGAACACCTACACAATTCGTATTATAATCAGAATATCCCGGAAAGGTCATTGCAAAATAATTGCGAAACGGAAATGGAACATTGACCTTTTTCAGTGCAATATAAAATGCAAATTGTCTTTTACCTACGTTATTTACTCGTAAAAATGTACCTACCTACTGTTTTGCTGCTCATTTGTCGCAAATTTGTTAACGTGTGGAAATGGGTAGCTTGCTTCCACTCGCTAGATTCTCATGACATTCATTCTGACTTCGTCACAGACAATGAAGCAGCTGCCCTGTAAATAATTAGGTACAAAATTTATATTCATTATTATAATGATAACGACGATGTTGACGAATTCGACTACAGCGTCAGCAAATAAAACAACAGTCAGTCAGGTACGCAGGATGTTAATATGAATATTAAATAGAATAGAATAGAATAGAATATAATATAATTTATTTGCTTTAAAACAGGTAAATATTACAAAAGATGGTATACAATATAAAATAAGTTTCTTCTGTTCAGCTGTAGAAACAGCATGCAAATATTTTGTTAACAACTTAAACTATACTATATTGACACTTTATATTTTACATTACTTATTTACTTACACTTAAAATTTAAAAACACACACACACACACAAAACACGAACACTGTAAAAACTGTTAATTATTAACCAGTGATACAATTTTTTGAACATTAATTTGGTGTGTAGTTGTGCAGTAAAGTGCAGTACAGTGTGCATATTATTTGAGTTTGGCTCTTTTCAGAGGCTCGCGTATTGTTTTTTAAGGCGGCTACTCCCAGTTTTACGGTAAAATTGGGTAGCTTTGTAACCATTTTATTCATTAACTATGGCACTTTTTAAGCGGAAAAACGAACTGAACAATCTACACGATATGAGAAGTGATGTGGTTTTTCTCGAAATCTATTTTAATTAATAAAACTGAAGAAAAGGGAATTCAAAGTAACCCCTTTTTTGTCCAGTTGTAACCATTTTACTCTTACATTTTTGATCGGAAGTAAATGAAAATTTACAATATTCTTCAAAATACAATATAGAATGATGTGGTTTTCTTACTTTTTCGAAATTGATAAAAAATTATATCAAATTTCAAAAATTACTGCTAAATTCCTGTCGTATTCATACCGGCACCCCCGCTCTCGTCCATATAGTCAGAGCGGGGCGAGGCCTCTTGCTAAACAGACCTGTACTTCGTCGAGACAAAATTATATTTCGGAATTTTAATTATTTTGTTTGAAATATAGAAAAAGAATATACAGAGCGGTCCGAGGGACTTTCGTTTGCAAAATATGAGGGTTTCACTTCTGTTATCTTTTGCTTCGTAAATATAAGAATCTTTGTAGGTACCCATTTTTAATTAATTGTTTTACAACACTTTTTATTAAAAAACATAATAGAATAATCTATAGGTATACGCATATGCTCACGACTATATTCCCCGAGGGGGTAGTCACAGATATTCTGAAACTTCAGAACATCCACGTTTCACTAGTAGTACCGAAACTCTGTCCAGTGTGACGGGGAGTGAGCCCGTCGCCACTTGTAATGGACAGTAGGATACATGCCTCGAAATTGAAGCATGCAGGTTTCCTCACGATGTTTTCCTTCACCGAAAATCCAGTGGTGTTACAAATCGTACATAAATTCCGAAAAACTCATTGGTACGAGTTGGCCTGGACGGGGATCGAACCATCGCCTCCTGCACGACAGGCAAGGTTACTCGCCACTGGACCACCAATCTATAGGACCTATAATATATTATATCCGGATATATTATAAAGAGTGTAACAAAACACGCAAGTAATACTTAAGGGGGTGCTTCAGACCATCAAACTGAACAACTTTCACTATGGGGCCAACATCGAGAAAAAATAAAAAAATCTGCTGTCCCATACAAAACTGCAGTACCGACTCGACTAAAATGTATGGGATAGCAGATTTTTTTTATTTTTTCTCGATGTTGCCCCATGGTGAAAGTTGTTCAGTTTGATGGTCTGAAGCACCCCCTTAAGTATTACTAGGGTGTTTTGTTACACCTTGTAGTACCTATAGTATAGGTACTATAATATATCCGGGTCACAACATTTATAGTCTAGTAAAAATACGGTTTTAAGATTGCATTAAAGACACTGTAGTAGGTACTTTTATTTTATTATAGACTTTTGTCGAGATTTCGTGGTAAATAAAGGGACTCTGAGAAATACCTTAAAATTGATAATAAATGTCGAAAGGACATTCACATTTCTGAAGATGTTTCTTCCTGCAGACCCGAAACGACCGTTAATTTAAGCTAGATTTTGTACAAATAAACAGTAAATAATTTAGTTTTGAGGTAATAATTTTTTTTTACAAAATATTATATACCTAAGTATCTACTCAAAATAACGTAATAAATTGGGGATCATTATGAATATGTTTTTTTCAAGTTCTATTATATTATTATTCTAAATTGTAACCCAAAGTGCAATGAATGCAACCTATTCCATACAACAAAGATCACCAATTCATAGATTTATCCGCTTTTTTATTCAAAAATTACTAAAGGATGACTGTGATAATTGATGCTTCATTTGCCATGACAATTATAATAGGAATTTATGAAATAAAATTAGAAGGTAGGTCTTATATATTTTTTTTACAGCAGCATAATTTTTCAACGTGGGAACATTGAATTATTTTATTATGTACTACGTTACGTACTAGAAGTAAAACGACAAAGAAACGTCGCGTCGTACGCCGCATACGGGTAGTAGGCCAGTCAATTTACTACATTTCGTATGGAGGAGTGGGAAGTAATTATGGATTTGACTTTTAAACCGTAATCGACAACATTTAGTGACGACAAGATGAATGAAAAAAAATTTAAGATAATTAAATCTCGCTGTGCAATTATACAGGGTGTAAGAAAACACCCTAGTAATACTTAAGGAGGAGCTTTTAGACCATCGAACTATACAACTTTCACTATGGAGCCAAAGTCGAGAAAAAATAATCTGCCGTCCCTTACATTTGAGTCGAGTAAGTACTACAGTTTTGTATGAGACATGATATTTTAACTGAAGCCGTGGTGGTCCAGTGGCGAGTAACCTTGCCTGCCATGCAGGAGGCGATGGTTCGATCCCCGTCCAGGTCGACTAGTACCAATGAGTTTTTCGGAATTTATGTACGATTTCTAATATACTGGCTTTTCAGTGAAGGAAACCATCGTGAGGAAACCTGCATGCTTCCATTTTGAGGCATGTATTATACCTACTGTCCATTAAAAGTGGCGACGGGCTCACTTCCCGTCACACTGGACAGAGTTTCGGTACTACTAGTGAAACGTGGTTGTCCTGTAGTTTCAGAATATCTCTGACTACCCCCTCGGGGAATAAAGTCGTGAGCATATGCATGCATGATATTTTATCTCGAGACAGAAGCATTATAAGTATCGATTTATTTTTTATGCGAGTTTTTTTCTACCTATCCGACGACACCTCACTCGACTTAAAAAAAAACTTTTTTGCCATCCCCTCTTTCGTTGCATGGGAGGGGCCAACAAAAATTTTCTGTTTTTGGGTAACTTACTGTTTGGATGCGCCGCTATTGCGAGCGCTAGTACAAAATTTGTTTTTTTTAATGGACTGTAATTATAGATTTATTGAATTTAATATTGACACGACGTTTCGATGGAAGATAAAACTGCTAGGAGTGAGGTTGGACAGGCAAATGCAGTTTTAACAAGGAAGGGCCGCACAAACCTTTGAAGATTTCTCCATGTGATGGTGACCGGCGTCTTTCCGGTCCATTTGAATCGGCGAAGCACTTCACTTATATCAACGTCCAATCTTTGTTCTGTTAAACACTACACAGGGTTTAAGTTTAAGTACAAGAAAGTCCAACTTGGCTAATATATAAATATTAAAGAATTCTCCGAGCCAGGGTTACTTCATGTCGATACAAAAATGGCGAACTAACTGACTAGTAGTCTATTTTCCCGCAAGAGGGCGCTCGGCTTCACGCACATATAGTTTTGTCTTGCTCACGTGAACGAAATTTGTTTGTGCGGGAAGGAGGAAGGGAATATGATTGTGTGTCAAACGTCAATTTTTCTTTTAATTTCAATCAAGAAAACAAACTTCAATGAACGTCTTAACTCATAGCGGTAAATTCAAAGTGGCGCAACCACTGTTATCTATCTTCATTCCAAATTTCGATTAAATAGGTGCAAGTGAGTCATTGAGGCGGGGCATAAAGACAGACAGATAGAATGCACGAAAGTATAAGGGTTCCTTGTTTGACTACGGAACCCTAAAAACATGTCGTAGTGGGTTTTACGTTGAAAAATAATATTTATATTGCTCAATGTTTTCGATGTAACTGGTCAAAAATATTTACTCCCTGTTTGAAGCCTATATGTAACTTAGTTTTTAAAAATGTGCAAAACAGTGTTTTCCAAAAGCATTTTTAGATCACAAAAAAATATAATTTGGCGCTGTTGCCGAGGTACTTTTATTTTTTATTATACCGCGATACTCTGCTGCAAATTTGAAGGTGCTCTTAGTTCTTTCTGATCCAAAAATTACCCGCTGGTTGACAGTTACTACAGGAGGACTGGGTTAGTTGGTATGAAAATTTGGAATTTGTGAAATAAAATCAATATTTTTTTAGCAACTTTTTTTAAAGATTTTGCATACTAGTACGTAGTACTTCCTATCTCTTTGACACTAGTACCTACTGTAGCCCGGGGACTTTTAAATTACCAAAAGATTATACCGATTGCCGTTTTGTTATTGTTGTAAGGAACGACAAAAACCCAAGTCTAAAAGATCACAAGCACAACCGAACGAAAAAAAAATAAGTTCTAGCTAACTTCGTATAGTACTTGTAGCCCCGAGACTTTTTAACAAAAAGGTTACCGATTTGAAATTATTGTTAAGTGGCAATGGCACATATATTTGGCCTTTGCCACTTTTATTAAATTATTGCGAAGAACAGTTACCCAACTGTAATCAGTCTCAAAGTTACAAGATAATTTCCAAACCCTGTCAAAAGTGCCCATACCTCCCAATGGTCGGGTGGCTTGGGCACCTGTGAGGGAGGTTTGGGAATTGTTTGAAATGCGCCACATTTTGCATAATTACTTCAATATTATGTAATATAACTATCAAAACTTGAATAAGAAATAACTTTCTTACAATAGACTTTAAAAAAATACGAAAATATAAAGATTACTCCAAAGTCAAAATCTTACTTCAAAAAACTTGTCTAAGATTTGGTATGGACTCAGAAGGGCTTATTAAATGAATATTTTGAGCTGCCACGTTAAGTCTATGTAGTTGGGTTCGTTTTAACTACAACCCATAGAATGCTTTTTATGTTTTCGATATCTGGGTATATAAATGTATTTGTGTACCCTACTTATACGCATAAATTTGATAGTTGCCATGGAGTGAATAACGTCTTCAGTTCGCCCAATATAGCGATAGATAGTTTAACATAAATCCACAAAAGTATTATACCAAAAGACACTAACGGTGGGAGCATTGGGCATGCCCAAACCACCCTTCAAAATCAGTGCCCAATGCTCCCTTTATACTAATTTTTCAATTAAACTTGAATATATATTTTTGATCAAATTTTTAAACTCTAGTTACTGGTTAATACATCTTTGATAAACATATAATTAGACGTATACAAAGAAACATACACTTTCTCGCAGATTGCTTTGCTATTTTATTCAAAATCACGACAAAATACTTAATTTGGCACTCAAAAAACCATTAATCGCATATAACTTTGACAACTGAACGAAATCACTGATCATATTTGGTTGAGCAGTGGGGCCATTAATTAACTAAACTAAATTGCCATAGAAAACAAAATTAAAAATCGACTATAAATCTCGAGTTATGAGGTGGTGCCCAAACCTCCCGACTGCCCAATGGTCCCCTACCTCCCAAACTAAATCTTCCTTAAATTAACGGTCTCTTTTCGGGTCTGCACGAAGAAACATTTTCAGAAATGTGCATGTCCTTTGGACATTTATATAAATATTAAGGTATTTCTCGGAGTCCCTTTATTTACCACGAAATTTTGACAAAAGTCTATAATAAAATAAAAATACCTACTACAGTGTCTTTAATGCAATCTTAAAACTGTATTTTTACTAGACTATAAATGTTGTGACCCGGGTTTTTTATGCTTTTATAAATAAGTTAATTTCAAAATTAATGTTTAGTGTGGTGCAATACTTAAAATGATTAAAGTATAATGCATGCATGCATATGCTCACGACTATATTCCCTGAGGGAGTAGTCAGAGGTATAAAACTAAAGGTTAGTGTTTTAGTAGGATTTAATAATAAACACAACGTTCAAGTTTAAAACTCAGAAAGAATAATTATTGATGTACACACGGCGACACATCAAGCTACCCAAAACCAAAATAAGCTGGCCGCGCGTAGGCATAGTAATGTATAACGTCGCGCAGCCAGCTTATTCTGGTTTTGGGTAGCTTGATGTGTCGCCGTGCGTACATATAAGTTTATGGTAAATTTCTAGCCGAGCACTGCTAATGTTGGCCACTCGACGCCCACGGAGTAATAGATAAGTACTTTTTCTGTGACCACGGCGCGCGGCGTGTCTAACATGCCGGCGCATGTCCACGTCTATGGTGTATCTACGTATCGTGAGCGCGATGCGGGTGGTGCGGGGAGAGGTAATAAGCTCCGCCCATTCACGCAAGGTCATTGGCACCTGTATTAGCCTTAAGGGTTCCGTACCCAAAGGGTGAAAACGGGACCAAGCCTACGTTGTCCGTCCGTCCGGCCGTCCAACCTATTTAGGGCTGTAACTTTTGAACCGTAATACCCAAGAACATTGTATATAGTAAGTATCCTATGTAATACTAGCTATTATAGATACTTGAACTTTTCACAGAATTATGCGTCATTACGGCGGAGTTGTTACAAACTTCAAAAATGTTGTCATTATAGAGTAAACTCTACAGTATAATGAGATTATAAACTACTTGACATTTGCAGAATTGCCGCGCTAGACCAAAGCAACCGGCCATTAATTAAGAAAAAAAAAGAAAACAACAAATAATAAAAACTGGCCAGGTCAGGTATCCGGGATTTTTGGATATGTTATACAGGTAGAGGTCCTTAATAAAAATACAAGTTTTCGACCTTGGGGTCCTGCCGCGGGCTCTGGTGTGACCATAAAACAACGAAAATTTTGAGACTTTTTCAGCAAATGTCAATTGGTAAACAAATACTTAGATATCGAACAGATTTTTTTTTTTACAAAATAAAATAGCCTATGGTAATCAGGGATAGTGTAGCTTTCTATCAGTGAAAGAATTTTACGAATCGGTTTGGTACTTCCAGAGATTACCTACATACAAAAAACCCTCTTGAGCCCAGCTTTTCTGCACCCACAGGCATAGGGCAGTTAGGAATTAGCCCTAACTGCCCTTATTTTGAAGTGCTGTATCTCGGTAACTATACAGTATAAAAAGATTATTCAAAAACCAAACTGTAGCGCATTTAGTGCTCTTAATTCCTCTAAAACATAATTTGACTCTAAAACCTAAGCTTTAGATTTTAAATAATGAAAACTGAAAAATCTTCGAAATTTTCGTTCTTTTATGGACATGGCAGAGCCCGCGGCAGCACCTCAAGGTCGAAAACTTGGATTTTTAATAAGGACCTATACCCGTATAACATATAAAAAAATCGTGGATACCGGACCTTTTGCAAGGTAAAATGTTTACATTTACTAGGCTAAAGAGTGTAGTCGGTATCGTACAACTAAATGCCTCAGAGAAAAAAATATTTTTTTTGTAAAGAAATTCTGACAACATTTTTAGATTGTTTCTAAAAAAATTCATTGGCTTTAATTGGTTAGTATTGAATATATACCCAGACTTCATTTGTATGGAGCGCGCTCTGAATTATAAAAGGATTACGATAATAATTATGTCAGTCTTTTTTTGTTCGCATATATTCATCTTGTTACCAACTTCTGAACTTTCTATAATATACGTCAGTCAAAGCTTTCATGTGACTTTGTACTGAATTTGAGTTATTGTTAAAGTAATTTTAAGTTATAATTGGGGCTGCGCTTACCTTTCAAAGGATGTATTGTTGCGTGTTTAAGATTTAAGTAGGATTTATTTGTTATTTTATTATTCATTTATTTATTTTTATTTATTTATTTATTTCCAACAACTACAGCTACTAAAATTAACACATACAATTGAGTAAATAAATGGTACACAGCCAATAATGTTGTTGACAATTTAACAAATAATATATGCAAAAGATGCGACAATATAAAATAACAAAAGGATAATAGTATAAGAACTCGCTATGTCTAAGTTGCGTATTTATTTTAGGTTTTGATGAAAGTTGAATTTTCCTGATATTTATAACCAGTGTGTAACGACATAACCAATCTTTTTTCATTTTATATTAAAATAAAGGACATGCAAGAAGAAGTTTATGATGATGCGTATAATATTTTGTAACTACGAAAAACCGGCCACTAAACGATAAGACATTGATAGAAATGCAGTGCTTAGTCACAGCAAATACGCATTAAGAGTCCTTTTATTGTTCAGTGGCGCCTTCATCACCAGGGTGTTAGGGTAAACAGTTGCATTACTTTAAGGGGTGATTGTACCCATGATACTGAACAACTTTCCCTAAGAAACCTATAGGAAATTTGAAAAAAAAAAATTGGAGTTTCCATACTAAATGCATCTAATCAAATTAAATGCATCTAGTTGATCGAACGTTTGTATAAAAAGTAAAAAAATCCGATGTTCCTATAGGTTTCTTAGGGAAAGTTGTTCAGTATCATTGGCATAAATAATCACCCCTGAGGGTCAATTCACACGTACCACAACCACACCACGTCGCAGCGACAAAAAGTGGTCAAGCTGTGGTTACGTGTGAATAGTGTCGCAGCGGCTTTTTGCAGCTGCATTGTGATACCGACAAAATGTCGATGTGGTTGCGTTGTCGCTGTCGTTGCGATGTGGTAACCACGTGGTCATGTGCAGTTATACTCTGGCTTTCGTAGAGGAAACACGGCTTGACGGCATGTCGTGGCGATGTGGCCGCGGTGCCGCCGCCGCCGGTGGTGGTGTTTGTTGCCGTCGCGATGTGGTTGCGATGTGGTCGTATTACACAGGTGGTTAATAACAACGGCAAAATGTGGTACGTGTAAATTGTAATATTCATTTTCAATACAAAATATACGCCCGACCACATGGCGTCGTTGTGGTGTGGTTGTGGTACGTGTGAATTGACACTTAAAGTAATGCAACTGTTTTAACACCCTGTTCCTATAAGATTTCTGTCTCTCAATCGAGAAAACCTAAATTAAAAAGTACTACTTACTACAAAATCTATTTTTATGCAATACTTTTATAGGTTTAAACATACGAATGAATAAAAAATAAGTTAAAAAGCTTTTTAAGTAAAACGATTTAATTTTAATGAAAACTGCACATTTATTTCGATATTCTTAAAAGTGGAATATTTAGAACCAATAAAAGAATTTTATAAAAAAGAGCTGTTAGTCTTTTGTAGTATGTCGGAGCAGTACTTTTTTATTTTTGTGTTTTAATAATTTTTGAGAAATCTTTAGTATTGTGATACAGAACAGAAAAATGACTCTTAAATGATATTTAAAAAAAATACGTATAAGGAGTCCATGATAGTATTTGTGTAGACTTTTTATAGAAGAGATATACAGGGTGAACATATCATTAGCATCCTTTTATACTTATTATACTAAGAGTATACCCATCAAACTGAACAACTTTTACTATGGGAGCAGACCGATCGGAGCAGTAAAAAAATCTGCTGTTCCATACTAAACTGCAATGCATACTCGACTCAAATGTATGCAACAGCTGATTGTTTTTTTGCTCCAATCGTTTTTCTAAAGTTGTTCAGGTTGATGGAAAACTCTTAGTTTAAAAGATTGCTAATGATATCAATTTAACCCTGTAGATTGACGTAAACAATTTATTTAGATAGGTTAACATGGAGTCATTGTTTCGTTCGGCGACCGACCTTTGAAAAAAGGGGTTAGTGGGTGCCAATCGCGTTTTAATACAAGTGTGTCACTTTGGAAATGTCACAGGTACTGCCTAATGTCTTTAGTCTATTTAGGCGCCAGTTATATAAATAAATAAAATAATAAATATGTTGGCATATCGTGCTGGCCATTGTCATCAAAGGGGTGCTACATAACGCAAGCATCACCTGCGACTAGCTTCGTGGTGCTTCGACAGAGTCTCGGTGCAACGGGCGTAGGAGAAACAAGGAACATGCACTCAGGGTTGAGAGCAAGCCCGTACTAGACGCGCCTTGGAACTGTCTTACGTTTTGCTAGTGTCCCTATAACTTTGTAGTTTAATTTGCATTCTATTGTATAGTGATTAGTAAAGACAATTGAGACATTTTATGTGAAACTATAGTGTAATAAGGATAACTTTTGTGAAGAACAATTAAATAGACTAAGTGATTGTATTTATTGACTTTTAATTGACATTTTGATAGTCATAATTATAAAGAATGTCGGATCCTGATCATTTTCGGCCTCCTGGACCGACAAATAAATAACGGTCACGGGCACATACATTGTAATGATCCCAAGTAAATCTTAGGCTGTTTGTTATGGGAATCATACAACAACGGCACAAACATATAACATCCATGACCGAACCGGGATTCGAACCCAGGGCCCTGGTTTGGCAGTCCGGTGTGGTGGTAACCATTACCCCAGCGGGTCGTCACAGGGTGGTAGGGTAAACGGTTGCATTACTTTAGGAGGCGATTGTATCTATTATACTAACCAACTTTCCCTAAGAATTCTATAGGAAATTAGAAACAAATTGATGACTTTCCACACTAAAGGCATTAAGCTGATCGAACGTTTGTATGAAGAGAAAAGTAAAATTGTTTTTTTGGGAAGTTGCCCTATCCTTTGGGAAAATTGTTCAGTATCATGATAGTAAGGCTTCCTAAAACTACCCTAAAACCATGTAGATCTATGATAGCGACTTTAATTAAACAAATTAATGTTCCTATAGATGCGAATTTGAAAGAAATTGGTTGTATTACAAGTTTTTACGTTATTTAGTTTTGAAGACGGTTTTAATTTTAGTAAAAAATTTGTTAGTGTACTTTTAGCCTAAATTTCCGCCTTCGCATCTAACTTACGTCAACGTCATCTACAGAAAACTCCTCATTATGTGTAATTATATTAATTGTCTAATATTCTTTTAAACATAAATCTTTTATCTTCTAAGCCAAACACTTCCCCTAGCATACAAATGATTCATCACATAACTCCGCTCCAACGATCGCTGTTTGAGATAGCATGCACTACGTGTAAGCAAGGCCTACCGTTTTGTACACACAGTTACTCAATTTACTCGGCAAATAAATTCCTTTTACAGTTTTAAGCTTTCCTGTCACGTCTCGCTGTCAAAATTCTCATACGTTTTGATCGCGTTATTACGTGCGTCGTGCAAAACAAATGAGACGTCCGCACAGTGATGCTGCGTTGCTAGAAGTGACATTGTGACGTAACATGACCAACCAAAATGACGTCATCATTCATCATCATCATCATGTCACTCATCTGACAACCGGTGGGGTGTCAGAGTTCTAGAGTGGAGACCGCGAACTTGTAGGCGTAGTGTGGGACACCCTGCTGCCCGCTGGAGAGACGACCTAAAAAAGGTAGCGGCGAGCGGCTGGATGAGGAAGGCCGAGGACAGAGTTTTGTGGCGCGTCTTGGGAGAGGCCTATGTTTAGCAGTGGACGATGATAGGCTGATGATGATGATGATGATGATGATGATCATATCACTGGATAGATGTCTTCTGCTGGACATAGGGCTCCCCCAAGGATCACCAAAACGACCAGTCCTGCGCGACCATCCAACGGGTTCCCGCTTCCTGCACCAGGTCGTCGGTCTATCTTGCGCTTGCTTTCCGGTACCTACGCGGTCACCACTAGAGAACTCTTCGGCCCCATAGGCCACCGATTCTGCGAGCAATCTGCCCCGCCTATTGCCAGGTCATTATTGCGATACCCAAACTTCTAGGCTCTTGTTGGTAAATTATTCTTCAGTAATGTCCTTTCTACAATTAGTGCCTAGATATCTTGTTACGTGACTACGGGACACTTGATGTATCGTCGTGTGTGAACCACGAGTGAGCGGGCACCTCCGTGAATTGCAAGAACTGTACCAAGTTCGTCTCCAGCTATTCCATTAATTCTACATCGATGTAAGCAGGTGAGTGCGTAAGCTCCTCTCACGTAGAAATGACTGCCTTGAATTACAATTGGAGGGCCGTATCACGCCTCCAAATGTAATATTTTCATTCACAAACTAGTTCACTGACAGAGATATTCTTTGTGGAGTGGGTTTTTAATTTGGATGAGAGAAACTGGATATTGGATTACATGAACTGTCCTTTATATACGAGTATTTTTATGGGTTACGAGAGCTTAACAGCGACTTCGTCCGCACAAATTATATACTTACCAGATTTTAATTCAAATGAAAAAAAAACCGGCCAAGTACGAGTCGGGACTCGGGCAATTAGTGTTCCGTACTACCAGTTGTTTAACATGGGTCACTGAAAACCACTATAAATTGACACTTACTTATGTGGTCACATAGTAACTGAAGATCATTTTACACTGGACTTGCTGGTGTTAGTTTTTTGGGTTTAGAAAAAAAACTATCCAAGTTAGAGCCACCTTGATAATTTTACCGACATCTACACGTTATTTCTGATGTTCATGATTTTTTTCAGACCTTTTACGGCTACATTTTTTGAAATAGAGGTGGGGACAGCAATTTCTCGGATTGAATTGAAAATTTTGTTAAACAAAGTTATTATAAAAAATTTCAAAAGTATATTTTAAGACTCGTATTTTCATAAGCTTTCAATTGATACCCCACACCATAGGGAAGAAAAATTTTTTTTTAGTTACCCTTTCATACTGTTATTGTCCCCCAATATAAAAATTTAGCTTTTTTTTACTTCATTTATGACATTGGACCACCAATTGCTATATCTGTACCGAGTTTCAACTTCCTATGTCTTACGGTATCTGAGAAAAATGCCTGTGACAGACGGACGGACGGACAGACACTGAGCTGATTCCATAAGTGTTTCGTTTTTTCCATTTTTGGTACGGAACACTAAAAAAAAAACAGGTTTCATCAAAATCGGTTCAGTAGTTTTTGCGTTATGCTGTTTCAAACAAACAGACAGACACAAATAATAATTATAGTTTAAAAAACTAAAAAACACGCTTATTAATGCACTAAAAAGTACAAAATAATCTGATTTACTTAAAATATAAGTTACGATAATTATGCATCCTACCATTGTACACTTGCAAACGCAAACTTCTCACTTTTTAATGTTCAATGACCAAGTAAAAAGCGTAGGGCGCATTGGGGCAGCGTTGGTTGGTGGTAGGTAACGTTTCATAGAGAAATTTACTTCGATAAAGCGCCCCACGCTTATTTACTTGGTCATTGAACATTAAAAAGTGAGAAGTTTGCGTTTGCAAGTGTACAATGGTAGGATGCATAATTATCGTAACTTATATTTTAAGTAAATCAGATTATTTTGTACTTTTTAGTGCATTAATAAGCGTGTTTTTTAGTTTTTTAAACTATAATATTTTATTTTTTACTTTTTAGTCTTAAACCAACAGGAGAGATCAACGTCATCACGTCACCAAATGTAGCGCATTTTGCTAAAACTCAAGCGGTTTACTAGTAGCCTATGAAGTTTTCCACTATACACCTCCTGGCTCCATCATGAGTTCGAAGACACCATGTATAATGTATGGGACTCGTCCAAACAAATCAAACGACCCCAAACTCGAGTGGTTTACTAGTACCCATTGAAGAGTTCCACTATCCACCTTCTGGCTCCATCATGAGTTCGAAGACACCATGTATAATGTATGGGACTCGTCCAAACAAATCAAACGACTCCAAACTCGAGTGGTTTACTAGTATCCATTGAAGAGTTCCACTATCCACCTTCTGGCTCCATCATGAGTTCCAAGACACCATGTATAATGTATGGGACTCGTCCAAACAAATCAAACGACACCAAACTCGAGTTGTTCACTAACAGCCATTGAAGGGTTCCACTATCCATCTCATGACTCCATCATCAGATCAGCTCGATAGTACCAAATTATTGTATTGTCATGCGAACTACATACACCTGCAAAGTTTCAAATCTATACATTAATTAGAAGTAGGTTAAAATCGACTTCCTAGATTTTCTTACATACTTACTTAGTTAGTTAGTTACATACAGGTGAAGCTAATATAAGCGTGTTAAAAAAAGGTTGATTTAGAGCCAGGGATACCTAAAAATCATATCGTAATCTTTTTCTTGTACTATAATTCTTCAATGTACACATACATACACATACTTCTTTTACAGTTTTATAATAGTTAAGATAAAAAACTATGATAGCAAACACAATTTTTATGACAATGATTATGATTAGTTTAACTTAACGTAATTTTAAGTATATTCTGAAAAGATTAATCGTCTATTTACAACCCACTGGCTAACAGTTAAGTGCCGGATATATTTGAAATTACAACCAATAAACAGAAATCTAAACACTAATACCGTCCATAAATCAAAGCGCATCAAATTCACTCATTTAGAATGAATTTAATGAACTATTAATGTGAACTAAATAATGTTAATAAGTTATCTGACAATGTGTTTTCGATAGCCAAATCGATTTATGGATGTACTCTTGGGATTTACACTGCGATGATAATAATGTCATTTTAACAGCATTTTACATAAAAGCTGATTAACAGCTTTTAATATTATTATATTATCATCAACGGATGTCATAACATTGTACGTTTGAAAGATAGGCAAAGGAGATAACAGGGTCATTTAAGGTCAGTGAACTCTAACTATCCCTTGTAGACCGAGATCCGACCGTAAAATTATGCACCTATTTCATAGGCGAACGAAATGTGATTCTGGTGTATGTTTACACAGGGGTTAATTCAACGCCTCAAAGTTGCCTAGAAAAATCTTGCCGCAAGTACGAGTACGAGTACGAGTTTCCATTATGATTTTTGGTATTACTTTTTCCACCTGTCTGTTAGGGAAGTAAATGAGGTGCCATCGGAAGGAGACTGATCTAAAGTACTGGAAAAACTAGGGTAGCCACACTGAAAAAAATGCGAGCCTACTAAGACTCTTAATTAGCACCAAAATAATTGAAATGACGTTATGATTGTTTACTAAAAACAAAAGATGGTTAGTTGTTTACAAAAGTTGACAAGCTGAATTCGTTTAACAAAGTTCTCTTAGTCGGAGAAGTCATGATGTTGATAGGCTTATATGGAGTCATGATGTTGGTTGTAGTAAACAAATTTTTTATTCTAGTGCACCTCTCAATCTGCCGCAACCAGGTTCAAATAAGTCATTTTTGAACCTGGCAACCCTAGAGTTGCGGCCGACTGAGAGGTGGCAACCCTAGTTTTTACGCGCACGTATACCTCTTCTTTTGATTGCCATTGCTAGATGGGTCCATGGCCCACCCAAACCATGGCCATGAACAGTACTAAAACTGACATGGTTCATCAGTCGGTTTAGGAGATACAGCGCCGTTCAAAGATTGGACCTTTGAACGGCTGTATCTCCTAAACCGACTGGCAAGATCATGTCAGTTTTTGTACTGTTCACATAGTTACTGTACATACTGCAATAATATCATTATTATTATTTTGATTAATTTTTTTACTGACCTTTATACTTCTGTAACTCCTAAACTGACTGGAGTTATGCATGCAGACCTGGTCCATCCCCACCAGAGAGATGCTTTTCAACCCATAAACACTGAATCAACATTGCTGCTGATAGTTACAAAAAGTACACTTATCTCTTATACTATTATAGAAACCACCATTATTGGATTGTGATAGTCGCAAAACCAAGTTGGTCTAACTTACCGTACAATGGCTAGAAAACTTTAGAGTGGATTTGGTGTCCAACTCTAGATAAGTTTCTTTAGCCCCAACATTTTGGTCAATCGATTCTCAATCTTCATTGGCTTTGCCGAAGTTAGGTAAAAGAAAAACAAACTAGGTATTGGGGCTGCAAACTGCAAAATATCAAAAAAACCTCAGTAACCAATGCAATCACTGCCAATCTGGTTATAGATGACCAAAGCAACTTATACAACCCTCTTTTTCAAATTACGCGTTAAATTACGATCGAATATGGTGGTTCAGACCATCAAACTGAACAACGTTCACTATGAATCCAAAATAGGAAAAAAAATCTGATGCTCCATACATTGGGTCGGTCGAGTAGACGTTTTCTAAGGAACAAAAATTATCATTAAGTATGTTTATACTGATTTCGATATAGCCTCCATAAAGACAATTTTCAGTTTGATGGTTGAAACGAGTGTTTTGTTGCACCCTGTATAAGTATATAGCAGTAAATCAAATTAAATATTAAAAATTGTGTGGCGAGTGAGACTATAAAACCTGTTACCTGCCTAATCTGAAGCACCCTGCAAAATATGTAGCGCATTTTAGTTTACACTCTGTATATAGTTCAAATATTTGCTTACGTGGAAAAACCTCAAAACTTCTAACATATTCCGGTAGTCGATCATTCGACCCAATCACTCGTCCAACGCCAATCCATTAACTTACTTTCATTTGACTTCTGTAGGTACTACTTACTAACAAGGCAAACAGGTAACGAATTCGATTTATTCTTAACTAGGTATTCACATGCGTCTTTGCTTGGGTATATTTACTTTTGCACTTTTGTAAGAGTCGCCTGTGCACAAGCTGATGCTTTTAATAAAATTAATAGGCAGTATTAGACTGCACGGTCATTTTTGTTTATTTTGACTTGATTTTTACTATAGTAAACACAAAATACCTCCATGTAGCCTTAGTTTGGTACAGGGCTTGAAATACCGGTATTTTTTGGAACCGGTACCATTGCCCTTAATGTGATACCGGTTTTAGACGGATACCAGTACTATTGGTACCGGTACGAGACATAGTGCCTGTACTATCAAATGTCTAATCAGTACCGGTATTAAACCGATATGCCAAAAAAATATTTACTTACGTTAGTTAGAGAGAAAAACTCATGTAGTACCGGAATTGGGTACCGGTACTTGTTAGGTAAAGTACAGAACCTGTACATTTGGTTCTGGTTCCAAGCCCTGGATTGGTATCAAACCAATAAAATCCCTATAAAATAAACAGAGAAAAAAAAACAAATGACCGAAATGTTTTTGTTATCCATTTTTTTTTTTAGTAAATTTTTACCTACGATTTTAATTCAATTTTCATTTTATTCATAATGGGTTTGCACTTGGCTTCAGATCACCTGATGGAAAGTGTCGATGAAGCTGAGGATGTAAGCCGATGATGCGCTCGCCCAGAAAAAGCCTATTAACTCTTCTTTTAAAAATATCCTGATTGTTCTTATTTAACCCAGTAAAATTAAGCTGAAATATACCAATCAGGAGAAGTAATTTCCGGAGTTCTGAAACTTTTTTTAAACGTTCCTTTGGTACGTAATATTGAAGAAAAAAAAAAGTCCTGGTGAGGGGGGGGGGGGTGAGCTCGAGGAAGGGGGGGCTCTAAAGGTGACTTTTTTCAGTTTTTCGCTTATTTCTCGAAATCTGCAAGTCGTATTGAAATACTTTGTATGGACAAATTAAACCTAACAAAATTTCCTACAAAACAAGTGGTATACATTTTTGTCATAAGACTTAACCTTTGAGGGCTACGGGGCCGAGAAAGTAACGACATTTCAAAAATTATGAAATTTGTATGGCGACCCTCATGAAAGTTGAAGATAAAAACAAAATGATTTCATATTATTTATCAGCAGCCCCGAAAACCCCCAGATACAAATTTTCAGTCGGTTCGAGGAACCCTTAAAAGCTGCATTGGCGTTTGAAATTTCCATGGCAGCCATCTTGGATATCGCAATTTTGGATTTTTTTCACCGCCAACCAAATCTGACCAGGGTCCTCTATGACAATTGTTCAAGGTCCATAACCCTATCTGTCATAGTTTCCGCGTGCCGTTGACCTCATCCGTCAGGAGTCGACCTTCTGAGGAAGTCGAAATATTATTTTTATCGCCAGGGCATCCTTATGATGATCCCTAAAATCACTTTACTATACGTTGTATGGGGGAAACCCGGTGAACAATTATACGGGTATTTATCTAATATCTATGTGTTGGGGGGGGAGGGGGGGTCAACCAGATACCTCCAATTGATCTCCGGGTTCCCCTTACGGTACAAGGATGACATTTGGGGATCATAATATGGATGCTTTGGGGATAGAGGGAAAACTTTGACTTCCTCGGAAGGTCGACTCCTGATGGATGAGGTCAACGGCCCGCGGAAACTATGACAGATAGGGTTATGGACTTCAAACAAATGTCATAGAGGACCCTGGTCAGATTTGATTGGCGATGAAAAGAATCCAAAATTGCAATATCCAAGATGGCTACCATGGAAATTTCAAACGCCAATGCAGCTTTTAAGGGTTCCCCGAACCGACTGAAAATTTGTATCTGGGGGTTTTCGGGGCTGCTGATTAAGAATATGAAATCATTTTGTTTTTATCTTCAACTTTCATGAGGGTCGCCATACAAATTTCATAATTTTTGAAATGTCGTTACTTTCTCGGCCCCGTAGCCGTCAAAGGTTAAGTCCTATGACAAAAATGCATACCACTTGTTTTGTAGGAAATTTTGTTAGGTTTAATTTGTTTATACAAAGTATTTCGATACGACTTTCAGATTTCAAGAAATAAGCGAAAAACTGAAAAAAGTCACCTTTAGAGCCCCCCCCTCCCTCGAGCTCACCCCCCCCTCACCAGGACTTTTTTTTTTCTTCAATATTACGTACCAAAGGAACGTTTAAAAAGAGTTCCAAAACTCCGGAATTTATTTCTTCTGATTTATCTAATTTTACTGGGTTAATTTGCTTGGGAAAACAGACGCCGGGAGAGAGTTCCAAACTTTACCGGTTTTCATTATAAAAGAGGATGCGAACCTTTTTGTGCGGATTATTGTAATATCGACTACATATGGATGCAGTCGCGCACTACGTCTTGTCGTACGTTGGTGGAAGGGGCATGGTGGAATCAGGTCATGCAACTCCTGGGCACATTCGCCGAAGTGTATAATTAATCCTTTATGAAAAGGTGAAATTGAAATACTAACATAGGCTTGATGTGTTTGTGTTACTTAGTTTAAAAGTTCGATTTCACCCTGTAGGTGCAGCTCAGCTTTCAATAACTGAAAAATAAATAAATGTACAGACAAACACGTTTTTATTTTATTATTAAGTTCCCAATGCCAACGGTCAGAGGTGGTGTGCTCAATAATTTAGTCGGGTAATTCGTTGGAGAACGTAGCGAGCGCATCTATTATTCAACGTTAGGTCCGAATCCGCCGGGATTCCTCTAATGCATCCGAAAATGTTTTCTAATTTCGGCGCAACACTATTTCCTTGTGATTGATTGATTCGATTTAATATTTATAAAGTTTTTCAAAGGATTGTAAAGTCGTTACAGATTTAAGAGAAATTTAATTTAAAAAATGTATGTTTATAGCCTGATCCCACTGCAGGGCGACAGCATATGCCTCCTCTCGCGAATAAGAGTGAGAGAGAGTGGGCAAAACAAAAAATTTAAATAATAAAAAAAACTAAAAAACACGCTTATTAATGCACTAAAAAGTACAAAATAATCTGATTTACTTAAAATATAAGTTACGATAATTATGCATCCTACCATTGTACACTTGCAAACGCAAACTTCTCACTTTTTAATGTTCAATGACCAAGTAAAAAGCGTAGGGCGCATTGGGGCAGCGTTGGTTGGTGGTAGGTAACGTTTCATAGAGAAATTTACTTCGATAAAGCGCCCCACGCTTATTTACTTGGTCATTGAACATTAAAAAGTGAGAAGTTTGCGTTTGCAAGTGTACAATGGTAGGATGCATAATTATCGTAACTTATATTTTAAGTAAATCAGATTATTTTGTACTTTTTAGTGCATTAATAAGCGTGTCGTTGAAGAGTTCCACTATTAACCTCTTGGCTCCATTTTGGGACCCTCGTCACCATGTGTAATGTATGGGACTCGTCAAAGCAAACCAAAGGTGCCCAAACTCGAAGGGTTTACTAGTAACCGTTGAAGAGTTCCAGTATCCACCTCTTGGCTCCATCTTCAGATCCTCATCACCATATTGCGTAATACATTGGGTTCGGCAAAACATACCAAACGAGCTCAAACTAGAGTGGTTTACTAGTAGCCTTTAAAAAGTTTCACTATACACCTCCTATCATAAGATCCACGATGCTATGTATTATGGTACGAGACTCGTCCAAACAAACCAAACTCGAAGGGTTTACTAGTAATCGTTGAAGAGTGCCACTATTAACCTCTTGGCTCCATTTTGAGACCCTCGTCACCATGTGTAATGTATGGGACTCGTCAAAGCAAACCAAAGGTGCCCAATCTCGAAGGGTTTACTAGCAATCGTTGAAGAGTTTGACTTTCCACCTTCCGGCTCCAACATGATATCCGCGACACAATGTATATTATATCGGACTCGTCAAAATAAACCAAACGAGCCCAAACTCGAGTGGTTTACTAGTATCCATTGAAGAGTTCCACTATCCACCTTCTGGCTCCATCATGAGTTCCAAGACACCATGTATAATGTATGGGACTCGTCCAAACAAATCAAACGACCCCAAACTCGAGTGGTTTACTAGTACCCATTGAAGAGTTCCACTATCCACCTTCTGGCTCCATCATGAGTTCGAAGACACCATGTATAATGTATGGGACTCGTCCAAACAAATCAAACGACTCCAAACTCGAGTGGTTTACTAGTATCCATTGAAGAGTTCCACTATCCACCTTCTGGCTCCATCATGAGTTCCAAGACACCATGTATAATGTATGGGACTCGTCCAAACAAATCAAACGACCCCAAACTCGAGTGGTTTACTAGTACCCATTGAAGAGTTCCACTATCCACCTTCTGGCTCCATCATGAGTTCGAAGACACCATGTATAATGTATGGGACTCGTCCAAACAAATCAAACGACTCCAAACTCGAGTGGTTTACTAGTATCCATTGAAGAGTTCCACTATCCACCTTCTGGCTCCATCATGAGTTCCAAGACACCATGTATAATGTATGGGACTCGTCCAAACAAATCAAACGACACCAAACTCGAGTTGTTTACTAACAGCCATTGAAGAGTTCCACTATCCATCTCATGACTCCATCATCAGATCAGCTCGATAGTACCAAATTATTGTATTGTCATGCGAACTACATACACCTGCAAAGTTTCAAATCTATACATTAATTAGAAGTAGGTTAAAATCGACTTCCTAGATTTTCTTACATACTTACTTAGTTAGTTAGTTACATACAGGTGAAGCTAATCAAATCAAATCAAATCAAATCAAATAATTTATTTCAGACAAGATGTCCATATAGTGTTAGTATACAAGTATCTTACAGCTAGTGTTAGTAACAAAACATTTTATTTTATTTTAAAAACCCGGTATGGAGCTTCACCCAGTGATGTAACAGCGGGGAGTCCCACCGGTCTTTAAACACACTCAGGAGACCGTTGGTGCTGGCTCGGAGCCTGCCCAACATGGAGGCGCACCGTTTTCTCAATATAGCATAGAAGTCGTCCGTGTGCGCCTCCGCAAACATTCCCGACGCACTACAATGCCGCGCCAGCCCCATCAGTATCCTGAATGCGTTATTATACTGTACGCGTAGGTCGCTGTATGCCCGCTGCGTATACCGGGTCCAAAGGCTGCACGTGTAGAAAGACTGACAAAATGCTTTAAAAAGTGTGATTTTTACTTGTTTCGTACATCGTGCAAACCTTCGTGCCAGCATATTACAACGGACAGTCAGCGACCTACGCTCCCTCTCAATATCGCAGTTATCCCTGAGATCATCAGTGACCCAATGGCCCAAGTACTTAAACTTTGTCACCCATCCTAGGGGAGTGCCACTGAGTGAGACTCCAGGTACATTGGAGTAGTTGATAGTGTTAGTCCTAAACATCATCAGCTCACTCTTCTTGACATTGTACTTGAGCCCGTGGGCCACCGCATATGACTCACAGACAGCTACAAGCGTCCTAAGTGCCCCGATCGATGGACTCAGCAGCACCATATCATCTGCGTAGCTAATGTTGTTCATGCAGACTCCGTCTATATGACATCCGGTACGAGTGCTGCTGAGTTCACCGATCAGACGATTTATGTACAGGTTGAAGAGGCGGGGTGAGCTCAACCCCCCCTGCCGCACCCCGCACTCCAACCGGTACACGTTCGATTGGGCTCCCGCCCATCTGACACTATTTTTCTGATTACAGTACCAGTACCGAAACAAGGACGTAACTTCTGACGGTAGTGTTGTATCACTACGTAGCTTGTCCCATAGAACTTCATATGACACTAGGTCGAATGCCTTTGACAGGTCCAAAAAGCAGGCAAAGACAGGTGTTTTTCTATTGGTATAGTATTGAACAGTCTGCTTGAGGCACAATATGGCACTCTCCGTGGATAAGTCGGGTCTGAACCCAAATTGAGCGTCATGGAGTTCAATATGCTCGGCCAGCTGTTGATCAAGCAGACTGTCCAAGACCTTGGCGACGACCGTAGCCAGCGAAATAGGCCTGTAATTGGACACGTCAGAAACATCCCCCGTCTTGTCCTTAACAATCGGTACTACTACTGTTTGCATGAGATCCTGCGGCAAATAACCGTGACTAAGGCACAAATTAAACAACAAAGCAAGAACCCTAGGTAGATGCGACCCCGCATACTTCAGATGCTCGACGCTGAGGTCGTCGTGGCCTGGCGACTTACCTCTTGTCATTTTTTTAATCACAGTGGCAACTTTTTTAGCCGTAAACAGAATGGTAAGTTCACCAGACCCACCCGTACCCTCATCATCGATCACCCTCGGCCTCGGTCCGTTTTCTAACGGAGACGCGATTCTAAACTGTCTCTGGAAAAGGTTAGCAATCTCCTTGGGCCTGCTCAGACCAGCCACGCTCGCAGGAAGGCACGACTTAGCATTTAACTGATTTGTGGACTTCCAAAATCTCCCAAACTGCTTTTTAGAATGATTTTTTGCCAAAATATCTAATTTAATTTGCTGCTGATTTTTTTGAACATATTTTAATTTTGACTTAAAAATTCTTCGAGTATCGCGCATTTTTTCATACACGTTCCCCTGTGTGGGTGCACCATGCAATAGCCACGTTTGGTAATGTATTCGAGCCTCCCTATGAGCGCCGCTGACAAACTTGTTCCAACCCGTAACATACTTTCGTCGCTTAGTGCGGTCACTGCCAACATAAGTACACTGTGCGCCCTCTTTTAGGATTAATATTATTTCCGAATACAATTTATCCAATAATAAAAAATGATCAGGATTACTACACATTTTATGAGAACATTTTATACACTCCGCAGGAAAATCAATTAATTTTAATTTATCATTACATAGTTCATAATAATTGCTAATTTGTTTATTATTTCTTTCGCCCCATCGTACTTTGTTGTGTTTGTTTGTGTTGGAAACAAACACTTTAAAAGCATTATATGGCCTTTCAGTCTTCATGTTAATTTTCTCCAGTTTTACCGTTACCCGGGTCTTATTTCTGATGTAATCACAGATATCAGCCTCCGTCGTCTGTTTATCAACATTCGAAATAAAAAGAGGTATATAGGATTCTGCGGCCTTGAAGTTTCCCGTAGGAGAAAACGACGCCTTGCCTGTCCTTCCTGTGAAACGATTTTTTAACTTTCTATTTCGAACTATTGTCCACCGACCATCTTTCTCTGTACCATTCCACTCGCCCCTGCTCGTCACTTCAGCCATAGTCAGCTGTTTAACTGAGGCTGAACAGTCGTCAACATTAATGTCGTTCATTTCCACTACTGTCGGATCCGGAGAGAGTGGGATAGCGCTACCCGCAGCCGGGTTCGACTGACAGAGAGGTGGATACTGTAGTGTATCATTTAGGTCCAGACAGCCTGACTCCGAGTGGGCGCCTGTGTGCGCGGCCGCGGTGCTCGGACACGGCGAAAGCGGCGGCGGCACAGTGTAGCCGTCATCGGTCGGTGACTCGGAAACAAGCGACAATCCTATCGGTCCGCTATCCAACACATACCCTCCTCTTCGGGTATTTATGTTCGACTTGTAAAAAGATAACGGTGTATTCATAGAATTTCTATCCACCTTTATATTTTCTAACTCTTCTTTTGTTGCATATTTTTCTTTTATCACATTTATTTCTTCACGCAATAACAATAGATCTTTTAGTAACTTTGATACGTCGACATGATCAAAACAAATTGGAGGTAATTTTTCCAAATTGTAGGCCACAAAGACAGGTATTTGGTCCGGCTCTGCAGTTTTAAACACCGCCAATATGTCTTCAAGGTCCCTTACTTTCTTCTGCTTACGCCTTGATACTAACTTTAGGTTTGTTTTCACAGATGAAAACAACAACTTTTTCGCATTATCGATATCTTCTTCAGAAAATGCCGATTCACAGATTCTTATCAGACTGTCAGTATCAATAATACCGAGTTTATTATGAATAAACGCTAGGATTTCACATATCACCACATTACAATTTACGCACTTGAGCATCTTCACACTGCCCTCAGACATTTTAATAACTCGATTCGGCGACCGCTCGGTAAGGCGCACGCGCGAAGACTCCATAACTAGACGACTAATATAAGCGTGTTAAAAATACATAAAATTAAAATGACTTATTTTCAACGCAACTCAAACTTAAAATAAAAGGAATATCCTATCCAATATAGGAATTTCAGACTTAACATTCATAGAAACACTTCACAAGTACTTGAGATCATGTTTAGGATTTTATTGTTGCAGGCGCGAACCCCCTTTTTAGGGTTCCGTACCCAAAGGGTGAAAACGGGACCCTATTACTAAGCCTACGTTGTTCGTCCGTCCGTCCGTCTGTCCGTACCTATTTAGGGCTGTAACTTTTGAACCGTTATAGCTAGATAGTTGAAATTTTCTCAGATTATGCGTTATTATGGTGGATTTGTTAACAAATTATAAAAATGTCAAAAAGTTAAAAATTAAGGGGGGTTCTCAACAAAGAAACTAGTTTTTATCAACGTTTTTTCTTCACGCTCTGTCGTAAAAACGGTAATACATATACAGGGTCCTTCTTAATATGCTGACACTTTTTTAAGGGGATGATCAGACCATCAAACTGAACAACTTTCTCTATGGGAACAAAATAGAAAACGCGAAAAAAAAATCAGCTGTCCCATATATTTGGCTTGAGTAGGTTTGCAGTTTTGTATGGAAAAGCTGATTTTTTTTCGCGATTTCGATGTTGGTGCCATAGTGAAAGTTGTTCAGTTTGAAGGTCTGATCCTCCCCTTTAAAAAGTGTCAGCATATTAAGAAGGACCCTATAGGTACAAGCGTCAAACTTAGTGTGATCGATCATAGAGCAAACTCTACAGAATAACAAATACTAAAAACCGGCCCGAGTCGGTCTTTCGCTAAAAGGTCCCGGACAAAACAAGTCTTTTTTTCTAAGTTAATAATGTTGTGTTCTGTGGTGGTGTGGTACGGAACCTTCGGTGCGCGAGTAGCCCGACTCGCACTTGACCGGTTTTTTGTTTTCTTTTTACCTAATTTTGAATTTCCTATCATCCCGAAATGATCATGATTCTCTATTTATAAATTCATCTCTCCAATCAAAGTAAGTAAAGAACACAAATATTTTGAACAAAAATTCATTAATCATGCATTATACAACGAAATCCTTTTAAAAATCCTCCTCAATGTCCACAATTACTTTAATAATGAAACATGAGTCCTTAGAAGTAATCAAAAAGGAGAAGAAGTGGCAATGTTTGTAACTAAATAATTCGTTAATAAATTATGCTTTAACAGAAACGATCGATGTTTTGAATGATCGATGTTTGTTTAGTGAGAACAGTAACTCAACCTACCACACACCCGTACAACACCAAAGTCGCCAACACGCCGACAGTGTCGGCGGGTTCGCTGTGGACAACGTCTCGTCGGCAAGTTTTGTTGATCTATCCAGCACCAAACGCGCTTTACATAAGAACAGTATCTTCCTTTTTCGGTTTTTATCTGTGCGTAAAACGTAATTACATTCAGACATACCCATTAAAGAAAAGAGAATAGAAAATGACAATGAAAAAAAGTCGTTTGAAGCTGAATTCTTCAGTGAGAGGCATATTAACCCTCTTTCGGGTCAAATTTCACAAAAGACAGCACGGTATTAACGGTAACGAGGTTGGACTAAGTTATGTGGTGCAAGCTATGAGGAGACGGCTTTTATTTTATGAGCGAATAAAAATGGGAAAAACGTGTGTTTCAGTCTCATCTATTTGTCCTAGATACCGCATACAGGGCCGCCGACGCTCGCCACACATCTATGGTTTTTCACTGATATAAGCAACGCGAGCTAGAAGTAGTGCGACCTTGAAATGGCCAATCACGTTGCACCGTTTCGTGCCCAGCTACCCGCACCTACCGCCAAAAATGGTGACTTCGGGCTTGAACAAAATGTTCATTATGCGGTATCTATTGGGGGTAATATGTGTTTTACTGTTCAGTGGCGTCCTCATCATTAATTCATTCATTATTGCACTTATTTAATTCCTTGATTGAGAAATAATAAATATTGTACGGTGTGTTGTAGGTATTGTATTGTTGTTTGTATTGTGTTGTGTTGTTGTATAAGGGCGCCGCTGAACGGTAAAAGCATCCTATAATCAGGGCCTCTACCCGCACATTCGAACTTCGCAATTGCGTGAACGTTTTCGTTTCAATGTCAACTCTATTACAATGAAGTGCGGACCGAAACAGTGGCGATATATCGAACATCGAAAGTCCGGGTACAGGGCCTGGAGTGCGATTTTTGAAAGTCAAATCAGCACTAGAAAGATTCATATCTCCACAGTAATTTTGACACTTTCAACTGCTGAACTCAGCGAATGAGATTCAAAAATTGAACTCCTGATCTCTTGTTTACAGTCATCGCTTTCGCTTGATCTCGGGCCTCGGCATTGTTGCATAGTCAGCTTCAATATAGAATAGGGGGTGATTGTTTTGGCAACACGAAAAGGCTCCAAAATAATATAGTATGAGAGATAAGTGTACTTTTTGCAACCATCACCAGCAAGGCTGATTCAGTGTTTATGTGGTGTAGAGCATCTCTGTGACGGGGATGGACAAGGTCTGCCTGTATAACTCCAGTCGGTTTAGGAGTTACTGATGATTAAAGGTCTGTAAAAAATTAACGATCAGCTGCTAGGCTGATCGTATGTTATTGTTGTAGTATGCACTGTAGCTATGTTAACAGTACAAAAACTTAATTAAATGGTATATGGTAATTAAAAGGTTAATTACCATATACCATTGTCCGTTAAGTACTAAAAGAAAATGTCCTTACCTAATTTTAACAGATGTTCAAAGTGACCACCTCCATTTCGTATGCACAAACTGAGCCCGACACGGCGCTGGTTGTGATTTACAGCATGCACTGACATTTTTTTCTCTCAGTTCACTCACTGTGGTCGATTCAGTTTCATACACACATCTTTTAATTTCCCCCCACAAATAAAAGTCTAGGGGTGTTAGATCCGGAGATCGCGGCGCGGCCAGCTGATCATCCCACTTCGGGCACTTCGCCCTATCCAACGGTCATTAAACACACCGTTCGAATCTGCGCGAACGTCCCTTTGGAAAAATGCGCCGCACTGGTACATTAAGTTGTCGGAAATCTATCAAATTCTGAGTATAATCCCCGCAAGTTGATATTGCGACTGGCGGCCATCTTGGTGACGTAATTTTGACGTAGTCGACTGTGCACCACAGTACCGTTCGCAAGGTTAGCCCGTGCTTGATGACGTCACTCAGCGGTTATTGTGACAAGGTTCCATCGCAATATCAACTTGCGGGGATTATAGACCGTAAAATTCTATCCAAGGATGATACTTGAGAAGCAGGGTGCATCTCGCGATAGCGTCTTTGCGTTTCATGAAGCCTCCGTGTTTCTCACTAATAAATTATCACCATATCCAAAAAACTGCAGATTTGTGTACGACTTTTTTTTACAAATTCAGGTTGAACCTAATACGACACTGCACTGAAATCCAAGTTCCGATACGTGAGCGGGCACTGATTGATTACAGAGCGCGGTAACCTCATCAAACGGAAACTGTTTTTGTTTTGTTTTACTAGTCATTCACTTCGAGTTGGCCGCTACCTCCCTTCCCGTTTCCCGCACCCCTAAGAGACCCTAATAAACGCAATTTTATAACCTTTAGCAACGCAACCACGTACGGCACATCCGTCCCGGTCACTAATATCGCATTTAATTTTAAATTTTTATTTGCCTTTTATATTATTTTTTGTCTACGGGACCAATTAATGTGCCTAACGGTGAGGAAATTTTCTAACGGTCATCGACGGCCAACTGGTCGTGAACGGGTAGTACTTTTGTTTGCGGGAGGCGCGTGCGACCTTGCCGAGCGGTGGGGATGCGCTCGCTAGAGTTGTGCGGGGGTGCTCCGCCTGCGAGGGGATGGACGTTGACCGGGCTCGCCGGCCGGTGGAAATGTACGAATGAGAAAATGTTTATTTAAGGAATTATTTAATTTTAATTTAAAAAACATTTTTTTTTATTTAAAGTGTGTATGACATAGAGCGTTTATTATGAACCCCTTCTGAATGTTTTGGCATGCTTAGAATGTCTTTTATTTTCATAATTTAGATTTCAAGAAAACCCTGCAATATAAGATCTAAATCAGGAGTACAACTCGCCACCAAAATTTGTCGAATGTCTTCGATTTCCCCCGTATAAATAGAATTTGTTCAATAAAAAATTTTATACTAACATAATAAATAAACTAATAACGCTCACAGGTACATACATTGCAATGTTCCTAAGTAAGCTACTAGGTTTTGGGAAAACATACAACGACGGCAAAAACATATAAAATTAGCATCCATGACTGTACCTGGATTCGAATCCAGACCCTCTAGCATGATTTCTCTACTTGGGCGCGACTCGGCTTTTGACCATACTTCAAGTCGCGGCAAGCGCGGCTTTCGCTCTCCGAAAATTGCGGGTACAGGTTATTTTGTATGCAGCAAAGCCGCGTCGCGCGCGTGTAGAGAAATCATACTAGACGTGCTGGTTTGAAAGTCACGTCGTTTGGAATTACACCACGGTTGGTGTAATTATAAAATGTTTGCTTACTTAGAGCTCTTACAGATGAGCGACACTTTGTTGTCGCCGTGGGTCGCAGAGCGTCGCGCTCATACATTTTACGGTCGCGCGACCCTCCGCGCGCGATACACGGCGGGCGACCGCAAAGTGTCGCTCGTCTGTAAGCGCTCTAATCCGCATGTTCTGTTACTCATTCTCTATTAGCTGATATCATGCTCATTTGTTAACATTTTTCAGAATCGATGAATTAAAAAAGTTCTAACCTGCGAAACGTTTCTTACTTGTACCATATTCCAAAAGTCTGAAATGGGGCAGGATTCTAAGGGATTTCGCGATGTTTCAGGTAATTTTAATAAATACGCCAGGATTATGAGAGGCCTAGGTAATTTTGGCTTGTTACCCAGATAAGGTTATGGTTGAAACTTATACTCGCTGTACAACACGATTAAAGTAAGTTTGAGATAGTCATTAATAAAAATTACTGTAATTAACTTATTAATTGGATTTGGATTAAACTATAAACAAATTACAGGGGCAAGGTCAAATTACATTTATATCACAAAAATAGCACTTACCCTGGACACTTCAAACAAGGGGGTTCGCACTGACAAGAAGAGGCTAGCATATACTGTATGCTGGGTAAGAAAGACAACACTGACTTACAGTCGACCGCCTCCCGTACCACCGTGAGGGGGCGAGGAAGGGACAGGGAGTGTCAGTAATACTCCTTCTAAAAAAATTACAAAGAGGTAAGCATATTGTGTACCTGTGTGAGTGCGAGCAAGACAGGAATACGCCTTTGCCGTAGCCTTTGCCTACATTATTCGCCATGCTTCCTACCAAGCAAGCAGGAAGATGAAGATGCTATTTAATTATCATCATCAGCCTGTCATCATCCACTGCTGAACAAAGGCATCTCCCAAGGCTCGCCACAAAACTCTATCCTCGACTTTCCTGATCCAGTTGCTCCCCGATATCTTTCTTAGGACGTCATTTCAGCGGGCTACAGGACGTCCCATAATACGGTTGCCTCTAGAACCCTGACTCCCCTACTAAAAATGCTATACAATATGATAATCTGATATAAAATCGGAGCATCAGAGATGATGATCATTCCTGAACGAATTAGTTGTCTTACACACGGCTGGCTATTCTACGCCGGTCACCAGTACTACACTAAGCACTTTATCTAGTCCAGAGTCCTATGATAGAGTTAATTACCTTCGCAGTCATGTGATGGCACGCACAATGCAATTAGTACACTAGTGCACCAAAGGCGCTTCCACTTAGAAATCTCATCGGAAATTCAGGATACAGTGGAGGCGTCAGTATTGTAGATTGATGATATTGATACCTATCTCAAAGCCTTCTTAAGAAAAATAAGTAGACTAGTGTACCTACCAAAGGCGCTTGCACTTCTCAACTTAAAGCCTTCTTAAGAAAAGCAGTGCGTCGGCATCGTGTACCTCGGAAATACTAAAAATTTCCTACATAGGTTGTGATGATGATGATGAAGTATTTGAGAAAGTATTTTTGTATGTTATCAATTATAATCATCGGCCCTCCACGGGGCACAGGCCAACCCTCAAGGACGGTACCGGTTGTACGGGCGTGTCCACCACGCGTGCATTTTTGTAGGTATTTGGTGGAAATCCTAAATAATAAATAAGAGATCTTTTGGTTTATTCATTTTTACGTATTAAACTGTAAAGCATAAGTATAGCATATGATCACGACTATATTTCCCGAGGGGATAGTCAGAGATATTCTGAAACTAAACTAAAAGAAACCTAATAAAGTAATTATTCAAGACGCACAATCTATGAATATTTTCATATATTTTATCCAATTCCCTAAAATTGAATGACTTTCGGCAATCAGAATTGATTTGAATATTCCTAGAGATATTCCTAGATTACATACGAGAACCTGACAGAGATCTAATAACAGTGTTTCGGACAGACATTTCCAACATCTCACCAGTTACCACCGAACGGACATTTAAACGATTCGATATGCCAAACAGCTAAATCTGTAACTCGTGTGAGAGTTTATTAGCGTCTCTGTATGAAACAGACTATTTTTGAAGGCTATACCATGAGTTTTCACTGTACGTAACTACTGTAGGTAGTTGCGGCACAGGCCCGACACTCCTCGTACGTGTGAGTCCCCGCGTCGGTGACCTTGAGGCGGCGTGTGTATGCTATAGGGTTGAAACTTGCGGAAAACGAATAATGTGTAAGTTTACACTGGTGCAAGGAAATAATAAAAGATAAGGTAGGTACTTAATTTTTATTTACGTAAATTCAATTTAAATTATCCTAGTGCAATTGTGGGTATTGTGGCATACTTGGTAGAGAATTTTTAGTAATTAGGTAGTAAGTAGGTAATTGAAGTAAAATGTAGATAGGTAATTGAATTTGAATTTAATCTACACGTGCATTTTTAAAAATTAATCTACCTAGGTATTTAAGATACACGACTCATACAAATCTTACTACACACGGCGACACATCAAGCTACCCAAAACCAAAATAAGCTAACCGAGCGTAGGCATAGTAAGGTATAACGTCGCGCGGCCAGCTTATTTTGGTTTTGGGTAGCTTGATGTGTCGCCGTGTGTACCTACCTAGCTACCACTACCACCTAATATCGTCAATGGTTAGTAAGTAGCATTATCGATACTCCATCAAAATTAATAGATTTTGAATTGACGTTTAGAATAATAATGTAACTTACGTTTCTGGATCATCATTAGGTAATGAACAGAAACTCTTATACTGTTATCTTTCTGATTGTTGCCACAACCGTAAACACAACAATAAATGGCACTTTTCATGATTCGTATATCAAAGAAAATATTTATATCAACGGCCGAGTCGTGCCGTCACGCGAGCAAGAGCAGCCATGTCATTCGACCGTCAATGACATGACGTCCCACCCGCTCGCAACCCGCGCACCCCCCTGCGCTCGCCCGACCCGCACACATAGCCGCGAGCGCTTTTACGAGCACACATGCATGAGTGTCGCTTCTTTTCGCGTAGTGTATATTTTCTTTGGTTGCGGCGCCAATTTTGTATGACAGAATTAGTTCTTAACGTAACCACTAATAGTCCGAGATCCGACCGTAAAATTATGCACCTATCTCACAGGCGAACGAAATGTGATTCTGGTGTATGTTTACACAGGGGTCAATTCAACGCCGCCAATTTGCCTAGAAAAATCTTGCCGCAAGTACCTTTTCCATCATAATTTTCTTGGCGTTGAATTAACCCCTGTGTAAACATACACTAAAATCACATTTAGTTCGCCTATGAAATAGGTGCATAATTTTACGGTCGGATCTCGGACAATAAGAGCGCTGTATGAAATTCAATGCAAAAACTGTAGTTTATTACGGTATTTTTACTGTATACAGTGTAAACTCATGGTAGGCCTACTCTGGTGGCGGGAGCAGTATTAATTATGCACATCATGACTATTATAAAACTGTAAATTTGTAAAAAGAATTTAGTTTGTTTGTTTGTTTGTTCGAGTATCACGCAAAAACTACTGAACCGATTTTGATGAAACTTTTTTTGTTTGGTAGCGTAACATCTGACTTAAAATCTGGTATATAATTTATGCGGACGAAGTCGCGGGTAAAAGCTCGTTTATTATAATTTCGATGGGTATATATCTAAACTATTATAAAACTGTAACAGAAGTGTGTCTGTACATTGAAGATATTTACAAAAAAAAGATTACGATATGGTTTTTAGATGTCCCTGATTCAAAATCACAAATTTTTGGATTTTTTGTCTGTCTGTTTGTTTGTTTGTTTGTTAGTTTGTTTGTTAGTTTGTTTGTTTGTTTGTGTGTTTGTTTGTTCGAGCATCACGCAAAAACTACTGAACCGATTTTGATGAATCTTTTTTGTTTGATAGCTTATGATCTGACTTAAAATCTGGTATATAATTTATGCGGACGAAGTCGCGGGTAAATGCTCGTACATACATAAACTCACGACCGTAATCCCTTTCGGGGTGGTCAGAAATATTGCTATAATTATCAAAATTCGCTAATATTATTATAACGACTCCTAAAAAGAAACATTAAAAAAATGCATTTTTTGTTATTCTATTTATTCTATTATGATCATTGCTGTTTGTGACTGACTGATCTAAATGCCGCTGGACCCTTTTAGCGTGCCCTATTGTCGACTATTAGCTCAACTGCCTCGGTGGTCAAGTGGTTAAGAGCATTGGCTCTCGATACGGAGGTCGTGGGTTTGATTAGGTAAGTACATTTCAGGCTGAATCATTTATTCTGATTGTCTGAAAATAAAAATGATTCTGCGCTTCGGATGGCACGCTAAGCCGTTGGTCCCGGCTACTATCTCTAGTGGTAGTAGTCGTTACATAAAAACCACGTCAGAGGCCGTAAGGCGGTCTGAAAAAACTCTGACACCAGGGCTCTGCCCACACGATAAGAAGAAGCTCAGTTGCAGAAACGCTCATTAACGTTTTTTTTATTTAATCTTTATTGAAAAGAGCTTTGTCGCAATGCGACTATGCCGCTAATCCTCCATTAAATCTCTTGCTGTCACTTTTTGTCTTTATGACGTAGTAAAAGCTAACATGGGATTTAAAGGAAGATTAACTTTAATGAACGTTTCTGCAACTGACACTCAGTTGCAGAAATGATCATTAAAGTTAATCCTCCATTAAATATCTTGCTATCACTTTTCATCTTGTTGACGTAGTAAAAGCTAGCAAGAGATTTAATGGAGGATTAACTCTAATGAGCGTTTCTGCAACTGAGTGTGAGGGTAGGTCATTGAGAATACCTAAGCCATTGACTAATGTACTTCAAGGAAACAAATAATCGCCAAATGAAACGGTTAAACTGCATCCAGGAGTGTTGTTTTTTTATAATAAGTGTTTCGAAATAGCACAGGTATCCCACGTCATTTTAAAGGTGACCGTCCATTCAGATAGGCGGCGAAGCGGAGAAACGAGGAAATATTAACCAATCAGGATTGCACAAAATCACGGCCGAGATTTTGATTGGTAAATTTTTCCTCGTTTCTCCGCTCTGCCGCCTCTATCTCCGCGTCAATGGACAGGCACCCTTATACTTTTGCACAGAGTACTATAGCAATACAGGGTGTTAGGGTAAACAGTTGCATTACTTAAAGAGGTGATTGTACCCATGATACTGAACAACTTTCCAAAGAAACCTATAGGAAATTCGTAAAAAAATGTTTGGACTTCCCATACTAAATGCAATCAGCTGACCGAAGTTTTGTATGAAAAGTACAAAAAAAAATTTGCGAATTTGATATAGGCTTCTTTGGGAAAGTTGTTCAGTATCATGGGTACAATAACCTCTTAAAGTTATGCCACTGTTTACCTTAACACCCTGTATAGTTACTACTTTATTAAAAGAAAATAAAGTTTTTATTTATTATGTCTTCTTCGTTTTTATTATTTATTAAATTATTATTGTGTCAGGGCTAAAATGAAACAAGAAAATACACAACGATTCTCTTTATTTATTTTAAGAAATCTCACAATAAAAGTCTTGACTTGGATCTTATCCATAAACGGCAATATGCACAGCAAATGTTTATTATTTCTTTCTTACACAAACAAAATTCTTATCTTTACTTACATCTTAGGTCATACAAATTCCATACAAATATTTACAGTGGCCCTTATTCATGAACGAATTTTAATACTTAAAATGTTTTTATTTTTCTTATTTATAAGGTTCTTATTTCTTTCGAAGCGTAAACAAAGTAAGAATATAAACATCTAGAAATATAAATAGTCGAATTTTAATGTACACCCTACATTAAAATTCGTTACATTCTTCAGGGGGTGCTTCAGATAACCAAACTAAATAACTTTTAATATGAGGCCAATATTAAAATTGCCAGTAAACTAGCTAATCCATACATTTTAGTGTTGCCTAACAATTGTGAAACTATCGATAGTATATCAATACTATCGTTACCTTCTAAAAATTGTATCAATATCGATAGTATCGATAGTTTTACTTAAAGAAAAAACGATATTGTCGATAGTATTGAGATGAAATAGTACCGATACTATATAATAAATATGTAGGTACTATAGAAAGCATCGATAATATTAAAATTTTTCAAGGTCAACTATCGATAGTTAGACAATACTTATACATTTGGGCTGAGTGGCCATTGACATTTTCTATAGCGCAACAAACAATTTTATCCCGATTTCGATATAGGCTTCATAAAAAAAACTGTTCAGTTCTGTGGTCTGAAACACCTAAAGTATGTAACGTATTAAAAACTTACACCTTGTATGAACCAAAACTAATCTTTTAAATTGCAAAATACGACATAACAATTAGTGTGGCCTTTAATTAATTATTATCATGCAAAACGACAAATGAAAATAGGTTAACGAATAAGGGCGAAACGATAAGATTTACATTTTATAATATTGTCCAAAATTTTAAATCGAACCGTGATCCAAAATGAAAATTAAACGAACTAAATTCGATACCCTGTCTGCGAAGGGATCATTCCCCGATGAAACACGAAATGGCTTAATAATTTTATAGACTTTGTACAAGCTATACGTATATCGTCTCTTATAAACTTTTTCCATATAAATAATGATTTGAATTTTACAAGTACGACGTAAAATTTACTCACATTTATAAATATTTAAGTTATTGAAGCTATTATAATAGTAACAGTTTTATTTCCAAACAGCTTTTGATAAATCGTGACGTTCTCTGGGAAAAGGTACAGTCGGCCGCAATAAGTTATATATACTTTAGTACTACGACGTAGAACAATTTTGTTCAATTTTTCTTTCAATCCCTAATCAAAAAATTACATCAATGCTTCAAAAATAGCAGAAGAACCAAAAATACCTCCTATCGAATTATTATGAGTGAACGAATACAATGGTCGTAGAATTGCGCTGCCTGGTTAACAAAAAACTTGGCAAGTAAATTTAGATAACAATTTTCCTGATATTTTATATGAGACTTCAGCTAGTTCTTTTATTTAAGATCGAATGACGTTTCACATGCTTTTTCTCGTTTATCAAGCTGATTGGAGATAAAACAATGAGATAACAAACTTTAATAGATAACCAACTATAAAAATTTTTTAGTCCATGCTTAGACTAGACAGCTTACCGTAAAAAGGAAAATAAACTGCTATCCCTTGGATACATTTTAAAGTGAATGAATTTACAATTTGATTTGCGATTTCAATATAACTTCTAAAGCAGAAGTTGCAAGCATTATTATTACGACTGATATTTAGAGAACATTCAGAATTCTCACATTTTACTAATCAGTGTACCCAGACTCTGCCCAGTGTGACAGGTAATGAGCCCGTCGACAATTTTCATAGACAACTTAGAAGACACAACACACGCCTCGAAATTAGTGTTGCCTAACAATAGTGAAACTATCGTTAATCTATCGATACTACCGTGTCCTTGAAAAATAGTTGCAATATCGATACCACCGATGTATCAATATTTTCGAAAGCAATCCATAATTGTAACTATTTTTCAAAAATTATTAGGCAATACTGCTCGAAATCTTCGATCGAATTAAAATCGAAGCATGCAATCTTAACCAAAGTTATATGAACTGATAATCAAAACAAACCCTTAAAATTTCGTTAGCTATTAAAGTTAGTCTTTTAAATCTAATCTAAAATAAATATCAACAAAAGGACGTTTCCAAAATAGAAACTAAATACTATATTAGTCAGAAGCTTTAACTATCCTTTCAAATTTTCCATAAAATATTCATAAACTGTCATTCACACGTGCATTCTTGTTATGAAACATAGTATTCTGTCTCTATCAAGGACCCGTCCAAATTAGGCCTGTCTTTGTAACTAGCTACATCGAAACTGTACATATTCTTTTCAAGAAATATAATTATTTACATATTTTGTCTACTATTCGATTTTATTTTAATAATACAGTGCGTAAAGCGACCGCTCGGGAAAACTCAAAGAGGTAAAAGTACCCATCAATATGAACAACTTTTTCTATGGGAAAAACTATGAGTTGTCAAAAAATCTGCTGTTGAAACATTTTGTAGAAAAAGTTGTTCATATTGATGGGTTATTTCATCCCTTTGAGTTTTCGGAAGCGGTCACTTTATACCCTGTATGTAAGACAAAGACAAAGCATCGGGTTCTTAACATGTTTGTTATTTTCAATTTCCTAACATTTCGGCAACTGATTAACTATTGAAAAAATTTTAAGAACAGAAAAATCTGTCTAGTCTCTTGTTTGCTTCGAGTACTAGTGGAACTCATTTGAAACTCATTGTCACTTTGTCTGCCACTATATTGATTGAGTCGATGGGTCATTTGACTCATTTGCTAGATTTTCCCTTATGCCCAAACACCTGCACGAGGACTTAAATACATCTAGCTCACGCTATCATGCTTGGTCATTACAATATTCAAAAAAATACCACTTAAGAACCAAAAGAAAAAGAAAAGATTGGTTTAGTACACTTTTATTCATGGACCTCGCCATATAGTAACAATATCCATAGTGCTATCGAACGTATCGACAGTTTTTACTTTAAGACAAATTGATACTATCGATAGTATTGAATATCATCTATAGATAGTATCAACGTTGTGTTAAAGCAATAGTTCTATCGATAATGTTACTATATTTCAAGATCAACTAAATACAGGGTGTAAGGAAAATTATCATTAACCTTTAATCCACATACTCTACCCATCAAACTGAATATCTTTTAATATTGGGAGCACACCGATCGGAGCAAAAAAAAATCAGCTGTTGCATACATTTGAGACGAGTAGGTATTGGAGTTTAGTATGGGAAAGCTGCTTTTTTTTTTGCTCTGATCAGTTTGCTCCCATAGTAAAATTTGTTCAGTTTGATGGGTAGAGTATGTTGTTTTAAGGTTAATTATACTTTTCCTTACACCCTGTATAGTCAAACTATCGAAGAATAGAACACGAATAATGTTCAGAAACTCGATAAAAACCCGATACAATGTTTTTTGTTCAAATAAATCATTTTTATTTTATTTATGATCGTGATGCTACGACAATTATCAACATCAGCATATTAAACATGTAATAATTTAATGTGATAGATACATAAAAGCTATTTGACAATTATGAAATCGTGCCTTTAAATAAAGTGGCTGGCACGAGATAAATATTCTATCGCCAATGCATCGTCTCAAGTGCAAAAAGAAATTTATATGGCAACATCAACAGCTAGAAAATGAAAAATTGCATTCTTATTTTGAAACTTACAACGATATGATGGCGATAGGATATACGACTAGTAAGTATACTGCGCATAACAAAAGCTGGCAAAAAATGAAGCGTTATCTTTTATTTTGATGTAAGATAATTTGCCTAACATCGATCGAAACTATAATAAACGGACGGCCCGGTAGCACAGTCGGTAGCGAACCTGCCTGCTGTGCCGAGGGTCGCGGGTTCGAATCCCGTAAGGGACAAATATTTGTATGATGAATATGAATATTTGTACCCGAGTCATGGATGTTTGTATCTATATATGTATTGTATATCGTTGTCTAGTCATCATAATACAAGTCCAGGCTAGATTCTGGAACTTTAAATGTGACTAGATAATTTGTGTGACTGTCCAAAAAAAAAAAAAAATTTATTGTTTTTAACCGTTTTTGACAATTATTCAGCAACATTGTACTTCGCGATTATCTTCTTATGAGCGGTTTTCTGACAGCTCCTTTTAACTTAGTTCAACGTGCCTTGATATAAAAATATGGCGTTGACGTGACACACGGGTCCAAAGATAATAATTATTTAGGCTAAAAAGTAAAAAAAATACATTCATGTCACTAAGTCTTTATCTTTATCATTTAAATGCGCATTCATCTTTTATCAACGCCATCTATCAAGTTAATTGGACCTATTTTGTCTCTTTAATTTGCTTTCTGTAAATCCCCCTTGCCAGCTAAATATTAAGAAATATCGAAACACGTACCTATATTAGATATCGATCGATAATGATCATACATTAAATCACAAACGAATTCTAGATCGCCGAGTTATTAGTATTTGTTCTTAAAATAAGTCTTGCCAACTTTTACAATGCGCAGTATACTTGAGGCCCTTTGAGTTACTCTCGTGTTCTGTTTTACAATTTGGTAAAGTGAAACTTTGGATTGTATGACTAGAGATCTAAATAACCATCCACTTCGTATTGTTCTTTTTTTATATCTACACCTTTTTTTGGTTCGATCTGAAACAAAAAACAGTAAGTTTTAATAATTGGTCGAAAGTCCGATTTTGATTAAAACTATTTGTGAATTGTTTTCTCATAGCCGATTTTAAGACTGCTTATTTACTAAAAATATATGATCTCCAACAAAGGCTACTTAAGAACATTGTACCATCTAACATTAAAAACCAATTAAAAGACGATGAATCAAAACTATTTCAATATTGTAAAACCATAAATGTATTTAATAAAATCAGACAGGCAATCATCTGTGAACACTATTCTAAAATAAACACTCTTGTAAACAGAACCCGTCCGGGGAACCTTCGCTCAATACCTAATCTACCTACCTACACTCTACCGCGGTACAACAACACCTATGGAATGCGAACTTGGCAATATTTACTGCCTCAGATATTGAACGAACGAACGAACAATCTTTGTCAAATAAAGAAATATAACAAAATGAAATCAATAGTTAAGAAATACTACCTAACAAATGTCAATGTATCGAGTTAAAGTGAACTCGCCAAACCTCATATAAACCATACGTGGTTTTCGTAGGGTGGCTTTGTATGATATTATAATGTATTGTTTTTGTTTTTGATAAATAAATAAAAAATAAAATAGCATTCGCTTTTCGAACGTATAACGTTAACGTGAGAGCCCATACCAAGGAATATACTATTCTCTACCGATAGTCCCATACGGAAGAGAGCTAGCGCCTCAATCATGAGGCAGCGTTTCGATTCCTGGCCTGTATCACTAAGTTCTTCGGAATTTATGTACGGTTGTATTTATCATTTATTAGCTCGACGGTAAAGGAAAACATTGTGAGGTAACTTGCATTCCTGAGAATGAAAAGAAAATTATATAAGTTCGGAGGTATGCGTAAAATATGGATGAGTTTGGGGCGAACACAAAGGAGCAGCGATGGTCTCAGTGTTATTGTAACAACAATAACGACCCTTGCTTGCAATGGCCCAACCATCATCATCATCTCAGCCGACGGACATCCACTGCTGGACATAGGCTTCCCCCAAGGATCGACACCACGACCGGTCCTGCGCTGCCCTCATCCAACGGGCTCTCGCCGCCTTCACCAGCTCGTCGATCCACCGCGTGGAGGAGTTACCTACCTAGTTACCTACCCAACCAAAAATAATAAAAACGTATAACGTAAGTCGTGACTAGTTTTTAATGCCAATAATATCGCTGCTGCGGCCACGCTTATCTCCTAAACTTCATTTTACTTTAATTATCTAAGCCCTAAACTAAATATTTAAGGTAATCACTGCCCGTCGATCCCGTACCCTTTTATTAAAACTTAAAACTATTTAAAATATCCTCTCAAATATGCAACTTCAGTTTGTAAAACTAACCTCACCTTTTAGTTCACTAAATTCCATTTACGTTAAAAGTATTTGAGCTAATGCTGGAAACAGGACCACAGTGAAGGCTGTATAGATACTCGCACCTGAAAACAAGGGAAATTGTTTAATTAGATTGTCCAAGATAAAAATCCTTATAAGACCTAAGAAGCTTGTTAAAATTGATTATAAATTAAAAGATTTAGATGCCTCATCGATTTTAAAGTTTCTGTTTCATTATTTATAATTATTTAAATAAAGAGGGTCAGAAAAAAAGATTTTATCAACGCATACCCTAAAACGATTGAACCAAATGCTAACCAATATACAAATTAATCTATACCTAATAAGAAATGAGCGTATAGATAATCAACAAGAGCAACATTTTTGCACCCGGCTACTTCGCGCCAGGCTTATAATATTATCGTATCTTATTATGGGGCTGGCAACCCCGGATACACCATAGTGTATCCGGGTCATAACCCAATGGGATCTTTTTTGTTCTCCGTTAGGGCTAATAACAAGAGTATTTTTTTCGTGTTTATTTATACGTTTGTTTGCCTGACGGCAGGCGCCATAGTCCCGTACAAAACCTAGTTACCTATTCCACTAGCACCCCAACCGGAGACCCAGTTATAATTTTTTCCACTCCTTACAATAGCCCAGAATCTTGCCTGGACTTGTATAATGATGACTAGACAACGATATACATAGAACAGATTTATAGATACAAACATCGCCATGACTTGGGTACAAAATAATACTCATTCATCATACAAATATTTGTCCCTTACGGGATTCGGACAAACGACCCAAGAGTTATGTCCAATATAAAACTTATTACATTTTTATTTTATTTTATTTTAACACTTTATTGTACACACGGAAATATACATGAAAATAACTTAACATACACTTTCAAAGAGCGAGCTTATCTCTAAAGAGATTTCTTCTAGCAAACCCGAGTAATTTAGTTTATAATTAATTCTGTTTTGTAAAATATTTGCTGTGATTTTGTATACATAATTATTATTTTAAAATAATAATTCTAAGCAGTACCCAGTGAAAACACCGAAATGTAATATAAAAGCCATTGTCTGTCGCTTAATTACTACACTAATTGGAAGAGTAAAATCGACACCGTCCTTACAGGGTGATGGTAGCTACACAAAATGAGTATCAATTTCCTTTCAAAATAATGATCGCCTCAGAGTTATAAGGATATCTGATTTAGTTTTGTTTACTATTTTAGCAATGTTTTGGAACATTAATAACATCATTATCTTTTTATTTAGGTACCTTAGGCATTATTATCACACAAATTACGAAAATCTGGCGTGGACTTGTATTATGATGACTAGACAACGATAATTATACAATACAAATATTAGATACAAACATCCATTCCATTCATTTTCATTTCTGTTTTGCGAGACATTTGCCCCGTCCTACTTGAGTTTAGCAAATTTTAATTGGTCCATATTGAAAATAGGACGAAACTTCGTTTGTATGCAACGCGCTCGGGCAGTTTTGGAGTTAGGTTAATTATCTTAACAATTATAACCAGCTTTTTATTCGAAGCGTTGATATAGTTTAGAAAGTAAGTAGATAAGACCATAGAAACTGATTTTTTTTTTGCTAACAATACCATAAGCCTATGTTCACGACTATAATTATTCCCCGAAGGGTTAGTTAGATATATTCTGAAACCTCAGAACATCAAACAAATCACAATAAAAATTCTCCAAACTGTTATCATCCTAACAATTTATGGTATAGGTACTAGAAAATGCGGCTCATCATAATCTCAGTTAAAATCGTACGATAATACTTAGGGATAAGGTTTCTTGTAAAACGTTTTTATGGACGGCAGACTAGCCACCTTCATCCACTTGAAATCTATACTATAGTGATCTCAAAAAATAGTAACAATGTTGATAGTGCTGTCGATAGAGTGGATATTTTCGATAGTACCGATACTATCAATAATATCGATACAACCTCATCACAATACCATCGATAGTATCCATTGCTTTAGCAAGCATATACTATAGGTAGGTACTACCGATAATATAGATAGGTACTATCGACAATATCGGTACTATCGATAATATTGATACTATCGATAGCACTCTACATCGCTACCATGTTTCAAGGTCAACAGAACAAACTATAATCAAACTATCGATAGGTAGGCAAAAATAAAAAATAAAAATAATGATAAATATTATTCTATTCTTCTTTTATATTCTAAATAATGCCAATTCCATCCTAAATCTCATTAATATATATTTTTAGAATGAGCTTTCTACAATTTGCTCACTTCGAAGATAGTTGGTTTAACTTTCCACGTTTAACAGTTGTAAGTTTATGTAGTATTTTGACTACAGCGACTACTTTTTTACAAACTAGACAGTTACGCATAATGTGTGAACTAAATTAATTATTAATTCATTTACCGTCCGTACCCTTCCGAATGTGATGGAATGGGAGACCGCCACGATCAGGGGACGTCAACCACAATCTACCTATAGTAGCTTACCTTTATCAACAAAGCTTTGCATCTCAATTATGTTGATAATCCTACTCATCTCTACGTAATACATTATGATAAACCAGGAATAGTGAATCCATAGAATGCTTCGTCAAAATAGAAGCAATAAAAATAAGCTAAAATGATTCTTGAGATGAGGTATAAGGTAAGTACTTTGAAATAGGCTGATTAATTGCTACTGGGTCTATCCATGGCATGTCATCTTCTAAAATTCATAATTTTTAGGGTTCCGTACCCAAAGGGTGAAAACGGGACCCTATTACTAAGCCTACATTGTCCGTCCGTCCGTCCGTCCGTCTGTCCGTCTGTCCGTCCGTCTGTCCTACCTATTTAGGGCTGTAACTTTTGAACCGTAATAGCTAGATAGTTGAAATTTTCTCAGATTATGCGTTATTACGGCGGATCTGTTAGCAAATAATAAAAATGACAAAAAATAAAAATGAAGGGGGGTTCTCAACAAGAAACTAGTTTTTATCAACGTTTTTTCTTCAAGCTCTATGGTAAAAACGGTAATACATACAAGCGTCAGACTTAGTGTGATTATAGAGCAAACTCCACAAAATAACAACAAATACTAAAAACCGGTCAAGTGTGAGTCGGTCTCGCGCTAAAGGTCCCGGACAAAAAAAGTTTTTTTTCTAAGTTTATAATGCTGTCTTCTCTGGTGGTGTGGTACGGAACCCTCGGTGCGTGAGTAGCCCGACTCGCACTTGACCGGTTTTATTTAAATATTATTTTAATGGTTTTTTTTTATTTTGTCTGTCTTAATTATGAAACTGCGGAAAAAAGCCCTGTTTGAATTCAAACCCCATTATTTTATTGATGATTTTGGCCTTTTTCAAAAGTATGACTTAGATCTCAAAGTGGTCACAAGGGAAATTAAAGGTTTTTATTATGAACATAAGCTGCAAGTGTTGGTCTGCTGAGCTAAATGATGAGCATTGATTTGACAGTGAAACGAGAGAAGATTCAATCATAAATTTATCATACACGAGCGTTTACCCGCGACTTCGTCCGCATAAATTATATACCAGATTTTAAGTCAGACGATAATAGCTACCAAACAAAAAAAGTTTCATCAAAATCGGTTCAGTAGTTTTTGCGTGATACTCGAACAAACAAACACCCAAACAAACAAACAAACAAACAGACAGACAAAAAGTCCAAAAATTTGTGATTTGGAATCAGGGAAGCCTAAAAACCATATCGTAATCTTTTTTTTGTAAATATCTTCTATGTACAGACACACTTCTGTTACAGTTTTATAATAGTTTAGATACAGGAATCATCATCATCCTTATCAGCCTATAAACTTCCCACTGCAGGGCATAGACCAAGCTCCTCATTTGTATGCAGCGCACTCGGGCTTTTTCAAAGTTAATTCTACATACATACAAACATATACTCTGCCTACCCCTGTGAATTTAATTCTCAAAAACGAAATAGTAAAATTTTGTTACCTTTAGAACCAACTGCTGCAGCCAGTTGCATATCAGCTGCTGTTGGCATTTCTGGAGTAGTACTTATTGGACCTGGGGACAAAGAAACAGTAAATAGCTTAGTATGGAGTCAGATATGTACAATCCAAGCTTATTGGTATATCAGAGGCCTTCTAGCCAAATGTTCCGCCCAACTCCACTTCAACTTTGTAATTCGGTCTCCAACGTCGTCTACCTTAGTTCTTCGACGGATTTCTATGTTGGGTACACGGTCCAAAGGCGGTCATTTTAAATATAATACACTATAATTATCTTGGGCGTTGTCATATATCATAATAATTGTCTAGTGTCTAGACTCAATTGAAGTACCAGAATTCAGCCCAGACTTGTATTATGATGACCAGATACCGATATAGCATACATTATACACGTAAAATCATTCATCATTCAAAACCCAAAGAAATTATACTTAAAGGCATAGAGGGAGCCATACAAGAACTGTAAGAATGTCCACTTTTTGACGTGTTTGAGTGTGTGGTGTCAAGTAGTATGGGAAAAAAGAGACCAAAGTGACATTTGCCATAATGTTTACGGTCACTTTTCACACACACTAGCACGAAAAAAAGTGAACAGCCGCATAAACAAAAATCTATAGTTTCGTCTCCTTCTACTATTAAAGGTACGTCATAAGACAAAAGAGACTAACTACAATCGTAAATTGATGCGGTCTCTATGCTTTAGAATAAAGAGATCCTTTCTCTGAGTCAAAACCTGAGTATATAATAATAATTATATAAACATTCGTAATCAATAATCATCATACAATATCCCCTTTTGGAAATCGAATGCGCGATAAGCCTGTACCATAGCTGTACACAGCGACACATCAAGCTATGCAAAACCAAAATAAGCTGGCCGCGCGGCCAGCTTAATTTGTTTTGCGTAGCTTGGTGTGTCGCCGTGTGTACCAACCATAAAGGTATTATATAGAGGAACTGACAGCTGAGAGAGCATGATGTACCTAGCGGCGCCACTGTATAATAGAAAGAGATACGTGACGCGAGGCGTTTTTGGGAACTTGTCGGTACAATCGACAGGGTAAATAGTCGTGCTCTGTGAATAATTAGTGAATCTAAAGTGAAATCGTAGATTATTTTGTGAAATATACTAGTAACACTATTTCATTAAATTATCTACGATTTCACATTAGATTCACAATTATACACAAAACGAAGTTTTAGGGTGCCGATAAGTGCCGAAAAATTCACAAAAAAACGGTTTCATTTGACAACTCATGTCAGTTATTCTATTCCGACAGGTATAATAACTTTATGGTACCAACTGAGTTACAAACCCGTCTGATATAAACATCAACAACACGCAACCTGCCCAACTAGTGCAGCAAACATATTTATCCAATCTATAACCCCGTTATGATTAAATAATCTGTCAAAAGGAAATTATCGCCACCCCCTGGAGACTTAACTGAAAAAAACTCAATCTATCATAATAATCCATCTTTCAACGTCCAATAATAAAGAAAAGGTTTTTCCAGGTAGATATTACTTCAGAACTACCCACGAGAGCTGTTGACTTTTCATTAAAAAGAATGCCGAAGTTGCCTTCAGCTGGGTCCAATTTATTGATGCAGGAGTATGAAAGTATTACATGCTGGGCTTAAGGCGCTAACTGCAATATCTCTGAGGTTTTTTCGCATTTTTCGTTTATTTGAAAACCTGAAAATATGTTTTGTAAGGAATCGAATGTAACTGTTCATGGATGTTGAAGAGGCTAGAGATGTGTATCAAAATCTGGTGATCAATTTTTCTTTTCCTACCCCAGAGGTACTTCAAATCAAAATCAAAAGCGAACATAGGACTGGATAAATAAACGTATTAATTATTATTATTATTTTTTTTACAATATTAATTTTGAGATAATTTTATTTATTACACTATTATACATCGAATTTATTGATTTTACATGTATGTCATGTTAGCTTTATCAAATTAAAGATTGAAAACGTCGGGCGGCGAGCGGGATTCGAACCCACGACCTGCCTGTTTACTATCACTATCATACATTATAAAATGATTTTTTTACAAGCTCAAGAATCTGTTTAATATTTCACAGAAGACCAATTAACCAACAGTAACGTACAATAACGATAGATTTTTCAGTTGTTGATTTTATACAAAAAAGCGCAAATGCATTAAAATAGTTATTTTATTGAAAGGTCTTGTAAAATATAAAAATCTGTACATAACCAAAAGTTTTAATTTCGAAATGCAATAGGAAGTGGAACTACCTAGCGACACTGCAGTTAGCACCTTAAATAACCTATCTGGTAATAAGCGTTCGGCCGTTTGGTGTTTTCACTTTGGTTTGAGAATGTGTATGGCCGAATCCAATATTGAATCGCTTGCATATTTCCTGAAGCAATAAATATCGTCCAAGCTATAAAGGTTTAAGGACAGACAACATATGTAACCAATATAATAAGCCAAAATTTTTTCATCGGTCATTGGCCCACTAAGGCTGGTTTGCATTAACAAGTATTCAGGAACAATCATAATTAAATACATGGCTATTTTTATATCACTGCGGATAACTTCAGCATGTATTCTAATCATCAAACTGAACAACTTTCACTATTGAGCCACCTTCGAAATCGCGAAAAAAAATTTGCTGTCCCATACATTTGAGTCGAATTGGTACTGCAGTTTTGTATGGGACATCCGTTTTTTTCGCGATTTCGAATGTGGCTCCATAGTGAAAATTGTTCACTTTGATGAGTAGAATACATGCTGAAGTTATCCGCAGTGATATAAAAATTACCCTGAATGAGGCTGTCACTGTCATAAGTATGAGCAGTGTGAGACACAGAGCGTGCACTAAATACGATATAGCCTAAATACTTGTTAGAGCTCTTACAGACGAGCGACACTTTGCGGTCGCCGTGGGTCGCAGAGCGTCGCACTCATAGACTTTACGGTCGCCGTCTTTACGACCGCGAAGTGTCGCTCGTCTGTAAGATCGCTTAGTGCAATCCACGCTTAGTCTATAAACTCCTACTATTGCAAGTTCTGAAGTAAATATACACTCACTTATTATTGATATTGATCGTAAACACCTTCGTATTTTTGAAGTGAATACTTCTTTAGCGGCGTTGTGCACTTTTTGGAATGGGTAAAAAATTTTAAACTCGCGTCAGGACGACCTGGTCGAAAATACCTAAGACGTAAATTTAGAAAATTTAGACGTAAGATTTTGGAATGGGTAAAAAATTTTAAACTCGCGTCAGGACCGTGACGTCACGTGACCTGGTCGAAAATACCTAAGACGTAAATTTAGAAAATTTAGACGTAAGATTTTGGGATGGGTAAAAAATGTTAAACTCGCGTCAGGACCGTGACGTCAAATGACAATTCGTAAGACGTAAGATCTCTTAGTTTCCACTTCTGCCGGCACTCCCGAAGTGCAACCCGTTGTTTTTTTTTTCTAAAAACAATTTTCTATAACGTTAGTCATAATGGCTGTTTCCCTGCTCATTCATGTCCGTCCTGCATTATTAGCTAAGAAAGGCGCCTTAAAGAAAATGTCTTCGCTGTTTCCTTGCCCAATATTCTATTAAACGCGTTTTTCTCCCACAATGGACTTAACGAAGCATAAAATTATTCACGAGGACTGCCTGCAGGAAATGTTTCATCTCTCCTAAGCTTTAGATAGCTGTGTACACAAACTTTTTGCTGATAAAAAGCTTAAATGGCCTTCTCGCAAATTATTCCGCGGAATTGTTATTTTCATGCCTCCGTTAGGAAAAATCCCATCCCTTATTCTTTTCGCTTCCTCTGCTCGGCTTTAATGACGTTCGTCGACTTATAAAGCAGTTAAATTGCTTGTTTTAAATAAATAAACAGCTTTCTGTTTACGTCGTCACGTTTTATCCTCTTGGCACCCGACTTTAATTCTTTGTCTGCCTTGAAAAGAATAGGAAATGATACTCGTTGGTTGGTCGTTTTGTATCTTTAATAATATTCAGAAGAATATAATATTCATTTTTACGCAAGCCAAAGGTTAGTAATCAAGATTTTTCCTCGTCGTCTTTAAGGTCAAATTTATTCTAAGCTTTAGTTCTTAGGCTCGATTCACAACAAAGTGGCAGCGCAGTGTCAGCTTCGTAGCATTTTATCTACATTGCTAAAATCGTTCCTGCCAGTGGCAGTTGAAACCGCAGGGCCTTGGGGAGCTGATGCCAAAAAGTTTATAAAAGACCTGGGCAGCAGATTACGGGAGAGCGGCAATGACCCCCGCTCTGGGGCGTTTCTTACCCAACGCATCTCGTTAGCCATCCAACGTGGCAATGCCGTCAGCGTAATGGGTACGTATGGTAAAAACACGACCCGGGGCGGGTTATTCGAGTAATCAGGTTTGTATTTGAAATTTGTTTTTCTACAGTTATTGCTAAAATTATAATATCGTTGAGGTACCTACCGCCGCGCCGACTGCGCACCGCGAGCATTCTAGATATATCACAATTTAATGTTGACTGTCAAACTGCCAGCCTCTGCCTACTATAATAGTATTCATTCAGTGATTTTGGTGTAAAATGAGCTTTAAAGTTAACACTTTTGTTCAAAAACCTTATTCTTATTTTTGTGTTTCGTAAAATTTCAGTTTTTATTAAATTCATTGTTTCTCTATCTGCATAAAAGTCTATTTTGTTTTCAGTTCTGAGCTTGAGCATTATCTTATTTCTTGTAAACATAAAGTTCATTAGCAAATATTGTTTCCCGTGATTATTTGAACGCAAGTTGTTGTTGTTGGTTTTTAGCATTAAAGTTGTGCTGACGAAAACAAACAAGGAGAGGTGAAATGATGTAGACAAAAAGTGTAGTTACCAGCAAGGCGTGAAACAACATAATTTTTTCACCCCTCCGGGTGGAAAGCGTCAACTTTCGTCCCGCTGCGCTAAACGAAGTTACCGCTGTCCGCCTCCGTCGAGGAGAAAAATAGTATACTGATCTCGGACAGTAAATAAGAAAGTCTCAGATCACAGTTTGTTGACATCGGTTTCGCCTCGGTCAACAATTACATGAGATCTGAGACCTTTCTTACTTTCCTCCCCGCTCGGTGTGTAATCAACCTACTATTTTGGGTTGCAGGTTTGAAACCCGTAAGAGTGACGTACGCGTACTTTAAATAAATACGAAAACAGGGTTTTTCCGTTAGCATAATTTAGAAGAAATATATTTACGAATCATGCAATGTAATAAGTCCGACTCTACGCTATTAAATGCATTTTTTAAATCTAATTTGTTTATCACTGCAACTCTTGTCTCCACTGCGCTCATGAAACACCAATATAATAATTTCATGGGCATGTGTTGCAGCTTTACACTCGAGTGCCGTCCCAAACCCAAGCTGGTGAGGCTGCAAGAAAGAACTTTGGCGAATTTGGACCCAGCTAATTTTACGAAAACTAAAAGCCCTCCAGGACGGCGGTCATAATAATTATAAACACAAAAAATTAAGGCATTTTAAAAAAAAAACTTCCTCATCTCTAGAGGTAAGGGTTTAAAAGTAGAAATTACTAGTAAAATAGACAAATCATCCAAAAAGCAGTAGCAAAACGCAACCATGACAGCTATTTTCTTCTAATATTATCACTGAGGTAGTTATTGGACGTTACGGAACGTATTTGGCTTTATTGAACTGATAGTGCGTGTGATTTTGTTTGATTTCATTATCATATTGTACGGTTATCGTAATTTTCATTAAAACAAACACAATGAATGCGTAGAAGATTGAGTAGGCTACCTAATAAGAAAGATTATGAGTTTCACACATTTGATTCAAAAGGTATCATAAGGAGAAATACCTTTCCCCCAACTTCTACAGATTACAACCAATTTCTTTTTTTGTTAGTTTTGTTTCACTCCACACCTATTACTAAGTTTCATTCATGTATGGGACCTATATGTCTGGGTCTCACATTATATGGCATTCCGCCAAACTTCTTTGACACCTCATCTTTGACGGCATAGCAACTAAGCTTCCCATACCAACCGCTATTGGGTCTTTTGCTACCGTAAGAAGTTGCACCAGTTAGAAAGAGATTGCAGTAATCGCCGTCCATTATCCCCAGCAGTAGTCGAAGTTAGCTCATTTAGGTGTGTAGGACGGACCCCATCATTACCACCACTATAACTTTCATTCTGATACTGCGATTGGTATTAGATAAGCGGAACACAAAATTGAAGTGGAGATGGCCAGGACACTGGGCTAGACGGAAAGACGGCCGGTAGACCAAGGCAATATCAGAGTAGTGGCTAAGAGAGGGATGGAGGTCAGTAGGCAGACCACCAGCACGTTGGTCTGATGACATTGTGAGAGTGACGGGTTCGCATTGGATCAGATTGGCACAGGACCGTGAAGAATGGCGCAATAAAAGGGACAGCCCAGCTGTGGGCAGTGTTGCCACTTTAGCCACTTCTTAGCTAGATCTAGCAACATTTTTGAACTTGTCAGCTACAAAAAAAATTTTCGGTAGCTAAATAGTTTAGCCACTTTTTTTGTTTATTTATTTATTAGTAAATACCAATTTATTCAGCTAAAGTTAATCATTTCTTAGAGCGTTTTTTACTGTTTTTTGAGTTCCGATTACCTAAACGTAGAAGTCGAAAGGCTATTTTCTACGATGAGCATTGTAAAACATCAACATATTAATAGAATGGGTAACAATAACTCACTCAAAATTCCATATTGTAAAAAATTATAATAGAGCATAATTTTATAGAATAAATGATAATAAATCAATATTACTCATCCAAATAAACTGCTTCTTAGCATATTTATGTATTCTTTTAACGTTAATTTGTTCAGCCACTTTTAGCCACTTTAGCGACAGTGAAAATTCCAGTACCTTAACCACTTTTTGGGTACGTTTTAACTACTTGATCCAGAGGCAAGGTGGCAACACTGGCTGTGGGTTGATGTGGGCTGATTTGATTGATTGATTGAATCTATGAGCCAATATCCAGGATATTTAATTATTCATTTACAGTCTAAAACTGTGTTTGAATATGGCACAACGTTATCTTTTACATTGTGTCAGTTTCCACCCGAACCATTAAGGACTTCCATTTTGGCGCTGGTCCAGCGTTGGTGCTCCGTGAACTTACGCTCGAGTATTGACTGCAAACTTTTGTATTCAACGCCTACATTTTAATGTATTCGGATTATTTCGGATTAAAAGTTAACACTTAGGTAACAATATGGACATTCCCTGCCCCCTACCAATTTTTACCCCACCCCTCAGCCCGTCTTGGTGATAAGCGTGGCAGAAAACAGTAGGCAATGTTTTATATTCCTGTCTACATTCTCTCTAAGGTCCAAGGTGTGACATAGGTATGATTACCTATGTTTACGTTCAGGAATAATAAAAAATTAGTATACAATCAACGATTTTTTTCGTATAGACCAAAAAAATCTTTGTATACAATGTTTTGAAATATACAGAAAAGACGTACAGAGAGAGTTTCAGTTATGGTAGGTATCTTAATTAGAAAATTTTAAGCAGCGTGAGTAGAAAACATTGCTGCTAATGAGCAATAAATAGTAATTGAAGAATCTTTATTTCTCTTGTAAAGCTCTATTTACCTATAATTGGTTATCGAGTAGGCGGAAGAACAACCTGCGCGACTCGAAAATTGCTTTGAAATTTTAACAGCTTTCGACATACTTAACTACAATACCGATTTGCAATATCAAAACTCTGACGTACATTTTGATTAAAAGTTTCAATGGTCTTTCAGAAAGACAAACAATACAGGATATAAACTTATATGTGTGCTTACACTTTCAAACCGAGCAACTTTTGCAATGGGACCAATTATGTAATCGCGGAAAAAAAATGTTGTTCCGTAGAAGATGTCAATCTCTACTCGACCTAAATGTAAAGAGCAGCTGTTTTTTTAATGATGGTCCTATAGTGAAAGTCGTTCAATTTGATGGCTCGATAACCACCCCCTTTTGTATGTAACGTATAGAAGTTTACATACCCTGTATGAAAGAGAGTATTTCGAAAATTACCTGGGTAATAAATAGCTTCCTTCCTCACAGCATATTTCGCTTGAGGTATCCTCAGTGTACAAATGAACTCTGCTGGGGAAGGTAGGTCTTCATCCCGAAGAGTCACTGATGCAACGGCAGAATATCTGCCATTCAACAGCTTGAGATTGTGTGTGACGCCGTCCAAGCGTCTGTAAGCAAAAAAATCGTTCTTTAAAAGTTACTATTACCAGCTTAAAATAAGAATATGCATGACATTGGGAATACGCTGTAAATTTTGTTTTGCCTGGACCCCCCCACCCCCCACCGAAAATAAAACTGGGTACGTGCTTGATGCGGGGAACCGTTTTCACTGGTCTTCTATAGGGAGGGAACGACCGCTGGGTGCAAAAGAACATGGTTGGTAAGTTCAAAAGTCGTACCCGCAAATGCGGGGAATACCCGTAGGTGGCATAACGACCACTGTATCGACTTGTTGATTTTCATTGGTCGTCAGCCCGCCTACGGGGAGTCCCCGCATGCGGTACATCGACCGAGTTATCGACCAATGAAAATGAGCATGCGTTACAGAAATCTCTCGCACCCCGAATGCGGGCCAGAGCGACCAATGAAAATGCGCCCTTAAGGATGACTCACGCTACACCGTGCCGGGTTCGAGCCGGGTCCGAGCCGAGCGTCGGCCGGTAGGCAACCGACCAGGCCCGGCCCCGGCTCGGTTGCCGCTCGGTATAGCGTGAGTGTGTCCATACAAAATATATTTCCATAGAAATAGGCTGATGATGATGATGAGATTTTACCGTAAGAAATAATGGACTACCTGCGATAAATTTGGCTCAGTATTTTTAATGTGGACCCTACTCAACCAAGTGAAATTAAAGAAGTTAATGTAATGCACATTCTATTGTATCTTCGACGCTTTTAACTGATCAAAGAGTACTAGTATCTACAAATTACTTTGATCAGTACTTTTACTTTGGTCGTCTTACCGATCAAAGGTCTTCTTTGAACTAACACTTTGCTATGCAGTGCAATCAAATAAATTACGTAAGCCGGATCATTTCGAGTTTCCCGACAAATATAATTTGAGTATTTAGGAAACTGGTGCTCCATAGAATAACGAATGTTCAGGGAGTTAATATTAATGTAAGTTTACATCTCATTACATCAACAATTTTTGTTTACAGTAGAATCAATCGTAAAGAAACAAACATCCTAAAATGAGTCATCATAGTGGAAAACCGACGATGTTATTATCATCATCAGCCTGATACATCTCACTGCAGGGCACAGACCTACCCTCAGGGAGGATGTATGATTGTTGGTCCACCACGCGTGCCCAACGCGGATTGGTTGACTTCTCATACGCAATACAGGGTGTAACAAAACACCCTAGTAATACTTAAGGGGCTGCTCCAGACTATCATACTGAGCAATTTTCACTATGGAGCCAACTTCGAGAAAAAATAAAACAAATCTGCTGTCCCATACATTTTAGTCGAATCGGTACTGCAGTTTTGTATGGGACAGCAGATTTCTTTTATTTTTTCTCGATGTTGGCTCTATAGTGAATGTTGTTCAGTTTGATGGTCTGAAACAGCCCCTTATGTATTACTAGGGCGTTTCGTTACATCCTGTATAGCCATCAGAAATTTTTCTTCAGCATATACAGGTATTCTCACGTGACGAGGAAAACATCGTGAGGATACCCGCATGCTTCAGTTTTTCGAGGCATGTATTGTGCCCACTGTCCATTACAAGTGGCGACGGGCTCACCCCCGTCACATTGGACAGAGTTACGGTACTAGTGAAACATGTGGATGTTCTGAGTTTTCAGAATATCTCTGACTATCCCCTCGGGGAATATAGTCGTGATCATATGCATACACCGGTAGAGAGCAGTCGGTATTATACGTAGGTATATAAGATATAAAAATTCAAAAATTCGATCCCAGTTAAACTTGTATTTGTTACCAATGAGTTTTTAAATAGTCGGAATATATCCTATAGGTATTTAGAATACATCTGACTATCCCTTTTGGGCATACACTTGTGAGCATGTACAATACATGATACGCTACCAAACTCGATCGTGAACAACCGATACCACTCAAAGTTAAACTTAACTTGAAATCGATCCTTTCAAACTTGAAGTTTGAATGTTTATTGAGAAAACGTTTCTCGTTAAATAAACTAGCCGATTTCTAACTCACACACTCACTTTACACAACTGTTTGTAGTGTACACAGACCAACAGTAAATACTTACCGCAAATTGGATCTTTGTATTGTTGGTTGGGCAATCTCGAGAAAATCTAATACTGTCTCGGACCCACGATAAACTTTATCAGGGAAAATTTAGGGGGTCTCAGGAAATACAGTTTGTACCCAATCTTCGTTTAGATGTCTAGGCTTTGTTGGGTCGTTATACGTTTATGTACAATACCTGACACAAAAAGATTTATATTCTGGAATATTATGATTCTTATAACATCCCGACAGCGCAGTTTTGTGCGACTAGATAGCTCAGTTGGTAGCGAACCTGCCTTATGATCCGATGGCATGGGTTCGAATCCCGTGAGAAATATTCACTACTCAAACATTAATTGCTCCTTACGGGATACCCAACTCATGGTTGTGTGTATCTAGGATATCTTCGTCTAGTCAGCATTATGCAAGTCCAGGCTAGATTCTGGTACTTTCAATGGGACTAGATACGGGACGGGATGGGACTTCTATCCGTGACTTCTTCTTCTTATCGTGTGGACAGAGCCCTGGTGTCAGAGTTTTTTCAGACCGCCTTACGGCCTCTGACGTGGTTTTTATGTAACAACTACTGCCACCAGAGAAAGTAGCCGGGACCAACGGCTTAACGTGCCATCCGAAGCACGGAATCATTTTTCTTTTCAGACAATCAGGTGATTCAGCCTGCAATGTCCTAACCAGCTGGGAAAAAACGCACAAAGTGACATATCACTAAGTGTCCCCCGTGGGAATCGAACCCACGTGACCTCCGTGTCGAGAGCCCGATGCTTAACCATTAGACCACGGAGGCAGTCTGTGACAATGTCCTAGATATACAACGTGTTAATGAATTAACGCAAAACCTCATACACCCCAACTGATTTATAACAAAATAATTAGATTGCAACAATAATTTCATTATTTTGATAATTAAAATTAAAAGTTATTCGCATTTTAAGTTTTGAGGCAAAAATGATTTGTTATCATTTCAGCACTGAAAGAAGGCGCTAACGTACTCATGGATACATTTTTATAATCTTGTTTTGGTAGTAAGTAGGGTGAGTGTGCCCGTGCGGTGGGTTGTCATCGGGCTCAGTAAATTTTAAAATTTGCAAAAAAAATTATTAATATTTTGAAAAAAAAATACCTATGTTGAAACCATGATAATTCGATTCTGCTCTCGATTCTAAACAAACTACTTTCTAGTTTTGCGTTAATTCATTAACACGTTGTATTTTTGTTAGATTTTAAAGTAAAACAAGTAGGTAAGTAAGTTTTGAGAAACTACTGTTATGACATTCGGTCTATGATAGGAATTCAAGATTTTAAGGCATTTTCATAATATTTCTCGACAAGAATATAGTAATAAATAATAATTAAATTTCTTTATTTGAAAACAATAATGATACATTACATCAAATTGTTGGGTCTAATAACTTGAATACATGGAACTTCTTTCGAAACAAAATACTAATAACAGTTTTTATTAAAGCCTTCAAGGTTTTAAGTTTTTTTTTATTTTTTATTGAATAAAGAAATTTACATAACACAACAAGGACAAAAACCCGTCCCACGAAAACCTGTATGGGTTTATCTAAGTATATAACACACATTTTTCTAACTGTGCATAGCGAAGAACGTCATGATTACACTTAATTATTTATTATTAGACGATGAACTTGGCTATTTTCGTGTTACTCTGCAGTTTCGTTCAAATATTCATCAGGCTTCTTTCTACTTTCGTCTTTGAAATCATAGTACTTACTTACTTTTCAAACAGCGCTTGCCCTGTTAAGTAAATCGTATAAAAGATTAGATAGACTTTATAGCACTATATTTACACTAAAATGCACAATTCAAAATTCTAAAAGGGGTCGTCATTTTGACCAGTTACTCACGACTTTAAACCTACCTATATAAGCACCAACAATCAACAATCAACTTACCACCAACTATAATTCGACCTATTCCATGAAAGAAGCCATACTAGACTACTAGATGTCATATGCAATAAATTAAGCTGAGTTATGACGGTTTTAAGATATCTCAGAAATCTGACTTGGTTCAAAATTGAACTCAATGCTCCTAATCAATAATCTATTAAGTAATTAAACCTGCCTTTAATAAACGTATATCTAAACAACAAAAAATACCGTCCCATAATAACTTGAAAAACTCAACGAAAAAATATATAAGTAGATACAACCAATTAACAAGAACTGTCTTTGTAACGTAAGCAAATTTATTCTTGTTAAATTTTTAATGGAATTTCAAAGGAAAACAAAACTTTGACGCAACCACACACTGTAACTAACTTCCTTAGAACAGAATTAACAACGGAGAGCACACATTTGCATTGAATGAGTAATGAGCTAGCTTCGAGCTTTCACAAGGAAATTTTAAATCCAACGCTACTTTCGAATATGCAACAATGGCTTAAAAGCTAAACACGAATTTTATTAAAAAGGTTGAGTATTCTGAACTAATGGATCTAACTGTACCTTCAAACGTTATTCCTTTACTTTGTATAGTATAATAGACAAACTTTTATGCTATTCATGGTCAGCCTGAAAATACTCTCATAGCGATATATGAGTCATGAGTCATGTCATGAAGAATAGAAGGTTAGATATACAGGGTAAAATTGATATCATTAGCATCATTTTTAACTAAGAGTCTACCCATCAATCTGAACAACTTTTACTATGGGAGCAAACCGATCGGAGCAAAAAAAAAGTCAGCTGTTCCATACTAAACTGCAACGCCTACTCGACTCAAATGTATGCAACAGCTGATTTTTTTTTGTGCTCCGATTGGTTTGCTCCCATGGTAAAAGTTGTTCAGTTTGATGGGATTCTTAGTTTAAAAGGATGCTAATGATATCAATTTCACCCTGTATAACACAATGACATATACATCCAAGCATCACGATTGTTATTGGTTCCGTATTATATGTACTGTGCATTTAAACATTATGTCAGTTTTGATAATATTTTAGATCTGAAGACTGAAGTTCCGTTTTTTTAGGCACACACATCCTAATTCGTATACGAAATTTGATTCTTTTTACGCATTATTCGTTTACGAATTAGAATGTGTGACTATCGAAAATAGCACTCTTGGGTGATTTGTAGAATTTTCTTCTATTAACGTTTTAGAATTGCAAATAAATTCATCTGTTTTAGATTTCATAATATCTCTGACTAGGTACCTCATCCTCGGGGAATATAGCCGTGTGAATATGCTTATGCTTCATTTAAAATGGCTCCATTTATAAAACTTCAACTGTAATTTATAGTTCAGTAATATTACAAAAAGAGTTGAAAGTAATAAGTGTGATCAATGATCATAGATATGGCTGCATAAAGCGAGAAGGACCATTTTTAGGGTTCCGTACCCAAAGGGTGAAAACGGGACCCTATTACTAAGCCTACGTTCTCCGTCCGTCCGTCCGTCCGTCCGTCCGTCCGTCCGTCCGTCCGTCCGTCCGTCCGTCTGTCCGTCTGTCCGTCTGTCCGTCGTCCGTCCGTCTGTCCTACCTATTTAGGGCTGTAACTTTTGAACCGTAATAGCTAGATAGTTGAAATTTTCTCAGATTATGCGTTATTACGGCGGATTTGATAACAAATAATAAAAATGGCAGAAAGTTAAAAATAGAGGGGGGTTTTCAACAAGAAACTAGTTTTTATCAAACGTTTTTTCTTCACGCTCTATATAGTAAAAACGGTAATACATAAAGCGTCAAACTTAATGTGATTATAGTGCAAACTCTACAGAATAACGACAAATACAAAAAACTTGCCAAGTGTGAGTCGGTGTCGCGCTAAAGGTCCCGGACAAAAAAAGTTTTTTTTCTAAGTTAATAATTTTGTGTTCTGTGGTGGTGTGGTACGGAACCCTCGGTGCGCGAGTAGCCCGACTCGCACTTGACCGGTTTTATTAAAAGATTGATGGATGTTATCAAATGCAACAAAGAAACTTCTACCTTCTATTAACTTTTACCTCCTAAAATAACAAGCATCACGTTGATTAAAATTTGAAGACGTCTAAAGACATTATGCGTCGATTTATCAACTGCAACGGTAATCCTAAAAACTATTTCAAAAATATATTGCCCTCATAAACTCTGAATGGAATTTAATCAGAAACGTAATTTTCGCGATCGCTGACTCTAGCAGAGGTGTCAGAAAATTTTAACAAAGCATATTTTGTAGGTGACACGAGAGTTGGCAAGCAGGTAGAAGTGCCAGGTGGTGCTGTAGAATGCCACCAGATTTAATCTTGAGCTCGTAACGTTGCCAAGTTAGTATCACCTTTGAAACTTATCGTCAATTGTCTTAGTAAAAAACATTTTTTACATTCCGTGAAGAAGACAATGGCGTGTCAAAAAGGCACTATCTGTCTTTACCACCACGCCTTTTTTCCAGTGCGGTAAGCAGAGACCAGGAAATGCTATTTGCTACGATCCTTGCAAACGTCTTTTGCCTCATTCACATCCATACAGTCATAGTCATCTCTTCATACACGCCCGTCGTCGGTTTCGAGTATTCTGTTTCGCAGAAAAGTACGCGGTAGGTAGACTAGTATCACTAAATTGTAGATAATTAAATTCTTTTTGTTTGACATATTTTCGTGTAAATCTTATTAATTAGGTCTTTGTTATGCATGATCCTTTCTAACTAAGAAACATGGCAGATATGGTCGAAGAGTTCTCGAGTGGCACTAAGATGTTTTTATATGTATACAGGGTGAAATTGACATCATTAGCATCCTTTTAAACTAAGAGTCTACCCATCAAACTAAACAACTTTCACTATGGCAGCAAACCGATCGAAGCAAAAAAATAATAAGCTGTTCCATACTAAACTGCAATGCCTAGGTACTCGACTCAAAATGTATCCAACAGCTGATTATTTTTTTGCTCCGATCGGTTTGCTCCCACAGTGAAAGTTGTTCAGTTTGATGGGCAGACTCTTAGTTTAAAAGGATGCTAATGATATCAATTTCACCCTGTAGATGCGTTGCCTGCGCTCCAAAATGGCAATAGAAAAGCAAGGTAATTGCCCGGCATGCACATAGTTACGCGTCGTCTAGTGTACGGGCTACACGTCACTATAGTGATGTTAGCGTATGACGCGTCCACAGACTTATGTATATTGAGTGACAACCGCGTACCGGAAGGTGGACCGACGACCTGGTGAAGGCGGTGGGAACCCGTTGGTTGAGGCAGCGCAGGACTGGTCGTTGTGGCGATCATTAGGGGAGACCATGTCTAGTAATGGACGTCAATCGAATGAGATGGTGATGATGAAAATAAACAAGTGCGCAATATTAAATGTTGTTAAGTGTACACTACCCTTTCCTAGCACAAGCCAAGTAGCTTGCATATGGGATCTTTATAATGTATTTTATTTATTTATTTATTTGAACGCTTTATTGTACACACGGAAATAGAAATGAAAACAGCATAATTGAAACCCGAAATGTGCCTGTGAGTGCTATTTATTATCTCAGATTTTATATATCAGAAGGTATGTCGCGGGCCCTAGCCCGGGCCTTTGGAAGGCTTGCGTGGAGACACAGGTCCTACACGTAGACCCTTTGAGACATTTTTATCTAAATGCGATGGGTGGCCTATCTCTGAATGCATTACGTAAATGCACCAGAAGACAGACCGCGTACGGTGCAGAAACTATTGCAAAAAGGACGGAAAATTACTCTGGTTATGGGTTATTATTCAAATTAAAGATTGAAAAATTCAGTCTCGCTTGTAATAACTTCCAGTAGATGTCGCTCACGTCCCTTCAAGACGCAACAGATTGAAAATTTCTTTCTCTGTCTAGTGGACTCGGTAGCGAAATTGCATAACGTACTTCCCCGGTTTGGAAGGGTGCGGGTTCAAGTCCCGCCCGAGACTGAATTTTTCAATCTTTAATTTGATTCGAAATAGCACAACATGGCTGTAACATGTTTAAAATCAATAAGATTTGAAAATGGGTTATTATTGTGTTATTACTTGTCAGCTATCGAAACTAGGACACCAATCATAAATTTGGTCAACTACTCCGTAACTACATTTCACATCAAATTTTGCAAGGTTAGTGCATAACACGAGAATTCCCCGCAATGCGGTCTCTATGTACGTTGGTAACTTCATGCATCAGAACAACCATTTTATCTTGACACTTTAATTTCAATTCTTTACCCTCTCTAGTGCCGTTGAGTCAATTAAGCTAGAGGGGATGGACGGGTCAACTTAAATTTGACACACCGTTTCCTTGTCAAGCGATTGGGTGGAAATTAGAGGGAAATCACAGGAAAGAGAAACTTCGATGTTTAAGGTTTGAAACCGGATTTTGGGATATCGGACGAATATTCCATGGAATTATGAGAACGTGTGAATTGGATGATGAGTAGGTATAAATGTTATTAGTTACGGTTTTGAGGTGTGTCTATGAATTAATTAATAGATTTGTGAGGTTTACGATAGGATTCGAATTGGAGTTTATTAATATCAAATTACTTAAGTAAATAAGAGTTAATAGATAGAATAAAGTATTCTCTAAGAATAAAGTAAATATATTATTTTAACAGATTTTTCCCGCATTTGAAATTACATATCGGCAGTATCACAAATGACACTATATTTGAAGAATTACCTACCTAACTAGATGTTGTAATAATTTATTGTCTTTTTATTTAGTTGACAGCCATCTCTCATACATAAATAGTTTAGCTGTAGGGCGTTAATGTTCTATCAATCTTTTGATTTAAAAATAAAGCTATTTCTCTCAGACAATTCTTTATTCAGAAACCTTAGTTTCCTTATTGCTGGGAACAAGTAACAAAATATTTTACTCAGCGCGGCCCCAATCCATTGAATTATCATTCAAATAGAATTTATTCACATCAATATGCCCGGGAGACTGTTCTGGGACATATAACAATTCATGTTTATTGGATAATTCATAAATTTTTATCTGTTCTTAGAATTCTTTCTTTTGTATAATATTATTTATTATTGCGTACCGTATTATAAGGTATACAGGGTGTTAGGGTAAACATTTGCATTACTTTAAGGGGTGGTTGTACCCACGACACTGATCAACAATCTAATAGGAAATTCGCAAAAAAATTGACGACTTTTCATACAAAATAATGTTTGATCAGCTGATTGCATTTAGTATGGAGAGCGAAACATTTTTGTAGAATTTCCTACAGGTTTCTAAGGGAAAGTTGATCAGTATCATGGGTATCATGACCCCTTAAAGTAATGCAACTGTTTACCCTAACATCCTGTATATTTAGGTAAGTACATCCTTATTTTCATTTTGGGCTTCAGAAAATTATTTTTAAATTTACCTATCCAATACGCTGTATTAAGCTGTAAGCAACAGAAATATTTAATAAAAACTTTACTTTCATTTCAAATACCGGTGAGCACTAAAATTATGGCTTGAAGAAGAAAAGAAAAGAAATATTGACATAATGGATATGACCACAAAAAAATTAGGAAGACATCGATGACAAGTTAATATTTTTCTGGTCAGACAATAAAGTCAAGTGAACGGCTGGCTAGCCTTTTCACCCACAAAAGCATTGCATTAGGAACGAATCCCTTAGTTACCTCATACGACACCCATGGGGAAAAAGGGAAGACCTAAACCGGAACCAAACGACAAAAAGTATACTTCTTCCTTTAATCAAGGTTTCCGATGATAATTGTTAACCCTCTTCTGGAATTCTAAGTGTTCAAAAGTAAACTAAACTTCAGACGCGACCAGCAGAGCGTCTTTATCTAACTACGAGTCTACGTCTGCTTGTGCTCACTAATTTAGAAATTAGTTCAAGTAACTTTCTACTTTCAGACGTGTCGTAAATTTAGCCTTTGACTAAACTTTGGCGGTCCGAACATGATTATTGGTATGATTTAGATACAATGTCAATATGAAAATAAAATTATACTATAGGTAATACAAATTAGTAGTGTTGCTTGAAACGATCAACGAAGTCGAGTAAAATGTCAGGTATTTGGATTTTCAAAAACGGTACCAAACGCAAATGCTTGCGTTTTTTAAATGGGACGATCAGACCATCATACTAAATTACTCTCTATTTGACTACCATTAAAATAGCGAAAAAAATTGCTGTTCCATGCAAAACTGCAAACCTACTCAACCAAAATCAAATAAAAAATATTTATTTTGCATACTAAATGTATGGGATAGCTGCTTTTTTCGCGATGCTAGTCAAATAGAGAAAGTTGTTTAGTTTGATGGTCTGATCAACTGATCATCACTTTAAAAACCGTCTATGCTGTCTAACTGTCTATGGTGATTACGTAATATCACTTTCCAAATTTTCGGGGGCGGTTCAGACCATCAAACTGAATACTTTTATTCTGAGAGCAAACATAAAATCCATAAAAAACCCTGTGATTCATACATTTGAGTCGAATAGGCATTGCAGTTTAGTATGGAACATCAGATTTTTTTTTTTCGAGATTTCATGTTTGCTCCTTCTTTAATAGTCTGAACTACCCCGGAAAATTTGGGAACTGATTGAAATCAAAATCTGACGAAAATCACCCCGTATTGAAAAATCCTGTTTACCGCATCAGTGCCACAGTGGATAAAAATTCTCACCTCTCAGGAGTGGCCAGCGTCAGGTTGGGTGCGGGGAAGGCACCGTCCGCTGCGCAGATGACGTTCACCGTCTCGTCATCCGTCTTGTTCTGGATGAGCCGGAAGTTCGTCTCCGGTACTGCAATAACAATACTTGTTAGGTTTCATTGGTTTTACCAGTTTATGAACTGTGACGAGTGTTTGGTTCAATATAACTAGAAAGATGGCTGTCAGATTATTGTCGTGAGTTTATGTACCTATCAACATCCCTGCCACTTCTCTAAGAGCGGCTCTAATATAAAAAATATTGTAATTGAGACAATTATCTGGAAATAGATTTTGATTCAGTCGCCCAAAAAAACTCGAGGTATCGAATTCCTGTACGTCACAGATGTGTACCCTTTTCGAAACTGTTCCATAATTGGCGTCTACTGCACAAAGTGCGTTGCTAGGGTCGAAGATTTCATTAAATACCGAGTTATTTGAGGGGAAACCCATCCGAGCGCAATCCTATAAGGATAGGGGTTGCGAGGCAAATCTAATTCTGTGTTCACAAAGGCAATCGTTTCACAGGTGCACTATAGTTTAAGCAACTCATCTTGCAAATTAATTCAGTTAGGTTTCAATTCACATGAAAGGGGCAATGCAATGGAGAAAATATTAGAAGAAGTTTTGTTGTGCAAAACGTTAACCGAAATCTCTTCAGAATCCAATTCGGGAATTTAGGATCTGTTCTAACCTTGAAATACTTAATTTAGGGACACGGAGGTCGTGGGTTCGATTCCCACGGGGGACACCTAGTGATGTGTCACTTTGTGCGTTTTTCCCCAGTTGGTTAGGACATTGCAGGTTGAATCACCTGATTGTCTGAAAAGAAAAATGATTCCGTGCTTCGGATGGCACGTTAAGCCGATGGCCCCAGTTACTATCTCTGGTGGTAGAAGTCGTTACATAAAAACCACGTCAGAAGCCGAAAGGCGGTCTGAAAAAACTCTGACACCAGGGCTCTGCCCACACGATAAGAAGAAGAATCAAACTGAACAATTTTCACTATAAGATTTCGGAGAGCTAAAATTCGGAAACCTCTAATTCGAAAGTACGATAGGTAACCGTCACAACAGTGCTGGCTATTTAATACATTTGAGCTGAGTGGCCGTTGACGTTTTCTATGGAACGGCAGACTTTTTTTCGCGATTTCAAGTTGTTCTGTTTGAAGGTGTGAAGCATCTTGTTTATTTTCATTTACACCCCCAGTATTGTTCATTTCAGTCGAATATCTGTAAAATGTAGTGTGAAATACCTTTTTTCCTATCGATTTCGGTTTTAAGCCTTAGTGAAAGTAATTTTTTATAGGCGGAGCATATCAAAGCTTATTAATTCATCTACACTAATATTATAAAGAGGAAAGATTTGTACCTATTTTTGTATGTTTGTATGTTTGTAATGAATAGGCTCAAAAAGTACTGGGCCGATTTAAAAAATTCTTTCACCATTAGAAAGCTGCATTCACCCTGAGTAACTTAGGCTATATTTATTGCTAGAAAAGATTAGACGTCCACCCGTGCGAAGCCGGGACGGGCCGCTAGTAAGGTATATAGTAAGTAACACATTCGATGGGTAGTACTACTGGATTTTTGTTACATTATCAAATATTCATACATATTATACAGGGTGTTACAAAAGTAAAAATAAACATTTAAAACTTTTAAGGGGGTTTTTTGAGACCATCAAACTGAACAACTTTCACTATGGGACCAAAATCGAAATCGCGGAAAAAAATCTTTTGTCCCATGCATTTAGCTCGAGTAGATCTGTAGTTTAGTATGGAACATCGAAAACGCATCGCATCATGGCGATTATGGCAAATCTCCCCATTTTAGGAGAGGTCTATGTTCAGCAGTGGACGTCTATCGGCTGATAAGATGATGATGATTTTTTTGATTGATTGATTGATGATGATGGAACATTCGTTTTTTTCGCGATTTTGATATTGGTCCCATAATGAAAGTTGTTCAGTTTGATGGTCTTAACCACCCCCTTAAATGTTTATTTGTATTTTTGTAACACCTTGTATACAGGGTGTAACAAAACACCCTAGAATACTTAAGAGGGTGCTTCAGACCACCAAACTGAACTTTCACTATGGAGCCAACATCGAAATCGCAAAAAAGAAAATCAGCTCTTTCATACAAAACTGCAGTACCGTCTCGACTCAAAATATGTATGGGATGGCAGATTTTTTTATTTTTTCTCGACGTTGGCTCCATAGTGAAATTTGTTCAGATTGATGGTCTGAAGCACCCTCTTAAGTATTACTAGGGTGTTTTGTTATACGCTGTAGAGACAACAAAATATTCAAAAACTAAAATAAAGACATAACTGGGACAGTACTTGGATCATGGACGCTGTCACTTATGCAGAGTGTTTTATGTCACCAGAAGCCTTCCAACTGCTATCGGTATAAAAAGAGATGTGACGCGGATAGCAGATGCCGGCATGAATAAAACTGCTTATCCGTACAAAAAACATTGGGTTTTGGTCCAAAGGAAAGGGTTAAGCGTTTGCTTTAAACAAAAGAATTAAATTACGGGCAAAAATACAAAAGTATTGTCTACAGTATTGTGCATTTGTTTGTGAGGAAAACAAGGTGAAATTGTCCTTCGTATGTTGAGGAGTATACTTACAATTAGATAAAAATTTAAATATTGTTAATGTAAAATTCCAATGTCTAAGTCTAGTTAAATATTTAAATATTACAATGTATATTATAATAATTATTATTATGTGTGATTGATGTATTGTCGTGATTTAAACTGATGAATGTGGTGTACATCTATTATAGGCATGTACGCACGGCGACACATCAAGCTATACAAAACCATCATACGCTGGCCGCGCGTAGGTCGAGTAACGTATAAGGTCGCGCGGCCAGCTTATGTTGGTTTTGTATAGCTTGATGTGTCGCCGTGTGTACATTAGATAAAATACCGCATGCTAATATTATAATCTTGATAATGTATTGTTGCTGTTGATGTACCTTAATAAATAAAATAAAAAATAAAATAAGTACAATGTATTTATTGGCCCCCCCTTGACCCGGCCGCCCTTAGCACTTGCCCATTTTGCCCTCAGGAGAATACGTCACTGATTAAAGATTGATATACTAATCTAGTGAGTAAGCAATACTAATAATGAAATTGTAATTTCTGACATTGTTATGGAATATATGTTCTGAAGAAAATTATTTGATTTTATTTCTTACATTTCTTATTACAGCCGGGGGATGCAACTTGCGTCTGCACCTACGCACCATCTCATCTGCAGGGTACCACGCGGGTGGCTGGATCGGCGGCAGAAAGCGCAGCTCGGTTTAAGCACACCTGGTACCAAGACTTAGAGCGCACATATCTGTTCGTGCCAGTGGCAGTTGAAACCGCAGGGCCTTGGGGAGCTGAGGCCAAAAAGTTTATAAAAGACCTGGGCAGCAGATTACGGGAGAGGGGCAATGACCCTCGCTCTGGGGCGTTTCTTACCCAACGCATCTCGTTAGCCATCCAACATGGCAATGCCGCCAGCGTAATGGGTACGTTCGGTACAAACACCACCCGGGGCGGGTTATCCGAGTAAGCAGGTTGGTACTTGAAATTTGTTTTTCTACAGTTTCTGTATGTTATCTAGTTATATATTAGTTATGTACAGGGTGTAACAAAACACCCTAGTAATACATAAGGGGGTGCTGCAGACCATCAAACTGAACAACTTTCACTATGAAGCCAACATCGACATCGAGAAAGAAAAATCCGCTCTTTCATACAAAATTGCAGTACCGTCTCGGCTCAAATGGGACGGCAGATTTTTTTTATTTTTTCTCGACGTTGGCTCCATAGTGAAAATTGTTCAGATTGATGGTCTGAAGCACCCCCTTAAGTATTACTATGGCGTTTTGTTACACCCTGTATAGTTATATTTTATTGTTATATCTTGACTATTATAAAACTGTAAATTTGAAAAAAGAATTTAGTTTGTTTGTTTGTTTGTTTGGGTGTTTGTTTGTTCGAGTATCACGCAAAATCTACTGAACCGATTTTGATGAAACTTTTTTTGTTTGGTAGCGTATTATACACGCCCATATCAAGATTCTTGATAATTATACCTACTGTTATCGAGAGTGTTATTTTCACTGACGCTATCGCTTGTAACTTGAGGTATAGAAACTGTGGTATACGACGGTCGCAGAACGTGTCGTATGGGGAAGTAAACGTTTTACGAGTAGCAAGTCTGGCAAAATACGAAATTTGGTGTAAGTATTCTTCATAACTTTAGTACTTTGAAGTTATATTTCGGTATGATCGTGTGAACGCCAGTTTCAGATAAAGTTATGGAATGAAGGAAATAAAATAAACATCTCATTCTTTTATTTCCTTCATTTGATTTCATTACTCGAAGTTTACGCGAATTCATGAATTTTAAGTACCTATGCGACTTTAATACAAGGTGTAACAAAACACCGTTTAGACACAGTTTAGACTATAAAATTGAGCAACTAAAACTATGGATACAACGAGAAAAGAAAATATTTCTAGAGCAGTTTTAAATATGAAACCTTAGCAGTTTTTTAGGGTTCCGTACCCAAAGGGTGAAAACGGGACCCTATTACTAAGCCTACGTTGTCCGTCCGTCAGTCCGTCTGTCCGTCTGTCCGTCCGTCCGTCTGTCCTACATATTTAGGGCTGTAACTTTTGAACCGTAATAGTTAGATAGTTGACATTTTCTCAGATTATGTGTTATTACGGCGAATTTGTTAACAAATTATAAAGTTGTCTAAAAGTTAAAAATTAAGGCAGGTTGTCAACAAGAAACTAGTTTTTATCAACGTTTTTTCTTCACGCTCTATCGTAAAAACGGTAATACATACAAGCGTCAAACTAAGTGCGATTATAGAACAAACTCTACAGAATAACAACAAATACTAAAAACCGGTCAAGTGTGAGTCGGTCTTGCGCTAAAAGTCCCGGACACAAAAAGTTTTTTTTTTCTAAGTTAATAATGTTGTGTTCTGTGGTGGTGTGGTACGGAACCCTCGCACTTACCGGTTTTATTTATTTTTCTATGTTTGGCTCCGTAGTAAAATGTGTTTAGTTTGATGAGGGTGTTTTGTAGCCTGTCTAACAATCCCGTTTCTACATAAAAGTCTCATAGTTTGGTTCGTTACATGTTTTTCATGCTCAAGCAATTTCAACTTTTGTCTGCAACAGTAATTAAATTTTCATCTTCTTTTGTCTGTACAATAAACTCACAAACAAAATCCCTTTCGGTATGGTCAAAAGCTTTGCTACAACTGGGTACTAACATAAAATGTTAAAACGTATGGTGTTTTAGCACGGCTTACTTTTAGTTGTTTAAATGTTATTACAGGGTGAAATTGATATCATTAGCATCATTTTAAACTAAGAGTCTACCCATCAAACTGAACAACTTTTACTATGGGAGCAAACCGATCGGAGCAACTAAAACATCAGCAGTTCCAGACTAAACTGCAATGCCTACTCGACTCAAATGTATGCAACAGCAGATTTTTGTTGCTCCGATCGGTTTACTCCCATAGTTAAAGTTGTTCAGCTGTTCCATACTAAACTGCAATGCCTACTCGACTCAAATGTATGCCACAGCAGATTTTTTTTTTGCTCCGATCGGTTTGCTCCCATAGTAAAAGTTGTTCAGTTTGATGGGTCGACTCTTAGTTTAAAAGGATGCTAATGATATCAATTTCACCCTGTATTCCTAAAATATTGTAATTTATCTTTATCTAAAATTGTGAACTAAAATCTTCCGTAACTGACCAATGCTGTAAATGAAACATCATCATCATCAGCCTTTATAACTTCCCGCACATGCCTATCCTGCAAGGGTGTATGGGCATCAGTCCACCACCCGTGCCCGATGCGGATTGGTAGACGCCTTAGACTAATTATATCGGGACGCGTAACCACGTGTCATTCTACTAACAAACTTTCTGCCACTTTTTGCGGGGGGCGAGGTAACATGTTATCCGCAACTTTGGATTTTATTCCCTATGACTTTAGATTCTAATTTTGAATGTTCAAAATCATGAAAAGTAGTCTCGTGTAAACCCGAAACGTTCTAAGTTCAAAATTATTGTTTCGCTATTATAGGCTGTCTCGTTTAGTGATAAGGTATAAAATTGGGTGTAAATGCGCAAGACTAAGTGATCTAATACCGTGGCAGAGGGGAAATGCTACCGCAAGGCCGGTCCGGATATAATTAGTCTAAGGTAGACGCATACGCATCAGAATTTCTTCTTGCAAGAAAATAAAAACAAAAAATCCAAATAGAAGTAACTCACCAAAAACAATCATCTGTTTCGTCCTTGAATCCTCTTCCATAAAAGTAGACACTACACACGTATAATCACCAGAAATGTCTGTATTTGGCTTAACTATTCTTAACGCTCTATGCATTTTGAGGGTATCGTTCGACGCTCTGTACGTCAAATCAACTCTGCCCCTCAAAATGCCCATGTCCTGAGGTTTTTGAGTAGCTATCCATTGATAAACTGGCCTAGCTTTGTTCTTGAAGAACCACTTGACTACTAAACCTGAGGTATCGCTGCCATAATTGTAATCACAGTCTAATATGACAGCGTCCTGCACTCCGTACTGAATTATTTCCGGCACTACCACATTCACAATTTTCACCGCTCTAAGACCTGAAACAAAAGGAAACATTGGTTAGTTATTTTTCTCTGGAAGTCCGGATAAACCTTTGGTCAGCGGATAAAATGTGATGAGATTATTTTAATTTTATGATAGCTTCATGAAATACTAAATCCAATCTCCTTCTTATTTATATTTATTTGATTCAATTCGTTGCTGTTTATTAGGCAGATTAGAGTCATCGCGCGGGCTCGCTGGACTTCAATGTCTAGTTTAATTTAATTTATTTTATTAAATTCGGGGACCTCACCGCTATAACACAAGGAACTTACAAAATAATAGTCACCTTTATAAATTACAAGTTTCCAAGCTTTGATTGACAAAATGTGTACCGTTAATATATCATATGTATAGATCGGTAATTATTGTGCGTTTTGCGGCATTTTCAGGGTTGGTAATAAGCGAGTTTTTTGTGGTCTTGAGTTTTTATTATTATTATTACAAGTCATGTTCTAAATGTGTTCTAACCGGTGTGCCATTTCAATTATATTGTGAAATTACCAATATGATACAACTTAGACAATTAATAGGGACGAGTTACGCGTGTCATTCTACTAAGAAACATTTCTGCCACTTTTTGCGGGGGGCGAGGTAACATGAAATCCGCAACTTTCGATTTTATTCTAAATCTAATAACTCTAATTTGGGGCCGCATTAGAAAAAACTAAAAGAAAACGATTATGATAACATTGTAATTGTTAACCAAATATATGTGTTACAACTGTCACCCCTAGAGTTTTCCGCGAGCTGCACAATAGTTACCGATCACTAAATTAATCAACGAAGATTCACTGGAGGCATTGCAAAATTACTGTTCTGCATAATGATGACTGATAAAAAACATAGAAACAAGTAAAGAATTCTATATAATAATATTAATAATACCTTAGCCCTTACTATATAATTATAGTGTATAAACAAGAATATTGACTGGCTTTAGTTTGTATTGCAAGTAATAAGATTAAAGCTAGCAGTTTAATTTTCCTCTCTAGTATAATAAAGAGAATATTAAATTTTCTCTTCTATAATCGAGATTATAAAAAGATCAATCCTTTTTTTCACAAGATTGTGTTGAATGTTCTTTAATTAAGTTGTATGCAAATTAAACATCGATTTATAAGTTATTTTGACAATATTTTTTTACAAAAATATTAAAAGTTTGTTTAAACTATAAATAAAAAAAATATATGCGGTCGAACTGAGAAACCTCCTCCTTTTTTGAAGTCGGTTAAAAATATCGAACTCGCAGGTTTCGTGACATTTTTTTGGAACTGCTGATCTTATTATTGATATAAGTTCTCCAAAAAGGAAATAAATATATAAATATAAACAATGCTAGGTACCTATAAGCTGTTCAGTTGCATCGATCTAAACGACTACAAGTAATTTTTTATCAGGTTTATGATTTATACAGGGTGTAACAAAACACCCTAGTAATATTTAAAAGGGTGGTTTAAATATTACTAGGGTCTTTTTATACAACAGCAAAACACCTTAGTAATATTTAAAGGGGTGGCTTAAATATTACCCGAGTCTTTGTCACATCCTGTATAATAACAGACCTTCCAACCGTTGTCGTGTATAGGTTTATATTAAAACATAGTCATAAAAAAAAATTGTGCTTATACAGGGTGTTAGGTTCAACAGTTGCAGTAGGTACTTCAAGGGGCGATTGTAACCATGATACCTACTTAACAACTTTCCCAAAGAAACCGAGGAAATTCGTAAAAAGAATTTAGGACTTCCCATACTAAATGCAATCAGCTGACCGAACTTTTGTATGAAAAGTCGTTTTTTTTTGCAAATTTCCTATAGGTTTCTTTGGGAAAGTTGTTCAGTATCATGGGTACAATCACCCTTTAAAGTAATGCAACTGTTTACCCTAAAATCCTGAATAAAATGTTGAGGACTAATCCACTTACAGAATAAGTGCCTTTCATTTTATTTATGACCCGTTCATAAAAGAAAATTCGGTTAAACAAACAACAATATTAATGTTCCGTACACACACTGACAGCGACACATTAGCAAAACCATCAATAATAATAAATCCCAAAATCCCAACATCGATACGAGCAGAGCTACGGAATTAATGAAATGTTTCGACGGCAAAGTAAACAATTAATATTCATGGTGCGACACAGAAACAATTTACTATAGACACATTACTGGAAAACTTTATGCTCAAAGAAAATTCTCTCCGGTTAATCCATAGCCATCAGTCTTGTAGTCCGTAACCATTAATATTTATGCAATTCTCAAGTCAACGTTGTTGAAAGCTTATTTAAATTCATCCTTGATGCTGCTTAAAAGCAGGGGTAGGAACGACCTAAAAACTGGCTAAGTGCGAGTCGGATTCGCGCATCTAGGGTTTCGTACATTTGTACGAAACCCTAACATTATAACCCTAATATTATTTAATATTTACAAAAAAAGATACCTGTCGTAAAGACACAAGACAGAAGTGAAACTTCCGCCGCTGTCAAATTTAAACTTCGAACTTCCGTTACACAAAAAGGTTGCGGAACCGAATTTCAAAGCCCTCCCATAAAAAGATTCACTGCAAAAAAAAATCTCCAAGATCACTAGGCAGGTTTTTGTTATTGTTTATTGTTTTACTTTTAGAGTATGCTCTATAATCACACCAAGTTTTACGCTTGGATGTATTTCTGTTTATACAATCAAGCACAAACAAAAAACCTTGAAAAAAACATAGATCTTGTAACCACGTTAATTTTTGTTTTTTTTGTAGTAGTCAGAGATATTCTGAACATCCACGTTTCACTAGTGATACCGGAAGTCTGTCCAGTGTGACGGGGAGTGAATCCGTCGGCGTCACCATTTGTATTGACAGTGAGTACAATACATGCCTCAAAATTGAAACATGCAGGTTTCATCTCGATGTTTTTTTTTCGGTTTGTTATTTTATTATTTGTTTGCAAATCCAAAATAATAACACATATTCTGTAACAATTTCAGCACCCTATCTATAACGGTTCTATAGATAAAGACGGATGGATAGCTTAGGCTTATGAACACGGTCCCGTTGCCACCTTTTGGGTATTTGATTCGGTCGCACTTAAAATTTCATCAGTGGACGCTTTAAGTGACATCGTAAATAGAATAGAGTGTTGTAACAAATTCATAAAGACAGTTTGTTGGGAGCACTTTGACTTTCGTGAAAATAACAATGACAAGTTTAAGACAGCGACCTTTTGAACGAACGAGAGATAAAGTTTATCTAAAATATATTGCAGAAATTCCCGAGAGATAATTCTTAATTCATGAAATGGTAATGTAGGTAGATGGAAAACATTAACATGTTATGTTTATACATTTTTTCCTCATTGCCTTTACATTTTGACCCTTTGCACGAACAAGGGATGAAGTTTATGTGTATAAAATTGGGCAGAATAAATTCTCAGTATTTCTTAATTTACGCAGCAAGCAAGCAGGCTAAATACAGCTACTGAACAAATTTGTAACAACCTTTTATAACGAAGTATTTTGGCAAATAAAATTATATTTCTAATTGATCTTTCTATTTCTGTTTCTACGGAAATGTAAGGAAGATAAGATATTATAAAAGCGTAAACAATTATATTTATTTGTCATTGCCTCATTACCTTTTTATTTGTTTTAGATAATTTTATTTTACAGAAAATACATATGCGAGGCTATATTCACTGCTCACGGCACACTCAATAGGTAAATAGTCGTTAATTTTCTTTTTAATTTATTTGACTGCAAGAATATTGTAGTGTAGTACTTATTGTTTTTCGTGCTAAGTTATGTTGATAGTATGGACTTTAAATTAAAATTAACTATTGTTTAAATTGCTATGTGTTTATCATCTAACAGTCTTGTGTTTTGTTTGTTTTTTTTTATTTTGTGTTGCTAGTACCTAGTTTAGTCAAGATTTAATTACGCTTGTCACAATGTCCATTAAAAAGAAGTAGAAAAAAAATAGCTCTCATTATGTAGGTATTCGATTTGACATTTCCACCACTTTCGGAATTTTGGATAAAACCCTTCCCTTATCTATTCAAACCGCAAATCCCAGAAGAGCGTTTTCAGCTACAGACTTCAAAATTCACACTAACGAGGTGGATATCCCGACCTGTCACATTTGGATGAAGTTAGCGACGGGTCAGCAGAGCTGAAAGTCCTCTAAAGCTGCGGTTTGTAAAGCTCCATTGTCACGATATGATTATGTCAGAATAACAAGTGTTGAAAATATAATAGAAACACCGAACAAGAAAGAATAAAGACGACGAAAACGAAAAATTGTGATAATCTTGATGGGAGAAAAGTGTTTGAGCTAAATTTCCCTGAGGTCTCTTTTTGGAGTACTAAAGGGAATGCGTCGAATACAGAGGAAGATCGTGTGGAAATACAATTTTTTCTTTTCCAAAATAACGTTGTATTGCACCTTACGTCAAGAAATTCCTGTTGTGCCTACCCAGCAGTTGGAAAATGTTGAATTCTCTATATTGTGTCCTATTTGCTAATATCAATGTATTATAATCTACACATCTACACTAATATTATAAAGAGGAAAGATTTGATTTTTTATTTGTTTGTATTGAATAGGCTTTGAAACTACTAGACTCATCTGAAAAATTCTTTCACCATTAGAATGCTACATTATCCATGATGAACATAGGCTATAAAACGGCCAAGTGTGTGTCGGAAAAAAGGGGCATTACAACGCATGTCACGCAACAGCTAGTTGAATTATAAATGAACACAAATATCAATAAAATTTATGTAAAATATTATTCCAGTGATTGATATTTAAATGGTTTTGACGGGCTCTTACAAATAAATTAAAAAAAGATTGAGAACACTTTATTTGCGTAGTAAAAAAAATGCAGTGGGACATACAGTACACACAAGACAACATTACAGTTCTTGTCATAATATTGTTGTTATAATAGGAACAATTTTACTTAGATGTTATTGTAGGCAATAGAATAAACACTTCAGTTGGCGACGGGCTCACTCCCCGTCACACTGGACGGAGTTTCGGTACTACTAGTGAAACTTGGATGTTCTGAAGTTTCAGAATATCTCTGACTACCCCTCGGGGAATATAGTCGTGAGCATATGCTATGCTAACTTCAGTTATATTTTTTATTTGAACAAATGAGCAAAAAAGTAACATTTGCACCATAATTCTAATCTTACCTAATCCTAAAAAGTAAAAACCTACCTATAGATAGATTATAAAAATAACTCTTCCTCAAAACAGTAAGTCACAAATAATCGACATCAAAGCATCATAAACCTCAAAGCCGGTTTATCCATCCTCACCTACACAAAGTCACTATGTCTGTTTTCCCAGATAAGGAAGTATAAACCCTCCAAAGGGACAATGTCCTGTCAAGGCTAGAGTGCGGATACTGCACGCTACCGTACCGTCCAGTTGTTGCCAGATCCAATTTTTAGAAATCCGTAGGTCAACGTTGAAAAATCCGGAGAAATCCATAGATGACTTTTTAAAAAATTCGTAGATCTACAGACTTTTTTTTAATGCTTTATCTGACTATTGTGACCCGAAAAATCCCCCTAATTTGGCAAAGAAAATGGAAACTTAGATAAGTTTAAGCGAGAATAAAGCCCAGACAACGTGAAAATTAATGTGTGTCGGTCCTTTTGTCATACATCTTAAAGTTTACTATTTCTGTCGTGTCTTTATAGCGACAGAAAATAGAAGGAAGGAGATGGAAAAGAGTAGGGACGAGCCATATTTTACGAAACACCGTCCAATATACGAAAAAAGTAAACATGAATTGATTAATTTTCGGCTGGATATAATTTTATGCAGCAAATTGACATTTTAGAGAGAAATTCAGAAGATTTCTAAAAATCCGTAGATTTGCCATTGAAATCCGTAGATCCGTAGACCAAGCCAAAAATCCGTAAATCTACGGATAAATCCGTAGGTCTGGCAACACTGCCGTCCACCTTCGACCAAAGTAAAATACATTTCGCTCGAGGTGTCCCACACGGTGCATTATTGTATTTGTAGAGGACGTAGTTGTAGAACTTTTAAATAAATTTCCACAAACGTCGCTCTATTCCTTTGCTGTGCATTATCGCTTGAATCAAAAATAATGAGGAAAAAACTACAATAAGTCGTGATATAATATACAAAGGCGAGCTCAACTCTAGCATATTATGAACCTGAATACTCGTATATTATAGTATTCTTAGCAGGTTCGTATGCTAGAGTTGAGCTCGACTTTGTATATCACGACTTATTGTAGTTTTTTCATAATTACTAAGAGTAGATATTATATTTTTTGTTAGATGTAATATTTTATTATGAAAACAATTTATTTACATAACAACATTTCATAAAAATAATTTTACATGTCAAATGCACTATGGTTATGAATCTTTTGTGTAAAACAACCGACCAAAGTCCGATATTTTTTTTAATATTTCAGTACAATGCATTTTATAGCTTTTGCCCTTTTGTGTGCAAAGATAGGGTTGTTTTTACTAAAATTATTGTATTCCTAACTATTCCATTTCATTTTCATCTTTAAAGTTCTTTGTTATAAATTCATCTTTTTTGGAATACATTTCTCTATAGGACCAAAAACGAAATCGCGAAAAAAAAAACAGATGTCCCATACATTTGGGTCGAGTAGGTTTGCAGTTCTGTAGGGAACTACAGCAGATTTTTTTCGGGATTTCGATGTTGGTCCTATGGAGAAAGTTGTTTGATAGTCTGGTCATCGCACCTGAAAAAACTGTCAGTCAGTATATTAATAAAAACCCTGTATACAGGGTGAAATTGATATCACTGGCATCCTTTTAAACTATGAGTCTACCCATCAAACTGAACAACTTTTACCATGGGAGCAAACCGATCGGAGCAACTAAAAAATCAGCTGTCCCATACTAAACTGCAATGCCTATTCGACTCAAATGAATGCAACAGCAGATTTTTTTTTTGCTCCGATCGGTTTGCTCCCGTAGTGAAAGTTGTTCAGTTTGATGGGTAGACTCTTAGTTTAAAAGGATGCCAATGATATCAATTTCACCCTGTATATTTACCACGTTTGCTTTACGTATTGGGTAAGCTTTTTCTTCTTTTAATAACATACATTAAACTTATCAGTCAATGTCACAAAAGCGATTAAGGTCATCGTAATTTCTTTAAAATTTTCCATGAAGAATATTGTGTTACGATGTAATAAATTGGCCGACATTTGGCCATAGCAACTTATTATGGGGCAATTTAATTTTAAACTGTCGCAAACTGTAATTATCGGAGATTTATTAAAGTTTGTGGCAGCTACACTTCCTTTTGAACGAGGTCCAATGACTTAAAGGGCCGTTTTACCAAAAATTTAGTATGCAAGTTTATGGGGGATTAAATTTAGTTAGCTAAAACATCGAATTGATGAAAAAATTACAGACAGTTTTTTATCTGATAAGTGATAACGTAGAGAAATATTGTTTTATGTGAGTCTGACACTCATTTGCAGAAACGCTTATTAGAGTTAATCCTCCATTAAATCTCTAGCTAGCTTTTACTACGTCAATAAGACAACAAGTGACAGCAAGAGATTTAATAGAGGATTCACTTTGATGAGCATTTCTGCAACTGAGTGCATGTTAGTCTAGTAAAAATACGATAAGCCAGTATGGTGGATGTAAATAATTTATAACAGGTGTTTTTCTTTTTTTTTAAAACTATAGATTATAATTAAAGTTATCATGTAGAGATAAAATCCAACTAAAAATTTACTTATTCATTATGAAAATAAATAAATAAAGTTAAAAAAAACGGTGTTAATAATCTCATAACCTAAAACAGACAATACAAGTATAATAAATTAAAACCGCCTTCAAAAAAACTAAAAAGTTTAAAAAAATAATATTGCAGCCTAAGACTTTTTCGTTCGCATCATAAGAACATTAATTTGTTTTATTGAAGTCGCTTCAAGCCGGTAGGATTCGCGACATGGCTTGCATTTTTTGGCTTGGCTTGACACCGACTTCTATAAAACAAATTAATGTTCTTATGATGCGAACGAAAAAGTCATAGGCTGCAATATTATTTTTTAACTTTTTAGTTTTTTTGAAGGCGGTTTTAATTTTTTGTTAAAATTTTGTTTATTTCACAATTTTCAGTGGTGAATTCATTAGTTCGATTTAATAGGAGTGCTTTAAATTAAAAAACGCACTAGTCGGCAGTACGATTTTCGAAGGTACCCATCGATTTCTCTGGGATGCCATCATCAGATCCTGGTTTCCTTATCATGGTACCACCCTCGGGACATCTCCTTTCCAACAAAAAAAGAATTATCAAAATCGGTTCATAAACGACGAAGTTATCCGCGAACACACATAAAAAAAATATATATATATACGGTCGAACTGAGAAACCTCCTTTTTTGAAGTCGGTTAAAAAGAAAGAAAACTATTATATTTTTAACTTGCCTGTGTGTGCCGAGAGTCGCGAGTTCGAATCACAAATTAATTATGAATATGAGTATTTGTATCTGAGTCATACATATATTCATGTATTCTTTATCGTTGTCTAGTTATCACAATACAAGTCCAGGCTATATTCTGGTACTTTAAAGTGACAAAGTCCACGATATTTATTTATTTGTATTTATTTATTTTAGAACTAAACACTAAAAATACTAAATTTTGTTGGATTCGTTCATGTATCTTAATATCATTTTTGTTTAAACGATCTAGCACAAAAAAAAATTGCTTTTTATAAATTATTTACTTTCAACCTATATTTTTACTGGACTAGTCTAGGATATTGTGCTTTCAGTAGTTTTTGTGTGATTAAGTTATAGCCTGTAGGATTTCATGATAGAGCAAATGCCTCCAATGAAGAATATGGGTAAGAGGGAAAATTGTCAAGCCCCCTTCACAAGCCTCAGACCTGGCTAACGAATATTCTTACTGCTATCTAACGGAACTATCCGGGTCCAACTACTTAACATGTCTTGCGAAGCACGGAGACGCTCAAGATGAAATATCACTAGCGGTCACCCATCCAAAGACTGACCGGACCTCACATTGCTTAACACTTTCGCTGCTAAGCTCAAAACAATGACACTCGCGCAGTGCTAACACTGTGGAACGCTATACTTCTGACTCAAGGTTTGAGTCGTGCGCACTGCGGCCCATATGTCGCTGACCTACGACGTAGGTCGTCAGCAGTTAAAGTGTTAACTCCGGTGATCGCTTCGAATATCTTTGTTCCACTACGCCAACGAGTGCCTGTGTGATTTTGTGTTAATTTTATGGTTTCTGTTGACATCAAAATAAACACTCCGAAATACTTTAGCGGTTTCACCCGTATATCGCAGGGATTTTTTTATTTGGTATTATTTTTACCCTCGAACAAAAATTTCAAAATATTTTGTAAAATATTGGCACGACAAACTTAGAGTAAAATCTTCATATTATTATTGAGTTAAACTTTGAACATTGTCAATATTACCAAGATAAACTTACGTTCTAACAAGATAAAACTTTGCTTTTAGAATCAAAACATTGGAAGTCTATGGACGTTATTATTTTTTAATTCGATTCGAACCCTTATGGACCCTCCTATGTTATTAATATTTAATTTCTTCCGGGATCTGGAATCTATATAGCGGCTTTAGGTATATCTACAGGGTGTAAAATTTTATGCTTTACATATTTAAACATTTATGTAATAAATTGAATAACTTTTAGTACAGAGCCAGCGTCGAAATCGCGAATAAAAAAATAATCGTTTCTATTGAAAAAGTCAATAGTACAGTAGCAATTGACTTTTTCTATGGGACAATTGGGACGGATAATTTTTTTTTTTAAATTATGTAACAACAAATTTTTGTTCCGCGATTTCAAAGTTGGTCCCTCAGTACACGTTGTTCAGTTTGTTGGTTCGATGCACCCTCATAAATATGTAATGCATTTAAGTTAACACCCTGTGGGTAGACATTCTATTCTATTTTTGTTTAATGGCGTTTCCTTGGTGGATTTTGCCAATATCTAGTTTAAAAAGAGCAATTAGTGCTTGACGTTGTACGGTAATTGGATATGGCGATCTCAAAGCCCTGTTTTTATACAAAAACACACACTCGAAACCGCCATAAAATGGCGGAGCCGCGTGGCTACCTAAATCGCGAGCCAACGACAGACGTCCACTCGAAAGCCCTCTAGCTACGCGACTCTGGGTAGACATTGTCACATAAGTAAAAAAATATATACAGGGTGTAAGTGACAGCCTAAAAAAATACTGAAACGGTGAACTCAAACCATCAAACTGAACAACTTTCACTATGGAGCCTACTTTAGTCGGGTAGGTACGGCAGTTTTGTATGGGAAAGCAGATTTTTTTCGCGTTTCCTGAGGTAGGCTTCATAGTTATAGTTGTGCAGGTTGATGGTCTGAGTTCACCGTTTCAGTATTTGCTAGGCTGTCACTTACACCCTGTATATTTATTTATATCATTTCAATTTGGTCTAATCCCAATTAAGTATAAGAATCTAGCCTAGATGTGTGTTTATGATAATTTCGAACACTTTAATAGACAAACTTGTATTGTGTTTTGTGAGTAGAAATATCTTTATTCATCACACAAATAAAGCCTCCTACGGTTACTTTACAAATTACGAATAAGTTACCGAAGCTGTCTAAACGTTTAAAGAAGTTTGACTAATTCGGACCCAGCCATTTTAACGAAAACTAAAAGCCGTTCATAAACAGAAAAAATGAAGGCATTTTTTGAAAAAACTTCCACTACTCCAGAAGTCCGGATTCAAAAGTAGAAATTACTAGTTAAATAGACAAATCATCCAAAAAACAGTAGCAAAACGCAACCACGACAGCTATTTTCATCTAATATTATCATTGAGGTATTTTTTGGACGTTACGGAACGTATTTGGCTTGGTTGAACTGATAGTGTGTGTGTTTTCGTTTTCTTCCATTATCATAATATTGTACGGTTATCGTGAATTTTGCTTAAAATAAACACAAGGAATGCGTAGAAGATTGAGTGGAATATCTAATAAGAATGATTATGAGTTTCACACACTTGACACAAAAGGTATCATAAGGAGAAATATCATTCCCCCAACTTCTACAGGCTACAACCAATTTACTTTTTTGTTAGTTTAGTTTCATTCTACACATATTACTAAGTTTCATTCATGTTCGGGACCTCTGATTCTGAGTCTCAAATTACATGGCCGTCCGCCAAACGTCTTTCATCCATTCACAAACACAATACATTGTCACGAAAACAAACGGAACCGACCCGATTCTGTTTGTGCCCAAAATCCTTTTTTTTCCAACCTTAAACGAACCCACTGAGCATGCTTCCCTTCCATATCCCGTATTTTAGCTCTCTCACACTAAGAGGTCACAATATATTATTTCCCAACGGAAACCTCCGGGCTTGCCCATAGCTATTAATAATGGGTTTTCTTTGCCAACGGTACATGCATCTGACAGTAACGATCGGACTTTTACTCTGTCATTTATTGTGTCGACCGTTTTTTATTTAAATTGTCTCATCGCTTCTTCATTTCATATAATTTCCTTTTTTGTGTCAATTAACAGGGATTGAGTGACATGAAAATTGCATAACAAGGAAGTTGTGACCCTATTTCGTGTTTTGCATTTTTTTTCTAAACTGCTGACGTTTTTATATTTATTTTTCTGAATTCAAATCGAATGAGTTTGTTTACTAACTCAAGGCTGTTCACGGCGTAAGATACCACCATAGTAAATATTTTTATGGGTAGTTTAGATTAGACCATCAAACTTTACAATAGAGACGTCAAAATAAAATTTACAAAATCTGCAGTTGTTCAGTTGGTCGGTCTAAACCACTGCTTCAAATATTACTAGGGTGTTTTATTACACCTTGTATAACCTGACCGGTCCTTCTTAGTAATGTTGACTATTTTTTAAGGGAATGATCAAACCACCAAATTGAACAACTTTCTTTATAGGACCAACGAAAAAACATCAGCTGTGTCAACATGGAAATCGCGATAACGAAATGAGCTGTATCGTTTAAACATAGTACCTCAATGGCTTTCTTGTTAATTTTTTACCTTTTTTTACTTTTTCATTTTGCTTTTCTTTTTACGATTTCGATGTTGGTTCCATAGAGAAAGTTTTTCAGTTTGATGGTCTGATCATCCCATTAAAAAGCCATCAGCATATTAAATTGGAACCTGTATAAATGACTTAGGTTCACTGATATTGAGATCAAAGTGAATTTTTATCCATAATAAAATGTCGCGTCGACGAGGCGGCAATATGGCTGATAATGTATAAGTTGTCAATGGTTGTTATATGGGATAGCCTTCTTATGGTATGGTGTATTTATTTATTAGGGTTACCAGCAAGTGAATCACCTTACAAACTAAAGAAACAACATAAAATTAGGCAAACGTTGTGTTCATCTACTTACAGGCATAGCTAATATAAAACACAAGGACAAGATACAATACAATTATATGGAACACACAAATTACCTACAGTAAAACATTTTTAAGCAAATCATTGCAATAACTTAGACTCACCAAAAATAAAACAATTTTAACTAGAACCAGAAGCAAAACAGAACAAACATGCATAAAAAATAAAACAATCAGTAAGTAATTTTAAAAACAGCCAGCTAAATTAAATTAAATTAAAAATTATTTAGCTACAGCTAAGAGCTAGCTAAAAGTTGTGAGGTAATTATAATTTTTTTTCCTAAACATATACCTACTATCAAATGTGTAATTGTTTGTGTATGGTAATCCTAATCACAAATGACGTAAAATTACTCTTTGACCGCGGTAACTCCTTCAACCCCGCGTACGTTTCACGTTCAACTAATCGTAACTGCCGAGTTCACAACTATAAATAGATAGTTGTTTTGTCTCCAAGTTCTAAAACCATTATAAAACGATTATACATCGCTATACTATAACACTTAATTTTCTGGAAAGTGGGTCGTTAAATTTTACCCCCGTATGAGTTTGTTCCTAACTTCCTATACATAAATTTAACTAGGCGATTTAGAAACAATTATTCGTGTTGCCTTACTATAGTGAAACTATCGATAGTGTTTCGATACTATCGTGAGGACGAAAAATAGTATACAGGTTGTTACAAAAGTAAAAATAAACATTTCAATCTTTTATCGAGGTTGTTGAGACCTGATGGTCTCAACAAACTTCACTAAGGGACCGAAATCGAAATTGCGAAAAAAAAAAAAATTTTTGTCCCATACTTTTAGCTCGAGTAGATGTGTAGTTTAGTATGGAAAATGGCAAACGCATAGCATCTTGGCGATTATGGCAAATCTCCCCATTTTGGGAGAGGCCTATGTCCAGCAGTGGACGTCTGTCGGCTGATATGATGTCATCATCATATCAGCCGACAGACGATGATGGAACAAAAGATTTTTTTTGGCTATTTCGATATTGGTGCCATAATGAAAGTTGTTCAGTTTGATGGTCTTAACCACCCCCTAAAATGTTTATTTGTATTTTTGTAACACCCTTTATATCTCGTTAGTGCTATCGATTGTGTTGATAGCTTTTACTTTAAGACAAACTGATACTTCAATATTGATAGTACCTATCAATTGTTTTAAAGCAATACGACAATATCGTAGATATCGATACTATGGGTATAATATTGAAAAATAGTAACAATATCGATAGTTATACCCAAGTATCGATAGTGTAAGTATTTTTCAATGTCAACTCTATTGATAGTCAAAGTATCCATAGTTATAGGCAAGACTAATCGTTACACTCGTTAATTCTTTTTCATTTGATTCAAGTTTCGTTTCATTTCATTTCAAAATCGATTTAGCAAGCAATCGATCGTGTGATGAACTCTCGTGCCTAAACTACTAGAAACTTAAACTAAAATGTACCTCTGAACTTCATCGAACTAGAACTAACTAATAATGAACTGAAATCCTCAAAATGATTGAATTTGATTCGAGTATTTACGAACTAGTTAACAGATAAAGTTACAGTATTGAAATCAAAAGCGCTTGGTTTACCTTGTCTAGTATTCGTGAAAGTTTAGTCGGTTTCGGTTGGGAAACATTTTAGTGTTTAATAAAAAGGTTTTAAATGTTTTGAAGGTTTCTTTTTTGCGTAAAAATTACAGATACAATTCGTTTCGGGTGCCGTAAGAGGGGATTAATTTCTTCAGGCGTGTTACACATATTTGACGCCCAAACCTTTAAACTGCATCTGACCCCATCTCTGAAGTGCGATTTTTGAAAATCATACGAGCGACTTGGCAGTACAAAATGTCAAAATTACTATGGAGATTATGCATCTTTCTACTGCAAATTCAATTGATCGAATCGGTCTTCCGTTCTATCATAATAATGCCTGACAACTTTTCTATACAGAAACACACACATACATTTTCAATTTTTTTTTTTGAGATTTTGATGTTTGCTCGTAGGGAAAGTTGTTCATTTTAGTACTTTGATCATTCATAACCATTAGCAAGTTAAGAAGGTCCGTTGGTATGGTTGGTTGGTTGGTGGTGACTGTATGTATGTAGATTTCAAACCAAAGTAAAATTAAAAATAAGTACATAAACGAAGCAGAAATGAGGCACTATTGCCTATGTATATTTTTGTAAAGTAGGAATTAAGGCCCACCACACAGAGTGCGGCTGCGGGCCGGCTGCGGACCGGCAGTAGTTGTAAACTACGGAATTATATACATTATATATTATATATACGGTATCACACTATATGCAGTCCGGCGCGGCTGCGGAACGGTATATAGCCGCAGTGTGACACCTCGCATATAATTCCATAGTTTACAACTACTGCCGGCCCGCAGCCGGTCCGCAGCCGGCCCGCAGCCGCAATCTGTGTGACCCAGCATTTAATTAAAAATCACCAGATTTTATTTTATACACAAATTACACTTTTAAGGAATACTTTCAATACTGGCGTAGTTTATTTTTGCAATGACCTAGTTGAAGTGGTTCTCGATGTAACGGTAATTGGCAAAGACTTAAAACCATCTCGACATTTTCAGTTTTCCGAGCAAACAGTTGCGATTCAATAAATCCATCTTGCATAAGTTTCTGTTTGATATCGTAGTTAAACGGAGAACGTTCAATTGGTTACAATTTCATTTGAATTGCATATTGTGTGTTTGTTTTTGAAATTCTGCTTCCGAATTTTAATAACACATTATATAAACTTAAACGTTATACAGTGTGTAAGGAAAAGTATCATTAACCTTTAAACCACATACTCTACCCATCAAAATGAACAATTTTGACTATGGAAGCAAACCTGTTAGAGCAAAAAAATGGGTATGATTTTATCAATTACCTAATAAATGCATTTTCAGTGGCCTAATAAATAATATTTGTTCCTAAAATAGTACATCTGTCACTTAAATTGAATCACCAAATAATATTAAAACACTTACCTAAATATTAAATAAGAATTACTTGGAAATAATATCAATCATCTAATAATGATATTGGGTTTCAATATAATAAAAGTGTCACTTAAACTAAATCACCAAATAATATAAAATGTTACCCTAAAAATAAATTTTTAATCACTGGAAAATAATATTGGAAGGACTGTACAATTGGTACCGTCGAGTTCAGGGTTCTTTTTTTTCCAAAAAGGTCTTGTTATAAGTACCTATAGCTAAATACGAAATTTCAACTAGCGGAAGTTTATAGTTTTCAAAATATGAATTTCTGAAATTCGCCAAATCTCATACAATTTTGTCTAAAGGAGCGTGTTGGGGCTCCAGCAAAAAAAAATTAACACCGAAGGTAAGGTTTGATACGGCGACCAGCCTAATAGTAGCAATTCGGTTCTGCGCTGTGTTCGCAAAAAAAAAATCCGTTGTCCCATACATTTGAGTCGAGACGGTACTGCAGTTTTGTATGAAAGAGCGTATTCTTTTTTCCCGATTTCTATGTTGGCTCCTTAGTGAAAGTTGTTCAGTTTGATGGTCTGAAGCACCCCCTTAAGTATTACTAGGGTGTTTTGTTATACCCTGTACAGTTTGGTATAAAACGTATATGTGTAATGTACGTACCTACTGTATTTTGGGAGAATCTAATCTAAACTATTATAACACTGTAACAGAAGTGTGTCTGTAGATGTTGAAGATGTTTACAAGAAATAGATTACGATATGTTTTTTAGGTGTCTCTGGACATCAAATCAACCATTTTTATTAGATTTGTTGTCTGTCTGTTTTTTTGTTTGTTCGGGCATAACGCAAACACTACTGAACCGATTTTTATTTGAAAGCTTATGAGTTGACTTAAAATCTGGTATATAATTTTTGCGGACAAGTTTCGGGTAAATGCTCGGAAATAAATAAAATGCTTTTTTCCAATTCAACATTGGCAGAATCATCGAAACAAAGGTTACTAAACATTTTATTAAAATTGTAATATGTTTCAAAATACACAATTTACTATTTTAATTTCTAGCACATTTTTCGGAATATCTTGTTTCTCTGTTTCTTTGTTTTGACATTAAACATTAAAATATTTATTGCTTGTTTCGCTTAGCAACATCTCTCAGGATAGAAAGAATTTACTTTTAATTAATTAAAGGCGAGAAGGCGAATGTAGAACAAAGTAGCGCATTGTTTTACAAAAATATCGTTGTTTCAGTCAGATGAGAACGAGGACAGAATGTAGGTCAGCTCATCCCGACATACAAAGATGTAAACGTTTGGTACAATTTAGTGCTTCGGAAGCATAAACACGACACTGCAGCCTGCAGCCTTTAAAATAATTATTGTGTAAATGAACCGTTGTACCTACTACCTTCAACAACCTTCAATGGGACAGTGTGGTGGCCCTCTGAACCATCTTACCCTTTTTTAGCGAAGACCTTCACTTTGCAGTGAGATCCTCCTCACTGAATTTTTTAAGGGTTCCGTACCCAAAGGGTGAAAACGGGACCCTATTACTAGGCCTACGTTGTCCGTCCGTCCGTCCGTCCGTCCGTCCGTCCGTCCGTCTGTCCGTCTGTCCGTCTGTCTGTCTGTCTGTCTGTCTGTCTGTCTGTCTGTCTGTCTGTCTGTCTGTCTGTCTGTCCGTCTGTCCGTCAGTCCATCCGTCCGTCTGTCCTACCTATTTAGGGCTGTAACTTTTGAACCGTCAGAGCTAGATAGTTGAAATTTTCTCAGATTATGCGTTATTACGGCGGATTTGTTATAAATGATAAAAATGTCAAAAAGTTAAAAATTAAGGGGGGTTCTCAAGAAGAAACTAGTTTTTATCAACGTTTTTCCTTCACGCTCTATCGTAAAAACGGTAATACATACAAGCGTCATACTTAGTGTGATTATAGAGCAAACTCTACAGAATAACAACAAATATTAAAAACTGGATAAGTTTGAGTCGTTCTCGCGCTAAAGGTCCCGGACAAAAAAGTTTTTTTTTCTGAGTTTATAATGTTGTATTCTGTGGTGGTGTGGTATGGAACCCTCGGTGCGCGAGCAGCCCGACTCGCACTTGACCGGTTTTATTATAATAATAATAAATGTATTATTATTTTACTTTGCTTGAAGGTTATAAAAATGGTTTTTAGTTAGCGTTCAAATATACTGGTTTCCTTACTATATTTTTTTCACTGAAAACCAGCTCATATAGTTAAAGTGTGTAAAGTTTCTGTTTTTGAATGAACAATTATTTGAGTTAAAAATAAACGTTATCTTATCTTATCTTATCTTATATAACTTACAGTTAACGACAAGAAAGTAGTTTACGATACATGTTTTAATAAAAATATTTTAAACACATTCAGTTATCTTATAACTTGTACTCCAATTCGTAGAAGCTACGTTCCGTGTAATTTCTTAAGATATTAATGCCTTGCGAGTCCGCTCACTTGCATTATGCTGGTATTTATGAAAAAGGACCATGAGCAGTTCTTTTGTATGTATCGTTGGTTGCAGGCATGCCTTCTCACTGTCAGACCGCCATCATTTGGTCACTACAGGTCATAAAGTTATCCCAAATGTGTTGTCGTTTTAGACGTCTTATGCTGAGAGGTTTATTTAGATGCAAAGCCAGCTCATTTATATGGTAAGTGATCCTATCTCTGTAGGCCTTGGCAAATCAGTTCACTTCGTCTTTCACAGTGAGATAATCATGAATTTCTTCCATTTTCGTGAACCATGGAGCGCATGCTATTGACTTCAAGACACTGTTTTAATATCGCTGCAGAATTTATATGTTTGAGTTCTTTGCGGAACCCCAAAGTTGTATGCCGTAGGTCCATTCTGGCTTTTACACTGTTTTATAGACCAAAACTTTGTTGTTTAGAGATAGCTTTGACTGTCATCCAAGTAGCCAATTCAGTGATCTTGTTCTGTAGTTCAACTCATCACATTTCTTTTCAATATGTTGTCCTCCATATTTGCTTGCGGTCAAGATGGAAACCAAGGTATTTGACAGCAGTGTTATATTGAAGTACTTCATCTGAAAGTCTCACCGGAGGGCAGTCTCCTTGTCGCAAGGTGAATGTTATATTATATGGTTTATTTTTGGACATTTTGGTAATAAGGCGCGTACAAACTACAATGATATGACCCGAAAAGGAAAACGGCCGTGAGCATTATGTGTATATGTAGTTGAAATGTAAGCGGATTTTATCCTTTATATGGTAATTCAAAAACTGGTTGTGCTCACAAAAAAATGCACGAATGCTTTTGGAGCTTATGTATTGTGAATAAAACGAAACGGTTTAAATATTTAAAAGCTAATAGGATTTCACCATACGATTCATTGTGTGTTAAAATAATTTTAAGTCTTTTTATAGATAAAAGATTATGGTTTAACTTTGAAGATAAAGAAATCAAATAAGGTTTTAATTTTCATTTTATATCACTAAGGTCTGTCAGGATAGTAGCAGGTGGCGTTCTGTTGTATCTGCTTACCCCAGTGGGAGACAGGCATATAAATATGTGTATTGTGTGTGTTTATTTATAAACACACGTGACACATGATGCATCACGTCTTTATTAAATTCAATATGCAAAAGATTCGTAAAAAACCGTTCAAGTGCGAGTCGGGCTACTCGCGCACCGAGGGTTCCGTACCACACCACCACAGAACACAACATTATTATCTTAGAAAAAAAACTTTTTTTGTCCGGGACCTTTAGCGCGAGACCGTCTCACACTTGGCCGGTTTTTAGTATTTGTTGTTATTTGTAGAGATTGCTCTATAATCACACTAAGTTTGACGCTTGTATGTATTACCGATTTTACGGTAGAGCGTGAAGAAAAAACGTTGATAAAAACTAGCTTCTTGTTGAGAACCTCCCTTAATTTTAAACTTTTTGAAATTTTTATTATTTGTTAACAAATCCGCCGTAATAACGCATAATCTGATATTTCAACTATCTAGCTATAACGGTTCAAAAGTTACAGCCCTATAGGTAGGACAGACGGACGGACGGACAGACCGACGGACGGACGGACGGACGGACGGACGGACGGACGGACGGACGGACAACGTAGGTATAGTAATAGGGTCCCGTTTTCACCCTTTGGGTACGGAACCCTAATAAAAAAAATTAGATTGAGTTAAAAAATACTCCCGTTAAAGGATTGCGTGATAGAACGCATTATACTTTTTTGAAAGTTACAGACACAATTTGGATAAAAACATTGCTGAAAAACGTAGGTCTTTACTTAGTGTATCATATATGTTTTATTTCATCGCAATGTGTGAGTATGTGTGTGTGTTTGCTGTTTGTTATTCAGGGTTTGAGGTAGTAACAGATGTGTTACTAAGCTCAAAGGCTAAAAAACCCGTTATGATCCCATTCCAAACACCAATCAACTGCAGGCAAACAGAGTAATGATCTGTATGAATTTGTCCCTTTGTATATCTCAGCTCAGCGGATTTGCAATGGAAACTCGACGGGTAATAATTTGCATGATTGCCACTGGTCCCATTCCGTTGTTGACGACAAGGAATACGATTTTCGATATTTGAAGACATTTTTTTCTTTGTTTTTCTTTATTACAAATTTTTATGTTATAAGATTCACATTGTGTTGAATTTATAGGTAAAACTGTAGTACACACGGCGACACATCAAGTTACGCCAAACCAATATAAGCTGGCCGCGCGTCGGCATAGTAATGTATAACGTCGCGCGGCCAGCTTATTTTGGTTTTGGGTAACTTGATGTGTCACCGTGTGTACTACAGTTTTACCTATAAATTCAACACAATGTGAATCTTATCAACATACGTGTGTACATGAGGAATTGTGAATGTCTAACTGATTCTTATCAAAATTGCACTCCTGTGTTGTTTGTAGATACCAGAAGAGAAACATTCTGTTCAGAGTCGCGCTGCAATTGTGTTGTGACGGTTGGCAGTCACGTTTCTTCTCTCGGACTTGCACGTAGCTCCGCCCTTTTGAACTCTCTAATTTATGCTTGACCATAGAATAATACTTGAGATTTAAACACTAAACTACTTGACACGTGGCAGAATTGCCACGCTAGACGCAAAAAACCAGCCAAAAAACCCTCACTAAGCTCTCCAAAACTGTATTAAAAATAAAAAGCATATTGTTCATACTTCATGTTTTAGGTCCAGTTTAAAATATAAACCGGGCAGTGGTTATTTTTATCCGACTGCGCCAGAAGGAGGGTTATGTATGTATATTTCTTTGGCACGCTCTACAGCCTAAATGGCTTGATGGATTTAAACGTATGAGGTGTCGTTATTGTCTTTTGTTTTGATTGTCATACCTACGCACATTCATATTTAGTTTATTGATCAATCACGAGAATGTTTTCTAAACAATACAAATATTTAATGGTACAATGTGTAATTGTTATTATAGTGACCGCATCATCCCAAGAAACTGCCTCCGTGGTCTAATGGTTAAGAGCATTGGGCTCTTGATACGGAGGTCGTGAGTTCGATTCCCACGGGGGCACCTAGTGATGTTACTTTGTGCATTTTTCCCCAGTTGGTTAGGACATTGCAGACTGAATCACGTCACGTGATTGTCTGAAAAAAAAAATGATTCCGTGCTTCTGATGGCACGTTAAGCCGTTGGTCCCTGTTGGTCATTAATGCATATGCTGCCGTTGGTTTAATAGCATATGCTGTAGGCTCACGCACGACTATATTCAGAGTTATTTTGAAAACTCATAGCATCCACTGCCGAACTTGATGTTTCTGACCCTCATAATAAATGCCAAAAATGCAAATATAATATACAGGGTGTAAGTGACAGCCTAGCAAATACTGAAACGATGAACTCAGACCATCAAACTGAACAACTTTTGATGGTCCGAGTTCACCGTTTCAGTATTTGCTAGGCTGTCACTTACACCCTGTATAGGGTCCTTAAAATGCTGATACTTTTTTAAGGAGATGATCAGACCGTCAGACTGAGCAACTTTCTCTATGGCACCAACATCGAAATCGTGAAAAAAAATTAAACTATGACTACAAACCTACTTGTGCCAAATGTATGGGACAGATGATTTTTTTTTCACGATTTCGATGTTGGTCCCATAGAGAAAGCTGTTCAGTTTCATAGTCTGATCATCCCCTTAAAAAGTGTCAGCATTTTAAGAAGGACCCTGTATAATAAATGCCATGACAGTAACTTCAGATAAAGGCCTCGCCATAGTAGATCGAGTTCAACTTTTAGGGTTCCGTACCCAAAGGGTGAAAATTACTAAGCCTACGTTGTCCGTCCGTCTGTCCTACCTATTTAGGGCTGTAACTTTTGAACCGTAATAGCTAGATAGTTGAAATTTTCTCAGATTATGCGTTATTACGGCGGATTTGTTAACAAATAATAAAAATATCAAAACGTTAAAAATTAAGGGGGGTTCTCAACAAGAAACTAGTTTTTATCAACGTAATTTCTTCACGCTCTATCGTAAAAACGGTAATACATACAAGCGTCAAACTTAGTGTGATTATAGAGAAAACTCTACAGAATAACTACAAATACTAAAAACCGACAAAGTTTGAGTCGATCTTGCGCTAAAGATCCCGGACAAAAAAAAATTTCTAAGTTAATAATGTTGTGTTCTGTGGTGGTGCGGTACGGAACTCTCGGTTCGCGAGTATTCCGACTCGCACTTGACCGGTTTTATTTTATTATAGTTTAAGTATCAATATAGCGTCTGAATAAATGACTAATTTTCATAAAACATTTTAATACTTACTGACCCACCTACTGAATAACGGCATACAACGGCGTACACCTCAATAGTTATCTAACAATGCCCATTATGACCAACATTTCAATAGGTATTGACTACATATCCCATGGGATGGATTTAGCATATCAACCTCTCATTGGCTATAAAGCTTATTAATACACTGCTTAATAATTAATAAGCCACTTCGAGTCAATCAAATATTAACCAAACCTCGAATTGGATATTTGCAAAATTATAACCGTGTTTGTGACAAATTGGGTCAAATGCATACATACCTCAGTTTATCGGAGTTGAAACAGTAATACAACACATATATAACGTAACACGTATAACATACGCACATATAACACGTATATTTTACAAGTACGTAGAAAGTTTTGAGAAACTAATTTATCAATTTTGTAACACCGGAAAAGACTTGCCAATCGACTCCCATCGCAATCGGATTCGACTCGATGTGAAAATATCTATACATAATTGTGCTAAAAAAAATAAGGGCGTTAAGGACACGTAATAGAATGCATTGAGACCATTTTTAGAATTTTTGTCTGTTTGTCTGTCTGTTTGTCTGTTTGTTTGTGCGCGCATCACTTAAAAACGGCCGAACCGATTTGGATGGGGTTTTCACTAATGTATAGAGCATGGTTTGGATTAACATTTAGGCTTTGTTTCATCGCAATCGATTAACTCAATCAAAAGATATGAGTATTTAAAGACAGTGGTCCGCGCGTACGGAGTCGCGGGCGCCGCTAGTTCAAGCATAATGTTTTCGAAAATCGCATGAAGAAGATCGGTTATAATTTTTGGGGTCGAAGGTACATGAAGAAAAATATTTATTTACTTTTCTTATTTATTTTATTTTATTTTAGCTTTATTTATTTTAGCATACTTTATTAGATTTTTTTGTACTTAATTAGTTAATTGTAGTAAAATCGACTAGAACCATAGAGTAAGAAGAGATGGCATATCGGCTTGTTTCTATAGAAAATGTTGTCGCCAACAAAGGGGGTGAAAAACGGGTGAGGGGAAGGGTTAACATTTAAATACGCTACTTCCCGCTATTATGACGTCAGGCCCAGTTGAGTATCTGTGCACAGTTCGATACAACATCTCTTCCCCAGGGGAGCGCGTTATTTTCTCTATGACTAGAACACTACGAAACATTTTTCTCCGTGTGCAAACCCTAGTAATATTTAAAAGGGTGGTTCAGACCATCAACCTGAACTACGTTCAATATAGAGCCAACCTCAAAATCGCGAAAAAAATTGCTGTTCTATACAAAACGGTAATTTACTCCACTCAAATTTATCATTTTAGCTATTTTTTCGACTTTGTCTCAATAGTGAAAGTGGTTTAGTTTAATGGTCCAAAAAAACTAACCCATGAAATAATTTTGGGTATTTTGTTGCACCCCTGTTATAGGCCCCGCATGCCACCCTCGAGAAAACGATAAAAATCGAGATGTGCACCCATCTTTATTATTTAACATATGCCAGAAAAAGCGCGCATGGCATTTTTCTCGTTGAAACGCTATGTGTCGTGGGTGGCATGCTAGCCGTGCTTTATCTAAACTATTATAAAACTGTAACAGAAGTGTGTCTGTACATTGAAGATATTTGCAAAAAAAAGATTACGATATGGTTTTTAGGTGTCCCTGATTACAAATCACCAATTGTTTATTTGTTTTTTTGTGTGTTTGTTTGTTTGTTTGAACGAGCATCACGCAAAAACTACTGAACCTATTTTGATGAAACCTTTTTTGTTTGATAGCTTTTGATCCGACTTAAAATCTGGTATATAATTTATGCGGACGAAGTCGTGGGTAAATGCTCGCACGAAATAAAGTTATAAAACACTCCTGTCAAGTGTAAAATATTGATCGATCTTTGAATTTGAGTCAATTGCTACAATCTAGGTATATTACCCAAAAAACTTTAAAAATCACTTCAATATAATAAAATCGTATATTTCTATAATATTGCTTTTAGAAGAGAGGTACTTGCTTTAAGCAAGTCATGAAAAGAGCATTACAAAGTTGAGATCTTGGTCTCGAGAAATGAAAAGTGCTTTCATTTTTCATGTCTCTATTGGAAAGTTTTAATGGCTTTCGTGACTCGATCACGAATCTAGATTTTTCTTTACGATATCATTTAATTACTTTTGTCATGTTCACTTGTTTTATGAACGTGACTGTACTTAAAAGTCCGATTAAAGTCACGTAAATGTTTTTTATGTACTCATTTGGCTCAAAATTATGTTTTTATATCGAGTGCTCGCTAGCTTTTCATGCAGGTTAATTTGTGTTGATTTCAAATTTCAAAATATGAAGGTAGGAATGGATTGGTTTAGTTTAGACCATCAAACTGAAAAATTTCACAATGGAGACAAAGTCGAAAAAAATCAGCAGTTCCGTACATTTGCGTCAAGTACCGCCGGTGCTGCAGTTTTGTATGAAACAACAGTTTTTTAATGTTTTCTCAGTTTCCCAGAAAGTTGTTCAGTTTGAAGGTTTAAACCACCCCTTTTTAGGGTTCCGTACCCAAAGGGTGAAAACGGGTCCCTATCTTACTAAGTCTACGTTGTCCGTCCGTCTGTCCGTCCTACCTATTTAGGGCTGTAACTTTTGAACCGTAATAGGTAGATAGTTGAAATTTTCACAGATTATGCGTTATTACGGCGGATTTGTTAACAAATAATAAAAATGTCAAAAAGTTAAAAATTAAAAGTTAATTAATTACCCCCCTTAATTTTTAACTTTTCTTCGTCTCAACAAGAAACTTGTTTTTATCAATGTTTTTTCTTCACGCTCTATCCACGGACCTGAAAAAAAGACAGACGGAATCTCGTCTAATCAAAAGTGAAGCACCCATTTATATGAGTGTGCGTGCTGTCGCCCTGTTGCGCGGGACAAAATGGCGGCGGATTGTCGCACCTGCGCCTAGAACTGGTGCGTCTGTGTGAGTGTAGGTGCTTTGTAGAACAAATGAAATTTGTAGCACCTTGCTGCTTCACCTCTTTTTAATGTGACATTACGTCCGTCTTTTTTTTAGGTCCGTGGTTCTATCGTAAAAACGGTAATACATCGTTATACAAGCGTCAAACTTAGTGTGATTATAGAGCAAACTCTACAAAATAACAACAAATACTAAAAACCGGCCAAATGTGAGTCGGTCTTGCGCTAAAGTTTTTTTTGTTAATAATGTTGTGTTCTGTGGTGGTGTGGTACGGAACCGTCGGAACCCTCTCGGTGCGCGAGTAGCCCGACTCCCACTTGACCGGTTTTTTATATTACTAGGTTGTTTTGTTGCTTACCTCAAACAGGTCATACTGGGTCAGTGTGGTGCACCCTGCACACTTCACTGTCACTTCATACAAATAGGCTCGCACGGACAAGAAAGGTACTCACGTGCGATACTAAAGTGAATGCGAGTGAATCACGACTTCCTCTCACCCTCTTTAATAAGAGGAAACTGTTAACAGAAATTCGGAAAACAGCAAATCATACTATATTTACTATATTTACACTTCTGGCATTTGGGAGCGACAGAAAATCAGCGCTGAGCTCGTTGAGCCCAGCTTAATGCTGAGTCGTAACCAAAGACATATATATTACTAGCGTAAGGACATGGCCTATGAGCTTGACTATTGTCCCCAGTTCGTTGGCTCTAAAATGCAAGGAAAAATGTCAGTTTTAGAGCACTACAAATATATGACACGATATAGTTCGTATACGAGTTATGACAGATGGCGCAAATTTTTGTTTCTATGAAGAAGGTTTTTGTAAAATATTCTGACGGGCCTATCCTTACGCTAGTAATATATAAATCTATGGTCGTAACCCTGTTTGCTGCTGCGGCACACACTGCTCTTAATTATGTAATTTTTAAATTATGTTTTTTAGTTTAGTTTTTATAAGTACCTATATAATTTTGTCAGTGTGTTTTGTTGTTTGCAAATAAAAATATTTTCTTTCTTTCTTTCTTTCTATATCCGACAAAATTCTAGTACTTTTAACGTTTTTACGCAAGCCTTTAATTTTATAATCATCGTTAAACCAATTTCCTAGGACGTATTTTTCCTTGTCTAAAACGTAAGCAGGATCCCGTCGCTGCAAGCTAATCCTTTGAACAGGGTAAGCACGATTCCCAGGACGCCGGCGGCAAGGGTTAAGTCTTTCGTGCTATACAAAGTCTACGGAAGACAGGTGATATGGAAAACTAGACTAACATTTACTTCCCTGTTTCTAACATTAAATATCCTATTCCCAAATCAACACGTCCCTTCAGGTTTACAATGTAGAAGTGTTGCTTTTGATCAAATGGCCAAAGCTTGTCAGTTACATGGATGGTTGCAAGATAAGACTAACTACTAAGCAGGTGAAGACTAAGCTAAGCAGATGATGTTGTTGATTGCGTTAAATTATCATATTAGCCTTAAAAGACTACGACAAAAATATACATCAATAGGTACATATAGGGCCTGCCTGTCTATGTCTATGTCTGTCTAATACGCTGACACTTTTATAAGGAGATGATCAGACCATCAAATTGAACAACTTTCTCTATGGGACCAAAATCGAAATCGCGAAAAAAAAAATCTGCTCGCCCATACAAAACTGCACACCTACTCGAGCAAAATGTATGGGAAAACTGATTTTTTTTTTCGCGATTTCGATGTTGGTCCCATACATAAAATTGTTCAGTTTGATGGTCTTAAAAACGGCGAAAATCGTTTAATACGCATATGCCCACTCTTGGCTATCATATGGCGTTATGCTGTGGGGTAATAGTACGGAAGTAAATCAACTATTTGTATTGCAAAAAAAGTGCATTCGAATTTTGGTTCATATCAAGCAACTAGAGTCATGCAAGCCACATTTCATTGAACAAAAAATTCTAACCCTAACTTCAATATATATTTTAGAAAACTGCAAGTTTGTAAGAAAACATTTTAATTTATTTCCGCAGCTCATACGACCAGCTAACCTACGACCAAAAAACAAGTTAGCTTTACCTTCCTCGAGATTCCAAATGGTCAGAGACGGTCCGCATTCGATGTGTATCAAGATATACAATAAAATCCCGGAAACTATAAAGACCCATGGGCAAGAAACGTTTGTTAGAGAACTAAAACAATTTTTAAACAATAGGGCATACTATACACTGCAAGAGTTTTTCGCCGATCCTTTGTAGGTTATAAACATTAGGTACCTAGATATTAAAAAACTATAATACTATTGACATGCATTTATAAATAGGCGATTAGCATGATTATTTCTAATGAATTCCTAATTTATTCTTATTTTATTTTATTTGTTTTGTATCTATTGTTTCTGTTATAGTTTATCCTTTGACATATCAATTATTAATTCCTCATGCATACTAGCGACCGATAAAATGTACCCAACTTTAAAATAATGTATTTTAGACTTATACTGTGTTGCAGTGCCCTTACAGGGTTTCTATGTCTTGTACCTACTAACTTAAAACCTAAGACCATGTAAACTAACACATAGAAAAGCAATAAATATATGAAATATGAAAATATGGTCTGATCATCCCCTTAAAAAAGTGTCAGCATATTAAGAAGGACCCTGTAAGAGCAAGGATCTCCTTTATTCTTTATTCTCCTTAATTCTAATACGCATAGAGACCGCATCAATTTACGTTGTAGTTGAGTCTCTTTTGTCTTATGACGTACCTACCTTAAATAGCAGAAGGAGACTAAGATCTATAGATCTTTTTTTAGGAACTATAGATCTTTATTTATGCGTTTGTCCACTTTTCACTTGTCACTTTTGTGTTAGATTGGTCTAATTGGTCTCTTTTGTCCATACTACTTGACACCACACACTTTAAACACAAACATCAAAAAAGTGGGCATTCTTGCAATGCTGTTGCTCCCTCTATGTCTTTAGAATAAAGGAGATCCTTGCTCTTAGATATTGTGTCCTCTAGTGATGTCCCAAACGATTTGTCTATACCTTTAGGTACATTACACCTGTTAATTAATTACTAGAAACATTTTAAGAGTGTATGCAAAGAATGAAACTAAACAACATTTCCTGAGGAACATGGTTTGGAGGAGATTTTTTTTTTAGTGCTCATCGCTCAAATCAGCATTTTTGACTTTTGTATGGAAGATGTTACAATATTTTATTGTTTTTTGACCCATATCCTTAAGGTGGTTGTAGAGGGGTCAATTTTATACAAAACTTTGACGCACAATACGCGTAGACGGTATTAATATAAGTAAAAAAATAGTTTAGAAAATCTAGATGTCGCATATCAAATAACATTTGTAATTCATAGTATTATTAGGAAGATATAAAGCTTTGAAATTTTTCATACAAAATTTTAAAAGCTTTATAATATCTTCGTAATTATATTATAAATTGCAAATGTTATTTGTGACGCGACATCTAGATTTTCTAAACTATTTATAAAATATTACTCTTATTAATTCTGTCTACGCGTATTGTGCGTCAAACGTTTGTATGGACTGAAACCGCCTTAAGGAATGTTATTTACTTTCACTATCTGAATACATCCTTAAAATATTTCTAGAAATATATTTATAGTGGCGTATTATTATGAGTGTGTTTACTTACATATATCATTATGACAACATGCGCACTTTTTTGGTGATCTCAAATTAGGTATCATTTTCTACTGAGCCAAGAAGAAAAGCGTCTGGGACTCAACTTTTAAAACAACTACAAAACAAAAAAATCTCTTGCTTTTACATGTAAAAAGGAAGAGGTCAGAAGTGTCGACGTGGCACTAAAAATTCTCTTTTCCGTAGCAGATCGCCGTCAAGATAGTATGTAAAGTAAAAAGGGGTAGTGTTTACGCAATGACTTTGAGCTTGAGGCATAAACTCTTAGCGTGGCATAAACTTGAAATTTACCTGAATGATAACTGAAATATGGATGATAATTAACCACCATAGATAAATTAAATACCATAGATTTACATATTACTAGCGTAAGGATAGGCCCGTCAGAATATTTTACAAAAACCTTCTTCATAGCAACAAAAATTTGCGCCATCCGTCATAACTCGTATACGAACTATATCGTGTCATATATTTTCTTTGATCGTTGTAGTGCTCTAAACTGACATTTTTCCTTGCATTTTAGAGCCAACGAACTGGGGACAATAGTCAAGCTCATAGGCCATGTCCTTACGCTAGTAATATACAGGGTGTACAATAAAATGGGACAGCTACTTAAAGGGGTGCTTCAGACCATCAAACTGAACAACTTTCTCTATGGGACCAATATCGAAATCGTGAAAAAAAAATCTGCTATCCCATACATTTCAGTCGAGTTATGTTTGCAGTTTTGTATGAAAGAGCGGATTTATTTTTTGCGATTTCGATATTGGTCCCATTGGGAAAGTTGTTCAGTTTGATGGTCTGAAGCACCCCTTTGAGTAGCTGTCCCATTTTATTGTACACCCTGTATATGTCTTTGCTAAATACATACCTATTTTTCGTCCGTGTGGTGTCGGATAAGAATAGCACCATCCCATTTCTTCCCGTGGGTGTCATTAAAGGCGACTAAGGGATCTACCGGAGGATGGGCAGCAGCATTCTCTGAGTACACACTTCAATCCAACTGCGATCGCCAACCCGCCTGCCAAGCGTGGCGATTATGGCAAATCCCCCCATTTTTGAGGGAGGCTTATGTCCAGCAGTGGACGTCAATCGGCTAATATGGTGATGATGATGATACCAATTTTTGACTTTCCATACTAAATGCAATCAAGTTTTTATGAAAAGTCGAAAAAAAATAGCGAATTTCCTATAGGTTTCCTAGGAAATATTGGCAATAATCACCTCTTAAAGTAATGCAACTGTTTACCCTTAACACCTTGTATATTTTGGGAAAAGAGTTTTTCATCTATTTAGATACTTGTAAAGATCTTATTAATGTGCTTGTCAGACATTTTTTCCTCTTGTTCGTCGAGTAACAACACGGTAACAAAATATCCGCTTAGAATCAGTGACTTGCATTATCTATTTTCTGTCTTACTTATTTGTTTTAAGACGTTTCAAAGTGAGGCTTACTTAAACTGGTTTAAGGATGATAATATTGTGACCACTTATTAAAAAGAAAGAGGGTTATTTTAGTGAATAAATGAAATAACGACAGCAGTGACTTACCAACTACTGGACGTGGGGTCCGCGCTCAAAAGTGTCCGGACCAAAAGAGCACCAAAACTTATAAAGAGAACCAATTACGCAACAGTCTTCGTTTGATCGCCCGATTACTCGCACGGGGGGGCGCGCGGCTCGCGCCGGCCGTGCCCCGATGGGGGAGTGGGATGTAAAAGAATTTCAGCATTTTCAATATTTTTAGTTGGTTTACACGTACTTAGGTTTTTGTAGGTTAGTCTCGGACACTTTTTTCGAGAATTTTGTACCAGACCATTTTGTCCATTACTTTGTATGTCAATGAGCGACAGACGTGACGTATGAATGAAAAACAAGGGTCCTGAGTTCGAATGTCGGTTCGGTCATTGATGTTATATGTTTGTGCTGTTTTTGGTATGGTTTCCACAATTAAAAGTATATTACAGCTTACGTGGGATCATTACAATGTGTGCATGTGATATATGTTTTTTTTTATTTAATTTTTTTACTACATTACATACCCCGGTACAGTTCAATGACCGGTCAATGAAAAGTAATCGATAAAACAAAGTTCCAGTAAAATAATTATTCCAAATCTTAACTGTGGTTTCCGTTCAAAAACTCCAGCCTATCACAAAAGACCAAATTGTACATACAAAATATTTGATATAATCGCACCAATATTTTGAAAGGATCCAAGTTGAAAGCAATTAAAGCTTGCATTCAAAAACGAGCTTGAATATTATTCAGTTGAAAAACAAAAAGAGACCTTTCGTAGAATATTTTAATCAAATGCATTGATGAAAGACCGTAAAATCATATTTATTGAGAGCCGAAAATACAAATATTTGAAAATCGTAAATTTTAAAATCTATTGATCAGGATCTCAGGGTATTTTCGAACATAATTGATACGCCTCTGGTCAACTTGCTATCAGAGTATTTTCAAGCCACCTCAATAAGCCTCCAAATTGACCCAAGACGAAAGATAAAAGACTAAAGGTTCACCGCCATCTAACGTTACTATCCGGGACCAAATGTTTAACGTGCCTTCCGAAACACGGAGGCGCTCGAAATTAAATACCACCCAAACTAAATTGACGAGTATCTAAAACTTTACAACTTTTTTACACATTTAAGAGTCATATCAGATTTATAATTATCTCACAAGTTTAGCTAGCTAGCTTTTAAAATTACATACTTACTGATTGTTTTATTTTTTATGCATGTTTGTTCTGTTTTGCTTCTGGTTCTTGTTAAAATTGTTTTATTTTTGGTGAGTCTAAGTTATTGCAATGCTTTGCTTAAAAATGTTTTACTGTTTGTGTGTTCCATATAATTGTATTGTATCTTGTCCTTGTGTTTTATACTAGCTGTGGTAGCCTGTAAGTAGATGAACACAATGTTTGCCTAATTTTATGTAGTCTCTTGAGTTTGTAATGTGATTCATCTGTTGGTGACCCAAATAAATAAATTAAGTAAATTAAATTAAATCACACAAGCGATTTTTGAGTTTAGGCGATGTCGTAACTGCACTTTAACGACGTCGCAACTGAATCGCCGCAATTCTGCCGCCACACTGAGTGATAAATATCGCGGCGATATCGTGACGATATTGTACCGTCAACACCTGTGCTCAAAAATCGCTTGTGTGATATTGGGGAAAATATCAGTGTAAACAAAACGGGAAAAATGACACTGTAATAGTACATTACTGCAGCGGCCAGCAACAGAGGCATTGATGGACGAACGTGTAAATGTGGGCCGAGGCGAAGCCGAGGCACACATACGTAAGTCCATCAATGCCTAGTTGTGGCCAAGGCTTGTATAGTACTTTTCTCAAATAATGCGCGGAAATGAAAACAGTAAATTTTCTCAAATAATTCGCGGAAATTAAAACTCTTTTCAAAATCAATGACGAACAACGAACAACAATTTTTTATTTTTGAATAAACAGCTTTCTATTTGCAAGCCAGTTCGAAATTTAAATAAAACCTTTGATGAGTTACCTCCTTTGTTGTTTATGTTTCGGAGAAAAAGATCGTTCCATTTTTAAATTACACGACAGATATGAGTTTAGTATGTAATTTATTTGGCCGCTAAACACGACAGATATGGATTTTCATACAACATTGCCGGCCGCTGCGCGCATGTATTTGGCCAGTACTGCAACTTCGATTTATCTCGAAGGTTGTCAAAATAATGCTCACATTTCCAAGCATGTTTGAGAAAACAAGTTTTATAGCGTTTAAAAAGCCCCGACAGCTTCCAAAACGCTAAAAAATATCTCTAAACAATAACCCTTAAACAGCCAAGGCCTGTGTTAACGAAAATGACAGGGCATGACTGTGCGATACGTTGTTAAGTAATTACATACACGTCATTCTCTAACGCGAATAGGGTGTCCATGTTTGACTAGCTTACGAAGGAAATCGATTACAAAATTGGTTTCAGCGTGTCATAGAACGGTTTGCAAGATTTAATGGTTTTACTTAACATATAGGGTCCTTCTTAATATTGCTGACACTTTTTTAAGGGGATGATCAGACCGTCAAACTGAACAACTTCCTCTATGGGACCAACATCGAAAGAGCGAAAAAAAAATCATCACTTCCATACAAAACTGCAAACCTACTCGGAGCCAAACGTATGGGACACCCGTTTTTTTTCGCGATTTCGATGTTGATTCCATAGAGAAAGTTGTTCAGTTTCATAGTCTGGTCATCGCCTTAAAAAAGTGTCAGCATATTAAGAAGGACCCTGTATAACTTATATATTCTTTATTTGCACCCCATAAACATACAGCAACAAAAACAGAATAAAATGAAAGGCACAAATGGTGGTCTTATCACTAAAAGCGATTTCTTCCAGATAACCATGGAATGGAAGAACGCTTAAGTAAAAAACTTGCTATGGCGTTGCAATAAAGATATAAAACGGTTTTACGTGTTTTTTTTTCGTGTATCTCATTTACCTATTAACATTTTATTTAGTAGAATGACATCATGGTGCCAATGCCAAGGGAGACTATTGGGTGATTTGAGGGCTCTGCCCTGCAATGGGATGCTATAGGATTTTTTTTGTACCTACATGAGAGCAAGAAATGAATTAAATTGACTTTATTTTTTAATACAATGAGCGTTGTTTGAAATAATTGTTAGATCAAATACAATCTATATATTTACCAAAAAAAAAAAATTACGACATGGATTTACCTATTCCTGATTCCAAATCACAAATTTTTGGATTTTTTGTCCGTCTGTTTGTTTGTTTGTATGTTTGTTTGTTTGTTTTTTTGTTTGTTTGGGTGTTTGTTTGTTCGAGTATCACGCAAAAACTACTGAACTGATTTTGATGAAACTTTTTTTGTTTGATAGCTTATCATCTGACTTAAAATCTGGTATATAATTTATGCGGACGAAGTCGCGGGTAAAAGCTCGTAATTGATATAAGTACACAAAAAACCAATATTATGGATTTCCATTCAAGGGAAACCTTTTGAAGTGAGCATGAAAGTATATTTCTTTTCATATGAATACACACAGAGTATCTATATAATGTAATTAAAAAATAGCATTTATCTACAATTTCTGGGATTTATATTACAGATAATTAAAACGAGATCTATCTTTTAGTATAAAACGTACCTAGACTTTACTTTGGTAATAATAGATGAGAATAGATAAGGCACTCAAGTCCAATCCTTATGATGTGTTGTTTTCCAAATATTATACATGTACTAGTACTCTAGGAAAACCTATAATTGGCTTATGTTATATTTAGTTAATTTTAAGTACTATGTTTAAATATGGCTGTTGGTTTTCTCAATAAATGAAATAAAAAAAAAAATAATAATTAAAACGAGATCTATCTTTTAGTATAAAACGTACCTAGACTTTACTTTGGTAATAATAGATGAGAATAGATAAGGCACTCAAGTCAATTAATTAGTGACCTAAGAAGTCACAAGGAAAAAGGAAAACCTAACTCTCTGTAATTCTAAGAAGAGCTACAGTACCTCACCTCAGTAAGAGACTTTTTTTATATATATACACTATGCAAAGTGGGAAGAGCAGATCCTTTGGTAAATATCAAAGCATAGAGTTTTTTTTACCATTCAAAGTAATTTTTGACAAAATTTGTGTGGGCTAAGTGTCATAAATGCGACTTATACAGGGCATGTTAGGGTTAACAGTTGCATTACTTTAAGGGGTGATTATATTGATACCCATGATACTGAACAACTTTTCTTAAGAAACAAATAGGAAATTCGTGTAATAAATGTTGGTCTTCCCAATACTAAAACTAAATCCAATCAGCTGATCTAACTTTTGTATGAAAAGACAAAATTTTATTTTGCGAATTACCTCTAAGTTTCTTTGGGATAGTTGTTCACTATCATGGGTACAATCATCCCTTAAAGTAATGCAAATGTTTACCATTACACCCTGTAGTTTCAGTAAGTTTATATTTCACTTTTTTATTTTAGCCAAAACCTAAAAAAAATAAAGGTAAGTAAATATTACGACGCGACGGGTTGCAAACCGTGCCGCATATCGTAGCGGAAAATGGGTATAGGTACTTCGCACACTAGAGCGTGCCAGGAGTGCGATTTTTGAATCTCATTCGCTGAGTTCAGCAGTTGAAAAAGTCAAAATTACTATGGAGATACGCATCTTTCTACTGCCGATTTGACTTTGAAAAATCGCACTCCTGTAGTATGATTTTTGAAAGTAAAATCAGTAGTAGAAAGATGCATATCTCCACAGTAATTTTGACATTTTAAACTGCTAAACTCAGCGAATGAGATTCAAAAATCGCACTGCTGGTCGCAACTTATTGACAAATTTTCAGTTTGCCATAATAGGTAGGTATTGCAGACGTTGTAAAAGTTTCGCTGGCACTCTAGGACGACGGGCCTCATTGGGGCGGGCGGAGCGTGCCACATCGTACGGACAGAAATCCGCCGTGCAATCATTCATATAGGGTCCTTCTTAATATTATGTTCACACTTTTTTAAGGGGATGATCAGACCGTCAAACTGAACAACTTTCTCTATGGCACCAACATCGAAAACTCGAAAAAAAACAGCTTTTGCATACAAAACATGCAAACAGATGATTTCTTTTTTTGCGATTTCGATGTTGGTCCCATAGAGTCCCATTCAGTTTGATGGTCTGATCATCCCCTTAAAAAAGTGTCAGCATATTAGGTTGGACCCTGCCTAAAGGGTATAAACTATGTGGGCGGATTTTTGCGCTGCGGCCCGTCTCAATGCGACCCGTCGTAATATTATCATAAACCGACTATACCGGCCGGGGGGGTTATAGTTGGTTTAAAATATTTTATTGATATCAACTTTTGTTGCCGACCATACCAGTTCAAAACCTTGACACGTTTAACATTTTTGCGTAACAAAAACCCGAGTATCTCCGGAAAATTCTAACATCCTATTGTTTATTTCTCTACGGAAACATTTCGCTGACCCTTTTCCTTTCGTCCTACATTCTACCGACCACATGGCTACCCAATTTTATTTCACACGCCATTCAAGACTCTTCACAAGAAGCTGACTTATAAATAAATAAATAATGTAACGAAAAAGCATTTATAGCTTAATGGCCAGATTAATTCCAAAGTAATTTGATTTCTTAGTATTTTCGCGAAATCCATTTATTTTGGTGAACGTGCTATGGTGATTTTAATGGAATTAAGTACAGGTATTCGGGATTGAGTTACGGCGCGATTCAGTTGAAATATTAGGGTACTCCTTAGTAAGTGTTGGGTGGTAAATATCGTTAGGTTCAATTATTAAGGAGTCAATAAATTTTTCAGGTTATTTTACATTTTAGGATCAATCTAGGAGATTGGAGAGATTTATTCCGAAAGCACCCGAGTGCGCTGCATGCAAACGAAGTTTTTCCTATTTTCTGTATTGACCAATTAAAGTCAATGACTTTTTTAAACACAACCAATGTCTGTGCGTTACATTTGTCAGATTTCCTTTTAAATACATAGTTCCAAAGGATTTATTTAAGATTTGTATGGAAAACTTTGAGCCACGATAACCTTAGAACTAAATCTTTAAAAGGAAATCTGACAAAAGCAAAGCATAGTAGGTATTGGTTTCTAGATCGTGTTAAAACATTTGTTTTTAGGGTTCCGTACCCAAAGGGTGAAAACGGGACCCTATTACTAAGCCTACGTTGTCCGTCCGTCTATCCGTCTGTCCGTCTGTCCGTCCGTCCGTCCGTCTGTCCTACCTATTTAGGGCTGTAACTTTTGAACCGTAATAGCTAGATTATATCCTCTTAAGAAAGTCTAGGGATAAAGATAAAGAATATTTATTGTTCAAACTGTAAAAAAAAAAAAGATGTTACAATAAGAAAGAATCAACTGTTTGGTCCGCAGCACGGACGTACAATATAGGCTTACATTATAAACCAAAACAACTACCTATGCTAAATAATAATTACCTACTTATCACAATAAAATTTATTTGAATTTAACAAAAATAAGCATTAATGTGTATCAATGTGTATGTGTGTGTGTATGTGTAATTCATCAAAATAATCGTTCAATTTGTAGTAGCACTTCGAAGTGAGCCATATTTTCAGTTTATTTGAAAATTGCTTGCCATTACATGCTTTAATACAAAGAGTACTTTTCTTTAATAGTATTATAGTATTGATGATTGATAGATGAGTTAGTCTGATGGAAAATATGAAGGTAGCGAGAGAGGTTTATATGCACATCGCAAGTGTGAAATTTCTTGCGTGACATCAACTTTATCACTTGCGCTGAAACAATTTAGATGATCGTAGGGAAACTTTGTGGAATTTCTATACCAACGCATACGTGCTTTGAAAGGCACGCTAAGCAGTTCGATTCAAATAGTAGGACAGGTAAAAAGCTTATTTAGGGGGCTTGAAAATATTATACTCTGGCAGCACGATGACCACTTACTTGCCTCCGCCTATTCGCAGTAGGCCCGCCTGGTAAAAGCCTGCAGTAGGATGTATAAGGTGAGGCGGGGCTATTCCGGCAGCGGGGCTATTCCGGCATTTGGCTATAACTTTTGTTCTATAAGCTTTTAGTCAATCGCGACACCTGGTACAGATAGAGAAAAAGCTTGTTTCTTCGATAAAATATAGATAGGGCGGCTAACGCAGGAATTGTTTGATTGGGAAGCCATATTGACGGGACACCATTTTTTTCGCTTGCGTTACCAAAAACGCTTCGCAAATTTATTTATTTTTTTAGTGGTTTTTGTGTTTTATTTGAAGATTAATCAAGTTAAGTAATATGAATAAGAACTGTAGATTCTTTTCTGCTAACTTATTTTGTCCTACGCTTATTTATTACTGTGTTATTGAGTCTGACATAATAACCCCCCAAAACTATGATGGAGGGGCAATTCTGGCAGAAAACACTGGCGGAATAGCCCCACTGTTTTTGTATGAAGTAGCAAAATGCTAGTGATGTCCACAGTATAGGCATAAACGTCGATATTAATTTCAGTACTTTTAATCCTACCATATCTTGCATGTACATTTTTAGGTAAAATCAAGACAAAACATGTAATCTAGTTTAAAATAAGTATATTGTCATACGAGTATGTATCTTGTATTATTATAGATGATGTAACATTTAAAGATAAAAAGAATAACGTATTTACTCAGAAATCAAACTTTGAAATGCGGTTGAAGACGTGAAAAAACTAAAATAACTGCATAGAGCGGCACAGATACTCAGGATAGATACCCAGAACTACAATAAATACCTAACCTTTATTAAAAAGAAGAGAGTTAATAGGAAATCAATTTTAATATGACGTTTTTTTATCATAAATTTAGGATTACTCGTACTCAAAAAATGTTTTATTAAATTAAGCACTTATACTTACTTTAATCACTCTCATCCAATTTTTAAGAAATTTTTGCTAGGTTCCGTTTATCGACTTTTACGTGTCCCAGCCCTAGCATGTATGGAGAGCTGCCAGAATAGCCCCACAAATTTTTTTAAGTGTTTTTACTCGAAAATGAAGCATCCCAGCTTGTCATAAAGTTCAGTTTCGCATATGTCGTATCGTCAATATTGTATTGCTTTGAGTTTCAGCGTCATAGCTCCATAGATGGCGGAGATATTGTCGACTGCCGGAATTACCCCGCTGCGGGGTAATTATGGCCACATGGTATTTTTACGAGAATTTCGCTTCTTTTGCCAGTGTAAATATGCGTTTTTAAAACAAAAATAAAGGGGAAATCAAAATAGATAAAATACCCTTTAATATGCAATAGTCAACTTTACTGTAACTTTATAACAAAGGGAAATAATGAGGTTTAAACTTTTCGCTTTGATTTTTTGTGTCAGAATAGCCCCGCCTCACCTTATATCGGCTGATGATGATTATAATAATAGCTAGCGCTACTTATATAGTTAATGCCTCAATCGATACGTAGATAAGTTAACTACCGACAGCAATCACAAATAAATACTAAAGCACTTTAAAAATCAGACTTTGCATACAGATCGTTGCAAAAAAATCGCCTACCAAAAAAATTGAGCGAAATATGGGAAAAACGGGAAGGGGAATAAATATCAATAACTCGTCCGGGGCTCACATTGTTTACCCTTCAACAACTTTTAATACTCAGCTCAATCATTGTCTGTTTGTTTATACGAAAAAATTAATGAACCACACAATTTTAAAGCTTCCTGTTTCAAAGCAGGATATTAATTAACGATTGAGTTAAACTTTGGTCGTACTTTGTAACGTAATCAATTGTGTGTTTTATTTTGACTTGAAAATTCATCAATTTATATTATTCTGTATAGTAATAGGTATGTCAGCATACGTCCACTGCTGAAAATAGGCCTCCGCTAAGGACCTCCAATACGATCAGTCCTTTGCCCTCATCCAACACGGTCGTCTTCCCATTTTAGAACCCAGCCACGCTGCGTCTTTTGAAAACCATAAATTTTATAATGGTCTATTTTATTTCATTTTAAATGAAAAAAAAATGTTTCTTCATAATTACAACATTTATTTTGTCTTCATGCCAGATTTCGATTCAATAAGTGCAAAAATGAGCGAGTTATTGAGACGGGGCACACAGATAGACAGACAGGCAGACAGACAGACAGACAGACAGACAGACAGACAGACAGACAGGCAGACAGACGGACAGACGGACAGAATGGATGAAAATATAATATGTTCCTTGTTTGACTATACAGACTCCTAAAAATCATGTTTTTAAGTAATTTGAAAAATAATTACAGATTCTTTGTCAACAGTTGCATCTCCTCTAAATTGGCGTTTTGGCTTCCAACTCACTCCAACGCAACGCCATCTATCGCTTTATGTTGAATTACGTTTTACTAGCTATCAGAAAATTCCTCATTTTAAATACGTTTAAAATTGTAGAGCCTTACTAAAAAGTGAAATATAATTTTGTATAACAAAATACTTAGTGATAGAATAATTCTGACTTAAATTAAAAGCAACTGAAGCCAATTATTTTCACAACCAAATAATAACCCGAAACAAAAGTTGTCAATTCAACTTCCGCAAACCGATTCATATTTAAAAAGCAACGGCATAAAACAAAAGAGCCGACAATAAACATGTCACATTGTAATCGACAATCGATATTCACAAAAGGGTAATGTAATTCATCATTGTGTGACATGGAGAGCTTATGTTCGGTGATTAGTCTTTACGGAGGCATTAGGTGCACACTTTATTACACACGCCAGTTTATTTTTATTATGCCGTTTACAAGCTTTTGTCCGTTTGACGTGTCACTTATTTGTTTAAGGTAGAGTTATTGTTCCTCTTCTATTTGTCGACAACATGTAGAGTTTTTTTTAAAATGAATAATTGGATTTTTCTTTTTAATTTTACATGGTTTTTAATTTGTCTTTGTTGTAGAGTAAATAGGTGCTATGAATAGAGGGTCTGAATAAAGTTGGCTTCGCTTTTTACTTTCGCTGTCACTGACGGAAGTTTTTTTTTTTATTTTTTATTTTAACCTATTTCGTCCCATTGTTGGGCAAAGGTCTCCCCCAAGCTTTTCCAGCCTTCCCTATCTTTTGCCATCAGTTGCCATTTCGCTTCGTGGGCATCCAGGTCATCGCGCCATCTCTTTCTTGGTCTGCCCCGGCCCCGGCTTCCATCGTCGGGCTCCCATTGGGTCGCGATCGTTGCCCACCGCTCCGTATGCATGCGACAAACATGTCCGGCCCAGTCCCACTTCAGTTTGGCGGCCTTAACACCTGCATCAGCTATGTGGGTCTTGGAGCGCAGATTAGTGTTTCTAACCCGGTCGATCCTTCTGACACCTAATATGCTGCGCTCCATTGCTCTTTGGCAAACCTGGAGTTTGGATATCTGAGATTTCGTAAATGACCACGTTTGAGCACCGTAGGTTAAGATGGGCAGGATACACATGTCGATGAGTTTACGTTTGAGTGACAGTGGAAGTTTCCCTTTCATTAACTCTTTCATCGACCAGTAGCTCTTCCAGGCGTTGTCAACACGACGGGTGACTTCTTTGTCTTGCCTGTTCTCGAAGGAGACTATCTGGCCCAGATAAATAAACACACATGACACTGACGGAAGTAGTGAAATTAAAATAAAGGTTAGTGAAGGAAACCAATCTTACTATAGAACACCATATAGCTTAGTAATATCTGGATTTTTCGATTTCGATCCATAGTGGAAGTTTGATGGTCTAGTCTGAAGCAACCCTAAAGAATGTTACGTATTTAATTTTACACCATGTATACAGGGTGTTAGGGTAAACAGTTACATTAGTTTAATGGATGATTGTACTCATGATACTTAACAACTCACCCAAAGGAACAAAGGAAATTCGCAAACAAACATTTCGGCTGATCATACAAAATATGTTTGATCAGCTGATTGCAATTAGTATGGAAAGTACAAATCTTTTATTTTTATTTTATATAGGTTTTTTAGGGAAAGTTGTTGAGTATCATGAGTACAATCATCCCCTTAAATAAATGCAACTGTTAACTCTAACACCCTGTATAACATTGATTGTTGCTTAATAAAACATGGAACACAATTCGAACCAAATTATTTTATCAATAAATTATGCCAAACCAATCAAATCAAATCTTTATTCTCCAGAACATAGTAGTCAGGTGTAATAAACTCACTCCTCATTATTAAATGTGTCTCTTTTTTACCATTTAGTATGATGGTGACAAAAAATCTTAGACTACTTATATCGGGACGCGTAACCACGTGTCATTCTACTAACAAACTTTCTGCAACTTTTTGCGGGGGGGGGGGGGGCGAGGTAACATGTTATCCGCAACTTTGGATTTTATTCCCTATGACTTTAGATTCTAATTTTGAATGTTCAAAATCATGAAAAGTAGTCTCGTGTAAACCCCAAACGTTCTAAGTTCAAAATTATTGTTTCGCAATAATAGGCTGTCTAGTTTAGTGATAAGTTATAAAATTTAATGTTGAATGTACATGATCATTGCTCTTATACCGTGGCAGAGGGGAAATGCTACCGTAAGGCCGGTCCGGATATAAGTAGTCTAAGCAAAAAATACATATCCAATCAAGCCTTCAATCCAATCCGACACAATTCGTTTTAAATTTAAACTGTATTCACAATACGCGCTCCATCAAAAACTTCCATTACTAAAGTCCTATCTAAAAACTGTCAAAGCAAATGGGCGCTCATTAAAGCTAAAAAACGCACGGTGAAAAATCGTAAAAGTCCGAAACAGTACCGGACCCGGATGCCGGACCCATGGAAGCATTAATACCGGACGCACAGGACATGTCCATTTGCAGTGCAACATTAAAAAAGCTGCGTTATCTTTGCCTTCCCGCGTTTTTGGCGGCATGATTTTTTTTTGGTTCAAATGCTTTTTTTCCTTTTTTAATTTGTTCATGTTGCAGCTTATGTTTCCTGTAGGGTGAAACTGAAATAAAATTTCGGTAGGTGACGATGGATGATAAAAAATTTAAACGAACCTATCTATTCGAAAAAAAATATTTTTAGTAAAAATTTTAACAGCAGCAGCGTCAGTAGAGAATTTGTTTTGTTTGAAACTCTTTAAATTTTTTAGAATCAATAATTATGCTCTAGCCATCTTTCTACATTCTTCTTTTTTAGTGGAAAAGAGACAGGATTGGCGAATATTCCACCGACAAGAGCGGAGCACTTAAAAAAGAAGATGATGATGATGATGATGATCTTTCTAGATGGGGCTGGGGGTAGGCACAGACTATGGCTCGCCCTAAGCAAATTTATCGAACTTTAAATAAAATAAAGGTCTCGATATTTAAGCACGTAATTTCCTCACAATGTACTTCTATGTTTTGAACCAAGATTACCAAAGTCCCCAAGTAAAGATTACCTAAATCCCTAGTTATACAGGGAGTAATTTATACTTGCACAAAAAATTATACAGGGTGTAAGTGACAGCCTAGCAAATACTGAAACGGTGAACTCCGGCCATCAAACTGACCAACTTTCACTATGTAGCGTACCTCAGGAAACGCGAAAAAAAGTAAGCTGTCCCTTACAAAACTGCTGTACCTGCACGACTAAAATGTATTGGACATCTATTTTTTTTCTTTTTGCTTTTCTTGAGGTAGGCTACATAGTGAAAGTTGTTCAGTTTGATGGTCTGAGTTCACCGTTTCAGTATTTGCTAAACTCCATTCCGAATAGCAACGAAAAAAGGCTATTTCGAATTACAGAAACAGAGATTTGAAACATTCTTAGTTATTATTAGAACAGCTTTACTAACGTACAAATTATGTCGGTATCTCTTAATAAATTGTATCTGCTAATTAACATTGGCCAGAAATCTTACTTAGTAATTAGGAATCTGAAATGAAGAATGAATGAAACATGGAGCACATTCTCTGTGACTGTGATGTCTTGGCGGCAAAACGCAAGTGCCTCCTCGGTGATGGATATCCAAAAACGGGAGATCTTAGGGTTCTTCCCCTCAATGGTATTGCCTCCTTCATTGACCATGGTATTTGAAGGGTGAAGAAAGCAAAAAGTATTGGGGCTAACACAAAAGATCCCACTGGGTCGAAGTGTTGCTGGCTTGCCAGCCCCCACAACAAGATAAGATAAGATAAGATAGGAATCTGAAAATCTTTTCGGCCTTACGTGGAATGAAGTATAGGCTATGGTATAGGCTGTTACTTACATCCTGTATAATTTTTTGTGCAAGTATAAAATCAGAATTTATGATCTTTAGTATAAAAGCACTAAAGTACCACCTTTATAAGGCTTTTTCTCCGATCACTAAAATGTTGAAACAAATGACAGCGCCCTCAATTTTCCTCAGAGCCCTTCCTTGGACCCGACCCTATCGTTTCTGACTTACGTACGCGGAATATTAAACCAACTTCCTTGCAAAACTTTATGTATTATAAACGCTACTTGACTGTTATAACCAGTTTTCCATATGACCCATATAAAGATCTCGTTAGTTAAGATTAGTATCTTTTACTTGAAGATTGATCGTAGCTTAACGAGGTTCAATCTTAGACAATTTAATAGGGACTCGCCTTGCGGTAGAATTTCCCCTCTGCCACGGTATTAGATCAATTAATCTTGCGCATTTACACCCAATTTTATACCTTATCACTAAACGAGACAGCCTATAATAGCGAAACAATAATTTTTAACTGGTTCACACGAAACTACTTTTCATGATTTTTAACATTCAAAATTAGAATCTAAACTTATGGGGAATAAAATCCAATGTTGCGGATTTCATGTTACCTCGCCCCCCGCAAAAAGTGGCAGAAATGTTTCTTAGTAGAATGACACGCGTAACTCGTAACTATTAAATTGTCTAAGGGTTCAATCTAATTATACAGGGTGTAAACTTAAATGCAATACATATCAAAATATTTCAGACAATCAAACTGAACAACTTTCATTATGATGCTGATAGTGAAATGGCAAAAAAAACTGTTATTTCATTGAAAACGTCAATAGCTATTTGACCAAAATGAAACAGCTGATAATATACACTCAAGAGCAATGAAAACGGGTCACCAACATACCTTAATATCACGGAAACTAAGAAAGAATGATAGATTATTCAAATAAAAAGTATTTCATAGACTATTTATCTTATCTTATCTTTTTGTGGGGGCTGGCAAGCCAGCAACACTTCAACCCAGTGGGATCTTTTTTGTAAGCCCCAATACTTTTTGCTTACTTCACCCTTAAAATACATGGTCAATGAAGGAGGCAATACCATTGAGGGGAAGAAGCCTAAGATCTCCCGGTTTTGGGTATCCATCACCGAGGAGGCACATGCGCTTTGCCGCCAAGACATCACAGTATCAGTCATAGACTATTTAATGCTACTACTTAAATTAATTGATAATATTTTAAGTTTTTATTAGTTTGAGCTTAATTAAAATACATAAATACAAAATTCTAACTTAGAACAACAATTTTAAATTAAATCTTTTTGTCTCAGATACAACATTTCCCCATAATTTTAGTGTATGTGAGTGATAAAATTAGCATAGCATAGCATAATAGCATGCATGCATAGCATTTTTATTGGCATTACTATATAGCAACCAGAAATTTTATTAATTTAAGTACAGTAGTATTAAATTGTCTATAAAATACTTTTTATTTGAATAAGCTATCATTCTTAGTTTCCGAGATATTAAGGTTTATGTTGTGGGTGACCGGTGATGACCCGTTTCCATTGCTGTCCAGTATTTTTTCTTCGCGATTTTGAAGATGGTTCTATAGTAAAAGTTGTTCAGTTTTATGGTAAATTTTTTTTAAGGGACAGTTTGATTGGTGGTGGTAGATTTTTGTGGTGCTTTTTTTTCTTTATTTCAGAATCTTACATCTAAGTTTACAATTTATTTTTGATAACGTCAAACTGCTGAGCAGTTTGTAGGATCCTGCCTATTTCTTGCCATAGCTTTAAACCAATTAAGCTGATGTTTGTTTTAGCCAACAAACATTCGAATCTCTTCCATCTTGATCAATAAATGAATTATTAAGCTAGCAATTCTTGCTCAAATATAAAGTACCTACGTTGAAATTCAAAACAAAGCGCGGTCTTATCAAGCTAAAAAGCGTGGCACTTGTGAAACCAGGAAATGTATGACCGGATGAGTTTAGATTAGAGGGTAAGTATATTTAAACATTGTTTTAAACAAATGATTTGAGTTTTATAAATACAGAATAAATAATAAATAAATAAATAACGGTCACAGGCAAATACATTGTAATGATCCCAAGTAAGCCTCAGGCTTTTTGTTATGGGAACCACACAACGACGGCACAAACATACGGGGTTAATTTTTATTCAGTGCACAAACTTTGCGAGCGTGATGGTTATCGAAATTAAGAATACCCGTGTTTTTTTTGTTTAACCCGGTTTAGAACAAAAATAAAAAAATAAATGCATCTGAACATATTAATTAAAAATGTTTGGTTTGTATTGACCATAGTGTCACCTGTCGCTTCCTCGATCGGCGTGGTTGTTATCAACAGTACGATCAGCACAACAATTTTTATTCAAGTTTACGGGATGGCAAAAATAAGAGACAAAATTTGCAAAAAAAAAAAATTTTTTTATCTTTTTTTCGGGGTCTATTAACGATACCTAATACGTTGTAAAAGTTTGTGCACTGAATAAAAAGTAACGCTGTATAACATCCATGACCGAACCGGGATTCGAACCCAGGACCCTGGTATTGGCAGTCCGGCGTGGTAACCATCACACCAACCGGGTCGTCAGAATGAAGTTAAATTTCAAATATTATCGTGATAACATTTTATAGCCTACTACGTCAGATAACTAAATCTTCTTTAACCCATATCGTCTTAAGGTTGCCATCAGTATACGGTGACACGTCTCAGGTTTAAGAATTTAGTTATACAGGGTGTAAGGAAGTCTCATTAACCTTTAAACCACATACTCATCAAACTGAATAACTATTACTATGGGGGCAAACCTGCCAGAAAAAAAAGAAAAACAGCTGTCTCGTACATTTGAATCAGATGAACAAATTGAACAGCTGATTCATTTTTTCTCTGACATGTTTGCTCCCATAGTAAAAGTTGTTCAGGTTGATGGGTAGAGTTTGTGGTTTAAAGGTTTGTTTATTAATTGAGAAAACCAACAGCGTATTAAACATAGTTACAATAAATTCTTAAAAATAACTGGTAAGGCCAATGATAGGTTTCCCTTTTTTTATACAAAGTTGTTTGTGGCGAAGTGATGCCAAAAATTACATAAGATAATTTGTAATTTTTGAGAGTTAATGATACTTTTCCTTACACCCTGTATAACTAAGCGTAGTAAGGTCGGTAGCTTATTTGAACGAGAGCATGGCCCCAGTTTGGCAGATTGCGAGTTAAGTCCTGTCCGAGAAATATTTGTTTCTTTTACGTTACTGAAAAATGGCTTCAAAACGCCTGATATTATTGTCGGGAAACAAACGGAACTAAATAACTTATTATATTAATAGACATATACAGGGTGTAGTTGATATGATTAGCATCCTTTTAAACTAAATGTCTACCCATCAAACTAAACAAATTTACTAAGGGAGCAAACTGATTGGAGCACAAAAAAAATCTGATGTTGCATACATTTGAGTCGAGTAGGCGTTGCAGTTTAGTATGAAACAGCAGATTTTTTTTTGCCCTGATTGGTTTGCTCCCATAGTAAAAGTTGTTCAGTTTGATGGGTAGACTCTTAGTTTAAAAGGATGCTAATGATATCAATTTCACCCTGTATACAGGGTGTACAATAAAATGGGACAGCTACTCAAAGGGGTGCTTCAGACCATCAAACTGAACAACTTTCTCTATGGGACCAATATCGAAATCGCGAAAAAAAAATCCGCTCTCCCATACAAAACTGCAAACATAACTCGACTGAAATGTATGGGACAGCAGATTTTTTTTTCGCGATTTCGATATTGGTCCCATAGAGAAAGTTGTTCAGTTTGATGGTCTGAAGCACCCCTTTAAGTAGCTGTCCCATTTTATTGTACACCCTGTATAAGACAAGTAAAGGATCATCATCATCATCATCATCAGCCTGGTAAACCCCACTGCTGGGTATAGGCCTCTTCATTGATAGATAGCAGATGGACGAGGGCAGTGACAGAGTGGCGGCCGTGGGACGGGGAACGGTCAGTGGGCAGACCAGCGGCCAGGTGGTCGGATGACATTTGCAAAGTAGCCGGTAAAAAGTGGATGAGACTAGCGTGGGACCGTTCTGGTTGGCGTGGAAAGGATCATAGTATTGCAAATATCTTTTATTACATTACAGACACAGAACATAGCTTCAGAATATTCTGAACTCGACAATACCGTACATACCTTTCCTATTCCAGCACTAATATAAAAGCCACACACCGACTAAATGAAGATTATGTGACGAAGAGCTACAACTACTAGCGAATTAATGAAGTCGTAAGATCTTCACTTCGCTGTTAATAAGATAGTTTTAAGAACTTTATTGGAATAACATTAAGTTCTCTGAATTAAGGTTTCTGGCTTTGAACAAGAAACACCGAAATCTTATAGAATTAAAAACGTGCGTATATTTTCGATTGGCTTTACACTAACAGATAAAAAAGAAGAATTATAAAACATACCTACATATTGGTTTGTCCCCGCCTGCAATACCTACCTAATTAATAACATTGAAATTATATTTGCTCAAGAAAACAAAGTTGTTATAGCTGATTAGTGATTAAAGAGCTTGTTTTTCTCTTTTCAGTTAAGTAATAGTTTTTTTATGCAGTCGGGTTTTTTGTTTTTTTAATAATTTAGTTTATTTCATACTTTTTAGTCTTGGGTGTAAATGGTAGCATAAAAGCACTATAATAGATATATTTTTGGAATCGTCTGTTCACTAGCTTTCATTTGATACCAATATTGTAATTTTTTACAAAAAAAAAAATTATTCCCCCTCTTTTTTTTTAAATTCGCAACCGTCGTATTAAAATAATATAGCCTATGTCACTCCCACGATTTTTACAAATCTAACGACACCTCATACGTCAAAATCCATCAAGCCGTTTAGGCTGTAGGCCGTGCCAAAGAAATATACATACAAACATACATACGCTCGAAAAACATAACCCTCCTTCTGGCGCAGTCGGGTAAAAAGCCGAGAGCACGCTGCATACAAATAAAGTTTCGTCTTATTTTCATTACATTTTTCATTACACGCAAACAGAGAAATTAATTTCTTTAAATAAATATTGAGTTTAATTGGCTAATATTGAAATGGTTTTACTTTTTAATTCTCTTTAAGATATTTTATGTCAATTAATACATAGGGGACCGCTATGCAATTACCATATATTTTTTATTCGACAATCACTTGCGGTCCCCGACATATTAATTGACCTAAAATATCTTATAGAGAATTAAAAAGTAAAACACACATTTGCTTACATCAAAAATAATAGGTGACCGAATTATTTTTCACTTTTTTTTTTTATTTAATATTATTTCGAAATTTTTTAATTTACTAGAAAACTACCAAACTGATTTTTATAAAACAAAGCTAAGAAAACTCCCGCAAAATTCTGCTTCCTATTAAAAAAAAACGCATCGAAATCGGTCCACCCGTTTGGGTGCTACGATGATGCCACAGACATACAGACCGACATAGGCGTCAAACTTATTAACACCCCTCTTTTTGCGTCGGGGATTAAATATAGGACGAAACTTCGTTGTAGAAAATAAAACCGGTCAAGTGCGAGTCGGGCTACTCGCGCACCGAGGGTTCCGTACCACACCACCACAGAACACAACATTATTAACTTTAAAAAAAACTTTTTTTGTCCGGAACCTTTAGCGCGAGACTGACTCACACTTGGCCGGTTTTTAGTATTTGTTGTTATTCTGTAGAGTTTGCTCTATAATTACACTAAGTTTGACGCTTGTATGTATTACCGTTTTTACTATAGAGCGTGAAGAAAAAACGTTGATAAAAACTAGTTTCTTGTTGAAAACCCCCCTTAATTTTTAACTTTCTGCTATTTTTATTATTTGTTAACAAATTCGCCGCAATAACGCATAATCTGAGAAAATTTGGACTATCTAGCTATTACGGTTCAAAAGTTACAGCCCTTAATAGGTAGGACAGACGGACGGACGGACGGACAGACGGACGGACGGATGGACGGACGGACGGACGGACGGACGGACGGACGGACGGACAACGTAGGCTTAGTAATAGGGTCCCGTTTTCGCCCTTTGGGTACGGAACCCTAAAAAAGATGTGTTAATTTAATTTCTTCCAGTTTAATTTAAATTAAGGCGTAAAATGGCTTACCTTAAGTGACACGTCTTTATTTACATCTTTATCAATAGAAAGATCTTTCTCGAGCCTTTCCAACCACAGTAGAGATAGGGTAACAGTAAGACAACTAGACCGTATCCTTGAAATTAATGCCTACTCTCGTTCAGAGCGCTATTGGTTGCATCTGGCGGGTTTTAAGATTGTTACAGCACGGTATTACAATAAGTAATTACTAATTAGGTATCAATAGTTGAACGATCAATCTATATACAAATTATCGATATATGGTAGCAGCATTTGTGCAAGCGAAGTGTGCGACACTCGGTACAGCGAGCAGTGGTGAGTAAAAAGTAATTAATACTAACTACATTTGGTAATTGTTAATAGCAATTACTCAATTCTTTTTTTAAATACAACATAAAATGGCTAATGCAATCATACTTTACTTTCGAAAAGCATTTATTTATAGTCATAACCAAAATGGAAATTAAACTAAATTATATTTTGCCAAACACTGCTACCGAGGTATACTAGCGGGCTGCATACGTGGCGGGCGGCCGTGTCTGGCCCTGTACCCGAACTTTCGATGTAATAGAGTTGACATTGGAATGAAAACGTTCACGCAATTGCGAAGTTCGAATGTGCGGGTAGAGGCCCTGTGTGTGCTTTATCAATTCAGACGCTTGCGTGTATAAAGTTGGAATACTGTAATTCTTTTTACTGTGGCCAACTGTTCTCAGTTGCCATTTCTGAAGACTTTCCTGGACACATCAATTGTGTTCTCCAGGAATCCTAATTTGATTGGTTGGATCTTTTGACTTGAGTTTATAATCTTGTCTTTGCCTTTTTGCCTCGGAGCGTAATTTTTTCTTTGTCAGCGATATTGCCAGATCGCTGAGATTATTTGTAGATTCTAAAGATCTTTGTCACGCGGTTTATCTCTGATGATTATCATCGTCCGTTATCTTTTAATTGTAATTAAGTTAACTTAATAAATATACTTATTTTTAAATTAAGTTTATAGCTCGATTGAAAAAAATCTGCAGTAGGTAGGTACGTACTCGACTCAACGTTGATTACTGATGAATACAGCAGATTTTTTTTCTTTGTTGTCCATACTGAAAGTTGTTCAGTTTGTTGATCTTAGCCAACCCCTTTAAGAGGATTGGCGAGCTAAAATGGTAATGGAGAATAGGTCACTTTTCCAACTGTATAACGTATGTATCCGATCCGCCCTACCCATACACCCTAAAGTGCGAAAGAGACAATTGTAGCTCGGACCGATTTTATCGACATAAAATCGACGAAATCAGCATTTCGTATTCCCCTGTTTCCTCCTTCAATACTAAACCGATTTTAATAATTCTTTCAAGAATAATTTATGAGAAAGACTTTGGCTATGTCTAAATGTTTTGCTATTTTTGTTTATATTCTCCAAATTTGTTTGCTGGATGTCTGAAAACGGGCAGTAAAATTGGTAATTTTCTGAGGTCCCTAGTTCTTACAGTAATTACTTAATGCAAAAAAGCAAAATATAGGGACAAAGCAGAGGAAAAATAGATTCCATGGTAACATTTTTGAAGTGAAAACTTCTTTAGCGGCGTTTTGTAGTTTTTGGAATGGGTAAAAAATATTAAACTCGCGTCAGGACCGTGACCTCACGTAACTTGATCGAAAATTCGTAAGCATATAGTCCGACCGTGACGTCACGTGACGTAAGACGTAAAATCCATTAGTTTTCACTTCTGCCGGCACTCCCACCCGTTGTTTTTTTTGCTCTAGTTTCATTATCCAGGGAGGCAACAGGGGAATACGCTTGTATGGAAAAAACCGTACCTGCCTATCCTCTTAAATATTACCACTACTAGGAATTTCTATTTAAAATCTCTAAGTAAACACTCCGAGCTCGAGTAAAATAGTCGTGAACATAATTCTGTAATAACTTTGTTTTACATGAAGTTTTAATTCTGTCACAACTTTGTTTTGTACATGAAGTTTTGAATATTGTACGAATAAGTGCGAATCGAATGCTCACGGTATGTAGGTACCGTTTACCCCATATGGCAGTTAACCGTCATTTCTCGACAACCCCAAACCGTTCCGTTTCGTTCCGCTCCGTCCGCATCGTAAACGGAAACCAACTAACCGCGTTGCGTTGGCTATCTGAGTAGTATGTACGTTGGAATAGGGTGTCCGGTAATTTAATGCGTTTTGAAGACGACTCGAGTAATTTAAGTACTGTACAAATTGACTAGTATAATTTCGCACGAATATTGTACGGCATGCGGACGTTCGCAAGGAATAGACACGCGTCAATTTTTTGGTGCTAGTGACCTCCGCCCGGTGTCCCTCGCAAGTCGCAACCCCCGCGCCAATTTTTCGACTCGTGTAAACACGTCGTGCTAATCGTTCGCACGGTTTTCTCAAGCAAATCCATTCGCATGCGAACGAATTGGCGCTGGAAATTATCACCGTGTAAACGACAACGTACCATTGTTGCAACGTAACCTACCATCGTTGCATTCGATGCTCGGTCGAAACGGTCAAAATACATTCGTCAACAGAAAAATCTACATCCATCTATACAAAACAGTTTTATGATTGACTGTCAAACAACGCACAGCCTAAACCACAGAACAGACAATCAATCAACCAATCAAATATACTTTATAGACAACAAGGCTTCGCTTAAATAAAAGTAGTCAAAAATGACGTTGAAATTACGGTTTTGTAGTGAAAAATGTTTTGCGCTGCGCTTCATCAGGTTTGCGCTAGCCCTTAAGGCTCTCCCTCCCTAGTGCAAGGCTCTCTTTCTTACAAGCAAACTTTTGCAATTAGCCATCCCGCTTCAATTGCGTGCCCCCAGTCAGAATTTTCCGTTTTCTTTGAAAACCTGTATGATTTTTTAAGAATTTTCAAAAAATAAGAAAACCACATCATTCTATATTGTATTGTTAAAAATATTGTAAATTTTCATATTCTTATGATCAACAATGTAAGAGTAAAACGGTTACAACTGGAAAAAAAGGGGTGACTTTTGATTCGTCTTTCTTCAGTTTTATTAATTATTTTATTAATTAAAATAGATTTCGAGAAAAACCACATCACTTCTCACATCCTGTAGATTGTTCAGTTTTGTTTTCTGGTTACAAAGTTACTCAGAACCGGGCGGACGCTAGGCCATACGTAGTGCGGCTGCGGACCGGCTGCGGGCCGGCAGTAGTTGTAAGGAATTATATGCGAGGTGTCACACTGCGGCTTCCGTTCCGCAGCCGCGTCGGACTGCATCTATTCTAGTGTGACACCTCGCGTATAATTCCATAGTTTACAACTACCTACTGCCGGCCCGCAGCCGGTACGCAGCCGCACTCTGTGTGGCCCAGCCTTTATCCTTATCAACATTTTCAAAACCATCAAACTTAATACAAGTACGCAGGGTCCTTACGAGTGGCCATTCAGTAACATTATAATAATGTATTTTACGGTCGACCATCGGCCATCTTGCAGCTGACGTTAATGACCTTTTGCGGTAAAATATGGTAATTTTAGTACAAGGAATCCGTGTCATATTTTTTGTGCGCTTATAGCTTAATACAATGTATGTAGATTAGGCTGTGAGCTACGTTTACCTTATTAAAAAACAATATAGATTATAATCTGCCTCGTGTCTGAAACATTATTGTTTACTATAAACCCTTAGTTAATTCCAATTATTTTTTATGACCCTTTTCATTTACTATTTACAGTAGTTACGCAAGTAAATATACTAACTTTCTTAGACATTTTTAAATATTTTTGAGCAGATTAATGTCGTTTACTCGTCATACTATAAAGACTTTTTTCGTTCGTAATCTACTAGATGTTTATAATATTAGACTTTACTAGATGTGGCTATAAATCTAATTCCAGTAGATTTAACTAAAATCTACTTATTCAAGGGAGTAGCAAAAAAATTATACTAAGTAGAGTTAGCGTTGGCACATGTGGCAGTTGTCACATATTACTAAATATTTTTCGCCGTGCATATTGTGTCGTGCATCTGTGACGTGTTACTTTGAATTAGAATACCTATCTTAAAAAAATTAAATTAATTTTAGGCATATTATGTTACTTTTAGAAATTTGCATTAAAAAATTTACTTTTCTTACGTAAAAGTCGTCTATGTCGATTTTTAAGTTTGTTTAATCTAATGAGTTCTACGGCAAAATACTCCTCCAATACATCGTCATACGTCCCACTGTAAGACACAGGTCTACCCTCAAGGAGGTTGTATAGGCGAAGTCCACCACGCGTGCCCAAATCAGATTAGTGGACTACGCGATTGCAGGTTTTCCTCACGATCTTTTCCTTCACCGTTTGAGACCAGTCGGTATTACGCACATATGTTAGAAAAACTCATTGGTACATGGAATGTCGTCCGTGCGGATTCGAAGCCGGTCCCTCATGATTAAGTGTCCAGTCCATACACTGAAAAAAATGCGAGCCAACTAAGAAGTATAATATCTCTTAATTACTTAGACTATTTATATAGGGACTCGCCTTGCGGTAGCATTTCCCCTCTGCCACGGTATGGTTTTCATGATTTTTAACATTCAAAATTAGAATCTAAACTTATGGGGAATAAAATCCAAAGTTGCGGATTTCATTTTACCTCGCCCCCCGCAAAAAGTGGCGGAAATGTTTCTTAGTAGAATGACACGCGTAACTCGTCCGTATATAAATTGTCTAAGCTTAATTAGCACCAAAATAATTGAAATGTCGTTATTATTGTTTACTATGGGGTGGTTGGGGATCTACCTCCTAGCGGTCCACCCCGGGCAACGGCATCACAAGCTACCAAGTTTGTGGTGTCGGCTGAACGATCCCCCACAGCGGTGTGGTAGGCTCCGCAAGGAGCCGCCTGGCTCGCGACCACCCTCCTGCCGGAGTCTGGCGCCAAGCAGCTTGCTGCGTTCCGTCAGTGTGCAGGAGTGCCAGTACCATTCTGGGTAAGCTCGCTACATCTTCGACCTCATCTTTGTCCTGTGGACTAGATTGAGGTCAAGAGCAAACCCATCGATAATAAAAAAAAAAAAAAAAAAAAAAACTAAAAACGAAAGATGTTAGTTGTAACAACAAGCCGAATTTGTTTAACAAAGTTCTCTTAGTCGGAGAAGTCATGATGTTGACAGGCTCATATGGATTCATGATGTTGGTTGAAGTAAACAATTTTTTTTTCAGTGTACCTCTCCGCAACACGCCACCGACCGACTCTCTCCAATACATGAAACATGACGCATCAAAGCACAGTAATGACGAAACTCAAATCACTATACAATATGCGATAAGGTCGCTCCACCATACATTATAGATGAGATGTGATTCGTTTGATCGATGACCACCTATTTGATTCGGACCGTTTAAGGTTCAGACTCACCCGACACGTAGGTAAACGATTTGTTGTGACTTCGGCTTTGATTTTGCATTTATGGAGTTAACTTGTTATTGAATTGAAAGGCTCTGTAGCTTAGTTGGTGGTGAAACTCCTAAAATAGTTGATAGGTGAACCAAGTAAAGCAAAGGTGTTTTTAGGGTTCCGTACCCAAAGGTTGAAAACGAGACCCTATTACTAAGCCTACGTTGTCCGTCCGTCCGTCCGTCCGTCTGTCCGTCCGTCTGTCTGTCTGTCTGTCTGTCCGTCCGTCCGTCCGTCCGTCCGTCCGCCTGTCCTACCTATTTAGGGCTGTAACTTTTGAACCGTGATAGCTAGATAGTTGAAATATTCTCAGATTATGCGTTATTACGTCGGATTTGAGAACAAATAATAAAAATGTCATAAAGTTAAAAATTAAGGGGGGTTCTCAACAAGAAACTAGTTTTTATCAACGTTTTTTCTTCACTTGCTTAGCTACCATTATTATTTTGGAGCCTTTTCGTGTTGCCAAAACAATCACCCCCTATTTTATATTGAAACTGACTATGCAACAATGCCGAGAGCAAGCAAAAGCGATGACTGCAAACGAGAGATCAGAAGTGCGATTTTTGAAAATCATACGAGCGACTTGGCAGTAGAAAGATGCATAATCTCCATAGTAATTTTGACATTTTCTTCTGCCAAGTCGCTCTTATGATTTTCAAAAATCGCACTTCAGATTATAGGATCCTTTTACCGTTCAGTGGCGCCCTTGTAACAATATTTATGATTTCAAACATTATTGATTTTTAGGTTTCCGTACCCAAAGGGTGAAAACAGGACACTATTACTAAGCCTACGTTGTCCTTCCGTCCGTCCGTCCGCCTGTCCTACCTATTTAGGGCTGTAACTTTTGAACCGTGATAGCTAGATAGCTGAAATTTCAGATTTTCTCAGATTATGCGTTATTACGGCGGATTTTTGAACAAATAATAAAAATGTCAAAAAGTTAAAAATTAAGGGGGGTTCTCAACAAGAAACTAGTTTTTATCAACGTTTTTTCTTCACGCTCTATCGTAAAAACGGTAATACATACAAGCGTCAAACTTAGTGTGATTATAGAGCAAACTCTACAAAATAACAACAAATACTAAAAACCGGCCAAGTGTGAGTCGGTCTTGCGCTAAAGGTCCCGGACGAAAAAGTTTTTTTTCTAAGTTAATAATGTTGTGTTCTGTGGTGGTGTGGCACGGAACCCTCGGTGCGCGAGTAGCCCGACTCGCACTTGACCGGCTTTATTTTTAATCTACCACCGCGTTTGAAGTCGGAACGTATGTTGATAGAAACTCTACAGCATAACACGACTTATTAATGTATTGTTCTTAAAGATATTGCACCTAGGACAAATAACCACTCCTGTGAATTAATAATACATACCACGCCCAGAATCTAGAACCTGTGTTATTTATAACAGGCCATAAACTCTCACGCATTATGACGTCACAAGCTATAAACTAGGTGTACTGCGATGTGAATATGCATCAATTTATGGCAGCACTAGAATCTGCATTCGGCTTTGACCATAGAATTCTTCTGTGATAATTTTTCAATTTCATTGATTAAAGGTGTAGAATTTAATGTGTTACATATAATAAAACGCGGGGTGCTTCAGACCATCAAACTGAACAACTTTCACTAAGAAGCAAATATTGAAATCGCGGAAAACAAATTTGTTGTTGCATAGTAAATGTCGATATAGTCGAACCATGATAAAAGTTGTTCAGTTCGATGGTCTGAAACACCCCATAAAATATGTAATGCATTTAAGGCTGACCCCACATGAGATGTGCGCGTTCCTCGAGCGTGTGAACGACGCGAACGCCGCGTGCGCGCCGCAACAACGCAGGGCGTGAGCGTCGCGTTTTACCAGCGTGTGTTTATTGTTAGTTTCAGTAGCAAAACTAGCAGTAGTGTTTCCTCATCATAATCCATTTTGTTAGTGATAATTATTAAGAAAAACAAAAAACCCGATTGTATACAGGTGTTAAGGTAAACAGTTGCATTACTTTAAGGGGTGATTGTACCCATGATACTGAACAACTTTCCCTAAGAAACCTATAGGAAATTCGCAAACAATTTTTTCGACTTTTCATACAAACTGTCGATCAGCTGATTGCATTAAATACGGAAAGTCCAAATTTTTTTTTGCGACTTTCCTATATGTTTCTTAGGGAAAGTTGTTCAGTATCATGGGTGCAATCACCCCTTAAAGTAATGCAACTGTTTATCCTAACATCCTGTATAAAAATATTAACTAAAATGAGAAAAACAAGCTCTTTTAATCATTAATCAGCTATAATAACTTTGTTTGAGCAAATGCAATATGAATGTTATGAGGAAGGTATCGCAAACGGGGACAAATCATACCTAGGTACCTATTTCTTTCGTCGTCGTCTCGAGTCGTTCACACGCTCGATTATCGCGCACGCACAATGTGGGGTAAGCCTTATGTATAGTGGCGTGAATCAGCGTCCAAAGATATTATGGTTGTAGTAAAATATTTAATATTTCTCTTTTACGAAGAAATCGTAGAATATTTTGAACACTAATGTGCTTTATGCGTGTGTGGCTTATTGCCAATTTCGTTTATTACATCATTTTATTTGCCTCAGATATTTTTACAGATAAATTACGTTAATAGATATTACGTTTAATTTCAATTTTTTTACAGCTCTTAAGGCCGGTTCACACAGAAAGCGGTTCCGGAGGCGGTCCGGAGGCGGGATTGTTGTAATGTACGAGTTTATATGCACCCTGCCACACAGAAAACCGGGCCGGGAGCGGCGCGGTACGCCCGGTACCGCGCAGAACACAGGCGGCGGCGGCGCGGGGCCGGAGGCGGCCGCGGCCGCTGTATTCCATTGTATTCAATGCGAGGTGTCACACAGAGCGGAGGCGGTCCGGAGGCGGTATTTACCGCACTGTCATTTTGTATTTTTTCCACGACTTTTTTTTTAATCGCTTTACGGCACTGGATTCTAGTCCTTTTGTGCCACTCGTATTATTTTATTTTCCTTTTGTTATAGAACGTTACGAACTTTTTTCTATCTAAACCGTACTGAGGGTCCGCTCCAAACACAAATCTGATGTTAGATTTGAGAAAAGTGGCCGCCATCTTGAACTTTTTTGTTTCTTAGCCGATTGCTCCCAAAATCATTATCTGGGGGTCCGCGTGGACTCCGAACACGAATCCGATGTCAGATTTGAGAAAAGTGGCCGCCATCTTGAACTTTTTTGTTTCTCAACCGATTGCTTCCAAAATCGATATCTGGGGGTCCGCGTGGACTCCGAACACGAATCCGATGTCAGATTTGAGAAAAACGGCCGCCATCTTGAACTTTTTTGATTCTCAACCGATTGCTTCCAAAATCGATATCTGGCGGTCCGAGTGGACTCCAAACAGGAATCCGATGTCAGATTTGAGAAAAATGGCCGCCATCTTGAACTTTTTTGATTCTCAACCGATTGCTTCCAAAATCGATATCTGGCGGTCCGCGTGGACTCCGAACACGAATCCGAAGTCAGATTTGAGAAAAGTGGCCGCCATCTTGAACTTTTTTGTTTCTCAACCGATTGCTTCCAAAATCGATATCTGGCGGTCCGCGTGGACTCCGAACACGAATCCGATGTCAGATTTGAGAAAAGTGGCCGCCATCTTGAACTTTTTTGTTTCTCAACCGGTTGCTTCCAAAATCGATATCTGGGGGTCTGCGTGGACTCCGAACACGAATCCGATGTCTGATTTGAGAAAAACGGCCGCCATCTTGAACTTTTTTGTTTCTCAACCGATTGCTTTCAAAATCGATATCTGAGGGTCCGCATGGACTCCGAACACGAATCCGATGTTAGATTTGAGAAAAGTGGCCGCCATCTTGAACTTTTTTGTTTTTCAACCGATTACTTCCAAAATCGATATCTGGGGGTCCGCGTGGACTCCGAACACGAATCCGATGTCAGATTTGAGAAAAGTGGCCGCCATCTTGAACTTTTTTGTTTCTTAGCCGATTGCTCCCAAAATCGTTATCTGGGGGTCCGCGTGGACTCCGAACACGAATCCGAAGTCAAATTTGAGAAAAGTGGCCGCCATCTTGAACTTTTTTGTTTCTCAACCGATTGCTTCCAAAATCGATATCTGGGGGTCCGCGTGGACTCCGAACACGAATCCGATGTCAGATTTGAGAAAAGTGGCCGCCATCTTGAACTTTTTTGTTTCTCAACCGATTGCTTCCAAAATCGATATCTGGGGGTCCGCGTGGACTTCGAACACGAATCCGATGTCAGATTTGAGAAAAGTGGCCGCCATCTTGAACTTTTTTGATTCTCAACCGATTGCTTCCAAAATCGATATTTGGCGGTCCACGTGGACTCCGAACACGAATCCGATGTCAGATTTGAGAAAAATGGCCGCCATCTTGAACTTTTTTGATTCTCAACCGATTGCTTCCAAAATCGATATCTGGCGGTCCGCGTGGACTCCGAACACGAATCCGATGTCAGAGTTGAGAAAAGTGGTCGCCATCTTGAACTTTTTTGTTTCTCAACCGATTGCATCCAAAATCAATAACTGACTAACTGATAACTTCTCAAATCTGACATCAGATTCGTGTTCGGATTCCACGCGGACCCTCAGGTATCGATTTTGGAAGCAAACGGTTGAGAAACAAAAAAGTTCAAGATGGCGCCCACTTTTCTCAAATCTGACATCGGATTCGTGTTTGGAGTTCACGCGGACCTTCAGATATCGATTTTGGAAGCAATCGGTTGAGAAACAAAAAAGTTCAAGATGGCAGCCACTTTTCTCAAATCTGACATCAGATTCGTGTTTGGAGTCCACGCGGACCCCCAGATATCGATTTTGGAAGCAATCGGTTGAGAAACAAAAAAGTTTAAAATGGCGGCCACTTTCCTCAAATCTGAGATCGGATTCGTGTTTGGAGTCCACGCGGACCCCCAGATATCGATTTTAGAAGTAATCAGTTGAGAAACAAAAAAGTTCAAGATGGCGGCCACTTTTCTCAAATCTGTCATAGGATTTGTGTTCAGAGTCCACGCGGACCCCCAGATATCGATTTTGGAAGTAATCGGTTGAGAAACAAAAAAGTTCAAGATGGCGGCCACTTTTCTCAAATCTGACATCGGATTCGTGTTCGGAGTTCACGCAGACCCCCAGATATCGATTTTGGAAGCAACCGGTTGAGAAACAAAAAAGTTCAAGATGGCGGCCACTTTTCTCAAATCTGACATCGGAATCGTGTTTGGAGTCCACGCGGACCCCCAGATATCGATTTTGGAAGCAATCGGTTGAGAAACAAAAAAGTTCAAGATGGCGGCCACTTTTCTCAAATCTGACTTCGGATTCGTGTTCGGAGTCCACGCGGACCGCCAGATATCGATTTTGGAAGCAATCGGTTGAGAATCAAAAAAGTTCAAGATGGCGGCCATTTTTCTCAAATCTGACATCGGATTCGTGTTCGGAGTCCACGCGCACCGCCAGATATCGATTTTGGAAGCAATCGGTTGAGAAACAAAAAAATTCAGTCATCGATTCCAGAGCCGTTAAAAAAAAAGCGGCGCCGCACCGCCGCCGCTTTGGATGTCACACCGGCCGCCTCCGCGCCGCTACCGCGCCGCGCGGACCCTGTGTGGCAGGCTCCGGAACGCCTTCGCTTTCCGCAAAACCGCCGCCGGCCCGCTTTCCCGCAAAACCGCCTCTGTGTGAACCGGCCATTAATAAGAAAATGCGAATATTACGAAATAATATTGTTATATTGTACCTAATACCGAGAATTACAAAATATGTTTGTAATATTTAAAGGGGTACTTAGTTAAGATTTAGACCATCAAACTGAAATATTATGAATATTTAAGCCAACATCGAAATAAAAGCGGTCAAGTGCGAGTCGGGCTACTCGCGCACCGAGGGTTCCGTACCACACAACCACAGAACACAACATTATTAACTTAGAAAAAAAATACTTTTTTGTCCGGGACCTTTAGCGCAAGACCGACTTGCACTTGACCGGTTTTTAGTATTTGTTGTTATTCTGTAGAGCTTGTTCTATAACCACACTAAGTTTGACGCTTGTTTGACGCTTGTATGACGCTTAAAAACGGTAATAACCGTTTTTACGATAGAGCGTGAAGAAAAAACGTTGATAAAACTAGTTTCTTGTTGAGAACCCCCCTTAATTTTTTAACTTTTTGACATTATTATTATTTGTTAACAAATCCGCCGTAACAACGCACATTCTGTGAAAATTTCAACTATCTAGCTTTTACGGTTCAAAAGTTACAGCCCTAAATAGGTCAGACAGACGGACGGACAGACGGACGGACAACGTAGGCTTAGTAATAGGGTCCCGTTTTCACCCTTTGGGTACGGAACCCTAAAAATATAAAATGTGTTGTTTTGTTCAAAACTGCAACTCGACTCAAATGTGTCATGTGTGGACAGCAGTTTATATTTTTTACCTTTTTCGCTCCATAGGACTTAAGAAATAATCTCTACTATTATGAAACTGTAAATATAAAAAAATATTTTTTTTGCTTTGTGTGTTTGAACGAGCATCACGCGAAAACTACTAAATCGATTTTTATGAAACTTTTTTTTTTGATAGCTTATGATCTGACTTCAAATCTGGTATATAACTTGTGCGGACGAAGTCGCGAGTTAACGCTAGTAAAATATATTGTTGATGTTTTGGTTGGCAACTAAAACAACAACATTTATTTTAGGTATTATACGCCTACGAGAAGTACAGATGTACGCAGGAGGTTAAGGCAACGTGAAGGCAGGGCTAAGCTCCGATAAAGGGGGTGAGGTGCGGGGTCTGAGGGGAGATCGCGAGCAATTCGTTCGAATTTTGAATTTAAATATTAGAGTGTTCAATAATTCTTCAAGATGCCACAGTATACCAACATGTCATATAATTGATACCAGTTGAACAACACCAATAACAAATTTATAGGTATTATTGTAGGCTATTGGCATAAGTAATTCTTTGACGAAGATCTGATGAATGGCTTTGGAAACAGGTAAATGGAACTCCTCAACAGTTGAAAACAAATCATTGGCAATTGAATAAGTTGTTTGAAATCATCAATTATATGCTATAAGTGAGCCTTGCTAAAACTACATGCTTCAAAAGATGGTTAATAGTTGGGGTTAGGTGACAATTCGCCAGCAAAAAATAAAAAACAAAAAAAATATATATATTAAATAATAAAGTCCCAACGAACTCCTAGGAAGATTCGCTACGAGCTCCTTGCCACCTTGCTAGCGACCGGAATCGAACTCGCGCCAACCGCACCAAACCGCCGCTCTGCTCTGGAGGCGAGTACCGAGACCACTCGACCAACTGGTGCTGCGCTGGACTCGGCAAAAAAAGGCATGCCTTGCCACAACTACGCTTTACAGACGCTTAGTGAGTCATACTGACTCTAAAGTGGACACTTTTCTTCAATCTGACATCGGATTCGTGTTCAGGGTCCACACGGACCCTCAGATATTGATTTTGGAAGCAATCGGTTGAGAAACACAAATTGAAAATACCAGTGAGCAGTTTTTGTAACAGTTATTCAGCTCCATCATTAAATAGGTACTTGTTACAAAACTGTAAAGAAAAGCACTCATCGAGATGATTTTAACGAGCTGAAATTCGATGAGTATACTATTAGCCATCCAAGAGTTCCACTAGCCACCTTCCAGCTCCATCACCAGATCAGCTGGATAATACCATATTATTGTATTGTCATCAGAATCACATGCACCTGCAGAGTCTTTAATGGATATAACGCACCCCCGAACGAATAAAGGTGTAAAGTGCCATAACACCCTTTTCACTTTTATTCCATGTTTGGAATCTACAGCCTTCAATAATACACGTCCTAAATTTTTACTACGCAGCTATGGTGCATATTCATAAAATTATACGGGAAGACATCTTTTTTTTTTTATTAACTATGGGTTTGCTCTTGACCTCAATCCAGTCCTCAGGACGAAGATGGGGTCGTAGATGTAGCGAGCTTACCCAGAAGATGCCTATTCACTCGTACTTTAAAGGAATTCGGGTTGTAAGTACTCGGAAATACTGACGCAGGTAAGGCATTCCACTCCTTGGCTGTGCGCATTATAAAAGATTCAGAAAGGCGCTTGGTGCGGATATGTGGGATGTCAACCAAGAAGGGGTGATATCCCGCGGTGCGTCTGTAAGTCCGATAGTAGAAAGGGGAAGGTGGGATGAGCTCATGCAGCTCAAGGGCACACTCACCGAAGTACAATCTGTAGAAGACCGACAAGCAGGCCACTCTGCGGCGGTGGGCTAGGCTATGAAGCTTGGCCTCCACTAGCTTACTATCGCCAATGAGCCTCCTGGCTCTGCGTTCAACCGAGTCGAGTGCGGCAAGTTGATACTTGGCTGAGCCATCCCACAGGTGGCAGCAGTACTCCATACATGATCGGACATGAGCTTTATAAAATACTAAGAGCTGTCCAGGAGTGAAGTACCGCTTCACCTTGTTTAAGATGCCCAGCTTTTTGGCCGCAGTTTGAGCCTTAGACTCGATGTCAGCGCCGAAGTTGAGTTTCGTGGTCAAGCTTATACCCAGAAGCCCAAGACTGTCGAAAACAGGGACAGATGTACCCCGGAAAGTAGGAGTCAGATTAAACGGACTCCTTTTTGCGGTGAACAGACAAGCCTGTGTTTTGGTGGCGTTGAAGTTGACTAAATTATTGTCACCCCACTGGGAGACAAGACTTAAAGTCAAGTTTGTCCGCTCAACCATGGCCTCCCTCTGCGAGCGTATTTTATCCCCGCTGGCCCCTGCGCCAGATACATATCTCTCCATGACAGTACTGTAATCTGCATACCCAACAATACCTGACACAAGGAGGTCATTGATGTGCAGCAGGAAAAGTGTCGCGGAGAGAACAGACCCTTGAGGAACTCCAGCATCAATTGCCATAAGGTCAGAAGAGCAGCTGTCAATGACAACTCTAATCGACCGTTCTCTCAAGAAATCAGATATCCAGCTGCAAAGATCAGCGGGGATGCCATAAGCGGGAAGCTTGTTCAGCAAACTAGCGTGCCATATCCTGTCAAAGGCCTTCGAGATGTCAAGTGATACAGCCAGTGCTTCACCGTGCTTCTCGATGGCCTCGCCCCAGCAGTGCGTGACATACACAAGAAGATCCCCAGTCGATCGCCCCCGGCGGAAGCCATATTGGCGATCACTGAGTAGATCATTGTCTTCTAGGTATGACAGCAACTTACTGTTAAGTACTCTTTCCATGACTTTACAGAGAATGGAAGTAATGGCGATAGGGCGGTAGTTACAGATATGAGTTTACTATGTAATTTATTTGGCCGCAAAACACGACAGATATGGATTTTCATACAACATTGCCGGCCGCTGCACGCATGTATTTGGCCAGTACAGCAATTTCGATTTATCTCGAAGAAGGTTGTCAAAATAATGCTCATATTTCCAAGCATGTTTGAGAAAGAATAATATTTACGTGAGCGCCTTCTAGGGTCAAAAAACGCAGTCACCTTTTCAGTCTAATCACCGGCTATTGAAGCATCAAAACTAATGCAGAGCGCTTTGAAAGGCGGGAGTAGCACTCGCACGAGCGATCAGTGCCGGTTGCGTTCGCTAAAATTAATTTGCGCGGTCATCAGAATTTTTCAAATGTTACTCGCACGATCGATACGTCTCGGGTGTAAAGGGATAGTGCGCGGCTGCCGCGCGAGATAATGCTCGATGGTTTGCCACGCGAAGTCGGTACGCACCTGTAAATCAACAATCTTGATTGTTTTGCCATTTGTGGCACCGCCCAAAATTGTTCGCTTTTTTTAACCGACGAAAACAAAACAAAAAACGGTGGAGGTTTTCAAGTCGACGCGTATACAGGGTGTAACAAAACACCCTAGTAATACTTAACTGGGTGCTTCAGACCATCAAACTGAACAACTTTCACTATGGGGGCAACATCGAGAAAAAATTAAAAAAATCTGTTATCCCATACAAAAGTGCAGAACCGACTCGACTAAAATGTATGGGACAGCAGATTTTTTTTTTTTTCTTGATGTTGGCTCCATAGTGAAAGTTGTTCAGTTTGATGGTCTGAAGCATCCCCTTAAGTATTACTAGGGTGTTTTGTTACACCCTGTATATACAGGGTGTAAATTAAAATAGGACAGCTACTTAAAGAGGTGCTTCAGACCATCAAACTGAACAACTTTCTCTATGGGACCAATATCGAAATCGCGAAAAAAAAATCTGCTGTCCCATACATTTCAGTCGAGTTATGTTTGCAGTTTTGTATGGGAGAGCGGATTTTTTTTTCGCGATTTCGATATTGGTCCCATAGAGAAAGTTGTTCAGTTTGATGGTCTGAAGCACCCCTTTAAGTAGCTGTCCCATTTTATTGTACACCCTGTATATATATATATTTTTTTATGTATGTACGCATAACTTTTTACGGAGTAATCTGATTTTGATATTTTTTTTTGTTTAGTAGGTCATACTTCAGAGGTGGTTCCATTTTAATTTGGTGAAGATCTGGTAAAGGGTTTCGGAGATAGACAATAGAACTCCTCAAAGATCTATAGCCTATCATCGACGATTGAATTAAATGATTCGTGTTCAAGTTTTCTTTTAGGTCATACTTCAAAAGTGGTCCCATTTTAATTTGATGAAGATTTGGTAAAGGGCTTCGGAGATAAACAATAGACTCCTCAAAGATCTATAGCATATCATCGACGATTGAAATAAAAGATTCGTGTTCATGTTCCCTTTACATGTCCAACGGATATGTTAACCCAATATAACACCAACGCTGAAAATACTTTACTTTGTTAAAAAAAAAAATTAAAATTTTTTTTTTTTTACCAAAGTATGAATACCGACTTCAAAACTCAAAAAGTAAAAAATAATAAATATTACAGCCGATGAATTTTACGTTAGCATCTATTAAGAATATCATTTTGTTTTATTGTAGTCGGTGTCAAGCCTAACCAAAAAATTATTGCAAGCTCAGTCTCGAATCGTACAGGCTTGACAGCGACTTCGATAAAACAAAATGATATTCTTATAGATGCTAACGTAAAATTCATCGGCTGCAATATTTATTATTTTTAGGTACTTTTTGAAATTTGAAGTCGGTTTTAATTTTTTGTTAAAAATTTTTTATTCAGTACAAAATCTGTTGGTATATTTTAAATAAAATAGTCTAAATTGTAAATATTAAAGCAATTTTTATTACAGTATTTTTTTTTTAATTGTAGTGTACTTTCTTTGTACAGTGGGAAATAAAAGTATAAAATGAGAAAATACCTAAGCTAAACTCGCAAGACGATCCCTTTTCAGAAAATGTAAGTATCCGCTCTTGGATTCAAGGAACCCTACTGTTTTCCACGAAACCCTAAGATACACTTTGGGAACCGCTTACCTCTTAGGATGCCTCGCTATGCGCTACAAAAACAACTTTACCTACATCAGTTTAGCAATTCGTAGCACCACGAGTCATTTTGGTGTTGTCCTACTGAAAGCTATATTCGTGAACTGTGGCACTATGATGGAACTGTCATTTTGCCTACATAATTTACAATTCAAAAAATATTTTACAAATTAGTTATATCTACAATAATCACAGCTATTATTTACAATTTGAGCAATATTAGAAATATTTATATAGATATTAATACAGAAAAAAGCCGGAAATGTTGTAAAATAAGACGTGAAATTTGAAGAAAAGTTTGACATAGGTCTTACCTCTACAAGCGCTGCCGCGCTTCTAAAATGGCGTATCGCATCGGCAAAATGGCGAGACGCTCGAAATTTCGTAGATATTTTGGAATTGTGTTGAAGTATATAAAGTAAAGTAAACGAAATATACCTAGCTGCCAAGCTTATGTTATGGCCAAGATAATAGTATATTTTATTTGCGTAAATACAGTTTCTTCTAGATATAAAATGATATTAAAAGTAAGAAAGAGGGGTAACTTCGGGATGTTTTTCTATCTAGCCAAATTGTTCCAATCGTGTACTGAATAACCTTCCTGCCTAGGAAATATCACCAACTATAATATATATTTAATTCAAATCAAAATTATTACATTTTGAATGGAAAAAACGTAATCGAAAAAGCGATTTTTTACGAGTTTATAAACTCATTACGCCTTAAATATTACTAGAATATTTTGTTACAACATGTATAGAATATCTCTTAGCGCTCTTACAGGCGAGCGACACTTTGCAGTCGCGCGACAGTCGCGCGACCCACGGGACCGTAAACCGCAAACCACCTCAGGGAATAAAATAAGGAGCAACATGATTGTATAATGATTATAAATCTCGTAAATTCTCTAAAAACCGTAAAATTTTAACTCTGCTATAAAATAACATTAAAAAACGCTATACAAAAACAAAAACCATCCGGTCTTTATACCGCCATGTAATTTATATAGCTTTATCTCGCACATACGGTACCGGACGCGTCCGTCTTCCGGACTAGGATGGGCCGGATCACCGGATGAACCCCAAAACAAACGTATCGGGTCCAGTTAATCGACTGAACATGTTTGTTAAGATGCGATCCTTCGGTTTAGTTCGAGTTTGATTACATTGCTGTGTTTAGTTTACGCTTCGTTGAGTTTCTTAAACCGTCTGCGCGACGCAAAGGAGGGTAATGTGTTTATCAACCTGTGTATGTGCGTTTGTTTCTTTGTGGCGCAACGTAAGAACCTTCTTCTTTTCTTCGAATCGAATTTTTAAGTTTTACGAGTGTCACTACAATACATGCATAACAAACTAAAAAGTGTAAAAAAAAAGTAAATTTAAAAATAAACAAACCCGAATGCGTAAAAAAAGAACTTAAGTAAAACTGAAAAGAAAAAAACATGTCCAGTAGTCTATAATACTGTAATGCAAGTAGCGAGCTCCGTACAAACGAAGTTTGATTATATTTTCAATAGGTACTAACCAAAAAGTCAATAATTATATTTTTTCAGATACAATCTAGAGCCTAATCTTTATGCTTGTATGTGTCAGATTTACACGCAAAATATTTGTTTTAAAAGTGTTGAAATATTTAAATATTAAAGAACTAATAAGTAGTCTGACTAGCTTCCGTCGATAAGGCAATTATTATCTCTTTAAATTACAATATAAGCCTCTCACTTAGGCCTGTAATATAATATTTTACCTCCTCAATTAAGGTTATACAGACAAAGCATTACGTAATAAGTACCAAATAAGAACCTACCTGAATTTAATCGTATTTCGGAGGAAATAATTAAGTCAAAATCCAGCACTGTAAGGTTAGATACTTTATGTATACTACAAGTGACTTTTGGTGTTATTTGTATAATTAGGTCGACCAGAATCTCATGAAATAATAACTGGCCAAGTGCGTGTCGGACCACGGATAGGGTTCCGTAGTTGCCCGTCACAATATAATATGGACTTAGAAGGAGGCTTTTTGTTTTATACTACGGTTTAACGGCTAATAAAGTCTAAAAAAGTACATATTATAAGTTGATCGACTATTACTCGTAAACTTGTAAAGCCTACTTAGTGGTGATAGTTTTCCTTTTAATTTAAGTATATTATATACTACTGCTATGAATTTTTTCACATATCCAGAAACAACCGTTTAGCTGGCAGAGGGGGGGGGGGGGGGGACACTTGACTCTAACAAAAATTTTCACAGATTAATATTTCGCTAACGGATCCCTAAATCGAAAAATGGTTTTCCCAGACCCATAATATTTTTAAATTACCTATCCAACGATACCCTGGGGTAGATGAGGAAAAAAAATCCATTCCCACTTCGCGTGTAGGGGACGTAACCTAAAAAAAAATATTTTTCTTGATTTTATTTTACCACTTTGTCTGCTTGATTAATATGTATCCATGCCAAATTACAGCTTTCTAGTACCAAGCGTCTCTGAGCTAAGCCGCGGACAGACGGACAGACGGACAGACGGACAGACGGACAGACGGACAGACGGACAGACGGACAGACGGACAGACGGACAGACGGACAGACGGACAGACGGACAGACGGACAGACGGACTGACGGACGGACATGGCGAAACTATAAGGGTTCCTTGTTGACTTCGGAACCCTAAAAAAATGTAAAAAATATAGATTTTCACATGGTAGTGTCAAAATGTCATCTGTCTAGTCACAGAAGGCCCTGTACAGACTGAGCCTTTTTGCAGTGATAAAAACGCGCGTTTGTCCATCGCGTGACTTAATCGCTTCACTAACAATTAATAGACGTTTGTATCGATTCAAACGCATGATTGTAGCAATGCACAGACATGTTTGTATTGAAGCACACGCGTGTGGATTGTGGAAAAGGCTGTCGACAAATAACTGATCAAATATTACGAAAGTTTTGCATCGTGGCTGTACCGCGTTTGCATCTATGCTTTATCGCGTTTGCATCGATGCTGCATCATGACTCAATCGATGCTTTTTTAGCACTTCTGCGCTGCAAACAATCGCATTGTTTAAAGGGCCCTTATCTAATTACCCCAGTGTTGCTTACTCCAAAATGTTATTTCCCAATTTTTCATCAGATTCTGGTCCACTTATACCTACCTCATTGGTGGTGAACATTTATCCATTGGCAACACCGCCAATATCAAACGTCATCAAATGATGCCAACTACAGATTTTTCGTTTTACTAGTCTTGGAAAACGCCTCCGTGATGATTATAAAATTAATTTTGTATTTACTTGTCTAGTATTTTTAACAATATTCTTTAAACATGAACATAAAAATGGCGATCTGATCACTAAAAACATTTTTTTTGGTTTACTACACCATTCTTTAAAACTTTTTTAATGCGGGCAATTAAGTAGGTAACATCGATTATCGGTTTTAAGAATAATTTCTTAATTAAAACTCAATTAATTGGTAAACAACAGTCTGTTGGGAAAAGCTATTTGTTTGACCTCGATTCAGTAACTCGTTTATAACCGAGGCTCTGAAAAAGAAAATCGATCGACTATAGGGTGCTTTAGGGATGATTAGGCGTTGAATGCAATGAGAATGTCATTGGTTGAATCTTTTACATAAGAAGCATTTTAATGGACTTAATTTTTTTTTTAAAACTTCGTAATTTTGACTGATTTGGGAAGTCGCATTGTAGGTCTGTTATTGGGGTGGATACGTTTCGGTTGCCCGCTCTCCGGCCTACAATGACATCGGATTATATAGGGGCTCAAGATTGTTTTTTTTATCTTGAGTTCCTGAAAAACCGACATCAAACTTTTCCTTCACTTGTACAGTCGCCATCAGATATATCGTAGCATACAAGGTGTCCAAATATTTCTGAGAAGTGCTAATTTTCATTAAATTATTTCCACTAAATGTTACCAATTATATCTAAACGTGTATTTTGTCATAAATATGTGAACAGCGAATTTTCAATAATTTCTTTGCAATGTTATTTAAAATAATTAACATGTAAAACAACGGAGTAAGGTTTTTTATCCGAAACTGTTCAGATGTTTACCATGACTGCGTCGATATATTTGATGTTCTAGGCGTTCCTATATTTTTGATTGACTATGAGTAAAGAAATTATTGAAAATTAGAACTGCTTAGAAATATTTGACCACCTTGTTTGCTACGATATATCTGCTGGTGACTGTACTTAGATAACTCTGTCTAAGTCTTCCTCTAACTCTCTTCACCTCTATTTTCCCTTCCATATTTTAAAGAAATTGTCGTGTCGTATCAAGTGTCCGATCATTTTTCTTCTCCGATTTATATATTTGTTTTTATCTATTTGGATGCGAACCCTTTGAAACCCAATTCAATCGAAGTCTACAGTCGAATTCAATGGAAAAAAATTTTTTTTTTTTTTTTTCTAGCCTATTTCATCCCACTGCTGGGCAAAGGCCTCCCCTTTAATCTTCCAACCATCTCTATCCTGGGCAAGCTCTGGCCACTTGTCGTCAAAAGCATCCAGATCATCCCGCCACCTCTTCTTAGGACGACCCGGACGCCGACGACCATCTTCTGGGATCCAGGGCGTAACAATTCCAAATTTTAAAATTATAATAACACTAATCATGAAAAAAGTTGTTATTTAAAATACCAGTCAGTAATGACATTTGTCTGAACTTTAACCTCTAGATAATTTAAGGTCCTTTCGATAATGATATCTTTCTATAATGTCACCTCTAAAAGCAACGTAATTGCAGTTGTTGTATTTCGAAAATTCTTTTATTATTCTTTTTATTATAAAAAGCTCTACATGTTTTACAGGTAATAATCAAAAACACATACATGCTAAAAATGCAGACTAAACTTATATAAATGATATATTATGAGAACAAGAGTTGCTTGTGTTAGTTGTTGTTGATATAGTCGTGAGCATTTATGTTTATGCTTATGATGCTTATGCTGAAGTTGAGAACAGATAAAGCATAAAATACTTGATTTTGCCCGCGATTTCATCCTCACTGGGTCCCATCATCACAGCGATATAAAATACAGTATGTAAACTTACTAAAGGCAAACCTTCTAAGGGGATGAACAGACCATCAAACTGAACAACTTTCTCTATGGGACCGACGTCGAAATCGCCAAAAAAAAAACTGTTGTCCCATACAAAACCGCAGATTTTTTTTTTTTGTGATTTCGATGTGGGTCCCATAGAGAAAGTTGTTCAGTTTGATGGTCTGATCATCCCCTCATAGGGTTTGCCTTTAGCTTAACCCAAATGTATGGAACAGCTGATCTTTTGTCGCGATTTCGGTTTTGGTTCCTTAGTGAAAGTTGTTCAGTTTGATGGTCTGATCATCCCCTTAAAAGGTTTGCCTTTAGTTCGTCTACATGTTGTATATGTATATACCAGTTTTTATCGTATGCCTAATCATACGCTTTTGAGTCCGCATGTCCGACATGCTATGTACCAATTAGTTTTTCTAACGTATGCACGTAATACTGACTGCTCAAACGATGAAGGAAAAACATCGTAAGTAAATCTGCATATGCTGGAAAAGAAATACTGGTGCGTATGCGTAGCTCACCACTCCGTATTGGGCCTATACACCCTCAAGGGTATATAAGCCTAATATACCCTTTAGGGGAACTTATACAGGGTGTAACAATACACCCTAGTAATACTTAAGGGGGTGCTTCAGACCATCAAACTGAACAACTTTCACTATGGAGCCAACTTCGAGAAAAAATAAAAAAAATCATCTGTCCCATACAAAACTGCATGTACCGACATGACTAAAATGTATGGGACAGCGGATTTTTTTTATTTTTTCTCGATGTTGGCTCCATAATGAAAGTTGTTCAGTTTGATGGTCTGAAGCACCCCCTTAAGTATTACTAGGGTGTTTTGTTAGACCCTGAATAGGCTGACGATAATGACTATTAAATATATCACCTCCAGGAAGCTGTTCTGCTTATGTACTTATTATAGATTTAGAATAAAAGGTCAAAAGTTTAGTTCCCACAATGTGTAGGTATAATCCGTCACATAAACTCAAATGTATGCTAAACAACAATTCTTCCAAAAGAAACTACAATATAACATAAAACAAACATCACTAAGCAAAGATACCCTTGTTTTGTTATACTTATATCTACGCGTGTGCTTATAAAGAGCTTACCCTTGGAAACTTATGTTTTAGCCTCGTTTGAATCCTCTTCGTGATACATTTAGTAGGATAAAATGTGTTTTCGTGAAGTTTGCTCAACTCGTAAAGGAATTGAAGTAGACTTAAGAAACTACCGTTTTATTTGCTAATGAAGCATGAACTTGCACAGAACTATAAATTCTCTGAGAGGGTTAGTCAGAGATATCACAAAATATACAGGGACCAATTCGCTGACGGTTTTTTATAAAGAGTCGAGTAATTTCGTTGTTGGTGCCATAGAGAAAGTTGTTCAGTTTGGCGGTCTGATCATCCCCTTAATTTTCCCCTGTCAGCATAATAAGAAGGATCCTGTATAGGATACTTTTTATCCTGGTAATGTGTTCCTGTGGGATAATTTACATACATTTGGGGACTGAACTTGGACTGACTGCAGATGGGAAACTGATCTTATTGATCGTTGAACGCTACAGATATCATGGTCTAAGGCAACAGATACCTAAAAAAAATATTCGTATAATATTGCCATCAAATTGGAAAGTAGAATCAATCTATCTATTTATAAATTTCTCAAAACTACATTTTACTTAATTGTAAAGTAAGTTTTTTATTCCTTTCTTTATAATTCTTATTCTTTTTTCTTTCTCTTTATGTTATTTCAGGGGCCGTTGGTCCCGGCTACTATCTCTGATGGTAGTAGTCGTTACATAAAAACCACGTCAGAGGCCGAAAGGCGGTCTGAAAAAACTCTGACACCAGGGCTCTGCCCACACGATAAGAAGAAGAAGGGGTCTGCGCGTACGAAGTCGCGGGCACAGCTAGTATTGAATAAATTATGTTGACTTTGACTTTTTAGGCTTTACAGAAACAGAACAGTACACAGTTGTGTATGAAACAGAAGATTTTTTTTTTGCGATTTCGATGTTATTCTCATACAGAAAGGGAAATTATTGATAGGATAATTACCTGAAATTATTGAAAAAAAAACAGCATATTAAGATTATTTCGAGAAAAAAAAATTAGCGAATTCCCTATAGGTTTTTTTGGGAAAGTGGAAAAAATCACCCCTTAAAGTAACACCCGTAGCATGATGCGTGCGATAAGGCTATATCACGCCTTTTATCTTGTTCGTTTGCGCAAAACAAAAAGATACGCCGTAATGAAGATACGCCCGGAAACTCTACATTATTATGCTTCTTTTAATTACTATTAAAATAAAAATTCGTAATATAAAATTATGGTACCTACTGTACAGTTTATACAGTCTGCATGTCTCTATAAAATATCATCATCATCATCATCTCAGCCGATGGACGTTCACTGCTGGACATAGGCCTCCCCCAAGGACCGCCATAACGACCGGTCCTGCGCTGCCCTCATCCAACGTGTTCCCGCCGCCTTCACCAGGTCGTCGGTCCACCGTGTGAGGGGCCTACCCACGCTGCGCTTTCCGGTACGCGGTCGCCACTCGAGAACTTTTCGGCCCCACCAGCCATCGGTTCTGCGAGCAATGTGCCCCACCCACTGCCACTTAAGTTTAGCAATTCTTTGGGGTATGTCAGTTACTCTGGTTCTTCTGCGGATCTCTTCATTTCTGATTCGATCTCGCAGGGAAACTCCGAACATAGCCCTCTCCATTGCCCTTTGGGTGACTTTCAGCCTTTTTATAAGGCCTTGAGTGAACGACCAATATATCATATCAATCTATAAAATTTACAGTCTATTTAATTAAATAGCCGTGTGGCTTCTGTTTAGAATAGACCACCCCATTTCTTCCCTTGGGTGTCGTACGAGCCAACTCAGGGATAAGGTTTTTTGTGCAATGTCTTTGTGGGCGAAAGGTCACCGCCTGACAGGTCATTCCATCCATAAATGTGCTAAAAGCGTAGAGGGAGTAAAACTATAGAGCAAGTGACAGTGTAACCGGTTTTCTATCGGTGTCTGATTTGTACATGTGTGTGTAAATGTTACCCGATTGAACTCAATTTTCCCACAAATTTATCAATACCACCAACTTTTCACAGTCGGCTAGTCTAAGTAATACATTTTGTTAATACTACTTTCCTAACACAAATCGTAGAAATATTCACAAATAACATTAAAATTTAATGTTACGGTGGTTTCAGTCCATACAAAAGTTTGACACAGAATACGCGTAGACGGAATTAATAAAAGTAATATTTTATATATGGAAAAATAGTTTATAAAATCTAGATGCCGCGTTACAAATAACATTTGCAATTTATAATATAATTACGAAGATTTATAAAGCTTTTAAAATGTAGTATGAAAAATTACAAAGCATTATATCTTCGTAATTATATTATAAATTGCAAATGTTATTTGTGACGCGGCATCAAGATTTTTTAAACTATTTTTACATATATAAAAAATAAAAATTTATTTATTCTAAGTTACTTATACTTATAACGTCTATACGTATTGTGCGTCAATAAAATTGTTTTTGTATAAAATTGACCCCTCTGCAACCACCTTAATATGTAATAAAATTAGCCAGAATTGGAGCCTTGAAAAACTGTGTAGTTATTTGTCAAGCAATGAGGTCAAAGAGGTTATTTTTTCGAATTTGATCAATTTCTTTATTTGACTGAAGCATGATGAAGGGTTATGGTAAATAAATTACAATTTGGAAAATAAATTTTAATGTTTCTTAATCTAACCAAATGGCTTTGATCAGGAATAGTGTTGTAAAAAAACAGTTTTTTTTCTACCGTTAAAAAAAACGTGAAAAAAAATTTAATTTAAAACATCTGCACTGGTAGCATGCAAACCCGCGATAGCCGTGATACGGCTTTATCACGTCTTTTATCTCGTTCTTTTGCGCACGAAAGAACGAGATAAAAGCCGTGATAAAGCCGTATCACTGCTATCGCGGGTTGGCATGCTACCAGTGCTGAAATCATAGCTTTAACTTTTAATTCCATGATTATATTGAGTAACTCAGCATTCTTCTTTATTAATCGTCTTTGCGCTTAACGAGTAGTACGCAACTTCTTTAGGCGCTTTTCAGCTAACTCACTCTTCAATTGAATTCTAAGATGTTTCTTTCTCAGTGTTTCTGTAATTTTTTCTATTATGACAGGTTGTCTGGTAGCTGAATCCTGAAAATGAACAAAACAGTGATGAAACCAAACCATTACTAGGTACCTATGTATTTTCCAAGTCAGTTTTCCCGTATTTACGGGTGTTTCAAAGGCCATAAACTGGTAACACTGAATGACTGCTGATCTAGAGGTTATGGAATCAATGTTGACCTATAACTTGGTTTTATGATTTAATTTGTATTGTAATATCATTTTAACGTGTACAATAGACATTAATCTAATCACAAACAAAGTATTTGTAGCATTTAATTGCAGTGAAACGTACCTGTGAAACGAAACATTCCCAGCAGCACTTTTCGATCTGTTTTTGCATCCTAGGACACTGCAGACCACCATTTTCACTTCGATAATGATTATAAATTATTATATTATCAGAACACCTCACACAGCAGGTAATTCAGGCTGTTACAATTCCGTAATTCATAACTTTTGATAAGCCTAACAACAATACTAGTCAATTTGGACCGCAATACGTCAAAATGACAAGTTGCGGTCACCAAAAAAGTGGTTACACGGCGTTCATTATAGTCTTTCTCACTCTTTCTACAGACTAGTGTATAGGTTCACCTCTATCGAACATTAAAGATGTGTGCGTATCATTTACTCCATAGTTCTACTCCCTCTACGGCTAAAAGTGAGCTTTTATTTAGCTAAATACTTAAAAATGTTGTCAAGTTGTATGTACTTACTTATGTATTTAATTACATAGTTATTATTAGAGATCGGATAATCGGATATTTACCTAAACATCACTTTTTTCGCCACGACGAAAACAGACTATGGATATGCCTTTCTGAATAAAGTTATTTTAAAAAATCGGGCCAGCCGCACTGTTTTGTCATACTGATCCTCGTAGGTAGTCACACCACTATGATATAACCTACTTCCGACAACATGAATAACTTGGACAAATGAACAACTCTGACAACATGAAAAACTCTGACAATGTTGTTCAAATGTCCAAGTTCTACGATATTTTGAATGTCGATAAATCTTTTAGCAATCCCAGGAATTCAGAACGATCCTGGGATTGTTTCATAAAATAAACGAACTAAGACGTGTCCACATTATTCTTGTGAAAAATGAAGTTTTGGTAAATATGCATCTGAATAATATATCCAATCTCTAGTTATTATACAGTTACAATAACAATAAAAAAAATACGTGACTATCTATAGCCTCCTGCGTACATCTGTACTTCTCGTAGAACATAAGAAATAATAAAATCTATTGTTACTGTTTTAGTTGCCAACCAAAACACAAACAATTAAATAGATTTTGTTACTTCTTATGTTCTACGAGAGTACAGATGTACCTACGCAGGAGGATAGATGTTGTCACTTGAAAAATAATGAACAAAAACATCTCCACCTCCATCTCCATCTCTACGAAAATTTTCCTTATCACTAAATCCATTACTCCAATACCAATCGTTAGTCCTTTCAGCGCAGTGCTATTGAACGAAAATGAATAAAAAAATAAGGTTTTAGGTACGTTAGAAACGATCCACATAATCTGCTTCTTTATGTGGATCATAATCCTTTGATATTGCCAGTGCCTTTTTTCCTCTGTGGTTATTGGAAAAACGTACTCTACCATATAGGTCCTTAATAACATTTTCATTTTGGCTTCAACAAATTCAATTTTCGAGCAGTGCCTTTCTGAATATATAAAATTTTTACATTTTCACTCTATTTAATTCGGTAAGTTAGGGTGCTAAATTAAATTGAAGAATATATTCATAAGTGTTTAACAAAGTCAAAAAGTCACGGAGAAAAAATGTTTTGTGCAATATTGGAAAAGTTTACACAAAAAAAATATTAGCGACTATTCTTTGTCTCATTGAAAATTTTAATTAGTGTATTGAAATATTATTCCAAATCTGCCATCGCATAAATCGTAACAAAAGTACCAAAATTTTACTTGCGTAATTATTTCTCAACACCCGAAGTTTCCTAATTAATCTCAACAAAATTAATCAAAGTTTATTCGATTACACAGTTTAATATTTCATTCGACGACTGCCACTCGAAACAAATGACAACAATATCAAAACAGGCTAAAAGCCGCATCGCAACGGACGCGACCATCGGACCGCATCGAATCAACCCCTTCCCAAAATGACCCTTATAATATTAAAACTTACCATCTAAACAGGTGAACAGCCACAACAGCGTGGTACAAATATGTGTGAAACTCACACGTCCTAATACTTTCCGACGCACCATCTCACCAAAATCATTGACACACCATTACTGAACCAATCAACCGAAATGACACTTATTATCAGCAACCGAATTTCACCCTCGGCTTATCGAATGACGTAACTTGGTAGCTAAATTTTTTAGCATCAGACGTCCGCTCGCGACGAGGTGTCCCGTCCAACTGATCAGAAGGGTAAAGGCTTCTAGGGAAGAGGGTTGGTGGGGGAGGGTATCAAATGTTTTGTATCCTCACACAGCTATTTCCCTCCAAGAGCGGGGACCACGTGCCGTGTTTAGTCAATTTTCGTCTGAATTGCCGCTAGGGCTATTTGTATTTTTATTGTTGTCGTTAAACGGAACATCATTAGGACCGATCGTACTTTCATGTTGATTGCCTACTACTGTTAAATACGTGTATAATTGAAGAGGTTTTCTTTTTCAATTTCACGTTTAGGTACGTTTTTTTCCGGAACACTTTTTTCTTCGTCATTGAATTTGAGCCACTGTTTTTTTAAGAGATTCAAGAGCGGTGAATGTTATCTCTTGTAATGATAATACTGTCTCGACACATAAGGAGGGAAAGAAAAACATGGCGTCGATTTTATAACGATAACGTCTTTGAACCGCGAAACTCGTATTAAAGTTGTCGGCAATGGCCCAAGTTTCGTCGGATTCATGCTAGGCCGTCGTGATACCGGGAGTTTTAGCAGAAAGCCAAGTGCCGAAGCCCCGTACAAAACTTTGAGGTTTACTACTAGATTTGAGAACTTTTATGAACATCGAAAGAGGGAAGCGATTTGCTTGAGTGTTGAATAAAATATACTTTTTTTTTGTGAAGGATTGTCTTTTTCGGACCAACATTTTATAGAGATTAAAGAATTTTGGCGGACGGCCATGTCATTTGAGACCCAGACTTAGACGTCCCATACATGAAAGAAACTTAATAATACGTGTAGAGTGAAACAAAACTAACAAAAAAGTAAATTGGTTGTAACCTGTAGAAGTTGGGGGAAAGATTTTTCGCCTTTTGTATCAAGTGTGTGAAACTCATAATCATTCTTATTAGATAGTCCACTCAATCTTCTACGCATTCATTGTGTTTATTTTACTGAAAATTCATGATAACCGAACAATATATTATGGTAATGAAAGAAAACAAAAACACACACTGTCAGTTCAACCAAGCCAAATACGTTCCGTAACGACCAAAAAATACCTCGGTGATAATATTAGATGAAAATAGCTGTCGTGGTTGCGTTTTGCTACTGCTTTTTGGATGATTTGTCTATTTTACTAGTTTTTACTTTTGAATCCGGACTTCTGGAGATGTGGAAGTTTTTTAAAAAAAGGTTCAAATTTTTTCTGTTTGTAATAATTATGACCGCCGGCTTTTAGTTTTCGTAAAAAATGGCTGCGTCCAAATCTGCCATTCTTCTTTCCATACGTAACCAGTTTAATATTGAACCCAATATATTAATTGCTACGACATATTTTTGAATCCTAGTTTTATGGCGCTGCATTGGTGACATAAATTATGCAAGTGGTAATAATATAACCACAAACATACTCTGTTACACGGTTGCACTCACGTTGCACCATTTGGCAGCAAACAGAGATGAATGGACATTTACATTTTGAATTGATTGCAGAAGCAATCCTGCCTCTTGGGTATTACAGCTAAATTTTCATTTCGGTGGACATTTTCTGTAACAGTCTGTTTGTTTTCTTAGTTTTATGTAAACATTTAGTTTTATTTATCAACTATTGATATTTTAATAGCATTGCTTTGTAAGTTTGTAGTTGCATGATAATACCTATGCTTGTATATTGTCTTTTGATGAACAGGTTTTAATACTTAATTGGAACACATTTCTTGTAATCTCGAACACATTTCTAAATAATTGGAGACTTTATTTCAATTAAGTATGTTCCTTTTAACATTATACAAGTTTAGGATGAATATGTACAGTTTACAATGTATACAGAGTGTAACAAAACACCCTAGTAATACTTAAGGGGGTGCTTCAGACCATCAAACTGAACAACTTTCACTATGGAGCCAACATCGAAATCGCGAAAAAAAATCCGCTCTTTCATACAAAACTGCAGTACCGTCTCGACTCAAATGTATGGGATGCCAGTTTTTTTTTATTTTTTGTCGATGTTGGCTCCATAGTGAAAGTTGTTCAGATTGATGGTCTGAAGTATTACTAGGGTGTTTTGTTACACCCTGTAGAGAGGTACTACTAAAATGTAATTTGTTTACGGAACTATACCTATCACTTTAATGAGACTAATTAAATTAAATTAAATTTTAATTAAAAATGTAACTAATGGACACACAAAACGATTTTATAAGTGTCCGACCATAGAACCCTAGAAACTGTTTGCACTGTTATTTATTGGCTCTATTTAAAAAAAACATTCCGTTTCAATTCAAAGTTTTGCAATCATAAATTCTGAGTAACTTTAAAACTATTTAAATAATCTATTTCGAGTCTTCTCTGCATATTTGTCGAGTTCATTTGTCTCGAAACTTAGATTGTGGTTCTCATTAAAAGTTCAGAATTGAGGTCGGATCGGATTGTGAGTGCATTTTGTTGTAGTTCGTTCGATTTTAAATAACTTATTAATTGAGATTGACACCTCCACCCCAGGGGGTCAGAGATTTTCTAATTATCCACATTTTACTTGCCTCAACCCTGCTTTGCGTGTTAGACCGCCGGCATGCGGTAGGACTTGGTTGAAACGAATTATAGAGCGGTTAATATGGCTACTTTCTGGGCTAACAATACAGGTGTCCGTATAGCTAGAGTACACATGAAAGGGATCTGGCTGGAATTGATGCAAATAAATAGTTCCTAAATAGTGCCTAATTAGTACTTAGGTCAAATTAATAGTGCTTCTGTACTTTACGAGATATCGATTTTTTTTTACCTGGTACGCTGGCTTGACGTCAAGGTAGCGTACTCATTTTCTGTGGCTAAAACGGTTTGCTATGCAGCATCGATTTTACACTCAAAAAATAGTGCTCAAATAGTGCCCTAGGCATCCAAAATCTCATGAGGCTAGGTCTTCAGGGAGCGGAGATATATATAAGTCTTTTAAATAAACCACGGAGCTGGCGTTGCGCTGGCGTACACACGAATTCACAAAATATTTCTTACAGAAGGAGACGTTTCTTTTTATAAAAACTACATCAAATAAATAGTTCCTGAAATAGTGCCTCTGCCAGCCGCCACTGGACTTGAATAGCCCTCTGAACAAGGTACTTTAGACCATCAAACTGAACAACTTTCAGTATCGGACCAATATCAGAATTTCTAATAGGTATAATATGAAACAGCAGATTTTTTTCGCGATTTCAATATCGGTCCCATAGCGAAAGTATCATCAAACTTGGTTCAATAGTTTTTGCGTGATGCTCGAACAAACAAACAAATAAACAGACAGACAAAAATTTTAAGGAAGGTTGGTTTGGGGTCAGGGACACCTATAAACCATATCGTAATCTTTTTCTTTTAAATATCTTCAGTGTACAGACACACTTCTGTTGCAAGTTTATAATAGTTTAGGTACATTTCTGAACCCGACAATCGATTATACAGGGTGAAATTGATATCGTTAGCATCCTTTTAAACTAAGAGTCTACCCATCAAACTGAACAACTTTTACTATGGGAGCAAACGAACCGGAGCAAAAAAAAAATCAGATGTTCCATACTAAACTGCAGCGCCTACTCGACCCAAATGTATGCAACAGCAGATTTTTTTTTGCTCCGATCTGTCTGCTCCCATAGTGAAAGTTGTTTAGTTTGATGGTTAGACTCTTAGTTTAAAAGGATGCTAATGATATCAATTTCACCCTGTAGATAGCGAATGAATTTTTCTTAAAAATTTCATAAATAAAAATCTATGTGGTTATTTTACTTACGCCAAAAAATGCATGAGAAATCTTTAAAATAATCTTGATCAAAACCAAATGTTCAGAAAAATCCCAGTAGAAATAAATATCGAGTAAAACTGTTAGTAGCAAGAGCAAAAATATATCTGAATCAGCTAAACGAGTACCTCAATACTAGAACTAAAATATTGCCGGACCCCATTAAGTGATAGGGCAATAAAAAGTTTCCGCCTAATATCGCGTTGTGGTTTCCAGCTGAATACCCTGTTTTACTATGTAGCTAGTCTTTTGCGAACAAAGTTTACGGATGGAATAGCTAATAGCACTAATGCATAACATGTTTTACCATATTGGGTAAAATTGGAGTATATCCATCCCACTACGTTATTGTTGATGCAATACTCGAGTGATAATCGGGGAAAAAAATAAAAATATAATACAAAAAAAATTAAAAAAATAGATATTACATTGAGGAATAAAAAAAAAATTAAATGGATACTGAAGTAGTTAATTAAAAAAAAAAAAATGTGTTGAATTTAGATCTAAATCTAAATAAAAATAACATAATATTTGAATGAATGAATGAATGAAATATACTTTTATTTACACCAAACACAGATACAGCATAGGAATAAAAAACGATAATGGTACAAATAAGGTGGTCTTATCGCTAAAAAGTGATTTCTTCCAGACAACCTTAGGGTAGAGGAAATTTAAACAAAGAACAACGGGTCGGTGCTACATAAAAATAAATAGTAAATATCAGAAATAAAGGACAAACCGAAAAATAAACGCATTTCATTATAATAGACATACATATACTTACATATATAAATATATACATACATAATATATACGCATAAAATATACATGCTACTGCTATAATATATAGTAAAGGAAAGATAACACAAACACACATACAACCACCATGACTGAGAAGGAAAGCAGAATGAGAGGAGGAAGGAGGAGAGAGGAAAGGAAAAGAAAAAAAAAAAAAAAAATAGTCACAGTTCTAGGAAATAAGCTTAAATATTTATTAAAGTCCAAGACATTCGGGATTTAATAATTTAGTATATTGATACTTATCGTAATGACCATTTAATAGACACTAAAAAGGGGTACATTAACAATAAATCTAGATAACTTAGCGTAATTAAACTAAGAAAAACCATTTAAAAAAATTAAAACTTTAAATTAATAAACAAATGAGTAAAAAATGGTATTCAATACCTACTCGAGGTAGAGTACCTTGGAGAAATAAAAATCACGATTTTTGTGACATTCAATTTATAAATTCAAAATTTATTAAATTTGTTCTAGTTTTTGACAGTAAGAAACTAGGTGATTGCGGTTTTTTATCTCGTTCAATTTGGTCATATTATTTTTCATTAACCTATGCCCATCATTATTAAGATGGGCATCGCTAGTCATCTGCCTTACAAACTTTCAATTTATTCTTACGTAAATTTTATTAACTCTACAGTTTTGATGGTATTGAATCTAATGGAGTAAATACAATTAAGGTAGCGAATTCATATCTCGCATCGGGGAAATATTACTATGAGAAATATTTATAATTTGTGTCACGGCTGCATTTTCCTTGAATATAAATTTTTTATTATTCAATAGTTCCCAACCAATATACAATTCTAGAGACTTGATTTTTTTATTTATTTATTTAGTAGAAAAATATTACAAGCATTCTATAAAATATCTAAACTATTTATAAAACTGTAACAGAAATGTGTCTATACATTGAAGATATTTAAAAAAAAAAAATTACGGCATGGTTTTTACCTGTCCCTGATTCCAAATCACCAATTTTTTTATTTTTTGTCTGTCTGTTTGTTTGTTTGTTTGTTTGCTTGTTTGTTTGTTTGTTTGTTTGTTTGTTTGTTTGGATGTTTGTTTGTTCGAGTATCACGCAAAAACTACTGAACCGATTTTGATGAAACTTTTTTTGTTTGATAGCTTATCTTATCATCTGACTTAAAATCTGGTATACAATTTATGCGGACGAAGTCGCGGGTAAAAGCTGGTGTAATATAAAGAAATATGTATAACACAGGCCAATTACAGATTTTTCTTATTGCTCATGATTTTGGTCTATTGAAAATACCCACGTAATTGGTGTCAATATCAAAGCTATGAAGACAAACACAGAACGACACCAGCGTCTCCTAGTTGGAAAACAGCTTCGGTAGCGATGGTCATCCCTTTTTATGATCCGGTTGAGTTTAATGTTATTAGTTTTGGTCGGTTAGTGTGATTTACAAGGATAATAACTTGACCTTAATAGACTGTAGTATATTAGTATGACACGTTTCTGTACCCATATCTCTGAACGTTTTACGAATTGGTTGAAGGTTTTTTTGTATGCATATTTTAGAAAACTTTTGTACTTTTCCCAGTATCTTTTCCTACTATCTTAATGGTGTATCCATTGAATCATTGTATTTAAACTTAATTCTTTTTTCCTAGCTTTCGTCCCATTTTTGGGTAAAAACATCCCCTTTTCATGCTCTATATTTTTTCATCCGTCACCAAAGGAATCTAGGTCTGTACTCTATAGGTACTATTTATTATGAATGTAATGAAAAGCGTACCATCACGACAACGTTTTCCAAGGGGGTAGACATATGAATTCTAACTTATCATCATTCATCATTTTCAGCCCGTATCCACCTACTGCTGGGTATAAGCCTCCTTCCTATTTTGCCATTCTTCTCGGTCCCGTGCCAGTCGCATCCAGGTCTTGCCAATACTTTTCCAGATGTCTTCAACCCACCTGGCTGCCGGACGACCCACTCCTCTTTTGCCTAATCTCGGCCACCACTCTGTCAAGGCTTTGCTCCATCGGCCATCATTTCGCCTAGCTACGTGTCTAACTTATAAGTAACAATAATTTGTTTGCCGAAACCCTGTACGTATAAAAGCTATCCTACATTTAAAATACTCGGTATAGGATCGTTGCCTAACCCAAACAAATTATTATTGTTCTTGGAGTTGTGGTTTGTTCGAGCATCTAGCAAAAACTACTAAACAAATCAAATCAAATCAAATCAAATGTTTATTGCATTGCCACATTGTATGTACATAGGTTATGGATATGGTACATGGGATATTAATAATTTTACAATGTAGCACCCCGTCAGGGCATAACAATATGGAGAGGACTTAAATTAGGTATTACATGCGATAAATCTATATAGTATCGTATTATCATAAAATTACATCTATGACAAAGACAAACGAATTTATAATCAAAGAATAAAATCATATAAAATACAAAAACATTATTAGAATTTCTATTTAACAAAACATTTAGCAATTAAATTAAAGTTATCATTACAATAATGGATTTACAATAGGTACATTTACTAGGTATTTATTTTTAATATTTGCAATTTACTCAAATAATAGTCTATTATATACCATCCAAGCTTATATAATTTATTATTTATTTGCGATATTTATTTTATGTTGTCGTTGAAAAACTCATTTATACAATAATAACATTTTGAAGCAAGAAATTCTTTCAGTCTTCTTTCAAAGGCCGCAGGAGACTCTATATTTTTAATGGTGTTAGGTATTTTATTGTATATTTTTATTATCATAGACTGTGGGCCAGAAGTGAACAGTTTTAATTTAGAAAAAGTAGTTTTGAGTTTATTTGAATCACGATTGTTGTTTCGCTTCTTTTTAATACTTTTTACAGGGGAGTACAGGTGCGAGTGTTTTCTAGCGAATTTGCATGATTCAAAGATGTAGATGGAAGTCAGTGTAAGTATGGCATGTTTTACAAAATGGGGTTTACAGGATTCCATTTGACTGATACTAATAGTATAAGCATTAAAACCAGGATAAGACTGAATAACTATGTCTTCGATAATAATATAATTATGATCGAGGTATGTAAATTCACATGTTGTACCGAAATCGAGATTAAGGCTTGACCGAGCCAATTGCGCTGCCCCCAATAGATTTTTTTATTTCTTAACAATCAAACAACATTTCCAAAAAACAAGAATGTCAATTGTCACATTGTAGTCCTGATTGGCTTTCAATTTATCGAAACATTACGGATTATTATGTTTTATGATTGTAGCTATTATCGTTAAAACCGCCATAAGTGACCACTTTTGGCGGTTTTAAAGATAATAATTATGTAACTACAAACGTTATAAATATAAATTCGCAGTGACTCGATAAATTGAAAATCAGCAGTGACTACAATGTGACATTCTTGTTTTTTGGAAATGTTTTTTAAATGTTAAGATATAAAAAATAAGGTTGGGACAGCACAATAGACTCGGTGCAGCCTTAAGCAAAAAACAAAGCAAGTTTATTCTCATACTCGATAATATTCTGCCGCACTCTTTATTCCTAAAAGCCTTGGTGGTCCAGTGGCGAGTAACCTTGCCTGCCGTGCAGGAGGCGATGGTTCGATTCCCGTCCAGGCCGACTCGTACCAATGAGCTTTTCAAAATTTATGTACGATTTGTAATACCACTGGCTTTTTGGTGAAGGAAAACATCGTGAGGAAACCTGCATGCTTCAGTTTCGAGGCATGTATTGTACCTACTGTCCATTACAAGTGGCGATGGGCTCACTCCCTGTCACACTGGACAGTGTTCTGGTACTACGAGTGAAACGTGGATATTCTGAGGTTTCAGAATATCTCTGACTACCCCCTCGGGGAATATAGTCGTGAGCATATGCTATGCTCTGCTCTTTATTCCTACATTTATTAACTCTAATATCGCTTGTAATAAAGACCAATACTAAATCAGTGTCTTTCGTGATGCATAACGTGGACCCATATAATATTTCCTTGCATTTTCTCAGTTAATATATCTTTGGAACGACTTAGTTCTCTACCCTTTTGTTCGGTAGCATAAATCGTACTGCTTTTTGTTACTACTCTTTTAAAAGGTTCTGTTTACTTGGGCTTGCTTGGTCGTTTGATTATTTTTCTGTTAGTTTGCCTGTATATTTTTTGGCATGTTTAGGTATAAAATTGTAATTGTTACTTCAGTGTCTCAATGAGGTATGTTAGTAATTCAAGCCTGTACTACTGATATAAATAAACGGCCAAGTGCGTTTCGGGCCACGCGCAGGGGAGGGTTCCGTAGTTGCCCGTGACATATACCTACGCACTTAGAAGGGGCTTTTTGTTTTATACTACGGTTTAACGGCTAATAAAGTCTAAAAAGTACTTTTTTATGTTGGTCGATTATTACTCGTAAACTTGTAAAGCCTACTTAGCGGTGATAGTTTTCCTTTTAATTTCATTATATATACTACTGCCATGATTTTTTCACATATCAGAAATAACCGTTTAGCTGGCAGGGGGAGCGGGGGGACACTTTACTCTAACAAAATTTTTCACTTTAAAGTTTAATTTTTCACTAAAGGATCCCTAAATCGAAAAATATTTTTAAACGATACCCAACACCATCGGGCAGACGAGAAAAAAATGTCATCCGCACTACACACGGAGGTACCCTAAGAAATTGTTTTTAAAGATTTTATTTTACCACTTGGTCGGCGTAGTTAATATGCTAAATTACAGCTTTCTAGTACTAAGCATCACTGAGCAAAGCCGCGGACAGACGGACGGACAGACGGACAGGCGGACGGACAGACGGAAAGACGGACAGACGGACAGACGGACGGACAGACGGACAGACGGACGGACATGGCGAAACTATAAGGGTTCCTTGTTGACTTCGGAACCCTAAAAAGCTTAGTAGTTCGGTGGCTTTGGCCAGAACAACTGAGACAAAAAAGTTTCAATAGTTTGGTTTTGAACCAACTACCGAACCACTGAGACTAGACGATAAAGATATAACTAGAAACATATTTTTCCTGATATTTTTCTTAGTTAACACGGACCTGAAAAAAAGACGGACGTAATGTCACACTAAAAGGAGGTGAAGCATGCAAGGTCCTACAATTTCGTTTGTTCTACAAGGGACCTACACTCACACAGACGCACCAGTTCTAGGCGCAGGTCCGACTACCCGCCGCCATTATGTACCGCGCGACAGGGCGACAGCAAAGAAAATATAGCGACAGTACGCACACTCATATAAATGGGTGCTTCACTTTTGATTAGACGAGATTCCGTCCGTCTTTTTTCAGGTCCGTGTTAGTTAATAGATCTTTGGATCGACTTAAAATATTATCCATGAATAATCGACATGCAGCAGCCAGATGGTCGGATGACATATTATTTAGAGTATCCGTTATACAGAGGATGAAACTAGCGTGGGACTGTTCTAATTGGAGTGGAAATTGAGAGGCTTATACCCAGCAGTGGGGTTTACCAGGCTGATGATGACGAATATCAACATAATTATTATGTTGTGCTTGTTTTTCATTACCGGTTGGCGAATAGGCCTTGATTTATTTAAAGCAAATCCAAAGCATTGCAAATCCTGCATGCGACAGACATGTCCGGAAAGATGGGGCAAAATCACCACAGACTGGGTTCCCCAGGACGGTCGCCGGCGTCGAGGCAGACCCAGAAAAAGGTGGAGCGATAACATGGATGCCTTCTTGGACAGTTTGCCAGAAGTCGCAAACAATAGAGAGGATTGGAGAGTAAAAGGGGAGACCTTTGCCCAGCAGTGGGACATTGAACTGGCTACATAAAAATGAACCCTGAATATAATTACAATTTTAATTAAAATTGCTCTGAGTGATCTTACTTATTTGTTTGTTATCTTTGTATTACTTTGTTGATAAAACGAACAACAACGATATGGCATAATCGATTATTTTATAAATAGCCTATTCACAGAGTATGACAATGTGTTTGCGTTTATCTTTGTGAGAGACTGTTGTCCGTACCAAGAAATATGTATGACAGATTACCAGCGTCTCCGGCTCTGGACTATGTGAAAAACGGGTAAGTATCTTTATTAATCTTAATCGTAGAAACCAGTGTGAGTTGTTTGTTTTTGTAAGAGGTGGGGGTGTGTGTGTGTGGGCGTGAATAGGTGATGCAATCGATAGTCATTTATTATATTTATTTAATTGCTGTTGCCCGCGACTTCGTCAGCGTTACCCGGATAAAAAGTACCCTATGTGTTAATCCAGGCCATGGTCTATCTGTATGCCAAATTTCATCAAAATCCGCTCAGCACTTTTTGCGTGAAAGCGGAACAAACATCCATCCATACTTACAAACCTTCGCGTTTATAATTTTTGTAGGATTGACTTAACCAGCAGCTTTACAAAATATATCCACAAAAATAATTAATATTATTATGTATATATTTTGTAAAGCTGTTGGTGGAAGTGTTAATACACTTCCTTTGCTAATAATAGGTTTCGCTAGTTTAAGTAATTGACTTATCCTGTCGGCATCGTTTTCTACTGTCGCAGCCACTGATGAAAGTGGTAAAATTTAGGCGAGGATACTAAAAGAAACAAGAAAACAAGAAACAAGCCTTACTGTGGAGCACATAATAGCTTAGTAACATCGGGGCCGAGATATACACTATGAAATTTTTCGGTAGAGGCAGTAGGGCAGGTTCCTTAACCGTTACAGCTACAGGAAAACGTTCTTAGGAGACTGTCCTAAACTTTTTATGAAATTTAGACCTGCATTCACAGATATTGAAAAAAAAATATTGTCTGCAAGAAAATGGGCAATTTACTCAAACACTTTTTGAGATGCTAATCGATACTGTTTCTTATAAGGATAAAAAAACTCTATGAATACTAGAAAAAAAAAAAGCAAAAACTTTCATTACATTATACAGGGTGTTAGGGTAATCAGTTGCATTACTTTAAGGGGTGATTGTATCCATGATACTGAACAACTTTCACAAAGAAACCTATAGGAAATACGCAAAAAAAAATTTGACTTTTCATACAAAAGTTCGATCAGCTGATTGCATTTAGTATGGGAAGGGAAGTCCCAATTTTGTTTTACGAACTTCCTATAGGTTTCTTAGGGAAAGTTGTTCAGTATCATGGATACAACCATACCTTAAAGTGATGCAACTGTTTACCCTAACACCCTGTAGATTGAAATGTGAAAATTTTCCAACATTGAAAAATTTTTTGCCGACAAATTCGATTTCACGGACCCAAACAAAATATCGCATGCTAAAATAACGATACACCCATTAACTGTGCAATCAATTTAGCCTGAAATTCGCCATCTATTAGTGACTGCGAGTAATTTGGCTAAACCTTTTCCAAAGCTCGCGTGCTATGTACCTAAATAATTTGCTGGATAGCCCAGATAGTTTCACGCTGTAAAGTTTAAGCCTCAACTATGCATACGTGTTAAGCTGCATAGAAATGCTACAACTTTTCCACGGCATTTCATATCACGTACCAATATAAGTGGTTAACATTTATGGATTAGCAATTTATTGTATTGGTAACGATACATTGCTCGGAATTGTTTCAGCTTTTAGTTTCATATCAAAGGGAACGAGTAGTGGATAGTTGGATACAATTATTTTAGTTCATTAATAAAATATGTGGTGCTTTCCACCCGTCATTCTGGAGGTGAAGACAATGGACTAGGGACGTTTTAACGTAGTTTTTTGTAAAATAAGTTAATGGCTCAGTAATGGTTAAAAATTGTCTTCGTAATATTTTAAAATTGAAGTTTTTGTTTAACTTTTCTGAAAGGAATTTCATGTTGCCATCGTGACAATGTCGGTGTAAAAATTAAAGTTAAATTTTGTTCAGAGTTTTTAAGTTTAACGAACGAATGGCCTATAGTATAGCATGGGTAACATACCTAGAGAAGCTTTTTACTTTTTAACTTAACATAAGCCATTGATTGCTTGATATAAAAGTATAATGCATGCAAGATCACGATCGTATAAATTATGATTCGATCTTTTTGAGACGTTGGTTGAACTTTATCGGATAAACATTTTGCTGCTAGCGATAACAGTAAGTATAACTAATTAATATTTTTAGTAGTACTTAAGTATAGTGTAATAGTAGCCCGACTCACACTCGACCGGTTTGGTCAAGTGCGAGTCGGGCTACTCGCGCACCGAGGGTTCCGTACCACACCACCACAGAACACAACATTATTAACTTAAATTAAAACTAGTTTCTTTTTGAGAATCTCCCTTAATTTTTAACTTTTTGAAATTTTTATTATTTGTTAACAAATCCGCCGTAATAACGCAAAATCTGAAAAAAAATCTACTGTCTAGCTATTACGGTTCAAAAGTTACAGCCCTAAATAGGTAGGACAGACGGACAGACGGACAGACGGACAGACGGACAGACAGGCAGACGGACAGACGGACAGACGGACAGACGGACAGACGGACAGACGGACAGACGGACAGACGGACAGACGGACAGACGGACAGACGGACAGACGGACAGACGGACAGACGGACAGACGGACAGACGGACAGACGGACAGACGGACAGACGGACAGACGGACAGACGGACAGACGGACAAACGGACAGACGGACGGACAACGTAGGCTTAGTAAATAGGGTCCCGTTTTCACCCTTTGGGTACGGAACCCTAAAAATAGTGCAAACAGAAATAAAAGAAAATCAAGTTTCTTTAATCTAAACAAACATAATTAATTGTAAGATGTAAAAGTAATTACTTCCAAAACATTAAAATTTAAATCCAATTAAAAACCAAATAGATTTAGCAATTAACATCCAAGAACATTAATACAATTTAGACGAAATTACATTGCTAGCAAAGTTCCATAGTAATTGAAGTAGCTATTCGGAAAGCCTAACATAATTCGTGCCAAGAAATTCGAATAGTAAACTATCGGCAGCTGAAATGCAGGCATTTGTAGGCCACGTTGGCGCCAGAACCTATTTTAGAATTTCCTTGTTTCTTATTTTTAAAGTAGCGAAACACTTAAAGTACTGTGATGAGTGACAAAGACAAAATATCTCGCTTCTTTTTTCTTTACTTTTTACCAAGGAGGTAGAACATAGATATAGTAACTAGATGTAACCATAACGTGGCCGCACATGAAACAGCAATAGCGTGACTTTTGTATACTAAAAGACGATTTGTTTGGCAAGATGTCATCAACATTCCATAGGTTTGACACTTGTTTGACATCTTGAAAAACACAAAAACCGGCCACGGTAACCGAAACAAAAAATAATATTTCTATCTTGTTTTTTCTATAAGTTTTCATAATTGGCTATCACGCTCACTCATTTCTTGGCTCCATCTTTCAGCGTAAGGCTGCTTGTCCATTGACGCGGGCTGCTGCGAGCTAGCTATGTAAATAAATGTCAATGGACAGGCAGCCTAAGCGAAAAGTTTTTAATCGAAGAGCTAGAAGGTTACAGAAGATTCTTCCATTTCTGTCTATGTTTAGGCTGAATAACATTGGATGGGATGCTTTGAGACGATAAATCTTGCATTGGAAACCTGAGGTTCAAGAAGATAAGGCCAACTGAACTTCTTTAGATTTTTGATGAGCATGAAAAGACAAAATAAGCTTGCAAAAAATCAATTGAAAAAAAAACTGTGTTCTATGAATACAGGGTGTAACAAAACACCCTAGTAATACTTAAGGAGGTGCTTCAGACCATCAAACTGAACAACTTTCACTACGGAACCAACTTCGAAATCGCGAAATAAAAATCAGATGTCCCATACAAAACTGCAATACCGTTTCGACTCAAATGTATGGGCAGCAGATTTTTTTTATTTTTTCTCGATGTTGGCTCCGTAGTGAAAGTTGTTCAGTTTAATGGTCTGAATCACCTCCTTAAGTATTACTAGGGTGTTTTGTTACACCTGTACCGTTATATCTTTTTATTTTGTAAGACTACTAAACCTATAACGTTCAAACTGATTTAATAATATACGAATTATTTTCGAAATCATGAACATCACATGCCGAGATCACAGTAATTCGATTAATTCGGCGGGTCGTTAATAATTATTTTATGCGTTAATTATATTTTGATACACAAAGTTAGGATCATAAAATATTTTAATCGAAGGTAGATACTAAAACTGAAAAATACCTACCAATTTAAGACAAATCGATTATATGGAATTTTGACCTTGTCTTGCCATCTTACACTCGCGTATGAAAAGAAAGGGAATTCGATCCAAAACCGCCATACCATCATGCTAACCGGGTCGTCAAAACATGTAGCACACACGACATTTGTTGTTATAGTCCCAAACAAACAAGATTCTACCTATACTCCAACTGCCAGGTCTGAAGTAAATACAATCTATTTCTGGTTTAAAAAAATGGATGGAAACAGCTCAAATTTTCATAAACTTTCTGAACTCTGTAACATGTTTTCGTCAGATTCTTTAAATAAAATGTTTTATAGAATCATTTCTACATTTAAAGCCAACAATTTTGTAGTAAATGAGAACAGCTCAGGTTGCTCGTACAAATTCAAAACACTGTGTTTAAATTATGAAGACCTAACAAGTTATAGCTCTCCTACTGTAAACCAAATGCCTGAATTGGTTTCTGGGAAACGGCTAAAGTCTTATATGTAGGTACTCTATGCATTTGATTCACACGTACTCACCCTAAGAGCTGACCCTGAGCTGTACATCAACACTTGAAAGAAAATTCATGGGCTAGCAAATTATTAAGAATATTAGTGATAAGTTGTTATCCTTCCGTCGCCTATAATTTGGAACGATAATAATATTTCCCACTCGTCAGTTGACATGCGAGAGACGATAAGCAACTAATTCTTATACACAGACTTCTGTATTACACTACTAGCGGCCTGTCCCGGCTTCGCACGGGTGGACGCCTAATCTTTTCTAGCAATAAATATAGCCTATGTTACTCAGGGTGAATGCAGCTTTCTAATGGTGAAATAATTTTTTAAATCGGTCCAGTACTTTTTGAGCCTATTCATTACAAACATACAAAAATAGGTACAAATCTTTCCTCTTTATAATATTAGTGTAGATACAGAAATTTGTGTTCCTATATGTTTTTTGTTTCGCTCCCAGATCAGCTTGGATCTTCCAAGCACTTTATATCAAACAACTCTTATTACACCATGTGGTTCTTAGAATGGACCACCCCAATTCTTCCCGTGGCCGTGGGTGATGTATGAAGCGACTAAGGGATTGAAGGTTTGTTAGGTATGTGGGTGAAAGGGGTGAAACGCTAGTCACCTCTCGCCACTTGACACATCATTCTATCCTGAAACATTCTTAAACAGAAAATTGATAGCTGTAGCAATTATTCTGACCACCCCAAAACGGATTATGGTCGTGAAGTTACGTAGTCGTTAGTCGTGTACTTATTATACCTTCATCATATTCCAAGACGCAGATTATGTTTGCAGAGTGATAATAAATTTCTGATGAAGTTAATACCAAGAAGATAACCTTAATAAACTAGACAAAGTCTAGTAGAATAGAATCTCGTAGTTTTGAAATTATATTTGCTCTAATTACGTCAAGAAATATAATTTCAGTAATGTTTATTTCTAATTTGAAACTCATAATACAAAGACGTGTGTGTTTAATTTAATATATTTTAGCTGCCTTTGTTTGTTTCTTAATATGTACTAAAATATTCAAGCCATGTTGTTCATTTAAAGCACAGTGATTAGATATCCCTACAGATTGGAAGCTTCATACAAGCGGCCGCTGTCGGTGCACTCACACAAACGGTATAAAAAATGCACATGTGGAGGAACTACTGGGAATGTTCCTCCATTGAAAAGGGAAGATCTTCCACCAGGCGCGGTGTGAAGCCTGGGGACCGGCCGTGGTCCAACAGTTCTTAGTTGGAACTTTTATAAGTATCTTGAATCTCTGTCATTATTTCTCTTGCGCGATTTATGTCTTGCATTCTATTGTGAACCTTATTTGTAGTATGTTACGAGTTACGTATTCACGGTGAACGTTGTCTTTGTACGGTATCGCTATCTGTTGGCTTCTATACTATAGATAACTTGTGGGTGTTGACATCTGTAACAAGTCCGACACACACATATAGTAGTACCAAGTTTATAATTCTTACGGATGTACCTGCGTAGTTGAAAATATTTAAAACCGCATAACCCAATCACAATATTCAACGGTTGCGCGCCAAAATTGAACTGCTTTTATTGGTCGATTGATTTCTTACCTGACGCATGACCAACGTGATCTTCATTCGGTCAATTGACTGCACGGCAATCAATTTCACTGGTTTATTATACAGTATGTAAACTAACTAAAGGCAAACCTTTTAAGGGGATGATCAGACCATCAAACTGAACAACTTTCTCTATGGGACCAACATCGAAACAGCGAAAAAAAAAATCTGCTGTCCCATACATTTTGCTCGAATAGGTCTGCAGTTTTGTATGGCGAGCAGATTTTTTTTTCGCCATTGCGATGTTTGTCTCATAGAGAAAGTTGTTCAGTTTGATGTTCTGATCATCCCCTTAAAAGGTTTGCCTTTAATTAGTTTACATACTGTATTATCAAATATGGTTTCGAGTAATGTTAGTCCCTATCTGCACGAACAAAAATTAACGAGCGGAATAATTTTCCTGGTTATACCTACTGTACCCCGGCTGAGTGTGTGCACCTGTTCGTACCTAGGTCCCGTACCGTAACGCTCGCTATGTGTGAGTGCACCGATAGCGGCCGCATGTTTGAAGCTTCCCATCTGTAGGGATATTTAATCATATGGATCGAGCTTCTTATCTCATTTCGTGGGAGGATGGACTATCCATTATGCACACTCGCATCACGACAATACGCAAACTAATTTAATTCTTAACTTCCTTGTCTTTGGATGCATAATTATTTGTACGTCTATTTTGAGAGATATTTATTTTATAGTATAGGTTTGGATTTGTGTCGGTGACTAATTATTGTGGTTGATTGTCTGTTCTTAACACAGGATGTTAATTTAAATGCGTTATATTATAATTATAAGGACTCTTTCAAATCATCCAATTGAGCAAGTTTCACATAATCGCTAAAGAATCCGTTGTTTCCGTTGAATACGTTCTTCAGTTTGATGGTCTAAAGTGCCTCCTAAAATATGGAGCGTACCTATTTAAATCATCATCATCATCATCTCAGCTGATGGACTATGTCCAGCAGTGGACACTGCTGGACATAGGCCTCCCCCAAGGATCGCCATAACGACCGGTCCTGCGCCGCCCTCATCCAACGTACTAACATCCAACCTATTTAAATACTGTATATTAATTGACAATTTTACCATTTACAGACCAATTAGAATACAATACTTACTAATAAATTATAAATAATATAACACGAAATTTTCGGAAAGTACTAAATAATTAAGTTAACTCAAGCAATAGCCGATCTATAGTCGACCAATAAATAAAAAAAATAGTTTATTAAATAGGCACTCGTACGCCCGCGACATTAATGTCAATTGTCGATGTCGATGTTAATGTCATGTCAGTTTTGAGCATGGAGTATGAAATTATCTATGGTTTTGAGTATTTAAATACTCAAAAGTTTTAAATGAATGAACCGATTGCTACGAAATAAACTCTAAATGTTAATCCAAACTTGAAAATCCTATCCTATCCAGAGTTTTTGAATGATACGTGCAACTTGCTAATGGCTGACTAGAACAAAATGCCAGTTCAATTAGTTAGTCTACTAATTGAAATACTAGTTGAAACACTAGTTGATCCATCAGAACTTCAGTAATCTACATATAAAGTCTTAAACTCTTAGGCTAAAGCAATATATGTATATGTATACCAGGGGTGGCCAAGACGTCGACCGCGGTCGAAAGGTCGACCACGCCGTGTTTTATGGTAGCCCGCGAAGAGTTCAAATTTAAAAGAAAGAAATAATATTTTTTTTTTAAACAATGACGCAATTTCCTAAATATCTAATTTTAATTCCTAAAATTCAGAAATATCGCTGAAAAACTGTTCAGCTGTGTTACATATGGAATTCGAAAGACTGTTTTTGAATTTAAAAAGGAGGTGCGAGGAGGAAATAATATTCAAACTCTGATTGATAGATACCCTAGACATATTTTTTGAAATTGCATGTTTTTGGAAACAGTGGCAGGTTTCCACGTTGCAAGTAGGTAGATTATGGCATCAGCGTTTTCTATGATGTAAGTTACGAAAAAACATCCACCACCAAAATAAACAAAAATTTTTTGATTGAATAAATATAATATGTCAGAAGTATAATTTTTTAAAGTAGACCGCCAAGTATATCTGAGATTCAATGTAGACCGCGTACTTAAAAAGTTTGGCCACCCCTGATGTATACGAAGATGGGTTGGTTCACTTAACTAGTCATGATACCGGTGACTTGTGAAAGTTTATGGTACGTAAGTATGTTTGGAAACTATCTTTGTTATCTTCTCAAATGCGACAGACGTGTCCGATCTGGTACAATAACGTAGTGTATCTTCGCTGAGCTATTTTGAGCCTCTAGTACCCGCACCTTTGACATTTATGTACACACGGCGACACATCAAGCTACCCAAAACCAAAATAAGCTGGCCGCGCGTCGGCATAGTAATGTATAACGTCGCGCGGTCCGCTTATTTTGGTTTTGGGTAACTTGATGTGTCGCCGTGTGTACCTAGTGAAGAATTATGTCTTTCAACCACTTTTGTGTACTTTGTGGAACTGAGTTTATAATCGTGATGTTAGCCTACTTCAAGCCCATATCTTATGTAACCTTAGACGAGAATATCTATAATTTTGAATAGGACAGCCGCCGTCTAGAAATCAATCACCGAAATCAATATGAAAATGATTAGTGTAGCGATAGGCTGATTGTGAGTTTGTGACGTTTGAGGTTCTTTATGAAAAAATCTAGGAAGTTATTTCGAGTCATTAGTATAACTTAATACAAATAGTAATGTTATTTCGTATTAAATGTTTGGTTTTTATGAGAATTTAGTAATATTTAAATGGATGGTTTAGTTAGACTCAAAATAAACAACTTTTACGGAGCCATTTTCGCGAAAAAAAATCAGCAGTTTTTTAGAAAACTACAGTGTCTATCCAACTCAAATTTATGGGACTGCAGATTTTTTTTTTTCGATCTCTATAGATTCGATCGAGTCTCCATAGTGAAAGTTGTAATGCCACTAAGGTATTTTGTTATACTTTGTACTGTGGTTTGAATCTGTGGATGCATTTATAGACTTGAGTTTGTATTTGAATTTATTATTTATTAAACAAAGCCTTTATCGTGGGATGTATTCAATTTCAATGACAGCAAACCATATACAGGGTCCTTTTTAATAGGTATGTTGACACTTTTTTAAGGGGATGATCAGACCGTAATACTGAACAACTTTCTCCATGGGACCAACATCGAAATCACAAAAAAAAATCAGCCGCCTCATACATTTGGCTCGAGTAAGTTTGCAGTTTTGTATGGAAGAGCTGATTTTTTTTTCACAATTTCCATGTTAGTGCCATAGAGAAAGTTGTTCAGTTTGATGGTCTGATCATCTCCTTAAAAAAGTGTCAGCATATTAAGAAGGACCCTATATGTTCTATAGCCATTTGGATTGTGTTTTTTTAACATAATGTTGTTTCTTTTGTAGTTCGATGTGGAAGCCCTAAAATAATTATGTGAACAAAATTTTAACCACTTTCCTCTTTTGTATCGCGTCAAGCAAAATACAAAGAAAAGCCTTATTTAAAAGCTATAAAAATTCGCATCTAATTTTATTAAAACCCGTCATAGCTAAATCCGACATTATCAAAGTTTTTCCACTAAAAAGTCAGGAGGTAAGCAGGAAGTTGAATGCGGGGTCACGACCGACTAAAGCCTCAGAATGTATGCGGAGGGCGCCACCGTCGCTGTATCTGATCGAACGAAATGTGCTTAGGTTTCAATGGTTTTGCGGCGATTTAGATTTCTGATTTGTGGCGTATGTTTGCTTCGTGTTTCGATTCGATGTACTTTTTAGGGGAGCTTTGTGTGGATAAAATGTATTATGTATGAAAATTTACTTAAGCTCACGACTGTCGGTATTCCTTTCGAGGTGATTAGAATCACTGGTATAAATAAGAAATACCTTTGCTTGAAATTGTGGCTAGGTTAATGTTGAGGGTGGAGTGATGTGTTAATTACTAATAATAGGAGGAGAGCCTTTTGTCCTAAAACACATTGCAAAAGAAATCCTTATTCCTTGGTCGCCTTGCAACAGGACTATTAACGGCACGGAATATAATATAAGAGTTTACAACAGAAGGTTCACTATCTAACGAACGCTCGCTCCAAGCACGGCTGACACGTTGACTCTCTATACGTGAATGTCACGCACACATGCGTGAATGTGCAAGAGATGTCAGTAGTGCGTTCCGATTCCGAATGAATGAATGTTCCGTCATGGCGAGATTAAGAAAAAAAGAGTCGTAAAAAGAATACTACCCATGCTACAGTTAAATAAACACATTTTGGTTCATGTTAGTCATCAGAATAATTCCTAATAATGAAAAATACATCAAATTCGGGCCAAACAACCGATTGCGATGCAGTATTTTTTAACAATCTTTCGATTAGGATATTACTTTATTATGTTTGTACATCCGACGATGTATAGGATACTAATTTAATTTTCAAACGAAAAAACAAGTATCAAGGTTATTCGGTGCGATACAATGAGCGCGTGACACTCGACTGAATTAGGCCGCGACGTCGCGGCGCGACCGCGTAGGTACATTTTTATACCTACAGTGCGGAGTGAGACAGGCCTGTAACGGCGAAATCTCTATTTCTTTTCTTAGAATCTATAAACCTTTGTAATGTGCATCAATGCCTAAACAAAAGGATGCAGAAAACATGTAGCATAGGGTATAATGGTCTACCGGAATAACAGAAAAACTTCACAATCAAAATCATACAAACCACTTTAAACTACTAGAACTTGTTACCGACTCACCTTCACAGCCAATTCCAAAAGTAAAAATCACAATGGTCACTATATATGAGGTAGTGTTGCAAACTCGCAAACTTTGTGACTTGTTTGTCACTTTGACTCCAAAGTTCGTCCACCCCTTACTCTGACCGTTTGTGCAAAACCTATTTGGGTTCGGACAAATATAAGCACATTATAAACAAGTCAGTGCCGATGGCATGTTGTGGAGAGGTATGGAAACTAAATCATGAGGGTCAAGGTTGGAATCCGCAAATATTCCCCATTTGTACCATTAAAAATAATATGGCAACCCTATGTTGCGACCATAATATATGCAGGCAATCATATTTTCATCGTGTAGCTAATATGTTTAGCTTCAATTTGTTTATGGAATTTTTTGCTTTAATAAATGAGGGATATAGAAAAAAATTTGCAGGATCAAAATTTTTGCGTCCCGCTGCAATGACGTTGAGTTGAGACAGACTTTAGGGTGTTAACCTACTTTTTTCAGGACTCTTAAACTATAACCATTCTACTGGAATATGTATTACTGTCTGAACTAATATTGTGTGCCTTAGTATATTTTTTGGCTTTTACCTGAATTTAAAACAAATCAATTTAAAAAATGTAGAAAACTTGTAGCGGGATCTTGGACTATTAGTTTAGGTGTTGAATACGCCCTAAAGATCTCCAACCTATGTATAATGTGTTTCAGCAGGTAGCAAACAATTAATTACAGCTTCCTCGGGGTGTACGTTAACAGTGTCTGAAAGGGTTAGGCGTTGTCAAAAGTGTCAAGTTGATAAACTTAGGGCATTAACGTACCAGGACTAGAATGTTAGAGATTAAGTAGTAACTGTTTGTGTTACTAAATTGTTTCTCCTTGAGAATGAGTTTGCATAAATGTGGTGTTCATTTACAGAAAAGAAAAGGTTCGATTAATTATGATTTCTTCAGCATATACTGATTTCTTCGCGATGTTTTCATTTGTACCGTATTGAGATCGATCGGCATAATAGAATTCTGATGCGTATGAGTAGTATTGCCGATCGATAGTATTATCTATTTTCTATCGATAGCAGACCGATAGGAACAATATCTATCGACCTATCGATAGCTTGGAACATGGAAATACTATTGGAGTATCGATAGTATTTTGCCCATTCATTATTATCTACCGATACTATTGATTCTATCGAAGTTCTGAAAATAGATTCAACACGACATGTGAAGTCTACTTATCTGTATGGGCATAGAAGACTAAAGCCCAAATCCTGATAGGCCTGAGCCACAGCATTGTACAATTTTTTTGGAATTTTTTTTTTGTTATTTGATAGAGGTTTTATATAGGTATCTGAAGAAGTTCTAAAGTTAACTTGAGAACATTTTCTGATAAATTATCACTCAAAATCTGCATTATTTAATTGTGCTTTTGTTAATATTTTGTTGAAAAAAACCTTATTTGTTATTTTGTTGTTAAATCCCCTGTTAGCTGTACAATAATGTCGAATAATATACTTCGAGCTCGACTATGAAATTGTGAAACAAAATGTGATACGAAAAATACTGTGTGAATTCAGAGCGTTGTTCGAAAAGATGGATATAGATTTAGCTAACACGCATCTCAAAAAACGTTAGAGTCCCACTTTAGTTGATTCGGAGCGAAAGTTTCACGTACGTTGCCTTTTTACTGTATGATTTGTGTCAATTGACCAAAAGATTAGTGTTATTATAGTTCGGCGTTTGAACGGCCTTTTCTGTTTTCGATATTGCATTTTCTATTTTTAACTCTGTTTTTTCGATGAAAATTTAGATACCTGTTGTGCCGTACTATACAGGGTGAAATTGGTATCATTGGCATCCTTTTAAACTTAGAGTCTACCCATCAAACTGAACAACTTTTATTATGGGAGCAAACCGATCGGAGCAAAAAAAAAATCTGCTGTTGCATACATTTGAGTCAAGTAGGCATTGCAGTTTAGTATGGGACAGCAGATTTTTTAGTTGCTCCGATCAATTTGCTCCCATAGTAAAAGTTGTTCAGTTTGATGGGTAGACTCTTAGTTTAAAAGGATGCCAATGATATCAATTTCACCCTGTATAACCATACCTAAATAAAAGATGTAGATCACAGATTACTGATATGTAGCAAGCTACAGATGCGACAGTGAAATTTGCACTTAGTTCCATTGTTTCCGTTGTGGCGTTCTGTCGTCAAACTAATGTATATAGAACTTGTAGTTATAGGTATGTATACACTGATTCCAGGATGCAAAAATAGGGATATTTGACCAAGGAACAAACTATTCAACGATATTATTATGTCATACGACGGAGAAGAATTGAGGCTTCTCAAGGATTCTAAACTCAAGCTAAAATACCAGGAAAATCACAAGATATAAGCTTCTGACGCAACAACACGGCATGAGGCTGCTGTTGTTGTAAGTTCAATATGGCGTTGTATCTCGTCGTAATGAGGACGATGGGAAAAAGCGCCACAACGGAAACAATGGAACTAAGCTGTCATAGGCCTGATGTAGATGCAGTCTCATGTCAAATCGGAACAATTTTTTTTTGCGAATTAAATATTATGTCTAGCTACCGTAAGAATGATGATGCGATACCATAAAAATATATTATCTATTCATATGGCGATACTATGGCACTGTAACATTCGCAATTTTTTATGTGTCACCTCTAATGCATACTAAAACCCGCGACCGCTAGAAACCCTATAAAAAGAGTATCTAGTAGATACTAAGTACATACCGTACGGACACACCCAGCCCCCCAACAATTTTTTGCCTCACCCCCCCCTTGGCAGACGGAGGCAAACAACTTTAAGGGTATATTTTCAAAAACCCCAACTTTCAGGAACATTGTTTTCTGTGATATGCTATTGCAAATCCAGTGTATTATATTGATAATAAAAGATCTGCCTTTACTTAAAAATCAAATGAATCGTTTTTTTATACGTTTCATATAATTTATTATAGTAATCGCGTAAAATCCGGACACTGTTTGTTGAAAAATGGGGTTACTTTAGGAACATTTTTAGAAGATTATGTTACACGGTTAAATTTACAGCTTACGTAAAAAGAAAGAGAATATAAATATAAAAAAACTAATGAATCGATTTTTTGAAATACGATTAGAAAAGACACAACATTTTTGAAATATTTTAGTAAAATTGAAACAGTCTGATTACCATACAAAATGGCCAACAAATTCAATCTTTGACATCTTTTGACAACTGCAAACCTCTACTTGTTTCTGATTTTTTCCATAGTACGGCAAGTGATGACGTCACAAACGAAAATATACCCTTAATAGAGTATATCTTTTATTCCTATCTCTCTCCTACACACTCAGTATGCCATGCATGCCTACCTCTTCTTGTCAGTATTCCCATTTTTAGGGTTAAGGGTAAAGACGGGACCCTATTACTAAGCCTACGTTGTCCGTCCGTCCGTCTGTCCGACCTATTTAGAGCTGTAACTTTTGAACCGAAAAAGCTAGATAGTAGAAATTTTCACAGAATGTTCTTTGTTACGGCGGATTTGCTAACAAATAATAAAAATTTCGAAAAGTTAAAAATTAAGGGGGGGTTCTCAACAACACTGAAAAAAAAATTGTTTACTTCAACCAACATCATGACTCCATATGAACCTGTCAACATCATGACATCTCCGACAAAGAGAACTTTGTTAAACGAATTCGGCTTGTTGTTACAAGTAACCATCTTTTGTTTTTAGTAAACAATCATAACGTCATTTCAACTATTTTGGTGCTGATTAAGAGTCTTAGTAGGCTCGCATTTTTTTCAGTCAAGAAACTAGTTTTTATCAACGTTTTTTCGTCACGCTCTATCGTAAAAACGGAAATACATACAAGGGTCAAACTTTGTGTGATTATAGACCAAACTCTACAAAATAACAACAAATACTAAAAACCGGCCAAGTGTGAGTCGGTCTTGCGCTAATAGTCCCGGACAAAAAAATATTTTTTTTCTAAGTTAATAATGTTATGTTCTGTGATGGTGTGGTACGGAACCCTCGGTGCGCGAGTAGCCCGACTCGCACTTGACTGGTTTTATTTTACACTATGCTAGAGGCATGTCGTATATAAGAAGGAATAACTACGTATCTAAATACGGTGCGGACACTAGTCCCCCTCCAGTTTTAACCTCACCTCCACTCGGCTTTTTAATGAAATGACGGCAAAGTGTCCAAGGTATTCCAATAGTGCATTAGATATAATTATATGAGAACACTTTTGCTTGTCTCATTTTTAAATACTGTTTTTGTACTAGTTTTTTTTGTGATCGAAGAAAACAATGCAAAACATAATCCCCTTCTGACGTTAAAGTAAAAACAATGCTGTATTTGCTACTATTTATGATTTTATGTTTTGTTCTAATAACTTATGAAAACAACATCGCATTTTAAAAGCTGATAAAAGTAGAAAAACATACCGTGCATATCAGAAACCAGTCTCGGACAGGGCGTATAATGTGCAGACGGGCGGTTAAAAACACGCCGACCTATACTGGGCGGCCGTAATCCTGGCTAAGCCGCTAGTAGCTCCATTTTATTGTACATTCCCGCAAAGTGCCTAGAAAGCCTGAAAGCCGAGCGAATATACATTTGCATAAAATGTTACGATATAATTTTCTGAAAAATACTGTTCGTCTAGAATTCTGATTGTGATGCTTGTATGTTGTAAAAATTATGAGAGCGTTTTCGTAAGAATCGTAATTTCTAGCAAAATATACTTATTTACCATTACAAACATAAACTACTAGCTACCTCTCACCACATGACACGTCATTCTATCCTGGAACTTAAGTAAGCATTACTACAACTAAATTCTTAAACAAACAGTTAATAAAACCGGTCAAGTGCGAGTCGGGCTTCTCGCGCACCGAGGGTTCCGTACCACAGAACACAACATTATTAACTTAGAAAAAAAACTTTTTTTGTCCGGGACCTTTAGCGCGAGTCCGACTCACACTTGGCCGGTTTTTAGTATTTGTTGTTATTTTGTAGAGTTTGTTCTACAATCACACTAAGTTTGACGCTTGTATGTATTACCGTTTATACGATAGAGCGTGAAGAAAAAACTTTGATAAAAACTAGTTTCTTGTTGATAACCCCCCTTAATTTTTAAATTTTTGACTTTTTTATTATTTGTTAACAAATCCGCCGTAATAACGCATAATCTGAGAAAATTTCTACTATCTAGCTATTACGGTTCAAAAGTTACAGCCCTAAATAGGTAGGACAGACGGACGGACGGACAGACGGACAGACTGACAGACGGACAGACGGACAGACGGACAGACGGACAGACGGACAGACGGACAGACGGACAGATGGACAGACGGACAGACGGACAGATGGACAGACGGACGGACGGACGGACGGACGGACGGACGGACGGACGGACGGACGGATGGACAACGTAGGCTTAGTAATAGGGTCCCGTTTTCACCCTTTGGGTACGGAACCCTAAAAACCAAAACAGTTTATATTCGTAGCAATGTTTCTGACCACCCTGAAAAGAATTACGGTCGTGAGTTTATGTATGTAAACTCTGCCAGGTCAGAGATATAAATAATGGTGTTACTCTCAGTGAGAATGATGCCTAAAATCTACTTAGAACAGACATCAGTGGATTAGGCTTAAAAAAGTCTAGATTTTTCATGAATTTCATGAGTACGTGTATGACATGACTAATGTAAGGGAGTCCGATAAAGTACCATTATAAATGAAACTAGTTTGTTACGATCAATGCTTTTAGTTATACTGGATAAAGCAATCGGGCGTTAAATTAACAGAGCCGTTAGTATGTTACAAGCGATTAGTTTCTGTCTTGAAGGAATCGATAATTTCGTCGTTCACATATTATGATGGATTTCTAAACGCTAATACTAACCACTACGATTAGAATGACGACATATGGAACAGAGACGTGGTCGTTCACTCAAGGCCTCATAAAAAGACTGAAAGTCACCCAAAGGGAAATGGAGAGGGCTATGCTCGGAGTTTCCGTGCGAGATCGAATCAGAAATGAAGAGATAGGCAGAAGAACCAGAGTAACTGACATAGCCCAAAGAATCGCTAAACTTAAGTAGCAGTGAGCGGGACACATTGCTCGCAGAACCGATGGCCGATGGGGCCGACAAGTTCTCGAGTGGCGACCGCGTACCGGAAAGCGCAGCGTGGGTAGGCCCCGCACACGGTGGACCGATGACCTGGTGAAGGCGGCGGGAACCCGTTGCAGCATGACCGGACCCGGGCAGCGCAGGACCGGTCGTTATGTCGATCCTTGGGGGAGGCTTATGTCCAGCAGTGGACGTCCATCGGCTGAGATGATGATGAACCACTACGATTCCTGGGTACGCTGGATTTATGTTACGGTGCATAAGTGTACGCGCTAAACACGGATGCACTCTCTCGTCTTTACCCTCCTTTGTCTGATGGAACTGTAGACCAATACTTCAAACTTCAAAGACTTTATTGCGACACAGGTAATAAATAAAGGTGGTGAGTAGTATTTTAGATAGAGCTCTGTGATCTGCCCATGAGCATGCAATATTTAGATCAGATGATATGATCAGAGGTGGGGTCAGATGCATTGGCTATAACCGGCAACCATACGGTTTGGGCATCAAATTTGTGAACGATGGAATTAGACGACTGGGTTATTGCAATGGTTGGTGCTATTCAAAGCCGGAAACCACACGGCAACATAATATAATAAATAAAATAAATAAATAAAAAGCCTTTTTATTTCTGCTCCCAACACAATTATAAGTTACATATGGAACATTGGTATAGTGAGTGCATGCAGTAATTATTATTAAATTAAGTAGTTAGTGACAAACAAAAGTTCTTATTTATGTTATGATTAACAAGCATTTTCATTATTCTTATTATTCAATACAATACCATATTATATCGTTTCCCTTATTACTTAGTTATTTATTATAATATTGTATTATGTATGAGATCAACATAAATTATCTATTTATTAACTTTACATTATAACCCATTTATTTACATGATACATCTCAATTCAATTATCTAATTCTTCGTTGACATTTATATAAAAAAAAAGTTGTAGATTAATTTTAATTACATGCATTAAATATAATTATTTTATTGTTTAAATTGTATTATATTTATATTTCAGTTTGTGCTTGTGTTGTTGGGAACCCCCATTCGGGTGAAGGCCTCCTCTAGTAGTTTCCAGTCCTCCCTGTTGAACGCCTTCTCTGTCCAGTGTACGCCGGCGATGGCGCGGATGTCGTCAGACCATCGTTTGAGCGGGCGACACGGCAACATAATATACAATTACATAAACATTGCTAGAAGCTACCTTTTACACTGCAGTTACAACCTATTGTCTAAGGTTATAACTAACTACCCACACCTCTAACGAGTTTCAGTCGGGTTTTAGGTTTTGAAATTTTGTGATGCTAACAATAGCTACATAAGACCATTCATTTTATGGGTATCAAATGAAATACATTTTTTAATTTTATGTCTTTTAGAGGGCGCCACATTCAACTTAATGTGACGTCACATAGCCTATAACCAGCGGACAATTAAGACTTTTCCAACGATACATCATTCGTCAAATAGAAACAGATGAATATACATACTATACATAGATACATACATACATGTACAGGGTGTAACAAAACACGCTAGTAATACTTAAGGGGGTGCTTCAGACCATCAAACTGAACAACTTTCATTATGGGGCCAACATCGAGAAAAAATAAAAAAAAATCTGCTATCCCATACATTTTAGTCGAGTCGGTACTGCAGTTTTGTATGGGACAGCAGATTTTTTTTTTCTCGATGTTGGCCCCATATTGAAAGTTGTTCAGTTTGATGGTCTGAAGCACCCCCTTAAGTATTACTAGGGTGTTTTGTTACACCTGTCAAAATCATAACACTCCTTTTTGCTTCGCCGTAGTCGGGTAAAAAACGGAAGCTACCGGCCTAAGTACACCCGGAACGTACATTGTATACATACATACACCTATAAAATGTTGTATATTTGTTTGGAAACCTTAATATATTATTATTATGTGAATATATTCCAATTACAATAATATTACATACGTCGAATTACCGATAACCCTGTATATACGTATCGAATTGATAACCTCCTTGTTTTAAGTCGGATAATAAGTCGGTTGAAAAGAGGTCGGAGATCGCGGCTGTCGCCGTCAATAGGCTGATGATGATGACTCTAATCTTAATTATAATTTACAACGGGTTACACTGACTGTAATCTGAACTTGAGAACTGAAAAGAATAAAAATAAAACATCAATATTAATCCTGTTATGACTCTTTCGACTCTACACCATACCGTATTATTTTGTTCGAGCTTATAATAGATGTTTTGGAACTTCATTCACTGATTGATGATGTTGTAGGTAAGTAAGTTAGGGAACAAAGCCGGTGGTCAAGGGGTGCAAACAATACTTAAGGTTAAGGGTAAATTGTAACTAACATCGTATCTTTTGTATTTGTTTAACCTCCAGGCTGTATTGTCTACGCGTGCGTTTGAAATAAATTACTTCTGATTTAATTAATTCCCGTTAAAACTTGAAATATACCGGTTTTTATAATGAAAAAAATAGTTACTTTTAAATCATAGATGGCTGCTAAAAAATGCTATTTCTGTCTGCTTCGACATTTCTACTGTAAAATCCTCTCAAGAAGCATAAAAGTTCTTAAGACGTGACCTTAAGGCCAATACTAACCTACGGCTATACCTACGGTTCAGAATGCTTGGTTATAAGCAAGATGGACTAAAATTTCCGTTTGGTAGGTAGAGCGTAAAATTCTTCGGCACATTTTCGGAGCAAAACTTAACCTCAAAGTTTAAACGCGATATAACCACGAGCTCTACCTACCAGCTGTACGATAAACCTAACGTTATTAAGACCATAAAGATTGGACGCCTACGCTGGGCAAGACATCTCATGAGAATGGACGATGTCAGAGTTCCAAAACGCCTACTGGAAGGTCAACCGGATTGCTACAGAAGTAGGCAAATCCATGATTAGATGGCTGGATGGCGTCGAACAACATTTGAAAAATATATATATTTTTTTTAAGGATGGATTTGCTCCTGACCTCAATCCAGTCCTCAGGACGAAGATGGGGTCGAAGATGTAGCGAGCTTACCCAGAAGAAGCCTATTCACTCGTACTTTAAAGGAATTCGGGTTGTAACTCGCAAACACTGACGCAGGCAGGGCATTTCACTCCTTGGCTGTGCGCATTATAAAAGAATCGGAATGGCGCTTGGTGCGGATATGTGGGATGTCAACCAGAAAGGGATGATATCCCGCGGTGCGTCTGGTAGTCCGATAGTAGAAAGAGGAAGGCGTGATGAGCTGACGCAGCTCTTGGGCACACTCACCGAAGACTGTATGAAGAGTTGGAGACAAAAAGCCCAAAACAGATTGGTATGGAGAGACTTACTTAATTTTCTCCAGACCAATTTTTTGTAATGCCTTAGATGATGATGTTAGAATCCATACGTTATTTATGTTTTTTCAAAATCTCATAGTCACCTCTAACGATGTTGAAATGGAGTAGATTATTTTAAGCTGGAAGCACATATGAGTTAGTTATACTACCCTAAAAATACAGCCCACAACACTTCCATACTAAAACAGAACAATTACAAGTTCGGTTGTTATATTATTTTAGGGTCACGTAATAAATAAGAGCGAGCAATTTGGTCTGTTTGTTTGTCCGTCCCTAATTCAAAGTTACACAGTTTACGCAACAGTGGCGGCCTCTATTTGTGTTTGTGTTTGTCATTTACTGTTGGATAGGTAAAGATATAAATACTTGGCAGGTGTGTTTTGGTTTAGCGGTTTATACATATAGTTAGGGAAAACATTATTGTTTCATAATTCAATAAAAGTATACATCAATAATTATACTTTATTACACATCACTACATAATTATTATAATTATGACTTTCATGTTTCAGAATGAAAGTTATGTTAACTGTACAATACCTATGCCAGCTTCCTGACTGTACCTATATTACTCGTACACTTACAAGCCCACGAATAAATAAACAAGTTACAAGCAATATGTTCTTACCATAGAGAAAATAACGCGCTCCCCTGGGGTAGAGATGTTGTATCGAACTGTGCACAGATACTCAACTGGGCCTGACGTCATATCATACACATCTAGCGGGAAGTAGCGTATTTAAAATGTTAACCCTCCCCTCACCCGTTTTTCACCCCCTTTGTTGGCGACAACATTTTCCATAGAAACAAGCCGATATGCCATCTCTTCTTACTCTATGGTTCTTACCCATTTTACGCGTACGATCGAACTCAAAAGAGGCAGGGATGTATTTACAAATATTGCGCCCATGGGCAAATATATTTGGCCGCCCCCCATAACTGGAGTTTGACGGCGGTGGGCCGTTAGCCAAAATTTGTGCCAGCAAAAGTTCTAAGAGTTTGAGATATTTAAGAATTGACCGACAAAAACTGTCGCAAGCTACATCCAAATTGTATTTTGCGAAAGTAGAACTTAGCAACATTTAAAATAATAATGAAGTAAGTGTAGCGAGCTCGACTTTTTCCCGTTATACGACTTGACTGTGCTAGAACTCGTATCAGTCTATGTATGCAGTGCAATAGTAAAAGTAAGTAAGTAAGTAAGTAGTAAAAATAGAGAAAGAAATTAAAGATTGAAAAAATAAGTCTCGGATTTCAAATCAATAATACTTATTTAAAAATAAATTAGAAATTTTTTCAAACTGATGTCTGGCTAATAATATTTCATTTGGGCAACAATTTCCTCCCCATATGTATGGCCCTACGGGCCGCCCCCCTTGTTAGCACTTGCCCATTTTGCCCATAGGAGAATACGTCACTGGGACCAGGGCCTCTACCCACACATTCGAACCTCGCAACTGCGTGAAGATTTTCGTTCCAATGTCATCTCTATCACAATGAAGTGTGGACCGAAACAGTGGCGATATATCGAACATCGAAAGGCCTGGCTCAATTAATGTTCTGTGCATACGAAGTAAAGTTAAGAAAATCAAAAACTTTTGATTACTTCGTGTTACACCGAATTAATAGTCTTACTTATTGAATGCAATACTATTAATTCGGTGTAAATGTAGTCGTAAAACTACTATAGTAGTCTCTCCGTAATTCAAAATGAAAATGTTTAAGTAAATTATTGTTACCTACAAAATCTAAATCAATCTCATCTTAATTTTTTCTATTAAAATTCCTAGCTAAGAGTTTAGTGTAAATTATAGTGAATTTTCTGTCAGTTTTACTATCTACTAACATTATAATTTAGCCTCAAAGCATATTTTTTTAGGTTTCCGTACCAAAAGGGTGAAAACGGGACCCTATTACTATGCCTACGTTGTCCGTCCGTCCGTCCGTCCGTCCGTCCGTCCGTCCGTCCGTCCGTCTGTCTGTCCGTCTGTCCGTCCGTCCGTCCGTCTGTCCTACCTATTTAGGGCTGTAACTTTCGAACCGTAATAGCTAGATAGTTGAAATTTTCTCAGATTATGCGTTATAACAGCGGATTTGTTAAGAAATAATAAAAATGTCAAAAATTTAAAAATTAAGGGGGGTTCTCAACAAGAAACTAGTTTTTATCAACGTTTTTTCTTTACGCTCTATCGTAAAAACGGTAATACATAAAAGCGTCAAACTTAGTGTGATTATAGAGCAAACTCTACAGAATAACCACAAATACTAAAAACCGGCCAAGTGTGAGTCGGTCTTGCGCTAAAGGTCCCGGACAAAAAAGTTTTTTTTTCTAAGTTAAGTTGTTGTTGTGTTCTGTGGTGGTGTGGTACGGAACCCTCGGTGCCCGAGTAGCCCGACTCGAACTTGACCGGTTTTATTTTTAAAATCACTTATTAAAATCAAACTATCATCACCCATTATTTAATAGTTACTACCTATCACCAGAAAACCAAAGCAATCTTCATATTATCGCTACAATAATGGTCAATCGGCCAGTTAAATTCCACGATTACCCAGACCTCTTTATTCACACGTTTCTCCCAAAACGTACCTCTGACTACACTTCTATTTAATGACGTCACTAAAAACCCCAAAACAAACCATTTTATACTGGCATAAAACTCAAATGTAACTGCCCTAATGAAGTGCTATATCTGGCACCAGCTATATCTTACAGCAATATTCTCGTAGGGGTAATGCGTTCGACTCCCGGTTGGGCCAAAACTTAATTAAAGTTTTAATGAGGCGAGCAATATATGTATTTTGCTATGCTGCTTGAGAGTAGGACGTGAAATTGTGCAGAAGCGGCAACAGCTTTAATTTGTGTTGTAACATTGATGTTTAAAAGTAACGTGTTCAATGAAATCATCATCAGCCTATAAACGTCCCACTGCAAGGCACAGGCCTACCCTCAGGGAAGGTGTATGGGCAATAGTCCACCACGCGTGCAGAATGCGAATTGGTAGACTTCACATACACATCAGAATTTCTTCTTCAGTGTGTGCAGGTTTCCTCACGATGTTTTTCCTTCACCGTTTGAGAGCAGTCGGTATTACGTATTTAAGTTAGAAAAACTCATTGGTCCATGGCATGTTTTCCGTGCGGATTAGAACTCGGACCTCCATAATTGGGTGTCCATATCTCTTCGCAACGCGCCACCGATGCTGTTCACTGCACCGATGTTGAATGAAATAATGAAACGAATTTTGAATGAAATAATGCGACGCAGCTGATAAAATTCATGAAAATCGACTTCGATGGTTTGGTCATGTAAGAAGAAGACCACCTGAGTATATAGACCGGAAAACAATAGAATTGGTCAACGCGGCGTAACCTTAATATTTGTATATCTAGTACTACATAGCCGAAACTCAGAAATGGTCTGATGTTGTTAATAAATAGCTCTGAGCTCTCCATCGACGATGTTCAGGATAGAGCGAACACGAAGTGGAAGAAACAGACAAGGAAAGCCGACCCCTCTTGACAGCGGGACAACAGCTAGGAAGATAATGATTAGAGATCGAAGATGACGATGATGATGATCGGTGATGATGATGTAGAATTTAGGCTTTATTGTACCTACATGAAATTTTTTTCGTCTACTCTCTGCTTAATCTATGACGAAAAGTTTGATTACACTTTATAATAATATACAAAGTTAATTCTAATTAATTCCCGCATGAAAACCAATTAAATTTTAGTTTAGCTGCCTTTGATTGAATGGTAATATTAATTGATTGAGCACGGTAATTATACAATTGATATTCCTATTGACGTGTGTGAAAGTTAATTAGAAGTCTATTGAACAGTCATCCGTGTAATTTATTCCAGTTGGCTGAATGATTAGGTACCTATTTGGGGTTTAATCATAGATGAAATGAACTTTATTTTCATATCCGTAAGGCTTTTTTTGGCTTTATTTATGTTATAGAAATGTCGTTCGTCGAAATGCTGAAGAGCGGTGGCATGCTGGTGGCAAGTTTGCTTTGCCAAATCTTTAATAAATGCTGGCGAAGCGGTCACGTTCCTGGAGACTGGTGCAAGGCCGTTATCGTTCCTCTTTATAAGGGAAAGGGCTCAAAGCAAGAGAGCAAAAACCACCGCGGCATTAGTGTTTTGAGTGTTGTTGGCAAATTGTATGCTAAGGTATTGATTGAAAGAGTGATAGATGTTAGTGAAGAAAAAATGTGGGATGTGCAGGCAGGATTTCGAAAGGGAATGGGATGTATGGACCAAATCTTTTCTCTAAGGTGCATAGCCGAAAAATACCTGGCAAAGCACGCAAAGGTATACTGTGCCTTCGTGGACCTGGAAAAGGCGTATGATCGAGTGTGGAGGGAAGAATTGTGGTTTACGCTATCTATATACGGTGTTGACGATCACTTGGTGCAGGCACTAAAATCATTATACGAGGGTTCTAGTGCCTGTGTCAGGGTCAACGGGGCGCACTCAAAATGGTTTAACATCACCAGCGGAGTTAGACAGGGCTGTGTTGCGTCCCCTTGGCTTTTTAACCTGTATATGGATAGCTGTCTGACTGATCTAAAAGAATGCGAAAATGGTTTAAGAATGGGAGAGTTACTAGTCAAGTGCCTCCTGTACGCTGATGATCAAGTGATACTTGCATCGTCAGCGGGAGAGCTACAAGACATGGTAACTCTCATGAATACAGCATTGAAGAAGAAAGGAATGAAAGTGAATGTGAATAAAACTAAAGTAATGGTAATGGAGAGGGATGAATGTGTGACTGATTGTTGTTTAATGATTGGGAACGAAAAAGTGCAACAAGTGAATGAGTTTGTATATTTAGGATGCATGTTTACTAGAGATGGGAAATGTGAGGGTGATATGCATAGGCGAGTAACAGCGGGAAACAAAGTAAACGGTGCTCTGCATACTATTGTGGCTAGCCAAGTAGTGTCCAAAAAGGCACGACTTGCTATACACAGTGGTGTGTTGGTGCCTACACTTATGTATGGCAGTGAGTGCTGGGTATGGCAGAAGAAGCATGCAAGTAAAATTAATGCTGTTGAAATGCGTTCCTTTCGAAGTATGTGTGGTGTCACGATGAGAGATAGAGTGAGAAATTGTGTAATAAGAGATCGATGTAAATTGAAAGAAGATGTTGTGACAAGAATAGAGAAAGGTATGCTTCGTTGGTTTGGTCATGTGGAAAGGATGAGTGACAGCAGATGTACGAAAGAGATATATGTTGCTAATGTGAGTGGAAGTGTCGGCAGAGGGCGCCCTCGTAGGACGTATGCTGATCAAATCAGTTGCGTCCTACAAAAAGGGGAGGTGCGGAGTACTCGGAACCGACGGGCATGTATGAAGAGATGTATAGATAGATGTGCATGAGGCAAAAGAGGTATGTAAAGATCGTAGTAAGTGGCGCGCCCTGGTCTCTGCCTACCCCACTGGGAAAGAGGCGTGACGTTATGTTATAGAAACATTTTAATTTGAATTGTAGCGTTTTTGGAATTCACGGATTACATTTTTAGATACATACACTGTTTAATCTTTTTGAATTTGTATCGTATATTTCAATTTTGTATGTAAAACATATTTTATTTTCAGTCTTTGCTTTAATTTGTTAACACCTTGTATACTCAGGTAGTGACAGTTTTGAAACTCAGCGGTTGCTCAATTGAATGGGGCATGCTAGAGGCATCGTGTAATCTTCTTCTTATCGTGTGGGCAGAGCCCTGGTGTCAGAGTTTTTTCAGACCGCCTTACGGCCTCTGACGTGGTTTTTATGTAACGACTACTACCACTAGAGATAGTAGCCGGGACCAAAGGCTTAACGTGCCATCCGAAGCACGGAATCACTTTTCTTTTCAGACAATCAGGTGATTCAGCCTGCAATGTCCTAACCAACTGGGGAAAAACGCACAAAGTGACATATCACTAGGTGTCCCCCGTGGGAATCGAACCCACGACCTCCGTATCGAGAGCCAATGCTCTTAACCATTAGACCACGGAGGCAGTGTAAGGATCGTGTAATTAAAACCAATAGTGGAGAAGCTAAGCAATCGCAGCAGGTCAATCAAGCGCGGTGTGCTCCGCCCGGCCCCCTCGCCTGCGCGCGTACCGTCATATTGAATTCAATCAGGGTACGTACGCCCGTCCCCCGCCGTCCCCAGCACACGGCGCGGGAGAGACCCGCCGACACCAATGAGCTTTACCACTATTCGTTTTTTTTACACTATGCTAGATAGCATGTCGTATATAAGAAAGAATAACTACGTATCTAAAAACAGTGCGGACACTAGTCCCCCTCCAATTTTGACCTCACCTGACCCTTTTGGTAGTAGGGGAGGTGGACGACTGTCAGCTCCACTCGGCATACATGTCTTAGCTTCTTCTTGTCAGTGCGAGCCCATTTGTATAAAGTGTCTACAATGTGCTAAGAGGTTACAGGATCATTATAACGCAGTCCGGTGATAAATCTTATATGACAACCATAGACCAGGAGTGCGGTTTTTGAAACCCTTTCTTTGAACTCAGCAGTTGAAAATGTCAATATTACCGTAGTAGTATTTAAATCTATGATATTACCTACTATGGAGACGTGCATCTTTCTACTGCTGATTTGACATTAAAAAATCATACTCCAGGAGTGCTATTTTTGAAAGTCAAATCAGCAGTAGAAAGATGCGTATTTCCATAATAATTTTGACATTTACAACTGCCGAGTTCAACGAATGAGTTTCAAAAATCGCACTCCATAAGGCGTAGTATGTTGCGCGATACAGCTATATCACGCCTTTATAAAACGCAAAATAGAAAGAGAGCGAAGATCGTTTTATCACACTGCCATGCTAACCCTGCAGTAAGCCTACCAACCCATTGATTGCCCCCCACAAGGCAGACCGACTACCTTGGGAAGGCAACGGGAATCTGTTGGGTAAGGATAGCGCAGGACCGATTGTTGTCGAGATCCTTGAGGGCGGCCTTTGTCCAGCAGTGGACGTCTATCGGCTGAGATGATGAGGTTAATGAACCCATTGATTCCACCTCGATAGCATCGTGCAATTTCGTAGCAGATTCTTTACCGGACAAGAGACAGGAGGCCATTACCTAAATGGGATCTTACAGGCTAACATTTTTTGTAGGTAGGTGGCACTGGAAGCAATAAAATTTTTTGCTACGCCGTAGCAGCGTCTCAAGAACATTCATGAACGTAGAATCTTCGTAGCGCTACGTAATTACATTTTAGTGAAATTGTTACGTACGACACCATAGTACAAAAATTTAAACGGACTTCAAAACTAAAAAAAAAGGTCAAGTGCGAGTCAGGCTACTCGCACACCGAGGGTTCCGTACCACACCACCACAGAACACAACATTATTAGCTTAGAAAAAAATATTTTTTTGTCCGGGACCTTTAGCGCGAGACTGACTCACACTTAGCCGGTTTTTAGTATTTGTTGTTATTCTGTAGAGTTTGCTCTATAATCACACTAAGTTTGACGCTTGTATGTATGTATTACCGTTTTAACCATAGAGCGTGAAGAAAAAACGTTGATAAAAACTAGTTACTGGTTGAAAACCCCCCTTTATTTTTAACTTTTTGACATTTTTATTATTAGTTAACAAATCCGCCGTAATAACGCATAATCTGAGAAAATTTGAACTATCTAGCTATTACGGTTCATAAGTTACAGTCCCTGAATAGCTAGGACAGACGGACGGACGGACGGACAACGTAGGCTTAGTAATAGGGTCCCGTTTTCACTCTTTGGGTACGGAACCCTAAAAATGGAAAAAAATAAATATTACAGCCAGTGTCTTTTACTTTTGCATCTTTAAGAACATTATTTTGTTTTATTGGAGTCCCTGTCAAGCCGGTACGATTTGCGACTGGGCTTGTTCTTGAAGTAAGTTTTTGGGCTTCGCTTAACACCGACTCCAACAAAACAAATTACTATTCTAATATACAGGGTGTAAAATTAAAAGGGACACTTACTTAAACTTGTCTTATTTTTTCTATTTTATAATTATTATTTTTTTTAAGTTTTTTCTCAGTTTGACTAGGCTAGGCTATTGTTAAGATTATTGTTAATGTACCTACACTGTAAATATTGTAAATAAATAAATATAGTGCAGAAGCAAAAAAAAAAAAAAAAAAAAAAGATCAATTTAGTCAAAATAAACTTACTTAAATGGGTGATTCAGATCATCAAATTGAATCCACAAAAAAAAATCTTCAATTCTCTATGCGAAAAAAAATCTGCTGTCCCATACATTTCAGTCGAGTTATGTTTGCAGTTTTGTATGGGACAGCAGATTTTTTTTTTGCGGTTTCGATTTTGGTCCCATAGAGAAAGTTGTTATGTTTGGTTGTTTGGTTTGATCATCCCCTTAAAATAGTTTCAGATTTGGTTAGACCTTATATAAGTAAATCTAAGTAAGGAAAGTAACTTAATTCTACTTAAACAATGGCTACGGAACCCTATCACGGGCGAGTCCGATACGCTCTTTGCCGGTTTTTTATTTTTTCATTGCATAGTTGGAATACCTAATTCAAATGTAAATTAGTACTAGTAAAACACCTAAACAGGTTTTGTATCATATTTGGATTGTTTATCCAAGGAAATAAACACCTATAAGCGAGCATTTGGCATGGGTCCAGGCCAGGCAACGGTTGCCAACCGTTTAGATCGGTAATTACACACATATTTCAACTCATTTGCGAATATGCTATAACATCGGGTTGGGATTAAGATTTTGATGTTGGAAAATATTTTAAAAAAATAAATAAAATAAAGATTCTTTATTTCAGATATTACAATCCATATTGATGTTAGTAATACACTTAAATAACTATGTTAGTACACATACTTAAGTGCAGACCGACCCAGTGCTTAATGAAGCTACTGTCGTATCTACTTGCGACCATCTTCAGAATGCTGTTGGTGCTGGCGCGAACCCTCTGCAGTGCGGCGGCACAGCGTTTGCGGCGCGTGGTGGGAAACCCATCGACATGAGCGTCCGCGAACATGCCTGACGCACTGCAGAAGCGCGGCAGCCCCAGCAGCATCCTGAAGGCGTTATTATATTGGGTGCGCAGGGCCCTTAGAGATGCCTGGCGATATGCAGTCCACAGATTACAGGTGTACATGGATGTGCAGTACGCTCTAAACAATGTTATTTTTACTTGCGCTGAGCAATGCCTGAATCTGTTTTTGAGTAAAACTTAAAAATGAAAAAAGTTTTACTATCCTAAGTAAATATTATAAAAGCTAAAAGTTTTCTTTGTTTGTCTTTTCTTCACATGACAACAGAATAATAAAACGTAATTTGCACGAAGATATAGGAAAGAAATGAAAGTACTTTAGGATTTTCGCAATTACAAAAAAAACACGTTAAAATGCAGTTTGCATCCAAAAAGAAAGTCCCACAACACCATCAGCAAGGTATGTCTGTAGTATCGAAATTGTTTTTATTCATAATTATTTTCAGAGCTTGTTTAGTTTGTTCAAAATATTGTACGCCCATCTGGCAGGACATAGCTGTTTTATTTTCTATGTACAACAATATATTATTTTCCTATGGTCCACAATAAATACATTTCAATTCATTTCTGTTACGTTTAATTTATTGAGTTGTCAAATATTGTTAATTATACGGTAATGACAAGTTAAGTTTTAATAGCCTGCCTCAAAAGTTGTAAATTCTTTCAGTTTGGAATTTTCCTTGTACACACGGCGACAGGTCAGGTTTCCCTGTTTGCACTTTGAACTATTAGAAGTTGAACGCTGCGAATCGTGCGAGAGGGTGCGGTATGTTGTTGTTGTTTCGTTTCACAGCACGCTGCGCCCGCGCCGGCAGCCGCGTATATGCAGGCTCTCTACCGCACTATTTTGTGTTTTGTACGTAGTGTAGTTATGGATATATAGGGTGCGTAACCTGATGTGTCGCCGTGTGTACATTATGCTCTGGTTCCAATGTTTAGGGTCAATATGTGAACCCGTATGCATGCGAAGCCGCAGGTAAAAGTTATCAACCCAGATGCTGAAAGGAACTTGTCAAGAGTGTGTATGTTATTTACATGCTATTTACACATTGTCCATTTGCGTGCACGCAATGCGTGACAATGTGTGAACAACATGATAAGTAGTTAAATAAATTCCTACTCTCGGATTCATAATACAGCGATTAATTTTGACTTGACTTTCAAAATGAATTCATTATAATTACACTGAAAAAAATGTTTTGTTAATATACCCAAACTTTAGTTGCTATAGTGACTACCGAACTGTTTTGTAGCACCTAACCAAAACCAACCAAACCACCAACCACCACCACCATTTGGTTATAAATAGCTAAAAAATTGGCTATTTATAACCAAATGTTTGGTTATGTGCTATAAAACAGTTCGGTAGTCACTATTATATTAGCAACTAAAGTTTGGGTATATTAACAAAAAAAAAATTTCAGTGTACGTCAAAAGCTACGTAACGTCAAAATATATGACGAAATTATGAATCAGAGTCATCGAGAAATTACGCGCTCCCCTATCTGAGTACACATATTATGGTGCAAAAGAGAATAATTTTTATTTTTATTTTGAACGAGCTTTTACCCGCTATTTCGTCCGCATAAATTATATACTTACCAGATTTTAAGTCAGATGATATGCTATCCAACAAAAAAAGTTTCATCAAAATCGGTTCAGTAGTTTTTGCGTGATACTCGAACAAACAAACACCCAAACAAACAAACAAACAAACAAATAAACAAACAAACAGACAGACAAAAAATCCAAAAATTTGTGATTTGGAATCAGGGACAGGTAAAAACCATGTCGTTATTTTTTTTTGGTAAATATCTTCAATGTACAGACACACTTCTGTTACAGTTTTATAATAGTTTAGATTAGATTGAAGTATTCAAATAATTTATTTTATTATGATTATAAGGGGATTAAAGGTGATAATGCCTTCTTGACTTGACTTATTGCTTGGGATCAGTGATCTCGTTTAGATTCTCGTACTTATAAAAGTATAGAAATATGGAACTCAAACTCACGAATTTCATAAAACTGACAATATCTCGAAAACTTATTGAAATTATGATGGATTGATTGATTTCGATAAAGATTTTTAACGATTTTTTTTTTTTTTTTAACTAAAGTTAGGCATAAAAATAATAACCCAACATAATCTTTCGGGTTGACGTCGGTTTCCATACAACCTCTATACAAACACGGATCGAAAAGAAACCTCTCTATTTTTGAAATCGGTTAAGAACTCAATGATATAGTTAAATAGTACACGTTGTTCAATGGCCAACACATTCCACATTCATTCTTCGATTACACAGTTTAACTGTCGGTACCTAATGTTTTCAATGCAATTATGATGATGGCTGCATATTGTTGACTGACACAAATTTATGTGTGAAAAAACACATTTGCTACCAAGGCGTGGCCAATTTAACTCTGCCCTACTTTCCTTGTCACCGAGTGCACGAATGAGCTACGAGTTTATTATTAAGTGCACTCAGCAATGAGTAAATACTCCACAGAGAGAAAGCTTTGGCTCAATTGCGCTAGAGCCATATGAATAGATACTAATAGTAGGTATACTATAGAAACAAAACTCCCGCGTTAAATGTCAAGATTGGCCTACAAAATCAGGCTAGATTCTGGTACTTTAAATGTGACTAGATGATTTGTGTGACATAGTAAAAAAAAAAAAAAAAAAAAATCATCTCATGTTGGTTTAACCATAGTTTTGCTTCTATAGGGCACCTACTATTATGAATAGATAATTCATATGCTAGAGCACAATCTATGGGATACATTGTGCGAGTGCGTCGCGACCGTGATCATTTTGCACGCTCGTAAAAAGCTTTTCTCTGTGGGGCCAGGAGACCAATCCCGCTAATCCCTTATTCAATTGTAATTAAATTGCAAGCCAGTTAATATTCAGCTGTGCTGAATTCTTATCGCGCTTAACTTGACGCGACTTCGTGCGCCTAAACCACAGAATTTAAATACTCAAAACTTTTAATTGAATGAACCGATTGCGTTAATATAGGTAAGCCTAAATTTTAATCCAAACTAAGCCCTATGTTTCTATGAAAACCACATCTAAATCGGTTCAGTAGTTTTTAAGCGATGCGTGCACAAACAAACAGACGGGCAGACAACGTAAAATCAACGTACGTATCGTGTTCCTACGTATCCGATCGATCTGTCAAACGGCTGCCAAATGATCAGCGCGATATCGAATCGAATGTGTAAAGAGTTGTGATTTGCAAGCAATCCAATGACGTTTCAGTGAATATTCACTAACCGCGATCGAGCCCCAGAAGCACACAAAATGATAATAATATATAATACGAGCTTTTACCCGCGACTTCATCGGCATAAATTATATACCAGATTTTAAGTCAGATGATAAGCTATCAAACAAAAAAAGTTTCATCAAAATCGGTTCAGTAGTTTTTGCGTGATACTCGAACAAACAAACACCCAAACAAACAAACAAACAAACAAACAAACAAACAAACAAACAAACATACAAACAAACAAACAAACAGACAGACAAAAAATCCAAAAATTTGTGATTTCGAATCAGGGACATCTAAAAACCATATCGTAATCTTTTTTTTGTAAATATCTTCAATGTACAGACACACTTCTGTTACAGTTTTATAATAGTTTAGATAGCACTTGGCTAATATACGAGTAAATTGGCCTAGCGCGATTGTTTCGAATCTTTCTCTCTGCGGGATGTTTACTCATGTGCTCTTTACTGCGTTTATTTCAAAACTTAAGTTATGTAGTTTTAAATAAGACTGGAATAATGTATGATGCTACTTAAGCTTTTGTTTAGTGTTTACTGGTTAGAAAAGTTTATTGTTTCTTGTGTTCAGTTCATTATAGTGACTCATCGTATTTTTATTCGACTAAAGTGTAGTGTGTGCATAGCTCCTCACACACACAATTGTTTAAGAGACTATTGATGCATAATTCTTCTTTACTTAGAACGTATCGTTTATCAGATCTGCACCTTAAATACCACAAAAGGCAGAGAACTTAAATTTACTTACATACAAGTAAGCTTGTTTAGTAACGCTCACGATTCAATTGATTTGATTCCATCACTTTCAACAGGTTCGACTATGTAAAATAACCTACGTATTAATTATGTTTATAGCAAAGAGATTATACCTAAAGGCATAGAGAGAGTCATATCATTGCAAAAATGACCACTTTTTTTGACGTTTGTGTTTGAGTGTGTGGTGTCAAGTAGTATGGAAAAAAGAGAACAATTAGACCAAAGTGACATTTGCCCTAATGTTTACGGTCACTTTTCACACACACTAGCACGAAAAAAAGTGGACAGCCGCATAAAAAAATATCTATAGTTCCGTCTCCTTCTACTATTAAAGGTACGTCATAAGACAAAAGAGACTAACTACAATCGTAAATTGATCGGGTCTCTATGCTTTGTTTATAGCCATTTTGTGCCAATACCAATCAAGCACCCTTAGGCCGCCCGTTAACGGCGCGCTGATGCGAAGTCCTTGTGTATAGAATGTCATTGACATTATCAATAGTATTGCATTCCGTCAATAGTATTGTCACAAACCGATCCATTGATAGGGCCAATCGATAGTGTGGCTGTTTTTACCCGACTGCGCCAGAAGGAGGGTTATTAGATGAAAATTATCGATCGCTCGGCAACAATATTGTAAACTCATTCTTATACAGGGTGTAATAAAACACCCTAGTAATACTTAAGGAGGTGCTTCAGACCATCAAACTGAACAACTTTCACTATGGAGCCAATGTCAAGAAAAATATAAATAAAATTATCTGTCCCATACATTTGAGTCGAGAGGGTAGGTACTGCAGTTTTGTATGAAACAGTTGATTTTAATTTCGAAGTTGGCTCCATAGTGAAAGTTGTTCAGTTTGTCTGTGGTCTGAAGCATCCCCTTGGGTATTACTACTACAACTAGGGTGTTTTATTACACCCTGTATAGGACAGAATTTGATATCCACAACATAATTATGACCGTTTATTAGGGTTGCGTACCCAAAGGCGCTGTCCTATTGCCATCGCTCGCGCGATCATGCGTTCGTCCGACGTCCGACGGAAATCATTGTGCCACTGTGCGTTTAAACACACTTATATCTGAATAAAAACAGAACAATTCGATCGCATCTCATGATAGCACGACCTTCTATAGGATATTCCGCAGACATAAGTATGATTAAACGCACAGTGGCACAATGATTTTCGTCGGAAGAATGCATGATCGCGCGAGCGATGGCAATAGGACAGCGCCAAAGAGTGAAAACGAGACTCTACTCATAATCCTCCGTTGTCCGTCCGTCCGTCCATCCGTCCATCCGTACGTCCGTCCGTCCTTCCGTCCGTCCGTCCGTCCATCCGTCCGTCCATCCGTCCGTTCATCAGTCCGTCAGTCCGTTAGTCCGTCAATCCGTCCGTTCACCCGTCCGTCAGTCCATCCGCCCGTCCGTCTGTCCTACCTATTTAGGGCTGTCACTTTTGAACGGTAATAGCTAGACAGTTGAAATTTACACAGAATGTGTATTACGGCTGATTTGCTATCAAATAATAAAAATTACAAAAAGTTAAAAATTAAGGGCAAGCATTCATACAAGAAACTAGTTTTTATCAACGTTTTTTCTTCTCGCTCTATCGTAAAAACGGTAATACACACAAGCGTAAAACTTTGTGTGATTATAGAAAAAACTGTAAGTACTCGTATAACAACACATAATAAAAACCGGCCAAGTGTAAGCCGGTCTCGCGCTAAAGGTCCCGCAGAAAAAAAAACAGTTTTTATAAGTTAATATTTTGTGTGCGGTGGTGTGGTACGGAACCCTAGGTGCGCGAGTAGCCCGACTCGCACTTGACTGATTTTATTTATACGTACACTCATCGAACGATAATAATTTTGTACTCTGTACGTATAAATCATTAAGACTAGAAGCTTTGCTACATTTTACCGTACTTTATACAGGGTGTAACAAAACACCCTACTAATACTTAAGGGGGTGCTTCAGACCATCAATCTGAACAACTTTCACTATGGAGCCAATGTCGAGAAAAAATAAAAAAAATCCGCCATCCCATACATTTGAGTCGACACGGTACTGCAGTTTTGTATGAAAGAGCGATTTTTTTTTCGCGATTTCGAAGTTGGCTCCATAGTGAAAGTTGTTCAGTTTCATGGGCTGAAGCATCCCCTTAAGTATTACTAGGGTGTTCTGTTACACCCTGTAAATACTCGTATAGCATGATCAAGCATAAATTTTCAGAATCTTTTCAATACCGAAAGAAATATTGTCAAACACAAAAGCTATCGTTGCCGCATTGCACCTCAATTTAGTTTTTGTTAAGCTTTTTGCTCAATTTCGGAGGGCAATGTTTTGCTTTTTTGCTAGAAAGTTCCATAGGCAATATTTTCTCGTTTATGGCCTATTAATTTGTCGTTGTATGTAAGGCTTACATCGCTTGTAATTCTTTGCTACCTATGGTTTCAGGATTCTTGTAATGAATTGGTGTAGTTTGGTTTACGTTGTCTCGTAAGTTGTGTCGTAGTACTTTTTGCTAGTCGTTGACTTATACGGGTACAACTTTATGTGGCTACTCGTATATTTAGCTGCGTGTGACTTTAGGCTCGAATATTTTTGTTTACATTTTTGCTATTAGAGTACCTTTCTAACTTAGGGATTTACGCCTGAATATGTTTACGTACCTTAAGTAGTATATAAAAATACTGTTTTTAAAAAAAAAAAAAAAAACAAAAAAAAAAAGAAAAAAAAAAAAAAAAACTTTTATAAAAATACTACTTATACAGGGTAAAATTGATATCATTGGCATCCTTTTAAACTAAGAGTCTACCCACCAAACTGAACAACTTTTACTATGGGAGCAAACCGATTGGAGCAAAAAAAAAAATCTGCTGCTGCATACATTTGAGTCGAGTACGCGTTGCGGTTTAGTATGGGACAGCTGATTTTTTAGTTGCTCTAATCTGTTTGCTCCCATAGTAAAAGTTGTTCAGTTTGATGGGTAGACTCTTAGTTTAAAAGGATGCCAATGATATCAATTTCACCCTGTATACTTGTAATTAGTCATAAACTTTGTTGTATTTACTAAGGATTTAAGAATGAATTGACTATTACATACTGTGCTTCTACACTGAAAAAAATGATCAACCAAACTAGTGTTAAATATCAATCAATCAATCAATCAATCAATATACAACAAACAAACAAACTTTTGGCTATAAATAACAACACATTTTGCTATTTATAACCAAATATTAGATAAATGTGCTACAAAAACAGTTCGGAAGTCACTACAGTTTGGTTATATTTAACACTAGTTTGGTTGATCATTTTTTTCAGTGTATATACACGTTTTTCGCATCATATATTAAGTATTATTTAGGATAGGTTCCTACACATTATTCACAGTACTCTCTCTACATATTGTACACTGACTCATTGAGTTATTCTCATTTTAATAGAAACTGTCAAGAAAATAATCATTGTCATTTTAAACAAACAAAATGAACCAATTGGTTTATACCAACTCTCAAACTGTGAAGGAAAATATCGTGAGGAAATCTGTATAGGCTGAAGATTCTAATGAGTATGAGAAGTCTAAGTACCAAACCGTATTGAGCACGCGTGGTGAACTGACACCCATACACCCTCCCTGAGGGTAGGCCTGTGCCCTGAAGTGGCCGTATACAGGGTATAACAAAACACCCTAGTAATACTTAAGGGGGTGCTTCAGCCGATGAAACTGAACAACTTTCACTATGGAGCCATCTTCGAAATCGCGAAAAAAAGGCAGCTGTCACATACATTTTAGTCGAGTCGGTACCGCAGTTTTCTATGGGACTGCTGATTTTTTTCACTATTTCGAAGTTGTTTCCATAGTGAAAGTTGTTCAGTTTGATGGTCTGAAGCACCCCCTTAAGTATTACTAGGGTGTTTTGTTACACCCTGTATAGGTTGATGATGATGATTGTAAGTAAACGACATTAATTTTATCAGGAATTAAGAATCGTAGCTTGAACTCCGTCGTAAGTAAATGTGTGTATATTTTCTTTTAGTCACAATTTTCAAATGTAGTTGTTGCCTTAAAAATTCTTGGCTCTTTCACTTAAGATCTTTGCCGTTTCTAGTTCGTCTCCAACCGTTCTAGAGTGAAATAAAAAAAGTAGATAGTGATGTTCTTAAGAGATCTCCGCTAAAATGCTGACGATGCCAACAAGGAGCGTGAACATACTATAAGGTGCCATTTAAAATGCAATAACCGCTTAGAGTGCCTGGGGGCTACTGGAATCAGTGCAAAGTTGGCGCGGGGCCAGACGACCAGACACCTTTGCTAGACTTACGATATCGAATTTTGGGGGTAACCGCTGCGTTCGTAAATCTGTTAGTGTTGCTTGTTTTAGTAGCGTACGTTTTTTTTTTCAGTAAGTATATCGTCAGCGTATCGAATGTGTCAACCCTTTTAGTTCCATTTAAGGAAAACTGAAAAGCTCAAAATTATTGCTTTTGGATTCTAATGTTAAACAAAAGTGACTACCAGAAATCCTTAAAAAAAATGTAATTTCTCTATTCTGAATTTGATTTTACTCATTTTGTTGTCCATTGTTCTAAACATTAACAAACGTTACAGTTCCATATATAATACTGATAGTCAGGAGCTTGTGCTTACCGAAAAGTGAGCACTATATGCTTACCTATAAGTGAGTGCATATGCTACCTAAAAGTGAGTGTTTATGTTTACCTAAAAGTGAGTACTTATGCTTACCTAAAAGTGCTAATGCTTACTATCCGGTCAAATTAACCCTTTACTTTGCTGGAACGTGATGCACCTCTGGCTTGCCTCTTTGCGGTAATATGATTTTTCTAATCGCGACAGTATGGTTAGCATCTTGATTGTCGATAATCATATCGATAATTTGGTACACACTGTTTCACACCAGAGCCCTGAAATAATTTTTCGATGGTGATTCCATCACCAGGTGCACAGATAATAATATAAAATGAAAATTGTAGATAATTATAAGCAAAAGAGCCAAGTGAACCACTAGATCTCTAATTGTCTTTGCGAAACTTATCTTTAAGTCACGTCTCGTCGTCTAAAGATGTTTTATCAACACGTATGCTCACATCCTTACGGTGTCACGTTACGTTTGCCATTAGGAGCTATGTCCAAGAGACTGATATCAAGAGAAGAATTATTAAAAATTGCTCCCCCGGAGGTTAGAAGAGTCTCATAAAATACTTACTTTTTAGATTGTGTTTCAAATTGAATTTTATTTATTGCGGTGTTCAGTTTTATTGCAAGACTAGCTGATGTTTAGAATGTATTTGAATTCCGGTTCCGGTTTTAGGTAGCATACCGATAAGTATATTCATTATCATCTTTTTTAAGACGCTCTTATCAGTGGACTATTCACCAGTATGTATACAGGGTGTAACAAAACACCCTAGTAATACTTAAGGGGGTGCTTCAGACCATCAAACTGAACAACTTTCACTACAGAGACAACGTCGAGAAAAAGTAAAAAAAATCTGCTGTCCCATACATTTCAGTCGAGACAGAACTGCAGTTTTGTATGAAAGAGCGGATTTTTTTTTCTCGATTTCGATGTTGGCTCCTTAGTGAAAGTTGTTCAGTTGGATGGTCTGCAGCACCCCCTTAAGTATTACTAGGGTGTATTGACCATCAAACTGAACAACTTTCACTATGGAGCCAACATCGAAATCGCGAAAAAAAAATCCGCTCTTTCATACAAAACTGCAGTACCGTCTCGACTCAAATGTATGGGACGGCAGATTTTTTATATTTTTTCGCGACGTTGGCTCAAGGTGAAAGTTGTTCAGATTGATGGTCTGAAGCACCCCCTTCAGTATTACTAGGGTGTTTTGTTACACCCTGTATACATGAAATAATCAAAATTAAATTAAACATTGAAAAGTTCAGTACCGGACAGAACTTGAACTTCGAAACAACAACGGTACAAAATTGCGAATTTTATAAACCAAAATAATATTTTTAAACCGAAGCAACCAGTCAGCCGGACATAGGTAGCCCAACTATCGCCACAACGACCGATCCTACGCTGCCCTCACCAAAAGGCTGCCCGCTCCCTTCATCAAGTCATCAGTCTACCTTGTGGGCCTACTCACGCTCCATTTGCTGAGAACTCTTCAGCCCTAAATCAGTCATCTATTCTGCGAGTAATGTGCCCAGTACAGCAATTTATCATCAAGATTATATAATTTAAAAAAAATATTCCGTCTAGTGCTGTGTCGCATTCTTACAAGTCAACTGACACAGAAACTAGACATACATAACAAAAAACACAACACAACAAAACACATAATAAAAAATATTGAACCACAGTTTTATTTAAAAGAGATCCGTTTTCAGTTCAATCGTTAAAATATTTAATTTGCTTTTATAAATAAAGTAAATTAAATTAAAAAAAAAAACAACACACACAACACTCATCACAATTAAATGTTATGTAACAAAAAATGTAATAACATGTTTCAGAAATCTCTTTAGAACAAAGAGAACATTTTAATTACGAATGAATAAGTAAATTAGTTATAATTCCACATTTACCCTGATTTCACGTTTTGGAAGGGTGTTGGGAGGTCGGATAACTTTTTCGCATGTGAACTTTAAAAGGGTAAAGGAAAATGGACTGACACATTCTGTTGTGACACCAGGAACATTGCTTACTCGAATCGTTTTGTCTCTTTTTAACAACAGACTGTTCTAATAAAGTTATCTCGTTTTTGACAATGATGCCTCTTGTGTGGAGAGCTAGGGTGTTTATTTTAAGTCATCATCATCTTGTCAGCCGATGGACGTCCACTGCTGGACATAGGCCTCCCCCAAGGATCGCCATAACGACCGGTCCTGCGCTGCCCTCATCCAACGTTTTCCCGTCGCCTTCACCAGGTCGTCGGTCCACCGTGTGAGTGGCCTACCCACGCTGCGCTTTCCGGTACGCGGTCGCCACTCGAGAACTTTTCGGCCCCACCGGCCATCGGTTCTGGGAGCAATGTGCCCCGCCCACTGCCACTTAAGTTTAGCAATTCTTTGGGCTATGTCAGTTACTCTGGTTCTTCTTATTTTAAGTGAAAGTGTAATTTTGATTATTGTATTATTAGAAAGAATAAAGATTCAGATTCAGAGAAACACGTCAGAATTAAAACCAATTATTTTATCTATGGTCAATATTTTCGATGAGCGCTGTCTTTGTGTTGCGTGAACATTATGTACAAGGCACTATGCGCTATTTTCGTCTAAATTCATCTATGCGAGCGCTCATAACCCGTTGAGGCAACTATACGCACTTTATATTAAACTGCATAAGTGTGCGCCCTAAAAGATGCTTATTCTTATCTTCCTCAATCTGATTGAATGTGAAAACCATAACAATCACAGAGAGAGGGTTGTTTTGATGTTAGCCACATGGTGCGGGCATCAAAGATGTCAACAATGCCGGTGGGAAATTAATTTCAATTTTCATCGTTACGATTGCAGTTTTGATTGATATTATATTCTTAGCTGAACACCATACTAGACAATGCCAGATCTCCATCACCCGGCCGTAGGTACACCAAGATAAGCACTTACACTTTGGCTTGGGATGGATTAGAATGGATGGTGGGAACGGGATGGATTGGGAATTAGGTGGGAATGTGTGATGGGTTTATGCCCGAACGTGTGCCCGAAATACTGAATACGAGTATCACGAATTACCTAATCTTTTTAGGGTTCCGTACCCAAAGGGTGAAAACGGGACCCTATTACTAAGCATACGTTGTCCGTCCTTCCGTCCGTCCGTCGGTCCATCTGTCCGTCCGTCCGTCTGTCCTACCTATTTAGGGCTGTTACTTTTGAACCGTAATAGCTAGATAGAAAGTTGAAATTCTGAGATTATGCGTCCGGCGGATTTGTTAAAAAATAATAAAAATGTCAAAAAGTTAAAAATTAAGGGGGGTTCTCAACAAGAAACTAGTTTTTATCAACGTTTTTTCTACACGCTCTATCGTAAAAACGGTAATACATACCAGCGTCAAACTTAGTGTGATTATAGAGCAAACTCTACAGAATAACAACAAATACTAAAAACCGGCCAAGTGTGAGTCGTTCTTGCGCTAAAGGTCCTGGACAAAAAAGTTTTCTTTTCAAAGTTAATAATGTTGTATATTCTGTGGTGGTGTGGTACGGAACCCTCGGTGCGCGAGTAGCCCGACTTGCACTTGACCGGTTTTATTTATTTTAATTTTTGTGGTATCCGCTGCACGATTTACGGTAGCGCATATTAAGACAGGTTGCGTCGGGGCGGGCACCAGCGCAAAAATCCGCCCAAATCGATTCTATACAGGCCGGGGCGGACGGAGCGGGTCGCATTTTTGCGCGGCAGATTTCCTTCCATGCGATGCGGCCCACTCCGTCCAAAAACAACAACATCTGCTAGTATTAGGTAGGTACGTCAAACTAAAAACCCGAAGTATGCATTTTCCGCTCCGCTCCAGCCCGTCCTAATATGCGCTTACCTTTATTCCGTTTTATGTGGATATCGTAAAGAAAGAGTAACTACTAATCAATAATACGATTTCGAAAAAAGATATGCCTTTCACCAGCTCTGTCTGGCACAATGCCAGAGTTTAGTTTTATCCTGCCAACACCTGAGCTCGTAATTACGTACCATATTTTGGATATTTTGGCTCGCATTCTAAAAATGGTAAGCTTCTCTAAATACTTTTGAAATTCTCAACTGTGTTTTTGCTCAAATTGTAATCCTTGAGATTGGGTAGATACTCCACAAACTACAAGCAGAAATACAGTGCTAGTAACAAGCAAAAGTCCATTTATTTCTAAATAATAAAAAAAAATGTATTTTCACCTACCTTCTTCTTTGCCTAGCTTTATCCCGTTTCAGTTGAGGTCAGCTCTTCATCATTCATCATCATTATATTATTATCATATTATCAGTTTCCGCTAGGTGTGTCAGTTCTGGGTTGTCGAGACGCCTACTTGGGTTTTCTTGAGGTCGATGTTGATGACGGACATATGAGTTAAAGGGAGACCCCCTTTAACTCATATGTCCTTATCTCACTTCCTCGGACTGGTGTCTTGGCTCAGAACTTGTCTGGTCATATGATCTTCAGGCCTTCTCTCGCTTCCTCGGACTAGTGTCTTGTCTCAGAACTTGTCTGGTCATATGATCTTCAGACCTTCTCTCGCTTCTTTGGACCGGTGTCTTGGCTCAGAACTTGTCTGGTCATATGATCTTCAGACCTTCTCTCGCTTCCTCGGACTGGTGTCTTGGCTCAGAACTTGTCTGGTCATATGATCTTCAGACCTTCTCTCGCTTCCTCGGACTGGTGTCTTGGCTCAGAACTTGTCTGGTCATATGATCTTCAGACCTTCTCTCGCTTCCTCGGACTGGTGTCTTGGCTCAGAACTTGTCTGGTCATATGATCTTCAGACCTTCTCTCGCTTCCTCGGACTGGTGTCTTGGCTCAGAACTTGTCTGGTCATATGATCTTCAGACCTTCTCTCGCTTCCTCGGACTGGTGTCTTGGCTCAGAACTTGTCTGGTCATATTATGATCTTCAGACCTTCTCTCGCTTCCTCGGACTGGTGTCTTGGCTCAGAACTTGTCTGGTCATATGATCTTCAGACCTTCTCTCGCTTCCTCGGACTGGTGTCTTGGCTCAGAACTTGTCTGGTCATATGATCTTCAGACCTTCTCTCGCTTCCTCGGACTGGTGTCTTGGCTCAGAACTTGTCTGGTCAAATGATCTTCATGCCTTCTCATTATTGGTCTTACTAACTAAAGCACTTCTCAGAAAGATTTTCTTCAATTGGACTGATCTTAAAGCTTCCACGGATATGCATATTTCCACGTATTGTATTTCCACTTTAGTTCAGAATTGTTTTCCTTTTAATGTTTAAATAATTAAAACACAAAAACATTTAACAAGCTTCCTACCTTCAAACATAAATAAATCAACAAAAATAACGAACAATGTTTTAGAAATCGACTTTGATTTCCCTCAACAATTTTGTTTCAAACTTCGAAAATCAAAACTCAAGAATTATTGTTTGAGAATGAATTCTCTTAGGAAATGTATTGAATTGAACTTCTAGTACCATAAACATATTTGAATAACAACTTTCAATCGATATTATATTACTGTGGGGCAACGTCCTTGCTTTGTAGGTCATACAATTTGTTTAGAATTTTAGTAGTTATATTCTGTTACAGAGAGTTTATTGTTGACCAAACTTAAACACTTTGGCTTGGAGCCAAGTGGTGAAGAATGCTTTTTGATTTACGCCCTAACTTAAAGTATTATATGATGTAAAAAAATAGGCAATAGTCTTACAAGTTATACTAAATAATCACATATCGTAACTGAAGATTATAGTTCACAACAGGGTGTAACAAAACACCCTAGAGTAATATTTAAAAAACAAGCCATAAAACTGATCAGTCATCAAGAAATTATTATGGAGATTTTCTTTCGAAATCGCAAAAAAATAACTGTTTCATACAAAATTGCAGTCTATCCCTACTCGACTGAAATGTATGGGACAGCTGATTTTTTTATTTCTTTTTTCTACTTTGTCTCCATAGTGAAAGTTGTTCAGTTTGATAGTCTTTACCCCTTTAAATATTAATATTATGGTGTTTTTATACAACCCTGCAGACTTACAAAACCTCAATGAACGCAATATCGACGACTTCGAATAATTTATTCCTTTTGTCATTTAAATAATATTTGCCATTTAAAAGACACTCGAAGCATGTGCAAAAGTCGATTTTTCGCAAACAGACTGTAACGTGACTGCGTGCGCATTCATTACGGGGCTTGACCCGCGCGTGACGTCGCATAATGTTTGGACGTACCCGCCGCTGGTGATCATTTATTACTTCCCATCGTTGGGGCCTTACAATCAGCGAGTGTAGATTCCAAATGCCTCTAAAGTAATCAGCTCGGCAACGATAGTAGTAGTCAACATTATAACTGCCTATAGTAAGTAAACCTATTCAACTGCAACAAGAGATTCTATTCTCATCAATGCATCAACAATCAGTCAATACGATTCAATTTATTAATGTTCATCAAATTGACATCAGTTCACACTGATAATGATATATATTGATATTGTAACAACGGCTATTCATATAGCTGTTGTTATAATAGACTAAAATTGATGGAATAACTAAAGAATACCAGAGCAGAACAAAAAAGACTTTTATGTCATTGAAAAAAATCTGACTCGTTACCCAAGGCAACTGTCTGAGTACTTAGTTCCAGTACATCAGCACTGCCATTATTTAGACCGTTTAGACCTATAGGTACTCAAAAAATTTAGACTTGAATTTTAAAAATGCAACCTAACTTCGATAACGTTAGTACCTACATCATGAAACCTAAGTATATTTTACAGTTAAAAAGATTGTTGGTTTGTTGTTTGTTGTTGTTGTTGTTGGTTGTTTGTTGTAGCAAAGTTTATGATGGGGTGAAAAAAATGAAAATATGATATGATGCATTTGGGTGCTACTTATATATTATGCTCTTAAATCGCATTTTTCGTAGCTTTAATACTTGATGGTAAATTTGTTGAGAGTAAATATTTAATGAGTTTGTCTATGGGCAAAGGGATTGTTCCTGTATTTTATTTAAAGTGTTTGTTTTTATGGCTTCGTCATACCTGTAACTGGATTTTTGTCATAAATCTTATAATTTTATTAGTTTTATTAACACTTACTCCACCGCAGTTATTCGACGTTAAGTCCCAGCTGCATTCCGCAATCTATCGGTTTTCCACTTCCACCGTGATCTTCACGTTCTCAGCCAGGGCAATTAACATTATCACGTTCAACGTGAGCCCTGGATGTATGCTCTGAGCTTGTGTTTCAATCATGGGCTCACGATCCTGTAAGCTCCTGATATTTCGTTGACGCTACGGACTGATTCGACACGATATGCAATATTACTACTATTTTGTTGATTTAATATTTGGGCAAACAGTATTTTAGGTTAGGTACGTTAAATAACAAACCTACATGTATATAATCATTACCTGTTTCTCACTGGGATAGGCAGAAAGACTGCTATAAGCCTGACTGCTCTGCTCTCTTGATTGCTCGTCGGTTTCGGGAACATTTGACCTGACCCTTTTTATGTAAAACTAGAGTTTGCACGCGACTTCGTCTACAACGATTCCTTTCATCGTACCGAGGTAAAATATATAAAAAAAATTAAGTCTTATCTTAAGCTTTCACATTCAAAAAGTTTTATCAGAATTGTTCCTGTAATTTTTGCACGATTCTCGAATAAACAAACAGGCAGACAACACATCCAAAAAAATCGGCGATTAGTTTGTCAGGGATACCTGAAAACCATTATCGTAATCTTTTTTTATATACTTCAAGACTTTGTCTGTACAGACACATTTATGTTACAGTTTTATAATAGTGTAGATAAACATTAAATAATCTATTACATACACGTCATTTACCAGCTTCTCGGGAAACACTTCAAAGTTTAAACACTCTGAATTGAAAACTTGACTTAATCATCAAGCTAATATTATTGTGTACTTTTTATTCGTGTATTCGATGGGGCTGAAGAGTTCTCGAGTTTTCAACCGCGTATCGGAAAGCGCAGCGTGGGTAGGCCGCACAAGGTGGGCCGACGACCTGGTGACGGCGGCGGCAGCCCGTTTCGATGAGGGCAGCGCAGGACCGGTCGTTGTGGTGATCCTTGGGGGAGATCTATGACCAGCAGTGAACGTCCATCGGCTGAGATGATGATGATGACTTTTTATTCCAATGATATAGACTGAAGGCCGACCGGCCGTTTACACCTATTACCGAAGTGTATACGCTAGACACTTAAAAGCGTAAAACTTATAATCTCAATCACCCGAATTGTCGCACTGTGGCTCAAAAACTAACAAATGCAGTTCAACACAAAACCGATCTCACGATAACCAATAAGGTCGATAAACGTAGTCGGGTAAAAAGAAAATTTACCTACCATCTGTCCGTGTCCTAATCCAGTATACTCGTGTGAACGCCGAGGTCGGCAAGGTGTCATTAGTGAGGGATAATCCGATCGATTCACACGTCCCCATCGAGTGGGGCTTCGATATCGTATTACAATGCTATCGATCTCAGCTGCATGGTCTAGTTAATTAGTTTGATTTAGTCGGTTTCGGTGGGGATTTTCGATATTATGTAAAGGTGAGTAAGAAGAAAAGTACTGAAGATTAATTAACTGTCAAAAGGAAGTAGCTATTAGGAATGAGCCTCTAAATAATTTTCAAAACTTAGAGAAATTGAAAAAAAAAAAACATTTCGGTGCTATAATATTTTATGATCAAAAACTAGGTATTTAAAATTAAGTATTAGAAATATTTCTGAAAAATGTGTTAATATTATACCAAACAAAAGTAACCAAAATCCCAAGCCAATCCTCAAAACTAGCCAACAAAAAGTCATATGACATCGCGGAAACGTCCGAACCGCGACCGGAGAAAATTAAATGGCGCCCTAGTAATAATAAAAATGTGTGTTTGGATCACAATGGGTGTGCTCCTTCAATTTGGCTGACCCTCCCGCCGAAATGACCACTGTCCACTCTCGCATTATTAACGAACGTGTGGACTGCGTACGATGTTGATGTCTGAACACTTTTTTTGTTTGTTTTAGGGTTGGTCTCGAAGATACACGCCCAAAAAAACGGTCGAACTGAGAACTTTTCTTTTTTCAGAGTTCTGTAGTCCAAATAAGAACCTTTATAGTATAATCCAGTCTATTTAGCAGTCTCAGGCTGTAACATCGTCATAATTTTTTTTCTTTATGAACCATAAAAATATGTGAATAGAGGCGCTTTAGGTGTTATAAATAAAATAAATAAATTACATTGTTATGATTCCAAACAAAAGCTTTTTTTCCATATCCATCCATAACACATAATAAAACATAGAAAACTTGGCGTGAATTAATATTTCTGCAAATATTTTCTGATGGACTTACTCCATTGAAAATATTTGCAAAAATATTAATTGGAGGCGTTTAGGATAAGTAATGGAATGCATTGAGACCACTTTTATAATTTTTGTCTGTTTGTGTATCTGTTTATTTGTTTTTGCACGAATCACTTAAAAATACTGATCTGATTTTAATGGGGTTTTCAAAAAATCATAGGGCTTAGTTTGGATTCATATTTAGGCTTTATTTCTTCGCAATCGGTTCATTCATTAAAAAGTGATAAGTATTTAAAGTCAGTGGACTGCGCGAACGAAGTCGCGGGTGCCACTAGTTATAAATAAATCCTCGTTCTATTATAAAACCTTCAATATGATAAAACTGAACCTTCCTTCAACTGCCTGTCAAATCTTATATAACAGTAAAAATATTATTTACTTTCTATTAAAACGCTGTTCCAAAAATAACAGCTAGACTGCTTATCCGGGTCAAAAATAAGCCGGATATGTCCGGATAAATTCTACAACCCTAGAGTAAAAAATAGCGCTCAAGCAATCTGCTTTAAAGGTTTTTTCATATAGGTCGCTCAGAATCTTTCCCAAACGTTTACATTTACTTCGATAAACATTTCTGATATTTTTTGCGCAAGGTGAGAAGGGGATGACGGGCCATATTTACGAATACCGTTGTTTTCTTTGAAATATCAATTTATATGGTTGAATCGTTCTAACAGAGTATTTGAGCAGTGAAGTGTTTTATTAAAGATAATGGAGTATTTTATTATATTTTCTACATAGCATAGTTATAACTTATTTCTACATAGTATTGTCTGAAATAAATAGATTTAATTTTTTTTATTTTATTATAACAATAATTGTAGTAGGTGTCGATTACCCCTGCCTTCCCCACTGGAACGCATTAAATAATTCCATCTATACGTGATCCATTTTTAGCTTCGTGGTTTTTGCATAGAATGGACAACACTTTTTCACCTGCATGAGTCTTGCGAGGCGACTAAGAGATATGGTTTCTGAACCAGTGTTTTCGTGGCCATACTGACCATCTATGAACACTTTTGACACGGAATTCCATCCACATAATATTTAATTAGGTGTGTAAAGCAAGATTACACCGACGCGCAACGCTCGATGAAAATATTACTTTCACAGAGTACTATAATGGTACTTTAGACTTTCGTGCTACATCCATATGAATAACTATCTCTACAGAACGAAAGGTTCATACAAACGGCCGCTGTCCGTGCACTCACACATAGCGCGCGTTAGAGGATGTAACAACAGCTGCACACACTCGGCCGAGGTACATGCGCACCTGTGCGTACGTCCTCTAACGCGCGCTATGTGTGTGTGCATCGACAGCGACCCCTAGTATTAAAGTTTCGTTCTGTAGGGACATTTATTCATGAGTTTCAACTGCACGCCTAAATGGATAGTTGGTTTAGTTGAATTAAAGTTTTTAACCACTCCTGTATACCTATACAGGGTGTTAGGGTAAACAGTTGCATTACCTTAAGAGGTTATTGTACCCATGATACTGAAACAACTTTATCTATGAAACCTATAGGAAATTCCAAAAAAAATGTTGGACTTCCCATACTAAATTAATTCTGCTGATCGAACGTTTGTATGAAAAGTCAATTTTTTTTTTGCAAATTTCCTATGGGTTTCTTTGGGAACGTTGTTTAGTATAATGGGTACAATTACCCCTTAAAGTAATGCAACTGTTTACCGTAACATCCTGTATTTCAACAGAATGAAAATGCACCTGTTCAAAAAAAAAATTGACAATAATGTTAGAAGCAGTGTACCACAACCATGGGGTCAGAATATGACGGGAATGATTAAACAAAAATTTTTCGTCTGACAACAATATTTCGTAATGAAAGAACGTCGATATTATTATCGCTCGTGTTCGAAATGAGACCCCGACATTAAATGGTCAGTTACTCAACTGCGAAATCGAGGGTAATTTTATTACTATAATTAAACAGTATGAGGTTAAGCGGAGAGGGAAAACCTACATGATTCTGTTATGGTTTCGGTGAAATAAAATAAAGCATTTTCCTTAATAACTACTATTACAGATTTAGCGCTAAGGTTCCTGAGGTAGCGGAGCGGTGCGGGAGGGGTGCGGTCTGTCGATTGTCGCTCTATAGCACAGAATAGGTAATAGTATATAGTTCTACATACAGAACGGCCACTCCCCGCCCCCCCTCTGACTTCAGATACCCCACCTCCCCTCACACTTTATGTGGTAACCTGAGGGGAGCCGAGCAAGGGAATTCAGACAGCCGCGCGCACGCGTTGGATTTGACTAAATAAAATTTTGTCTTTTCAGTGCATAAAAAACGTTGAAAAGTAACGCTAAATTCACATTTTCAGTAATCCTTTAGCTCAATACAATTTTTAATAATAAGAAGAAAAATAAATACTATAGAAATGTAGATGCGCAAAGCGCGGCTTTCAACCCTACACGCAATGTCATGGACAGTTTGCACAAAGTGCGCATGTGCAGACGCCATTTCGAAATTCAAAAATTTTCTATTGAGTGCCGGACCTGTGTCTATAGCTTCGCGGTAGTGTATATTTTCTTTGACGGTAGGTAGTGTATATTTTCTTTGCTATAGAGCTATAGAGCGATGTAGTAGCATAATGTATAAGTACAGGGTGTTACAGAAGTAAAAATAAAAGTTGAAAACTTTTAAGGGGTGTTTTACACCATCAAACTGAACAACTTTCAATATGGGACCAACATCGAAATCGCAAAAAAAAATCCGTTCTTTCTTACAAAACTGCAGTACCGCGTCTCGACTCAAATGTATGGAACGGTAATGTTTTTTTATTTTTTCTCGATGTTGGCTCCATAGTGAAAGTTGTTCAGATTGATGGTCTGAAGCACCCCCTTAAGTATTACTGGGGTGTTTTGTTACACCCTGTATTTAGCTCGAGTAGATCTGCAGTTTAGTATGGAACATCGCAAACGCATCGTATCATGGCAATTATTGCAAATCTCCTCATTTTGGGGGAGGCCAATGTCCAGCAGTGGACGTCTATCGTCTGGTATGATGATGATATTTTTTTTTCGCGATTTAGATATTGAAAGTCTAAACTACGACTAGTCTAGTTGTTAGTTTTGTCTCATAGTGAAAGGTGTTCAGTTTGATGGTCTTAACCACCCCCTAAAATGTTTATTTGTATTTTTGTAACACTCTGTATATGATAATAGTACACTACAGTTTGGTATATAATAACATTGTCAAGATTCGGCAGATTCGCCTACCAATCTAGGGTACTATTATTATCTATTCATATTATTATCTATTCATTATGGTAGTAGTTATTATGACCGACAGTATAATTTCTGCGGCGCTCCATACAAAACGAAGTAGGTACCAAATTAAAGTAAAACGATTAATTTTAACACAATCTAGGATCAAATATCTATTCTGTGCTTTATACTTGTCAGGTATTTAGTTATAAAGTTACATTAAATAAATAAATAAATAACGCTCACAGGCACATACATTGTAATGATCACAAGGTAAGCCTCAGGCTTTTTCTTATGGGAATCATACAACAACGGCACAAACATATAACATCCATGACCGAACCGGGATTCGAACCCAGGACCCTGGTTTGGCAGTCCGGCGTGGCAACCATTACACCAACCGGGTCGTCAACATTGGCTCGAAGATTCAAAATTTTCAATTAAAAAAACTTCGACCTTGTTTTTTAAAACAATTTATACTTTTGAGATCAATTTGGAAATAATATAAGCATTGCAAATATAATGAATATTCGGTAGTAAACATTTGTATCCACATGTCTGGCATATTATTCGAATAATCTTCAAACTACATAACTAAGGAACCTCCTTAGGTAGCGGAGCGGTGCGGGAGGGTTGTGGTCTGTCAAATATCGCTCTACAGAGCTATTAGACCGAGATCCGACCGTAAAATTATGCACCTATTTCATAGGCGAACGAAATGTGATTCTAGTGTATGTTTACACAGGGGTTAATTCAACGCCGCCAAGTTGCCTAGAAAAATCTTGCCGCAAGTACCTTTTCCATTATGATTTTTGGCATAACTTTTTCCATCTTTCTGTTAGGGAAGTAAATGAGGTGCCATCGGAAGGAGAGTGATCTAAAGTACTGGAAAAACTAGGGTTGCCACCTCTCAATCTGCCGCAACTATAGGGTTGTCTGGTTAAAAAATGACTTCTTTGCTGTAAAAGAAAGCAATTGACGCCTTCTTTTCGACACTGTGCGTTCTATCTAATGTTAATTAACAAAATTGTAGTACAGCTTAATAAAATAATAGCACCAATAAAAAAACAATACCTACCTAGTTAGCGTACGCCCATAATATATAGGCACATAAAACAAACTAGTTAGGTTCCTGCTAGTTAATCCGATTAGAAACCGCGATAGGCTTTTGAAATACAAGCTGCTTAATAGTTTATTAACTACTCCCGTTTGCCTATGACTTTATCGTTTTCCCTCGGTCCGACGTAGAATAATGACCCCTTAAGACTTAGACTATGCCTGCAGAATCACCATGTTTAAAAATCAAAAATCTTTACCTGCAGGATGTAACAAAACACCCTGTAATTATAAAGGGGTTGTTAAGACAATCAGATTAAATATTACAGTTTGAAGCCAACATGGAGGAAATAAATACAAGGTGTAAGTGACAGCCTAGCAAATACTGAAACGGTGAACTCAGACCATCAAACTGAACAAATTTCAGTATGAGCCTATCTCAGGAAACGCTAAAAAAAATCTGCTGTCCCATACATTTTAGTCGGGTAGGTACAGTAGTTTTTAATGTATGGGACAATTGCATTTTTTTCGCGTTTCCTGAGGTTGGCTCCATTGTGAAAGTTGTTCAGTTTGATGGTCTGAGTTTACCGTTTCAGTATTTGCTAGGCTGTCACTTACACCCTGTATATCTGCCGTTTCACACAAAACTGCAGTAGGTACTGCTGACTCAAATGGACAGCGAATCTAAACTATTATAAAACTGTAACAGAAGTGTGTCTGTACATTGAAGATATTTACAAAAAAAAAGAAATTACTACATGGTTTTTACCTGTCCCTGATTCCAAATCAACAATATATAGTTTTTTTGTCTGTCTGTTTGTTTGTTTGTTTGTGTGTTTGTTTGTTCGAGTATCACGCAAAAACTACTGAACCGATTTTGATGAAACTTTTTTTGTTTTATAACTTATCATCTGACTTAAAATCTGGTATATAATTTATGTGGACGAAATCGCGGGTAAAAGCTCGTTTTTTATATTTTTGTTCGACGTTGTCTCCATAGTGGAAGTTGTTCAAGATCTAGACCTCCCAATGAAATATTCCTAGGGTTTTTTATTAAAACCTGTATGGGTGGGTACCTAGGTACTTTATTCAAGTAGTGCCAGAGAATAACACTGCCGTGCAATTTATAAACGCAGTAACCAACAGTTTGATAGTTTCGAGTAAAACGCGCTCAAAAATTCGACCGTGTTTTGTGGTACCACGAATTCTACAGTAACCTTTAGTCTATTTGAAGTCACTTTTTATAGAGAAAAAACAGTGTAGATTTTAAATTTTGCATTAATTGTACTTAATTGTAGTAATTAAGCATTAAAGTAATCCAAAATTACTTTATACCTAGAATCACATTAGTTTAAAGGCACGATTAAACAACGCATGAATGCAGTGAATTTGTTGCTTACTGCGCTTATGCGTAGCAATTTCACATAAAATGCATTTGAGCTATGCAGTAAAGTATTGTACTGCGTTCATAAGAAGGAAGTGTCAAAACTATATCAAGCAAGTCGATAGTATATTTTTTTAAAGTGAAATTGGTGTTGAATTAATAAAATTCTGGACCACTATTTTTCTTAAATAAAAAAAAATATGCTTATTCTATGGCGTCGATTTGAATTTTAATTCATAGCTAACACTTTTTCCGAGATTTTTTCATAAATGAATGTCTGATCATACTGAGCAATTTAAAATAAATCGATAACAATGACGGTAAATTTTTGAAAAAAAAATTACAAAGTTTTGAAATCATGCGGTTTTTCTTTTGTATGAAAAGAAGTGTGCGTTTTACTGAAATAACTTCTTCGTTTTGTTAGCGTTCTAAAAAGGTATATTGTTTTAGAAAAAAATTGAATTACTATGTCAAAAAAGGTTTTTTACTTAGTACGTGATACTTAGAGGCAACATTCTCTTGGAGCAAATTTTACGATTTATTTTTAGATAACATTATTTATTAATTTAAGTCTACACATCTTACTCAGAGTGAGCCCCTCTGTTCCGAACATATACACGCAAGCACTTTCTTAGTTCATTTTTAGTTACTCTTGAAGTAAAAGTAAAATCTCATTACCTCCGCTGCATTTATTATGCGCTGCCTTAAGTCTTCTACGTCGTTTACTGGGGTTTGATAAACAAGGTCTTTTATTGTGTCCCCAGACATAAAAATTACATGAGATCAAGTCGGGGCTTCTTGCAAGCCAAGGAGTGGCCTTCCGCTACCAATCCCTAAAATGGTTATGGTACGTTGCTGGCCCGACTTGCAACTTATTCGAATAGATGGATTGGTAGAGGACGGCCAATTCATGGTCTGCAAGATGCCCCGACTTGACTCCATGTAATTTTCGTGTCTAGGGTAACATGAAAGACCTTGTTTATCAAACCTCAGTAAACGACGTAGAAGACTTAAGGCAGCGCATAATAAATGCAGCGGAGGTAATGAGATTTTACTTTTCCTTGTAGAGTAACTAAAAATGAACTAAGAAAGTGCTTGCGTGTATATGTTCGGAACAGAGGGGCTCACTCTGAGTAAGATGTCACTCTGTGTAGATTTAAATTAATAAATAATGTTATCTAAAAAAAATGTAAAATTTTTCTCCAGGAGAATGTTGCCTCTACGTATCACGTACTAAGTAAAAAAACTTTTTGACATTTTCTAAAACATTTTATACCTTTTTAGAAAGCTAACTAAACGAAGAAGTTATTTCAGTAAAACGCACACTTTTATTCATACAATTTTTTTGAGAAAAACGCATGATTTCAAGATTTCGATGATTGACATGATTCAAGGAACCGAGGGGCTCACTCTGAGTAAGATGTGTAGACTTAAATTAATAAATAATGTTATCTAAAGATAAATCGTAAAATTTGCTCCAAGAGAATGTTGCCTCTAAGTATCACGTACTAAGTAAAAAACCTTTTTTGACATAGTAATTCCATTTTATTCTAAAACCATATACCTTTTTAGAACGCTAACAAAACGAAGAAGTTATTTCAGTAAAACGCACACTTCTTTTCATACAAAAGAAAAACCGCATGATTTCAAGATTTTGTATTTTTTTTTCAAAAATTAACCGTCATTGTTATCGATTTATTTTGAATTGCTCAGTATGATCAGACATTTATTTATGAAAAAATCTCGGAAAAAGTGTTAGCTATGAATTAAAATTCAAATCGACGCCATAGAATAAGCATTTTTTTTTTATTTAAGAAAAAGTGTGAAAAAATTGGGTTTTTGGTAAATTCCAAATATCCCGAAAACTATTAATTTCCGACCCCACATATGGGGGTTCACATAATTGCATTTCGGCTGCCCTTTAACATCCTGAAAGCAATACGTCGAATTACTAATAACCCTGTATAAAACATATAAAAAATAAACGCGGCAAGAGTTCGCACTGCATTTATACTAAGGATGTGCTCTAGTCATTTATGAATATAGTTACGTATGAAGAATCCTTACCGTAACTACTGCATTTATGCTATGGTATGTTTGGAAAAAAATATTATTTGTCATTATTTATAAGCAGTAAGATTACTTACTGCACACATTTATAGGGTTCGCAATGTCGAGGGTGCCTTTACTGCATTTATGGTTTTTGCTTTACCTCCTTCTGAGGTACTTACCGAAAAACGGGTCTTTTTTTCCGAAAGATCTCATCGCGAGGATGCCAAATATGTAATAAACTCAATTTTGAAAAAAATGCACCCACTGCGTTTATAAATTGCGGGGCAGAACAATAGTCGTAATGAGAAAAAATTTACTTCTTTCTATTCATTAATGCACTGTAGGAAAAATAGTGTCTAACATAAATTACCTTGTGGTTCTGAGAAAAGTTGAAACGCTGAAAATGCAAAATGGTGCTTGATATTTTTTTAGACTTTAATAAAGCTTTTACTACGGACCATTCCAGGTTTAACTCTTATGAAAGCTTATGAAGCGATATACGCTGTTAATTTGTAATGACTATATTTATAGTGCAGCTTTGGATTCGAATCTGCACGCACGACATGTCATTAAGGTAAGCGCACATTACGACGCGCAGCATCGGGGCGGGCCGCAGCGAAAAAATCCACTCAAATCGCTTCTATACAATGTATATGCGCCGGGGCCGAGCGAGTCGCACTATTACACGGCGGATTTCCATCCATGCGATTCGGCCCACCACTTCGGCCAAAAACAACAACGTCTGCTAGTATTATGTCTAAGCCATTCGCAAGATTATGCAGCACAGACCATGGTTGTCTGAGCTGCAGCTGGGTTTGTATTTATGCGACCCAGTACGCTCTAGTGTATGCAATGCGGCTCGCTCCGCCCCGATGCGACCCGTCGTAATATGCGCTTACCTTTACAATGCAATTTTAAAATACCAACAGCATGAAAAAGCAATTTTACTAGAATTTTATAAAAACTACTGCGATCGTACAGTAGGTGTAATTAAAGAAAATTATTTAATTATGCTGCACTCACCGCGGTGGCAAGTTTTTTTTTAATTATTGCTTTATACGCTGCAGTGTAAATGCAACTTTAACATGTTGATGCCTGTATTAAAGTGTCACTTTTTATCTGTTGTTTTTAATAATATTGCAATATTGTCCACTGTACATTAAACGTGGCCTTTCATACTGACGGATTTTGTTATAATATTTAGAATATCTCTGAATAACCCTGAATATCATATTAAACAGGGTGTAAGAAAAAGTATCGTCAACCTTTAAATTACATACTCTACCATCAAACTGAACAACTTTTACTATGGGAGCAAACCTGTCAGAACGAAAAAAGAATCAGCTGTTCCATACTAAACTGCAATAGGTACCTACTCAACTCAAACGTATGGAGTAGCAGTTTTTTTTTTTGGTTCTGACAGATTTGCTCCCATAGTAATAGTGGTTCAGTTTGATGGGTAGATCTTGTGGTTTAAAGGTTAATGATACTTTTCCTTACACCCTGTGTAAAATAGACAAAATTGGATTGTCCGGAATACCTTATTGTTTTTCCATACAATAAGTATATACGTATTTTCTAAGAAGTTTCCTTTGTTAATTATAAATTTGTTGATTGCAAACTATAAATAGTTATAAATAATTTATGATATTACAAATTAAGTTATAAAATGCAAAAAACAATAAAATTACAATTAGATAAAAATTAAAATATTGTTAATGTAAAATTCCAATGTCGAAGTCTAGTTAAATATTTAAATATTACAATGTATATTATAATAATAATTTTTATGTGTGATTGATGTATTGTTGTGATTTAAACTGATGAATGTTGTGTACTTCTATTATAGGCATGTACATTAGATAAAATACCGCATGCTAATATTATAATCTTAATAATGTATTGTTGCTGTTGATGTACCTTAATAAATAAAATAAAATAAAAATAATAAAAGAAGAAGAGTACCTTTCTAAACAAAAATTTTAGAGAAACAAGTGCGTTTTTTGTCCTTCATGTTTTGTACGGAACCCTCTATGCACGAGTCTTATCTGATTCGCATTCGGCTGGTTTCTAAATGAAACGTATTTAAAACGTACCTTTATGAATCTAATGCTAAGCAGAGAGTACAAAGGAATGAGTATGACTTGCAATTTATTGGTTCAAAGCAAGAGCCATTTGACCTCTACCTCAAGTACACTTAACCTTTTTAATTTTTTCATAATTACAGAGTACAAAGAATATCGATCATTCTTAAGGCTGAAGCGGTCCATACGGCCCCACAATTCTTTTTTACAGTGAAAACTCTCTTTATAGAGCTCTTATGCAAATGGTGTATGGTAGAAAATTGCATGATTAACGGGACTTCGTTTTTGGAAACAACAATAAGTCATGGCCGTCCGGCGACCAGAAACGGATGTGGGCGTGGACGGGTGGAAGGGAAAACTACTCTTACGTTGAAAGACTGAGGGCATAGACTAGCGTATCATAATCAGAGAAAAATTTACTCAGAGGATATCTACTTCATTGCTTACTAGAAGGAAACAGTCCTGTGTTCTGCAAGAGGACAAAAAGTTAGTTACAAATATTGTTGACTCCCAACGCGAAAGTTGACAGTGTTTGTATACAGTCAATAAAATTAACCGCAGTCCAAAAACTTACAGGTTAGAGAACTACCAGCACCTTGTATAATAAAACATAATTATAACATACTAGCGGCCCGTCCCGGCTTCGCACGGGTGGACGTCTAAATCTTTTCTAGCAATAAATATAGCCTATGTTACTCAGGCTGAATGCAGCTTTCTAATGGTGAAAGAATTTTTTAAATCGGCCCAGTACTTTTTGAGCCTATTCATTACAAACATACAAACATACAAAAATAGGTACAAATCTTTCCTCTTTATAATATTAGTGTAGATTTGCAACAAAAAAATGACTTTTCATACAAACTTTCGATCAGCTGATTGCATTTAGTATTGAAAGTCGAATATTATTTTTGCGAATTTGTTATAGGTTTCTTTGGGAAAGTTGTTCAGTACCATGGGTACAATCAAGCCTTAAAGTAGTGCAACTGTTTACCCTAACACCCTGTTTGTGGAGTATTATAATTAAAAAATATGTGTTGGGGTTCTCTACTGTACGGCGAAACACATTCCGACAAGGTGGTAGAGTCATAAAAACTGACACCAAAAAGTTCTGAAGTTCTATTCAGACTAGGACGTGCGGGCACGGACGGGTGCGGAGGGTGCAATTTAAAATAATACTTATTTCAATACCGTTAAAGTCGACAGAGAGAACACCCATATGGGCCCCACGGGCGCAGGACGGAGCCACACGGAGCTTTCTCTGAGAACTCTATCGGTATTGAAATTGGTATTATTTTTCATTGCACCCTCGGCGCCCGCCCGTCGTAATATGAATAGGGCTTGAATGATATTTCTTTGAGTAAATGTAGTTTGTTTGATTTGATAAGGTCATTCGAGGCATTCTAACTACATTGGCTTTATGCGGGTACGTACTCGATGACAACTTTGAAAGGGAATCCCCTTTCAACCAGCATCCAATTTAAAATTCATTGACAAGCTCAGCGGGCGTTGGTCAACGCTAAAAAACCTATCAACTTTGAGATCGCATAAGCTTCCACTTACATTATCGCTATCACCTACCACTAAAACCTCGTACTACCCCTACAGAGTCACGCAACTCCCCACTTTTTCAGGCTCAACGATTATTTAATAATAAATTATTCGTGCCATAATAAATTTACATATTGTGAATCGCCTCCGTTGAGTACAAAATAAATTACGTTTCGTTAACTTCTCACTTCTCACTAATTAAGTAGTAAGAAATATTGCGGGGGATTAGACGCAGGTTAAGGGTTGATGGTGAAATATTTTTTGGAATTAGTTAGTAGTTAGTTGACATTAAGTTTTTAGGGTTTGACTAATGGATTACAGTTTTATTTGCTTCCTAACATCGAATGGAGGGATTATTAACCCTTCGGCCGCTTCGGCGACAAAAAAAATTAATTCGCTTATTAGTTTATTCACATTCATATTATTATAAACATGACAATCACAAATAAAGAGTGATTAATTGATTATGATGATGATGTCTATTCTATTATCCGAAGCTTGACAGAAGGTGTAAAAGGGAAGAAAATAAAATCTTGTTAGTTTGTAGGACATTGAAATCATAAAAATAATAGTAAAATGCATCAAATGTATTTGCGTGTGTTTGCGTTTAGGGGGTCGAAAGGAGAATTCACACAAGGAAACGAATATTTACTTACATACAAAAGTTCAAGTATTCTTTTTCGGGTTGGTCAGAAAGTAAGCTACAACAATCAGTCAGTCAATGTTTGCAGTAAACGCTTAGAATGCGACTAAAAGTGTATCAATTAACTCTTTAATTTTATTATTTTTATGGTCTCAGTTCAGTATAGTATGACGTGTCAGGGGCTTGCCTTTCAACCACTGAAACACGGCAAAAAAAATCAGTTTATTTAAATTTTTTTTTCCAAATTCAGTGGGTAAAGACGAGAGAGTGCATCTGATTGCACACACACTCGTGCGTTTTACAATATCCAGCTTACCTACTGATATCTAGCTGACTGATCTTATTAATAAATTAGCAGTTGCTGTATTTGAAACAGGCTCTATGAAAACATCGCCATCGTAATCAATTAAGAACGCCTTGAAATCAACGTTGAATGTATTGTTCAACCTCCCTTTGATTTTCGCTATTTCGATTAACCCCCAGGCAATTATTATTCAAGATAGGCCCCTGCACATTATTTATTATGCCTATTACGAAGGCCAAGCTTTAAAACCTTAACCTACAATGAAATTGTAGCATATCATGCTAGAGCCGACAATATAGCGTGCAAGCTTCAAAACTAATATATTCTCTACTGAAAAGGAACAGAAACTCTTTTTCTGAAGCCTTGACTTTTGTAAGCTATTTTTTTATTCGTTTGTACTATTCCACCATACTAAAATTAGAAAGACGGAACACTTTATGTAATCACATATTCGTTCGTCCATGCACGATTTTCTTAAGAAAAAATTTAAGTGGAAAGTTCAGGTGGACAAATACGAAGTTGTGGAAAAATTACTGCACGTTCGAAAGTCAAAGTCAAAGATTATTTTTATTGAATGGTTTAAAAGATCTTAATTTTACATTGTTACATTGTATCTCCACAGCTTGTCCGAATCATAAAGTCGAATGACGACTGGCCAAAAATGTATCTTCTTACATAATATAGATTTTATATTATTTAAGCGAGGCCTTTGTCCAATAGATGGATAGCTGTTTATTTCATCAAATTAATTTAATCCCCTGGCAAAGGGGGCGTTGCCTGATTTGGGACGCGACCTGTGTCAGCACGTTTGCTCCATCCTACCTGAGACGGACAAAATGCGCGGCGCTGGCTCTGCCGCAGAGCGGGCGGCGAGGCTAAAGCGGACGATATATGCCAACCTGGATCTGGGGTATGATTTCGTGCCAGCCGCCTTTGAGACTGGAGGCCCTTGGGGAGTCGACGCCAAGGACTTTGTTAGGGAGATAGGGCAAGAATGCGAACTAAATGGGGGGGGGGGGGGACCCACGCTCGGGAGTCTTTCTGGTACAGAGAATTTCTCTGGCCATCCAGAGGGGCAATGCGGCCAGCATCTTTGGGACTTTTGAGCCGGTAAGACTTACGAAGAGGAGGTTAAATTATCTTTGATTTGTTTTTTTTTCTGGTAAAACTACAGTTAGTTTGTGTAGAATAGTTCTCGAACTAAATAGGCCTCAATTTCTACTGGTTCTCTTTTTTGTAAGACTAGGACTGTACCTTTTTGTAACAGGGATAAGACAGATTAAACTGACTAATAATAATGAATGCAAAGTTAATTAATGTTGCTTTCATATGGCCTCATTTGGCTTTGATGCTTTATCAATAAGTCTATCAAAGGCAATTTATAAGGCATCTTTCTTTAATGTCGATTTAAAAGCATTAAGAAGTTATTTAAAAAACTAAAAAAAAAATTATGTATATGAATCAAATACAAATTCGCAAAGACAACAAAATTGTTTGTTCGTTGAAAAAGTCGTTTAGTTTGTTTGTGGATCAATCATCAATATCAAATATTAACATAATAATAAACAGCTGAATGCAACTGCATTCCCGAAAACGTTCACGCAATTGCGAAGTTCGAATGTCCGGGTAGACACGCTGAATATTTTCTATCTATTTGGTAAGTTTTATATCCAGTTGGATAAACATTCGAACTTGCAATTGCGTGAACGTTTTCGTTCTAATGTCAACTCTATTACAATGAACCTATGTATGTAAGTTTAGTTGAGAGACCAAACGCGTAGGCCGATTTTGATGATTCATACGTCAATCGATTTTTATTAATCTTGTGAATGTCACTAAAGACAATAGTAATCAAAATTCAATATAGCGACAACCACACGGCAGTATTGTGAAAAAAAAAGAAAAAAGTTGAACTATGTTGAATATGTACTTCAAAATCTTTCATTTCTAATGACTATAATTTATCTTATAGAAAAGATGAAAAATGTTTGGCCAAATAAATCATTGCGTTCAAACGGCCTGAATATGAAGATTCACCCTTCCAATTAAATAAGCTATCAACCTTTCCACCTAAAATTTTAATTGAAAACATCGAAACCGATTCACGTTAACCACAAAACGTAAAGATGGAAACCCACACGTCCGTATGTGATCGCGTGACCACAGTGGCATCTAATTCCGTGGCCACTTAGCCAATTATCGGGTGAGGTGGTCGCCCTGTGATGGTTTAATTTTATACCCAACCAATAATAGTTCTAGTGACATTTTCAGTAAGGAGCTGCTAATTACTGTTTTAGTTATAAAAAGTTGTAATTTTTTATGTTTAGGAAACGTTAAACTGTTTATCTTATGTTAATTTAATTTTTAAAAAATGTACGTACCAAGTTAAAAAATAAAATATTTTAAATATCTAATATATTTTATGTTTAGATTAGTTAAATAAAAACTGAGTTAATTTTTGAGAAATAATTGTGTCTCTAAAAATGCGTCCAAGATGTGTTTTAGCGTACTTACTTTAAAATTTTTCTATATTACAAACCAAGTATATTTGACAAACATTTTTTTTTCTGTTTATATTCATTGAACAAACGGTTACGGGAACGATTTGCGACTCCCGAATCCCCCTCAAATTGAAGGGGAAAATATATAAGAGTATAATAAGACCTGTCGTTATGTATGGATCAGAATGTTGGGCCACAAAAGGGATGGATGAGAAACGACTGCATGCAGCTGAGATGCGAATGTTGAGATGGATGTGTGGTGTAACTAGAATGGACAAGATTAGGAATGAGTATATTAGAGGAAGTTTGAAAGTAGCACCTATGACGGAAAAATTGCAGGGTAATAGATTATCGTGGTATGGGCATGTAATGCGGAGGGATGAGTGTCATGTTACGAGACGAGTGTTAAGTATGAATGTGGATGGCAGTGGTAGGAGAGGCAGGCCGAAGAAAAGATGGATGGATTGTGTGAAGGATGATATGTGTAAAAAAGGGGTGAGTGTTGAGACGACGGCTAAGAGAGATGAATGGAAGAGGATGACATATTGCGCCGACCCCAAATAATGGGAAATGGGCAAGAGAATGATGATTCATTGAACAAATAATGAAGGTGATATGAACAAAAAAAAATCGTATTCGTTATATTCAATAACTATTTTTTTTTAGTGTCGGTGCAGTTAATTTCAAATAATTAATTGTCTTATTCAAATTTACCCAGCCTCCAACTTTTTTTTAATTTGTTTTAACGCTCATTTGAGAGAAGGCTTCTACCCTGCAGTGGGATCCTGTAATAGGCTTTAGCTTACTACATGTAACTAAATTACCTAAGTGTAATAAAATATCGTTTTGATAATATAGTTTTTGTACAAATTATTTAAAAGTGATACTTTAAAAATAATAAAGAACCAAAAACATAAATATCATTCTAGACTAGAATAACACAATTCGATCCTAAATTCTAGAGCTCTAGTTAATGCGGTGACAATGCCCCAGAAACTAACAGTTAGAATAATAAACCATGGAATTTAGCAATCGAAAACGCGATCAAAGGGGTAGCTTTCGAAATAGTTGTCGGTATAAACCGGGTCCGGACTGAGGAATCCGGTTTCTGCCCTTGGTCTAAGTTAAAAACTGTAGCGGAGCTAGAGAAAGCTGACTAAACAGTAATACTGGCGCACCACGATGAGAAAACAGCTTTACCAACCAGAATTTCATCTCTCTCTGTCTACATACTGTTATAAAATGAATCACATCTTTCCCCCGACCCTCAATATATGTCGTTTCAGCATCTTATCCTCAGTGTAAGTTCAGTTCGCGTTGGGATATTACGTTGCCCTATAATAACATGACTTTTGCTGGGTCAAACAAATTATAACATAGTCTTGAAATAATTATTTTTAATAGTCTAATCAAAATGAATTACTTTAATTCGTCCCAAAAATAATTCTTTCTCAAATTCAAATCTTTTTTCAAAAACCAAACCCATTCCATCTCGTATAACAGTACAGTACGGCAGTCCATGATAGAAAGACAACACTTTATACTTTTCTATTATTGCTTTATTCATCTAGATTATTTCCGTATACACAATAAAGTGTTAAAATCTATCTAAACTATTATAAAAATGTATATTAAAAAAAATTTTTTTTTTGCTTTGTGTGTTTGTTCGAGCATCACGCGAAAACTACTAAACCGATTTTGATGAAACTTTTTTTGTTTGACAGCTTATGATCTGACTTAAAATATAATTTGTGCGGACGAAGTAGCAGGTTAACGATAGTACTATTATAAAACTGTAAATTTAAAAAAAATATTTTTTTTTGCTTTGTGTGTTTGTTCGAGCACCACGCGACTACGCGAAAACTACTGAACCGATTTTGATGAAACTTTTTTTGTTTGATAGCTTATGATTTTACTTAAAATCTGGTATATAATTTGTGCGGACGAAGTCGCGGGTTAACGCTAGTAAATAAATAAAATTGAAACAATTAAAGAATAAGGTTATAAAGGCCATTATAAAAGTATTTCGTTTATGATTCGCACTATACTCCGAACATAGTCGTAACCGCTCAAAGTTTATCCAGAACTGTGCAGTGGTTTAATAATTTTTGATTTATAGCTTTCCTTTTTGATGTATGGTTTTAATGGGCAGTGAAATTTTTGTTTTGCGGTCTTCAAATAATTGTACACACATTTTAAGAGCACTTATGAGCGTAAGCGCATATTGGGGCGGGCAGCATTTCACGTTAGACGTTAGAGTAAATTTTCTTTACCCGTACATTATTTCGAGTCTTGTAGTTAATTCAGTTTTGTATGAAACAGTTGATATTTTATTTGTGATTTCGAGTTTGGCTACATTTTCTATGTAAACAACTTTCACAGTTGGATGTTTTGTTACACGTTGTCTTTACTGTAATTTTATTATCAGAGCGGATAACTTCACCATGTATTCTACTCATCAAACTGAACAACTTTTAATATGGAGCCAAATTCGAAATCACGAAAATTTAAAAAATCTATTTCATACAAAACTACAGTACCTACCTATTCGACGCAAATGTGTGAGACAGCCTAGGGACAGCTGATTTTATTTTCACGCCTTCGAAATTGGCTCTATACTGAAAGTTGTTCAGTTTGATGAGCAGAATACATGGTGACGTTATCCGCACTGATAAGAATGTTACCCTGTATTTTAAAAAAAAAATTTTTATAATGGATGGAGACTAATAATTTTATGTAAACTCGTAAAATCTTGCCATTAGTATAGTCACAGACAGCCAAATAAAAGATAAGAAGTACCTAGGTACCGATACTAGTCAATAATTCAATATCTAATTAACATACACTAACATAATTTAAAGTAAGTAAACATTGTTACTATCACCGTACTAACAAAATTTATGGATTTTCTTTTAGTCTGAAATAAATAAAATAATAATAAAATAAAATATAACGCTCACAGGCACATACATTGTAATGATCCCAAGTAAGCCTCAGGCTTTTTGTTATGGGAATCATACAACAACGGCACAAACTTATAACAGCCATGACCGAACCGGGATTCGAACCCAGGACCCTGGTTTGGCAGTCCGGCGTGGTAACCATTACACCAACCGGGTCGTCAATGAGTATTTAATTTAATATCAGTATAAGAAAGAGTATCTATTACTAGATACAGTACGGACAATCGCTTCCTCCCACTTACTTTTAAACTCACCCCCTCTATCGCCCATCTTGTCAATTTCAAATTTTTGTATGCAGTGTCCGGGCTGTGGTATCGTAGTCAAAATGAATAGTCAAATAAAGTTTTTTGAAATATTATCCTCTAGCTCTCCTCGGCACAATAAATGTTGGTATCATAGAGATGGGAAGTACTACGTGTAATGTACGTATACATTAAATTGTGCTTGTACCATTTAAAGTTCCAGTTCAAATAACCCTCTAACCTGTACATAATTGATACACATCATACGTTTATGTTTAACCCGCGTCATACATAATGTATCAATTACCAGCCATGTTCAAACAAAACAATAGAATTTTCAACTTCCATGCAAACTTAGTAATTTACTTATATTTACAGAGGAGGCCTGAAACTCAAAAAGCTGCTATTACGAACCCCGCAGTTCCCCTAAAAGGCATTAGTTCGACCTTTTGCACTCGTAATTTAATTTTGTTTTGACCTAAATTGTTTAAAACCCAAATAAAATATTCATGTGGCCACATTGCCACCAAACAAAGGGAAATTTCAAGCGGTATTAATACTTCACGGTAGCTACACTAAGATCTCGTTACATGTTTTCTACACGCATATGTTTAAAAAATTGGGATGCCAATCTTAGGCCTATCGCAACCCTTGTCAAAAGCCAACCCTACAGGCTAAATGTAGAAAGCTTTCCAAGTAAAAAATATTTTATAATTATGACTGTGAATGAATCGTCAAGACCAGTCCATAGTTTTCATGTATGTCGTCCCCATTGGCACTGACACATTGACCCTCTTCACACGTTCCGGCTGCCGGATATCCGGCGCCAGGTATCTCTGGCATCTAAAATTGTATGGGTAAGTACCCGGCAGGCGGTGAAGGCGGCGGGAACCCGTTGAATGAGGGCAGTGAGTGCAGGACCTGTCGTTTTGACAATCCTTGGGTGAGGCCTATGTACAGAAGTAGACGTCTATGGGCTGATATAATGATAACCCGGCAGCCAAAACATGTGAACAGGGACTTATTAATTTCCACAGTTCCGGCTGCCGGGTGTCCGGCAGCGGGTAAATTACCCGAATATACGCGGACTTCGCTTTAGAATATGACTATATCATTTTCAAATATTATTGATTTTTAAACATGTTACAGCCATTTTGTGCTGTTTCGAATCAAATTAAAGATTGAAAAATTCAGTCTCGGGCGGGACTTGAACCCGCACCCTTCCAAACCGGGGAAGTGCATTATCCAATTTCGCTACCGAGCCCACTAGCCAGAGAACGAAATTTTCAATCTGTTGCGTCTTGAGGGGACGTGAGCGACATCTACTGGAAGTTATTTCAAACTAGCCAACCCGCAAGTCCAGCAATACAACTGGAATTCATACGGTAAAGATGACACACCCTGTTTCAATTTCAAATATTATTGATGTAACATGTTTAAAAAGCAATAATATTTGAAATTGGAACAGGGTGTGTCATCTATACCGTATGAATTCCAGTTGTAATGCTGGACTTGTGGGTTGGCTAGTTTGAAATAACTTCCAGTAGATGTCGCTCACGTCCCCTCAAGACGCAACAGATTGAAAATTTCGTTCTCTGGCTAGTGGGCTCGGTAGCGAAATTGGATAACGCACTTCCCCGGTTTGGAAGGGTGCGGGTTCAAGTCCCGCCCGAGACTGAATTTTTCAATCTTTAATTTGACCATATCATTGCCTAAACATATGGGTACAGAAAGTTGGTTACAGGATCATAGAATAGGTATATACTAGAATGTAGGAGAATAGAATAGTAATTCGATTACACACACGTCACTCTGGCTGTCACGATCAGTAAAACTCAACTATTTGGCCCAATATTGTTCACAGTACACATTTTACGGTAAATTCACCTGCATTTTGAATACAATATAGATTCGTTCGACTAACTTAATTGCATTGAATTTGAATAGATATGCAGTTGCAGTGCGCTTTGCGTAACATGTTATATTATATGGAGGTTTTTAGTAAATTTTGTACTTCTTTTTTTCTTTTATGATAGTCTGAATGTACACATTTTTAAAGCATATAATAATTTATTAATTAGGTAAGGGATATTCCGAATATGCTTGTATTAGGCTGCCTGTCCACTGATGCGAGCTGGCTGGGCGAGCTGTGTAGCTGTGTTTATATTAACCAATCGCATCAGTGGACAGGCAGCCTTACAGTTAGTATAATATTCCTTTTTGATAAGCATTGCTCAAAAGAGGTGCTTTTTGATGAACAGTGGACGAAAATCCCGCCTCTACATAGAGTCATAACTTATTATTTTCTCATAAATACTTGAAGATCCAGTTGCTGTGATAGTCTTCTTCCTATCATGTGGGCAGGAATCCCTGGTGTCAGAGTTTTTTCAAGCCTGCAATGTCCCGCAAAGCCTGCAAATAAGTGGTGAAACAGTCCCTTATCTAAACTATTATAAAACTGTAACAGAAATGTGTCTGTAAATTGAAGATATTTACAAAAAAAAATTACGACATGGTTTTTACCTGTCCCTGATTCCAAATCACAAATTTTTGAATTTTTTGTCTGTCTGTTTGTTTGTTTGTTTGTTTGTATGTTTGTTTGTTTGTTTGGGTGTTTGTTTGTTCGAGTATCACGCAAAAACTACTGAACCGATTTTGATGAAACTTTTTTTATTGGATAGCTTATCATCTGACTTAAAATCTGGTATATAATTTATGCGGACGAAGTCGCGGGTAAAACCTCGTAGTTTAATATTACGGAAGAAAATAATAGAAGAAAATAATACAGTACAAAAGACTAATCCCTTAGTCGCATTGTATGACATCCATGGTAAGAAATGGAATGAATCCGGAACCATGCCGTCTGCAATTGGTTCTAGTATTTCGATTTGGACTACACAATAATGTGGGACAATGTCCGAGATATTTCTTTTATTTCAGAAAAGACCTAAAGCAACCTAGATAGGCAAATCTTTAAACATAATCTAGACTGGTTAGTAACCGCTCAGGTAAAGTCGGTCGCAAATTAGCATTGCAAACAGTTTTCCTGAAATTCGTTGAACAGGAAATTAGGCGCTTTTTCAAGGTTCAAAAAGAGGCTTTTCTTGACAATAATCTAAAAACATGGTAGCAAAACAGTTCATTACTTACATTAGCATTTCTATTCTAGCATACCACGCACGATAGCGTCATGTGCGCTTATTATGGCATGCGTTGCGCATCAGCCAGTGCGACAGAGGTGGCAAGATACTGGAAATTGACGATTTAAAGAAGACGTGACGATTCCACATGAGAAGTCTTCTTCTCATGTGGAAGATGGCATGCTTTTTTATAACCTGTTGACCTAATTTATAAGCGACCTAAAATAAAAATAAAATTTCTAGGATAAGTATAATTTAAAATCGTGCTTCTTAATCGCAGTGTAATTAAGTTAAGCCTTAAGACCGAACATTGCATTTACCCTCCACTTACTACAAAAACGGCAAACTCTTCGTCATGACCGTTTTAAATCTCAAAATACTAAAGAACGGGCAACAGTATTTGATAAATAATGTAAACATGAACTGACATTACATTATACTAACAGTGATACCTACTGTTTTTGAAAATGCATGTCTTCAATATAAAAAATCCGATCTCCATCTACAGACAAAATTTTTGCCCTTTGTTGAAATCAGGTTATAAGACTTGCTGACGAACTGAATAAGTATTGAGAAAAACATGATTTTTAATTTATATTTATTTGGTTTGGATTCAACTTTTAAAAAATCTGCTGTTGCCATAAACTGCAAATCCTACTAGACCAAAATGTAAGTTTTTTTTTCCCGACTTCACTGTTGGTCCTAAATATAAAGTTGATAAAGTATAAAGTAGTAGTAGTAGTAGTGTTGTTGTATAAAGTTGTCGTTTGATGGTCTTATCATGCTTTAAAAAACAGGATTTAAACTTAGATGCGTTACATACTTAAAAGTGTAGTTCAAACCATCAAACTGGACAACTTTCACAATGGGAACAACTTTGAAGTCGCGAAAAGAAAATCAGGCTGAATAGCTATTGACTGTGTTTCTCGCGATTTGACTCGGTATAAAAGTAGCTCTAAATGTTTAATTTAGGTTCTCTGTCTTGGCTCATTGGCCTTTAGGGTCCCCTAGACGATCATTTGCAATTGTCAATTGACAGTTTTTTTATACCGTAGAAATATTGACGAACGCTCAATCACATGTAAACGATCAATGTTCGCATCAATGAGCGTCAATCACGTCAAATTGTCAATCGCAAATGATCGTCTCGGGCACCCTTTACTTTAATACAAAACGAAATACCCGCAATACCCAGCCGTTCCACCATCCAAAGCAACGGACCACTCGAAAATCGTCTCATTTTAATTAGTTTTATTTCACAAATCTGAGTTACGAATCTTATAAAACCGTTGTGGTTGAACAATTTTAATAAAAGGATTTATCTCGTCGATTCTCTCTTAAAGTTGTTTAATTTAAATCGAAATTCCTTGCTAACTAAATTCCGACCTTAAATAGTCTATCTTCAAAACCAAAATCACATTTATTATACTTATTATAAACAAAATTAATATTTTCACTAAAAAGGAGTGGATAAAGACATTAAATTCTTGATGAAGCTTCGCTTCAGTATTTTCAAAGGATGTTTTCTACATAGGTAGTGAAGTAGGAAAGAGGATCAGTTGAAACTCATTCATGAATGGCCACGATAAATGCAGATAAAACATAAAGGTATTGCATTCCTTTACAAGAGCGATGAGCTATGTTGATACGTTTTACAGGAATCCTAGAAGTGCAGTAATTTCTTTTGAAGTAGACGTTTGACGGATTTCTATAGGTTCAGCAGAGAAATAATTCTACATATTTCGTGAATAAAATGGAATATGGACTTGTGGTCGTAGAGGAAGATTATGCGTGCCAATGGATGAATATAAAAGACCTCGCGAAATGACAGAGAAAAGGTAGCAAAGGGGAGGGTCCCCCAAGTGAAAACAAGAGACATGATATAATCCGGAAACATGGATGACGATAAATACAAGGCAAGGTAAACTCAATATCCGTCTATTCGAGCTCAGTGGCGCCCCCGTCACAATAATAAAGATTTCTCAATAAAGAAAGCCTAAATTAAAAAAGTGCCCAACAGAAAAACTACAAAAGGCTTCAAGCTATTTTCGTAGAATACTTTTATAGGTTTTTTAAAGGTCTAAACATACTTGAAAAAAGAAAAAATAACAGCCGCTTTTGTTTTTATTCGAAATTATCTAAAAGTGGAATGTTTAGAACCTATAAAAGTATTGTATAATAATGGCTTGAATGCTTTTGTAGTTTATCTGTTCGACAATTTTTTAATTTAGGCTTTCTTTATTGAGAAATCTTTATTATTGTGACGAGGGCGCCACTGAGTGCGAATAGCCCTCTTAAAACTCATTTGTATCCCATTGGATGGGACAGCTGCCCTTATGGGGAAGGTCAGGATAGCTACTACACCAGAACAGATAAAAAAAGGTGTGGTAATAATCATCATTTATAATTGTAAAGAAATTCTAAACATGGCGTGGATGTACATTCAAACTATTCGCAAAAAATAATTATATATATGTATTAGATACGTCATAGAATGCATTGAAACCATTTTTAAAATGTTTGTCTGTTTGTCTGGCTGTCTGTTTGTGAACGCATCACTTAAAACGACAAAACCGATTTGGATGGGGTTTCCACAAAAGCATGGGCTTAGTTTCGATTAACATTTAAGCTTTGTTTTGTCGCAATCAAAAGTTATGGGTATTTATCGAAGTCTCAACACGAATCACGCACAGACGGCAAACTGAACGTGCAAATTTAAACTTTAACCAACAACACCTAAGGATATTTAACGCAAAACTAACGTCGCAGTAGTATCGAAGTTTTCAGAGAATTCGATATACTAACCCCAGCCCGTTCCAAGACAGTCCATCTTGTGGAAGATCTTCCCAATTTTAGCACCTGAATATAATACTATGGACAACAGATAATTAAAAATACAAAAAAATTAAAGCACCAATTTCGTCCAACCGACTTAACTTTTTACCCACAAATTTGTCCCGGACGAGATAAACAAAGCCTCGCACGATACGATGTGAAGCCTCCGCTATGAATATAAACAGTTAAATTAAGGCACGGACGAGCCCCGTAATATGATATACAACACATGTGGCTAATTTAATTTTACTCGCTAAATTTAGTGCGGTCCCTAAGCTGGTAGTTATTTTTTGCAGATACGCGGTTGCCGTGGCTTTTATTGAGGTTACTTTGGTACGGGTTTTTCAGGTACGGTTTTTCTGCTTTATTTAAGAGTAAAATTGCAAGTCAAAGAGGAATTTTAGCTTTTTGAATGCGTAATTTCCATAATGTTTGAAATAAATAAGTTGGGAAGTAGCTTTAGACATTTTTTGTTGCTGAATAATGGGAAACGAAACGTGTTTCTCATCAGTGGCATGAACTCGCGTATAATTTTTTTTACTTTTTAGGGTTCCATACGCAAAAGGTACGAACGGAAACCTATCACTAAGCCTAACTCTGGTCAGTCCGGTCTAACTCTGCATCACTCTATCTTTCGAACCGCAACAGCGAGTTGTAATTTTTACAAAATATGTTTTATGAATTTGCTAACAAATAATAAAAATAAAAAATAAAACATTTAATACGCAGTTCACACGCACTAGAAGTGAAACCTTCAGAAACTATTGGTTCCTTTTTCGTTTCATCGAGTTTCAAATCACAACGGTGCTAAAGAAGATTTCACTTCAAAAATATTGAGTACCTACACAAGAAAGTATTTTATTCGGATTTTTCTTTTTGCTCTATCGTAAAAACAGTAATATAATACAGTACAAACGTCAAACTTTGTCTGAAGTGCAAACTCTATAAAACAGCAAATAATAACAACCGGCCAAGTGTGAGTCGGGCTCGTGCTAAGGGTCCTGGAGAAATCACAACTGTTTTGGTATTAACATTTATAACGTGGGTACGAACCCCTCAGTGCGCGACTAGTGCGACTCGCACTTTGCTAGTTTTTATAATATTAAATGTGTCTACGTAAATACCGTTTACATGCATTTTTGTTCAACAATGTAAGTATAATAGGGTCTTTTCGATTGATAGCTAAATTAGCCACGGGCTATAAGAGCCTACTGCATGGCAAAGGCCTCTTGTCATTGATGAAGGTGACATTATAATGGCACCACTCTATCACGCACGCAATACGTGTACGTGAAAGTAAGTTAGTGCTCAACATAATATCATTATTTTCGAGTACCTTTAAACCGCCAAGAGCTTATTTATTTGTATCAATATACAAAACTTATATTTGGTATGATACATACATACATACATATGCTCACGCCTATGTCCCACTACTGGGGTAGGCAGATACAACAGATCTCCACATGCTACGATTCTGACACACATCTCTCGCCTCCTCAACATCCATAAGTCTCTTCATACAAGCTCGTCGGTTCCGAGTACATTTTATTTGGCCCTTCTCCAGTACGCATCCTATTTGGTCAGCGTACGTATACCTAGGGCGATACATTTGGTATGATACCGTTATAATAGTCTCGCTAAGCTTCTTTAGTGAGAACTTTACTGCTACACCTCTGGCACTCCATACAAAGATCTCACGGTGCTTCAATAGTACTGCAACAAAAACAAGATGGCGTCAGCACACACGCGCGACTGTATTGTGCTTCTTGCTCGGGTCCAATAGGCTTAAAAAACTAGTAACATTATAATATCATTGCCCGGGTCCCTTAAAGTTACCCTCAAAGCCGGGGGTGAGGTAATGTATCTAGTGTTTGTGAGAGGCAGGGAGTTGCCATTCTGCTATACAGGGTGTACAATGCGCTACATACTTTTAGGGTTGCTTCAGACCATCCAATAGAAAACGTTCCATAAAAAACCTCAAACGCTGCTCGACCCAAATCCATGGAGCAGCTGTTTTTTTTTTCGGCATGTCAGCTCCATAGTGAAAGCTATTCACTTTGATGGTCATAATATAGCACCCTGTGCAATATGTCACTCATTAAATTTTACGCCCTGTATACTAGTTTATCTATTCTAAGCTACTGCCTACACATCCCTAGAAATTAATCACATAGGTTTATCCAGGGATTGTGATTGGACGTCAAATAATTATACTCGTCATAACACTAGCTAGTTCAGCTACTAAGCTAAAACAAAAGCAGTCAATGTCGCAATTTGTTCCGCAAATGAAATCCAACGGTGAAACAAAGAAGATGGATTAACGTGAAAACGTCCAAGTAATTGTGAAAAATGCGGATCGTTTCCCTGCAAAATAAAGATTTCAAACGTTCCCAGTGTCGAGTTCGTCTGCAAATTGAAATTTCAACTTTAAGAATAAAAGACTAGAATTCTTAATCGATTCGTACCGAACAATGCCAAATCCTTGTTTAAACTGAATTCGGTATAAATCCTAAACATTTTCGTTGGCGCGTTTGTTACTAAATCCGACCGAATTATACCCCACAGGAATAAATTATGAGGGTGGGCCATTCCCTCTCAACAGCACGGCTAAACTTTAATTAAGCTGCATTTCGACTGAAATGGGCTCCCCTTTCAAACATTTAGAAGCAAACCGTACAGTCAAATGATTCCAAACTTTATATTAGTCTGAAATGCTAGACGCTCTAAAATCGGTCGTGCAAAAATGCTACGGAATCGGCCACCGTTTTCAGCAAATGACTTCATTATTTCGCACGAAATGCGGAGGTATTCGAAAAGCTATTTAGTTCTTTTTCTGCTGTATGTAAAACGGGACGCATTAGCCGGGAAATGTTTCTGTACAGGTGTACTAACCGTATCCTTATACAGATTTAAATACCTTCTGAACTAGTTTCGTAACTCTAACTAGCTTGTGCAAATTGAGTTATAAATCTACATTGTTAAGCTACAATTAAGTATAAAGTGTCAAAGTCAAGACATTAAAAATAATGAGAAAAGAAATATTTTTCCAATCCCGAGAGTGAAGTGGTGGACCCAATATGTCCACGTGCATCCTGGGCGGGTAACCATCAAGGCTCTTATCTTATTTGGCAGATTTTTTTACCACAATGTCGAAGCCAAAGTTTTGTATACTAAGAGATACTCTTCGCTTCATAGTCCAGAACTGTAGATGTTTTTAGGGTTCCGTACCCAAAGAATGAAAACGGGACCCTATTACTAAGCCTACGTTGTCCGTCCGTCCGTCCGTCCGTCCGTCCGTCTGTCCGTCTGTCCGTCTGTCCGTCTGTCCGTCTGTCCGTCTGTCCGTCTGTCCGTCTGTCCGTCTGTCCGTCTGTCCGTCTGTCCGTCTGTCCGTCTGTCCGTCTGTCCGTCTGTCCGTCTGTCCGTCTGTCCGTCTGTCCGTCTGTCCGTCTGTCCGTCTGTCCGTCTGTCCGTCTGTCCGTCTGTCCGTCTGTCCGTCTGTCCGTCTGTCCGTCTGTCCGTCTGTCCGTCTGTCCGTCTGTCCGTCTGTCCGTCTGTCCGTCTGTCCGTCTGTCCGTCTGTCCGTCTGTCCGTCTGTCCGTCTGTCCGTCTGTCCGTCTGTCCGTCTGTCCGTCCGTCCGTCCGTCCGTCCGTCCGTCCGTCCGTCCGTCCGTCCGTCCGTCCGTCCGTCCGTCCGTCCGTCCGTCCGTCCGTCCGTCCGTCCGTCCGTCCGTCCGTCCGTCTGTCCTACCTATTTAGGGCTGTAACTTTTAAACCGCGATATTACGGCGGATTTGTTAACAAATAATAAAAATGTCAAAAAGTTAAAAATTAAGGGGGGTTCTCAACACGAAACTAGTTTTTATCAACGTTTTTTCTTGACGCTCTATCGTAAAAATGGTAATACATACAAGCGTCAAACTTAGTGTGATTATAGAGCAAACTCTACAGAATAACAACAAATACTAAAAACCGGCCAAGTGTGAGTCAGTCTCGCCCGGACAAAAAAGTTTTTTTTCTAAGTTAATAATGTGTTCTGTGGTGGTGTGGTACGGAACCCTCAGTGCGCGAGTAGCCCGACTCGCACTTGACCGGTTTTTTTAATTATTTTAGCCGAACATAATTTTTTTTGGAATCAGTCAGCGATCACTATTTCCTAAAACTACAAAGATCTGTTTCTACTCGTATAGTGCCTGAGATAATCTGTAATATGGCATACTTGCTGTATTTTTATAACAGTTTACCTATTCTATTTATTGCACCATCATCATCATTATCAGCTTATACAACGTGTTAATGAATTAACGCAAAACTAGAAAGTAGTTTGTTTAGAATCGAGAGCAGAATCGAATTATCATGGTTTCAACATAGGTAATTTTTTCCAAAATATTAAATAACTTGTTTGAAAAAAAATTTTTTTTTTTTAACCCGATGTCCACCCACCGCACGGGCACACTCACCCTACTTACTATCAAAACAATATTATTAAAATGTATCCATGAGTACATTAGCGCTTTCATTCATTGCTGAAATGATAACAAATAATTATTGCCTCAAAACTTAAAATACGAATAACTTTAAATTTTAACTATCAAAATAATGAAATTATTGTTTCAATCTAATTATTTTGTTATAAATCAGTTGGGGTGTATGAGGTTTTGCGTTAATTCATTAACACGTTGTATACGTCCCACTGCAGGGCACAGGCATACCCTTATAAAGAAAGTATGGGCGTAAGTCCATCGCATGCCCAATGCGGATTGGTAGACTTCACAAACGCATTAGATTGTCTTCTTCAGCATAATTATGCAAGTTTCCTCGTGATATTCAATGGTTACGGTACCAAATAGTCCAAGTCTTATTTCGTCCAACCGTGAAAAATAATTAAACTTGCATTCTGTCCAAGTGCAATTTGGTCCAAGTATCATTCCATCCAAGTGAAATTCAGTCCAAGTATCATTCTGTCCAGATGCAATTTGGTCCAAGTATCATTCGGGCCAAGTATCATTCGGTCCAAGTTTTACTTTCTATGGCGATATTTTCCTTCACCGTTTGACAGCAGTCGGTATTACGTACATAATCAACCGTGCGGATTCAAATACGGACCCTCGTGATTAGAGTCAGTACCTCTCTGCAACGCGCTACCGACCCTCATCTTCTATCTTCTATTTATTTACTGTTACTAAATTACAGGCTCACTTAACACTCTTCATTTGAATCACCTTGCCGTAAACTTCTTTGAACATTAGTATCCATCAATACTAGTAAATAATTCCCTACCGGTACATTATTGAACACGTCGACAACCTAATGAATAATGAAACATTCAATCAAATTGTTTTTTGATCCTTTGAAAACAGTAAACGAAAAACTTTAAAGGTTTTAGTTTCTTAATTGTTTACATAAAAAGCTTTTACTTTTGTCGGTGTATACATAAATACATAGAAGTGAACAAGATTGATTAGGTACCTACTAAAGAACATCCTCAGTTTTAGTACCTATGGGAAAAAGGCTAACAAAAAATGTTAGCGTATTAGTTGACGTATAGTTTATTTATTTATTTATTTATTTCTTTGGGTTACCAACAGATGAATCACATTACAAACTCAAGAGACTACATAAAATTAGGCAAACATTGTGTTCATCTACTTACAGGCTACCACAGCTAGTATAAAACACAAGGACAAGATACAATACAATTATATGGAACACACAAACAGTAAAACATTTTTAAGCAAAGCATTGCAATAACTTAGACTCACCAAAAATAAAACAATTTTAACAAGAACCAGAAGCAAAACAGAACAAACATGCATAAAAAATAAAACAATCAGTAAGTATGTAATTTTAAAAGCTAGCTAGTTAAACTTGTGAGATAATTATAAATTTTTTTCCTAAACATATACCTACTATCAAAAAATATGTCCACGTTAACAGAGTTTGGTATATAATTATATAGTCGAATCATTCTGGCAATAGGAGAGTTCAATCCAAGATTAGTTCTGTGGCCGTGATCCCGGAAAAGCTTATAGACACCTACTCGGACACTACGGCTTGGGGCACAGATGTTTAGTCGAGCCAATATTTCTGAACAGTCTACCACATTGTTGACAGTTTTGTGGAGATACATTAGGTCCAAGAGTTTTCTCCTATTATCTAAGGATACCATGTTGAAAGATTTCAGACGGTCTGTATACGATTTTAGGAGGTAATGTCTTTTAAAGAAATAACTCAAGTGTACCGTGAAACGTTTTTGTATTGCTTCGATACGATTTTTGTGAACATCATAAAATGGAGTCCATACCTGTGAACAGTATTCGAGAGAGCTCCGAACCAAGGAATTATAAAGGAGTATTTTACTGTGAGGATGCCTGAAATCTCTTGTATTTCTAATTATGAAGCCAAGAAGTTTTGAAGACTTCGTCAAAACACTGTCAATATGTTCACGGAAGCTCAGCTCACCGTCAATGATAACTCCCAAGTCACGCACATGATCAACTCTGTCGATATTACAGCCGTTAATTGAGTATGAAGCTTCGAAGACAACCTTGTTTCGAGAGAATGTAATGTGGTAACACTTTGCTACATTAAGGACCATTTTGTTATCCTCACACCACATTGTCAATTTGTTGATGTCACCTTGGAGCAATGTGCAATCGTGGTAGCTTTTTATAGGTCTTATTATCTTGAGGTCGTCAGCGAAAAGATAAGCTTCCGAATCAGAAAAACAATCTACTACACTATTTATAAAGATGAGGAACAAAAGAGGACCCAGATGGGAACCTTGTGGCACCCCAGAAGTCGCCACAAAGGACTCCGAACTGAAACCGTTCAGAGCTACATATGAGCGCCTTTCAGTCAGCCAAGACCCGATCCACCCGAGGAGACACCCATGAACACCAAATCCACCGAGTCTGTTTATTAGTATTCCATGGTCAACTTTATCGAACGCTTTACTGAAATCCGTGTAGATGGCGTCCACCTGAACACGTTTATCTACATGGCTGGACAAGTTATCTACATAGGCGACTAAATTTGAGGTGGTCGACCGTCCCTGGAAGAAACCGTGCTGTTTCTCAGTCAGCTGGCATTTAACAAGAGCTCTAAGATGAGGATACACCAGAGATTCAAATATTTTAGGCAATAATGATAGTATGGAAATAGGTCTGTAATTTCGAATATTTTTTTTATTTCCACTTTTATATATGGGGACAATCTTAGCTTCTTTCCAATAATATGGAAATGTTCCCGAGCAGAGCGATTTATTAAAAATAATTGTCAACGGATGAGATAGTTGCTTGGCACAACTTGAAATAAACAGCGGAGGTAGACCATCCGGACCTGGGCCCTTATTCAGGTCTATCGATGTTAACTTCCTCAACACCGCTCTCTCACTCAGACATATAGAACTCAGTACGCCTTGATAGTTTCCGTCATGATTGTTGCAGTGTTGCACCGAATTACTTAGACTACTGGCATTATAAATGGAAGCAAAATTCTTTGCAAATAGCTTACAGATATCAGTACTATTTGTTGCGGGTTCATCATCCAGATTCATAGTAGCCGGGATACAAGATTTGTTGCTCCGTTTGTGCTTTATGTACGTCCAAAAGTACCTAGGATTCTTAGCAATGTTTTTCTCCAAATTTTCACAATAGTTGGTATAATTTAACTTCATCAATTGATCACTTCTCTTTCTTAATATGTCCATCTGAATCTCATCCATTGGATTGCGATATTTTTTAAATCTAATTCTAACATTATTTTTCTCCTTTAAAATTCTAATAAGGTCGCGAGAATACCAACTGGGATATTTAGATCGTCTTGGCTTAGTGCGTGGGACATGAGACTCAATAATAGTATTTAACTTTTTATAGAATGCAGTTACCATATCATTTACATGAGCACAATCCCCTAGAAGCATATCCCAGTCTATTTCAGCGAGTTCCGCATTAATACCGTCAAAGTGGGCCCTGAAAAAATTCAACCTAGGGTGAATGTTGGGCTGTAAGGTTTCGGACGAATCAAAACCAATAACGAACTCAAGTGGAGGGTGGTGTGCGTCTATTTTGCTCAGTACGTCTTTGCTTTCTTCAAGCTGCTGAATAGACACTGACGCTAGAACCAAGTCTAAGATCCTAGAATTACAATTCAATACGGAGTTGTATTGTTTTATTCCGTTAAATGCCATAAATTCGGTCACCAGCTGATAGTGATCACGTGGGCAAGAATCACTTCGAACCGGTATCATGGATGTATTACAGCCACTGGCTGACCATGTTAAATCTTTTAGATTAAAGTCCCCTACAACCATTATGTCTTCAAAATTTGTGAGATGATTACTTGCATTATCTAATAACAACTTAAGGTCAGGAAGGAATAACGGTGATGGGGTATAGAATGCAAATATGCAAAACTTTTTTACTTCATAATCCTTTTTGAATTCAACCACAACAAACAAATCTTCTAGTTCGCTTTCAAAGTCAGATATTTTGTAAGAATTGAAACATTTTTTCACGGCTATCAACACTCCACCACCGCCACCCAAAGGACGTACATCTTTACCATTCCGTCTTGGTCTCCCTAGATTACGGGCTCGTCTGTATACCACATAACGGTCATCAAACAATTCAGAATCACTAACATTATCTTGTAACCAAGTCTCTGTCATAACTACAATATCAAAGTTATTCAAAGCCACATTATTATACAAGTTATTAGTTTTAGTGTTAAGACCCCTAACATTTTGATAATAGCAATTTAATAAATCGAATTTGAGATTTAATTTAATTTTCCAGAAACCTACTGTGTTATAAACATTTACAATATATTTACAGTCTATTTAGAGTTTCAAAGTCTTTCACTGGAATTGCCGGATCCGTTTCACTTTTCCTTACAAATACACGTCCGCTCCTGACCCATACAAATTTATAGGCAAACTCTTTAGCTTTCATTCTCGTGATTTTATGAAGTTCCTTATTGTAAGGTGACAGATGTTCAACAACAAAAATGGGTTTTTTGTCACCACCTAGTCCCAAATGACTCGAATTAAGCTTCTCTTCACGATGGGTCCTATAGTTATGGATCTCATGTCGATTTGTTTCTCATAATCTCTAGATTACAGTGGTAACATTAGCTATATCTAATCTAAACGGAGTGTCGCGTAATCTCCGTTGGGGCACATCGCGTCATGGTAAAACATGTTGTGTTTTTTATTTTTATTTACGTATGAACATCTAAAACGTTCATATACACACATTGCTTTACATGTGCCGTTTTAACCGGAAGAAAGAATCTTAGCAAAAAAATCAAAACGGTGAATTTTTTATATTTATTTCGTAATTTCGTTTGCATTTTTACCAAATCTATTGTCTGATTACTATGATAAATTAAATTATGTATTTAGAGTGTAATAGGTACCATCAATAAACGTTACCGTTTGGTGGGCCTACAAAAAATTTACTCCTTTCTGGTTTTCTTAGTCTTTTTTGATCTTCGATCTGATGGATGAGATGTAATGAATGTGAGACTTTATATTAAATACAAAATAATAATTTCCTATTTGATACAAAATTGATGATTTTTTTAAATAAATAAATAAATAAATAAATAACGCTCACAGGCACATATATTGTAATGATCCCAAGAAAGCACTATTAAAAAAATAATAAAATAAAAATAAAATATAAAAAATATATATATTATAATAAAATATAACTGTATAACTAACATATAAATCTAACTAAAATTGATGTAAGTTAGAATGAAAAGATTATAAAGTGTACTGTAACTCGCTGAAAGGAGAGGCGCACGGTGCACCATATCACAAAGTTTTTTCTTCACGAATTAATGTATTATAATAATAAACAATTTGATGTTTTATAATGGAATTTCATTTGTTTAACATTTTGGTAGATTGCTTCAACAAATGTTACCGAGTTACCTACGGATATAATTTATTCTTTCACTGAAACTATAAAGTTACGAATTAAAAAGTCGGTATCGTGTAAAGAAATAAAACCGGTCAAGTGCGAGTCGGGCTACTCGCGCACCGAGGGTTCCGTACCACACCACCACAGAACACAACATTATAAACTTAAAAAAAAAAACTTTTTTTGTCCGGGACCTTTAGTGTATGGAGGTGCTACGTGGGAATGTTCCTCCATTGAAAAGGGAAGTACTTTCGCCAGGCTAGGTGTGATGCCTGGGGACCGGCCGTGGTCCAACAGTTCTTAGTTGGACCTTGTATATATATCGAATCTCTGTGATTATTTCTCTTGCGCGATTTATGTCTTGCATTCGATTGTGAACCTTATTTGTAGTAGGTTACGAGTTACGTATTTACGATGAACGTTGTCTTTGTATGGAGCATATTTCCGTGAGCGACGGTATCGCCATCTGTTGGCATCTTTGCTATAGCTTGTGGGTAGTAGTAGTTCCCCACAGGACTCCCCTCTCAGACCGGAGGTCGTTGAGTAGTTCGAAGTGTGCAGTCTGTATCCATGTAGTGTAGGTGCAGGGCTCCAGTCAAGTGAGTCTGACGAGCGATGTGCTGCGGTGTGTGTGCATCTGTCAGGGAGACCAGTCCTGATGTAATGCGGGCGAGTGACAGGCGTGGAGAAGGCGAGCAGAACTGCCACGTGGAGGTGAGCTCAGACACGTGGGCTGCGGGAGATCCTTCTATGCAGACGCTGACTGTCGATGAGGAAGCTGCAGGCCCAGGAAGCGGTGTGAAGACAGCTGCGATGGACCTGGTGCGGCTTCGGGTTGATGGCGTGACTGCTGCTTGTTTGACCTGGTTGAGGGGGTGAAGGGTTGGTTGAAGCTGGTTGCTGCTCTGTGTCGGTGCTGCTCTGCGGTGTTCAGGTTGCGATGTTCTTTGTCGAGGGTCATCAATATGGAGGTGCTACTTGGGAATGTTCCTCCATTGAAAAGGGAAGTACTTCCGCCAGGCTAGGTGTGATGCCTGGGGACCGGCCGTGGTCCAACAGTTCTTAGTTGGACCTTGTATATATATCGAATCTCTGTGATTATTTCTCTTGCGCGATTTATGTCTTGCATTCGATTGTGAACCTTATTTGTAGTAGGTTACGAGTTACGTATTTACGATGAACGTTGTCTTTGTATGGAGCATATTTCCGTGAGCAACGGTATCGCCATCAGTTGGCATCTTTGCTATAGCTTGTGGGTAGTAGTAGTTCCCCACAGGTGCAAGACCGACTCACACTTGGCCGGTTTTTAGTATTTGTTGTTATTCTGTAGAGTTTGCTCTATAATACGATAGAGCGTGAAGAAGAAACGTTGATAAAAACTAGTTTCTTGTTGAGTCTTTAACTTTTTGGCATTTTTATTATTTGTTTACAAATCCGCCGTAATAACGCATAATCTGAGAAAATTTCAACTATTTGTTAGCTATTACGGTTCAAAAGTTACAGCCCTAAATATGTAGGACAGACGAACGGACGGACGGACGGACAGACGGACAGACGGACAGACGGACAGACGGACAGACGGACAGACGGACAGACGGACAGGCGGACGGACGGACGGACGGACGGACGGACAACGTAGGCTTAGTAATAGGGTCCCGTTTTCACCCTTTGGGTACGGAACCCTAAAAAACGTATTCCTTCGTAACTAGTATCGTATAAAGATGACATTTTCCTCTATCGTAACTGGTTACGAACCTCTGGTTTCGTACGCGGCCGAAGGGTAACTGTAGCGTCACAGTAGAAATAGGGAAACAGTAAGAGAACTAGGCAGTGTCCTTGAAATTAATGCCTACCCTCGTTCAAAGCGCTATGGTTCCCACTGACGGCTTTAAGATTGGTATGGAACTGTAATACATTTTGAGTAATTAAGTATCTAAAGTTGAACTTTCAATCTACTACTGTGCTAGTGCAGGCTATGTGCGAAGTGGGTGTTGGGAACTGTCAAGTCGATCGCAGCGCACGCTGTGGCAGAAATTTGAACTACTGACGGCGAAGCTGTGTCAGATTTGCTTGAATCTATGCAAATCCGCACACTCATTCAATACTCAAATATCCAAACCAGAAAATACTAATACTTAAAATTTGGCAGGGATGTTTTTTATTGTCATCTAGGTGTTCACAAAAAAAAGATTTTTCGCAATTCAACCCCCAAAGGTGTGAAAACGGTGATGAAAGTTTGTATGAGAATTTTGTAACAAAGAATGGGAATCTCAGATAGTTAGGTACTATAACATTTTTAATATCGTCAATATTGGTAATTTATTTAGTTTTTACTTTATTTTAAATTAAAATAAAAAACTTTATCCTAACACAGGCTTTTACAATTCAGTACGGAGCATATTGTGTCCATGAGGCGACGCGGTACTTGGTACACCCCACAACTTAATGTTTTTGTTGGTATTTTTGGGAAACATAACATAACATAACATAAATATTCTTTATTTGCACACCAAAACATACAGCTACAAAAACAGAATAAAAGATCGTAAGGGTACAAATGGCGGTCTTATCACTAAAAGCGATTTCTTCCAGACAACCATGGGATGGAAGAACTCTTAAGTAAAAAAACTTGCTATGACGGTGTAATAAATAAGATATAAAATATATAGCTTACAATAGATACAAGTATATTATAATACATACATAAATATAATATATATATATATATATATATATATATATACATACATAATATCTAATAATGAATACATTAAAATATATAATATAATGTCGGTAATGGATCAAAATGTAAAGTCAATTATAATGAGCAAATACTGGGAAAGCAAATACTATCCAAATATTATGTTTGGTTCAATGTGTAGGCGTGGGTAGTTCGTCCCCGATATTTATGCGTATAGTCTATGGACAAAAGTGAAGCACAGCGTGAATGACGTGGACCAAACACGACCTTTGTGTTGACAAAATGTAAACAACGGTAATACCAGTGTAGAAAATACCATCTCGAGACGGAAGAAAACTTATCTCTGGAATATGTACAACAGTAAATTATGAATTCTAAGGATTGCGACAGATGATAATAATAATAAAATACGCAAGTCATCATATATTTGAGAACAAAAAAAAAGCATGACTGTCAATATTTTATTTCGTGGTCTGGTAACACTCAGTTGTATTTGACCTTTGGTTCGTTATAATAAAGTTCTCGAGGAAAAATACTCTTTATTGTATACAGTAACGTAAACGCGTCTCTTGATTAGTTAATACCGTCTTCGGTCCGTACGCTACGCGCGGACGCTACGCATAGCACTAAAAAGTCAAGAAATGTGCTACATAACGTAATTTAAAAAATATCATTCAATTTGTTACGAGTATTGTTCTTATTTATCGATAGAGAACAAATTTGTAACATCACCGCAATCTAGTAAAGTGCCGTGCCTACATAATGCTATTATTAAAAAAATGTACCAAAGCTTTCTGACCACGAAATGTCACTTTGACAGTGACGTTTCTTTGTTTACATTTTGTCTCCTCTAATTCCTGAATGGAGATTACAATCAAAAGGACCCCTCGTGTCGCCAAGGGGATGACATTATAGTCAGGCGGGAACCCCTTGGGTGAGGACAGCGCAGGACCGGTCGTTGTGGCGATCCTTGGGGGAGGCCTATGTCCAGCAGTGGACGTCTATCGGCTGAGATGATGAAGTTATTAATTTATTGTAATACTTGGCAGCGTTAAGAGTCTTTTGCAATTTGCTGAAGGAGCATATTAACTTATTACATTCCTAACGTTATTAGAAAAACACAATCGAAAAACAACTCTATTCCAAGGCTAATATAATAGCTGATACAACGACTAAACTAGCAATATCATCGCGAATAAACACAGATGATATGACACTAATAAAATATTATTTTCATAGAAGGATCATGAGAGACACTCGAGCCTCCGTCTGGCCTAGAAGCTCGGCAGAATTTAAGCTGTACACTTACCAAGTTACTTTTACTATTGGTATACACGATTATCACCCTTGTATGGAATGTTTTAAGGATTTTTTTAGATGGATGTTTAATGTGGTGTAGATTGCACATTTGGCAAGCACCCAGCAGAGATTCGGTTCGTTCTAGAGACAAATCATTGAGAGAAAACAGATTTGCGCCGCCATTGCACACGACGGTCCTGTTTATGAGGGGGAATCTTTTGTTATTGTTGTTTACTTTACTCTATTCAAGAAATTGTATTGTGCTGAAAGTTTTCTTGGAACCTCGGTCATTTCAGTAGGGTTCAATTTGTAGTGTCACTTACATTGGCATATCGAAATTGTCCTGATACATTTATTTTTCTACAACTAAACTACATGAGTAAATAACCCACAGAGAGAAAGCTTCGACATAATCGCGCTAGTGTGCAATATATAGGAGACGTAGCGAGCGTATCACGTGATCATTTTGTGCGCTCCTAATGGTGCGTTCAGATGTGCGCCACGCAACCTGGCAAGCAGCCTGCGCGCGTCGGTGGAATAAGAAAGCTATTCACAAACAGGCATACAGAGGAGGCACCCTATTTACACGTTTTTGCTCTTGTTCGTTCTCGTTGAATGTCGCTTTGAACGGAAGCGTGTGAACGCACTGTAAAGCTTTGACTCTGTGGGGCAAACATTGCCAATGTATGATGTATGATTTCTCTACTCGCTCGCCACGCGCCTACGCTGAAAAGAATATTACTCCTTCCCGCGCTTTACAGTCGCTGATGGGAAGTATGGAAAAAGATCGACTTACGCATAAGTAGAGAAATCATGCTTGAGGATCTGGAGCGCACAAAATGATCACGTGACGCGCTTGGCTAACGTCTCCCAAAGATTGTGCACTAACGCGATTGTGTCGAAGATTTCTCTCTGTGGGGCATTTACTCATGTGTTTCATTAATTCACGCATAAGTTTTGACGATACGATCTCATGTGAAAAATTAAATGGTAGGTAATAATAAAATTAAACAACGTTGCCCATTCGTCTGGATTTCAATGTAGAAAAATATGAAAGAAACTTCGTTGTCTGAATGTCTGCCTGTTTGTCTGTGTCAGTAAGGAGTAAGGTTAACGGTCAGTTGCAAAAACGCTCATTAAAGTTAATCCTCCATTAAATCTCTTGCTGTCACTTTTTGTCTTGTTGACGTAGTAAAAGCTAGCAAGAGATTTAATGGAGGATTAACTCTAATGAGTGTTTCTGCAACTGAGTGTAAGTTAGCAACTTTTGACTTAAAATTTTGTAGGTGCTGACTGCTGTGCTGACCCTATATAATAACGCGTTTTTATATGTTGCAAAATTACTTAAAATAGAATAATCTTTGTCACTTTTAGCTTTATTGTATTATAAAAATATACAAACACAGATTTAAATGCCGGTGTTGCCCACAGCTAAAGTAATCACTATTTTAAATAATTCACAACGAAATAGTATTTTAATAGCAGCGACATCAGATAAAAACAAAGTCATCCATCAAAATGACACGCAACCATTCATTTTGTAATAAAAACATCAATCCAATGTGTTAACAAATAAAAAAAAATTAAATCGTTGACACAAAAATCAATAACAGATCTATTGAGTTGGGTTCATTTTAATATTGATCATCAAACTGAACAACTATCTCGATGGGACCAAAATAAAAGCGCGATAAAAAAAATTTACCATAGCATTGCCAAAACATTTATTAGACCAGTCATTTTACGGAGTTTTGTTAGGCGGGGTAGGGATTAATTATTAATCGGACTTTTAAACTGTAACCGGCACCATTTAGTGACATAAATACTATCCTAAAACATATTTTAAAAAAAATTATAAAAATCAAAATTGTGTATCCCAGAAGGCTTTAAAATTAATAATATTAATACCAATGCACTCATTTGAATTAGATTTAACAATATACATTATTTTTTAGCAATAAAATAGGCCTGAAAGTTTTAAAAATGAGGTATTTATTAGAAAATACGAATGTATTTTTCAAAACCTTCTAAGTAGACAAAAATATTTACACCATGTTTGTAACAGGTACAAAAAAAAATTTATCATCAGGTTTTTTAGAACGAGGTAATACCTAAAATTGGAACTGTTGCTGACGTGTTTTTTTTATATTGGTCCATTTCTAAGCTCGAAGGTAAGAAGATTCCAAATGCTTCTTCTTTTACTCGACTGCGCCAGAAGGAGGCTTATGTTTTTCGAGGGTATGTATGTATCTATGTATGTAAGTTATGTTTGTATGTCTATTTCTTTGGCACGCCCTAAAGCCTAAACGGCTTTATGGATTTAAACGTATGAGGTGTCGTTAGATTTGTAAAAATTGTGAGAGTGACATAGGCTATATTATTTTAATATGGCGTCTGCGAATTGAAAAAGAGAGGGGGATTAAAATATTTTTTTTGTTAAAAGTACAATATGGGTATCAAATGAAAGCTAGTAAAACTACTACGTTTAAGAGGGCTATTCGAGCTCAGTGGCGCCCTCGTCACAATAATAAAGATTTCTCAATAAAGAAAGCCTAAATTTAAAAAGTGCCCACTAGATAAACTACAAAGGCCTTCAAGTTATTTTCATTTTTATTCGAAATTATCTAAAAGTGGGATGTTTAGAACCTATAAAAGTATTGAATAACAATGGCTTGAAGGCTTTTGTAGTTTATCTATTGGGCACTTTTTTAATTTAGGCTTTCTTTATTAAGAAATCTTTATTATTGTGACGAAGGCGCCACTGAGCTCGAATAGCCCTCTTAAACTAGCTGTCAGAAAACTCCACATTGCCATTGCGAGCCATCATAGGTCACAGTACCTTAGTATGTCCATTGGTCAAAATTGCATGCTTATCATTGACTTACCAACTACTGGACGTAGGGTCCGCGCTTAAAAGTGTCCAAACCAAAAGAGCATCAAAACGTAAAAAGAGAATCAATTACGTGACAGTCGTGCCTATGGGGGAGATGGATGAAAAAGAATTTTACCTTTGTAAAACTGTAACAGAAGTGTGTCTGTACATTGAAGATATTTACAAAAAAAATAAATTACTATATGGTTTTTAGGCTTCCCTGATTTCAAATCACAAATTTTTTTACTTTTAGTCTGTCTGTTTGTTTGTTTGTTTGTTTGTTTGTGTGTTTGTTTGTTCGGGTATCACGCAAAAACTACTAGAAACTTTTTTGTTTGATAGCTTATGATCTGACTTAAAATCTGGTATATAATTTATGCGGACGAAGTCGCGGGTAAAAGCTCGTATTATTTGTTTGTGTAGTTTAGTCTCGGACACTTTTTACGAGAATGTTGTACTAGACCCGTCGTCCATAGTATGTACAACGTGTTAATGAATTAACGCAAAACCTCATACACCCCAACTGATTTATAACAAAATAATTAGATTGAATTTAACTATCAAAATAATGAAATTATTGTAATTTCATTATTTTGATGCTTAACATTTTAAGCTATTCGCATTTTAAGTTTTGAGGCAAAAATGATTTGTTATCATTTTTCAGCAATGAATGAAAGCGCTAACGTACTCATGGATACATTTTAATAATCTTGTTTTGGTAGTGAGTAGGGTGAGTGTGCCCGTGCGGTGGGTTGACATCAGGTTCAATAAATTTAAAATTTTACAAAAAAATTATTTAATATTTTGAAAAAAAAATCCTATGTTGAAACCATGATAATTGGATTCTGCTCTCGATTCTAAACAAACTACTTTCTAGTTTTGCGTTAATTCATTAACACGTTGTATTATGATGCTTATTATCAATTACATTGCAAACTCACATTCGAAAATGAAAATTATGAAATGAATACATTGATATCCGTTGATGTTACAAATAATGAAGCTTCAATATTAGTTTTTCATTATCTCGCAGAATCCATTTTGATGAAAGTGATATTTCTGCTAAATTATTCACATTTGCACGAATGTAATAATGAAAGATAAAACATCTAGTGAATTTATAGGGTTCCGAAGTCAAGAAGGAACCCTTATAGTTTCGCCATGTCCATCCGTCCGTCGTCCGTCTGTCCGCGGCTTAGCTCAGAGACGCTTAGTACTGGATAGCTATAATTTGGCATGGGTATACATATTAATCACGCTGACAAAGTGGTAAAATAAAATCTTGAAAAATATATTTTTTTAGGGTACCTCCCCTACACGCGAAGTGGGGAGGACATTTTTTTTCCTTTCTATCCCATGTGGTGGGGTATCGTTGGATAGGTCTTTTAAAAATATTATGGGTTTGAGAAAACCATTTATCGATTTAGGGATCCATTAGTGAAATATTAAGCTTTAAAGCGAAAATTTTGGTTAGAGTCAAGTGTCCCCCCTCTCCCAGCTCAACGGTTGTGGTTGGAGATGTGAAAAAATTCATGGCAATAGCATATATTATAACGAATTTAAAAGGAAAACTATCACCGCTATCAACTTATAAAATGTACTTTTTAGACTTTATTACCCGTTAAACCGTAGTATAAAGCAAAAAGCCTCCTTCTAAGTCCATTATTATATTGTGACGGGCAAGTATGGAACCCTATCCTGCGCATCATGGTCCGACACGCACTTGGCCAGTTATTTTTATATTAAATGTAAGCCTGGCAACAACTGTGTAGTTATTAATAGTATAATTAATTACTAAAAGTGTTTGTTCACTTTCCATTAAGAAGTGTCCAGGATTATTCTTAATACTCCCAGTTGTCCCTCTGATTATCAGAAGACTGTGGGGAACAAAATTATTTATTATGAATTACCAAACAACGTCAAGCACTTGTGAAATTTTTTACCAGACACTTCAGGAATAGTTATAGTCGTGATGTATGGATGCTTGCCACTTAAATTTAAATTAAAATAAATATGGCCGCTTCTCACAGAAAGAATTCAAGATTTATGTCACCATGCTGGCTTAGAAAGAGAGGTCAACTCTATGAAAACGTTTTCTAAATACACAGTTTTCAAAACTATAAAATACGGAAAAAAATAATCATCGAAACACGTTCCATCATTACAAACAGTATAAAAAAGACCGAAGGAGTAACTAAAAAAAAGGAATTATTTCAAAAAAGTTTAGTAACAGTGTAAATGGGTAGTATGATTGATTTACTTTTCGCATTGGATTCTTCAAACTAAACTTACTGTAAAAGCCCTTGGACCAATTAGAAGGGCCCGCTATGGGTCTTTGTTAGTCTCGATACAGTGCCAGCTTTTGACATTTTATTGAAAATACATTTGAATATCGAGGAAGAAAGAGTCTGTCTGCATCGTAGCAGGTGGCGATGTCGTTACGTTATTTCAGCCTTTCAAAATGGGAGACAGGCGAGAATATTTATGTTAGTATGTATATTTTTTACAGCTTTCAAATAGCGAGTCCATTATAGAACCGAAACATTTTGACATAATGTTATTCTAGACTTGTCAAGAAGGTATAGTTAGATGATCTGATGACGACAAAAACAATGAAATAAGCTCGGGGCAAATGAGTCACCGGCCACAGCGATCAGTGGCTAGCGACAAGCAGTTCAGTTCACACGTTTTTCATAAATTAGGGACATTAATGTAGGGACTCGCCGCACTGCACGACGCGTGTGTCCGTGTGTGGCTGCCACTCGCTATAGCAGTATCCGCAACCGCGACAGCCACCACCGGTGACTGTAGCCGGTAGCTCGTTTACGCCCAAACTTAGGTTTGCTTTCTAAAATCACGCCCGTGGACATGCGTTTGAAGTAGGTACCTACACGTGTTTGGTGTAGATGGCTTATATTATCATACATTCAAATTCAACCTTATTGCCATAACAACTGAAAGAAACATTAAAGTGAAGGCTAAATAAGATCGTTATAAACTTAACTTGCCTGTCTGCGACTGGGGTATAATACAAAACGAGCCTCGTCACTGCCAGTGCGGTTAGAATGGCGTTGGCTGTCTTTGGCCACAACGAGCTTTCGCGTGCCAGAAGCGCCGGCGACCATTCAAGCATCTAACGCAAGGACCGCAATACGAACTCCAAACTGCCTAGCAAGCATGACGCGGTACAAAAAGCTATCACAGCTAATTGTGTGCCAACGAAAAGAAAATTTCTTTGGAAAGCAGATTGGCCCCGATAAGGGCCCATTATCGAAACTTGGAGTGTTTCAACCGAACTTTGTGCATACGGGTACCTTAACAAGTTCTAACGAGTTCTTTTTATTTTATTATTGCGTGCAGGAATTTAAAGGTACGTGAATTGGTGGTTTCGACAACTTTACACCAATGTTTTTGGGTTAATAACTACAATTTTTAAGCGTAATATATTCAATGCAAATATAATTTTAAAAAGTGTTGTTTGTGAAACATCACAATAAAGAAAGTTAAGTAATTCAGAAAAGATTAGAATGCCTGCTTTTAGAAATGTATCAAATCCTATGAAAGGAAAGTACCTATATGAACGGCACGCGTACTCGTAAAATCCATGTTTCATTTACAACTTTTATCAGAATTATTTTCAAATAAAACCAGTCAAGTGCGAGTCGGGCTACTCGCGCACAGAAGGTTCCATACCACACCACCACAGAATAGAACACAACATTATTAACTTAGAAAAAAATACTTTTTTTGTCCGGGGCCTTTAGCGCAAGAACATGAAGAAAAAACGTTGATAAAAACTAGTTTCTTGTTGAAAACCCCCCTTAATTTGTAACTTCCTGACATTTTTATTATTTGTTAACAAATCCGCCGTAATAACGCACAATCTGTGAAAATTTCAACTATCTAGCTATTATGGTTCAAAAGTTACAGCCCTAAATAGGTAGGACAGACGGACGGACGGACAGACGGACAGACGGACGGACGGACAGACGGACAGACGGACGGACGGACGGACGGACGGACGGCAAACGTAGGCTTAGTAATAGGGTCCCGTTTTCACCCTTTGGGTACGGAACCCTAAAAACGTTAATGACATAAACGACCTGCATGATCTGGCCCTGTACCCGCACTTTCGATGTTCGCTATATCGCCACTGTTTCGGTCCGCACTTCATTGTAATAGAGTTGACATTGGAACGAAAATGTTCAGGCAATTGCGAAGTTCGAATCCCGGAGTAGACCCCCTGGATACTTTCGATGACTACTGGCCAAAGTACCAAAGAACTTTTGCCAAAGTTGGTACCTACTTCCATCTTGAGAAAAGAAAAAGTGTGGATGTTTAGACAATAATGTTTGTTTATCCTTTCCGATGTGATATTTTTTCTGACTTGCATCGAATGTTTTTCTTTGACGTTCTACCTTGTTTTTGTAAAGTATTATTTCCAACTCAAAGTATGTTTTTAGGGTTCCGTACCCAAAGGGTGAAAACGGGACCCTATTACTAAGCCTACGTTGTCCGTCCGTCCGTCTCTCCGTCCGTCTGTCCTACCTATTTAGGGATGTAACTTTTGAACCGTAATAGCTAGTGAAATTTTCTCAGATTATGCGTTATTACGGCGGATTTGTCAACAAATAATAAAAATGTCAAAAATTTAAAAATTAAGGGGGGTTTTCAACAAGAAACTAGTTTTTATCAACGTTTTTTCTTCACGCTCTATCGTAAAAACGGTAATACATACAAGTGTGATTATAGAACAAACTCTACAGAATAACAACAAATACTAAAAACTGGCCAAGTGTGAGTCAGTCTTGCGCTAAAGGTCCCGGACAAAAAACGTTTTTTTTTCTAAGTTAATAATGTTGTGTTCTGTGGTGGTGTGGTAAGGAACCCTCGGTGCGGGAGTAGCCTGACTCGCACTTGACCGGTTTTATTTATATTTGGTCAGAATTTCACATAATTATAATGGGTTATACACAAGAGTTTAGAGTATTGACATCTCTCACAATAGGACATTTTATTTTGATGATTATCTTATACATAAGCGCTTATCATTGAGGTATTATTTAACACTTTAACTGCTGACGACCTACGTGGTAGGTCAACGACAAATGGGCCGCAGTGCGCACGACTCAAACGTTGAGTCAGAATTGTATAGCATTCCACAGTGTTAGCACTGCGCGAATATCATTGTTTTGAGCTTAACGCGAAAGTGTTAAAGTATGTTGTTAAAATCATAAGCTAGAGCTACAGTCTTATTGACTCAGTATCCGTCAATCATGTCTCCTTTCTGCGACTGCATTGATTTCCTGATATGATACTCTATCTAAACCTCCCTCTACCTCTCTCCCCACGAAGACAATAATTCATTTGACGTACCTATTTGATACATTGAAAACTCTTCTTACATCTTGAAATAATGAACAAAACGTCAAAAACTGTAAAAAGATTAAATTCAATGAGGTGGAAAATTAAAAAAATAAAAAAAATGCGTCCAACCACTCGATACACGGCCAAACGTTTTATTTCAAACCAGACACTGTGTAATTAAATTTTGACGCGTAAGCTTTATGCGTTTGGATTTTGAAAATCAAGTCTGGCACTAGAGTGACAACCCTACTAATGTTCGATGACGTTGATCGCCTATTGACGTTAATCGACTTAAAATTGTTTCCTTTATTTTAAAGTTGTTTACGTTACTTTACGAATAACCACAGAGTACTATAATTACTACCTATAACTGTAATTTCTTAAATCTTTTATACACGGTGAAATTAATATCATTAGCATCCCTTTAAACTAAGAGTCTACCCATCAAACTGAACAACTTTTACTACGGGAGCAAACCAAGCGGAGCAAAAAAAAACTGTTGCATACATTTGAGTCGAGTAGGCATTGCAGTTTAGTATGGAACAGCAGATTTTTTAGGTCCTTTCATTTAGTATGGTGTTTTAAAGAAAACGACAAATGCATGCAATGCATTGCAGATGCGATACTTAATTATCAAAATCTGAAACGGACGAAATCTGAAAGAAGTTTGGCGGATGGCCATGTATTTTGAGACCCAGACTTAGAGGTCCCGAACACGAATGAAACTTAGTAACACGTGTAGAATGAAACTAAACTAACAAAAAAGTAAATTGGTACCTTTAGAAGTTTGGGGAAAGGTATTTCTCCTTATGATACCTTTTGTATCAACTCATAATCATTCTTATTAGATAGTCCACTCAATCTTCTACGCATTCATTGTGTTTATTTTAATGAAAAGTCACGATAACCTTACAATATTATTATAATGGAAGGAAACGAAATCACACACATTATCAGTTCAACCAAGCCAAATAAGTAACGTCCAAAAAATACCTCAGTGATAATATTAGATGAAAATAGATGTCGTAGTTGCGTTTTGCTACTGCTTTTTGGAAGGTTTGTCTATTTTACTAGTAATTTCTACATTTGAATCCGGACTTCTGGAGATGTGGAAGTTTTTTAAAAAATGCCTTAATTTTTTCTGTTTATTATAATTATGATCCTGAAAGCTTCTAGTTTTCGTAAAAAATGTCTGGGTCCAAATCTGCCAATCTTCTTTACAAGTTTCCACCTGAGCCCCTTTCGTCTTCTTCGTTGTCTTCGCCTTTTCCTGCTACTCGGGGTGATAAGCATCGTCAACGAATAAACTGAACTTCTTTATGTCTTTGTGGACATTTGTCATCCAAGTAGCCACGAGTTTTTTCGACAGTTAACGAGTTTCCAGTTAGTTGTGTAAAGAAAATGGTTTATTCGAATTATACTGAGAATATCCCATCGATTTTCATCCTTATCTAGAGTAAATACATCCCAAGTACGGATACAAGAATAACAGCGCCTGCAGTGAACCGTTCTTTCCTAGATTTCTCTGAGTATTTTATCGTTCCCTGTTTAAAATACTCGAGTAAAGTACCCAGACAAATACCCAACGATCCATAAGTTCACGCTATCGCTGTAGGTAGCAGAGTGGATGCTTTCAGGCGATTGCATCTAGACGTACGATAGACGTGCTCGCCATGTGTTGCGATCTGCGACTTTTCTATTCAATTTTTATTTATTTTCTCGTTTTAAAATCGAGATAAAAGTTGAATATGTTTGTAAACTTTCTGTGAAACGGTCCAGCATAAAAGATTTACTGTAGAAAAGCTAAAAATTGAAATAACTTCAGTCTTTTAGTCTGGCTGTCCATCAGAGATAAGCGATGTAGCTAGGAAAAAATAACGAATCAGATTTGTGTAGCTTGGCTTAGCGCAGTTCTGCTGGACGAGGGTTTAGCTAAGCGAGTTCTTTTTACGTAAAACTCGAGTGAGAGAGGCGTGCTAAGGATATGAGCTAGGGATACGTAACAGAGATGTGTGCTAAGGATAAGTGTTAGGGATGTGTGCTAAGGATCCATAAGAGGTACGAGGAGAAAAGAGCTATCGGGGTTTCACACATCGCTACCTCGCTTCGTTTAGTTACCTTATGCTAGGCTCCTAGCTAGGTAGCTCAGCTAAGTAATAAAGCAAAGTTACGTAGATAAGCTTAGCTACACAATTACACATCTTAATATCGCTCATCTACCTCGCATAGCTTTGGTAGATGCGCGTACTACTAAGATTTATAGCTTCGCTACGCATCCGCAGCTTCAATTTAGCTATATCGCACAAGTCCGGTGGACAGAGAACCTTAGCAAGTTGAAATAGTAGATAGGTACTCAAAATTGTTTCGAGTACATTTCCGATATTTATCTAGCATCAAATTCAATAAAATAACAATAATATCTAGCCAATGCGACAAATTTAAAAAGCTAGTCCCTTTCAAACATTTAGAAACATTAAGGCCCTAACTCAAATTCCATAGAACTTTATTGTAACACACCAGTTTGAACGATCGTAATCTCAATAATTTATAGTGACTTTTACAAGTTAACGATGTCGTAAATAACACTATTTAGGGGGTGTTTTGGAGGGAAAATATTATTATGACGGCTAAAGTATTATATATCAGAATCAATAATAAAAGATTGAACTATAAAATATTTATTGAACAATAATATGCAAACGAATTTACAGGTCAAAGTAAATTAAAAAAAAATATATAATCACCCCTTCTATCGAGTTAACGCCCAACAATCGCGAACACATCATCATCATCATCATGGGCCTTATTTCATCTAAGTAAATGTTTCAAACTGCGTGGGTATGTTTGGATAAGACACCGACCCTCGTGGCTGTATAAGCCAATTCGTGAGCGATAATGCACACTCGCCTAGCGCATTTGCGGCACTTATGCCATATTGTGTCGGTTGGTGCAGGAGCCTGTTCGTCCCTGTGTCTTTTTGCTCGCTTTACGGCTAGAGATTTGAACCATACTTCATCGTGAGCTATTTGACTGTCAGCCTTACACCTTCCTTGACTTGTCACCTTCAGCTAATAACTAGAAAATCTTTTATTTTAATTCATTATGGGTTTGCGCTTGGCTTCAGCTCACCAGACGAAAAGTGTAGATGAAGCCGAGGATGTAGCAAGCTCAACCAGAAAAAGCCTATTTAACTCTTCTTTTTAAAATATCCTGATTGTATTTGCTTGGGAACACAGACGCAGGGAGAAAGTTCCAAACCCAGGCGCGGATCCACACATAATGGGCACTATGGGCATGCCCACAACCCTAATTGAGGTCGATAGGCTCTCATTTTGTAAAAGTTTCATCGAAATCGGTTCAGTAGTTTAGAGTTTAGTCCTTAGGGAAAATCCCTAGCTATGCCAATGTTGAGCAAGTCCGCAGTCCGACTCGCACTTGGCCGATTTTCGGGTGGCCGTGCCCACGTCCTTTTTCGAAGGCTGGATCCGCGCCTGTCCAAGCCTTACCAGCACTGGTAGCATGCCAACCCGCGATAGCCGTGATACGGCTTTATCACGTCTTTTATCTCATTCGTTCGCGCGCAAAAGAACGAGATAAAAGACGTGATAAAGCCGTATCAAGGCTATCGCGGGTTGGCATGCTACCAGTGCAGTTCTCATTATAAAACAGGATGTGAACCTTTTTGTGCGCATTGTTGGAATATCGACTACGTATACAGGGTGAAATTGATATCATTAGCATCCTTTTAAACTAAGAGTCTACCCATCAAACTGAACGACTTTCACTATGGGAGCAAACCGATCGGAGCAACAAAAAAATCTGCTGTTCCATACTAAACTGCAATGCCTACGCGACACAAAATATGTATGCAACAGCAGATTTTTTTGTTGCTCCGATTGGTTTGCTCCCATAGTAAAAGTTGTTCAGTTTGATGGGTAGACTCTTAGTTAAAAAGGATTCTATTGATATCAATTTCACCCTGTAGATGCAGTCTCGCACTAATTCTGTGCAGAATCTTTGCTATACTTCTTCTAACCGAAGGGATTATGGTCTTATGTTTGTGTGTGTGAAAAAAAGAAGCCATTATTTTAAAATACAACCCGACCTTTCACCTTTCGCGTGAGAAACAAACGTTAAGTTTCCCCTCTGTTTTAATTTTCACATATCGTCCATATGGCTGTTGTATTAACTACTTTGTTCTCACGGGTATTGGGTATTTAATTTCGAAAATATGTTTGTATTTTACAACGGGTTGATATTTCATTTGTTAATCAAAATTGTTATTCGTAAATTGTTCGGTTGTATTGGAAGGAAAACAAATTTTAATTTGTACAAAATAACGTAACATGACTAGGTACGTGTGTAACAATATCCAATCATATTTTCAGAGGAGATAAACTGAACTGTTTCATAGAAATTATACTCATGAATGCTATAATATTTATGTTGTAAGTATTTTTTAAGTTTAATTCCTAATTTAGGAAACCGGCCAAGTGCGAGTCGGACTCTTGCACGGATAAATAATAAATAAATAATAATAAATAAATATCTTGGACACTGTCACACAAATTATCTAGTCACATTTAAAGTACCAGAATCTAGCCTGGACTTGTATTATGATAACTAGACAACGATATAGAATGACTCGGGTACAAATATTCATATTCATCATACAAATATTTGTCCCTTACGGGATTCGAACCCGCGACCCTCGGCACAGCAGGCAGGTTCACTACCGACTGTGCTACCGGGCCGTCGAAGTCGGATAGTTATGTACAACCATACAATATTACAAAAAGCAAGCCCGACTGACACGCGTGACCGGATTTTTGTTTTATATTACGTTGTGCACTACAATCACAACTAGATTGACGCTTTGTACATACATATTTATTTATGCTTTGTAATCTTTGCGATCGAGCAGTAACAAATGGGGAAGCTTCTACATTTTTTAATACATACATTTTTTTGATAGCAAATCCGCCATAGTAACGCATAGTATGCTGTGAACATTTCAGCCGTATAATTATGTAGTTCAAAAGATACGACCCTTTATAATATAGGATAGGCAGACAGACTGACAGACGGAGGGATGGATAGACAGCGTAAGCTTATGAACAGGGTCTTGTTGGCGTCCTTTGAGTACGGAACCCTAAAAACTATACAGGGTGAAATTGATAGGCTCCGATCGGTTTGCTCCCATAGTGAAAGTTGTTCAGTTTGATGGATAGACTCTTTGTTTAAAAGGGTGCTAATGATATCAATTTCACCCTGTATAGGGTCCTTCTTAATACGCTGACTCTTTTTAAGGGAATGATCAGACCATCAAACTGAACAACTTTCTCTGTAAGATCAACATCGAAATCGCAAAAAAAAAAACAGCTGTCCCATACATTCGGCTCGAGTAGCTTGGCAGCTTTGTATGGAAGAGCTGATTTTTTTTCGTGATTTCGATGTTGGTGCCATAGAGAAAGTTGTTCAGTTCCACGGTTTGATCATCGCCTTACAAAAGTGTCAGCATATTAAGGGGCGTCCGCCCGGTTTTGAGTAACTTTGTAACCATTTTATACATTAACTATGGCACATTTTAAACAGAAAACAAAACTGAACAATCTACAGGATATGAGAAGTGATGTGGTTTTTCTCGAAATCTATTTTAATTAATAAAACTGAAGAAAAATTACTCCAAAGTCACCTCTTTTTTTCCAGTTGTAACCGTTTTACTCTTATATTGTTGATCAGAAGAATATGAAAATTTACAATATTCTTCAAAATACAATATAAAATGATGTGGTTTTCTTATTTTTTGAAAATTCATGTAAAATCATACAGGTTTTCGAAGAAAACGGAAAATTCTGACCGGAGCCGCGCAATTGAAGCGGGATGGCTAATTGCAAAAGTTGGCTTATAAGAAAGAGAGCCTTGTAGATGGGAGGAGTAGCCTTAAGAAAGACCCTGTATAGATTCGTACAGCTTTGTGGCGCCATCTAGCGATCCCCTGTAAAATTGCAAGAACAAAGCTAATATTAAAATAACATAATCGTAAACATAGTTTTCAATCTCTTGTTGTACAGAGAGCCCGACAGGGGCGAGCATGCAACAACACCTGAGACACGCAGTTCAAGTGCTGCATGTAGTAAGTCTTGTCTCTCCCAAATCGGCTTATACAGCCCAGCCATGAACGTGTTTAACACGTTTGTTACCGTGAATACGCTTAAATGTTTTCGTCACAATGAGGGGTTTACCAAAACTAGTAAAACGAAAAATATGTAGATGGCAACATTATAATAAGATAAAAACTCGTCACATTGACGGTAAAAGAGTGTTGTTAAATCGATAAAAAACACGAAACACTGTCGATCTGAAAGCTTTTTATTAAAAACCCATCTAGTGTCACTGAACTAGAGGGTGTAACAAAACTAGTAATACTTAAGGGGGTGCTTCAGACCACCAATCTGAACAACTTTCACTATGGAGCCAACGTCGAGAAAAAATAAAAAAAAAATCTGCCGTCCCATACATTTGAGTCGAGACGGTACTGCAGTTTTGTATGAAAGAGCGGATTTTTTTTTCTCGATTTCGATGTTGGCTCCATAGTGATAGTTGTTCAGTTTGATGGTCTGCACTCTGCACTGCAACACCACTACTACCACATCTTCCTTAAGTATTACTAGGGTGTTTTGTTACACCCTGTAATATTTTTTTATGAAAAAACTTCATCAAATTGCATTATTACAAAAAGCTGTAAATGTTTTATTCCATACCTACTGTTTTTTTTTTTATTACGGGTTTGCTCTTGACCTCAATCCAGTCCTCAGGACGAAGATGCGGTCAAAGATGTAGCGAGCTTACCCAGAAGAAGCCTATCCACTCGTACTTTAAATGATGCTCTTGAAACATTGCATTTTAATAATATCACTATCGCTAGCGTTTTAGTTTTCTTTTCACGTTTTCTTTTACTGAACCAATTCAGATAGAGTTTCTTGATTAACATAATTTTACTTAATCAAATATTTTTAATGTTTAGGTAGATATTTCATCGCAATCAGCTGACCGAATAAAAAGTTATTAGTATTCAAATTATTCAAGTAGTGGAGTTCCTGGAGGTTTTTACTGGCCCGTCAAAACTACTCCGATTTCAATTTTTTTTTAAATGAAGGTAATTTAAAATACTACAACCTTTAAAGTTTCAAAATTTACGCTTTTTTTTTCGAATAGTTGAGTCAGTGTAACTTTGAAACTATATAACATAACGGAAATCTGATAAACCACAGACAAGGATATTAGTTTCTGGATCGTGTTAATAAAAAAAACATTATTTGGTTAATATTCAAAATAGAATCAAACTTCATTTGTAGAGCGCTCATCAAGGTTTATTCCTTAGCCAATCCCAATTAAAATTGCCTCAATGTAAAGAGAATTTCCTGTTCTTACACGTACATGAATTCGCAAGTTGTGAAGCATTTTTTCTTAACATTTGTATTTTTTTAGTTACAACTTTTTACTTGACCGAGAGCGTCAATTTTTTAACTATAAAGGTTGTAGTATAATTGTAATTCTCGTTAATCCTAATGTAACAATATACGTTACCTAACATGTTATTTGACTCCTGTTTGATACTCTTCCCGCAGGCAAACTCAAGACAATCTTGAAGACTTCAACTTCAAGGTAACACTAGCTCAAAGTAAATGTTTACTCTCCCATAAATTCCTTGTAAAAGTTAACGTAACTGAATCTACTGAACAAACTTACTACTCGGACTATGTGAGCACAAATTAACTTTAATTCAATCTTGTTATTCAAATTCTAAGGAGAATCATACAGGTAAAGTTTATATGCGTTTTGAACAAAGGAATTCATTGTTCTATGAAAATGAAGTTCTTGTATTTAATTTAAAAATGCATTAAATATTAATTAAATGTAAAAACTCAAATCCTATACTCTACTCTCATAAAACCACGATGGTTTGAATTGAAAATTAGTCGATTTATTTAAATAAAAGTTGGTATCAAAAATACAAATTGTTTAAAATTTTTGATACTATAATTGTGACGTTTTTTTAATTAACGTCTAACAAATAACTTTTTACCAGACTGCGTCAGAAGGAGGGTAATGTTTTTTAAAATGAGTCCTTACTTCGATAGAAATAAACAAAATTTTTGGACCACTATAATATGAATGGGCCATCATGATATATAAAATGAGATGATTTTTTGGGCTTTTTCTAATAAGAGTTTGGTACATGCTGAATTTTACAAACAAAATTTTCACATACTGTCCCACTAAGTTAAGGCAGTTACGATAAGATTGCCACAATGCTATGATTCTGACACACGTCTCTCGTCTCTTCATACATGCTCGGATAAAGGTTCTTCCTGTATCCTGTTACTAACGACCCCCACGCAAGAGGATATCGTAATTATCTACTATCGTGGGATAATAGGTATTCGTAACTTGACTTTTGATAAAATGTTAGCCAAAAACAAAAATTAGATTAGGTACTTACTATCGCATTTCGAATTTAATCTCGCCCACAGACCTATCACTTTTTGAATGTCTGAAAAATGTGAGTAGGTGAATACAATTATAAGTATTCATCTCTCCCCTCGCCCACAAAAATGTTGATTGTCTGGATAATGTGTAGGTGTTTAAATTACTTACATATATACCTTATTTAGATGTCAATTGACATTTATACATAAATACAATATCCAATTAAATGCATAACATATTAAAGGGATTCAGTTTAATGGTCTGAAACCATTAAGTTGAATAACTTTCACTGTGAGACTACGTTGAAATCGCAAAAGTACTGTTCAATGCCAACACATATTTCAATTAATTATTGTATTATTTACGATTTTTTTTGTCTGACACGGTTGTATGGGCTCGATCTTTTGGCCTTTAAATGAGCGATGCATTTTTTGAGTTATTATGTTAGGAAGCAAATTGAAAAAAATAACTGGGTATTCCGTAATTGAAAAACTAGTAGAAGTTTAAAATATTTGGTCATAATCCTTTTGTTAACTAATTAATTATTTCCAACATAAATCAAGAAATCAAACAATGCACTTCACAAGATGAAGAGAGTAAGTTCTCAAATAAAATTATTTAATGAGACTGCACGTTCTTAACATCCGAGACTTAATTGCTTAGTTCTAAGAGCGTGTTTGTAGCTTTAATTAAACTATTCTATCTCTGCTTCTGACGTCTTGATTTAATTTCAGTCTTATTTTCTTGATTTTGTAATATTTCTTCTTTTGACTTAGCAGTAATAAGTAGTAAGAATAGCAGTGACTTGGCAGGCGGTATAGCTAATCAACGTTTTAGTTATGGTAGTAACTATTAAATAATCTGTGATTTTAGTAGATTTCCCTATCTATTGTGTTCATTTGTCTATGTCAGTTCCATTATACTAGTTTTTGAATACGTTTCAAATGTTTAGGACTGGTCTACTAGACCATCAAAATGAACAAATTTTATAATGGAAGCAAAGCTGAAATTGCAAAGAGTCGAGTAGGCATGTAGTTTAGTATGCAATAACATGATTTTAAGTTTGCTCCCGTAACAAAAGTTTTTCAGTTTGATTGATTGACCCCTGAAGTTTTGGAAAGTGTTTAAAAAATCTGGCTCATAGTAAATTACAGTAAAACTACTGTAGTAAACTACAGTAAAACTACTGTAGTAAACTACAGTAAAACTACGGAGTAAACTACAGTAAAACTACTGTAATAAAATACAGTTTTTGTATTTAATTTCGTACAGCGCTCCTAGTGGCTACGCTGAGAACTAATTTTGTCACACAAAATTGGCGACGCAACTGCAGTAGTAACGTACTGTGAAAACTCATGGTAGGCCTACTGTTGTATATTTTGTCTCCTTCAATATTATATTACGAATATATTTTATGACAATCCAACTTATTTTGTGAAGACACCACTGTACTTCGTGCCAAATGGAATAATACAATTTATAATATAAAAGTTGTTTTTGACACAGAAAATGTACTGCTTGTTTGTTCCTTTGTGTTTTCTTTGCAAAAGATTTGGCTACGAAAGCAGCGATCGTGGAATTGCATAATAAAGTATACTACAAAATCGTATTGCTATCGAAATCGGTTTCGATTTTGTATTCGAAAAAGATTTAGTTATTTTAGATTCCAAAACGAGAAAGGTGCTTCAGGCCCTCAAACTCAACAGCTTTCTCTATGGGACCAATATCGAAATCGCGGAAAAAAACTGCTGTCCCATACATTTCAGTCGAATTATGTTCGCAGTTTTGTATGGGACAACAGATTTTTTTCGCAATTTCAGTGTTGGTACCATAGTAAAAGTTGTTCAGATTGATGGTCCGAAGCACCCCTTTAAGTAACTGTCCCATTTACACCCTGTAGATACGATAGAAATATGAAGTATTTGTTAAACTGCGTCGTAGCACGAAAAAATATTTGATACCTTTTTAGGTATCAAATATTTTTTCGGACTGGGTTGTTAGTTAAAGTGCTAGCTCAAACTAAACAACTTTCACTACGGAGCCAAATCAAAAAACGCAAAAAAAAATTTTGCGTTTTTTTTTTCGATATCGTATGACGACATTGACGACGACGATTTCTTCGTCTTTCATAGCAGGAAATGTACCAAAAGGAGAGCTTTCCTATAACTGCATGCCCCAAAATATAGTTAGTAGTTGTACCATGTTCCTGACCATCCCAGATGGGATTAAGGTGAATGGTTCTTTGGCTATTTAAGACACCGACGTTCGTGGCGCGGACGCTGTTTGAAACATCTATTTAGATGAAATAAGGCCCGTGATGACGATGAACGTTGATTATATTCGTTGGTCTTGTTTTTATTAAAAAATCTTACCATTCATCATCATCATCATCAGCCTATAAACATCGAACTGCAGGGCACAGGCCTATTCTCAGGAAGAGTGTATGGGCGTCAGTCAACTCGTGCCCAATGCGGATTGGTAGACTACACATACGCTACAAAATGTCTTCTTCAGCGTACTATGCAGGTTTCTTCACGATGTTTTCCTTCACCGTTTGTGAGCAGTCGGTATTACGTACAGAAGTTAGAAAAACTAATTGGCACATGGCCGGACTTTCACCGCAACACCGCATTCTTACTTCTAATGAATTAACTTTTTGATGGGATGCAAAACACATTGTATTTAAAATGTAAATTCTTCAGTAATTTTCAACTTGTAGTTCAGTAAATCTGTCTGGAAAATGATACCCTACCTTACGGGTAGGGGTCGGGTAACCGGGATTTTTGGATATGTAATACAGGTAGAGGTCCTTAATAAAAATACAAGTTTTCGACCTTGGGGTCCTGCCGCCGGCTCTGGTGTGACCATAAAACAACAAAAATTTTGAAACTTTTTCAATTTAACTTAAACGTTGGGTTTTAGAGCAAACTTGTTTGTTAAAGGTTTAAACAAGACCAAATGCGCTACAATTTGATAGTTGAATCATCTTTATATACTGAATAGTTACCAAGATACAACACCTCAAAGTATGGAGAGGTATGACTAATTCCTTAAAATTTCGTTTTTTATTTTTATTTAATATGTTATGATCTTTAGGTTTCACTGTGAAGGTGTTTAGAAGAAGTATAAATAATGCGCAACAATATGTTTTTGAACCATAAGATGCGACACTAGTAAATTTTCAGCAAATGTTGAATAACGGTCAATTGGTATACAAATACTTAGATTTCGAATAGGTTTTTTTTTACAAAATAAAACTATGGTAATCAGGGATAGTGAGCTTACTATAAGTGAAAGAATTTTGAGAATCGGTTTGGTACTTCCAGATATTACCTACATACAAAAAACCCTCCTAAGCCCAGCTTTTCTGAACCCACAGGCATAGGGCAGTTAGGAATTAGCCCTAACTGCCCATATTTTGAAGTGTCGTATCGATTCAAAAATCAAACTGTAGCGCATTTGGTGCTGCTAATTCCTCTAAAACATAATTTTACTCTAAAACCAAAACTTTAGATTTCAAATAATGAAAACTGAAAAAGCTTCGAAGCTTCGATATTTTCGGTGTTTTATGGACATGGCAGGTTCCGCGGAAGCACCTCAAGGTCGAAAACTTTGATTTTTAATAAGAACCTATACCCGTACACACATATAAAAAAATCGTGGATACTGGACCTTTTGCAAGGTAAAATGTATACATTTACTAGGCTATTGTAAGTTCTTTAAAACCGCTTCTTTTATGGCTTCTAATATAAAAATGTAATGTTCTGAGAATGTCTCCACATAATGTGGCTCCTCGTATTTATCTGTACTGCTCTCTTTGTTTATTTTATAGAGTTCTTTTTGTGTTTATTTTGTTTGTTAGTTATTATATTAATGTTCCATTTCGTTTTTTTTTTTTTTGAGAAAAAACGAGAGATCCATTTGTAAAAGGTTCCGTTTGCGTATTTAAATATATGATGATTGTTTGTACTGTTATATTGTAATTAAATCTAGAGAATCTTTTATAAACAGGGTCCTACTTAATATGCTTACGGTTTTAAGGGGATGATCAGACCATCAAACAGATCAACTTTCTTTATGGGACCAAGATAGACATCGCGAAAAAACAATCTATTGTTCTAAATAAACAAACCTGCTATTCTACTCGACCCAAATGTGTGGGATAGCTGTTTCGATTTGTTCAGTTGGATTTTTTTTCGATTTTCATATTGGCCCCATAGAGAAAGTTGTTCAGTTTGATGGTTTGATCATCCTCTTAAAAAAAAACCGTCAACATATCAAGTTGGTCCCTGTATTTGTCATAATATTTGGTGTCAACATTACACTCGAAAAATATCACTGTTGTGGATAGGCATCTTTAATCCAATAGTTATTTTACTATTGTAGGTTACTGTTTGAATCGCATAATCTCAGGATAGTCAATGGCCACCCCATTTCTTCTTCTGAATATGCGACTAGAGCCTTTTTCGTTCATTTAGTACTCATAAACTAAGAAGATGAACTAAACGCAATAGTTGATTGATCCATTCATTCAACTAAATACAAATTTGATTCATCTATGCTTTATCGCGTTTGCATCGCGACTCAATCGATGCTTTTTGCAGCACTTCCGCGATGCAAAAAGTCGCAGTGTGTAAAGGGCCCTTATCTAATTACCCCAGTGTTGCTTACTCTAAAATTTGATTTCCCTACACAGGTAAAAAAGATTACTTGAAATAAGAAAATTACGTTTTCTTCGATATATGAGAGCACATATTCTTGGTTCAATGCAATTTGCTTTCACACAAGACAATTGTCTTGTTGAAAGCAAATCGCATTGAACCAAGAATATGCGCTCTCATATACAATATTTTAATGAATTAACGCAAAACTAGAAAGTAGTTTGTTTAGAATCGAGAGCAGAACCGAATTACCATGGTTTCAACATAGGTAATTTTGTTCAAAATATTAAATAACTTTTTTGCAAAATTTAAAATTTTCTGAACCCGATGTCAACCCACCGCACGGGCACACTCACCCTACATACTACCAAAACAAGATTATAAAAATGTATCCATGAGTACGTTAGCGCTTTCTTTCAGTGCTGAAATGATAACAAATCATTTTTGCCTCAAAACTTAAAATGCGAATAACTTTAAATTTTAACAATGAAAATAATGAAATTACAAATTTAGTAGGTTTACTTTTAAAGTGTTGTTGTTATGTTAAATGCATTATACTGTCTTTCGATAATGAATTAAATTTTCTAAACATTAGTTTCGCAAGAAAAAAAAATGAAATTACTGTTTCAATCTAATAATTGTTTTATAAATCAGTCGGGGTGTATGAGGTTTTGCTCTAATTCATTAACACGTTGTATGTGGAAGAAAACGTAATTTTCTTATTTCAAGAAATCTTTTTTACCCGTGTATTTGTCGTCAGATTCTGGTCCACCACATTTGGAGCTGGTGTTCGTGCTACAAAACAAAAGATTTATAGGAATTTGCAACCAACCTCGGATCTGAATATGTTAAAGCTTATCCAGGCTAATTGAATTTGAGTTCGGAGAATTATTTACACGCCTTAGAATAAACACTAGATGTTTATCGATAACCTTGATTCTGAGAAATTGTCAGCGTGTCTAGAAAATCAATTGTATTTTTTCCCAGAATCAGTGTGAATTTCTACGTGTAATGTGAATTATTGGGAAACTTGATGTAAGTGGATTTAATCCTCTTGAATCATTGGAACATTTACAGTGAGTCTAGTGCAGTGATTTCACTTCTGCAATGTTCCTTAGATTTTATCGTCGTCTATATCTTACGCTGAGTGTAGAACTTGCCAGAATTGCAGTTTTTGGGGTTCCGTATCTATACCCAAAGGGTGCCAACGGGACCCTATTCATAAGCCTACGCTGTCTGTCCATTCGTCCGTCCTAGCTCTAATGCGCTGTATCTTGTGAACCGTAATAGGTAGCTTGTTAAAATTTCCATAGAATATGTTACTATGTGAATATGTTTTGAATTTGCAAACAAATTATATGGCTATTTATTAAGGCTTACCAACTAAATATATATTATACATTCAATTTAGATCACATAGTATCATATAGTTTTCCAAATTCGAACGAAGTTTTACTATAAAAGTAGTACAAACGGTAATACACACAAACGTCTAACTTGGTGTGATTATAGTGCTTACTCTATTTTATGGTAGTACGGAACAGTCCAAGTGCGAGTCCGACTCGCACTTTGCAAGTTTTTATTTGTTTGTTGGCAGTGCTTTAACACAAGAGCACATGAGTTTCTCACTGTTCGTGAGTTTATATCTCAAGCAGTTATAAAAAGATAATGGATTTGGTGGTGATAATTATGGCAATTAATAGTTAGTGGTTTGTAATAATACCGTAAAATAAACCTTACTCCTTAATGCGCCTCCTTAAGCCGCGTGGTTCCGAGTTAGAATGGACTACCCCATTTCTTTCCGTGGGTGACTAAGGGAAGTAAGGGGCTTATTTTTATCTTTAAAGTGTTTACTTAATTTGGACTTTGAGAAAATAAATTTTGTTTCTTCACAACTATTGATACTGCTTGTTATGGAAGAGCGAGGCGTCCTGATACAGGTATTTTATATAAATATCTATATAACCAGGAGGTCTTATACTTGTATGTATTTAGTTTTAGGAATAAAATGAATAAGTACAGAATATTTTAGTTTTCTTTAATTTTTAATTTTGTGGGCGAAAGGTTAGCCACCAACGAGTATTTACTACTTTACACGTCATTTCATCTTTAGATGAACACTTGCTCACATTTAGCATATTGAAGGTTTTTAAACCTTCAATATGCTAAAAGTGAGCAAGAGAGCTGCCAGTTGAAGCACTGTTTTGATCACTGCAAAAGGGATTATAATGTACTAGCTGTTGCCCGCGACTTCGTCTGCGTTACCCGGATAAAAAGTACGCCTTGTGTTAATCCAGGCCATGGTCTATCTGTATGCAAAATTTCATCAAAATCCGTTCAGCAGTTTTTGCTTTAAAGCGGAACAAACATCCATCCATCCATACTTACAAACTTTCGCGTTTATAATATTAGTAAGATGTGTAAGGAATATTTAAGCGAGCAGTGCAGTTTTCCATAGGCACGTCTCTCACGTAGCTTAATAAGTAATGACTCTGGTATAGGTCGAACAGAATCTTATGAAATGAAAAAAGTAAAAAAATATAGATTTTCACATGGCAATATCAAACTGTCATCAAGTAGGCCCTTTACAAACTTCAACTTTTTGCGGCGATAAAAACGCGCGTTTGTTAATGGGTGCATATTTAAGATCATCTGGCTTACCACCAGAGCTGTGCGTGGTAGAGAGGCTCTGACCAATGCTCATGTTGGTCCTTATTTTGTCAATTAGATCGACTCTACAAGGGATGACGATTTCGGCCAAGCCCTATCATTATTAGACAGAGCTGAACACCTACTCAAGACTTGGCTTAAAATGAGATCTCAAAACTTTTTAAGAGTAAAATTGTTGTGAGTCTTGGCTATTTCTTACATGAAATGTTTTTGATGGGATAATTTTATCACGAACGTTTTTTTCTTCGTGCGTTTCAGAAGTGCTGCAAAAAGTCGCAGTGTTTAAAGGGCCCTAATCCAATTACCCCAGTGTTGCTTACTCTTAAATTTGATTTCCTAATTTTTCATGACATTCTGGACGACCTATAGTTATAGCACGTTGCTGACACAATATAAACTGTACTGCCCCTAATAAAGACATTCCTTTCCTACAACTACATTACTGGCGTATTATTCATCTCACTGAGGCTCTCCAATCCTGTCGGCATAATAACGTGCGTTAAATATTGTATGAATGTTACCCTTAAGAGGGCTATTACAAGCTCAGTGGCGCCCTCGTCACAATAAAAAAGATTTCTCAACAAAGAAAGCCTAAATTAAAAAAGTGCTCAACAGATAAACTACAAAAGTCTCAAGCCATTGTTATACAATACTTTTATAGGTTCTAAACATTCCACTTTTAGATAATTTCGAATAAAAACAAAAGCGACCGTTTTTTTTCTTTTTTTAAACTTTGTATGTACCTTTAAAAAACCTATAAAAGTATTCTATGAAAATAGCTTGAAGGCTTTTGCAGTTTTGAGCACTTTTTTAATTTAGGCTTTCTTTGTTGAGAAATCTTTTTTTTTTATTGTGACGAGGGCGCCACTGAGCTTGTAATAGCCCTCTAATGTCCTTATACTTCACCCAATGGAAGAAAAGTAGCGGTCCATTCTGTATAGAATAGCCAAAAGGTTTTTAAAAGATCTTTTCTGGAAATACCACAGCTCCTTTTAAAAACATTACACTCAAGGATCGTAAGGTAAGAGCCGGAGCTCGGAGCAATAACAGAGTACCACTAAATTTCTAAATTTCTCTCTAGATGACACTAACAAAACTTCGACCCCCGCCCCGTGCGCCTTTGGTGAAAACACACGGCACAGATTTAGGAACTTGTCCTTTGAAAAATGCTTACTAATCGTTTTTTGAGATTAATGTGGTTAGTAGCAGTTGCCCGCGACTCCGTCTGCGTGGACCTTAAAAAGTATTCTGTCTGTCAATCCAGAACATTATTATTTTATCTGTGTGCCAAATTTAATTCAAATCCGATCATCCGTTTATGCGTGACTGAGCCACAATCATCTTCACAAACTGTCACATTTATAATATTAGTGAGATAAATAATTAAGCTAAAGTTAATCACTTTAACGGGTTCTTACCACGTATATTGCAGACTCAAATAGATAAATTGAAAAACCTTTTCTATTTGAAGTATCCTGTACCAATCAAGCTCCCCAGTGTTATCATACCAGTGGTACAACTTTTCCGGCTGCTACAAATAGATTAATTGAAAGGCTCTTTCTATCTGAAGCGATCCAGTCCCAACTAACCTTCCCTATGTTATCCTACCACAATGTCCACAGTGGCCCAAATTCTCCAGCCTGGCGTCTATACAGCCACAATCAGGTTGATTGAAAGACTCTTTTTATCTGAAGCTATCCTGTTCTAACTAAGCTCCCCTGTGTCACCCTAGCACAGTGGCACAACTTCTCAGGCTTTATGTCTATACATCCACAAACAGAATAGCTTCAGATAGAAATAGTCTTTCACTAGAATGACTCATTCTATCTGAAGCTATCCTGTTCCAACTATAAGCTCCCCTGTGTTGCCCTACAATAGTGGCTTTAGATGTCTATGACAGTGGCACAAATTCTGCGACCTGGCGTCTATACAGGGTGGTCCAAATAGTGACGTCAATATTTTTTTTTTAGATTCTTTACACCGTATCCGAAAATATTCACTATGAAAAAAGTTATGAAATTTTTAAGCCGCTCCGGTAATTCTCAAATACACCTTAAAAAAATCATAACTTCTACACTACAAAAAAATCGCGGCACATACATGGGGTATTTTCGGATATTATAGGTATATTAGGTGTGAGGAATTCAAAATATTAAAAAAAATTATTCAGTTAAAAAAGTTTATACAGTCCAAATAGTGACGTACTATTTTGACCAGTCTGTATAGCCAAAAACAGATTTAAAAGACCCTATCTGAAGCGATCCTGTCCGAACTAAGCTCCCCTGCGTTACCCTACCACAGTGGCACAACTACCTAGCAACCTAGCATCTATAAACACATTTAAAAGACACAAAGCGATCCTGTCCAAACTAAGCTCCCCTGTGTTACCCTACCACAGTGGAACAACTACTCGGATCTAGCATCTATAAACACATTTGAAAGACCCTTTCTATCCAAAGCGATCCTGTCCAAACTAAGCTCCCCTGTGTTAGTCTACCACAGTGGCACAACTTCTCGGGCCTGGCGTCTATACAGCCACAAACAGATGCAAGTTTAATGTCTTTCGCTCCACAATAGCATTTCCCTCTAGAGGTACACACTCGGCTGCGTGAAGTATACAGATTAATATTTGAAGTCCTTTGTCTTAGCAACAACAATATATTTCCTGATCATTGTCCCCCCATAATGTTATTGTTTGTTGGAAAATTAGCTTTTTGGTCATTTTGTGATCGATTGTAGAAAGTGGTTGGCGTTTTGAAAACGATCACCGATGTTAAGTAGCGTCAAGTCAGGTCAATCTTTGGATGGGTAACCAGAGTTTTATTTCATTGCAATCTCCACAGTGCTTCGTAAGACACGTTAAGCAGTTGGCACCGTTCTTCTTTACTTGCTCTATCATCAAACTTAAAAAGTGAAAACTCAATAATGAATAGCCATAAGATCCAGCTTCAAAATTAAAAAAGAGATTTTGTAATTTTAAAAATAAAATATTTGCTAAGCAAAGAATGTTATTAACGTTAAATGTTTTCATTAAAAATAAACAACCTTTACAAGAACCTTTGATTAACCAAACCATACTCATACTTTTTGTATTCATAAATGGTTAGAAGGAAAAGCCTTCATATTATTCCGTTTACCATTATTAATGGTTTGTTGTTAGGTAATTACCTACTAACATTCTGTTGATATTTAACCTGTATTCACATCAAAGGACACTTTGTTGAGAATACGAGTTTCACCACAAAATTATAATTCAATCAATTTAAAGAACAAATTAAAATATAAAAGAACACGAAAAATAAGCATCATTAATATATGTACAAAAACTGGAAACCAAATGTTAATGTTTAATGTATTTGTGGGATGGGAAAATAGTGTATTTACTGTTAGACTGGTATCTTATCGATATTCTCCCTTTTCATGCCTATATTTAAGTATAATAAAAGTGAGCTACAATTCGCTACAAAAATACTGTGTTAATAATGCATTTTATTTGAAAATTTTTAAATGTTAATTGTGTACCAAAAGGTTTTTGCCAATATTTCTTAATAGAAATATTTTAAACAATTAATATCCAACGAACCATTCACAATGCTTTAACAGGTACAATCTTAATAGGAAACCCATTAGATTTGGCCCGATTAATTTAAAAACTGTCCCCATAGAGAACGGGGATAAAAAATTACCCTCCGCCTTCTCGTGACCCAACTCAGCTACCAAATCACCCGTTAAGTTTCGCGTTACACCAATTGTAATTAAGGTACCTAATGGGTGGCGAGTGGTGGCTGAATCATTTATTAGGTCCTTAGGATTTGTGGTGAGCCATGGAGCTGGGTTTATAAGAGGTCTTGAAAATAAAGCCTTAAATGCCAATTTAAGCCTTAATTGATGGTTCTTACCGCAATTATACAAATCCAAATATTGGCACCAAAGAAAATATTTAAAGAATTCACCTGCTCCATACATTTTAGTAATATAGCGCAATATGTATAAAATTTAAAATTTTAAGAGTCGTTTTAAAGTTCAGAGACCTCATCACAATATTAAAGATTTCTCAATAATAAAAACCCAAAATGAAGAAGTGCTACCCCAACTTACAATAGAAATCTAAAAGCAATTTTATAGAATACTTTTAGGTATAGTTTTACATTCATACATAAACTCACGAGCATCATCCTTTTCGGGGCAGTCCGAATCTTGTAGACAACTACAGAAATATGCCTTTATTTATTTCATTGATTTATTTAAATGCATACGACACACACACACACGAAGGCCTGGTCATCACTCTGTATTCATAAGGTAGAAATCATTCAATATTTGAATGAATAGGAAACATGCTTTGGCTAGGCGCCTTTGGAAGTCAGTTCCAATTCTAAGATTATTCACCTACATACCTTTATTGGGTGTTCACAGTTAGCATTAGGTATGTACGTGGCTTTAATGACTATGTACAGTTAACATTAAATATTCAAATATATCCTACTGGATAATTTTCGAATTCTGGTAATTACGAGTACCTACCTATACAGGACCCTACTTAATAATTATGCTGACACTCTTTTAAGGGGATGATCAGACCATCAAACTGAACAACTTTCTCTATGGGACCAACATCGAAATCGCGAAAAAAACATCTGCTGTCCCATACATTTGGCTCAAGTAGGGAAGTAGGTTTGCATTTTTGTATAGAACAGATTATTTTTTTCCGCGATTTTGATGTTGGTGCCATAGAGAAAGTTGTTCAGTTTGACGGTCTGATCAAAAAGTGTCTGCATATTAAGAAGGACTATATTTATTTTGGATTGAACAATTATTTCCAATATTGAACTTTAGTGTTTTCAAATTAATGGCTACAAAATCTGAAAATTGTCTCACTCGAAAAGAGTCGAATATTGAGCCAACTCAACATTTAATAAGCTTGTTGTGTTTGTAACAAGGCTTACAAATAAAAAATTGTATAAAATGTAATTTACAAGTATAAACAAAATTGAAAAGATGATATTTAAGGATTACAAACATTGGTGGCATGGGTAACAAGGGGTAAAGACCTAAACAGATTTATGGTACCTAATAAAACCTTTTTTTTTTTGTTATTTTCTCATTTATCACAAATGCTAGCAATATTACTATATTAATGTAATATGATATATATACTCGTAATAATATGTTTGATGACTTATTTGGTAGAAAAAAAAATCTTATTAAAGCACTTAATTCTAATTAATTCTTTTTACACTTATGGACCACTAATTTAGTGCCTATGCAAAGAGTACAGACATACCTGGCTGTTCAGTTACATTTGAAGTTGACTGTACTTCCCCGATTACTTAGACGTCAACTGGTAACCCTACATGAAAGGCCCCATGTATTTAATTAAAGATTGGTCTACATACAGCTACTGAACTATTGAGCTCTCAATTGACTTTGGATTACAGGACACGGTGAAAGGTATTAAAGGCTTGGATTCAATGAGGGGCTTGGGCAAGCGTCATTAGCTGGCTCCAGAATCCACGCACTTACTGATTTATTCTTCTGTTGAATCGATGGCATAATTACCCGACTGCGCCAGAAGGAGGGTTATGTTTTTCGAGCATATGTATGTATGTATGTTTGAATGTATATTTCTTTGGCACGCCCTACAGCCTAAACGGCTTGATAGATTTTGACGTTTGAGGTGTCGTTAGATTTGTAAAAATCGTGAAAGTGACATAGGCCATATTATTTTATTGTAGCATCTGTGAATTAAAAAAAAGAGGGGGCATAAAAAAAATATTTTTTGTAAAAAATTACAATATAGGTATCAAATGAAAGCTAGTTAACAGACAATTCCAAAAATATATATATTATAGTACTTTTATGCTAACATTTCGACACAAACCTAAAAAGTATGAAATAAACTTAATTATTACGAAAAACAAAAAACCCGAAAGCATAAAACGACTGAAAAGAGAAAAACAAGCTCGTTAATCACTAAAATCTGCTATAACAACATTAAGCAAATATAATTTGAATGTTAGATATAACTTATAAGATAGGTATTGCAGGCGGGACAAACCAAAGGAACCTATATGTACGTTTTATAATTCTTCTTTGTCCCCGTTTGCGATACCTACCTAATAAGTCTAATAACATTCAAATTATGTTTGCTTAATGTTGTTACAGCTGATTTTAGTGATTAACGAGCTTGTTTTTCTCTTTTCAGTGAATAGTTTTTTATGTCATTGAGTTTTACTTACTATCGGAGTGAAGATTGTTCAGTGCGCCGGCCGTATCGGGTGCCATTTCTTCACTCGAGGAGGCTCTTTTCGTGTGCCTCATTCGTACACTGACCTGTTACTACTAGTAGTCAGACTATAATAGTCTGACCACAAGGGCTGTATCGCTCCGTAGATAGCTGCACGGAGAGATGCAGGCTCAAAGAATTCCGCATCGCTCTGCCATTCCCGTAGACTTTTGTAGTTGCTACTCGGTTTATTTGCACGCGACTGTACAGTCACCAGCAGATATATCGTAGCAACCAAGGTGGTCAAATATTTCTAAGCAGTTCTAATTTTAAATAATTTCTTACATCAAAAATATAGGAACGCCGAGAACATCAAATATATCGACGCAGTCATGGAGGCCATAAACATCTGAACAGTTTCGGACAAAAAACCTTACTCCGTTGTTTTACATGTTAATTTTAAATAACATTGTAAAGAAATTATTGAAAATTCGCTGTTCACATATTTATGACAAAATACACGTTTAGATATAATTGGTAACATTTACTGTAAATAATTTAATGAAAATTAGCACTGCTCAGAAATATTTGGACACCTTGTATGCTACGATAATATATCTGACGGCGACTGTACGTCATACGTATGAGATAAAAAATCCAGAGCTCTATCACCCAATGAGCGGTACAGCCCTTGTGATCAGACTGAACAGGGTGTAAGGTAGCCAAGCAAATACTGAAATGCATGAAACAGTAGATTATTTGTCGTTTCCTGTGGTTCCATAGTGAAAGTTGTTCAGTTTGATGATCTGAAATCATCGTTTTAGTATTCGTCTGGCTGTCCCTTACACCCTGCAGTTAAATCGTTGGCGTCCACCACTAGGCAGTAGGCATAGATCTGCTCTAATTAATTCCACTATCTTTTTTAGGGTTCCGTACCCAAAGGGTGAAAACGGGACCCTATTACTAAGCCTATGTTGTCCGTCCGTCCGTTCGTCTGTCCTACGTATTTAGGGCTGTAACTTTTGAACCGTTGCAGCTAGATAGTTTAAATTTTCTCAGATTATGCGTTATTACAGCGGATTTGTTAACAAATAATAAAAATGTCAAAAAGTTTAAAATTAAGGGGGGTTCTCAACTAGAAACTAGTCTTTATCAACGTTTTTTCTTCACGCTCTATCGTAAAAACGGTAATACATACAAGCGTGATTGTAGAGCAAATTCTACAGAATAACAAAAAATACTAAAAACCGGCTAAGTGTGAGTCGGTCTTGCGCTAAAGGTCCCGGACAAGAAAAGTTTTTTTCTATGTTAATAATGTTGTGTTCTGTGGTGGTGTGGCACGGAACCCTCGGTGCACGAGTAGCCCGACTCGCACTTGGCCGGTTTTATTCTATTGATGATGAGCATCATAATTACGTTCCACTGCAAGGCTCAAGCCTACCCTTAAGGTTTATAGGTATTAGTCTACCATGTGAGCCAATATACGGATTGGTTGACTTCACATACGCGTCAGTATTACTTCTTCAGCGTATGCAGGTTTCATAATGATGATGCTTATAGTCAATTTCGAATATTGGCTATGTGCACGATACTAGCGCCATCTAGCGCAATACGTAATATTTGTACGTAAAATGTTAGGATAAAGTTTGTTATTTTATATTAAAATAAAGCAAAAAATAAATAAACGAACAATATTGTCGATATTAAAAATATTATAATACCTAACTAGCTTGAATTAGGTACCATTCTTTGTTACGAAATTCTCATACAAACGTTCACCCCCGTTTTCACATCTGTGGTTGTTGAAGTGCGAAAAATATTTTTTTTTGTGAACACCCAGACGGGAATGAAACATCCCTGCCAAATTTTACGTTAGTAGTCTTTGTAGTTTTGGATATTTGAGTGTTGAGTGAGTGTGCGGATTTGCATAGATTCAAGCAAATCTGACACAGCTTTGCCGTCAGTAGTTCAAATTTCTGCCACAGCGTGCGCTGCGATCGACTTGACAGTTCCCAACACCCATTCCGCACATATAGCCAATAGCATCTGCTTAGTAAAAGTAGAACAATCCATTCGTTGCTAATCTAACAAAGCATCATGCAATATAGTTTGAGTAAACTAGGATCACGCAGTTCGTTAGTGATCCGTCGTCGTTTTGTAATCCCAGTTGATGACGAGAACGGCCTGCCTCTAAAATATGCATACATACACATTAGTACTACAACATGAATAGAAAGTGCATAGATACTGAAGTAGGCTGACGCTCAGAGGAATGATCTCTTTATTCTAAAGCACAGAGACCACGTCAATTTACGATTGTAGTTAGTCTCTTTTGTCTGATGACGTACCTTTAATAGTAGAAGGAGACGGAACTATAGATATTTGCATAGATATAGTAACTAGATGAAACCATACCGTGGCCGCACATGAAACAGCAATAGTGTGACTTTTGCATACAAAAAGACGGTTTGTTTGGCAAGATGTCATCAACATTCCATAGGTTTGACAATGGTTTGACATCTTGCCAAACAAAAAAACCGGCCACGGTGACCGAAATAAAAAATTATATTTCTGTCTTTTTTATTTCCATAAGTTTTCATAACTAGCTATCTCGCTCTCTCATTTCTTGTCTCCATCTTTCAGCGTAAGCGAAAAGTTTTTAATCTAAGGATATTTGTTTATGCGGCTGTCCACTTTTTTCGTGCTAGTGTGTGTGAAAAGTGACCTTAAACATTAGGGCAAATGTCACTTTGGTCTAATTGGTCTCTTTTTTCCATACTACGTGACACCACACACTCAAATACAAACGTCAAAAAAAGTGGACATTCTTGCAATGATATGACTCTCTCTATGCCTTTAGGTAGGTATAATCTCTTTGGGCTGACGGTACCATCATCACCAGTCGATATCATCCCCTATACAGGAGCAAGGGTTCCATCTAGGAAACTTCGCCTCGCATGCTGATTACTAGACTTCGCTTACGCAACAGAATTTCTTCTGCAGCATATGCAGATTTGGTCACGATGCATAGCATTCAAACTCACGCAAATCTGACACTTTACGCGACCAATGTAATTGGTCTCTGAGAAACGGTTGCAAACGATTTAAGTTTATCTATTACCGGGTTTAAAAAAAAACCTAGTAATATTTAAAGTGGGGGTTTAGAAAAGCTTTCACTATGGAGCCAACATAGAGAAAAATATAAAATAGTTAAACTGTTTCATACAAAACTACAGTACCTACTCGACTCAAATAGCATATTCTTCTTATTTTTCCCCGAAGTTTTCAGAAGCAGTGAAATCAGTTTGATGATCTAGCTAGATTTTAGACCACTCCAGTAAACATTAATAGGGTGTTTTGTTATACCTTGTATGTATAAGTCCCACGTGAGTTTATGTATCTTTGTTATACAGAATGTAAAAAAAACACCCTAGTAATACTTAAAGGGGTACTTCAGCCCATGAAACTGAACAACTTTCACTATGGAGCCGAATTCGAAATCACGAAAAAAAAAAACTGCTGTCCCATACAAAACTTTACTGTTGTACCAACTCGACTCATATTATGTTGTATGGGACAGCAGATTTTTTTTTCGCCATTTCGAAATTGGCTCCATACTGAAAGTTGTTCAGTTTCATGGGCTGAAGCACCCCCTTAAGTATTACTAGAGTGTTTTGTTACACCCTGTAGAATACTGTACAAAGCAAATAATTACCTTAACCTTTTGACATTTCAGGAATAATCGAAACTATAGATAGGATAGATATATCCAGAACCATGACATTTGGCATTACAAGACGCGCCGTGGGAGCTCATACATCTGTCTATGTTATTGTATTGTAATTGTAAGTCTTCCGAATAGATAATATGGCGCAAATAAGACATACCTACATATAGGTACGATGACATTTACAAGGAGCGTGTGGCGCTGTCGCTCGCGCGATCATGCGTTCGTCCGACGAAAATCATATCAATCATATCTGCGGAATATCCTATAGAAGGTCGTGCTATCATGAGATGCGATCGAATTGTTCTATTTTTATTCAGATATAAGTATGTTTAAACGCACAGTGGCACAATGATTTTCGTCGGACGAACGCATGATCGCGCGAGCGATGGCAATAGGACAGCGCCTGTGAGTGGCACAGTCAAAAGAGAAATCAGAAATAATTGATTGTCACAAACTACAAGTTTAGAGTCAAGTATACATAAGTATAATTTATAATTGTAGGATGCACTAACCTTATGTAACTTATGTGACAGGGTGTGTGTACCCGCTCATGATACTGAATAACTAACCAAAATGTTCCTATACACAGTGTAAAATTAAATACATAAGGTTGTGTAAAATTTAGAAATCGCGAATAAATAAAACTGCTGTATCAGCTGATTTCTTTTTCGCCATTTTAAAGTTGGTCCTATAGGACCAACAAGTTTTACTATAGTAAAACTTATTGAACTGAAGCAGACCCTTATTAAGTATGTAACGCATTTAAGTTTACACCCTGTATAATGGGAAATTCGCAAAAAACAAAACTTTAGCTGATTCAACGTTTGTATGAAAAGCTGAAAAAAAAAACACCATGTTCGTTAATTCTTCAACGTGCGGGCAGCAAGCCCTGGTGTCAGATTTTTCAAACCGCCTTACGGCTTCTGACATGGTTTTCGTTTATTTTTATCTGTAGAATGCTAGTCGAGTGTAGTAATCGGAGCAATAGCATTAAATAAGTGTAACCAAGAAACTGTTAATATCTTAAAGTACTTACCTAACATTTTTATCTGCAATTATTGCAAAAATCTACGTTAAATCATAATAACCAGTTGGAATAAAATAGTTAATCACTATGAAACGTATAATCTTTACTCACTAAATCAAGAACAAATCCATTATCAATTACAAAATGTTCTCATGAATTTAACAGACTATTATTATAAAGGTATCATAAAGCCGATTATTAAATTTAAATTCTTCATAATAATGGGGCTTTTTAGGTCAAGAGCTGGTTATTCCATTTAAGTGGGAGACCATTTTTCGACGTCGCCGTTAGTCCATTAGCCCGATGCGATGAAATAAAGAGGATGCTATTAGTGTGGTTAATGAACAGAGCTTTGTGATAGTTTGACTTGGGAAAGCTAAAGACTGAAATTCTGCTTATATTCTTGCAGAGTATACATATTTTTATATTGCTTAGATAGGTATCTATATCTATAGGGGGAAATCGATATCATTGGCATCCTTTCAAACTAAGAGTCTACCCATCAAACTGAACAACTTTTACTATGAGAGCAAATCGATCGGAGCAAAAAAAAAACAGCTGTTGCATACATTTGAGTCGAGTAGGCAATGCAGTTTAGTATGGGACAGCTGATTTTTTAGTTGCTCCGATCGGTTTGCTCCCATAGTAAAAGTTGTTTAAAAGGATTTTTTTTTTTTTTTTTTTTATGTTCGATAGGTAAACATTTGACCCCAATCTCACCTGATGTTGAGTGATGATGAGGCCGAAGATGTAGCATGCTTACCTAGAAAGATGCCTATTCATTCTTGCCTTGAAGAGGCCCAGGTTGTATTGCTCAGGGAACAGGTCCGGGATGTAATGATATCAATTTCACCCTGTATAAGTTAAGTACTAATATTATAAAGAGGTAAGTTTATTTGTTTGTATGTAGGGGGGTAATCTCTGGAAATACTGAATGTTTGCAAAAATTATGTCACTGATAGAAAGCTACACTATTCTCAATTAATATTATGCTATATTTTATTTTGATACGCAATCAAAGTCGGGGGCAAAAACTAGTCTTAAATAAAAAGAATGTCCATAAAATATTCATTTTAAAATTCTTACCTTTCAGACATTGTTTTGGTTACGTTATAAAATCGAAATGAATATTTTTATTTTCAAATTTTCAGAGGTGGTTAAGACCATCAAACTTTTAGGTATGTAAAAGATATTTATAACATTTACTGTGGGAGCAAACCTAAAAAAAAATCTGCTGTTTCATACAGTTTGAGCCGAGTAGGCACCTATTTGCAGCTTGATGATCTGATCCAGACCTGAACATTTTGAAACTGTTTAAAAAATCACCCAGTATTAATATAAATGTGAAAAACAAGATATTTTTCATTTTCTATATCAAAAACCCACCTCCTTGGGCGTTCAGTGGGACGTATAAAATGATGATACCAAAAATGGCACAAAAAAAACACTTCTGATAAGTCTCCCGTGTCTCGTATATTTGTGTAATGGAGTAATTTTTCTCATCCGTGAAAATGACATTAAAATATTCACTCAAAAAACAACGAATAAAAAATTCAGGCGAAATTGGGTATTTGACTACATTCAATATATTTTTTTTTTTTTTATTTTTTTTTTATTTATTTTTTTTTTTATTTGTTTATTTTTTTTTATCTTTTTTTATTTTTTTTATCTTTTTTTTTTTTATTTTTTTTTATTTTATTTTTTTATTTTTTTTTTTTTCTTATTTTTTTTTTATTTTTTTTTTATTTTTTTTTATTTATTTTTTTTTTTTTTTTAATTATTATTATTATTTTTTTTTTTTTTTTTATATTTTATCTACTTAATAAAAAAAGGGTTAGAAAATAATGCTAAACTCCCATTTTCATTGAGTTTTTAGCTTGAATACTATTTTTAATAACAAGATAAACTATAAAAAGTAATGAAAATGTTGATGACGTCACAACTCAATATTTAGTACAAATCTTCATACAAAGCGCATGTTTTGACGTCCGATAAAGAGTAGCTGATTTGACTAGTTGTCAAGTAGCCAATTCAAACTCGAAAGATACAAGTCAGAAACAACGTCATTACGGAGTGTCAGTTTATTAAATTCAAAGAAAAAAAAATCTGTTCTCGAAAAGGTGGGAAATACAGGATACAGGGAAATTCGTATTTCGCCCTTAAATCATGGCAAGACAAGGTTAATGGGGTTGAAACCCGCGCTGCCCCGGGCTAGTCACGTAGCTTGGATGAAATTTAATAAATTTCAACTCTATTACGATTCTGTACACTCTATTATGAAACTCGTTGTTTACTTTTAATATTTTCGTTGATTAATAGGAGGAAGTACTTTAAAAATACTGTTTAACTTGTTGCGTAGATACAGTTCAGCTTATTAAAAAACTCTGACACCAGGGCCCTGTTTAATATACGCGACAATGACAATTTGACAATGACAATTCAGAGTATATTGCTGGTTACTAATGACGCTAAATTTACAGTGCTTCATGTATCCTAGCATTCTCAGCAATGTACACACGGCGACACATCAGGCTACGCACCCTATATACCCATAACTACACTACGTACAAAACACAAAATAGTGCGGTAGAGAGCGTGCATAGACGCGGCTGCCGGCGCGGGCGCAGCGTGCTGTGAGACGAAACAACAACAACATACCGCACCCTCTCGCACGATTCGCAGTGTTCAACTTCTAATAGTTCAAAGTCCAAACAGGGTAACCTGACCTGTCGCCGTGTGTACTCTGAATTGTCATTGTCGCGTTTATAAAACAGGGCCCTGGGCTTGCTGCTTATCTGCCCACAAGATAATAAATTTTTAGGTTATTAAAGAGGCAGACGAGGGAATTTCCTGATACCCTTTTTTTCGATATATGTGCATGACTATAAATAATATGGCAAGTCATATTGTTTTTCGAGATTAAACTAAATTACGTATCAATGTCGTTCAAACATTAAATCCATACAAATTCTTTTCAGGTTTACTCTAGTCTAGTAGGTGACAAGATAAATAAACGTCATGCGCCATATTATGATGTTAGGAGGAAAGCGGGCGGCTGAAAAAGAATCTTGCGATATAGTGCACGGAAAAAAATATCTAGGAAAGTTTATTTTATGTTGTGATAACAATTTATATTAGTAGACTTTACCTAAAAATAATTATGTTGTTTGAAAATCTACCGAAATGAAATTTATAACTAAATTTTTCCTAAGTCTGCTAAAATAAATAGTTGTCACCATTTATTTACCATATACTAGACATCGGGTCCGCGTTCTAAAGTGTCCGAACCAAAAGAGCACCAAAACGTTAAAAGAGAACCAATAACGCGACAGTCTTCGTTTGATCGGCCGACTATGCATAAGGTTTAAGGAAAAGTGTTATTAACCAAAAAGAAGAGTAGATTTTTTGTTCTGATTGGTTTGCTCCCATAGTAAAATTTGTTTAGTTTGATGGGTAGACTATGTGGTTTAAAAGTTGATGACACTTTTTCTTACACCCTGTATAATGCCGTGCCGCGATAGTACGCAAGCAAAATAAAAAAGAATTTCAGCATTTTCAATGTTTTTAGTTGGTTTTTAATTATTACTACACGTACTTAGGTTTGTGTAGGTTTTTTTTAGGGAGAATTTTGTACCAGAAACGCCATTCGATTTCTACTAGATAGTCTATTATTTGGTATGTCAATGGTTGTCACATCTACTAGATATCTACTAGATATTTTTCTTAACGTGATTGAGGTGCTGGCTGTGACACCACTGCACTTGAATGGGACTGCGCGCGTAATAAAGTGCAGTGTCTCTTCTAGTACCTACGTAGAACATAATAGCTCAATGGTTTTGAGTATATTTTGTGGACCAACCATTAGCAGGTCATCCACAAAGGTATGTATCACCATTCATCCAAACTCCCCAAACTTCCTGAACCCCGCCTCCCCGCGAGATAAAAGTTAATGGGCCAACTTACCCGCGAATTATTCCCTCGGTGTAGCATATTTTTTTTTATCTCAACCGCGTAAATGTTTCGATAACTCAGCGGTTTTTAACGTAACAACGTATTTTTTGTAAATGAAGAGGGGTTTGACTGTTGAATTTGTTTTGTTTTTTTAGTATTTTGTAGCGGTAGTTAATTTGAGGTGCAGTGCTTTTTGTTACTAGAACTGCATTCATAGCAAGTATCAATTTGTGAAAGGGATAGGTCACATCGAAATTACTACCACTTAAAGGTATTTAGGCATAAGTAGGTACAGCTTCATTTGGTCTTGGTTTGGACACTTTTAGTCTCATCCCAAAAGTGTGCTTGATATGACATTTGTAGTTTTTTTAAGTTTTTGGTTTGAACAATTATGAGGAATTTTTGTAAAAATTTGTTTTACTCCTTTAGTTTGTGATGATAAATATTTTGATTCTTCTTTTATATTTTATGTATGATTCAAAGTTCATTTAATATCTCGAGATAAGTAAGTACAAAATACCTAGTTGTACACGGAAGTAATTGTAGTAATCTGTGATTGTTAGTATCTACAGGGTGTAACAAAACACCCTAGTAATACTTAAGGGGGTGCTTCAGACCATCAATCTGAACAACTTTCACTATGGAGCCAACGTCGAGAAAAAATAAAAAAAATCTCTCGTCCGATACATTTGAGTCGAGACTGTACTGCAGTTTTGTATGAAAGAACTGATTTTTTTTTCGCGATTTTGATGTTGGCTCCATAGTAAAAGTTGTTCAGTTTGATGGTCTGAAGCACCCCCTTTAGTATTACTAGGGTGTTTTGTTACACCCTGTATACTAGTATACAGACACGATGTAGAAAGCAAATGGACAAGACAATAGGACAGTTTAGCGGGAAGTCCCGATAAAAGAGCTAAAGAGTTTTCTTTCAAAAAAGGTTACTAATTTTAAACTGAATTTTGTCACTTCCTAAGTTCCTAGCGATATGACTGCCTTATTTTGCATCTAAAATAAAATAAAAAATAAAATAAAATAATAAAACGTTCGATCAGCTAATTGCGTTTAGAAGGTATCGAAAGACCAAACATTTTTGTAGCTAATTTCCTATATAAGTAGTTTTCTTAGGGAAAGTTTTTCAGTATCATGGGTACAATCACCTCTTACCCTTAGGTGTATAGCATATACAGCGTGAAATTGATATCATTAGCATCCTTTTAAACTAAGAGTCTACCCGTCAAACTGAACAACTTTTACTATGGGAGCAAACCGATCGGAGCAAAAAATAATCAGCTGTTCCATACTAAACTGCAATGCCTACTCGACTCAAATGTATGCAACAGCTGATTTTGTTTTTGTTCCGCACGGTTTGCTCCCATAATAAAAGTTGTTCAGTTTGATGGGTAAACTCTTAGTTTAAAAGGATGCCAATGATATAAATTTCACCCTGTAGAAGGAGTCGATGTCAATGTCGCAAGGTACGCCCGCCGCGCCGGGGCCGCCTCGACTCCTTCTGTATACGATACGTTTTACACCTTGTATTAGTTTATTAATTTGTTTGTTTAAATTTCACTTTTTAAGAACTCAAAACAAAGATGTGTCATGTTGTGTCCGCTGTTTTTATTAAAAACACTATAATGTGTACCACTTAATCCCTTAATTAAATTCACGTAATTGGGTATTAGCACAGTGCTCAGCCATTCAACCGAAAAACGAAGGATTAACATTAATTTGAAATTGGTTTTATTCAGCCATAAATTAATTTATTTAATGTCTGACAACACAGACTAACTAACAACAGAGCATTCATAAAATTCACCGGAAAAATTAAGAAGAACAATTTTAGTTACTTTTCGTGTTCGAAGTATTTTTCGAAGGATTTCTATAAATAGTTTTCCTTTTTTTTACTAGCTTAGAAAATGCAAGAACATTTTTTATTTCATATAAAACAATGACAAATTAACAAATACCTATATCCAATAAAGAGAATACAGAATTATTTGCTTATTGTAACATATTAACAGTACAATCTAAAGTAAAAATAGCAATATTGCAAGACGAATACTCACAATTATGTAACCTACCTTTAAAAATAAGAAATAGTAGGCTAAGAAAGGTAACAGATAAGAAAGAGTATGTAGTATCTAACTATAGTAACAATTACGGAAAGAGATTATGTAATCATGTCTTACCAAAGATAATTAACAGTCTACCAGTTGATATACAGAGTACTTACATTTCAAATCCTAAGTTTAAACCCATTGTAAAAAAACATTACTTATCATTATCACTTACCGACATAGACTATATCCTTTAACTGTGCAGTTATGTGTATGCATCATCCATCATCATCAGGCATTGCCACAACTACCAACTCACTGCTAGGATGGTGATTGTGGCAATGCTCATACGAGTCATCCTTTATGTGTATCATACCTACCTAAAAAGTTAATTTGACTTACCTAAAATTCATAACTAAATGTAACATTAATTAACGAAACATACCTATGTAATAACATACCTATGTAAAAGTAGAAATACCTAATTGGTCCGCGAATGTGAACGCCCCTTCCCCAGATAAACCCTTACAGGTTTTCGTGGGACGGGTTTTTGTCCTTGTTTTGTTTTGTAAATTTCTTTATTCAATAAAATAAAAAAATAAAAAAAAAAAAAAACAAGAGTTATTTTATTGCTGCGAAAAGAAAATGATCTTAGTTCTTGGCTCTCTTTAATTTAGTGCTCATGTGACTTACCTACCTCGTGTGGGTGTAAACTCAAATACGTTACATACTTTAAGGAGTGCTTTTGACCATCAAACTGAACAACTTTTAGGAACTATTAGACCTACTGTGATATCGCGAAAAAAAAAACTGCTGTTTCACACATTTTGTTACGAGTAGACAGTTTATTTACATTTTCTTTGGAAAAGTACATTTATTTTCAATTTCCATTTTTGCTCCATACTGAATGTTGTTCAGTTTGATAGTCTGAAGTACTGGTACGGATCTGCATTTTTTGCTGGTGACTTGGGGACCCTCCCTAGTAGGTCCCCAAGCAGTTCCTAAACTGCTCGGAAAAAATCTGGAAAAGTATTTTTATTTAGATTACAAAAATGTAATATTCTTCAAGATAAAGATAAAAACAAAAAATCATTTCTTGTAATCTGGTGGGACCCGTTTTTTTTCTTGGCCAGGTCCCCAAGTAAGCAATCTAAAAAATGTTTATTATATCCATCCGTATATTCCCCGAGGAAGTAATTCGAGATAGGTATTCGGAATATAATTATGGTAATTTGTGACATTATGGTAATTATAATTTTCAATAGTAGAGCAAGTGCAGTATATTATTTTACTCTGTGAAAAAGAGCGACTACAATGACCACTTATTATTTTGCATCCATTAACTTAATTTGGGATCGATCAATTTGTTTCATTTATATTAAAGAACAGTATTAATATCATCAGAATTTTCAATTCAACTCAATATATTATTATTATATACAGGGTGTACAATAAAATGGGACAGCTACTCAAAGGGGTGCTTCAGACCATCAAACTGAACAACTTTCTCTATGGGACCAATATCGAAATCGCAAAAAAAAAATCCGCTCTCCCATACAAAACTGCAAACATAACTCGACTGAAATGTATGGGACAGCAGATTTTTTTTCGCGATTTCGATATTGGTCCCATAGAGTAAGTTGTTCAGTTTGATGGTCTGAAGCACCCCTTTAAGTAGCTGTCCCATTTTATTGTACACCCTGTATACACCATAATATTGTATAGGGGGACAAAATAGGCAAAAAAAAATCATTATTATAGAGGGTGTAAGTGACAGCCTAGCAAATACTGAAACAGTGAACTCAGACCGTCAAACTGAACAACATTCACTATATAGCCTACCTCAGGAAACGCGAAATAAAATCAGAAGTCCCATATAAAACTGCTGTACCTACCCGACTCAAATGTATGGGACAGCTGATTTTTTTTCGCGTTTCCTGAGGTAGACTCCATAGTGAAAGTTGTTCAGTTTGATGGTTTGAGTTCAACGTTTCAGTATTTGCTAGGCTGTCACTTACACCCTGTATATACAGGGTGTAAATTAAAATAGGACAGCTACTTAAAGAGGTGCTTCAGACCATCAAACTGAACAACTTTCTCTATGGGACCAATAACGAAATCGCGAAAAAAAAATCTGCTGTCCCATACATTTCAGTCGAGTTATGTTTGCAGTTTTGTATGGGAGAGCGGAATTTTTTTTCGCGATTTCGATATTGGTCCCATAGAGAAAGTTGTTCAGTTTGATGGTCTGAAGCACCCCTTTAAGTAGCTGTCCCATTTTATTGTACACCCTGTATTGTATATTGGTTTCTTAGATCGATTTTGATTAAATTGTGTATTGATATGTTTTACTTTCCAACTTAATCTAGATTCTAGATGATAGGTTTCATTACTAAGAAAAACCGTTTTCACACAAAAACAAAATTGTCTTTCTAATTTGCGTTGGAAATGAAATAGATCACTGTACAAAAAGTTTTACAACACAATTTTATCGAAATTTCAGCCTTCTAGTCCATAATAAATACTATGCCAAAGGACTTAGAGGGACTGTATGCCAGTAGTATAACAGACCAGCGATATTTCGACAAACGTGAAATTATTATTATATTCAAAAATTCCAAAATGACAGCCCTATGAAACACGTGACCAACCTACGTCGGCATAGAGGAAGGAGATAGTGCGACAAACAAAATTCATGCCCTATTTGCGGCAGCCGGTGAGGCAAACGGGGAGGGGGTGGGGGGCGTGTGCACGAAGATTGCAAAGAGAGAGAGAGATACGAAGATAGTTAAAACTATACGCGCGAGAAAGACAAAAAATATACATAGCTTCGTGCATACTATTGTCTTATCTTTTTTGCCTATAGATTTGTCCTTCAGTATCATTTATATGACTGGCAATATCTATTGTCTTCTCTTTTTCGCGTATAAGTTTGTCCTTATTTGCTTTTGCTTAATATATTTTCGAGGGCGGAAAAAAAAATAGGGTTTAAAATAATATTAAAAATTCTTTTTAATAATTAATTCATCTTGCTCACCTATGAAAAGTTATTCCTTTACATTTGCTTACATTTCTAAAATTGTTTGTGCAGTACTCAGTACACACAACGGCATTTTTTATGCAGATAGTTTGCTTTTCAATGTAACTGATACATGTGACCGCAGTGAGAGAGCTACTAAATGCCAGAGTACTATATCGCCGCAGTTGAATGGGACAACGTCATGAAGCGCGATGTTCACTCTATACTTCCTTCCTCTATGTACGTCGGAATCAATTTTGTTACCAACGTGACATCGAAGGTGTCGGTTACCACACCGAATAGACACCTAAAATAAATAAGTCCAATACAATACACGCCATTATAACCTAAGAATAGCTAAACAATTTGACGTCAAAAACTTTGTGAATCGATCTTTCTTTTGAAATTGTGTGAAGTTGATAGTACAAATTGTTTGTTTGTTTATACTTTTTATCCTATTCGGAAATCTTTGTGCCATTATCAACGTTTTCTTGAAACTATGTCTTTATACTATTAGATATTTTTCTCCCAGTTCTACTCCTCTTATGACATGCGATCACAATAGTTATTTGTTATGCAAGGCTGCAAAGTTGCTTTTTGGAGCGAGTACTTGTATTGAAACCTGAGCAAGCGAAGGATTCTAGGATTGAAATATAGAATCCTGAGCGCAGCGAAGGTTTCAAAAGTACGAGACGCAAAATAACTTTGCTGCCGAGCGAAACACACAACTTTTCACCTCACTACAGCGAGGAAAAAATAAATGCGCCACCTCATTTTTAGAATAATCGCACTGGCCAGCACGAAAATAGCATGAAAAAAAATTTGTTTAGGCTGTTTTTCTTTATTGAATAGAAAGATTCTAATTTTGAAAACTCTTTCCACGCTAGCGGATAAAATGCACTTTTGCACTCAGGTTTCGAATGATAAACAGAATCTTTCCGAGCTTGTGAGGTGAAATAGTTATTTGTTAGGCGCGAGTACTTGTATTGAAACCTGAGCAAGCGAAGGATTATTCGCTCGTGGTTCAAATATTGAATCTTGAGCGTCGCGAGGGTTTCAAAGGTACGAGACGCAGAATAACTTTGCTGCAGAGCGAAACACACAACTTTTCACTCGCGAGGAAAAAGTCAATGCGCCACCTCATTTTTAGAATAACCGCACTGGCCAGCATGAAAATAACATGAAAAAAAAAACTTGTTTAGGCTGTTTTCTTTATTGAATAGAAAGATTCGAATTTTAAAAACTCTTTCCACGCTAGCGGATATAACAAAAAAATAAAACCGACTTCAAAAGCATCAAGCCTGTACGATTCGAGACTGAGCTTGCAGTATTTTTATGGCTAGGCTTGACACCGACTCCAATAAAACAAATTGAAATCTAACGTAAAATTCATCGGCTGCAATATTATTTTATACTTTTTGAGTTTTGAAGTCGGTTTTATTTTTTTGTTAAAAATTTTTATTTCATATTTTTTTGTGGTGAAATACATTAGTTGAATTCTGAATATCAGCACACACAAAGGGTACATCGATACGAAGCAAACTTTTCAATCGCCGATGATTTTCTGTCAACTTTTGAGGAGTTCTATTGTGTAGCTCCGAAGTGCGTCATCAGATCTTTACCAAATTGAAATGGGACCACCTTGGGAGTAAACCCTTTCCAATAAAAAAAAAATATCAAAATCGGACTACTCTGTCGAAAGTTATGCGTGTTCATAAATAAAACAAAAAAAAAAAAAACAAAAAAATATATACGCGTCGAATTGATAACCTCCTCGGTTTTTTGTTTTTTCGTCTGTTAAAAATGTACTTTTGCACTCAGATTTTGAATGATAAAACAGAATCTTTCCGAGCTTGTGAGGTGAAAAAGTAATTTATAACTTTCATAAACATTTGAAAGCCCTAAGTATCGTACCTTGTTTACTCGAATATCTGGGAACAACAGGGCAGGGGAACAAGCATCAATTATAAAACAATTAAACATCGCGTGTGAATCAAACGATGCATTTTGGTTGCAACCAACGTGCTGAATACGAGCTATTAGTACCTGCTTGGATATTAAGCTTCGTGATTGAGTGTTTAGTTACTTGAAGGTAAGTTTTAGTTTAGTGCTAGGTATTATTTTAGAAGATACACATTATTTTTTAATGATTCAGATTTAATTACTTAATATTGAAGCATTTAAAGTTAATTCCCAACTAGAGATCAGATGCCATCAAAAAAACAATAAGTACAGTCAGCAGAAATAAAAGTTGTACAGGGTAAACAGTTGTATTACTTTAAGGGGTGATTGTACCCATGATACTGGAAACCTATATAAGAAACCTATAGGTTTCTTTGGGAAAGTTGTTCAGTATCATGGGTACAATCACCCCTTAAATTAATGCACATGTTTACCCTAACACCCTGTTTAACACTCTAGTACTACGACGTAGAACAAAAGTGTTTACAACTTATTGCTTCTGACTGTACATTAATATTAATATTTTATTATATTTATTTTTGTCTAAGTAGGTAATAATAATAATTAATCATCATCATCATCATCTTATTTAAGAGCTACGCTCTTGTCGGTGGTGTATTCCCCACTTTTCTTCCAGTTCCGTGAGTTCCTGATACGGCATCAACCTTTTCTTTCACCTGTGCCAGGCTTGTGGTAGGTAATAAATTAATTAAAATAATTATATTAATTTTTTAAGCCCAGATACGCACTTCTAGCAGATACAATTTTAAAACCTACGTTAAGTTATCGATACATTCATTAAAATTAGGATACCGATACAATGACATTATACAAAGAATTAAGTTGATTTTCATCTGTTTTTGCACGCATCACTTACAGACTAGGTACTGAACCCAGTCAAAATTTCGATTTCACAAAAACTTATTTCTTAGTTTGGTTTAGTTTGACGGTCTTAACAACCCCTTTTAAATATTACTAAGTTAAATTTTTTGTTACACCTGTACAGAGCTAAATACGTACAATATAAGTTTTAAAAATTGGCACAGCGTGCAATCTAAATTCAAGCCATTTTACTCAAACGGTCAGATTTCATCGTGACTTTTGAAACATTTTCAATATTTTTCCTCTAAACTAAAACTACTTTTCAAGACCGATTTTCGTTTAAAATGCTTTAGAAATATAAGCTGGAGTTTTCTTTTCTCGTCCAATGGCATGGAGGCAAAACGTTTGACGTATATTCGCGTATATTGCTTCGGTACTGTGACATTTTTCAGCGTAGGGAAAATTTTAAATTAAACATTTATGTCAAAATTGATGTATACGTTGGCACTTTATACAATGTTAGTGAGTTAACACTTTAGTTGAATTTAAATCGAACATTATCATTTTAAATTTAGAAGTATTATAAAAATGTAGAACTGTCCAATCGATGTAAAAATTTATGATAACTGGAGGTGAATGGTGACAACAAACAATTGAAAAAAATTATATTGCAGCCAGTGTATCTTATTTTCGAATCTATCAGAACATTACTTTGTTTTATCGGTGGATAAAAACTCAAGGCTACAAAAAAAGTACTAGCTACTTAAAAGAATTCTAGACTACGGGACTTGTTTTTTCTTTTCAGTTTTTATTTATAGTTCACTTTTTACGCAGACGGGTTTTTTTATTCTGTAAATTTACTTTTTTATTTTACACATTTTAGTTTTTTTTTTAACTTTAAATCGTTATAGATCCTAAATGGTCATTCCTAATGAAAAATGATAAGAGAAACCTAAAGATGATTTTCAAATACCTATTCAACGATACCCCACTCAATATAGTTCGTCAACGTATTTTTTTTTATTTTTCACAATATGGCGTCTGATTGTCGCCATATTGGATTTTGATTACTGTCATGTCTTTAATGACACTCGCGGGATTAAGACACATCAATTGACGTAAGAATCATTAAAATCGGCAAACGCCATTGGTCTCTAGTGTGCCACAAAGGAACAAACTTACATACATAGATACATACATACATAGGCTGATAAACACATTACCCTTCCTTTGCGTCGCGCAGTCGGGTAAAAAAACCCAGTTAGTATTACTTGCTGTAGTAATTATAGTGGTATTACCAACCGTGAAAGTGCCGCGAATCTCACAATAGTTACCGATCACCTCTAGAAAAATAACTCTAAACAAAATCACCATAATTTTTGGCACCACTTGAATAATGACAAGTTGTATGAGTTATAAACAAAAAAAAAGGTTTATTGAGCAGAAAAAACTACAGAAAGTGATTTTGAAGCCCTGAACCCCAAGTTATGGCGGCAAGGTAGAGTTTTTAAAGTGTGTACTTTTTTGGTGCCATTTTTTGAGCTTGATTTACATTTCTATAAATTCTTATTCGTAGCCGATCACTATTACTAATATACTGCACATCATTGTACACTGCAAGTCTGTGGGTCAAATATACCCATGCCATCTGGCGCAAGAAAACAGCATCACTGGTGAGCAGAGTGCGCGGGAGCAGCAACAGCCTCCTGAACATTATCGCAAACAAATTTAATAGTCCTCTGATGTGGACACACAGAGGACTAAATCTGTGTTGAAATTTGTATACTAACATAGTCTAAGACTTACTAACCGAATTGTAAACTAACATAGACTAAGTCACAATTGTTACTAACCCCAATGGATCAATGTTGTCTGGAAATAAATAATTTTTGTTTTTTTTTTGACTATACAGTTATACAGGGTGAAATTGATATCATTAGCATCCTTTTAAACTAAGAGTCTATCCATCAAACTGAACAACTTTTACTATGGGAGCAAACCGATTGGAGCAACTAAAAAATCTGCTGTCCCATACTAAAGAGCAATGCCTACTCTACTCAAATGTATGCAACAGCTGTTTGTTTTTTTGCTCCGATCGGTTTGCTGCCATAGTAAAAGTTGTTCAGTTTGATGGGTAGACCCTTAGTTTAAAAGGATGCCAATGATATCAATTTCACACTGTATAGTTATGCCTCCTTGAAAAATTTCGTTTGAATAAAATGTCTCAAGAACTAATCTAACCTATTTTACTTTGAAACACTTTTAAATCCTTTCATGTTAAAAGAAACGATTTTATTCCATTTCCCCCCAAAGGGCTGCTAATGTAGAATTTTACCCAAACAATTTACTTCAAAGTGGAAAGTCTCGGTAGGCAATTATGTACCCATAATCGTACCTTTCACCTCTGGATCTATTATTATTTGGAAATGGATTTTTTGAATAACTTAAAGCTTTTAGACTTACAAATTACTATAGTATTTTATTTTTTACTAGCTTTTGCCCGCGACTTCGTCCGCGAGGATTTCAGAAAATTTCAAAATCTCGTTGCACTCCTTGAGGCGACGATTTTCGAAAAATCCTTTCTTAGTGCACCTCTATACTTCATTTCAAATAAGGGCGACAAGATTTTTCTGGCCAATTCTGAGTACCAAATGTTATTTATTTATTAGAAAGATATACTATCCGACATTATTTTGAACGGTACAAAAGCTGTTCTAAGAATAAATGAGAGTGTTTCAAATCTCCGTTTCTGTAATGCAACAGAGCTTTTAAAGAAGTTTGGCGGAAGGTAATATAATTTGAGACCCAGAATAGAGGTCCCATACATGAATGAAACTTAGTAATTCGTGTAGAGTGAAACAAAACTAACAAAAATGTAAATTGGTTGTAATCTGTAGATGTTGGGGGTAAGGTAAGGCATTTCTCCTTATGATACCTTTTTATATCAAGTGTGTGAAACTCATAATCTTTTTTCTTAGATAGTCCACTCAATCTTCTACGCATTCATTGTGTTTATTTTAATGAAAATTCAAGATAACCGTACCATATTATCATAATGGAAGAAAACGAAATCACACACACTATCAGTTCAACCAAGCCAATTACCAAAAATACCTCACTGATAATATTAGATGAAAATAGCTATCGTGGTTGCGTTTTGCTACTGCTTTTCGGACGATTTGTCTATTTTACTAGTAATTTCTACGTTTGAATCCGGACTTCTGGAGATGTGGAAGTTTTTTAAAGAATGCCTTAATTTTTTCTGCTTATAATAATTATGACCGCCGTCCTGAATGGCTTTTAGTTTACGTAAAAATGGCTGGGTCCAAATCCGCAAATCTTCTTTCGTTTCTATTTGAAATAAATACACAATAGTTCTATTATCAACGGTTTAGGCTGTGCATTGCCAGTCAGTCAGTCTAACTGTTTTATAGAATAAGATGTAAGATGTATGTGAGCATTGCTACTACTACATACTCAAACAGAATGTTGGTAGATGTAGCAATGTTTCTGACTACCCTGAAAAGAATTTCTGTCGTGAGTCTATGTATGTGTGTATGTATTTTGTGTATCTGAGTGGGTTAAACGAATATTTATATCTCCATCTTGTACATAATATCATGGACCAACTAATACATTATAGCGCTCGATAAGAAATAGCACTAAAAAGGTCACCCATCCAAAGACGTCTACTCCATACGGTTTATTAAGAAACACCAAGAAGTATAAACTATTACATTTTAAATACATTTTGACCAAATAGTTACGGGCTTCTCTTGCGGGCTGTTCATTTTCTATAGGTACCGAAAATCTACGCTAACGAGTGCCTCTCTAAAGTGCAAATGTCAACCATAGAGGTACCAATCCTTCAATCTATCGACCCTTTTTTGGTTCTGAGTCTTCTTCAAAGTCAACGAGTATCACACTTGGTTTGTAACAAGCCCTTTAACGTCGAATTTTAGACACTTATCAAGGCTAATAAAGATTATTTTCAGCTTAAAATAATAGTCTTCAACACTCGTCTTGAAACGTTTTTAAAAATGCTAGCAGTAATAATAAATAGACAAATATCTTGGACAATGTCACGCAGTCTTTCTTTAGTATTTAAAGTTCCAAAAAGTCAAAATTAATATTATTATGCACATGATTTTTAAGAGGATGATCAGACCATCAATCTGAACAACAAACCAACGTTGAAATTGCGACATAAACTGATCCATACAAAACTGCACACCTACTCGACTCAAATGTATTGGACAACCAATTTTTTTGCACTATTTCGATATTGTTCCTGTAGAGAAAGTTGTTCAGTTTGATGGTTTGATCATCCCCTTCAAAAATAGTAAGCATATGGATCTGCTCCCTGGTGTGGGCGCACACTTACTGCAAAAATCGGATACGTCAGTCACCTGAGAGCACACAAACACTTAGCTGTGTGCAAAGTCGCTATGGCCAATAACGATCACGATGATGAAGATATAGATACAAACATCCACGGTTCGGGTACAAGTATTCATATAATTTATCATAATAATATTTATCCTTGTGGGATTCGAATCTGCGATCCTAAGATTATCAGACAGTTTTCCAACTGACCATCGGGCCATCAACGTACAATAAGTGTCACGCAAACAAGCATACAACAAGAAGGAAACCTTAGCCTATAATGAACATAAAACTGCATACAGCTACCCTTTAGACAGCTCTATATTCTGTACGCGGAGTAGAGAATCGCGTGACGGCAAAGGCACTAGGTACAATCAACGTGAATCAGTGCACGTGAGTGTTTGGTACAAGGTTCATTTTTGTTTCTATATTTTAATATTTTAAAGTTGAACATTTTTTGCATCTTATTATTCTGAAGATCATGTCAAATGTCCATGTTTTACCCACAAATGTAAAGATCAGAGACTTTGCGCTTGAAGTTGTTGACGATTTCTTGGAACAATATATCCTGTTAGGTAGGCCCAACTTCAACCAACTCAGCTGAGCAGCGTTCGGGAAACGTCGTAGTATCTTCTCATCCCGAATACCGCAGTGGTTCAAGTCTTTGACCAGTGTTGACCTGGAACTGCAACGTGGTCGCTCATTCAAGGCCTCATAAAAAGGCAGAAAGTCACCTAAAGGGTAATTGGAGAGGGTTATGCTCGGTTGCTTACGTGGATGTTCTAAAGTTTCAGAATATCTCTGACTACCCCCTCGGGTCGTAGTCATAGTCGTGAGCATATACTATACTATACTTATGCTCGGAGTTTCCCTATGAGATCGAATCAGAAATGAAATGATTCGCAGAAGAACAGGTGAATCCGACATAGCCCAAAGAATTGCTAAACTAAAGTGGCAATGGTCGGGTCACAATGCTTGCAGAACCGATTTCGGATGGGGCCGAAGAGTTCTCGAGTGGCGACCGTGTACCGGAAAGCGTAGCGTGGGTAGGCCCCCCCACGGTGAACTGACGACCTGTTGAAGGTGGCGGGAACCCGTTGGATGAGGGCAGCGCAGGACGCAATACTTGGTGGGGGCAGGGAGTGTCCGTACTGTATGAAGTACCATATTCTTTATAGGTAAAGTACGGACATCATCAGATCATCAGCGTCATAGTCTTTCTTATACTGCACCCATAGTCTCAAACTGGGGCCTGTCTCAAATCAAGCAAAAACAGACTAAAAGCGTTTTCAGGCGTGGCGCTTTATGCCCGTATAACGTCGCAGGAAAAGTTGCGAGTGTTTTATCAAAACAATTAGTATGGAATAACGCTGAAAGCACTACGTCGGAACACGCTCTAATATCACCCACCAAATGAAAAATTGCTCATTTATTTCTTACATAACATAACATAACATAACATAAATATTCTTTATTTGCACACCAAAACATACAGCTACAAAAACAGAATAAAAGATCGTAAGGGTACAAATGGCGGTCTTATCACTACATAAAAAAGATTTAGTCAAATCGTTGTAGTTTCTCGCAACAATTTGACCAATCTGATATTTAAATGTGTTTTCCCGATCCTCATCTTCATAAATAACATCTAAATAAAGAAACAGAATCTCCAAGTTTCAAGTCAATTCGTTATCGATCGATTGCCACCAAGTTACGCAACTACCTCAAATTAAGCTGTAAAACCACCGCGAAAATCTCATCGTTTAACCCTCACACACCCGGGTGTGTTTTATGCAAAGCAACCAGCTAATTGTACCGGCTCTAGAATTGTGGCGATGGTGCAAGCACGCCTTTTCGACCCGTCTCGACTCGGGTTTAGTGCCTCGTAAAATATGTGAACTCGAGCCGTACTAGATTTACTTCTGCAGTTTAGGGGGACTTCGAATTGAATTTTTACTAGGCTTTCTTAGTTGTGGCTTTCTTAGTTGTGGATTTGAAACTGGTCTTTAAGATTTGGAATCTCATATATTGACTTTTTTATAAGTAAACACTACATCGGAAGGCACGACTGTTGGTCCGGAATGCCGGTGGCGGCGGTGTATATTCATGGAGCTATGTCAAAGACCAAATAAGCATTCAAATTTACCACTAACTTACCTTTACAAGTTCGCCCTGGGTACGTGGAGTAGATTATGACCTTTCAATCTTATTCGTGAACAAAGACCTTTGCGCTACATTGGGATACTACAGGCTTTTACTTATTTACTTTCAAACAGATATACAATGTATCTTGTACTCGTCTCTTGGTTCTTTTGCATTTATTAGCCATTTTCTCGTTAGGTTCGGTACATTATATTTGGCCCTTTTTAAAGCCTCGATTGTATCTGCATTATGTACGTTTATGGTGACCCCTTTTTCATCCACTAAAGCTATCTTTGTATCACAAGCTGTTATACAGTCACTGTAGTGCATCAAATCTTGTTCATAGCTTTTTAAGTACATCTGCGTAAATGTTTCTAAACAAACAACATAATTATTATAGGGTCCTGCTTAATATAATATGCTGACAATTTTTAAGGACATGATCAGACCATCCAACTAAACGACTTTCTCTATGTGAAATCGCGAAAAAAAATCTGATGCTCCGTAAAAAACTGCAATCCTATCTATTCGACCTAAATTTATAGGACCTTTTTTTCGCGATTTTGACGTTGGTCTCATAGAAAAAGTTATACACTTTGATGGACTGATCATCGTATTAAAAGACTGTCAGTATTATAATTATGAAGTTGGACCCTGTATTTTGTCCTTTTTTGGGAAGTCGTGTTTTTACACGACCTTTTTAGGTCCAGCAGGGCTAGCATGCCACCCAAACGTCATGCGCGCTCTTTCTGACATACGTAAAATAATAAAGATGGAGGCACATCTAGATTTTTATCGTTTTCTCGGAGGTGGCATGCGAGGCCTACTGGTCAAGTCAAAACTGATGAGCGTGTATGAACAATCTTATGAATGTCAAAGAGGTGTGAGAAGTAAGTCAAGGTTACAGCTGTGGGGCGATTTAACGCCTGCCTACCACCGTGGGGGGCAGGCTTGTTAATAAATGGTACGACCTTGTTTCAACATTTTTGTCTTGCGAACACCCTCTAATTAATTGAGTCAAGAATTGATTAAGTGACAGAAATGTTTGTTAGTAGAATGACACGCGTTACTAGTCCCTATGTAAGTAGTCAAAGAGTTTTTTAGTCGTATGGGGTTCGTTTGTCAATTAATCAAATCATTTATTTATCCAAAATAATTTCATAATTAGTCTTCCTGAAGTCAATTATTATGATTCTACCACCGCTATAGCTCAGTTTGCCGGTGAGTTTATCAGTACCAAATAAATGTTGACGTACCTATGGTGACTTGATGTCATCATCATCACGCCTATTATTATCTTCCACTGCTGAAAATAAGCCTTTTTGCGCTACAATTATTTAATTATCGTCAATCCAGCAGCAGGTAAAAAAACCTAAATGGCAATACAAAATAAGCGAATTTGTTTTTGTTTACCTTATACTGAAAGTTAGTAGACAGCGGATTCCAACGGATTATAAAAGCAAATTGTTGTTCATTTCTAGATTATACCAGTTTTGATGGCACACTAAAAGCCTAAGCTTTTATTCCTTTAGCAATAAAGAAAACAAAGAATAATATAATTCACGATTCGAAATCGAAACGTCGAACAAAGGTCATAGATCACTAAACGGCGTCTTACCATGCAAATCTCCAATACCACAGATATCATTACGAACAGGATAACAATCCAAAACTTTATGAACCGTAAAATAAGTCAGAGCTATAAAATATGACCCTACTAGATTTTACAGCTTTTCGCGGTATCTAATTTCGCTGGTACATTGTATTTCCGATAAAATGTGTATTATTTTAGGCATGATGTCTATTAACCGGGTAGCTCAATACATAAATCTAATATTACGTATTTGGTTTTGTTACTTTAGGCGTGTAGTTGTTGTTTACCATATTCAAAAGATCCAAAAAGGAATATCATTTATGCAACGTGTTAATAAATTAGCTCAAAACCTCATACACCCAAACTGATATATAACAAAATTATTAGATTGAAACAATAATTTCATTATTTTGATAGTTAAAATTTAAAGTTATTAGCATTTTAAGTTTTGAGGCGAAAATGATTTGTTATCATTTCAGCACTGAAAGAAAGCGCTAACGTACTCATGCATACATTTTTATAATCCTGTTTTGGTAGTAAGTAGGGTGAGTGTGTCTGTGCGGTGGGTTGACATAGGGTTCAGAAAATTTGAAATTTTGCAAAAAAATTAATTAATATTTGGAAAAAAATTACCTATGTTGAAACCATGATAATTCGACTGTGCTCTCGATTCTAAACAAACTACTTTCTAGTTTTGCGTTAATTCATTAACACGTTGTATAACACGTGGGGAGTGATAGTAGGCTAGCTTTTCACAAAAACCATATCTCATATTCACCCCGTACGACACCAATAGAAAGCAATGGGGCTTAATAATATTTTTGAAAATAATTTGTATACCTACTTGAAGTGGTGCTTTAGACCATCGAACTGAACAACATTCACTTAGGGACAACCTGAGCGTGTGAATTCTCTATGGGGACAACATTGAAATCGTGAAAAAATATCAGCTGTTTCACACATTTGGGCAGATTTAGCCGTTGACGTTTTGCATGAAACAGCTGTTTTTATTCTATCGCGATTTCGATATTGAAAGTTATTCGGTGTGATGGTTTGAAGCACCTCTTAATATGTAAGGCATTGGCAACTCTGTCTTGATACTGGTGTAAAGAACCCCGCACAAAATGTTCAGGAAAAGCCGTTCGGTGAATTTGGCTGAAATTTTAGGGATATAGGTAAAGTCTGTAATACGCTGATCGAAAGTGTGAAACAACGTTAAATAATGACTCGTTTTTGAAATATAACTATTTCAATGTTTGAACATTAAACCACAAAAATGAGTGCCATTTATGTTCGATCATCACAATCGTTCCTATTAATAATAGTACTCTATAGAAACGAAACACGCGCAAAAGACAAGTTCAAGGTCACATCAATATCACGTTGGTTTAACTACTAATCAGTCAGGGCTTGGGTTGGTGGGTGGTTGGTAGTGTATGAGGAGCACATGAGGTGTCCATTAGTGGTCCATTGGCGATCCATTAGGGGTCCATTGCGGGTCCACTGGGAGTTCATTGGACCCCAGACGCGCCCCTAAAGGACCCCTAATGAACATCCAACGGGCAGCCAATAAATCCCCAACGGACTTCTAATGAACACCCAATGGACCCCTACCAAGGAAACGTAGGCACCTTTACGTAACAATTTTTACTTTTGAAGGTCACATTCAGAACAAAAGCTCTTCTTGCTCCAAAAACTGCGCAAACTTGTGTAAAAGGACAACAAACTTTAAACATTGCTGGATTACATAATATTTCGGTAACCCATGCACCTTTTCTTCTGGCTACACATCCGTAAGTCGGTGAAAACGTTCAGAATGGTGAAATATTCGAGGAAAACGCCGCGTGAATAGGACGGGGCTCGTAAAGTGTTCCAAACGATTAAACGTCTTTGACCCGGTGCTTGCCGTATAATAGCTATTCGGATATAAACTTTGTAGTGTATCTTGAAAGAAAGTGGGGATTTCATGGGGAGTTTTGGACGTGAAAGCGGTGTCTATAGTAAATGGAATCTGTTTGTGGTTGTCGAAGTCGTAAGCACTCCTCTGTGGAGCCACTTGAAGGTATTTCAGATTGGGTTTTCGATTAAACTTCTGTTGCTTCTGTAAGGGATTTTATTGTATGGGAATGGGACTTACAATCAATCAACCAAATCCGTTATTAAATATCCGCCTTAAACAACTTTCTGAAGTATTTTTTGTGATTCTACCACCGCTTTGGAAGGTTTAATAATTGTAGAGAAGATGCGCCAGAGAAATGAATGAATGACAAGAACTATAGCGGGTAGCGTCAATGTGGTTTTATCAACAGTATTTTTATTTAAAATTACAGTAATTTATAATTATAATACAAAACATTACAAACAATAATTTACATATTTCATGTCGCTTATTTTTCGCTTTTGGTTTTGCACAGGTTATTCTTTCTTTTTTTTTTTTCATAATTTTTTTCATTTTACACATACAGAGTCCTTCTTAATGTAGGTACTGACGGTTTTTTTAAGGGGATGATCAGACCATTAAATTGAACAACATTCTTTGTGGGACCTGGAAATCGCAAAAATAAATCTGCTGTACCATAAATTTGGGTCGAGTAGGTTTGCAGTTCATTTGAGTAGGTTGGCGGTTTTGTATGGAACAGCAGAAATTTTTTTCGCGCCTTCGATGTTTGTCCCAATAGAGAAAGTTGTTCGGTTTGATGGTCTGATCATCCCTTTAAAAAACATCAGTATATTAAGAAGGACCCTATTTGTACACAAACTCACGACTCTAATCCCTGTTGAGGTGGATATACACTCTACTAACAAACACCAACTAATATTTCTATGCAAGACAGGCTCATTTTTAGTATTTTAAATAAATAAATAAATCATTTTTATTTCAGGTAAAAACACCCATAGTACACTTTTAATATACAAGTATATTAAAGTAAGATTAAAAATTAATTATTAATTAAAAATAAAAAATTAACTAATTAAAAATTAAATTATTAATTAATTAAAAATTAAATTATTAATTAATTAAATAATTAATTTTATAGGTTTTAGGTTTCTCTGGGCCTCCACTCCGGTGTTCTTCTGGTCCAACTCTCAGAAGCCATACGAGCAACGTGGCCTGCCCATCTCCACGCGAAGTAGAGGCTGCCCACCAGAAAGATGGGTCAATGACATTAGGAAGCACGCGGGTCCGAACTGGATGCAGAGGGCGAGGGACAGAACGTCATGGAGAAATATGGAGGAGGCCTATGTCCGAAGACGGACTGATCAAGGGCTGTGATGGATGCTGGGTTAGGTTTTAGGATGGTGATCTCAAAACACTGCATAAGAAACCTTCATCCCTCAATCACCTCCTATTATACGACACCCACTGATTGTTTCATTCTATTTCTAAACCGGAACTACTTGGTTCCGTAACATAGCGTTATAAATGAGTAATTAAAAAAATTGTGTCCACAAATAACTAGCCTATTATTTAGAAACCATTAATTCAACCTATTACCAGAATAAACATTGTTAAGATCTAGAAACGGATCGGAAGTTCAAAACCTCTAACACATAATAAAACTAAAATAACTGACCATTTTCTAAGTCGTTAAGTTCTCACACGTGGCTACTAACAGAGGAAAGAAATAGTTTACCTGATGAAAATTACGAGGCTTGAAATAAGTCGATGTAATAGTCCGTAGTGTTTCTACAACGTTTACTTTGGAGTTTGTAGTCTGAAAGGGGTGGTTTTATGGTTCAGAATAGAAAAGGTGTTTAGAAATTTATATTATATAAAACTTATTAGCAACTTAGCAAGGCAACCGTTAAACGCACTATTGCACGAGCTTACTTTGGTAACATCAGTGAGTCCCGTCAGTGATAGATAAGCTTATTAGTTATTGCTTTGTTTTTTTTCTTATCAGAATAATTGTTCTACTTATTTTCCAATCTATCATAATAACACAAATGAGACGTGTGGCATATTATAATGAAATTTTAATATTAGTTATTTTTTCTTTTTGAAATGTGAAGATTTTTAATTGGATTCTAGATTTATATAAGAATATTTAACAAAATTTTAATGCTGTAAATCTTCCGAAAATAAAATAAAATAAATAAATTACTTTATAATATACATACAAGGTGGCGGGGAGCGACTGGATGAGGATGGCCGAGGATTTGTGGCGCGCCTTGGGAGAAGCTTATGTGCAGCAGTGGAAGATGATAGGCTAAGTATTATGTGATGATGATGATGATAATGTATATACATAATAATAATATAGACATGCATAAACTCACGACAATAATCCTTTTCGTGTTTAGAAACATTGCTACAACTACCCAGCTGTTAGCTTATTGTAACTAACGTTGTTCAGTTATCATATTAAAAATTATTTGAATTTCTGCGGTTATTTAATACATCATAGGCCGGGGTATACAGAGACTATGGCCTGTCATACGTTACGATTATGATACTTCTGTCGCCTCGTCTAAACATTTATTTACTCTATGTCTAAACAATTATACCTGCATCTTTTTATGCAATTCCGTCAGTTCAGGGTGCTACGCACTTTTCTTTTTTGGAAAAGATCATTAATTCATTATTGGTTATTAACATGTTACAATCATGTTGTTCCAACGTCAGTAGATGTCGCCACGTTTCTTAAAGACGAAAGGATTGAAGATTTTAGCATAGCCCCGGTCTGGCAGGTCGCGGGTTCAAGTCCCCTCCGAGACTAACATTTTAATTAACCTAATCTTTAATTTTATTTGCGGTGTGTTCTCCTCGAACAACCTCTACCGAAACATTCACAATAGCTTCATTCGTAAATCTTAAATTGAATCATTTCTTCTTAGAAAAAGTATATGTTTAGAATGAGCCTCACGTTTCTATACCATATAAAACAAAAGAGGCCAACTTTCTTAGGTTAGTGTGCGTGAGGCGTCATACAAATTATGTCTGTGTGCGTGTATATGGATAGGGTTTAGAGGCCAGTACTGATTGAAAATTTTTCTACGCGTTCGTAGCTTCGACTGTATAAACGTCGTGTCTTGACATAAATAACTAAGCATATATCCAAGCATTTCTAAACACTGTCACATCCCAAAAACCTTCAATTTGTTATCTCAAAGGCTTCACCCCTATTCATTAAGGCATCAAACTAAAACTGTCCATAAAAAACTATGCTAAATTAAGCCATCTTATCGGAACAAGGAAAATGGGCAAGCAAATTCAATTTAACGCTTGAGCCGGCCTTCTGTTACAAGGGTCTATTAAAGGGAGTGGAGAAAAACGCCGATAACAGATGTTAATTAATCGTATAAATCCATGAAGGCTATCTAGAGGTAAGGAGGTTATAATGGAATAGAATTGCTCATTGAGGTATTAATTGCTCTTGTGGTGCTATTTATTGTTCTTGGTTCAGTTTCGTATAAGGTTGTATCGGATTTCACTATGAGATTTTATTTAATGGTTATGATAATCGATTTGAGCCTCGGTAGCATGTGTTGTGGAGAGGTAAGAACCGCTCCGTGTCGCAGTATATGATATTCTGAAAACATCATAATAGCAAGACATTATTATTACCTATTCGCAAATCATCTTATTCTCAAAACATCATAATTATTCTATAGAAACCATATTCGCCATGATAATCATAATTCGCAATTTATGATATTTTTGTCTGAATGTAACATCGGGAATAAAATACATAATCAGTTTCTTTTTTCTAATCGTTTCAACATACAAACACAATACATATTTATTATCTTTTGATCATGGCTAACCATATTATTTCCCTTATTTGTAAGAACACTCAATCACGAGGGACCTGGTTCGAATCCTCACGGTGGTGATGGAAAACTGCATATACGCTTTAGAAAAAATTCTGATACCTAACTGTGAATTCTACCAATCCGCATTGGGCAAGTAGTGATAGACTATACAAGGTGTTACGGTAAACAGTGGCATTACTTTAAGGGATGATTGTATGACACTGAACAACTTTTCTAAAGAAACCTATAGGAAATTAGCAAATAAAAATTTCGACTATTCATACACCCCTTAAAGTAATGCAACTGTTTACCCTGAACCCCTGTACCTATACCCTCCCTGGGGGTAGGTCTGTCCCCTGCAGTACACGTATAATAGGCTGATGATGATTATAGATTTTGACTACAGTGACTGTTTATTTACAAAAGCTGTCAGGAAGGTACAGAAGGTATTATTATATTTAACACTTGACCGGTTTTTATACATTTACCTACCTGACTACCAACACACAAGTAATATGAATGCCAAATTATGTATTCTGAATAAAATGGGGAAAAATATGCAGTCGGTTTTCATAAGGGTATTTTCATAGGTAAAAAGTAGCTTTCATATCTTAAGGTAAGCGCATATTAAAACGGGCCGCATCGCATCAGGATTGCGATTTTTGAACATCACAAGTTCAAATCAGCAGTAGAAAGATGTAGAATCTTCATAGTAATATTATCATTTTCTACTGCTGATTTCAAAGTGTGATGTTTAACAATCACACTCCAGGCTGCAGCGTAAAAAACCGCCGCCACCCACTCCGCCAGGTTGAAGCTGGTCGCGTTATTGCCAGGCGAACTTACATCCGTGCGACGCGGCCATAGCGTAACGATGCTGTCCGTCGCAGTGTGCCATACCAAGCAGAACTTTTTATGTCTGCATTACGTCTAAACTAAAAAACCGTCAATGCGTTGCGACCCGGCACGCTCTAGTATGTGAAGTGTACATTTTCTATTTCGATGCGCTCCGATGCGACCCGTCCTAATATGCGCTTACCTTTAGTCATCCATAGTGAACATTTTCAACTCTGATTTAAATTTGAAGGTACTCACTGTAAAATTGACCATTCATGTTATTCGTTTTTTATGTTTGCCGATAAATCCTTTTCATTTTAATGCTCTCTATTTTTGTGTTAATGCATTGAATACATTTTTATTTTCAAATGGCATCGTTTGAATAAAGAGGTTCAATTTCTGTAAAAATGTGGAAGGTGTGACTTGTATATTTTAAACAGAGATTGAACTAAGTTGTTCATCATTCCTCACCCTGTTTCCAAAAGTCTATTATCTTGCTCCCTATCATTTTTATTAGAAGACAGCTGATGTCTTTACCTAAGCATTAGGACCTATATTGACATTATTTAGAATCTCTTATGGCAATTTGTCAACCGTATAACCAATCAGAATAAAAAAATCTACAGTCGCATACTAAACTGCAATACCTACTCGATTCAAACTTATGGGACAGCAGATTTTTTTTTATACGGACAGGTTTGCTCACAAAAAGTAAAAGTTGTTCAGTTTGATGGGTAGAGTATGTGGTTTAAAGGTTAATGATACTTTTCCTTACACCTGTATACGTCCCACTGCAGGGCACAGGCCTGGCCGAAGGGAGGTGTGTGGGCGTTAGTCCACCACGCATGCCAACGTGGATTAGTTGACTTCACAAACGCATTCACAATTTCATCTTCAGCGTATGCAGGTTTCCTTACGATGTGTTCTTCCACCGTTTGAGAGAACTCGGTATTACCACAGTATAAGGTGTTACGTAGGAAACTCATTGGGAGTGCAGATTTGAACTCAGACGATTGTGTGTCTATTTTCACAACGCGCCACCGACCGACGCTCTCGGAATGGAAATGAAATACTACTTTCAAATAATTACATTACCTATAACAATCTAAATACCAAGGTACAGCAAAGTACAACATTCCTATCCAACCAATATCAGATCCCAATAATGCATTATAAATATCTCCCCCAACCGTGCAGAATATTAATTAATTATATTAATGGCACTTCCATACATCCAGAGTGACTATAATTTCCATATTTTTCCGTCGCATATTAATTACGCACGTTTAAGTTGTGGCGGGAAGCGCATTAGCTTAATTCGATGGTGGATACCGTTTCGATTTATTAATTTTTTCGATCACATGAGCTCGCGGATATAAAGCAAAACTAGATGTGATTATCTAGAAAAGAATCTTGGTACATTGGATAAATCTAACATTATAAAACAGTTCCGTGACTAACTGGACTCTATGACAGACAGACAACGAATAGCCTAAGCTACTTAAGAGACCTAAAAGAAATTTGGAATATATGCTCATGCTCTGTAGCGGATTAAGAAATGTTTTTTTTTAAATCAACCTCTAGAAAAGGGGTGTTAATTTTTTCCAAAACCCGCACTATCCGAACCCGCATACAGTGTTACTGGTAGTTAGCCTGTCATACATAATACAATTATTGAAGCACCAGTAGGTTTCCTCGCACCATGTTTCGTAAAGAAATCAAATTGTACATAAGTTCCTAAAAATAATCGATACAGTCGGCTGCAAATATACAAAATCTGCCTGAATACATATAGGTATTCAATAGATACAATTCTCTATGCACCCCTATTATACTTAAAGCTACAGCCGACCGAACATCTGAATTGTCAAGGCTACTTGCAAGTAGACCACCACGGCTTCCAACTTCAAGAAAACACAGATGTCACACAATAAGTTCAAGGTCACAAATGCTCTACCATCTTTCACCAACTGACAAAAACTTCCATCTGGAATGTGTCCGTATAGTTAGCAGCCTCACCAGCTCATTCGAAGGTTTTGACTAAGCCACGATTTAGTGCCCAATTAGTGCAATTTGGTGCCCAAAGCACAGATTTGGTGCTCATGTAGTTTAAAAGATATTTGGGTACCTTACTGAGGCTGCTAGATAGACGTCAAGCTAGCAGTCGCATTTTGAAATACTGTTTGTATCGATGTGATTTATATGTCACGATTTAGTGCTCATTTAGTGATCCCTATATCCAAAATTTCATGAATATTGATCCAATACAAGCCGAGATATAATAGTACATTGTTGAGGCTGCTAACTAGACGTTTCTTCCAACGATGATTCCAATGAAACGGATGCACATTTGAAACAGATAAATACATAGCGATTTAGTGCTCGATTTGGTGACTCTTATGATATTTATGAAAAGTAGAACTTTCTTTCCTATTTCCCAAAAAAATTACGGAAACTTCTACATACTAATCGTAATTTAGGTCTGACGAAACCGTTGATCAAATTTAGACTTTATTCAACTGTGATAGGGTTTAAAATTGTTTTTAATTTTATGGTTAGTACTGCCAAGCAAAAAAGTTAAATGACATTAAATTTTTATAACTGTGACAATACTCACTCTCTTATGTATGTATTGAGTGACTCAATTTGAGTCCAGGAGTGCGATTTTTGAATCTCATTCGCGGAGTTTAGCAGTTGAAAATATCAAAATTACTGTGGAGATATGCATCTTTCTACTGCTGATTTGACTTTCAAAAATCATACTTCAGGAGTGCAATTTTTGAAAGTCAAATCAGCAGTAGAAAGATGCTTATCTCCATAGTAATTTTGACATTTTCAACTGCTGAACTCAGCGAATGAGATTCAAAAATCGCACTCCAGGAGTCTATTATTCTTCTCTACTATTTGACTATTACTGTATTAATTGACTAGTCCCAAATCATTTGTGTCAAGCTTGCAAAGCAAGCAAGTCAAAAATCTGTGTGTGATTTATTCTCTTATAATAAATCTGTTCATTATTCTCCTAGTTTCATTTAGTTTTTCTTATAAACATTCAGTTTTTACCCGACTGCGCTAGAAGGAGGGTAATAGTAATCTTAAAGTAAAATAAGGACGTAGTTTGCAAAAAAATTACCTTATCTGTCGGCAAAAATCCTCATTACTATCAAGCAATGAGGATTTTAGGACTTTTCTTATTGAAATGCCCTGCCAATAACTGCCTCTCTGTGGTCTAATGGTTAAGAGCAATGGGCTCTCGACACGGAGGTCGTGGGTTCGATTCCCACGGGGGACACCTCCTGATATGTCACTGTGTGCATTTTTCCCCAGTTGGTAAGAACATTACAGGCTAAATACCAGATTGTCTGAAAAGAAAGATGATCCCTTGCTTCGGATGGCACGTTAAGCCGTTGGTCCCTGCTACTGTCTCTTGTGGTAGTAGCCGTTACATAGTTACATAGTTTTATGGTTTTTGCTACCAAAATCTACCAGAAATTACCAAAAACTAGGTACCAGAAGAAACAAAAATTTCCAAAATCTACAAAAAAGAACCAAAAACAACCAAAATCTACAAAAAATCTAGGAAGAACTACCAAAAACGTTCCAAATCTATCATAAAGAACCAAAATGTACTGAAATTTAAAATTTGTATTTTATTTTGTTACGTGAGCTTAACATTGTACACGTCTGACCACTTGACGCACGCTTCCCGCTCCGCTGACGCTGCCTTCCCGCGTCATGGTCGCGTTGGTTTGGGCGACTTGGCGGTACGACGTAAGGGCTCTTACAGACCAGCGACAGTTGTCTGCGACAGCTCGCGACAGGGTCGCGCGACAGTTGAAGACCGTGACGTAGTGTTGTATAGTCTGAGAGATAGACCTCCATATCCAAAACAGTTTTTTTGGTAGTTTGTAACATCCTATACAACGTGTTAATGAATTAACGCAAAACTAGAAAGTAGTTTGTTTAGAATCGAGAGCAGAGTCGAATTATCATGGTTTCAACGTAGGTAATTTTTTTCAAAATATTAAATAATTTGTTTGCAAAATTTAAAATTTTCTGAACCCGATGTCAACCCACCGCACATGCACACTCACCCTACTTACTACCAAAACAATATCATAAAAATGTATCCATGAGTACGTTAGCGCTTTCTTTCAGTGCCGAAATGATAACAAATCATTTTTGCCTCAAAACTTAAAATGCTAATAACTTTAAATTTTAACTATCAAAGTAATTAAATTATTGTTTCAATCTAATTATTTTGTTATAAATCAGTTGGGGTGTATGAGGTTTTGCGCTAAATCATTAACACGTTGTATACAGGGTCCTTCTTAATATGCTGACACTTTTTTAAGGCGATGACCAGACTATTAAATAAATAAATAAATATCTTGGACATTGTCACACAAATTATCTAGTCACATTTAAAGTACCAGAATCTAGCCTGGACTTGTATTATGATGACTAGACAACGATATAGAATACATATATACAGGGTGAAATTGATATCATTGGCATCCTTTTAAACTAAGAGTCTACCCATCAAACTGAACAACTTTTACTATGGGAGCAAACCGATCGGAGCAACTAAAAAATCTGCTGTCCAATACTAAACTACAATGCCTAGTCGACTCAAATGTATGCAACAGTTGATTTTTTTTTTGCTCCGATTGGTTTGCTCCCATAGTAAAAGTTGTTCAGTTTGATGGGTAGACTCTTAGTTTAAAAGGATGCTAATGATATCAATTTCACCCTGTAGATACAAACATCCATGACTCGGAAAATTATTATTATTAAATTATTATTATATTATTAAACTGAACAACTTTCTCTATGGAATCAACATCGAAATCGCGAAAAAAAAAACAGTTGTCCCATACGTTTGGCTCCGAGTAGGTTTGTAGTTTTGTATGAAAGAGCTGATTTTTTTTCGCGATTTCGATGTTGGCTCCATAGTGAAAGTTGTTCAGTTTGATGGTCTGAAGCACCCCCTTAAGTATTACTAGGGTGTTTTGTTACACCCTGTATACGTATTTATAAATATTTATGTGTATAATATTATGTGTATAATATTATGTGTTATAATTATTAGTGTTGTGTTAAGTATTATATCATAACTAATTAACTATACAGGGTGTAACAAAACACCATAGTAATACTTAAGGGGGTGCTTCAGACCATCAAACTGAACAACTTTCACTATGGAGCCAACATCGAAATCGCGATAAAAAAATGCACTCTTTCATACAAAACTGCAGTACCGTCTCGACTCAAATGTATGGGACGGCAATATATTTTTTTTTTCTCGACGTTGGCTCCATAGTGAAAGTTGTTCAGATTGATGGTCTGAAGCACCCCCTTAAGTATTACTAGGGTGTTTTGTTACACCCTGTATAATGGCCTCGATTCGGACTGTGCCACGACTTAACTAAATTTATTCCTGTCACTTTCTAAAATAAGATTAAGAAAAGAGACAGAAAACCAACAGCTGACTTTAGTGCTGTCAAAGTGACGTTACACGCCCAAAAACGCTTTAAATAAGATGGCGTACATTATGATGGCATCTTATTTTGGGCGTTTAACGTCACTTTGACAGCAGTAAAGTCAGCTGTTGGATTTCTGTCTCTTTTCCTAATCTTATTTTAGAAAGTGACAGGAATAAATTTAGTTAAGTTAAGTCGTGGCACAGTCCGAATCGGTACCAATGTATATTATAATTGCCCTATTTTTACCAGTCTGTAATATTTTATGGACTTGATGATGAAGATAATCAATTCTGGATTATCTATTATCTAAAGAAACCAAAATCTACGAAAAACGTATAAAAACCCGAAATATCAAACATGTTATTTTTTAGCCTCCGTTTTCTTCAAACTGAAATCTCTCAAGAACAAGACTTGTGCTTCAGACTATACCTACGTCACAGTCGCGCGACGGTCGCAGAGGGTCGCGCGACCCTGTCGCGAGCTGTCGCAGACAACTGTCGCTCGTCTGTAAGCGCTCTAAGATTACATGGGCAGCGACCGCCGCGCGGTAGACGCTCCCGCTTCCCAGTCGCTTTGGTCGTGCGGGTCTGAACATTCCATTAGTCTTCTTCTTATCACGTGGGCAGAGCCCTGATGTCAACGTTTTTTCAGACCGCCTGACCTGTAATGACTACTACCACCAGAGATAGTAGCAGGGACGAACGGCTTAACGCGCCATCCGAAGCACGGAATCATTTTTCTTTTCAGACAATCAGGTGACTCGGCCTGCAATGTCCTAATCAACTGGGGAAAAACGCCCAAAGTGACATATCACTAGGTGTCCCCTGTGGGAATCGAACCCACGACCTCCGTGTCGAGAGCCCAATGTTCTTAACCATTAGACCACGGAGGCAGTTAGTTAATTTATAGGATAAATAATATAATGTGGAACTGTAGACGACGATAAGAAGTTATAATGCACTAATTTGTATCAAGCAATTAGTTCTTCATTCTATGTAATAAAAAGACACGTATTCGCATCTCCGTAACTCACGTAAACAATCCGCCAGTCCCGCCATCTCTCGGTATAACTATGAACTACTTGCGCGAGCGCAAGCGCTAGCTCATGGCAGTAGTTCCGAGAAATGATAATTTTTGTGCACGGTTGTACCGAAAATCGTTGTATGTAGAAGTTTACGTAATTTTTTTGGGAAATAGGAAAGAAAAGTACTTTTCATAAATATCATAAGAGTCACCAAATCGAGCACTAAATCGCTATGTATTTATCTGTTTCAAATGTGCATCCGTTTCATTGGAATCATCGTTGGAAGAAACGTCTAGTTAGCAGCCTCAACAATGTACTATCATATCTCGGCTTGTATTGGATCAATATTCATGAAATTTTGGATATAGGGATCACTAAATGAGCACTAAATCGTGACATATAAATCACATCGATACAAACAGTATTTCAAAATGCGACTGCTAGCTTGACGTCTATCTAGCAGCCTCAGTAAGGTACCCAAATATCTTTTAAACTACATGAGCACCAAATCTGTGGTTTGGGCACCAAATTGCACTAATTGGGCACTAAATCGTGGCTTAGTCAAAACCTTCAAATGAGCTGGTGAGGCTGCTAACTATACGGACACTCTGGAATGACTGGAGTCACGGTGCAGGTTTGGGCTTTGGCCAATGAATGGTCGTTCGTACAGTGTTCGCGCGATCGTTATTCAAAAGTTTTTTTGTTATAATTTTGACGCCTATGTCGGTCTCTGTCTGTCTGTCTAGGGCATCGTAGCTCCTATGTTGTTGGAGGTTTTTTAAATTTGTTATTGCTCAATAAACAATCCTTGAGATTATGATAGATTGTCTCAGAAGCTTCTTGACATTAGCAGAATTGCAGTGCAAGCAACCAGCCATTTAGAATAAAAAACAACTACCATCCCTCGTTGGTTCTTCCAGCACCTCTCAATTTCTCGTAAGGTCGCGTGGGAGTACCACATTACGGATTCGTTGCGGTAAAATATGGCGAACCGTATCAGCATGTCACAAAAATTGGTAGCGCGTGGATTTTATTGTGGGCTCGATGCTGAGCACAGCCCACCTGGGTATTTATGTTTTTGAGTTATTGTTTTGGATAAGGTATGCTTTGGGCGTAATGGTTGTTCTTGTAAAGGTTTTAAGATATGATGATATAATAATATATATAATATAAATAATATATATGTAATATAGGTTTTTGATAGGTACGGAGAGACTTTGTGTCATAAAGAATATTCGGGAAAATTATTTTTTTTTCGATTAGAAAATAAAATAAAAAAATAAAATTTTCTCAATTTATCGCTTTCTTGAATAGATTCACCATAGAACATGTTACATTAGATCAATCATCATCATCGTCAGCTTTTATTCAATCATCATTAATCTTATTTTTCCACCGACTAGAATAGTATTTGCTCTTAAAATTCATGTATCCATTTTTCGAAGAAAACACCAACAGAAAGCGATTTTCATCGCTAAATGTAACCAACAATAATTATAACAAATTAAAAGCAAAACTTTCAAGCAAGATCGCATACAATTGCATGCACAAAGCCTGTATTAACACCATGCTTTCTTTTCACTACTTAATACTTCACTTCAACTAACTCGGAACACTACAAACGCGATATGAACAATTATTTTTTTCAACCTAAATACCTCTTTTCCATACTTACTGTAAATGAAGTAATTTCACGTTAGTCAAAGGCTGGGCGCACACCATCAGACTCTACTTTTAGAGTAGATCGATTTTGAGTCCTCGCGTTTTGTAGCTCATTTTGATGTAAATAAGCGAATTTAAAGGTAGCGATTTAGAGGTAGGTTTCGAACCGAGCGTCTGCGTCAGTGACGCCGCGACATTGACGCTGCGACAGTGACGTCACTGACGCCGCGTTAGTGTCGCTCGGTTCGAACGACGTTCCCTACAATTTCATAAATTTGTGTAGAAAATCTATCCGTCGCTCTGTCGCGGCGTCACTGTCGCGGCGCCACTGACGCTATAGACCCTCGGTTCGAAAGGCTACCTTTAAGGAGGGCCATATCTCAGGTCAGGACGCAGCGCAAAAATCCGAACAAATCGCTTCAATACAATTTATATGAACCATCGCATAATACGCAGAGTTTGAATTTTTAGAACGCGGCTATCCGTCCGTCCGTAAGATGCGGCCCGTCGCAGTGTGCTATACCAAGCGGATCTTTTTACGTTTGCCAGTTTTATCTAAAATTCCGTCAATGCTTTGCGAGTATTTGATGAGATTTACACAGATATCAAGACTAACAAATATTCCAAAAGTATCGATTATTTCTTGTAACACCATTAGGTATTTTCAAATATTTTTGATTTTAAACATGTTACAGCCATGTTGTGCTATTTCGAATCAAATTAAAGATTGAAAAATTCAGTCTCGGGCGGGACTTGAACCCGCACCCTTCCAAACCGGGGAAGTGCGTTATCCAACTCACGTCCCCTCAAGACGCAACAGATTGAAAGTTTCGTTCTCTGGCTAGTGGACTCTGTAGCGAAATTGGATAACGCACTTCCCCGGTTTGGAAGGGTGCGGGTTCAAGTCCCGCCCGAGACTAAATTTTTCAATCTTTAATTTAACCATTAGGTATACCTTTCGGGGCTATCAAAAGCCGTACGGCTGGCTTGTGATGCCGGTGAGCGGCGCGCGCTTCTTTTTCGACACCCCGTCTAATTTAACTTTTATCTAAGTACCCCTCACCCCGCTATACCACCCACACCCCACTACACCACTCGCCCCCCGCAAACATCTAGAGTACTTCGCCTCCCACAACGTTTGTACCCCGCGGGCGACCGCGCACTAACTTTTCTTACAGTATTTTATTTAATTAAAAGCGCAGTTATAGACATACTCTTTGTCTGAGGATTTCAGTTTGAAATTATATATCGGATCATTGGATGTTAATAGATGGCTAGGCTAACCTTTCGCCTAAACAAAATACAGCAAAAAAAAATAATAGTGCAATAAAACAACGCTATAAAAAAAGAAATCCCATTGCAATACCTAGTTAAAAGCGATCGAAAACATAAAATTTACTGAAATGGAATTGACTAATCCTGAAAACAACATGTTAAAACATAAAAGTGCACTGACAACTATTGCAAGCTATTCTCGTATAATAATAAAACAGAGATAAGCTCGCCCTTTGCGCATACTAGTGTTGCCTACCTATCGATAGTGTGATAGTTTACCTTGAAAAAAATAGTTCAAATATCGATATAATTATACTGCCTCCGTGGTCTAATGGTTAAGAGCATTAGCTCTCAACATGGAGGTGGTAATTTCGATTCCCACGGGGCAGACACCTAGTGATATGTCACTTTCTGCGTTTTTCCCCAGTTGTTTAGGACTTTGCAGTCAGAACCACCTGATTGTCTGAAAAGAAAAAATGATTCCGTGCTTCAGATCCTGGCACGTAAGCCGATGGTCCCGGCTACTATCTCTGGTTGGTAGTTAGTCGTAACATAAAAATCACGTCAGAGGCCGTAAGGCGGTCTGAAAAAACTCTGACACCAGGGCTCTGCCCACACGATAAGAAAGAAAGAACTATTGCTAGGCAACATTACTACATAGCTGTTGCAAACTCTTTGGTTTTATATTATTTTACTTTTCTTTCTATATTTTTTGAAATGTTTTGAAAAGCTTTTGTTTTTTACTGAATTCTTGACTTTGTCAGAGCGAGCAGTGTACGAGTTAAAGTTTGCTTTTTATTTGTTAAATAAACCCAGTTAATCATCATTATAATATTATTCTCATTTCATCATAATACAGTCCACATTCACGTTCGTTACAATAGCACTATTTTATTTGTTTCAATAGACAGATAATAGTATAACTTAAATGCATTAGGTACATACATTCGGCGCTTCAGACCATCAAATAGAACAATGGGTCCAGAATATAGCACACGCCAAAATAAAATTAGTTCTTCCACAGAAAATGTCAAGGCTGCTTGACCCAAATGCGAAATGTATATATGTGGATAGAATAGCAGACTTTTTCATTTTCGATTTTCATGTTGATCCCATTATTATTATATCATAGATTTAGATTGTCATACGTAATAAGTAATTTTTTTCCCTCCCCTCAGTCGTCTGTTCTATCTTAGTAATAATTTTCTTTAACACACATGAAAATTTAGTCCGAGTACCTACATGGTGTATTCAAAGCCTAACAGAGCGAAAAACTAATGCATGGCTAAAAGGAGAAGGCGAAAACGTAACGTTATGCAAAAACGTTAATGGTAAAAGCTGTTTCTGAGTGCCAGTTAATTGGGGAGGGCAAAGTAAAAAGTTCTCAGATGTTGATGAGTTTCATGAACTAACGGCAGCTCTTGGTTTCTCTTGGGCTTTTTAGTGTTTAACTGTTATGCTGCAGGGTGAAAAAAATAGTTATTTGTTATACTTACAAGAGCGCAAAGTGACTTTTTAACCGCGTGCTCAATTTTGATGACCGAGCATGCGAAGGATTCTAAAATCCTGAGCGTTAGCGAGGGAATCAAAAGAGCACGAGGTGAAAAAAGTGTTGCACTCGAGTGCAACACGTAACTTTTCATCCCACCTCAAAGAGGAAATAACGTGAAAAAAAAATGGCGCGCACAGCACATTAAAAAAAGTACACCAAGAAGGTTCCGTGTCTGAGTTTTTAACAAATTAAAAAAGGTTGTATGATAAATTCGGCACCATGGAGGGAGAAGTAAATAGGTTTAATGATGTTTTTAATTCACAAACTTAGTGCACACGATGTCCTAAATTCAATTTTGTATCCTCTAGCGGATAAAAACGGCTTCTGCACTCAGATATCGAAGAGCAAAAATACTCTTTCCAAGATGGGGGATGAAAAACTTATTTTGAGAGGGTTATTTGATACAAAAAAAAAATTTAGTTGATTCTTCGATGCAGAAGATTCTGATGGCGATGTTCTATGGAAATTGATCGTTGTTATTATGTATGTCTATGATCTTGTGTGCACTAAAGTTTCGCGACTTATATTAAGATACATTGGAATCAAATAAAGAATTAAATGTAAGTTATCGATTGTTATACTAAGTTATCTTTTACAATTTAAATTTTTTCAATTTTTTTTTTTACATGTATGTAATTTATACAGGGTGTAACATAAAATAGGACAGCTACTTAAAGGGGTGGTTTAGACTATCAAACTGAACAACTTTGTCTATGGGACCAATATCGAAATCGCGAAAAAAAAATCTGCTGTCCCATACATTTCAGTCGAGTTATGCTTGCAGTTTTGTATGGGATAATGGATTTTTTTTTTGCGATTTCAGTGTTGGTCTCATAGTAAAAGTTGTTCAGTATGATGGTCTAATGCACCCCTTTAAGTAGCTGTCCTATTTTATGTTACACCCTGTATTATAGGAACATGTTAAAAATTGGACCTCCGATAGAAAATCGATCGGAAGATGAAAGATATTGTTACATGTAATGAAAAGAACTAAACAATTACCAGTCTCTTTACAAAATAGAAAAAAAAAACCAGAACTGCCTCTCCTACAAAAGATAAAGCAACCCCGAGGTATATCCGAGCCATTTCTTCCTAACACGGTCCATGTATTTTTATACCCTCTGTCAAGTACCAACTTATATGTCGCGTGTATGTCGTACATTTGACATTTCTCTTCTTGTATAAGAGTAGATTGCGTCATCACAGATACAAATTAAATAGCTTTTCTTGACACAATTTTTCTTATGTTTCCTAATTTTATTTTGAACGACCCTCGTATATGATTGGTTTGTTATTGTTTCTGTGTTTTTGACAGATTTATAAATAGTAGGAAAACACATACAATTTTGACGATGTCCTCCATGACGTATATCCACGGCGGGCGACCCTCTTTGGTGTGAGCTCGGATGTGGCTGGGGAATCCGAGTTTTGTCTTAAATAATCCGTCCCATGCAACACAATACCGCAGACAATACAGTTGCCCAGTTGAATTGGGTATTTGACTACATAAATTATATTTTATTTTTATCCTCTCAGTACAAAAAAGTTAAGTAAATATAGCTAAACTCCCATTTTCGTTGAGTTTTTAGCTTGAATACTTTTTTTAATAACAAGATAAACTTTAATAAAAACCGGTCAAGTGCGAGTCGGGCTACTCGCGCACCGAGGGTTCCGTACCAAACCTCCACCAGAACACAACATTATTTACTTCGAAAAAAAACTTTTATTGTCCGGGACTTTTAGCGCGAGACCGACTCACACTTGGCCGGTTTTTAGTATTTGTTGTTATTCTGTAGAGTTTGCTCTATAATCACGCTAAGTTTGACGCTTTTATGTATTACCATTTTTACGATAGAGCGTGAAGAAAAAACGTAGATAAAAACTAGTTTCTTGTTGAGAACCCCCCTTAATTTTTAACTTTTTGAGGTATACTGGGGCTCAAACGTTTATTTACAACAGAATATATACATATACAAATATAACCCTAAACCTAAAGAAAAATAAAAGAATTAAAAACAAAACTTATACCTACTATAAATAAAAAATATCTTCTAAATTGCCGCCGCTTGGTGGCAGGGTGACCAGGAGGCTGGCAGCGTTGCCTCTTTGTATGGCCAGACTGATTCGCTGGCCAAGGTAGCTGCCAGCCCTCTGGTCACCCGAGGCCTCGATTAGGCGCGCCGATAATTCTTTAAATAATCGGCGCGCCTCTGGCCCCCACGGACCCAATGTCTCAACCCCAAACGGTGCAAATATGTAACCCTCGCCGAGGGCCACATATAAGCGCCGCTTGAGGTTTTCCGCGGTGGCCGCCGCCGCACCCGCATTGGATGAGGTCGCATGGACGTGGGACGGTGCCAGTGTATCTACACAGGTAGCGTCCCAGACCAGCGACCTCCCCAATTTCCATGAAACGAGTGTCAATCCATCGGGCCTCTTCCCATCGCTCCGGAATAACCCTTTTGGCTCTAAGATCGCGGGTATGTTGGCGGTTACAAGAGCCCGACGGATGACGTCGTTCAATGTTGCGTGGCGCGACAAGCGGCCAGCGCTCTTGGAGCAGGAGAGTCCTTGGTGCGGCCGAGTTCGTCGACGGCCTCGCCGCATTGGCAGCGGTGAGCCTTAGTTGTCCGAACGCCCAGACGGAGACCAACTAAAATTGAAAGGAATGAGTTGCTAAGTAGAGTACCCAGGTTTGGGGAGGGTGTTGCCTGCAACCAGTAGCCTGACTCTTTCTCAGAGACAGCGAGGAGGCGAGCGCGGTCCGTCTCGTTCTCAGCAGTCGTTAGAAGATCACGCTGGATCTGGAGGCAGAGCGGCTCATCCCACTGTCTCTGGGACTGAGGAGCAACCGGTTGCACGCTCGGGCATGCCATTGACCAAGCGAGTTTGGCCTCGGCCAAGTAAGCCACCTCTACGGAACCCAGTGACGGGTTGATGATTCTCCCGAAGAGGTTGAGCGTACTGTGGACCGATGACAAAAACGCAGGCAAAGAAACACTTGAAATTTTGCGGATGCCCAGGCCGCCGAGGCGGATCGGAAGGGACGCCTGGGTCCAGGCTCTCCCTTTAATGTTGCAATTTAGAATTTCAGTAAGGCAATTTTGTATCATTTTGTCTAAAGACATTAGAAGATCATTATGCTGCCAGATAGGAGAGCACCGGAGAATGTATGTGAATTTTGGTACGAAGAGGCAGAAGCGGATGATAAAAAGAGCCATGTGTGAATTGATTTGGTGAAGACGGTTCGATGAACGATTAAATTTAGACATTTGGTCCGATAAAAAGGTGGGGACAGCACTGCCAAAGATGGGGGCTCCTAAAAGTCTGAGGCATTGTTCATCGACCGTAGTTATATTGGGGGCCAAAACATTGAATTTAGAAATAATTTCAGATTTTTTTGCGGGGTCAGTTGATTGGGGGATAAAAATTTCACATTTAGAAAAATTTAGCTCGAGGCCGATGGAGGCGAACTCCGTGATTAAAGTTTGTAGGTCGGTCAGTACTGACGACACGTCGCCTCCAAAGGTTCCGTCGTCCAGATACCAAACATTAAATTTAGAATTTAGTTTGGATATAATGGGATGGATGGCGAGGCTAAAAATGGCAGGTCCGAGCGGATCACCCTGCTGGCAGCCGACCGCTGAATGTAGGATATGTTGTCTATGTATAAGGGTTGAAGGGGAGCTGTAACACTGCCAAAGGTACGGGTAAATCTGTGGGATGTTGTTTTTGATTTCTGTGAGTAGTGTACCTCGGTCTACGGAGTTGAATGCATTCTTGACATCAACCTTCAACAGCACTTCGGCTCCATTTTTCAGGAGGAGGGTGCGGGTCGCATGCACGGCGGCCTCACAGCCCCCTCTCGAACCGAAACCGAGCTGCACAGGTTGGAAGGTTGATGTCAGTTGTGGTAGGATGTACTTGCAGCAGATTTTGGACACAATACGTCGGATTGTCGTGCCCACTGCAATTGGCCGAATACCACCGTCCTTCTTTTTAAGCGCGCACAGGTTTGCGCCATAAAGGAGGCTGGTTATGCAGTTGGGTACTTTTCCGGCTAGCATAATGTTGCATAAGCCAGTAAGGTCCATCAGAAGGGCCCTGCCGCTGTCTCCCGTGGCCCCGCACAAGAGATCTTTGTAGTGCTGGGGAGTGAGGCCATCGAGGCCACCGGCAGAGCCGTTCTTGAATGACATAATGGCTGCAAGGACATCCTCCGGTGTGGCTTGTGGTATGGGGTCAGCTGTCTGGGGGGAAGGGGAAGGTGTAATGAAGCGGATGGCTGAGGGTGTTTACTATGTAGGGCTGATAGAGTTTCTGCAGAGTCGGGGGCGACTTCGTCATCGGAGAAGAGCAGCTGGGCAGCTCCTTTCAGATCACCATCGCTAATTTTACTTTCAATTTTTTTTATGGCATTAAAGGTTTTCCTTTTAGTAATAGTTTGACCAACGAATGGAGGTAGTACGGAAGGAGAGTTCGAACAGTTGTCTTTAATTTTTTGGGTGAGCGAGCTGCTACTGCTGGCCTCATTTTTTGGAGCATGAAGGGTACAGTAGGAAAATGTGAGTAGTTGTTCCCAGCTATCCCTCGAGTTCTCGTTAACTACTCTCCTAATGCGTTTGCTTAGGGAGCTGGCGACTGAGATTCGGGCTCCCCGAGGAATCCTTTTAATCAGGGGGTAGTTGGCTCTTAGAGTACTCAGTTTCTGCCAGAACGGAGTTGCTCCGTCACTGGTTGACGGTGTTGAGGTGGACTGTGGTGCGTTCGGGGAGGGGGCCGAAGGACTTACTTGGACGGTATTTTTATGCGTTTTCCCCACATGTATTTTTAGACCTCGCGCACCTCGAAAGTAACGCGGCTGGGAACAACGATCACATTTAACGTAGAGTTCCGATGACGGGTCGCTGTCGGGTTGAGTGGTGTGGTCTGCCTGTGTGGGCGTCTGAGACATAGGCTCTCAGCTTACTTACAATGATACTTATCCTAAAAATATCATTCCAAAATAGTAAAAAAACAAATAGCATAGAAAATATTTACACTGACACTTGATTTGGCAGTTCAAAACAACGGTTGCGAAGGCTAGCCGATGGCAGACCCGAAGGGCGCTCGAAGGGTGGCCGAATGGTGGCCGAAGACGGGCGGTCGATGGTTACGTCAGGTTTCTGCTATGCTTCGGCCTTCTTTCGTGTAGTTTCGGCTACATTTGTTGTAGCAACCATTTGGGTTACTGCGGCAACCGAGAATCGGTTGCTAGGCAACAGTTTTTCAATGGGGGGCTATCTGTCAAGTGCAATCGGGCTTCAGATAAAATAAAATGTTGCGCAGCACAAAAATAGCACCGCTCATGGGCCAGTCCCCATGCACGTCAACGTCCGATGAGGCCCTCAAAACTTTTTAGCCGGACACGGCACCAACTGGGCACTGTGCGAATTTTAATTTAATTTATAATCGATTTCATGTGACACTCACTTGACATTACATACATTTATACTTATACACTTATCTTTATACACTTTTTGACATTTTTATTATTTGTTAACAAAATTTCAACTATCATGCTACAGGTTCGGTATAAAAGTTACAGCCCTGAATAGGTAGGACAGACGGACGGACGGACGGACGGACAACGTAGGCTTAGTAATAGGGTCCCGTTTTCACCCTTTGGGGAACCCTAAAAAGTAATGAAATGTTGATGACGTCATAACTCATTATTCAGTACAAATTAATGTTCATGTAAAGCGCACGTTTTGACGTCCGATAAAGAGTAGCTGATTTGACTAGTTGTAGGTACGTACCTTCGGAACCTGCGTACGTACGTCGAGGCGATCCTTCGAAAATCGTAATAACTTCGGCATTGACCGATTGGGGTGATTCTTTTATAGTGCTGAAGGATTTACCCTCGAGATGGTTCCATAGATCTTCTCAAAAATGTAAAACAAATCATCGGCGATTAAAACATTCGCTTCATATCGATGTACCCTTTGCGTGTATTACTGATATCTAAGTCGAACTAATGAATTCCACTCGAACGCACTGAAAATTGTGAACTAAACAAAGGCCTATGATGATGATGATGAAACAAAATTTTAACAAAAAAATTAAAACCGCCTTCAAAAAAAGTAATAAGTTAAAAAAAATTATTGCATCCGATGACTTTTTCGTTCGCATCAGAAGTTGGTGTCAAGCAAAGCCAAAAACTAATGCAAGCCCTGTCGCGAATCGTACCGGCTTGACAGCGACTTCGATAAAACAAATTAATGTTCTTATGATGCGAACGAAAAAGTCATCGACTGGAATATTATTTTTGAACGTTTTAGTTTTTTGAAGGCGGTTTTAATTTTTAGATTCAAAATCATGATCGAATGATGCGTAATCTTCATAGTAATTTTGTCATTTTCTACTGCTGATTTGAATGTGTGACTTACAAAAATCGTACCTACTCCAGGTCTCATACATAAATAAAATATAATGTATAAAACGATCACTCCCTACCCCACCTAGGCCCCACCGCACCCAGGCCCACTCTTCTAGATAGCGACTTAGTGAGCTCGAATGACACTTGAAGTTAAAATCTAAAATACACTCGAATTATTATCTTTTGCTTTATTTTGTGGTATTTCCTCTCCCAAGCAAAATTACGAGCTTTCCCAAAATATCCTTCACACTGTTTGAACATACCTACGAGAAAATTGCATTCTAACCGCAAGAAGCAACTAGGTAGGTAGAGTACAGTCTAGTCGAAGTACAGTCTTCTCTACATATTAGGCATCTTACGTATTTTATGAGTATAGCATATGCTCACGACTATACTCCCCTAGGGGTAGTCAGAGATATTCTGGAAGCTCAGAACATTCACGTTTCACTAGTAGTACCGGAACTCGGTCTGTACCATAAGGTATAATAACTTTTTCACCTCACAAGCTCGGAAAGATTCTGTTTGTCATTCGAAATCTGAGTGCAAAAGTGCATTTTATCCGCTAGCGTGGAAAGAGTTTTTAAAATTCGAATCTTTCTATTCAATAAAGAAAAACAGCCTAAACAAGTTTTTTTTTCATCCCATTTTCGTACTGGCCAGTGCGATTATTCTAAAAATGAGGTTGGTGCATTGAAATTTTCCTCGCTGTAGTGAGGTGAAAAGTTGTGTGTTTCGCTCGGCAGCAAAGTTATTCTGCGTCTCGTACTTTTGAAACCTTCGCGACGCTCAGGATTCTATATTTGAACCACTCGCTTCGCTCGTGGTTCAATCCTAGAGTCCTTCGCTTGCTCAGGTTTCAATACAAGTACTCGCGCCAAAAAGCAACTTTGCAGCCTTGCATAACAAATAACTATTTCTCAAACATGCTTGGAAATGTGAGCATTATTTTGACAACCTTCTTCGAGATAAATCGAAATTGCAGTACTGGCCAAATACATGCGCGCAGCGGCCGGCAATGTTGTATGAAAATCCATATCTGTCGTGTTTAGCGACCAAATAAATTACATACTAAACTCATATCTGTCGTGTAATTTAAAAATGGAACGATCTTTTTCTCCGAAACATGGCGGCCAAGGAGGTAACTTATCAAAGGGTTTATTTAAATTTCGAACTGGCTTGCAAATAGAAAGCTGTTTATTGAAAAAAAAAATAACTAATTGTTGTTCGATGTTCGTCATTGATTTCGAAAAGAGTTTTAATTTCCGCGAATTATTTGAGAAAATTTACTGTTTTAATTTCCGCGCATTTTTTGAGAAAAGTACTATACAAGCCTTGGCCACAACTAGGCATTGATGGACTTACGTATGTGTGCCTCGGCTTCGCCTCGGCCCACATTTACACGTTCGTCCATCAATGCCTCTGTTGCTGGCCGCTGCAGTAATGTACTATTTCACACCAGCCGCTCGAAAATGGAACATTATATGTCATGTAACTCGAACCTAAAGCAAGTCATTATAGCCCTGGGACTAGCCGGGCAATAATATTGTACTGAATTTCATTATAACCCGCTGGTCAATAATGAGATTTGAATATGGAACCGCATCCACAGATTATTTAATATTTACTACGACCCTTACTTAAAATTTGTATGAAAACTTATCATGGAGACCTGCACCAAAAAGAACTTAATTCGAAATTCGAACTGGCCACCACGAGTATTGAACACAAAAAAAGAAAAAAAGGCGCGAATACTGCCAATCTCTGTACCTATTGCTAAGAACAAAGTAAAAAAAAAATATTACATTTTTAACCGACTTCAAAAAAGGAGGTTTCTCAATTCGACCGTATATATTTTTTCTTTCCACAACTGGAGTGCGATTTTTGAATCTCATTGGCTGAGTTCAGCAGCTGAAAATGTCAAAATTACTATGGAGATACGCATCAGTCTGCTGCTGATTTGACTTGCAAAAATGGCACTCCTGAAGTATGATTTTTGAAAGTCAAATCAGCAGTAGAAAGTCCCATATCTCCATAGTAATTTTGACATTTTCAACTGCTGAACTCAGCGAATGAGTTTCAAAAATCGCTCTCCTGGTCTAATGTTTCAAATATCTACTTTCACTTTGAATTTAATTAAATAGTGTTTTCTAAATACTATACTATTGAACTCTAATACTTTGTTATAAACTCTAATAAAAGAATTGGTTTCTATCCATATAGAATTTACACGCTCCCCTGGGTTTCTAACAGTATTGCTTTTTATTTTCTCGCGGAGGGTGTGAAAAGTAGAGTATGGTCCTCGGGGATAAACGTGTTTTCATCTTGGGCGAGCTTGAACCCCTCGCTTCACTCAGGATTCTAGTCTTAACTCTAATACCATAAGTGAGGGAACCTTTCCTCATGATGTTTTCCTTCACCACCGATGATAAATACAATCGTACATAAATGAATGAAATAAATTACGTAGTTCTTGGTGGTACAGGCCAGGAATTGAACCGCCGCCTCGTGATTGAGTTGCTAGCTCTCTTTCGAATGGACCATCAATAATAAAAGGTATAAATAAATAAAAATACAGTTGCTATCTCTACTATACGATAGCAAATAAGTACCTACATCTACACAGTCATTACAAGAGAGCACAAAGCAGCTGCAATTCTGTTTGCAGTTGCACTCCTTTATGCAGTCACGGACGTAGCTTATTTAATAGTTTCTTAATTACTCTCTAACTATTCTGTCTTGAGTTACTATTTCGTTGCCATTTTGTTTCCTTAGTCTTAATGTTGTTATGATTTTCATCGCAAAAATGTTTAATAAATTTTGTGATGTTTTAAACCTATATACAGGGTGAAATTGATATCATTGGCATCCTTTTAAACTAAGAGTCTACCCATCAAACTGAACAACTTTCACTATGGAAGCAAACCGATCAGAGCAACAAAAAAATCAGCTGTTCCATACTAAACTGCAATGCCTACGCGAGACAAAATAATGTATGCAACAGCAGATTTTTTTTTGCTCCGATTGGTTTGCTCCCATAATAAAAGTTGTTCAGTTTGATGGGTAGACTCTTAGTTTGAAAGGATGCCAATGATATCAATTTCACCCTGTATACCTATCTACTGAGTAATCGGATTATATTTCAATCGAACACATAAATAAATGATTAATAATAATAAATAATTACGTGGACATTTTTAAACAGAACATGCTGTCTGTTAAATTTTATGTGTTTTCAATACGTCAGCAAACTCGTATTAGGGTACTCGTGTCATACTCGTGGGTTTAAAAAATGCACATACAGATGTTGGAAGACATTAATCAGTAAATGTATTATTTTCAACTTTTTGTTTGATTTTTAAATTGATTTTATGTTTTTTTTTTATAGTTAAATATTGACCTATTTTTCACTGTATCATCATCGTAACAAATAATTTTCTACTTAAAACAATTAAGATTTCTCATTTATGAAAAAAAAAAAAAAAAAAAAAAAATTATCAGTGCTTTAATAAAATGACACATTTTTGTATTGAAAGTTAGCGAATGCTACAAATTATTCCTTTAAACCTTTATGTAAAATATACCGTTTATTATGTCGTGATGCCCGTGCACATAATAAAACCCTGTACGCAAAGATTTAACAACCGGATTTAAAGTCAGCTCAATTTGTTCAATCGTTGGTTTTTACCTCGCAATTAAACAGCAAATCGCATTTAGCGTTTAGAATAGCCACCAGCCAGTCTTGCTCTGTATCCAGCTACTAATTTGCTCTATTTAACTTCAACTGACGAACTTAATTGGAATTCACAGAAAATTAGACGCCAGTGAAGTTAAGATTAGAGGAAATGTCGCTGATTTTAGTACTATTTATTTCATTTTTAGAGCTCAAAAATTTGTAATTAAATATATGGAGGAGCTACTTGGGAATGTTCCTCCATTGAAAAGGGAAGTACTTCCGGGCTAGGTGTGATGCCTGGGGACCGGCCGTGGTCCAACAATTCTTAGTTGGACCTTGTATATAAATCTCTGTGATTATTTATCTTGCGCGATTTATGTCTCGCATTCGATTGTGAACCTTATGTGTAGTAGGTTACGAGTTACGTATTAACGATGAACGTTGTCTTTGTATGGAGCATATTTCCGTGAGCGACGGTATCACCATCTGTTGGCATCTTTGCTATAACTTGTGGGTGCTGGACATCTGTAGTAGTTCCCCACAAATATAAATATCTTGGACAATGTCACACAAATTATTTAATCACATTTAAAGTACCAGAATCTAGCCTGGACTTGTATTATGATGACTAGACAACGATATAGAATACATACAGGGTGTCACAAAACTCAACGTCAAGCCACAAATAGGAGATAGGTGAGTTTATAACTGTTCAGGGAAAAATACAAAAAAAAATCCAAGTTTGATTTAGAGTTTGATAGTTTTTGAGATATTGACTTTTTTTTAACATTGGGAAAATCGCCACCCTGCGCTCAACTTTTAGATGTACCTACCACAAATTTGTAAATTTTTTCATGAAAATACTTGTTACGCAATCCAGAATAATCTATTCAACGGACCCAATTCAAAAATAAACTATTAGTTCCATTCTTTATACAGAAAACACTTTTATCTGTCAGACATCTGCGGAAACAATTTTTTCTATGTAAATTTTGAGACTACAACCTGTATAAAAAATGCGTCGCTGTAACCTGGCAAGCAATTTCAAAAGTTGGCCAATTTAAGTTTTCAAAATGGTATCACACTTGGTACTTCCTTTTCTAAAAAAGTTGTAATAATTTTTTTTCTTGCAGAACAACCCGATTTGAAATCAATAATTCAATAGTAAAATATCTTTGTATTTAATTAAACCACCGTAATTTAGGGCGTTGAACGTTTATTAATTTTAATTATATTACTGTAACAACTGAAAAACAATTTCAAAAACACATCGCTATTTTAGCAAAATGTTCACCTTACGTGCTACAAGAAAAATGAAATTACATTTGAAAATAACAGGTTTAGACGTCAATAAAAGCCATTCGATGCCTCAGAAACGAAACGTTCTAATGCGATATATAAAACTAATATAATAAGAAGCACTCCCCAGATATTACATACATAGAAGCTCACGACCGCACGTGCACTTTCGGGACGTTCAGAAACTTTGCTCAAGCTTTAACTACCGCCTCAAGCAGCAGTGTCACAGAATAGATATCGGACCATAAAAAAGCGTCGTACCAGCTGGTGGCAGCCAGTACACCCTACCCCTACATCCATTCTTCATTCTTCTTCTGCATTCTTCTACGTATTGCCACACGCTGTGCATGTAGGGATGTAAATGCTCGAGCACATTTGAAGTGGTAATTAAATATCTACCTTATTCAATTTAAATAGAACTGAAAATAATATGCAACAGTAATATTGAATCCAGTTGGCAGCGTGTGTTGAAATATCCTCTTTTCAGCTCTGTTTGAATGGAGTAAGGTTGATATTATAATTACCACTTAAAAAGTGCTCGAGCATTTTTCCGCCTAGTCTGAAGTGACTAAAGAAACTTTATTTCTTGTTCTCCTTGTAAAATACCCACGAGAAGAAAGGTATGGCGTAGCGTATTCCACCCATCCATGTCGGAAACCACACACCCAGAGTCCCAGATGTTAGGCCGCGTTCAGACGACCCGCGCCCGCCCCGTACCCGCCACGTCCTCAAGCCGCGCTCTCCCCGCGCTCGCCCCGCTGCCTATAATACATTGCTTGCAATTTGAGTCTTATGACACCATAATAAATCTTGTTGCGGTTGCGGGGCGGGTGCGGGCCGGATGCAGGTCGAGTGCGGGGCTTTCGCGGGTGCTCCTCTAAAATACAATACGAGATTTATTATCGTGTCTAAGACTAAAATTGCAAGCAACGCATTTTAGGACGCGGAGTGAGTGCGGGGCGGGTGCGGGCCGGGTGCGGGGCTTTCGCGAGTGCTCCCCTAAAATACAATACGAGATTTATTATCGTGTCTAAGACTCAAATTGCAAGCAACGCATTTTAGGACGCGGAGGGAGCGCGGGGCGGGTGCGGGCCGGGTGCGGGTCGTCTGAACGCGGCCGTAAGGCACCTTATATCTGAAAAAGCAGATAACAAAAATGCTTTAAACAAACCTCATTGTGATCGTTCCCCGCGATTTAGAAATTTAAATGAAGGGACCGCCATTTTAATATTTCGCGTTGGCAATGTGTGCCAGTGAATTAATTATGTAAATTAGTTTGCGGCACATTGAAAATTAGCAAGAATTACACGGTTAATGATGCGGCCGTTTTGAATTTTCGGTTCTCGCTTCAATTTGATTTTATTTATGTCTTAACTACCTATAACACATATTACCCCCAATAGATACCACATACAAGGCCGCCGACGCTCGCCACACATCTATGATTTTGCACTGATATAAGCAACGCGAGTGAGCTCGAAGTAGTGCGACCTTGAAATGGTCAATCAATCGTTTCGTGCCCGCTACCCGCACCTAACGCCAAAAATGGGGAATCCGGGCGTGTACAAAATTTTCATCATGCGGTATCTATTGGGGGGTCTTCTTCTTATCGGTGTGGGCAGAGCCCTGGGCCTCAATCGCCCTAAGTTTGAACGATACTACCAAAACAAAACCACAACCAAAAACGTTACGTTATGCACAATTCGTATCGCGCAAATTATATTAACGGTAACGATTTAGCTTTATTTCGGAAGATACGTTGGCGTAACGTTTGATGTCCGTTCGATCGAATTTTCTGTATTGTGCGATTTAACCGTTCAGAAAAAAATATCGCGATAACTTTTTTACTTCAGCTAAACCAAATCTAAACCAAAACCAAACCAAAACCGTATAAAATTGCACAATTGAGGCCCTGGTGTCAGAGTTTTTTCAGACCGCCTTATGGCCTCTGACGTGGTTTTCATGTAACGACTACTACCACCAGAGATAGTAGCCGGGACCAACGGCTTAACGTGCCATCCGAAGCACGGAATCATTTATCTTTTCGGACAATCAGGTGATTCAGCCTGCAATATCCAAACCAACTGGGGAAAACGCACAAAGTGACATATCACTAGGTGTCCCCCGTGGGAATCGAACCCACGACCTCCGGGTCGAGAGCCAATGCTCTAAACCATTAGACCACGGAGGCAGTTATTGGAAATTGAACTGAATTGCAATGGTTGTTATGTTTTGTAACTTTCGTTTTTAAAAACAGATTTTCATAGTTGTCAAACTTGGGTCACCCAAGGGCTGTACCCCAGGGCACAGGGCAGTGTTGGCTGTGGGCTGTGGGCATTGGGCGTGTCAGAGCTCTGGGTATTTTTTTCTCATGTGCGTAATAAAGTAGAAAGTCCGGTGCAAATAATCCGAGTAGCTGCCGAATGGCGGCAGAGCGGGCTTCTCTGCTTCCGAATTTCACCGCGCAGCTACCCACCGAGCGGTACAGTCCTTAATATGGTCAGACTGTAACAAAAAATTTTCTGCAAGGTCTACAAAAATTAATATCAGACTTAGAAATTCTAGTAAAAGCGACCAAATATTTCTCTCCGTGCACCAAAGCGAGTACCTTGTAGCCACTTAAAAAAATTGAGTAGCAGGTCAAAACAAGAAAGGGACAAAAACAAGATTACCAAGTTATATGGATTAGACGCAAAAGGTCACATTCAAAAAAGTAATTTTGACGAAAAACGTATCATGTATTGTGTGACATTTTGCGAATATGACGTCATCGTCTCTCGCATAATGTCACACTGGCTGTGTGTGTGTATGTATGAGACCATCACTGCCAAATTAAGGCTCTATTTTGATGAGTCCTTAAAACGTGGAAAAGCTTAAGATAAATACATAACTCAAAATATCAGAACGTGGATGTTCTGAGGTTTCAGAATATCTCTGACTAGCCCCTCGGGGAATATAGTCGGGAACATAATATGCTCAAAATATCAGCAAAACCTTAAGGGGCCATAGGTTCAGACGAATATTTTCTATGAGAAACGCGATTGCCCACCCCTCCGAAAAGTGCGTGCACGTGCCGTATTTTCGATTAAAAAGAGTTAACTAAAGTACTTTTTATAGATTTTTTTTATTATTTCACTAGATAAACTAATAGTTAAACTATGAGTAGGTATAAATACCAAAAATCTGAAACTATTTTAAGTTCTTCTTAGGTGAGAATTTTTTTGAAAAATACATGAAAATACGTCATCTTTGCGACGATTTTCTATCAAGCGAAGTAATTCCAATCGTGTATTCAATATATGATTTCACTAGATAAACTATCCAAGAACACTGAGGTATGATTTTACTTTCGGTAAATTGTATAAATCTAAGTCGAAATATGAAAAATAAATGATGCCTCTAAGGCGTTTTGTCCTACCATAGCGTCTTAGGCTGCCTGTCCACTGATGCGAGCTGGCTGGGCAAGCTGTGTAGCTGTGTATACAGGGTGTAACAAAACACCCTAGTAATACTTAAGGGGGTGCTTCAGACCATAAAACTGAACAACTTTCACTATGGAGCCAACATCGAGAAAAAATAAAAAAAATCAGCTGTCCCATACAAAAGTGAGTGTACCGACTCGACTAAAATGTATGGGACAGCAGATTTTTTTATTTTTTCTAGATGTTGGCTCCATAGTGAAAGTTGTTCAGTTTGATAGTCTGAAGCACCTCCTTAAGTATTACTATGGTGTTTTGTTACACCCTGTATATTAACCAATCAGGAGCTCGGCCGAGATCGGCCGTAACGCAACGTCATGAGCAAAATCCAAACCCATCAACACCGTTTTCTACTAAAAATCTGGTTTGTTTTTTCACTACTTTATTTGTAAGAACCGGCACAGAATGTAGCAAACATAAGAAAAAATGTCAAACGACATATCAAAGCAACTGCCGACATCAAAGAAAATTTCTAATGTGAAAGGGACTAATTTGATATGAGACAGCATGTTTTGTCAGGTGACAAACTTTGACTTCCAGTTGTACCTACTGTTTATTGAATTTCAAGCTTCGGATGGAACCGTCACGGACCTAAAAAAAAGACGGACGTAATGTCACATTAAAAAGAGGTGAAGCAGCAAGGTGCTACAAATTTCTTTTGTTCTACAAAGCACCTTCACTCACACAGACCCTGTGGCGAAGCTACAAAGTCTTGATCATCGTCGCAAGCTAGCCTGTCTATCTGTTTTTTATAGGATACATTTCGGAGAGTGTGCGACGGAATTACACGATTTAATACCTCCGTCTCCCTTTCATCTGCGGGGGACGAGACGCAGGCTGGGTTTCCACCCTTATGTCGTTGACCTACCAGCAATTCGCACGAAGAAGTTTGCTTCTTCTTTTATAATGCGCACGGCTAAGGAGTGGAAGGCACTGCCTGCGGACCTGTTCCCTGAGCAATACAACCTGGGCCTCTTCAAGGCAAGAGTGAATAGGCATCTTTCTAGGTAAGCAAGGTAAGCATGCTACATCTTCGGCCTCATCATCACTCAACATCAGGTGAGATTCTAGGCGCAGGTGCGACAACCCGCCGCCATTTTGTCCCACGCAACATGGCGTCAGCACGCACACTCATATAAATGGGTGCTTCACTTTTGATTAGACGAGATTCCGTCCGTCTTTTTTTCAGGTCCGTGGGAACCGTTTTGTTGTTTTCACTTTCTGCAAAATTATTTCGACTTCAGATTTTGTTCTCTCAGCATTCGCAGAGTTATTTTATCAAAATAATTACGAATCAATTTGTGATTTTACGCAAATAGTTAAATAACAACAAAACCAGAGCGGTATCAGAAGTCAGAACCAACCACGACTTTTTATAGCACTAAATTGCATGACGACGACTCTCTAATTCAAACTTCTGTAGTAGTACTCGAAATATTATGTTTCTCTTTTCACTAACGTACGTGTGTGTTTACTTGATCTCTTCTCAATAGAGACAGTTTTTTTTATTCCATAATGAGGGGAGCTGTATGAAATCAACCAATAGAATTCTTCAATTTTCCTCGCTAGACAGAATCAAGCTATTTTATTGGTTGGCTTTACACATATCTCCACTCCGGTTCGCTTCAGTGGAAACGCACCCTAAGTGCGTTTGTCCACCGCACCGCAGCCCGTCACCGGGACATCATGTCGCTGAGAATAGATGACGGCGCCTAAGAAGTAGCGATACATTTACTATGGCGCGTGTCCACCGCGGACAACCGCCCGCCGTCGACCTAATTCTATATAACATCGGCGGTGGACAAACAGCCTTAAGGTGCGATTACAATACACAAGTAATTGGGCCCGATTTGACATTCATTAGCTCCAATTCGGACTGTGCCACGACTTAACTTAACTAAATTTATTCCTGTCACTTTCTAAAGTAACATTAAGAAAAGAGACAGACAACCAACAGCTGACTTTAGTGCTGTCAAAGTCACGTTACACGCCCAAAATAAGATGCCATCATAATGCACGCCATCTTATTTAAGGCGTTTTTGGGCGTGTAACGTCACTTTGACAGCACTTTAGTCAGCTGTTGGTTTTCTGTCTCTTTTCTTAATCTTATTTTAGAAAGTGACAGGAATAAATTTAGTTAAGTTAAGTCGTGGCACAGTCTGAATCGGGGTCATTGCTTGCTTTGATCGCTGCATTTTCAAAATAGAGAGATTAAAGCAAGCAATGTATGGCAAATCGGCCCCAATTTATCGAGAAATGTGATCGCACCTTATTTCCTTATAAAACCTTAAACACACTACTTATTATGAAAATATTACATTTAGACCACCTACACAGCAAGGAAATCTAAGAATAAGTATCACTTCAATCTTGGATAGGAACTATAACGGGGTACTAATTGAACTGTGTGTGTTTATAAACTCGAAGATTAGAAAGAGTTCGCTACATACAAAGGGTCATAACGAGTACCAATAGCTAAAATTTTTCCATTTTCAAAGATTTTTGAAGGCGAATTGAGAACCAAACGTGCTCAGGAATCATACTTTTCTGTCCCGCATTTCACTATAGCACGTCTCTCAGTACGAATTCTGCAAACGTCTTCCGATAAATATTCCTTTGGGCAGAGTCGATTTGCATCTGTATTACTGACAAGAGCAGTTACTCAGTGCTGTTAGTGGTCACAAGGATGGAAAATGTTACTGGAAAGTTTTCAGTGTCAGTAATTTTGCGAGGATAGTGAAGAAACATAGGTACTCGTAGGATTTTATTATTATTTTGGTTTTAAGGGCTTGGTCAATGACCAATAGCTACTGCGACCTGAATAGATCTATTGTAGCTGCCACCCTAGACCTAAAGGTCATTTCTTAGGCCCACGGACTTCATGAACCGTGTTATGCTTTTGGAGGGGAGGTCCCTAATGTCAGTAGGTGTTATTACGTATCCACCTAGATGGCGACTCCTGCTGTGAATGACCACTTCGCATTCGCAGAGGAGGTGTATGGGCGTTTCCTCTGCTTCACAGCAGAATCTGCAGGTGGGTGAATCTACAAGCCCTATTCTGTGTAGATGCTTGTTTAACTTGCAGTGTCCTGTTAAGGCTCGCACTAAGAGCCTTAAATCGTTGCGGTTTGAATTGATGGCATCCGAGGTAAGTCTGTTTGAGAAGCCGGTCACAAGTTCTTTTGCGTGCCTCAGTCCTGGTGTATCCGACCAGAGCTTACGGCTTTGGTTCACGGCCCATTCCTTCAGCACACGTCTAGAGGTGTTGCGAGAGATTCCGCAGTAAGGCTCGGGGCCTATGGCGTCTTCTTCCGTAGGATAGTGTACTCGTAGGATAGTGACATGACTGACAAGTGTACAGATCAGAGCAAGAAGAAAAGCAGAGAAATGACGGCTAAGAGCGATAAATGGAAGAGGATGATATATTGCACGGACCCCAAATAATGGGAAATGGGCACGAGAATGATGATTGAATGATGATGATGAGTGAAGAAACTCATATCTGCATAGTATGATTTCTCTTCATGCGCGTGACTCGGCATTATTCTATGCTACTTGTCGCGGCAAACACGGCTTTCGCTCTTCGAAAAACGCGGGATCAGGTTATTTTCTATGGAGCAAAGGTGCGTCGCGTGCATGTTGAGAAATCATACTAGACGTGCAGAGAGTTGTGGTTTCTATTTGGGTCGAGTAGCCATGTTTTCTATCGCTGATTTTTTTCCGATTTCTAATGTTAACTGGAAAAACTTATACAACGTGTTAATGAATTAGCGCAAAACCTCATACACCCCAACTGATTTGTAACAAAATAATTAGATGGAAACAATAATTTCATAATTTTAATAGTAAAAATTTAAAGTTATTCGCGTTTTAAGTTTTAAGGCAAAAATGATTAGCACGTTGTAGAAAGTTCTTCCGTTTTATGGTGTTTCATGATAATAAAGCACCCCCTCTGTTATGTAACGCATTTCATTTTATATTATGAACTACTTATATGAATTACAGGTGAATTATAATTACATATGAATGTGAATAGAAAGCATGTCACTTTAAGTGAGCCTTTCCAGTAACAGTGTACTTATTCCACGTTCAGAAGTTTAGTGCGAATTCGAACTAGTCTGGAATTCGCTCAGACTTGAATCGCGGAGCCTAGCCTAAGGCTGCGGCCAAGCGCCGGCGCCGCCTGTTCGTGGCTCTTCCAGGTCTAGTAACAGCTAAATGGCTAAGTTCTGCAATGAAGACAGACATTTCTATACAATCTAAACTGCGGATAGTCTATTTCAAAACAGTCTATTCGCAGTTTAGTTCCAGAGTTACAAAAACTTTCTGCTTCCTAGAGGTACCCTACTTATTTTATTCGGTACGGCCCATGGTACAATAATATACTGCGCCTGGTATTCTCTTCCGATCACGTGACTGACCATGTGACTGACATAAGCCTACGTCATCATACCCTTTTACCATGTTTAGCGGCCATTTTTTTGTGACGTAGGCTTGTGTCACTCTGGGAATAGAAGACCTTGTTTTTTTAGACTATGGTACGGCCCTTAGATTAAAAACTTGTCGCTTACGCTGAAAGATGGAGCCAAGAAATGAGAGAGCGTGATAGCCAGTTATGAAAACTTATGTAAACAAAAAAGACAGAAATATTATTTTTTGTTTCGGTCACCGTGGCCGGTTTTTGTGTTTGGCAAGATGTCAAATCATTGTCAAACCTATGGAATCTTGATGACATCTTGCCAAACAAACCGTCTTTTTGTATGCAAAAGTCACACTATTGCTGTTTCATGTGCGGCCACGGTATGGTTTCATCTAGTTACTATATCTATGGTACGGCCCAAGGTTATTTCGCGAATGTTGTAAGTACTTAATATTTGTCGAATTATGTCATTTTGCCAACGTATCATTTCGCCTATATTTTATTTCACGTATGTGTAATTTTGAGTAGATATGGCTAGCTATGGTATAGTATGGTGTAGTATAATTAGGTTGGTTATTTTTCCTCGCACAACAGCTTAGCAATATCGCACATCTCTTGGACAGACAGCCTTATTGTTAAAAGCTATTTTATCTCGTTTCACAACCAAACTCCAATCAGAATGGTGTACTTCAAAGATGACATCAAACAAAACTAAAATTTTATGTCAACTCGAGTATAAAAGAGAAAATGTAGCATAAAGTTTAAAGTATTGATTCTTTTATGAGTCGCGTCGTATAAAAGTTGTTTACAACATAAGTTAAATTTATCGAGGGCAACGCAAGGTCACTTTAGCAAACATTTCATGGAAGTCTGCTCAAAATTTCATTACTAAACTTAATTTTCGTTCATGCAATAAATTTTAGTTAAGGTATGCTTACTTAAGTTTGTTTGAATAAAAATTTGGATTGTGAATTATTTTCATTCCGAATTTGAGTCAAGGTTAGTTAACGGGCTGAGTTTTTGTCTTTTTTGTAGGGCAGCCGTATTTCATTATTTTGGGCATTGGGGCCTTAACAGGTTTGCGCTAGTGTCTCTGTGACCATCGCTGATCTATATTCTGATAGCCCCTTTTATAATTCCCTATTAATCCCTTCTGCTTGCAGGAGAAAAATCTGTGGGAGGTATAGCGAGCGAGGATTAATTCCAACAATAAAAAAATAGAAATAGCTTCCATTTGTACTTTGTATATTTTGTTTTGTTTAAAATATGTGTGTTGTAGAGTTTCTGGCTGCATCTTTTCTACGACGGAACACCTTTCAACGCGGTGGTAGAGTTAGAAAATGACGCCAGAAAGCTGTCAATTTGATATTATTGTCTTTTTGTTATAGTGTTTGTTTATAAGTTTACTAGTGTTAACCCGCGACTTCGTCCGCACAAATTATATACCACATTTTAAGTCAGATCATAAGCTATCAAACAAAAAAAGTTTCATCAAAATCGGTTCAGTTTTTTTTTTGCGTGATGCTCGTTCAAACAAACAAACAAACAGACAGACAAAAAATCAAAAAAATTTGTGGTTTGGAATCAGGGACACCTAAAAACCATATCGTAATCTTTTTTTTGGTAAATATCTTCAATGTACAGACACACTTCTGTTACAGTTTTATAATAGTTTAGATATGTGACTGTTTGTAATCCCCAATAAATTAAAAAATAAATTAGTATATTTGAGTTTGATTTCCCTATAATTACAGTAATGTAATTGTTATTATAATTACAGCATTACGGGCATCAACTGCTTATTACTGCGGAGTATGAGGGGACCACACCAGTGACGACGAATAGGTAGGTCAATCTAAGCCATAGGGTACGGACCTGTGGATCAATCACGCTAATTTTGAACGATACTACTAAAACAAAACTACAACCAAAAACGTTACGTTATGCACAATTCTTATCGCGCTAATTATATTAACGGTAACGATTTAGCTTTTTTCGGAAGATACGTTGACGTAACGTTCAATGTTCGTTCGATCGAATTTTCTGGCGTGGTTGGTGCGTGGTAGGTGTATGGTGGTAACCAAACTTGAAACGTTTACGGCTTAAACGTTTCGAGTTTGGTTTTGCTTTGGTAACGTCAACGATTTAACCGTTCAAAAAAAATTTGCGCTATAGCATTTTTACATCAGCTAAACCAAATCTAAACCAAAACCAAAAACGTCCCGTCCGAACGGTAAAACCGTATAAAATAGCGCATTTGAGGCCCTGGGCATTGGGCGTTGCTAGGACTAAGCGGTGGGTCGGGTAGAAGTAGATGAAAAGAGATTTTTTCCTATAAGCTTAGAAGCTTCGCCACTTCGCTAGCTTCGCTAACTTCTACGGAGCACCGAATAAAATGATCACGTGACGCGCTCGCCCATAGATTGTCCACTGGCCGTGCCGGTCCGTCCACGGGCGGCATGTAGGTGAACGCGTCGGTGAAAGGTCACGCCACGCACACACCGCCACGCCATAATTATAGTAGTGTCGTAGATTATTTGAAGCTTTGTGTCTGTACCGTATTTACTCATGTGCGAACACACAGTAGTTTAATGACTGCGTTCTGTCATCCGTCATACGATGCAACTGCACTTTGTCAGCACGCGTCAACGCATTTTTATTTGCCCCAGTTCCGACGAGACTCAACGCTTTGTTGTGGCTTTGCTGGGGGTTTCAGTTTATGGAATAAAACATTTTGAGAACTTTCTTTAAAATGTCGACATACTAAAACGAAATGATATTCGGCGATAGATTGTGTTGTCATGTTGCAACGGAAGAAGCTCTGATAGAAGATACTATTGACAGATCATATCTGAGTTGCTACAATGAGCGTTTTTCTTTTGGTTTTCTAGTGGATCGATAGATGGCGTTACGGTCTGTGTTTTTTTTTTTAATAATAAAGAGGGAGAAGATGATCAAAAAGATGCCAACTCATCTTTTGATTTAACATTTTATTATTTACGAATCATTTTTATCGAAAATATGAAACTTTTTACGTCTGACATTGTTGTATGGGCTCAATCCCTTGGCCTTTAAAAAAAATTCAGGCACAGTCTTGACATGATTTTGACAGGATCAGGCCTACGTCTCTATGGAGCGATAATCATGTCATCTGTCGAGTTTTTTAGGAACTAAAATTAAAAAAGAAAAGAAAAACGTTCACTACCAACTTCTCTCCTGGTAGATTTTGAGAGCGTATAAGTTATAAGAAGGCATCATCATCATCAGCCTATTACGTCCCACTGCAGGGCACAGGCCTACCCTCAGGGTGCATGGGCGTTAGTCCACACGCGTTAGTGACTTTAAATTATGCGCATCGAAGTTTATTCTCTTTAGCATTTTCCTGTATGTAGTGTGTTGCAGAGGATGTGTATGCTGTATCGAAATTGTATGTATACTCAAATTCCGTTTTGTGTATGTTGATTATATAACGACACCTTTCATTACAAAAGCAAGTAATTTTAGTGTTTAGATTACTATAATAAAATAACAAAATACTATAATTATGTTAACATAAGGAAACCTGTAATTGGCTATATTATCTACACACATTGTTATTTGTATAATTATTACTGTAATGCTGTTGGTTTCGTCAATAATTTTTTTTTTTAAAGTTCCAATGTTCATTAATAAGTTGTTAGGTAAAGTTACTTTTATTCTTTTTCTCAATAATTATTTTATGGTTAGTTATTTTTTTTAATATCGTCGGGCTACAACTCCGTATCGTCTTTACGAAACTTTTCATGGCATATTGGAAACCTCAATCACTTAAAACTTCGTTACGTTGAAAGAAAAAAAATATCTTTCTTTAACGTTGTAGTAAGCTAACGAGATATCCGTAACAATTAAAGTCGGCCTCGTCAAAAAGTTTTAATGACTGTTCCAGTTTGGAAAAAATAGGGAAAAAAAGCGCCGATTGAAAACAAGTCGTGAAAGAAAAGTGCTACCTGGCCTTGCCACTGTTTTTTGTCGAAATTGCCTTCCCTTTTTTTCGGTAACATCTTTCAGGCGAAGTTTTTTTTTCATAATTATAAAAGAACTTTTTCACGCTGTGTTAATTTGATCGAATATTTTTTTCGGAAACTTAACAAAACCGTTATCACTTTATTTATTTTTTAATATTTTAGACAGTGGTTACAGTTATCAAACTTCTCGTGTATCATAGCATAATCTCACGACTATAATTCCAGTCAGAGATATCTAGTAGTACCGAAACTCTGTCCAGTGTGACGGGGAGAGAGCCCTTGTCACTTATAAATGGGTACAATTCATGCCTCGAAATGGAAGCATGCTGGTTTTCTCACGATCTTTTCCATCACCGAAGCCAGTGGTGCGACAAACTCAGACCCACAGAAAAAATTTAAAAGGAACCCAATCCCTTAACCACCTCATACAACAATCGCAGCAAAAATTGATAAGCCGGGAACCAAATTCAAATTCAAAAATATTTATTCAGTTTAAGGATTTCAAATCTGTTATTGACGTTCTTGTTTTGTTGAATATACCACCACTGCCAAACGTGTTATTCCTGTAGAGAAGATAAAGCTAGTTGCTAGCTAACTGTCTGAGAGATGTGCGAGGATGCGTACAACCCGGGCGAATTAACTTGGCACCTGCCTCGCACGTGGCTCGGAATTTGACACCCCTCCAGCTACCCCCCGCGGGACCCCTTCGTCGCCGTGCGAGGCCGTAGTACAGCATTTCAGTTACCGTTGCACGTGTCCCTGCGCTTTAGCATTTTAAAGTTATTCTTTCCGAGTTTTATATTCCGAGCCACGTGCGAGCCAGGTGCCAAGTTAATTCGTCCGACGTGTAGTAAAACTATGAATCTATGTATCAAAGCTATGCGAGATAGATGAGCGATGTGAAGATGCGCAGCTAAGCTACGTAGCTTAGCTTAGTTACCTAGGTCAGTGACTGTGAGAAACCCGGATAGCTCTTTTCTCCCCGTACCTTACGCATCCATAGCACACATGCTATAAGCTGTGTTGTTTTAAAGACAAATAAAGAAATTCTGTTCTATTCTATTCAAAGCTTTGAAAATGGAGTGATCTGATTGATAATTTTTTCTTCGCACACAGCTCAGCTACATCAAACATCTCTGTTGGAAAGCCACAACTCTACTGTATAATCCACACGACTAAAATGTCTACACTTCATTTGAAACTAAACCTTGGCTGAAGGCCTGAGGGTATCTAAACTATTATAAAACTGTAACAGAAGTGTGTCTGTACGCACGGCGACAGATCAACCTACCCATAGTTGCACCTTATGTCCATGAACATAGAGTTCAACTATGGGTAGGTTGATCTGTCGCCGTGGAAGATATTTACAAAAAAAAAGATTGCGATATGGTTTTAAGATGTCCCTGATTCCAAATCACCAATTTTTGGATTTTTTGTCGGTCTGTTTGTGTGTTTGTTTGTTGGAGCATCACGCAAAAACTACAGAACGGTTTTTTTTTTGTTTGATAGCTTACTTAAAATCATGATCTTATAATCATGTTCGACTTATGTTTAGCTGACTTAAAATCTGGTATATAATTTATGCGGACAAAGTCGCGGGTAAATGCTTATTAAATAAAAACACCATTAACTCTCTAATAGCGGCAAAGTGCTCTCTGTTCAATGGAACTATGAAGCGATATTAATACTCACACATCGGTCATCTATATGTCATCGTTAGCATCGCCATGGCAACCGAATGCTCACGTATACTATAACACGGGAAGCTTCAGTTACTAGGAATAAAGATACTTTCTCACCATTTTCATTGCCGAATTAGCCGAATTCGTTGACGGAATAAAGGGTCAATGTAGTTTAGAACACAGACATACACACAGAAGACAGGCATACAGGCAGGAAGACATTATTTAATTATTTTTATCAATGAATTAAGTTGTGCTATAATTATATAAATCACAAGCTTTTACCCGCTACTTCGTCCGCATAAATTATATACCAGATTTTAAGTCAGATGATAAGCTATCAAACAAAAAAAGTTTCATCAACATCGGTTCAGTAGTTTTTGCGTGATACTTGAACAAACAAACACTCAAACAAACAAAAAAATTAACAAACAAACAAACAAACAAACAAACATACGAACAAACAAACAAACAGACAGACAAAAAATCCAAAAATTGGTGATTTGGAATCAGGGACAGGTAAAAACCATATCGTAATTTTTTTTTGTAAATATCTTCAATGTACAGACACATTTCTGTTACAGTTTTATAATAGTTTAGATATATTATGCAGACAAACATAATGTTCTTATTATTGTTCTACGGGAGTAAGGAGAGACTCACCACACGCTACGACACTGACAGACATTTTTCACCTTACCTTTCTTGGCGTAGGCTGCGGGTTCAATGCCCGTCCTAGACAATTTTTTTAATGTTTAAGTTTATTCTTTCACCTCATCATACATACATACATACATACATACATACATACATATTCTCACGCCTGTCTCCCACTGGGGTAGGCAGAGACAACGGAACGCCACCTGCTACGATCCTGACATACCTCTCTAGCTTCCTCCACATTCATAAAACCTTTCATGCATGCTCGTCGGTTTCGGGTAGATCTGACCTGGCCCTTCTTAAGCACGTCGCCAATTTGGTCCGTATATGTACGTCTAGGCCGTCCCCTTCCAACATTTCCACTTACGCTTGCCTTATAAATTGCTCTCGTCAATCTGCTCTCATCCATTCTTTCCACATGACCAAACCATCGCAACATACCTTTCTCTATTTTTGTCACTACATCCTCTTTCAGACCACAGCGTTCTCTAATAAAACTATTTTTCAATTTATCCATCACATTTACACCACACATACTTCTCAATGAGCGCATTTCCACTGCGTTAATCCTACTTTCATGCGTCTTCTGCCATACCCAAGATTCACTTCCATACATCAATGTCGGGACTAACACTCCATTATGAACTGCCATCCGTGCCTTTTTGGACACGTGTTGGCTTTTCACAAAGGAATTCAGAGCTCCATTTACCCTATTTCCGGCATTCACTCTTCTCTCAATATCACTCTGACACTTACCGTCTCTGGTAAACATGCATCCCAAGTACACAAATTCATTCACCTGTTCCAATTTTTCATCACCAATCATAATACTACATAAGGTACGGTCGTCATTATCATTCCTCTCTAACACCATAACTTTTGTCTTACTTACATTCACTTTCATTCCTTTCTTTTTAAACGATTCATTCATGCAAGTCACCATCGCCTGCAAGTCATTCGCCGACGATGCAAGTAGAACTTGATCATCGGCGTACAACAGACATTTGACCAGCAAATCATTCATTCTTAATCCACATTCACTCTCTTTCAGCTCTTCCAAACAACTGTCCATGAATAAATTAAATAGCCACGGGGACGCTACACATCCCTGTCGGACCCCTCGAGAGATGCCGAACCAGTCAGTGTACGCCCCGTTAATCCTGACACAGGCACTGGAATTCTTATACAGAGATTTCAGCGCCTGTATCAATTTACTATCCACTCCATACATGCGCAGCGTGGACCACAGTTCATTCCGAACCACTCTGTCATAGGCTTTTTCTAAGTCCACAAAAGCGCAAAAGATCTTTTGGTTTTGAGCCAAAAACTTTTCGCTTATGGACCGTAATGCAAAAACCTGGTCCGTGCATCCCATTCCTTTTCTAAAACCTGCTTGTACATCCCATATCTTTCGTTCAGTCTCCTTTAACACTCTATCAATTAACACTTTCGCATACAACTTACCAACCACACTGAGAAGGCTAATGCCGCGGTAGTTTTTGCATTCCTGCTGTGACCCTTTTCCCTTATAGAGCGGAACAATAACAGCCTTACACCAGTCCATTGGGACCCGACCGGATTTCCAGCACTTATTAAATAAAAGGTACAGCATGTCAATGACTACCCCACCACCATTCCTCAGCATCTCTACCGATACCCTATCATACCCTGCAGCCTTACCTTCTTTCATGCTTTTCATTGCTTTCACTATCTCTTCCACACTCAACTCATTCTCACACTCACTCTCTGAGTCCACATCCGTGGGCCACACATCTATGCTCGGTTCTTCTTCACTTTCAAATAAACTTTCAAAATATGCCTTCCAACAATCCAGTATTTTTCCCTCTTCAGTTAACATGCATCCATCACTACCTCTTATTCTGTCAACTTTGGATGTCTCGGTTTTTCCACGAGATAATTTCACCATTTTCCAAAAAAGCTTAATATTTCTTCGAAAATGGTCAGAGAATCTCGTGTCACTTTTTGCTTTAGACTCTTCTTTCTTTCTATTCACGCATTCTTTTACACTCAAATTCTTTTTCACCTCATCTATATTCATAATTATAATCTTCTCATACACATTATGTCGATTGAGCGTACTATTACCATCTCATTACTACTAAAGTTTCTTCTTAAATAAGCAGACCGTTTTTCCTCGATTTCGATCTTGTTCCCATAGAAAAAGTTATTCAGTTTGATGGTCTGATTATTCTCTCCAAATATTTTACATTATTTTTGAAGGACCGTATAACATAACATAACATAAATATTCTTAATTTGCACACCATAAAATACAGCAACAAAAACGGAATCAAAAGAACGTAAGGGTACGTAGGGGTAGGGTACCCTATATTCTATGCTGTCGAAAAACTTAATCATGTTTTTGAGTCATCGCTCCATCGCTCAATACACATTAAGTTCGAAAAGCATCTAGACTAGTGTAAACGAGCTTTATTATAACTCTATAAAGTTTTGAGCTTGAACCGTCTGTATCGTGTTCCAGTTACGTGTCAGAATCTCACAATAGACTCAAAGTGTGAATGTGTCAAGATCCAACATTCTACCAACTAGTGTTGTTAGTGAAAAATTCGTAAAAGTCAAAAAGCTGAAGATTGACGACACATTTTGCAAACTTACATTAGACCGATGTATGGAAGAAAATTGTTTGCCACTGCAAAGTTATATCCTTCATGTTTGTATGGAACCCTGAAGACACAAAACCGATTCGCTATTGGGCTGTTTTTTTTATTTGCCTGAGCTTTCGCATGACAATTTTTAATTCAGGGCAACTATACACTATTACCTATTCTGTGATTCGGGGTAAAACGTAGCCTATGTCATTTCTCACGGTAGAGCTAACCTTTCTCCCGAATTCTACCAGTTGTGTTGTTTAGACCTTTAATTTTTGATACGGTAAGGAAATATTACATTAAATGATAGAATAATATGAATTATGAATCCTTTAGATCATAACAAAATACAAAATACAAAATATTTATTGAACCAACGTATGATACAGGTTTTTTGGACACTTTATGATTAACAAACTTAGATTACCCATACATAGCACATTGGATAGATGTAACACATTTAAAGTTTTAAGCTGTGATCCCACACTAGACACAGGGCCTGGTTGGTGAGGATCAACATTAGTATTAACATTTAGATACAAAATGAGCGGCAGTTATTTATAATATAGTCATGTCTTCACATCTAAGTAGTTTACATGGTTTGGGTAAAATAATAATGGTATACATTGCTTGGTCATAGCCATAGCCCTGCTCTCAAAAACGTTTCATACAGGTACTCTCAAAAACATCTCCGTTTCATCGTATGACCAGGTGAATAGGGTGCTTTTAACTCTAACTGTATCATCTTCTCCCTCTATTTTTATTTTAAGGAACAAACATTAATTAGAAAATTCTATATTACAGACTGGCAGTTGTAGTTGGCACCATAAACTTATTATTGGCTATGTGCGAAGTGGGTGTTGGGAACAGTCATGTCGATCGCAGCGCACGCTGTGGCAGAAATTTGAACTATTTACGGCGTATGTGTGTCAGATTTGCTTGAATCTATGCAAATCACTCAACAATCAAATATCCAAAACAGAGTTTTTATTGCCATCTAGGTGTACACAAAAAAAAAACGATCATTCGCAATTCAACTGCCAAAGGTGTGAAAACCAAAGACTTCTATTATAACCAGAGATCGGAATCTGGGTGCTATTTTAGACGTTATCACTAACATGGATATGACTTGGAAATCCCGGGATTCCGGGAAGTCAAGGAATTTATTACCTAATTTGAGTTTAAATAAAAGCTGTTATATGTTGTTCATATTTAAATCGAGAAAAATATACCCTGAATGTCATATAATTGTTTTATTTACTTAGTTTACTAACCAATTTCATGATATTCATTTAAAGGGATAGATTGTGTATACTACAAGCAGTAGAATCATGTTCATTCGGAATCCTAGTACTGTATTTACATCCCTTACTAAGGTACCGAGTCCCGGGACATCCCGGGAAATCCCGGGATTTTTGGTCATATCCATACTATTGATAGTAATAGCACCCGTAGGTCCGATCTCTATTTATAACCGGTGGTGAAAGTTTGTATGAGAATTTTGTAACAATGAAAGGGAATTCCAGCTAGTTAGGTATTTTTAATATTGTCAATATTGCTCATTTATTTAGTTTTTACCATATTTTAATAGAAAATAACAAACGTTATCCTAACATTTTATGTACAAATAATCCACGGGGCCGTATTGCGATAGATGACGCCTAGTGTCGTGCACATAGCCAATACTACCGTAATACATAATAAGTTTATAACTGGCACAGCTTTGTGGCGCCATCTACAATACATTTAATTTCACTTCTAGCGATCCCCAGAAAAATTGCTGAAAGAACGATAATTGATTCGAGAGATGAAATGCATAATTTTGAATAGGCATCTTCTGGGTAAGCTCGCTATATCTACGACCCCATCTTCGTCCTGAGGACTGGATTGAGGTCAAGAGCAAACCCAGAGTTAATAAAAAAAAAAAAATTGTAATTTTGGAAACAGAAAAATACCGCATATCCGCAATTCCCAGTCATAACTCATTTCCACCGATTCGGTTAATTTACGTAATTGCCCAATAAAAGGGTTTTGTATCCAAACTGGGGCTAATAGGACCTATTTTAAACACGTAACAAATACCCCAAAGGGCAATAACTCTTTCGGCCGCTTTACATAATTCCCAAAAATGTGTAAACTGACCCAACTTTGGTCGTTACAGAAGTTTTAGCGTAAAGAGTGGCTAGTGCGGACCTCGTATCATACGTTAGAGTGCTCTGAAGTTTTTAGGGTTTTAGGGGAAATTAAGTGCGTTTTAGTAGGTTTTGTTTTGAAGAGATTTTGTTGTTCTGATTAAGGAGAAAACGATAACAACTTTCGACATCAATAAATAAATAAAAATAAAATAAAAATCATTTATTTCAGGAAACCATCAATACAGGTAGTCTTTTAATGTTTTTGAGATTGTATCGACTGGGATAATAAAGGTTTATTGTGCAGTAATTTTGTGGGCGAAAGATAAGTATACACAGTAGATATACATACATATTGCCTCAAGGTGTACCAGTTGCTGTCAAGCTGGCCTAATTTGACAGTCAGTCAGATGTGCCCTCTTGTGGGGCAAAACATGCAAGTAATAAATGATACAGTAAATGATATTGTATTTGTATGTGGTGCGAAAGGTAAGTATACATACATACTTGACACCATAATTCTAAGAGATAATTCTATCCTGAGATTAAAGGCGAACCTTGCTACAAATGTACTCTTAAAAATATAGTTGGTAGTTATAGATGTAGTAATTATTAAGTAATCCAAGTAATCTGTGGATATAGCAAAGTTTCTAAGTACCCCAAAAAGAATCATATAGGATGTAAATGTATACAGTTGCATTACTTAAAAGGGTGATTGTACTTATGATACTGAAAAACTTCCCTAAGGAATCTATAGGAAAATAGCAAAAAATTTGACTTGTCATAGTAAGTGCAATCACCTGAGCGTATTATTGTATGAAAAATAACGTTTTTTTAGAATCTCACCTGTAGTTTCCACGGGGAAAGTTGTTCAGTACTATAGGAACAAACACCCTATAAAGTAATGCAACTGTCTACGCTCTATAATTGTTAGCTTATTTACGTCTATAAGTTTAACTATTTAGTATGTTATAAGACTGTTATAACTTATAAACCTAATAAAGTTGTGACCTGTACCCAACAGCGCATGAAATACAAATCACAAGTTCCCTACGACTTTGTCCTAGTATGCCAGACAATGCTCACCTCTTCTGCCGCCCCAAATGTGGAAAGATACTTAGGTTTCAAACTTTTAACAATGCAGCCTCACTTGACGTGGCTTCAAAGACTTACAACCGAGAGAAATAAGTAATGTCAAAAAAATAAAAAGTAGAAAACAATGGTTAGGAAACCTGAAGGCAGTGTGTGTTGCAGTGCCTCCTAAGCAAAGCCATGATTCAATATTCATCAACAAACAATTTGCTCCTATAATATCATCATCAGCCACGCTAGCTATACAGGGTGTAAATGCAAATGCTTTACTTAAGAGGTTCTTTCAGACAGATGAAACTGAACCACTTTCACTATGGGACCAACATTGAAATCGCGAAAAAAATGGTTGTTCCCAATGGCTTCTCAACCCAAATGTATTGAACAAAATTTATGGCCCCATAGTGAAAGTTGTTCAGTTTGATGGTCTGAAGCACCCTCTAAAGTATGTAACGCATAGCACGCACGTTACACCTGTAAGTATAGTGTCGGTATAGTACCAGCAGATAGTCTTTCTTATTTATATTTTTACTGTGGTATCGATGTAAATTGTTTGCAAGCAGGGCCTCAATTGCGCAATTTTATACGGTTTTGGTTTGGTTTTGGTTTAGTTTTCGTTTAGATTTGGTTTAGATGAAGTAAAATAGCTATCGCGATATTTTTTTCTGAACGGTTAAATCGCACAATACAGAAAATTCGATCGAACGGACATCAAACGTTACGCTAACGTATCTTCCGAAATAAAGCTAAATCTTTACCGTTAATATAATTTGCGCGATACGAATTGTGCATAACGTAACGTTTTTGGTTGTGGTTTTGTTTTGGTAGTATCGTTCAAACTTAGCCACTCAAACGTTCATCCCGCCGGGCGGCATGCACACTCCAACGTTCATGGGATTGAAACCCACCCATAAAAATATGTGGTCTTGAGCGTTCATGGGCACGCAATTCCCCAGCGGTACACAAATTGGGATTTTCCATCTAGTGATGAACTAAAGCACTTGTGATTAATGAAGCAATTTTAAGATGGTGCTATAATAAATGAGCTAACCGACAATGTAAAGAATTTTTCTGTTAGAACTAAAAACAAAAATCAAAAATTTTTTAAATGTCTGTCGTTCGCAGAGTGAACGTTGCGCTATAATCTATAATTTGTCAGAAATACTAAGTTTTTATTATTTATTTCTTGGATTGTCGTATTTAAAAATAATCGTAAAGACTTTTTCTTTGTAAATATTACTAAGTAATCACTGTTTTAAACTACTATCACGAAATTAGATCAATCGGAATGCAGTTCTCTTTGTTGGCATGTGAACGTGGTGTTTTTTGTTTTTATTATATTATTTAAATTGTGTTCTATTCATAAAAATATGATTTCAAAAGGAAGAATGGTTTATTTTAAACATATTAAAACACATTTACAGCACAATATTTTGAATTTATGTAAGATTTTAAGCCATATAATATTTTGCATGCCGAAAGTCGCTTCGTTTTTATTGGGGAGTGGTTGTTGTCATTTGATTTATTTTGGTATATACAACGGATTTAGGTATTTACATCTTAGTATCATTTGAAAGACCAATTAGTCTATTACATTTTAAAGTAGGTCTAAATGATAAAAATTATAAACTTTCGATAAAACTTAGTTTAAAAAGAAAACTTAACAAACATTTAAATGCTATCTCCGACTTTAACTTATCTGTTTAGACATTAGAACTTGAATTGAATAACATTGTTTTACGTAATATGATGCTACATGCTATCACATATTTTTTATTTTTTGTTTTGGCATTTTTTGTTTTTTTTGTATTTGTTTTGTTTTTTTGTTTTAGTTTTTGTTTTTTTTTGTTTTTTTGTTTTATTTTTTTTTGTTTTGTTTTTTTGTTTTTAGTTTGCTTGCTATCATATTTATTGTCGGCAATGTAACGGCCGCTCAGCGTAAAAAAATCCAGCTCACGCGTATGAACGTTGGAGGCTACCTGCTGTCCGGCGGGACGAACGTTTGAGACCTTTTTTTTTTTGGGGGAGCGGTTATACCATGAACGGTCAAGTGGTTATGGCGATTGAGGCCCAGGTATGTAATGCGTAGTGGACTCCCTCACTTTGAGGGTAGGCCCAATAGAGGGGACCATAGTGTCAAATGATAATGAGGCTACTTTGTCCAACGTTTAAAAGTGCCTTATACTGCAGCGTATTCCCGAAACTACTTAAAACTCTAACAAGAATTCGCCCTCATTTCAAGCTAATCTAATCCAATTAGCAAGTAAACTGTTGTTACATTGCTATCTCTGTTTTAAAAGAACTCCAACATTTAGAGCCAACTTTACATTTTAACGTTTTTTTTTTTTCAGATAAGTTCATCCACAGAGTATAAAACAAAAGTATCGGTAGAAATGACAAATTGGTGAGAGAAAAGCGAAAGCAAATTGCAAAAAAAAATTATTTAGAAGAATGGAGATCAACAGGGTTATCTTCATTTGGAATGGCCGATTCAAGTTAAAATTAAGTCACTGAAATGATGATAAAGACAAAAATAGACTGTGCTAGTCCTAGAAAAAAGCATAAAAGTGATAAATTGGCATAATGGTCGTTAATTGCCAGTATCGGTATGGAAATTACTAACGTGCCTCGTCAGTAATTTCTATAATTCCATAGATTATGTATTTTTTGTATCTGTCTCCATGCTGTATAATAATAAAGCATCATATCATACGGATCGAGATTCCCACTCGAGAACTTTTATTTCCTCATCCCCATTTTGCACACCACAAGTGCATTTCTACAAGCTTTGTACCCCACCCACTGCCTCTTAAAGTTCCTGATCATTAAAGCTAAGGGCGTAGGTGACGTGCGATTTGACATCGACGAGAATGACTTCAATTGTTAGGTTACAAATGAGACGTCTTTAAGTTGAATCAAATACCTTCTTAAAAAATTATGGCGTTTGTTTTTGTAATTTTGTGTCCAATTTGTTCAGTATTATGAACCATTTTCATTTAGGATTATAAAACCATAAGTGCAATGTAAAACATTTTTTTTTTTTTTTTTTTTTAATTTATTTAATAATATGTTACAAAATTACATGTTTTAGTTGTAGTCCTACAAAACCGTATTTTACGGTTTGGCTGTAGGAACCGAGAATCAGTCTCGCATTACATAGGCGCAATAATATAGACTATTTTTATACACATAACATGACTGGCGTACTGAGTACGTACTTACTAGTTATTCATTGATGACATTCGATAGCAACAGATCCTTCAACAACCCACAGAATTTTGACTTCTTCACCTCATTTCGGATATCGGCTGGTAGCTCATTGTACAGCTTTGGAACACACCTACTTAGGGTCCTATACCCGAAGTAGTTGTTCGCCCGCGGTACTTCGAACTTACCAGCCGATATCGCTCTCGTTTCGTAGTTGTGATTCAAGTGTGACCTATAGTGAGGATTGCCATGATTATTAGTGGCCAGTAAGTATTTATGTTTTAATGATGCTGGGAGAATTTTACAAATATGAAACAATTTTTTATAATTATCTTTACAACTATTTTTTGTTTTATTGTTTACTAATAATTTTAGAAACCGTATCTGTAATGATTCAATCCTATCTATATGAGTTTTAAAAGTGAGCCCATAGCTTTCCAGACCATAGCTCACTATTGATTCCACAAGAGCCAAATACAATGTTTTTAAGGTGCTTGCCGGTACCTTATATCGCAGATGATAAAACCTACCCAACAGTATTCTCAGCTTATTACAGATATAATCTATGTGATTTGACCATCCAAAATGTTCATCAATTTGCATCCCAAGGTATGTGACGCAGGGTACTCTTTCTATAGGCTTACAGTTACAATTCTTTAAATGATTATGGAAACACGAAAAACTGTGGGTGACAACATTACATTGAGTATCCGAGATACTTGAATAAGGCGATCGGATGACCATTAGTTTTGTTTTATCCCCATTAAGGGTGATGCCATTATCATGAGACCATTTGATTACGTTGTTGACATCCTCCTGCACGAGACGACTGACCTGTTGCACATCGCTACCAGCTCGCAACGCACAGAGATCATCAGCAAACATGTATGTAGTACAGTGCTCCAGGACGTCACAGAGGCTGTTGACATGCATCAGGTAGCTCACTGGTCCACATCCTGAGCCCTGGGGCACCCCACTTAGTACGGTCTTAGGGTCGCTGAGTGCGTCGCCTATCTTAACGCGGATCGTCCGCGCGGTGAGATAATCTCTGAACCATTGTTTCAGTGGTCCTCTCACCCCGCATTCCTCTCACCCCGCAACCTCTGTGGCGAAGCTACAAAGTCTTGAGCATCGTCGCAAGGTAGCCTGTCTATCTGTTTTTTATAGGATACATTTCGGAGAGTGTGCGACGGAATTACACGATTTAATACCTCCGTCTCCCTTTCATCTGCGGGGGACGAGACGCAGGCTGGGTTTCCACCCTTATGTCGTTGACCTACCAGCAATTCGCACGAAGAAGTTTGCTTCTTCTTTTATAATGCGCACGGCTAAGGAGTGGAACGCACTGCCTGCGGACCTGTTCCCTGAGCAATACAACCTGGGCCTCTTCAAGGCAAGAGTGAATAGGCATCTTTCTAGGTAAGCATGCTACATCTTCGGCCTCATCATCACTCAACATCAGGTGAGATTGGGGTCAAATGCTTACCTATCGAACATAAAAAAAAAAAAAAAAAAAAAAAAAAAAAATCGTCCATTGCCTGCAGGAGCGTATCGTGCTGAAGGGTGTCGAACGCTTTTTTAAAATCAAAAAAGACTGCTATCACAATTTGTTTACTATCCAGAAAGCTATTGATATCATTACAAAACTTGGCAATCAGAGTATTAGTACTTTTAAATTTTTGAAAACCATGTTGGCACTCATTTAAAACACCATGCTCTCTCAGAAAGTCTCCTAACCTATTAACAATATATTAGGTTTCGCGTAAAATGGAATGCAAATAATATTTTTTTTTAAATGTGTTTTCAGTTGTTCAATTTTATACCTGCGGCACTTCTAGCAGATACTTTGCTCTGAGGTATTTATCTGAAAGTTGTTGTTTTGGAGCTCTTTGTAGTAACTCCATGGAGTTGAAAACGAGGTACTACTCTGACAAAACTGTCTGAAAACTTCGTCGGGTTTCAGTCGAATTTACGACATCCACAAATCAGATATTTACTTTTTTATTAATTCCGTGTTACGGAACCCTGGGATGTAATAAAATTGATGTTGACGTCCATAAATCTACATAAATTATCTTGGAAAAAGTTGTTCGTTGTCTCATTTCTACGACCAGCAGGTTTCATTATGAGACGAAAAAAGTTACAATATAGGTACTATCGCGGACTTTTCCGCCTGACCACTACTAGGCTCATTTTTACTTGCATAAAGAAATAAAAGCGCTGTCTAGCCCCACCCTGTTGATGAATAAACAAATGAATGAATATTAAAAAAAATGTATCCAAAATAATATAATATCTTTTTGACGTCATTTTTTGACTCTACCACCGCGTCGGAAGGTGTTCCGTTGAGAAAAGATGCGGCCAGAAACTCTACTAGTCTCTCCAGTCCTAGTTCAGAAACTCTAATAGTTTCCAAACAATAAATTATGCGCGATATTATGGGAATTTTTTTTAAGTGATCAGGCGGAAAAGTCCGCGATGTTACGTCGAAAGCATAAATATCCAAATATAAAAACATCCTTGCCCAAAAATGCAAGATTTAGCTATATAAAAAAGAGCAAACGACACTCGAGTTAAAAAGATAAGTTGCGAAACAGAGTAAAATATATCCTTCTCGGAGTCAATCGTGTGAGGAAAGTGAAAAGTTTCACGTGATAAAGTTGAGCCGAGGTGAGGATCATGAACCGAAAAATGAAGGCTCGGAAGTGTCTTCGTATCGTCTATCGAAGCGACATACATTACATTATATATAGGAATATGAGAATGGTACCTAATATGGATTTTTACAGGCGAAAGATTTTTTGATTTTAAAATTTCATGTTGTGCACTTTTTGGGATGGGTAGGACCATGACGTCACGTAAACTGATCGAAAATTCGTAAGCATAGATTATAATCAGACCGACCTTAATGCCACGTAACCTGATCGAACATTCGAGATATAGTCAGACCGTGATGTCACGTGACGTAAGACCTTAGACTACTTATATAGGGACGCGTAACCACGTGTCATTCTACTAACAAACTTTCTGCCACTTTTTGCGGGGGGCGAGGTAACATGTTATCCGCAACTTTGGATTTTATTCCCTATGACTAGATTCTAATTTTGAATGTTCAAAATCATGAAAAGTAGTCTCGTGTAAACCCCAAACGTTCTAAGTTCGAAATTATTGTTTCGCAATAATAGGCTGTCTAGTTTAGTGATAAGTTATAAAATTGAATGTTGAATGTACATGATCATTGATCTTATACCGTGGCAGAGGGGAAATGCTACCGCAAGGCCGGTCCTTATAATAAGTAGTCTAAGCGTAAGACGTAAGTCGTAAGATCTCTTAGTTTTCACTTCTGCCGACACTCCCGGAGTGTAACCCGTTTTTTTTTGTTTTTATGATTTTATAGAAATGTAATGCTGTGCTAATGTGGCTTCTGTAGTTAAACTACTATACAGAATATAACAAAACAAAACACCCTAGCAATATTTAAAGCGGTGGTTTAGATTAGACCATCAATATCTACCAAATCTACCAAATCTATCAATAGTCTATTGCGTCGGCTTATCGCAAGAGGTCATTAACTACTATTTTGTAAAACTCGAGAAAACATCATAATTAATTTGGCAAAATATTTTTTTCTGTAGTATTATGGGACTTTATGTATGTCATAGACAAAATTTGAAGTACTATCCAGCTAATGAATTTTGCTTATAATAGTGCTCATCGCAGTGAACTCTGTAGTATGGGCGGCCGCTGTATTTAGTGACTTTTTGACGTTAATGACTTCTTGTGATAAGCCGATAAAGGTGACGTTTGAAGAACTCTATGCAGATAATGATCTTTGCTTATAATAGTACTCGTCGCGGTGAACTCAGTAGTATAGTCGGCTGTACATAGTGACTTTTTGACGTTACTTCTTGCGATAAGCCGACGCAATCGTCTATTGATACTACTAGTTACGCTAGTTATGGTACTCTGTGCTACTAGTATCTAGGCCTCAAAAAACTGTAACAATATCGATAGTGCTATACCGATATTCTCGATAATATCGATAGTTTTCACTTTAAGACAATTTAATACTATCAATAGTGTCGATAGTAGGTACTGCTTTTTAATATTATCGATAACATAAATTGTTTAAAACGAAAGAATCCCTCACCATCCAGAGGATTAATGCTGCTAGCCTGTTGGGCACCATGTCTTGCGGCGACGCCTTGGAGTGTGTGTATTATTTGTAATTTTTAGGTTTAGTGTGTTCATCGGCTTTTATGTTTTGTGATGACTTTATTCCGAGATATAAGTGTACTTTTTGCAACCATCAGCAGCAAGGCTGATTCAGTGTTTATGGGGTGTAGAGCTTCTCTGTGATGGGGATGGACCAGGTCTGCCTGCATAACTCCAGTCGGTTTAGGAGTTACTGATGTTTAAAGGTCAGTAAAAAATTAATGATCAGCTGCAAGGCTGATCGTATGTTATTGTTGTGTAGCTATGTGAACAGTACAAAAACTGACATGGTTCATCAGTCGGTTTAGGAGATACAGCCAGTCAAAGGCCGGAACTTTGACTGGCTGTATCTCCTAAACTGACTGACAGAACTTGACAGTTTTTATACTTACTGTTCACATAGCTACAGTGCATACTACAAAAATATCATACAATCAGCCTTGCAGCTGATCGTTAATTTTTTACTGACCTTTAAACATCAGTTACTCCTAAATCGACTGGAGTTATGCAGGCAGACCTGGTCAATCCTCATCACAGAGATGCTCTACACCTCATAAACACTGAATCAGCCTTGCTGCTGATGGTTGCAAAAAGTACACTTATCTCTTATACTAGTTGTTGTTATTTAATATTAAATAATGCATCTACTTTAAAACGTACTGTTTTATCAATATTATCTATAGCAGTAACAGTGTCGATAGGATGTCGTTACTACTAGTATTGTTTAAGGTCAGCTATCGATAGTTAGGTTGACCTTTTTGGTTTTATCACAGTAAAACCCCCATACATAAACCCCACAATTCTTCCCCAGTATCACTCCTAGCATTTTGAATTTTTAAAGAGTCAGTTCACCGATGCTTTCACCAAGTTCTGCCAGCGAATTCAACTTGCCTCGATTTACATAACACGCGTAATTCAGAGCTAACTTCGGTTTTCTTTCGTCCCAGTTTGCGGTACCTACTCTGTTCTGTCTTTTTCTTTTAAATTTTTCTACTTATTTAGAGTTGGGAGTAATTTCTTTTAGGATAATTTTTGTTTTATCTAGTTTTAAATAGTGATTGTATTTTTTGTCATAATCTTGAAAGGAGACCTGTTTGCTGCAGTGAGACGTAAAATGGGGTCCTTCTTAAATGATTATGGCTTTTTAAGGGGATGATCCACGGATGATTCGACCATCAAAGTAAACGACTAATATCGAAATAGAGAAATAAAAAAAATCGGTCAAGTGCGAGTCGGGCTACTCGCGCACCGAGGCCGAGGGTTCCGTGCCACACCACTACAACATATTAATGAAAAAAATATTTTTTTTTTACTCTGGGACCTTTATCGCGAAACCGACTCACACTTGGCCGGTTTTTAGTATTTGTTGTTATTTTGTAGAGTTTGCTCTATAATCACACTAAGTTTCACGCTTGTATGTATTACTGTTTTTACAATAGAGCGTGAAGAAAAAACGTTGATAAAAACTAGTTTCTTGTTGAGAACCCCCCTTAATTTTTAATTTTCAGACATTTTTATTATTTTTTAACAAATCCGCCGCAATAACGCATAATCTGAGAAAATGTCAACTATCTAGCTATTACGGTTCAAAAATTACAGCCCTAAATAGGTAGGACAGACGGACGGACAGACGGACAGACGGACAGACGGACGGACGGACGGACGGCCGGATGGACGGACAGACCGACAACGTAGGCTTAGTAATAGGGTCCCGTTTTCACCCTTTGGGTACGGAACCCTAAAAACCTGGTTTGCAATCGACTATAATGTCCTTTAATGTCAATATTTAAAATAAAAAAAATAGTTCTAATAATTTCCCGCAACATGGCGAGTTTTTTTCTTTTTGGTCGGGCTTTGACTTTAAACAAATCTACCTGATAAATTAATTTTGCACGAAAACATTAAGAAAACGCAACCCAATTAACAATAACTCTAGTTGTTCTAACTGAGAAATTTTCAGTAACTTTTCTTATCAATCTTCTACATCTTTTCTTTAATTCTGTCTTCATAATAAAATTGTAAACTTGTCGTGTATATTCCTTGAAAATATTCAAGGTATATGTAAAACCTGCTCACTACTTTGTAAACAGCTATCCAAGTTAAAGATCATGCCTTTGTGTCCGTTTGTCAACGGTTATCTCCGGACTTGTGGTGGTTGCAGCGTACAGCTGACCGACCTCGTTAGTAACACCCCATCGGATCCTGATACCTTGTGGCTCGATAGGTCTTATAGCTGGTGAGTTTCTAGCTTGAATATTTCAAATTCTTTTACAATAATAAGAATATTCTAAAGGCATATTGAGTATCTATTTTGAAGCACACAAATATTCCAAGATCACGTTACAAGTTTTCTACTTCCATATGTTTAGGCAATGAAACATATACTAGTAGATAGGTCATCCTACTAAATATCTAATGCTTATAAAAACAGTTCCGCGACTGATTAATTGACTGACAGACAACCACTGAACTGAACATGAAACTTGGGATATTCAGGATGTACAATTAAATGCGTTACATATCAAAAGAGGTGCTTCAGATACAAATCATCAAACTGAACAACTTTCACTATGGAACCAATATCAAAATCGCGAAAATGTATGACCAAAATGTATACAAGGTGTAACAAACACCCTAGCTAGTAATACTTAAGGGGCTAGTTCAGACCATCAAAATGAACAACTTTCACTAAGGAACTTTTAGTCGAGTCGCTACTTCAGTTTTGTATGGGACAGCAGATTTTTTTTTATTTTTTCTCAATGTTGGCTCCGTAGTGAAAGTTTTTCAGTTTGATGGTCTGAAGCACCCCCTTAAGTATTACTAGGGTGTTTTGTTACACCCTGTATAGAACAGCAGATTTTTTTCGCAATTTCGATGTTGGTGAAATAGAGAAAGTTGTCAGTTTGATGGTCTACTGAAGCACCATCCATCTTTATGTAACTGGTTTCTATGTTGAACGGTGAATTGAGTTTCTTGGTCTGGTCTTCCTATTAAAAACCGTCAGCATATTAAGTTTAATAATAGCTGGGAGGATTTCTATAAAACACACAGATAAATAATGTTCTGGACATTAAAAACAACGGAGTGAAGTCGCGGGCATAAGTTAAATGTTTTCATAAAGTACCTCAATCTAGTAAACTAGCAAACAAAATAGGCGAATTTGTACGATGAGAAAAAACTGCAAGCTAAATAGCAAAGAGACCTGAGATAAAAACTGATAGAAACGCTATTTTTGACGTCGTCAAAGCCAAACGACAGACTTTGCTGAAAGTTGAACCGAATTTCATACTAACGAAGTCCACTTTTTAGTCGTGTTGGTTTTTAATCCCACATTCTTTATTTAGTTCTTTTTTCACGTGTCCGAGTTCAGGGTTCAAACTGAAATGGGTCCCTTTACGCGACAGCAGGAACCTACATAACAATATACTGTCTAATCATCTCAACCGATGGACGTCCACTGCTGGACATCGGCCTCCCAGAATTGCCACATTCAGTCTGTGCTGTCCTCATCCAACGGGTTTCCGCCGCCTTCACCAGGTCGTCAGTCAGTCTGTCAGAATATCCTGTCTACTTTGTCACATTGGGTAGGAACAAAGGTCCTAAAAACGACAAGTTTTGTTAACTCTTTCCGCCACAATGGCTAGCGTCACTAACCACCTATATAATATCTTTTTTTTTTATATCCTCGCCTTTTATAGCGGTTTGGATTGAATTTTTGTGATACACTCTCTCTTTAACATGCTGTGTCATGCTAATACACAGACAGTTTATCTTTTATTTTATTAATTTTTTTATTGTTAAAAATAAATATATCTTTTTAAATATTTTTTACAATATATTGATCTGAACTAATGCAAAAATTTAAAAAAATTGTATTATTTTCCTATTTACGTAAAAGTGTGCCGGAAAGAATTAATACATGTAAAATCATCCAAAAACCAAAAACTGAACAATTTTCACTATGGAGCAAAAATCGAAAACATTAAAAGTGTTCCACAGAAAACGTAAAATGGCTACTCAACCCAATTAATGTATGAGAACAGCAGTTTTTTTTCGTGATTTCGATTTTGGCTCTATTAGTGGATGTTGTTCAGGTTAATGGTCTGAAGCAACCCGTTCAAATATATAACGCATATAATTTTACAACCTGTATAAGTGAAATCAATTTAGCACTTAGCACAGTGTACCATTGGTACGTTTTACAATTAACAATTAATCGTTAGTCCACAGGAGATAGAAATGTAGTGAAGTGAATTATGTCCTATGTTTTAATATAGTTCAAAACATTGCACTAAAGCACCAAGAAACTCATTAATTTAAATTATTAACAATAGAAAATGTCGACTTTAATCTCCAACAATAATTTACACTTCATAAAATCTTTCAAATCAATCTAAAGCGGTTTTAGTTCTTGAATATTTTAAATTGAAAACTGTAATTTCTATTGAAACAGTGACGGGGCGATGGAGCTAGAAATACGCTTCGTCGGCTGTAATAATTGATAGCAACCCGTACCCCATTGATTGTTAACTTTGTGTTCAATTAATAATAGCAGAGTGACAGTAGGGTAGATTCTAACAAGCGTTTCGCACCACAAGCATAACGCGGTGCACAATCACACCACATGAGAAAATACCCCACAAAGAAAATCCTTCGACTAATCGCGCTAGTTGACAATCTATGGGAGGCATTGGGCGGGTGCGTCACTTTGTGCATTTTTGGCCCTAGACAAAGCTTTTAAGAGCGCACGTGATGCACTCGCCCAATATCTCCCATAGATTGTCTACTAACGCGATTGTGTCGAAGCTTAATCTAATCACACAGCATACAAAACAACGTGATACTAGCTCTAGGTGTCTAGCTCACCTAGCGCTTCTCTGTTTGCTTGTGTAAGTAAACGCACTTGAATGCGCGCGTTCCGGAATCTTTATTAATAAGCTTTCCAGGGTTGGCAGACGTACGAGGTTTCTCGTACAAATACGAAATTTGGGATCTCCCGTACGAGGTACGAGGATGATGTCAACCTCGTACAAATATGTACGAGGTTTTGACTTTTAAGGAAATCATGACATGATTATTCATTGCAGGCGACTATTTGTTGAATGAATGAATATCTAAACCATCAAAGACTATTAGATGTGTATGGTTAGTTTGTAGTTTGCCGGGAAATCCACATGAAATTGATCATTACTTCGATTTGTTCCTCGTATTTGCTGCTCTTATCCTCTTTTTTTCATTGTAAACAATATTAAAATTGTTTTTTTTTTTAAACTATATCAAAAATTAAATTGTGTTTTATGCCTAATTCTTTGTTTTTGCACACATTAGATGAATGTACGAAGTTTAATAGCTAAAGTACGAGGTTTTTCTTGCTTTTTGTACGAGGAAAAATTGTCAACGTCTGGCAACCCTGAAGCTTTCCTACTCTGATAACATTACGGTCATATGGTCAATCAAATTATTTTTATTAGTGCAAAAGATCATTAGCAGCTTATTTATACGTCCCACTACAGGGCACAGGCCTACCCTCAGGGAGGGTGTATGGGCGTTAGTCCACCACCAGACTCCGTAAGAGATCCGTCCGAGATCAGAGGCCGTAAGGCGGTCTGAAAAAACTCTGACACCAGGGCTCTACCCACACGATAAGAAGAAGTCCACCACCACAACGATTGGTAGACTTCACATACGCATCGGAATTTCTTTTTCAGCGCATGCAGAGTTCCTTATGATGTTTTCCTTCACCGTTTGAGAGCAGTCGGTATTACGTACATACGTTATAAAAACTCATTGGTACATGGCATGTCTTCCGTGCGAATTCGAACCTGGACCTCAAGATTGAGTTTCCACACCTCTCCGGAACGCATCACCGACGCTCGACGCTTTACCGACGCTCGATAGGTAAGTAGGTGTGACGCTTGATTATTAATTTCTTGGTTGAGTACACACGGCGACAGATCAACCTGCCCATAGTTGAACTCTATGTTCATGGACATGGAGTTGTACTAACCCAACTAAACTTCACATAATAAAGAAACGCAGATAATTTTGTACAGCCTTTCTTGGAGACCATCATCAAGCATTTTCATTTAAAAAAATAGATTAATTAAACATAAGGTACTATTCACGTAAAAACTCTTATTCGAGCTTCAGTAATAAGAGACAATCAGCAAAAACTACAGTCAAATAGAAATGTCTCTATAATTGTAATTAAAAGTCGTCGTTGCCTGCCGAGACTACCAACTAGCTCGAAACGCTAAAATATAACTTCAAAGATAAAAATTAAGTAGAAATTATTATTTTAAGAGAATATAAAATGCAGAGAAATTAAAATAAACACTTCAGTTTCGAGTGTTCTATTCCAGTTCAGACTCTTTAATTTCAAAGTGAGTCGACGGAGCTGTGACGAGAAATGCAACTAAGAGCGTGTTTGAAATAGTTTTACCAGCTTTCTGTCCTCGGTACAATGTTGCTCGAATATAGGTTGCTATCTCGAACTTTACATAGTTACTAACATCCTGCGAATATTTTAATTTATTACATGTTGAGTCCTTCTTAATATCATCATCATCATCTCAGCCGATGGACGTCCACTGCTGGACATAGGCCTCCCCCAAGGATCGCCATAACGACCGGTCCTGCGCTGCCCTCATCCAACGTTTTCCCGCCGCCTTCACCAGGTCGTCGGTCCACCGTGTGTGGGGCCTACCCACGCTGCGCTTTCTGGTACGCGGTCGCCACTCGAGAACTTTTCGGCCCCACCGGCCATCGGTTCTGCGAGCAATGTGCCCCGCCCAATGCCACTTAAGTTTAGCAATTCTTTGGGCTATGTCAGTTACTCTAGTTCTTCTGCGGATCTCTCCATTTCTGATTCGATCTCGCAGGGAAACTCCGAGCATAGCCCTCTCCATTGCCCTTTGGGTGACTTTCAGCCTTTTTATGAGGCCTTGAGTGAACGACCACGTCTCTGTTCCATATGCTATCGTAGTCCATATGTCATCACTGGCGACACACACTGATCGAAGACTTTCGTTTTAAGACACTGCGGTATTTGGGCCTTCTTAATATGCTGAAACTTTTTTAAGGGGATGATTAGACCAACTGAACAACTTTCTCTACGGGACCAACTTAGGAATCGCGAAAAAAAATCAGCTGTTCCATACAAAACTGCAAACCAACTCGAGACAAATGTATGGGACAGCTGTGTTTTTTTCGCTATTCTGATGTTGGTCCCATAGAGAAAGTTGTTCAGTTTGATGGTCTGATCATCCTCTTAAAAAACTGTCAGCATAATTATTAAGTTGGACTCTTTGTGTATACAGATTTTTTCAAGATACAATATAAAAACACGAATAAGAAATTCTGATTCGTAGGTGCAGTCCACCAATCCGCATTGGGCATGCGTAGTTGACGACTAACACCATATACCCGGTAGGTCTGTGCCCTGCTGTGGAACGTATAAAAGGCTGATGATGATGATGATGATATTAATTAACACAGGATAGATAGCGATATGGTAGCGTTGATTTTACGAAATATTTTTAGCAACGCCGCGGTGATTACTAGTATACCCTAGGGTATCAAAATATAATATTAAAGCCGAAGGAAAGAAGAGAGAAGATTTTATTTGTTGGCATCATCAAATCTGTATTTTTAATTTTATTGTTCCATACATTTGAGTTGACATTTTCTGTGGAATAACAGATTTATTTTTGAGATTCCAATACTGGTCCCATAATAAAATTTGTTCCGTTTATTGTTCTGAAGATGTAATAAATTCAAATTAACACTAGATCTTTCTAAGACTCGGTGACACCAACGCAATAAACTTCCACTGTTCACAGTATGCGACTGAAATAGCTCACTAATTAGAAGGTTGGACTCGACTTCAAGATTTGATTTAGTTAATGCACTACCTCGACGACATAGTGACTCGAGATTAATGAGTCAAGGCCCTTATGCACCTTAATTATAAAGGCTTATTTTGATTAATTTAAATAAATGCTGAAAAATTTAAGGATGATGTTGTAACAAGGATTGAGGGGTATGCTTAGATGGTTCGGGTCACGTAAAGAAAATAAATGAAAGAAGACTTACGAATTAAATAATATCACGCGAAGGCGGAAGTGTTGGGAGAGGCCGTCCGAGGAAAACGTACCATGATCAAATCGTACCTATACCTATTAAAAGAAGATGGTTCGGTATCAATATGGATGACTGTATCTCCCATACAGTCATCTATATTCATACCTAACGTCAAACGAATACCAAAGAAAGAATGGATCGTGTGAAACATCATTATGACTGTACAGGGTGTAACAAAACACCCTAGTAATACTTAAGGGGGTGCTTTAGACCATCAATCTGAACAACTTTCACTATGGAGCAAACGTCGAGAAAAAATAAAAAAGATATGCCGTCCCATACATATGAGTCGAGACAGTACTGCAGTTTTGTATGAAAGAACGTTTTTTTTTCGCTATTTCGATATTGGCTCCATAGTGAAAGTTGTTCAGTTTGATGGTCTGAAGCACCCCCTTAAGTATTAGAAATTAAGTATAAGTATAAGAAATTAAGAAAGGAGTGAAAACTGAAACATCGGATGAAAATTTACGTCATAAATTCCGCTGTCCTATAAGATAAGGACAAGAACATAACGTGAGAACTCCGAACTCAAACAAAGTTCATTCTTTCTGAAATGTCAACTCTAAAAACCAGTGTACATAAAGAGATTGCCACTGCAATAAACGGCATAGAACTTGAGATTAAAAGTCAGAACGATACGATTAGATCAGAACAGCAAAAAATTAAAAACGAAACGGATAAATTAAAGGAAAAAATTTTCAAACTAGAGGCACAAAACAATACTTTACAATCAGAATTAAAATATCTAGAAAAAAGCTTAAATAATAATAGCGGTGAACAAGGTAACAGAGACTGGGATGCACCGAAAAAACTAGTTCTCTATGGGCTAGAAGAATATCGTTATGAAAGTGAAAACGAATTGAATGACAGAGTTACCTCGATTTTCAAAGATATATTGAATGTGGACTTAACAGGTTATATTGAACAACTTAGTTGGATCGGAAGAAGAGGGAACCGTAAACCACTAATAATAGAACTCATAAGCAAAAGAATGACTAATTACGTTCTACAACATAGCAACTTTTTCAGGAACACAGGGTTAGGAATATCAAAATACTTAGATAGTGAGTCTCGCGAAGAGTATAGAAAACTACGTGATACGAGAAGCAAGAAGAAATGGGGAACACGCTGTAATTCGAGATAATATATTATACATTGCTGGTAAACAATATATTAAGCCTCTACCACGACCAACTAGCAACCCAAACGATCCAAACAACCAAGAAACATACTACAAAAAAACATCAGACGAACAAACGCAGACACAGACTGAAACAAATAGCAACCCACACCAGAGTTCTAGCATCCAAAAAAAATACGGAAAATGATATAAACACCACGGAAGAAAACCTTAAAAAGTCGCTAAATATCAAAAACTTTCGATGAATGTTTCCATATCCTATTCCAAAACATGCAAAGTCTAAACAAAGAAAAAATGATTCTGCTGGAAAGCTTTCTGTCTACTCAAAATTACGATGTCTTATGCTTAACCGAAACGTGGATACCACAGAGCAAGGCAGGACTTGCTAAACTGCCAGGATATAAATTCGCAAGTACGTTCTACAGAAGTCAACATATTCACGGCGGAGTAGCAATCCTATTAAAGGAAAGCATTGAGTGCATCGAAAGGCATGATATAGTTAGCTTAACACAGGAATTTGTAATCGAATGCTGTTGCATCGAAATTGTGAAATACAATGTTATCATTATTTGCATTCACAGATTGGATCGTGAGATTGAAATATTTTATGACCGTTTACTCAAAATACTCGAAATAATCAAAGTAAAAGAATCGAAACGGCACATTATTTTGGGAGGCGATTTTAATATAGACTTCTTGGTTAAATCTAAAGACACTAGGCGGCTTACGGATCTGTTGTTATCTTATAATCTCAATCAAATAGTGAAGACTCCAACTAGAGTAACAAGCGACTCTGAAACTTGCATAGATCTCGTTTTTACAAATAATCAAATCTTTTCCGTAAATGTAGCGGATTATGGTTTTTCAGATCACCGCAGTGTAGCGTATAAATATAATTGCCCTCCAAGTAAAAACATAAATAATAAACCATGGGTTACCTACAAGAGAATATACAGCACGGAAAATATATTAAACTTTAAACACAAATTGCAGACCATAAACTGGAACAATATTTTAAACGATTATGAAAATACAAACAATAACTACAACATGTTCCAAAACACACTAAACTCATTATTAAACGATACTATACCGATTAAAAGATTTTTAATACAAAACAAAAAATATACAACATGGTTAACGACAGGTTTGAAAACATCGTGTAAACACAAAAGGGTACTTAGAAATTTGCTAAACGAGTCAAAGAAAAATCATGTGCTGAAACATTATTATAAATCATACGAAAAAATTTTGAAGCGAAGTGTATATTTGTCAAAGCGTCTAAATTATAAAAAGGCAATGAAAAATTCAAAAAATAAAACTAAAACTATGTGGAAAATAATAAACGAAATCACGGGCAAATCAATTACCAAGAAAAAGAAAAACATTAAGCTGAAAATAAAGAATAAAATTACAGAATCACCCCAATTAATAGCTAATGCGTTTAACGACTACTTCATCGGCGTATATGATGATGAACCTCCCCTGGGCGCGCCTGCGCCGGCGCAACCAGGTTATAGATGCAATACACCTGCAAGTAAAGATACACGCACCCTACCACTGCCATCTAAACTCCCGCGTCCTGAAAACTCTATATACATATGGCCAGCTAACGAAAGTGAGATTTTCAACACTATTCGCGGTTTAAAAAGTACAAGGAGTTTTGGCATTGATGAGATACCATCTGATGTCTTAAAGACCTGTGCTACTGAACTGACTCTACCTATAACGAAACTTTAACCAGTCGTTTGTTGAAGGCTGTTTCCCAGACTCTCTAAAGGTATCCATAATAAAACCTATCTTCAAAAAAGGGGATGAACATAACCCAGGAAATTACCGTCCAATCGCTTTGCTACCTTCTGTATCAAAGGTTTTTGAAAAGTGCATGTGTACTCGCGTAAACAAGTTCCTCGAAAAAAATCTGATCTTTAATAATAACCAGTACGGCTTTCGTAAAAATCGTTCGACTGTTTTAGCAGTATATAAATACGTCCAAGAAGCATTGGATTCTATAAATAGTAAATGTAATACGCTAGGCGTTTTGTTGGACCTAAGTAAAGCCTATGATAAAGTATCCCATAAAACACTTCTCTCAAAACTTTATACGTCGGGAATACGTGGAAATGCACATGAATGGTTTAAATCTTACTTACAAGACCGAACACAATATGTACAAGTAGATAACTACGACGAGGAGTCACATACACTAACTACAGTGCGCTCAACTAGCGGAAAGTTGAGAGGATCAATTCCACAGGGCAGCGTCCTAGGATGTATCCTATTTCTGATATACGTTAATGAGTTGCCTGCTCTCTTAGATACTCCATGCATACTATTCGCAGATGATACATCATTATTATTCAAATTTAATAGAAATGACAATTATCACGATAAAATACACAACACATTAGATTTAATTCAAGATTGGCTAAATAATCACAACTTAAAAATCAACCCTGCTAAAACTAAGCTAATACAATTTCACCCACCACAAAGACAGCCACTCAAAGTTCAAATAAAAATAGAAGATATCCCGATTGAAGAAGTTCATTCATGTTCTTTACTGGGTTTAATTATAGATAGGAATTTAAATTGGAAAGAACATATTTGCCATATTAAAACTAAACTGTCCAGATTTTTGTATGCCTTACGAACGCTAAAAAATAATACGGATTTTTCCACAGCTCTGTCGGCTTATTATGGCTACGCGGAGTCATGGCTGCGCTACGGTATTATTCTATGGGGCAATAGCACTGACGCTCATGACTTATTTGTCATGCAGAAAAAATGTATCCGCATTCTTTCAGCAATACCATACCGAACCAGCTGTAGACCCTATTTTACAAAACACCAGATACTAACTCTGCCATCGATTTATATATTAGAAATGGCAACGTTTGTACGGAAACACTTCGAATTCTTCACCCAAATAAAAACATACACACATTACAATTTAAGATCGAAAAATAATCTCGCCTTACCCTCTACTACGATGGAAATGTACCACAGAAGTACTTATTTCCAGGCCATAAAAATTTTTAATAAAATCCCAGAAAAACTTAAAACTGAACCTAAACTCAATTTATTTATTAAAAAATTAAAAAAGTTATTAATAGAAAAAACGTATTATGATATAAACGATTTCCTAACTGAAAGAGTCAATGCTCCATGATTGAATTCCTTTACTCCTAATTGAAGATCATTAATTCTATTGTTTTACTCTCACGAGCCATGAATCTTGATTTATTTATTTATTTAATTTCAAATTAATAATGTATTATTTATATAAAAATTAAAATGTATTACTATAAGGTTACCATTGATTGCCACAATTTTTATTATTTAAATGTATAAAAGAATAAATTAATTATTAATGAGCATGCATCCACTGTCTAGTCCTAAATTTATTTTGTGTAGATACCTAAATGTTTATGAAAAATTCTTATACGAATGTTATTATTAAGTAATTCTTTTAGGGTATTTTTGCTGTGCCCATAAATGGGTATCATATGAGATACCAAAATTATTGTATACCACCTTTATGTACCATATGATGCAATAAATGAATTATGAATTATGAATATGAACTTAAAACCAAGTTCATTTTCACAGAGTCACTGAACCATTACACACCGCGTTGATTTAACTTTTCTGTACGTAAATATATTTTAGGCATACAAAGTAAGTGAATAAAGAAAGTTATGTCTAAAGTGCTAAATCTAAGAAAGAATCTCATATACAACATTTTATTATGCCACAAAAGACTCAAATAAAAAGTTTACGTACCGGTACCGCCAACAACAAAAGTATTATCCCTTTTTTAGGATTACGGTGTCGAACAACAAATCCGTGCTCATTATTTTGTTATGTCAGTGCGTCTATCTGTAGAGACACTCGGAGCTACGAATAAGAATGTATAGTGTGTAGAAATGTAAATCAAGCTAAAAAAATGGCACCAAAAAAAGATTTAGGCGACTAATGTCTAAAATGAATAATGACTAGGTATAAAAATGTCTATAAGTATGAAAATGTCGAAAATGAAAATTGGCGAAATATACTAATGACAAAAAAGTATACAGTGTTCTAAATTTGTTCTTTAAAAACTATATACCTTGCCGTCAAAACTCATACAACTTCAAGAGGTGTCAAAAATTATGTTGATTTTGTTTGATTCTTATATAATTATTTTTATTCGTAGACTTGGAGGGACGAATTTAGTTCAGGAGAGCGATTTTTGAATCTAATTCTGTGAGTTCAGCAGTTGAAAATGTCGAAATTACTATGGAGATACACATTTTTCTACTGCTGATTTGACTTCCAAAAATCGCACTCCTGAAGTGAAATTCACTAAGCGTCAAGACGGGTCAGTGGGTCATTTTCGGGGCGGCACACTCATACACGGACTCATAGACGGCTTAAAAGGAAATGCAAACGCAAATTGCTTAGCTCGAAAATACAGCCTAAACACTTAATGCAACAGACTTACCCAATATACAATGAGCAGCAAGTATGCTACTTATTTAAGCGCCTACGATTTGCACACTTACATAAAATATTTCAATCTTACACAAAACAAGAAGAATGCCCGCGCGAAACTAAAAAACGGCGACGAGAATAATATTTCACGTATTTTTCACCACAATGACAGAATCGGCAGAATGACGTTGACTTTTTAAATTCTCTTTGGTAATCTTCGTCAAACCTCGGCGCAACTCGACTGAACTCGTCACGAAGGAGATTGGATGTGCTTATAGGCATAGGCTCTTCTTGCACGAAACCGGAACTTTTATCCCACTTTTATCCACAGGAAGGAACAACAAAGTATTTTTGAAATTATTCTTTCTTGAGACAACTTTCCTTGCTTGAAACTTGAAGTTCGAAAATGGCTGACGACTTGCTGATAATGAATGAAATGAAGATCAAAATGAAGATCTTGTATCTTGTACGATTTTTTATAGGTACCTCGACAAAATTATTCGATGTTTCGAAGGGTATTTTCCTCCTCAAATATCTTCCTCTAGGCGTAAATTATTACGCTATTTTTATGATATTATCTTGGTTTAATTCTTCTCTTCATAAATCGAAGATCCTTTTTTGGTGCGATTATAGACGCACTCAAGGCAACAAAAATATTCGAGCCTTGAATTTATTATATTTTCTGGACGGAGTCTTCTAGTATTGATCGTGGCACATTTAATTATATTTATTTATTGTGTACGATATAGTCGCACAGGAAGCCCGAAATCAAAACCCGTCCATAATTTTACGGACTGAAGGACCAAATCTATGTTCACCACTTTTATTATATTGCGCTGGTTAGGCAAACATAGAGAAACTATGGAATTTAATTCACATTCTATTTATTCACTTAAACAAAGGTAAAAGAAGAACAAAGCTTGTCCATTTTGGTTGGAAGACGAATCCAGAGAGAAAACAGAATAAAGCATAGATTTACTTCTATTACTCCGAAGAGTTTTGTTTGTTTGGACGTTATTATGGTCCTAAACAGTAATTTGATTATTGTAATTTGTGATATTGTAGCGTTAAACTTGGTATGATTAGTATAGATAGTACGAACTCTACAGCAAAAGCTGTCAAAAACATCGACGAGATTTTGAAACATAAAATTGGAAGCTTGCCGTTGTTTCAACGACCAATTTAAGGTTGTGACAATGTTTGCGCTTAGTGAATTGCACTGCTGTTTTTAATAGTTGCAAAATTATACCTAGTTGTTTGAAAAAGCTATTAAAAATCTTTTAGGATACTTTCTCAACATTCACAACTGCATGGAAGCAGGTCGTGATAGCCGTGATACGGCTATAATAAATAAATAAAATAAAATAAAAATAAAAAAATAAAAATAAAAATAAAAAATAAAAAAGCCTTTTATTATCCTTAACATAGGTACATTGCAACACTTTATACATGCGGGAAAAAAGAAAAAAAAAAAATTATGTTTATTCTTCGATACACTTGCATAGATTTTATTTAAAAAAAAAATGATTATGTTAAATTAGCTCAGTTTTTAAAGTACATCGTCAATGCTTTAATTATTTATTATAGTTTTTAAAAGTACATCGTCAATGGGTTAATTATTTATTATAGTATATGTTAAATTCAGTTGTTTTTGTATTATTATAATGATGTCAATGATACTATAATAATTATAATAAAATTCACATTATAAATAACATTTGGTAAATTATATAATTTATTTTTCGTTAAGGACCCCTCTTTGGGTGAAGGCCTCCTCCATCAGTCTCCAGCTTTCTCTGTCTTTCGCCTTTGATATCCAGTTCACGCCGGCTGTGTTTTTTATCTCGTCCTCCCACCGTTCTGTCGGTCTACCTTTCTTTCTCTTTCCTACTGGACCTTTCCATTTTGTAATTATATTTGTCCATTTGTTGTTGATTGTTCTTGCTACATGTCCTGCCCATTTCCATTTCAGTTTACTAGCGTGAGAGTTAGCGTCTACTATGTTTGTTATGCGTCTTATGTCAGAATTTCTTACCTTGTCTCGCAGTTTGATGTTCAAACAGCTTCTTTCCATGGCTCGTAGGTTGACTCCTATTTTGTGTCTAGTCTTCTTGTTGAATATCCATGTTTGACAGCCATATGTGAGTGTTGGAAGCAAACAGGTGTTAATTACTCTGCTTTTTAATGATATTGGAAGGTTGGATTTGAAAATTTCCTTTAATGACCAAAATTTGCGCCACGTCATTGCTATTCTTCTTTGTATTTCTTCGTTTTGTCTATTTTTATTAATTGTTAATTCTTTGCCCAGATATATATAACTGTCTACGTATTCCATTTTTCTGTTTCCTATGGTTATTTGGTGTTGTGTCGAATTTGTCATTATTTTTGTCTTTGATATGTTTATTTCAAGACCTATACTAGAACTGGCGTCATTAAGTTCGTTCATCATCATTCCCAATTCTCTGGCTGATTCTGACAGGAGAACGATATCGTCTGCGAATCTTAAATGACTTAGGTATTTACTTCCTATGCTTAATCTCGTTCGTTCGCGCGCAAACGAACAAGATAAAAGACGTGATAAAGCCATATCACGGCTATCGTGGGTTGGTATGCTACCCATGCTGGTAGCATGCCAACCCACGATGCTGGTAATTTTGGGAAACAACTTTATTTATAGTAGTCCCCCCCCCCTCCGGATCCAAGCAGAAAGACAAAAATTCCATACCATACGTGATGATGATGATAGCTGTCCCATCGTAATTCAACCACATAATATGATTTTAGAAATACAAATATTTACTTCAAGTACTTACCTAAAAATTTTGATAATTAATATTATTTTAGCAAGGAGACGACAGAACCCTTCGTTTTTCGTAGCCCGACACATGCTTGGCCGGTTTTAATAAACTCTTATACTCAAACATAAAAACAAATTCGGTCGCCGCCTGTAGGTATCTTACAAATATTACCATGCGCGATATTATAAAGGGTGACTGTTGAAACAAAAGATCAGAATTAGCGAATAATTTTTACCAAACTCCCGGACGGAACTATCCATATTTATATATTTTTTCTTCATAAAAGCATTGATAAACCCGAAATCAGGTTTTTCCCAATGCAGAAACATCGAAAAATGGGTAAACAGGTAGGTTTAATTTTCTAAAAGTGAAAGTTGTTCAGTATCATTAGTACAATCATTCCAATGCGACTGTTTACCCTAATACCCTATACAGGGTGTACAATAAAATGGGACAGCTACTCAAAGGGGTGCTTCAGACCATCAAACTGAACAACTTTCCGTATGGGACCAATATCGAAATCGCGAAAAAAAAATCCGCTCTCCCATACAAAACTGCAAACATAACTCGACTGAAATGTATGGGACAGCAGATTTTTTTTTCGCGATTTCGATATTGGTCCCATAGAGAAAGTTGTTCAGTTTGATGGTCTGAAGCACCCCTTTAAGTAGCTGTCCCATTTTATTATACACCCTGTATAGAGCAGCTGATAATTTTTACAAACTTCAATTTTACCTTCCAATACTGCTGGACAAAAATCTCTCTATAATTTATACGCTAATGCGCTCAGACAAAACAGACATAATAGCGCTAAAGATTATGGTGCGACACCATAATCTTTAGCACTATTATGCTCTTTGTAAACAGAGAAACAAACGAATTTTTATAATTTTATATGATAGATCTTTATAAATAACAAATAATTATCAGCGAATTAATTTGACAACCTGGTTGGTGTAATGGTTACCACGCCGGACTGCCAAGCCAGGGTCCTGGGTTCGAATCCCGGTTCGGTCATGGATGTTATATGTGTGTGCTGTTGTTGTATGGTTCCCATAACAAAAAGCCTAAGACTTAATTTGGGATCATTGCAATGTATGTGCCTGTGAGCGCTATTTATTTATTTAGCGCTATCACAACCCATTGCAATGTTCGACTCCCTTAACAAGTCTCTCGCCCCAATCACCCTGTATAACATGGAAGCGATCCCATGGTATTCGCTCTCACGTAAATCTACGCAGCAACGCTCGGTAGAAATATAAAACAGGCTGTAATGGCCACTAAAACTTTTCTAATGACCGCAATGTCCCGAAACTGTCTCCTGAGAGAGAACTTTACGTAAAATATTTATTATTTTTTCTTCTGCAACACCTATCGTATTTTTGCTGTTTTTTTTGTTTGGATATGGGGTTAGGGAACTATTAGTGTAAGTTATTTTTTTATTAATATTATTCTGATCCTTTGAGATAGGACTCGTACATTTTCTGGGATGAAAGTATAATACCTAATACAAACAGTTCGCTAGTTTTGTCCTCACCATTGAGCTTAATGTATGGAGTGAACATCGCGCTTCATGACGTTGAAATTGAAATTGAAATTGAAATTGAAATTGTTTATTTGCATTGAATAGGTAGGTACAATAGGGTGTTACAATAATAGGTAGGTACAAAGTTTCTTCTATCCAGCTAAATTATATGGCATGCAAATATTCACTTAATTAATAATGTCAGTGAGATCTAATTATAAAGCAAAAAATTCATTCAAATCATAAAAACTACAGTCAATCAACCACTTGTACAATTCTTTTAAAAATAATTTATTTGGCAAAGTTTTTATTCTATCTGGTATTTTGTTAAATAGCTTGATACACATACAATGGCAGTGCTTTTTATATAACTTAATCCTAGATCTGTTTTCAAAAACAAGGTCATTAGGTCTTCGCAGGTTTCTATGGCGGACGATTCCAGCTGTTTTGAAAAATTCTGGGTGCTGAATAACAAATTTAATCATTTCAAAAATGTACATGCAGGGAAGCGTTAAGATTCTTAGTCTCTTGAAATGTGGTTTACAAGTATCTTTAGGACCAATACCACATATTGCTCTAACACACTTTTTTTGTGATATGAAGGCTTTCTTAATATCTAGACCATTTCCCCAAATAATAAGGCCGTATCTGAGGACGGATGCTACGTTGTCCCATTCAACTGCGGCGATATAGTACACTGGCATTTAGTTGCTCTCTCGCTGCGGTCACGTGTACCAGTTACATTGAAAACAATTAAATCTGCATAAAAAATGCCGTTGTGTGAACTGAGATACAAAACAAACTAACAAAAACAAACACAAACAAACTATTCAAGAAATGTTAGCAAATATAAAGGAATTTCTATATCTTTCATAGGTAAGCAAGATGAATTAATTTATAAAAAAGAATTTTTAATGTTATTTTAAACAATATTTTTTCCCGCCCTCGAAAATGTATTAAGGAAGTGCAAATAAGGACAAAACTATACGCGAAAAAGAGACAACAGATATTGCCAGTCTAATGAATATTAGTGAAGGACAAACATATAGGCGAGAAAGAGAAGACAAATATATGCACGAAACTATGAATATTTTTTGTCTTTTTCGCGCGTATAGTTTTTACTATCTTCTTATCTCTCTCTCTTCAATCTTCTTGCATTCTTGCACACGCCATCCCCCCCCCCCCCCCCTCCAGTTTGCCTCACCGGCTGCCACACATAGCGCATGAATTTTGTTAGTCGCACTATCTCTATACTTCTTTCCTCTATGGTCCTCACTGACAAATGCGAACGTTTGGATGTTTATGTTTATAAACAGAACGTTTATGTTCTATAAACAAAGTACTTTTTTAGAGATCCGGAGACGAATAAGGAACCCTTATCTATTTGTCTGTATAGAGCATTTATCTCAAAACCAAAAAAACTGTTCTGCAGTTTGGCGAATTTTTATTTATTTAATTAGATCAGTTGTAAAAAATTAAGAGGATAGGTGGGCTGAAATGGTAATTTAGAGAATAGGACACTTTTTCAACTGTATACGTATTTGTCCGATCCCATACACCCCAGTGTATACTCATATACCCCGCCGACTAGAGTGCTAAAGAGACAACTGTAGCTCGGACCGATTTTATCGACATAAAATCGACGAAATCAGCATTTCATATTCCCCTGTTTCCTCCTCCAAAACTAAACCGATTTTAATAATTCTTTCATCAAGAATAATATAGGAAAGACTTTGGCCACCTCTGTATGTTTTTTTCGTTTATATTCGTCAAATTTGTTTACTGGATATCTGAAAACGGGCGCTAAAATTGGTCATTTCGATGGTCCCTAGTTCTGACAGTAATTAATTAAAGCAAAAAAGCAAAACATAGGGACATAGCAGAGGTAACAAAATGTATGGTAATTTTTTTATGCTTTAGTGTTATTATCCAGGGAGAAAACAGGGGAATACGTTTGCATGATAAAACTGTTCCCGCCTATCCTCTTAAGTTAAATAAATGGAACAAAATTTGTTACAAAGACAGATAATAAGTATAAGTAGTGTAAGTGTATGTAGTAGTGTAGTTAAGTATATTTCATTCTTTCAATTATCATTCATAATAATAACTTATTTTTTTAAATGCGATTAGGTGATTTAAGAAGAAAAATATTTTGTTGACCTACTTTCTTCAACGAAACAAACAAACGAAAAGGGGGTCGAAACCACTTTTGAATAAAACTCATACTGAGAATCATATTTTCTTAAATGAGCTTGCGATCAAAATTAAAAATAAGTCGTTACCATGTCCAATTGTAAGGTACATTAGTATAAATATTGTAATAATAAAAACTACATTAAAAGAAATAATAAAGAAAACCTGCCACATTTATCATCAGACTACAAATATCTTTGCTTGCCAGATAACCTAATTTACTAAATGGGAAAATAATTTCAAAGATTTATGGCTATATCATATCCACGAATTTCAGTAATAGAGTTTACTAAATTACTTTTCGGTCCATCTAACCGCAAAAACGGTGAAATAAGTAAATCTCTCCTTTATGTTATAATTCCCATTTTATTTTACTTACTATATTTATTTTGTCCGTGCACATTCTCGTCGTTTTCGTTTATTAATACCACTAATACATACAAATACTCTATCATCAATCGAAAACAAACATACAAAAAATATTCATAAGTTGTTAAAATGAACCTTTAATACAGGGTGTAAAATTAAACGCGTTACCTATCAATTAATATGGAGCCAACATCGAAATCACAAATAAATTATTAGTTGTTCCGTAGAAAATGTTTAAGGCTACATAACCCAAATTGTATTAAAACAGCAGATTTTTTTGTCTGAAGTTGATCAGTTTGATGGTCTGATGCACCCCCGTTCCCCGATGATGATGATTTCATATGGAACGCATATAAATTTACACGCTGTATAATAAACGTACCTACCACTTATGTTTTCAAATATTGTGGTTGGCAGCAAGGCCATGCAAGTTGCATGTAAGGCTTACTTTTATTATAGTAATAGAGCAGATAACGATGACGACGATTCTCCTTGTCGATTTTACTCTTAAAATATTTCCAAACTGTACAAAGTAACTTATTTTATTCATATAAATGTACCTTAATTCTTTTTACCTTAACATACAATCGCATACGTTAAGCCCAAAGGCGCAAGAGTAACAATTCCCTAACAGAATATCTCTAAATCTAGATAATTCGAGCCGAGTCTAAGGTAGTCTCAAACGGCCGATAAAGAACTTTTACTTATGTTCCTGAACTCAGCTAATAAAATTCTCGATTCCTTTTATTACCTTAGAAGATTTTTTTTTTGTACGAATACAATTAAATAGGCAGTAAAATCCGCTCTACAGATCTTTAGCTTTTCATTTTCCTTTGAGGACTTTATGTTAATAAAAGTTTGTAATGCGAAATCGTATTTCAATATAAATTGTAAACGAAGAAAAAAGAAAAGAAATAGAGTATATTATAGAGTATTGTATTGTAAACGTTTAATAAAACCGGTCAAGTGCGAGTCGGGCTTCTCGCGCACCGAGGGTTCCGTACCACACCACCACAGAACACAACATTATTAACTCAGAAAAAAATCTTTTTTTGTCCGGGACCTTTAGCGTAAGACCGACTCACACTTGGCCAGTTTTTAGTATTTGTTGTTATTCTGTAAAGTTTGCTCTATAATCACACTAAGTTTGACGCTTCTATATATTACCATTTTTACCATAGAGCGTGAAGAAAAAACGTTAATAAAAACTAGTTTCTGGTGGAGAACCCCCTTAATTTTTAACTTTTTGACATATTTATTATTTGTTAAAAAATCCGCCGTAATAACGCATAATCGGAGAAAATTTCAACTATCTAGCTATTACGGTTCAAAAGTTACAGCCCTAAAATAGGTAGGACAGACGGACGGACGGACAGACGGACAGACGGACAGACGGACAGACGGACAGACGGACAGACGGACAGACGGACAGACGGACAGACGGACAGATGGACAGACGGACAGACGGACGGACGGACGGACAACGTAGGCTTAGTAATAGGGTCCCGTTTTCACCCTTTGGGTACGGAACCCTAAAAAAGGTATTTATTTGTAGCTGGTTAGCATTGACTGGTTAGTAAACCATTACTGGCTGGTAGCATTGAATGGTTAGTAAACCATTATTTGGTCAATGCAATATTCATGGGGTACTTTCTAAAGGTTTCTAATATTAATCTAAGAGCTCATCAAAAGTTGGCGCATTCACCGTGGCTGAAATCGGTCAAGATGGTGTTTGCTGAAATAATCTGAATACACAGAATATCCTTCTTTATTCTATGCTTAGTTATACAGGGTGTTAATAAATTAACGCATAACTGGAAAGTAGTTTGTTTAGAATCGAGAGCAGAATCGAATTATCATGGTTTCAACATAGGTAATTTTTTTCAAAATATTAAATAATTTGTTTGTAAAATTTTAAATTCACTGAACGCGATGACAACCCACCGCACGGGCACACTCACCCTACTTACTACCAAAACAAGATTATTAAAATCTATCCATGAGCTCGTTAGCGCTTTCATTCATTGCTGAAATAATAACAAATCATTTTTGTCTCAAAACTTAAAATGCGAATAACTTTAAATTTTTATTATCAATATAATGAAATTATTGTTTCAATCTAATTATTTTGTTATAAATGGGTTGGGGTGTATGAGTTTTTGCGTTAATTTATTAACACGTTGTATAGGGTGTTAGGGTAAACAGTTGCATTACTTTAAGGGGCGATTGTATCCATGATACTGAACAACTTTCCCTAAGAAACCAATGGGAAATTCGTGAAATTTTTTTTGGACTTCCCATTCTAAATGCAATCAGCTGATAGAACATTTGTATGAAAAGACGACAAAAAATTTTCTTTGGGAAAATTGTTCAGTATCATGGGTACTGTAGTGTCTGTGCGAACGCGTAGTGGGGGCAGTTATGTGCCGGCCGTTGTCGGGTGCGGACGTGCGCGCCCCGCATATACTACCTGCCTAGTGAGCAACAGTAAATGTGTACTTATTTAGCAAACCCTACATGTGGCGACGACTGGATCTTATTTTACGTAAGTGCACACTGTATTTTACCTGGTTTTGAAATAAAAACAAACGTCAACGTCGGAATTTTGAAATTAAAGCGACGTTATGAAGTAAACATTTCACGCAGCAGAGTAGCGTGTGTTTATGACTACGACTGTGTTTTCCGAGGGGGTTGTCAGCGATATTCTGAAAACTACGAATAAAGTGAAAATCTATTATCAAAAATAAGGTTCTATTTTGATTTAAAAGAACAATATCGATAATTCATTATAATTTTATCCACGAGGGCTATCATGGTACTTTAATTTATTTACTATGCCATTTCATTAGTTTTCATGTCAAAAAACATCAGATTCTTAGTTTGTGCGGTGGTTGACAATCTATAACAGTGATTATTTTTCTTTTCATGAACGATGACCATCAAACGCTGGAGGAAAAAGAGGAAAGGGGACACATCAGGACAATGGACGCTATGCTGCGGTCGAGCTCAAAAGAATATACCACAAATCGAGCACCTGTTTGAACGATTGCTGCGACTAGACTCCAATTCTAAAGGTCATGTACAATACATTACATACACGTTTATATAATAGACTTACGCTAAAGCCATAATCCTACGGGGTAGGCAGAGACTACGACAATGACTATCTCATACTACGAAGTTGTTCAGCTAGATGGAGGAGTATGTATACCTATCTGTGAAAGCCACTTGATTAGGACACAGTCGACGCCATCTGAGGATCTTACAAAGTCCTTTCTTACGAAATTCCAGAATACATAAAATCGTAAGAGTATCGTAATCGTGACTCTGTCTATGTTACCTACCTACACATAACTCGACGGAGTAGCGATTGGTGCCCTATGGCACTCGCGTACCGTTAAAGGTTAAGCTGAAGGTCAGATACGGTCGGTCCGTCGGTCGGTCCGTCGGTCGGTCAGTTGGTTCGTCGGTCGGTCGGTCGGTCGGTCGGCCGGTAGGTCTGTCGGCTGGTTGGTCGGTTGGACGATTGGTCGGTCGGTCGGTTGGTCGGTCGGTTACAGTTGCCGTTAAGGTTAAGGTTAAACAGACGGATACATATTTACGAAGACTACTAATTGTCTGGTTGGCAATGATTAATAATATAAATTGTAGAAAACAGGCAAATAATAACATCTTGAATATATAGTGTTATTATAAATATTATGTAACGCTGCGTACGTATAGATACGAGTGAGTAAATCGGTGCAAAACAGTAGCCGATGCTCATAAAATTTAACACAAATACCTACCGAATTGACATAAGGTTTCTGCATAGGTATGTCAGTGTAAAACTATTTTGATATTCAATCACAATCAACATTGTTTGTACCTAGTTATCCCTAAGGACTTGTGATAAAGGAGTGACTTGCAAAGTTGCAACTATTTAACAAGGGGGCAAAAAAGAGATTTCTTGCAAATTTCCGTTACATATCTATACTATACTTCTAACTTAGCGATTCAAGATGAATTCAATTCTAAATACGCTGTTGAATATGCTATATCGTTTGCACCGATCGTTACTGACTCAAGTCAAGTCAAGTCAAAGTTCCAAGCGCGAGTCACGCTAACTAAAAGGCGATAAATATAAAGTGCGAAGTAGGTAAAACTACAGTAGTTAAAGGACCATGCAGTGATTAAACTGTTAGTAAAAACTAAAAGGTCAAGCAGATGCATAATACATGCGGGGATATGCAGGGCTATGCAAAGTCATGCAAAAATATGCAACTGCAATAGTAAAAGGACTAATCAATAACTAAGTTGTTAGTAAAAACGGAAAAGTCATGCAGTTACATACAATGCCATGCAAGGCCATGCAGAGCCATGCAAATATATGCAACTACAATGGTTAAAGGATCATTCAGTAACTAAGTTGTTAGTAAAAACAAAAAGTCATGCAGTTACATACAAGGCCAAGCAAGGCCATGCAAACCCATGCAAAGACAATGGTGATAGGACCATGCAGTTATTAAACTGTTAGCAAAAGCTAAAGGGTCATACAATTATAAAATGATATTGGTTAGAGAACCATGCAGTTATTAAACTATTAGCAAAAGCTAAAGGGTCACGCAATTATAAAATGATATTGGTTAGAGAACCATGCAACTATCAGGTTATTAGAGAAAGCTAAAGTATCATGCAACTATTAAATGATAATAATTTTGTGTTATAGAACCATGCAACTATCAAGTTGTTAGCGAAAGCTAAAAGGTCATGCAACTATACAATGATATGGGTTATAGAACCAAGCAACTATCAAATTGTTAGCGAAAGCTAAAGTATCATGCAACTTTAAAATGATATGGGTTATAGAACCATGCAACTATTAAGTTGTTAGCGAAAGCTAAAGTATCATGCAACTATAAAATGGTATGGGTTAAAGAACCATGCAACTATCAAGTTGTTAGCAAAAGCTAAAGTATCATGCAACTATAAAATGATATGGGTTACAAAACCAAGCAACTATCAAGTTGTTAGCGAAAGCTAAAGTATAATGCAACTATAAAATAATAATGTGTTATAAAACCATGCAACTATCAAGTTGTTAGCAAAAGCTAAGTATCATGCAACTATAAAATGATATGGGTTACAGAACCAAGCAACTATCAAGTTGTTAACGAAAGCTAAAGTGTCATACAACTATAAAATTATATGGGTTAATCTATAGAATCATGCAACTATCAAGTTGTTAGCAAAAGCTAAAGGGTCATGAAAATAAAATAGTAACTGTACTCATATTATATAATTGTACATGAACTATAACAGCAGTTAAATTAAAAGTCCTTGATTGCAGTGGCTGGCGGTTGCGCTGAATATTTTAAGTGCCTAAGTGTTGTGCTTATCACAGAATTACTCTCTTGTCCTAACTTCCTTAATTTTATAAATCGTAAATGGATATGATCCTGAAACAGTAACTCTCACCAGTAGTTATCCAAATGAAATAAATAAATAAAAAAAGGAAAGGAATGAGATGCGATGAGAGGAGATCAAATAGAATCAAATAAATTCGAACGAAATTAAATGAAGTCAAATCATTTCGAGTTAAATCAAATGAAATGTTAAAATCTTTTCATTGAAAGAATAATGGTAAATTTATAGTCCAAAAGTCATTTTGGGTCGTCATATTGCGTGCAAATATTAATGTAACATTAAAACATTATTCGAGCATCCGGTGCACATCCGAGATGTTGACGAAGCCTGAGGGGATTGCATAGTCTCCTTTTACGACATTCATATGTTTGGTGCTATTCTAAGCCGGACATTACACGGCCATTCATACCTACTTAAAAGTTTCATCATGATACACAAAATGCAAAGGACCAAAAAATAAATAAAAAAAGCTATGTTTATAGTATCGAAACTATTACAGGCCATGAAAATTAGTCAAAATTGGACAATTAACAAGCAGAGACGTTCGGGTTCATATAATCCTAAATGAGCCATAGGCTAACAATGGGCAAAAACTCAATGTAAAACTAAAATTATGGGCTATTAAATGTCTAGAATAAATAAATATTGGACATAAATATAAAATAAATAAATAAGAAATGATAAAGATCTATAGAATGTTAGCAAATACTAGAGCTATATTTTATGCTGTCAAATGGAACATTTGTCCCAATTTAAGCCACGTGACCCAATAGTCACAGTCTTTATGTATGTAGTAAAATGCAATGATAAACAGCAAAAACATAGACTAAACACTTAATTCTAAATGTGCAACGTAATTGATCACACAAGACATACAATTATATGCAACATTCCTATACCTATACTAGGTATCTTCTGAAAACCTTTTGTTTATCATTCCATAGAGTTCATTGCAGAAAGCTGCAAGCAAGCAAGCATTATAGCTATCTAGCCAATAATAATATACTACTCGAAATCTGTCCACAGGTACAAGGAGCGTATCACACTGAAATTGATTTCGACGCTAAGTGCCATGGATAACGATATTATAATAAGACATAATCAAAGTTTGTTTGAGTAACAAATTATTTTCGAATGGCCACTCTTTTCAATTTAAGAGCACCATCAATATTTTTCAAAAGAAAATGTTTATATTTTAGCCAGAGAGTAAATCAAGGTATAGGTGATACTTAATGAAAATGTTTTGTGATCAAATCCAATTACCTACTGAAGTAAAAATTGGATAAGGCATATACCTAATTAGTAATTACGAGTAGTCTTGCTAATACTTTTGTAGTTCAAAAGTACACCTTTTATAGTAATAATGTGCAATCTCACGTTGGTTTAATAAATCCAGCTTAGATAAAATTTATATTTTTAAATTATTGTTCTACGTACGGTTACACCTAGTTGAATTTTATATAAGCACCTAACAAAAGTAAACTTAAATCCAAACTTAACAAACGTAACAAAAGAATATAAACTGTACTATCCTACCACAAAGTTTTAAAAGTACTTGGAATGGAAGTTGATCGCGATTTGTCAATCTTATCTTACTGTTGGCTTAACCAACCCTCACTCCTGAAATAACGATCACAGTTCACAGGTCGAGAGGAAAAATAAATTAAGGTTTATTAATTTAATGTAATTGGGTTACAAAATTAATAGTGTGTCATATAAAGTGGGACTAGACTTTCAATTTTACGCAATAAAACTAAATGTTGTAATAATACAAATGGTAGTTAAAATCTTGAAATATTATGAAAAGGAAAGGGATAGTAGAGTAGTAAGCTAAAGTTGAATGTAAATACCTATTAGGCTCAGTATTGGCACAGAGTACTATGGTATTGGAAAGCTTCTATTAACTATTAATGAAATGAAATTAAGCAGTAAGAAACGTAACCTTTAATAATCAAAGATTATCACACATTATATTGTTATTTATAGCGATGTGCATAGTGGAGTTTCTTGCGCCGTTTCTTCTCCCTGGCGAAGCCGCTTCCGAAGCGGTGGTAGATTCATATAGAATATAAAATATAAAGAAAATATTAAATAAATGCAAGCTGTAGTACTACTGACTTTATAATAATAATTATATTGATATGTACCTGTATTACTTATAGTTGTGATATTAAGTGTACTGTTACAAAATACATCTTAAATTAAATTAAAATAAAGAAGGGATGTAGTGTCTGTGCGAACGCGTAGTGGGGGCAGTTATGTCCCGGCCGTTGTCGGGTGCGGACGTGCGCGCTCCGCATATACTACCTGCCTAGTGAGCAACAGTAAATGTGTACTTATTTAGCAAACCCTACAGGTACAATCACCACTTAATGCAACTGTTTACCCTAACACCCTGTAGTGATGACAGCGACACATCATCGTTTCAACATGTTTTTAAGCATTTAAATAATAGCCAGGTAGAAATCGACATACATCTGAAACTTAGTTGAAAAATTATAAGGTCCTAAAAATTACAGTAGAGAACTATCTTAAATTTAATATTATCCAATATCATGTATCTGGCGGACTCTAGCGCAATATAATACATAAATCCCGGATCCACCCGCTGGGCGCAAAATAAAGCGCCTTACAACATCTAACGGCATCTTAAACATTTCTTTATGCCAGCCTTGGGGCTGCCGCTACGAAATACATATTTCTCACCCTCTAATAGTTGCTATCTTGGCCAGTTTACAGTATATTAGGAGTTCTACAAAAATAATAAAGAAGCTTTATTTTGAGACTTACTTAAACTCACGACAATAGTAACTTTTGGATTGGTCAGAAACTTTACACCTATAGGTGCCAACGTGCAGTTGTAGCAAAGCGCCTTTAGCTTATTGAAGATTCCAAGACCAAATGACGTCATCATCATAGCCTATACAGGGTGTAACAAAACACCCTACCTAATACTTAAGGGGGTGCTTCAGACCATCAATCTGAACAACTTTCACTATGGAGCCAACGTCAAGAAAAAAAAAAATCTGCCTTCCCATACATTTGAGTCGAGACGGTACTGCAGTTTTGTATGAAAGAGCGGATTTTTTTTTCTCGATTTCGATGTTGGCTCCATATTGAAAGTTGTTCAGTTTGATTGTCTGCAGCACCCCCTTAAGTATTACTAGGGTGTTTTGTTACACCCTGTATATACAAATTTCTACGGATATTGTGCGTCAAAGTTTTATATAAAATTGACCCCTCTGCAACCGCCTTAAAGTTATGCAACTGTTTACCCTAACACACTGTATACGTTCCACTGCAGGGCACAGGGCACCTTTTCATCACCTTTTGAGAGCAGGCGGTAAATGTATTGGTATACATGGCATTGCATTGGTCCATTCCCTCTCATCTTAGTTGATGCCATTCGCCTCGTAAAATAACCACAGGAAGAAATAGAATCTATTAAAACTCAGAGACTACGTGGTTAATTTATGATAGCCTTTTAAACATTTGCTCTCCCAAATTCGAAATAATAAGTTGGTTCTAGCGTGTAAATACCGAGATTGTTTTTGCAAAGATCAAATTGCAGATTTGCTTCGTTACAGTACTCTAAAAGCTGTAAGTCTGAAATGGAATTCAGAATATAGGTCAACAGTTTCAGATTGCAGTCGGCACTTCTAGTATTAATTTAGAATTTTCAGCTCTCTAGCCTCCGTAAAATGGTGGTTAAAATTAACTTTACGTTATTTCGGGGCACATTTTTAGAGAAATACCTTGTATAGCTGTTACTTATAACTCCATTATTATAGAAACTAAGTAGGTAAATACTATAGAAACTGGTAGATGCTCTAGATAAGAGAATCTGAAGCAAATATAGTAACAGTAATAATAATAATATATATATTTTATTACTTTATGTGGTTACATATTAAGGTGGACATCATATTAAAAAACAGGGTGTGTCGTAAAGACACACGATAGAAGTGAAACTTTTGTATTACACGGAAAAATTTTAATTATTCATTAATCACTTTTGATTGGCATAGATTGTGTTTATTATTCATTTATTTGGATGATTATTTCAGTGATCGAAAGGCTTGGGTCTGAGTGAAACTAACTTATAGTACTGTATAGTATCAATTATTTTATTAAATAGACTATGTATTATTGTATACATAACCTTATCATAAGAATTTATATTGTTTAGTTATTAAGTCGTGTTATGTTGTAGAATTTCTGGCCGCATCTTCTCTACAGCGACAACACGTTCCGACGCGGTGGTAGCTTCAAAAAAAGATTTGATCGTAAATAAGTGTGCTTCAAGCTCCTATATTGAATAAATTATTTTTGCCTTTGACTTTGATATACATCTATATCACTCTTGCATCATCTTCTTCGACCTTAGATAAATTATCTTTGAGATGGTCCTAAAGCCCTACCATAGAGCTCATAAGACCATCATACTGCCTCGTTCAGCTATCAAGTGGTCTTTACATTTTAGGAAGCGAAAATATACTGCCTCGTCCAGCTATCAAGTGGTCTTTACATTTCAGGAAGCGGAAATTGAAGCGAAAAACTATCCGTTTCCGTATAAGTAAAGACTCTTAGATTCTTTACTTATAGGTACGGAAGATACTTCAAGATTTTTACTGAATTTAAATTTCGAACTTCCGTTACACTAAATTGTTGCGGATCCTCAAAGCCCTCCCAAAAGTGTTTCACTTCTAAAATAAGGCGCACATGAGCTCTGTCGATGGAAAACTGATTCTTTTTCAATATTTCTTATCATCGTCATCATATCAGCCGATAGACGTCCACTACTGCATATAAGCGTGCCCTATAAGGATCGCCATCAACATCAAGATTGGTCCTGCGCCGTCCATATTTCGTATGGTTGATGGTAATTAATTACAAAGTTTTATTGAGGCAGTATCGAGTATAGTTTGTTACGACAAGTACGAGATTCCCTGTTAACTGTGTGGAATTTGCATGCCTTTTTTTTCCTAGGGGTTCAAGCTCTCTATACAAAATGTCATCAAAATATTTTCAGCGCTTTAGTCGTGAAAACGTAACGACTTCTGCATTACAAAATAAAGATCGAAAATAGTTACAGACAGATAAATCTAAAATTTTGGTTCGTCCAGATTCTAACAGATTAATTGTCGATTTGATGTCTACTTTTGCGGATTTCTGTCAATTTTGGATGCTCAGCAAAGAGACGTTTGCTGAAATGAAGTAATTTTACGAATATTTTAACAAACGCTTGCAACAGAATCCCATTTCGCAATTATCCAAACTTTATGGAGCATTTACAGAGGTCGAAACGTATACTCTTTTCCCGTAAATGTTCTGTTATGTAAATTACAACGAATGTTTTTCGGAATTAACTGATTTGTGGTGGATTTATACGCCGCTTTTGGCTCAGCCACGTAAATTTGTTATGTTTAGCGAGCCGCGTTTTAAATTTTGTGGATTTTATCATTAGTGCTGAAGTGGTTTTGTTTGTTAAAATATCTGGTATTCTTTTGGTTAACATTTTTATAGGGTTTTCATTTTCATAAAATTTTCTATCGATGTAACATTTAAGATGAAAGTGACCCCAAAAATATACCGATTTCAGTTTAGAGACAACGTCAAAAAAAGGAAGAAGAAATCAGCTGTCCCATAAGTTCATTTGAATCTTTTAGGTACTGCAGTTTTGTATGAAACAGCAGATTTTAAAAAATAAAAAATTTCACGAGGAAAAATATTTTTTTTAGTTCAGTTTACACTCAATTTTAAACGTTATCACTAAACGAGACAGCCTATAATTGCGAAACAATAATTTCGAACTTAAACCGTTTGGGGTTCACACGAGACTACTTTCATGTATTTTAACATCCAAAATTAGAATCTAAAATTATGGGGAATAAAATCCAAAGTTGCGGATTTCATGTTACCTCGCCCCCCGCAAAAAGTCGAAATGTTTGTGAGCAGAATGACACGCGTAACTAGTCCCTATATTAAATAGTCAATGGTTTTGTTACACCCTGTATATCTAGGGTCCTTCTTTACGCTTACGCTTTTTTAAGGGGATGATCAGACCGTCAAACTGAACAACTTTCTCTACGGGACCGAAACCGAAATCGCGAAAATAATCTACTCTTCCCTACAAAACTGTAAACCTGCTCGAGCGAAATTAATGGAACTTCAGATTTTTTTTCGCGATTGCGATGTTGGTCCGATAGATAAAATTGTTCAGTTCGATGGTCATCTCCTTAAAAATAGCATAAGCATAGCATATGCTCACGACTATATTCCTCGAGGGGGTAGTCAGAGATATTCTGAAACTTCAGAACATCCACGTTTCACTAGTAGTACCGAAACTCTGTCCAGTGTGACGGGGAGTGAGCCCGTCGCCACTTGTAATGGACAGTAGGTACAATACATGCCTCGAAATTGAAGCATGCAGGTTTCCTCACGATGTTTTCCTTCACCGAAAAGCCAGTGGTGTTACAAATCGTACATAAATTCCGAAAAACTCATTGGTACGAGTCGGCCTGGACGGGGATCGAACCATCGCCTCCTGCACGGCAGGCAAGGTTACTCGTCACTGGACCACCACGGCTTCTTAAAAATGTATCAGCATATTAAGAAGGTCCCTGTATATATACCCAGCCCTTTATGTTTGTTAACACCGAGAGGTACCCAGAGCAAATAAAATAGTTGTTGATAGTTTGTCGAGGGCAATTTCGTTAGTTTAACGGGCGCAGTTGTTGAACTAGTTACAACAAGAATGAACGTAAAACTTCAATTTACAAGCTGCGCAACTAAAATAAAAGAAGACTATGGGGTAATTGATTTCAAACTTGGACATTTTATGCTCTCGGAAATCAATTTATAATAAACTAGTGTTAACCCGCGACTTCGTCCGCACAAATTAAAAGTTTCATCAAAATCGGTGCAGTAGTTTTTGCGTTATACTCGAACAAACAAACACCCAAACAAACAAAAAATAAACAAACAAATAAACAGACAGACAAAAAATAAAAAAATTTGTGATTTGGAATCAGGGACAGGTAAAAAAAACCATGTCGTAATTTTTTTTTGTAAATATCTTCAATGTACAGACATCCTTCTGTTACAGTTTTATAATAGTTTAAATGTTATTTAATTCTCTTATAAGTAAAGGGAGGAGATCAGGAGAGTCACGTTGCAGGTTCTGACAAGAGCACTTGTCTCGCGTGGTGTTCGCGCGTTTTTGCCTCCCACGAGGCTCAGCAATCCTCAAACTCTTCTTGTTCTTGATCAAAAACAATCCCTGAGATTGGGATTGATACTCCCACAAAAAAATACACTAGCGGAAATGCAGTGCTAACGCACAAGCAAGAGTCCATTAATTAGTATTATGAGTTAGAGTAGTAATTATGAGTTAATTATACAGGGTGTAACAAAACACCCTAGTAATACTTAAGTGGGTGCTCCAGACCATCAATCTGACCACCTTTCACTATGGAGCCAATGTCGAGAAAAAATAAAAAAAATCTGCCATCTCATACATTTGAGTCGAGACGGTACCTACTGCAGTTTTGTATGAAAGAGCGGTTATTTTTTTCACGATTTCGATGTTGGCTCCATAGTGAAAGTTGTTCAGTTTGATGGTCTGAAGCACCCCCTTAAGTATTACTAGGGTGTTTTGTTACACCCTGTAAATTAAAAAAAGTATAAGGAGTACCATCGAGGTACTTTAAGACAACAAACATCCGGGCTAAAATATATTATTATAACTGATAATGATAATAGTGGGTATGCAAATACAATACAATACTAGCCTACTACTACTTGCTATCTATATTATATGACACCAGCTAAATATTAAATCATCCAGTGATTTTAAAGTCCTTAGCTAAAGTGGTTCAGGTGATAATAAAATTCTTCTTCTTATCGTGTGGGCAGAGCCCTGGTGTCAGAGTTTTTTCAGACCGCCTTACGGCCTCTGACGTGGTTTTTATGTAACGACTACTAACACCAGAGATAGTAGCCGGGACCAACGGCTTAACGTGCCATCCGAAGCACGGAATCGTTTTTCTTGTCGGACAATCAGCTGATTCAGCCTGCAATGTCCTAACCAACTGGGGAAAAACGCACAAAGTGACATATCACTAGGTGTCCCCCGTGGGAATCGAACCCACGAGCCAATGCTCTTAACCATTAGACCACAGAGGCAATAAAATGAACAACTTTTAGTATGGGAGTAAATCATAAATCAGCCCTAAAAAAGCCTATGCCTAAAAATGGCGTCTATTTCTTTTTTTTAGGCGGCCATCAGAATATCTCTGACTACCCCCTCGGGGAACATAGTCATGAGCATATGCTATGCTATCAATCAACATTGAATATTATAGTTCAGAATAAAGTTAAAAACAATACTTGTTATAACAAATATCTCGGAACTCAGTCTGAACTGAGATATAAAGGCTTGAAGTGCACGTAATGGTAACATTTCAAGTTCAAGCCTGTATATCTCCGTCCGGACTGAGTTTAGGGATATACATGTTAATAAGTTTTGTTTGTTACTTTATTCTGAAATAAAATATTCAAGTTTGGTTGCTGGCCGCGCCAAAAACAACGGCGAAAAATAAGGCGCCAACCGTACATACAAAACCCGCATTGTCTTTTACGTAATGATTTTAAATCCAACCGTGTTTTTATTATACAGGCCTTTTATTAAGCGTAGATATTAGAATAATTAAAATTTATAAAGTATAAGATGCCACCTCACTAGCTCTCTAATAAAATATTCAACATCAAATTTGCAAATAGTAAAATTTAGTTCAAAACATAACGTACTCGTGCTACGTTCCCTAGGGCACCGTCTAATTCAGACATCCAGTTTTTTGGGGTTCCGTCAGCATTATATTTTATAGGACCGTCATATTTGTTTGTCTGTCCCAGTCACAACACGGCCACACGGCTAGCATGCCCCCCACGACAAAGCGTTTAAAGGTGGACTTCCGATGCTAGCGGCCGACGCGTCTGACGCGCGCGGCTCGCGGCCGACGGCCGATGCGGCCATACTAGTTACTATGAAAACGTATGGCGCCGCTTCCGATGCCAGCGACTGACGCGCGCGTCAGACGCGCGCGGCCGATGTCTATCGCATCGGCCGCGGCCGCGCGCGGCTATGCTCTGACGTCACGCGGGACAAGAATGTTTGCCAGAAATATTACGAAGTTTTTACCGAAAATTTGCTTATGTTTTACTATTTTATTTGTATTTTATTATCTGCAAGGTCGCTCATCCACGTAGCGATAACACCATCTATCGAGCCACTTGAAACTACTTTTTCTTTTTTCGGAAAATCTCTTGCCTACATAATTATTAGCTAGAAAGTGATCCATGTAGGTACAGGTTAAAAAGCCAAGGGTCTCATTACTCCCAAAAATGTATTTTATCATACACCCTGTAAAAAAAATGCATTCATATATTCTCTAAACCTATCAATCTGTCAATCAATCAAATATTCTTTATTAAAATATGTATTGTTTTTTTTGTTTGTGTTTTTATGTTTTTGTTTAAACACCAAAACATAAAAACATACCCTAAATTTTGGGGAAAATACCCTAAAGTGATAACACTCTGCACAATAGGCACGCGTCAGTCGCTGACATCGGAAGTGAGGTCTGTCGTCGGCCGCGCGCGTCTGACGCGAGGTTCTGTCATATTTGACAGAACCTCGCGTCAGACGCGCGCGTTAGTCGCATCGGCCGCTGGCATCGGAAGTCCACCTTAAACGAGAAAAACGTCATGCGGGCTCTTTCAGGCCTACGTAAAATAATAAAGATGGAGGCGCATCTCGATTTTTATCGTTTTCCCGCGGGTGGTATGCGAGGCCTACTGCAATGTAGTTTCTTGCCCAACTCGAAATTTATCATTGGTCGTGGCTACTGTTTAGTGATCGCACTTGTAGCAGATAAGTAAATACCCCACGGAAAGAAAGCTTCGACACTATAGCGCTAGTGGGAAATGTATAGCAGTCATTGAACTAACAAAATTTTCAATTAAATCCGAGAAATTGCTGTCCCCACCTCTATTTCAAAAAAATATTGCCGTATAAAATCTGAAAAAGATCAAGAACATCAGAAACAACATGTAAATGGCGGTAAAATTATCAGGGTGGCACTAACTTGGATAGTTTTTTTCTATACCCAAAAAACGAACACCAGTGTAAAATGATCTTCAGTTACAATGTGACCACATACTAAATAAGTGTCAATTTATAGTGGGTGTATTCAATGACCCATGTTAAACAACTAGTAGTACGGAACACCAATTGTCCGAGTCTCGACTCGTAGTTAGCCGGTTTTTTTCACATAATTAGACGACTATGCTAGCTTTTCTCGTAACTTTTTCAGGTTCATAACCTGTTTCTGTTCGCAATTATTAACTGTAACTAACTCCATTTGGGAATACTTTTTTGCCTCAAGTTAATTTTGCTAAAGTTTGAGTTTTGTATTGTTCATTGTTGTTGTGTAGGTGCGCTTGTTTCCGAAAAAAGTTTGTACCTACCATTGGTATAGTACTGCCGTTGTTATGTGTAAAGTTCATGGAAAGAGTTTTCCTAAAAATACCGTATATAATTAAGAGTAGATTGTTAACCAAGCGATGAAAGTTTCATCCATTTCACACGAGATGTTTGGCGCCCGACCGAATGTGAGGGGCGCCCATAGCTCGAGTGTGAAATGGGTGACTTTCACCCGAGTTAAACACTCTGCTTTTCATTTCGAATACGAGGAAAGGAATCGCGTGATAGGTATCTACGTTTCAAAACGTTTGAAAAAATTTGAAATCACTCGGGGTGCCAATGCTAAAGAGAAAAAGCATACGAATACTTATAATATGTATGCTAGAGTGAGACAGATTGACTTCCCGAGTACTTTTGATTTTACGTAGTAAATTAATATTTCTATGTACTTTTTACGCGTTTTAAAACGGATCCTTACGAAAAAATTAGGCTTTTATATTTTTTTAGGCCCGCCCCAGCACTTTTTTTGACTCTGTTTTGAGAAGGTTTTAATCGGGATTATACTTTTTTCTGTCTGCTCATAATTTTTAAAAAGTCTCCAAATGACGAATAATATTATTATTTAAATTAACTTTTATTATAATTCAAATAATATTGATCATAATAGTTATCTTCTATCGAGTCGATGGCATGTCATTTAAATCTTAAAAAATAAAAAAGATAAAGAAAAATAATAGTTGATAATAGTTATAAAAAAAATAAGAATTAATATAATTTTATCGAAGTGTATTTGTATAGGCTTCTGCCTTTGCTCAGTATACAGGGTGAAATTGATATCATTAGCATCCTTTTAAACTAAGAGTCTACCCATCAAACTGAACAACTTTTACTATGGCAGCAAATCGATCGGAACAAATAAAAAATCAGCTGTTGCATACATTTGAGTCGCGTACTCGCGCGTCGACATTGAAGTTTAGTATGGAACAGCAGATTTTTTATTTGCTCCGATCTGTTTGCTCCCGTAGTAAAAGTTGTTCAGTTTGATGGGTAGACTCTTAGTTTAAAAGGATGCTAATGATATCGATTTCAACCTGTAGACGTAGATTTTTTTTAAATTACTATTCCGCCTAGGGCGGAAATATCTAGGGCGGCCCTGAAATACCGCATGTCACACCTTGAGGGTTGAGCCGAATCGATAACCTTTAGTATCAACGACAGAAGTGTCACATCAGTAAAGCTACGGATCAACCAGGCAACCTAATGGATTACTCGCATCTCAATAATCGTAAAAACAAAAGACAACTCAGGCTCGTAAATCGTGGTCAATGCATTGAATACAAATGAGGAAGTTCTATCGTGAAATATTACTACTGTTTCCCTTGGCTTGGTGGTAGTGAGGAAAACTTTGTTTCCCATATACAGATTGTAACAAAACACCCTAGTAATACTTAAAACTGCCTCCATGGTCTAATGGTTAAGAGCTTTGGCTCTCGACACGGAGGTCGTGGGTTCGATTCCCACGATTCACACCTAGTGATATGTCACTTTGTGCGTTTTTCCCCAGTTGGTTAGGACATTGCAGGCTGAATCACCTGATTGTCTGAAAAGAAAAATGATTCCGTGCTTCGGATGGCACGTTAAGCCGTTGGTCCCGGCTACTATCTCTGGTGGTAGTAGTCAGTCGTTACATAAAAACCACGTCAGAGGCCGTAAGGCGGTCTGAAAAAACTCTGACACCAGGGCTCTGCCCACACGATAAGAAAGAAGAAGATACTTAAAGGGGTGCTTCAGACCATCAAACTGAACAACGTTCACTATGGAGCCAGAATCGAAATCGCGAAAAAAAAATCCGCTCTTTCATAAAAAACTGCAGTACCGTCTCGTCTCAAATGTATGGGATGGCAGATATTTTTATTTTTTCTTGATTTTGGCTCCATAGTAAAAGTTGTTCAGATTGATGGTCTGAAGCATCCCCTTAAGTATTACTAGGGTGTTTTGTTACACCCTGTACTTAGAGATAGCAAGAATTCCGGAGAATCTCTGATGAAATGATAAAAAGTATTTCTGTGCTAAGTACCTACTATTCACATAAAAACATTACAGCCTGTAGAGTTTTACTATGGATAATTCCTAAAAAAATCTGCTGTGTATACATTTTGATTTGAGTCGAGTAGGTGGGTAACTTACCTACTGCAGTTTTATATGAAACAGTTTTTGAAGTGAAAACTTCTTCAGCGGCGTTGTGCACTTTTTGGGATGGGTAAAAAATGTTAAACTCGCGTCAGGACCGTGACATCACGTAACCTGATCGAAAATCGTAAGCATAGATATAGTCAGACCGTGACGTCACGTGACGTAAGATCTCTTAGTTTCATTTCTGCCGGCACTCCCGGAATGCAACCCGTTGTTTTAAAGATTATTTTTCTAGAGGGTGCTTCCATAGTGAAAGTTGTTCAGTTTGAAGGTCTTAACTACCCCTTTAAATATTGCTAGGGTGTTTTGTTAAACGCTGTAAATTATTTCTTGTTGTATATTTCTAATCTTAGGTTGCGAAAAACTAAGCATGTGCATAATGCTAACTCTTTCTGTTCCACCCGATTCAGGAGGGTAAGAACGAGAGAGTGCATATTATGTGATTAGTGCACACACTTATATGCACGTAATGAACGTAATTGCACGTAATTTTGAATCTAGTTCCCGAAGTTCTTTTTACAACAAAAAGGTGTCACTTGAAAAAAACGTCGATTAAAGATTTCTATAAAAAAAAAAAAAAATAATAGTTTAGTTAGGTAGGCATATTGTCGTGCCCAATCAACTTCTAAAAGCGACATTTAAAGTTCAAAAGAGACGTGTAATCAAAAGTCAATTTATCACAATTTAATCATTATTAATGAGAATGAAAATGTCACTATCCTTTATTGATTTTTACTTAAAAGTTAATGATCAATTCAACGGTTTATAATTACAACAGTACCTGAGTATTCACTCTGTGATGCTCCTTGGACTTTGAATTTTTCATCAATATTAACTAATTCGAGTAAATTGACCTAGAATCTGAATCCTAGATCTGTACCTGTGTTTTGTCAGATTTCCGTTAAACTGGTTAAACTATAGAGTTTCAATGCTAGGTTTAATTTAAGAGGGAGGTTACACGGTCAGTGTTTCATCAGTCTGGTCCATCATTCTGGTCGATCGTTGAATGACGCCAGAATGATGCCAGAATGATCAGTGGGTTACACGATCAGTTTCCCATCAGTATTTTCATCATTCACAATGGAATGACGGAAATGATTATATTTAATTTTCATCAGTCCGAATGGATGGTTTACGATGGTAATGATAATTCCGTCAGTCCATCATTCTCCCATCATTTTCCCATCATTCTCCCATCATTCTCCCATCTGTCTCCCATCATTCTCCCATCATTCTCCCATCATTCTCCCATCATTCTCCCATCATTCTCCCGTCATTCAGACCAGACTGATGGACCAGAATGACGAAATACTGAACGTGTAACTTCCCTCTAAGATTTGTATGAAAATCTTTCAGCCACTGCTTCTTTGAACATTGTAATTCAAACAATAAGCTGACAAACCACAGGCACAGAGATTCTTTTCTAGATTGTGTTTAAAAAAATTGTATTGACTGTAATTGGTTAATATTCAAAACAGAATTAAACTTCGATCAGCGCCCTAACGGTTGCCTGAAGGAATAGACTTCAGCAGCGATTACATTACCCAACATTTAGGGCTGTTTTCAGCATACATTGCATGCTTTGATCGTTATACTTTAAATTAAAGTAGAGAGAACAGATCCGGCAATGTATGCCGAAATTGGGCCCGACCAACTGCAAGTGTAATCGCCGCTTAAGAGGGCTATTCGAGTCCAGTGGCGCCCTCGTCACAATAATAAAGATTTCTCAATAAAGAAAGCCTACATTAAAAAAGTGCCCACTGGACAAACTAAAAAAGCCTTCAAGCCGTTTTCATAGAATACTTTTATAGGTTTTTTAAAGGTCTAAACATACAAATTTTGAAAAAAGAAAAAAAACGGCCGCTTTTGTTTTTATTCGAAATTATCTAAAAGTGGAATGTTTAGAACCTATAAAAGTATTGTATAACAATAGCTTGAATGAAGGCTTTTGTAGTTTGTAAAGTGGGCACTTTTTTAATTTAGGCTTTCCTTATTGAGAAATCTTTATTATTGTGACGTGGGCGCCACTGGACTCCGACAGCCCTCTTAATCCCTACGTCATACGTCTATGTTAAGAAGATGTTGAGGATATTCTAAACCGGTCACACGGCAATCCGGAAAACAACTGTAAGTTAAGAAGAATTAAAAAGAAATATTTTTATTTGCACACAAACAAATTAACTCTTTGGAATAAAGTTAAAATAATAATTTCATCGTAAAATGGATGTGGTATTTCCCTAACGGAGCTACGGGGCGTAGCTGGGTTCTGGCGGGGACATTTTTAATGCGGCATTACTCAGCATAAAGCATTGCATTTTGATATAAGCGGTGGCGTGGTTATTTAAACGTTGTCATGGTGTTTTTGAATTATGGAATTCGAAGATGGAACGTATTGAAGAATAATTCCAATAAATAAGTGGAGACAGTTGAATAACTTTGAAGGGTAATAGGCTACTTGACAACTAGTTAAATCAGCTACTCTTTATCGGACGTCAAAACGTGCGAGAGTTTAGAGTTATTTTCTAACCCTTTTTTTACTGAAAGAAGTGTCCGAAATTCATAGCAGAAATGTTAGACATAAGGATCATCTAGGACTTCCCTCAATAAAGTGTATGATTTATAATAAAAGTACTCAATCTCCACTCCCAATTGACATCAAATGTTTGACTGATTATAATAGGTTTAAAAATGTACTAAAATCATGGCTAATCAAAAATGTATTTTATAATTTAGATGAATTTTATTTAAAAACTTCATCATAATTATGTTAACGCGCCGACTTATAATTTTTATTAATTAAACAATGGATTATTATTTTAATGTTTTATGTTCTAATATGGTTTGTGTAAAAAAATTAATTTATTGACATTACTTATTATACTTATTGACATTACTTGGATAATATTGACTGAATATGAATATGCCTATCATGGGGGTTGAATTATAATGCCTGCCTACTTAAAATTTGTTTTGTAAATTGTGTTTGTTGGATTCAACTATCTGTAAATAATATTGTATGCCTAACATAGATAAAACTGTGGACTAAATTTTTATGATAAGACCTACATGTAAACCAGTTTGCGACAATAAATGATTTCTGATTCTGATTCTGAGAAGATAAAAATAAAATATATTGTATGTAGTCAAATACCCAATTGTACTCATGATACAACTTTTTCAAGGACATTTGAAAAATAAAACAACGTGTTATACTAAATGCAATCAGCTGGGTCAAACGTTTGTATGAAAAGGTTTTTTTTTTTCGAATTGTCCTTTGGTACCATGGGTAACAGTTGCTCAGTATCATGAGTACGCGTGTCATATTAGGCTGACATTAGACGGACTGCACCACAACAACCGCACGAAGTCACATCAGCAACCGCACGCAGTCGCTATATCAACTGCATGCAGTTGTACGTTCGACTTCGTGCAGTCATGATATCAACTGCACGCGGTCGGCTTCAGTTGAGTGAAGTCAATATCAACTGCATGCAGTCGTGCCTTCAACTTCGTGCGGTCGGCTACAGTAGGCACGACTGCATACAGTTGATATTGACTTCTCTAGCGTGCCTTCAACTTCGCGCGGTCAGCTACGCGGTCGGCTACAGCAGGCATGACTGCATGCAGTTGATATTGACTTCACTCAACTGCAGCCGACCGCGTGCAGTTGATATCATGACTGCACGAAGTCGAACGTACAACTGCATGCAGTTGATATAGCGACTGCGCGCGGTTGATATAGCGACTGCGCGCGGTTGCTGATGCGACTTCGTGCAGTTGTTGTGGTGCAGTCCGTCTGATGTCAGCCTTAGAGCCCCAAAAATCACTACTAAATTCGAAGTGTAGTATTTTTTTACTAACTAAATTAATTCTTTTAATACATCTACATTCATCTTTTGCTACTGAAGTCGCTATACCCGAATAGCCGAATACTATATTATTTTACCAGTATGTTTTTTTTCATTTCATTACAATTGTAGAACATTTCATGTACAATCTTCAACAATTTCACCGTTCGCTGCCTCTAGTCGATTGAGTCGTACAAAATTCATAGCCCTCGCGTGGCCCAGCTGCTATTTAACTCTGTAAATGTGTGCACGAATGAAGAGATTTTGAATTTTTAGGTGCTCAGTTAAAACAACGGTCGATTAAGTCGACCTCGGTGCCCCCGGTACAGTGTTGCCAGATGGGTGAGGCAGAAAAATCCGGAGATAATTCTTCTTATCGTGTGGGCAGAGCCCTAGTGACAGAGTTTTTTCAGACCACCTTACGACCTCTGACGTGGTTTTTATGTAACGACTACTCCCACCAGCAGTAGGTAGCCGGGACCCACGGCTTAACGTGCCATCCGAAGCATGGAATCATCTTTCTTTCAGACAATCATAATTCAGCCTACAATGTCCTAACCAACTGGGGAAAAATGCACAAAGTGACATAATTATTACTAGGTATCCCCCGTGGGAATCGAACCCACGACCTCCGTGTTAAGAGCCCAATACTCTTAACCATTAGACCACAATTCTATAGTTTCACTTTTGTAAAATTTGTAGATCTACGGGCCAATATAATAATGCTTTGTTTGTCTATTCTGAGTAAACTGAACCATCATCATCAGCCTGCCACGATCCACTACTAAACATATACCTTTGCGCGTGCCCCACACAAGTACTATAATACTCGGTTATCGAGATGCTCTTTCTCAGGTCGTTGGTCCAGGTATTCCACACTACCCCATTTAGTTTCTGATCCATATACGTTCGTATAGAAATAAACCATATCGTTCAAATCTTGCAAAGAGACTGAAATAAATGTCAAAATAAAAAAAAGGTAGTAAAGGCATCACCACTTTTACTGGAGAGTGGTTATTAGGAGTCGAAACAATACACGCCTCCAAATTATTCATGTAGGTTTCTTCAAGATGTTTTTCATGGCTGAAAAGTCAATGGTTCACACCATTGGCTTTGACATTTACTGTAATAAATCGTAGGTTTCAGAAAATTCATTGGTGCGAGTCGGCTGGGCGAAGATCGAGCCGCAACGTTTTATTTTAGTTTTTGGCAACTTCATGGAGAAAACGTTGAATAAGTCTAAAAATCCGTAGATCGAACGATTTTTCCGCAGGTCTGGCAACGGTGCCCCGGTGGGGTGATTTGCGTCATTTTTATGGAGTGTAAAGAACGAGATAATAATTAAAGGGACTATACAAATAAAGTGACGCATAAATTTTGTAAATGAGTAAAGCTGTTTTCTTTTCAGTTTGTTTTTAGTACTTTATTCGCTTGGGTTGTTGACCTTTGAGCCAAAAGCTCTCGTTAGCAAACACGTTTGTTTCAATAGCAAAAATAAACAAACAAATATTTATTTGAAGAAGAGAGAGTTTATTGTGTAGAAGTTAACTTTTTGCAGGAAAAATCGTCAGTGGTGTGCTGCGCAGATAGGTATACAGGGTCCTTCTTAATATGCTGACATTTTTTAAGGGGATAATCAGACCATCAAACTGAACAACTTTCTCTATGGGGCCAACATCGAAATCGCGAAAATTCGCCTGCGAGTAGGTTTGCAGTTTTGTATGGAAGAGCTGTTTTTTTTTCGCGGTTTCGATGTTGGTCCCATATAGAAATTTATTCAGCAAACTGAACAACTTTCTGTATGGGACTGACATCAGACCGTCAAAACGTTCTGATCATCCCCTTAAAAAGTGTCAACATATTAAGAAGGACCCTATAAGACACTTATCATGAAGGTCCGGGTTCGAATCCGTACGGACGACATGTTGTGTACCAATACAATTTTTTAGCTTTCTTACAAGTTATAAATTTTGTAGCTATATAAAAGCGACTGCTCTAAAACGGTGAAGGAAAACATCGTGACGGAACCTGCATACGCTCAAGAACAAATTCTGATGTGTGTGTGAAGTCTACATTGGGAACGCGTGATGGACTAACGCCCATACACCCTTCATGAGGGTAGGTCTGTGCCCAGCAGTGGACATTATTGGCTGATGACGATGGTGCTTGATGAAAATCGTGAGCGTATGCCGCCGTGCGGATATAAAAATCTATAGTAAAAAAATGGATAAAAAGAATAGATCTGTCTCTGCATATCCCGCTGGGAATAAAGCGTGACCTATAACGTGAACTAAAATAGTTAGCTATTATCATGTTTGTGTTAATTGGGTAATTGGATACCCCTTTATACAGGGTGTAACAAAACACCCTAGTAATTCTTAAGGGGGTGCTTCAGACCATCAAACTGAACAACTTTCACTATGGAACCAACTTCGAAATCGCGAAAAAAACCGCTCTTTCATACAAAACTGCAGTATCGTCTCGACTCAAATGTATGGGACGGCAGATTTTTTTTATTTTTTCTCGACGTTGGCTCCATAGTGAAAGTTGTTCAGATTGATGGTCCGAAGGACCCCCTTAAATATTACCATAGGTATTATCAGGGTGTTTTGTTACACCCTGTATAAGGCGTCTAAATTGAGACGTCACATCCGGCCACTCTATATTATGTAGGTACATCTACATTGAGGTCCTTATAACCAAGCATAATGGAGCTATAGTGAGACCAGCTGAATACGTTTACAAGCTGCATTTGTAAGTAAGTGCACTGCACAAGTGACTTTACAGATGTGGCGCAGCTTAATTTAGCTAACAAAGCGTAACACACACTATGAATTTGTAATCAAAGAGATTAGTACGGTTGAGAGTGAATTTTAGAAACAAAATTGCAGAATGTAACTGAACTTTAAAGGCGCATATTAATGCGGGCCGCAGCGCTAAAATCCGCCTAAATAGCTTCTATACTATTCTACTTTTGTCTTTATCTAATAAATTTGAAAAAAACTTACTCGTATAGGTACCCTACTACCTACTAGCGCCGGGGCGGAACGGGTCGCATTTTTGCGCGGCGGGTTTCCTTCCGTGTGATGCGGCCCGTTCCATCCCGATACGGCACTAATTCATAGTGTACTGCACCAAACAGAACTTTTTACAAGGTCTGCAGTATTACGTCAAACTAAAAATCCATCCCGGCCCGCTCTAGTGTGCCAAGTACGCATTTTCCGCTGCCTTCATCATTTTCGGCCCGCTCCGCCCCGATGCTGCCCGCCCTAATGTGCGCTTACCTTAATATGTATAGTTCAACTATAATAACTTGATGACTTTATAACGGGTTTTTTCTCGAAACACAGAACGCTAAAAGAAAGTCAAAATAGCGTTCATAGCAAATTTTTAAATATAAGTAGACTAGACTTATTGCCGCATGTTGTGAATGCAATAGTACCTATATATTTAGTACGCACAACTAAAAAACCAGCCAAGTGCGTGTCGGGCCACGCGCAGCTTAGGGTTCCGTAATTATCCGTCACAAGCGATATGCGAACTTTGAATGTTTGGTACTATGAACAGTAACGAAATTTTCCCTTCTTCATATACATTTTTATAAGTTCATCGACTATTACTCGTTAACTTGTAAAGTCTACTTAGCTGTGATAGTTTTCCTTTTAATTTCGTTATTCTACTTTTAATTTTATTCAACCACTTTGTCGGCGTGATCAATACGTATACCCATGCCAAATTACAGCTTTCTAGTGCAAATCGTATGTGAGCTAAGCCGTAGACAGACAGACGAACATGGCGAAACTCTAAGGGTACCTTTTTGACTATGACTACGGAGCCCTAAAAAACGCTATATTTGATGTAATTTATGTAGGGTCCGTCTAAAAGACCTTTGTACATATTGGAGGACCCAGGCCCTAGTCCGAATATAAATACTGTTTATTCTTAGCGAATAAGGAGCTAAGTAAGAAATATCGTCGGTTAAACCAAGATATTTTAGGTTTTTTGTTTGCAGGTTTAGATATTGAGTTTATCGCACGAAATGAAATAAAAATTCTATTTCAAAGTATGTATCGCATTTGTACCTACTTGTGGCGGTATCGACTCACAAGTTACTTCCACTTCTACCTATTATTTTATTGTTCTGTGATTTAAACCTTATTCAATGAAAACTATTAATTCCTTTGTGGCGTTAATTTATAGCCACTTCGAAAGGTGTTACAATTGTTGGAAAGAAAGCCTTGCATTTACTTTAAAATAGTTTTTTTTTTATTTTTCAAGTGAATCTAAAGAACAAACATTGATCCGATAAGCTTATCGGATTGTATTGAACGAATGAAGAAAAATATAAAGGTATTTCTGTGAATGGTTGATTTGAAACTAAATTCTTTATATTATTATGCAGAATTTATTTCCATTTAAATTTTTGCTTATTTATCGATATCGGACTGTCTGATATTTTTTTCATAAACAACTTCAATGACATCAACGTAGACTTTTTCTCAAAATCTGAAATGTCAGCATTTTATATCACGAGGGCGAGAGCATAAGGATAATTTAAAACATCCAAGTTCAATCCTAATCCAATTTCAATTCTTATCACATTGTCATCCAATTACTATTCAACTGTTTTAATTCCCTATCGCGCTAAACTTGACTTATTTACTAATGTAACTGACAAGCATTAATTAACGTTTGAGCCATCTGTCAAAACGGCTCTAACGGCTGTCATGAGCTGTACCGCGATTAGCGCAATACCAAAATGTGTAAAAAGCCAATCAAGGTTCAGTTGCGATTTATTGCCGACCAAATGACCCAAATGTCTGGTCTTGACAATTTTACACTATGTAATGCAATATTGTATTTTAATTGTACTTTGTACATTTTGTTTTGTTTAAAAGATGTGTGTTGTAGAGTTTCTGGCCGCATCTTCTCTCAACGGAACACCTTCCGACGCGGTGGTAGAGTCAAAAAATGACGTCAAAAAGCTATCTATATGATATTATTTTGAATAAAAAATTTTGAATTTTGAATTTTTGACCAGTGATGTGCGTAGCATTCAGATACTAGGCATCATCATCATCATCATATCGTATGGCAAAATACTAGGCACATCACTGATATTACTCAAAAAAAATTTTTAATCCTGTACAAGATGAAATTGATATCATTAGCATCCTTTTAAACTAAGAGTCTACCCATCAAACTGAACAACTTTTACTATAGGAGCAAACCGATCGGAGCAACTAAAAAATCTGCTGTTGCATACATTTGAGTCGAGTAGGCATTGCAGTTTAGTATGGAACAGCTGATTTTTTTTTTGCTCCGATCGGTTTGCTCCCATGGTAAAAGTTGTTCAGTTTGATGGGTAGAATCTTAGTTTAAAAGGATGCTAATGATATCAATTTCACCCTGTATATTACGAGGTTATTGTAAGTTTGGAATATGAATTCAATCTTTACCAGCAGCCTACGCTGTGATAGGTTGTTACCGTAGTGAAACGATGTCATACTGTGCACCAAGCCAATAGACTACCTTCGAAGCCTATATCCTTTGTTCACTTCGATGTTATGTAGGCTGTACAAAGGCTTCAATCAAGCGACAAATAGAAATGTGTGACACTTTGAAAATTTTGTTTCCAGGAATTCGCCCTGATGTCAGGATAGGGAAGGAAAAAGAAGAAAAATCTTTTGCGAAAAATGGACCATGGAAATGAATGCATGACAAACCGCAAATTTAAAGTGGCGAGCTCACTTCCACTGACACGGAATTGGATGTTCGGAAAATGTTATTTGTTTAGAATATCTCTGACCACCAAATACCAGACTAAAGGGTTCTTATGCAGTGTTTATGTGGTCAAAAAACTAGCCACCTGAACGTGAACATGACACGTCAGGAATGACGTGAAATTCAGGATGGAAATCCTGAAACTTAACACGTTCGTGGGCAGTGATGGCGACAACCGTAAAAATGGATTGTGAGTATAAGCCGTTCGTATTCAGGCTCCCTAAAAAAATACTACGGTCTTAACAGACTGTTTGTCATACGATTTTTAGATAGACCACGCCCACTGCCATTCTGTGTAGGCATGCTACTGCACTACTGCCAAAATTAAGCGTTGTAGGGTCTTTTTTTTGGGGGCCTCAAACTCACATACTCAATAGTGCACACACTGACAGTACGGGTTTGACCGTTGTCTTTGTACCGACCGTACTACGGCGGTAACCGTACTGTCACAATACGAAGATTATTATTATATATTTACACATATTGCGTATGTGAGTTTGAGGATGTCATTTAGGCACAGTATTGTCAGTACTGTTCTGACAGTCGCGTGAATTTGTATGAAAATTTCCAGTGATATTTCTGGAATCGCACTGCCCACGAACGTGTTAAATTGCTAAATGTGAGCATTGCCACAACTACATTCTTAAACAGAAAGCTAGTAGTCTTAATAGACTGTTCGTCATACGATTTTTAGATAGACCACACCCACTGCCATTATGTGTAGGCATGCTACTGCACTACTGCCAAAATTAAGCGTTGTAGGGTCATTTTTTTGGGGGCCTCAAACTCACATACTCAATATAGTGCACACACTGACAGTACAGGTTTGACCGTTGTCTTTACATCACAATACGAAGATTGTGACAGTACGGTATACGGTCGGTACAAAGACAACGGTCATTTAGGCACAGTATTGTCAGTACAGTTATAACAGTCGTGTGAATTTGTGTGAAAATTTCCAGTTACATTTCTGGATTCGCACTGCCCACGAACGTGTTAAATTGCTAAATGTGAGCATTGCTACAACTACATTCTTAAACAGAAAGGTAGTAGTTGTAGCAATGTTTCTGACCACCTCTTTACGGTTGTGAGTTTATGTATGTATGAGTTTCTGGCCGCATCTTCTCTCAACGGAACACCTTCCGACGCGGTGGTAGAGTCAAAAAATGACGTGAAAAAGCTATCTATGTTATATTATTTTGAATAAAAAAACAAAAAAATAAAAAAGTCACGAGCGTAAGTGCCGCCAAGATGCTGCTTAAATCATCTTTTATACAGGGTGAAATTGATATCATTGGCATCCTTTTAAACTAAGAGTCTACCCATCAAACTGAACAACTTTTACTATGGGAGCAAACCGATCGGAGCAAAAAAAAATCAGCTGTTCCATACTAAACTGCAGTGCCTACTTGACTCAAATGTATGCAACAGCAGATTTTTAGTTGCTCCGATCGGTTTGCTCCTATACTAAAAGTTGTTCAGTTTGATGGGTAGACTCTTAGTTTAAAAGGATGCTAATGATATCAATTTCACCCTGTCTATTAAAAAATTTTTTTTGTGTAATTTCAGTGATGTGCCGATGATGATGCCTAGCCTATCTGAATGCTAGGCACTTCACTGGACGGCAATAAATCGCAACTGAACCATGATTGGCTTTTTACACATTTTGGTATTGCGCTAATCGCGGTACAGCTCATGACAGCCGTTAGAGCCGTTTTGACAGATGGCTCAAACGTTAAATGCTTGTCAGTCACATAGTAAATAAGTCAAGTTTAGCGCGATACGAAATTAACACAGTTGAATAGTAATTGGATGGCAATGTGATTAGAACTGAAATTATATTAGGATTGAACTTTGATGTTTTAAATTATCCTTATGCTCAAATATTTGAGTCGAGTTGGCTGTGCAGTTTAGTATGGGACAGCTGATTTTTTAGTTGCTCCAATCAGTTTGCTCCCATATTAAAAGTTGTTCAGTTTGATGGGTAGACTCTTAGTTTAAAAGGATGCCAATGATATCAATTTCACCCTGTAGATGGAAAGGACAATGATGATGATGATGATGATGACCCCCTTGGGTAATATTAGCCGATAGTGTATAAAAAAAGCGAATCTCCCCATCAAATTCATGAACCCATTCTCACATTTTCATCACGACGTTTCCAACATTATCTCGCGCAAGGAACGAAGTAAGGACGGGAGCTGAATCCAGGCTCTTGCGCCCGAGGGCAGCTGTAAACAACTTTGCTAATGGCCACTTAAACTTTGTGAAATCGCCACACTTCCTACGAAAGCCAGTTTCCGCAAAAAGTGCCTTTAGAAAACATGTTTTCATTGGAGCGTTGAAAGAACTGAATTTCTTGCAATCTTATAATGTTCCGTAGGTCTAATAAAGAGTCACGTTGCAGCTTCTGACCCGAGCACTTGTCTCGCGTAGTTTTCGCGCGTTGCGTTTTTTCCTGCCACGAGGCTTCGCAATCCTCAATCTCTTCTTGTTCTTGACCAAAAACAATCCCTGAGATTGGAATAGATTCTCCCATACACTACTTGATACTGGCGGAAAAGCAGTGCTAACGCACAAGCAAGAGTCTATGAATTAAAAATAAAAAAAAATAAAAAAATCTATTGAAATTCGAAGAAACTATTTTAGGGGATGATCAGACCATCAAACTGAACAACTTTCTCCAAGAAACGAATGTTGAAATCGCAAATAAATACTCGCAAATAATCGTAAGTGAATACGTTCAGGTCTGTAGTTTTGTATGGGAGAGCTGATTTCTTTTCGCGATTTCGACATTGGTCCCTTTGTGAAAGTTTGTGACCGTTTCCACAAGAGGATACAAAACGGAATTACTGTCAAATCATCTCGACACTGATTTGCTAATAGTACCAAGGTTTAGTTTCGCAAGACACCTACGGGATATGGGGTTGTCTATTCTAAGCCAGAAACCAAAAGGCTAACGCAGTCACCAATCCAAAGACGATCCCTGCTCAACATTGTTCAATGCGCTACAAAGTAAACAGTTTACAGTTAATATTAACTAAAATTTAAACAAAACGAAACATGAACTGTTGAATGATTGAACAAACCTTTTAAGGGTGAATGCACCAGTTATCGAACTCCATCAGCGTTCCAAACACTATGCACGTAGAAATTTCGACACCGAACTAAGTACGCTATTCGGGTCGCAGCGTCGACAGTCCATACAATCAGGTGTCAGACTTCGACCTCTCGAAGCGGCAACAACTGTGACGTTCACCCTAAGAAGCAGGGCTTATTCTGGTATAAAGTAAATAGTTTCAGCTGTTTAATGTTATAGTAAAAAAGCAGTGGTCATCTAAAGAGATGAATGGATGAAGACGCGTATATGGAAAAGCTACTTCAATAAGTTTCAACACGCTAAGGCAGATTCAGAGACGATTTTTAAGTCTTAGTTCGAACTCGCGTATGTCAAAATCCATACATTTTGACCCTACTTAGTTCAAAGTCATAGACTTAAAAAATCGTCTCTGAATCTCAGCTTGAGACGAATTGAGTTAGCATTTCTAAACAGGAAACACGCGTAAATGCTGCTACAATACGTCTAGAGGGTGCCTACTTACTGCAGTAGGATTTCTAAGTTAATACGCTTTTAGATGTAATGGAAACCCACATCCTATTCATCAAGCTATAGAGTGTCGCGTTTTTGCTGACCCCCGGCATATTACGCACACAACGATCGATCTCACGATGGTTCAAATGTACTGCAACAGAAATAAAATGGTTTACGTCCCACTCTTAGGTCCCCTAAAGTTACCCTCGAAGTACGGGGTGAGCTCCCATCCGTAGGTACTATAAATAGACAAAACGCTGCCTGGGACAAGGTTTTCCCAGGCAGCTCTTTTACATGCTGGATACATATTTTCCGGCAGATCCGAGACATTTCCGTCTCGTCTCAGTTTTAAAGTAGTTTAATCATATTGCATAAATACATTAGTAGGTACCAAGCAAATCTGAAAATTATTCTGTAATGGAGTGTGACTTATTCAATAAAGGAAATAAAAATAGTTCCAAACTACGATGGTTATAGCCATGTTGTGTTTTTTATAAGAAATTAAAGCTTTCTCCTGCTCTCGTCTCGTCCAATTAAGCTCGGATACTTCATAAAATTCATGCTGTTGCATCTTTTAGGCGAAAGCACAGCCTTGGATTGTTAGGTTGCGGGTTCAAGTCCCATCCGATTCTACTGTATTATGTTCGATGGAATCGAGAAGTTCTCGAGTGGCGACCACGTGGAAAGACGACCTGGAGTGCGATTTTTGAATCTCATTCGCTGAGTTCAGCAGTTGAAAATGTCAAAATTACTATGGAGATATGCATCTTTCTACTGCTGATTTGAGTTTAAAAAATCATACTTCAGGAGTGCGATTTTTGAAAGTCAAATCAGTAGTAGAAATATGGGTATCTCCATAGTAATTTTGACAATGAGATTCAAAAATCGCACTCCTGGTGAAAGTAGCGAGCAATTAGATGAGGGCAGCGCAGGACCATTCGTTATGGTTATCCTTGGGGGAAGCCTATGTCCATTAGTGAGCGTGTATATGATTCATGTTGTGTATTATGTGCATTTCACGTTTAGTCCCATATGCTAATCCCAAATCCTCTCTACATGATCACAGACTGCAGTCAGTAACTTATTCTAAGTTATTCTCGTCCCAGTCTGTGCGACACTAAGTCCGCCTAGTCGAAGCTGTTCCGAATATAGCCTTGTAAGTACTCTACTCTGTGTAGAGCAATAAACTTCGGTTGAAAGAGGAGCTTGCTACTTTATGAGCCTTTTTTCAAGCAGCGCTTTCAGCCTTATAACTAGGGACCAGGCTTGCGTTAGCATTTCCCCTCTGCCACGTTACAAGATCTATTAATCATGTTTACATACACATACACCTTATCACTAAACGGGAAAGCCTATAATTGCGGAACAATAACTTCAAACTAGTCTCGTTTTGGGGTTCGCACCAGAGTATTTTTAACAATCAAAATTAGAACCTAAAGTAAAGGAATAAAACCCAACTTTGCGGATTTCATGTTTCTTTCTGCAAAAAGTGGAAGAAAAGCTTGTTAGTAGAATTACAAGCGTAACTCGTCTATAGTTATTATGGTCTAAAAGTTTTCAGCATCGCGCTGGGAACGCGTTGTAATTAGGGGTTTTGTCATTCTATGATCTATCAATCAATCAATCATTTTATTTGTTTCATGTAACATTGCACAAAGAAAAACAAAAAACAATTTGATTATGAAATCACTCAAACATCGTGACGGAAAAGGCTCTACAGGGATAGTTTAGCTTAGACCATCTGGACAACTTTAAGTATGAAGCCAACATCGAGATAAAAAAACCGGCCAAGTACGAGTCGGGACTCGGGCAATTAGTGTTTCGTACTACCAGTTGTTTAACATGGGTCATTGAAGAAACCACTATAAATTGACACTTACTTAGTATGTGGTCACATAGTAATCATTAAAGATCATTTTACACTGGACGGACTGGTGTTCGTTTTTTGGGTAAAGAAAAAAACTATCCAAGTTAGAGCCATCTTGATAATTTTCCCGCCATCTAAACGTTATTTCTGATGTTCTTGATTTTTTTCAGATCTTATACGGCTATATTTATTGAAGTAGAGGAGGGGACAGCAATTTCTCGGATTGATTTGAAAATTTTGTTAAACAAAGTGTTTATAAAAAAATTGAAAAGTATATTTTTAGCCTCGTATTTTCATAGGCTTTTAATTGATACCCCACACCATAGGGTAGAAATTTTTTTTTATTTACCCTTTCTTACTCCCCAAATTTAGCTTTTTTTTTTCTTCATTTATGATATTGGACCACCAATTGCTATATCTGTACCGAGTTTCAACTTCCTATGTTTTACGGTCTGTGAGAAAAATGCCTGTGACAGACGGACGGACGGACGGACGGACAGACACCGAACTGATTCCATAAGTGTTCCGTTTTTCCAATTTTGGTACGGAACACTAAAAAAAAAGAGTTTTTTTAGAGGTCTCCATTCTGAATGTTGTTCAGTTTGATCTAAACCACCCCTCTAAATATTACTAGGGTATTTTTTAGCACCCTATATAAATATGCCGACGGTTTCTTAAAGGGACGATCGGACCATCAAACTGAACAACTCTATAGGACCAAAGACGAAATCGCAAAAACAAATTAGTGTTCTTGCAGTCCTACTCGACCTACTCGTAAATGCAATTTGGTACTGCTGATGTTTTTTTTCTATTTCGATGTTGGTCCATAGAGAAAGTTGTTCAGTTTGATGGTCTGATCAGTTTCTTAAGAAACCGTCAGCATGATTATTAAGTTGGACCATGTACGTTCAGTCCTATAGGTTAGTCCTATAACACCAGTTTTTCCATCCTCAACCATTGTCTCGTGTTCTACTCTAATGCAAAGTGACCAAACTTGAAAATAGACGTAATTTTATACCTCTAGTCGTGACGAAAATTTTGCTTTGTGACGATCAAAATAGATCTTCAATCAACTCTCTCTTTAGCTCGCCTTTAATTGAAATTCAATTTCGAATTGTCTATTTAAAAAATCGTCCAATGCCAACTGTATGATATAAAATTGTTTATAGCACTCCGTGACCTAAACCCGCACTTAGGTCACGGTTTTTCGTTACCTAAGTAGTCCATTATTACACGGATTACACCGTTCGAAAATGAATCTACTTTATTGCACAGATGCACAATAGGTACTTTTAAAGCACTCCGTGACCTAAACCCGCACTTAGTTCACGGTTTTTCGTTACTAAGTAGTCCATTATTACACGGATTACGTTCAAAAATGAATCTACTTTATTGCACAGATGCATAATAAACAAAAGAAGGTACTTTTAAAATGTGCTTTCAATCAATGTGACTAACATTGAAATGGCGAAATCCCCAATTGACTTCAACTTACCCCCTACATTAATGATATATTATTTTACTGTGCCTACCCCCCCTTACCCCTACGTACGCCGGGCTACTTACCCCTTCTCACAACTTATTAATATGTTGGTAGTAGGGGGTGCATAGGGGGTAACGGGTGCGTAGGGGGTAATTAGGGGGTGCGCCCCCAAGTGCGTAGGGGAGATTGGGGTGATTAGGGGGTGCACCCCCTAGGATGTAGGGTAATTAGGGGGTGCACCCCCTAGCTCGTTTGGGTGATTAGAGGGTGTACCCCCTAGTTCGTGGGGGTGATTAGGGGGTGTACCCCCTAGCTCGTGGGGCTATTAGGGGGTGCACCCCTTAGCTCGTGGGGGGCGATTAGGGGGTGCACCCCCTACTAACACCTTATTAGTGTGTTGGTACTAGGGTGGAGTAGGAAGGCTGTGAGTATGAAGTGCGTAGGGGTGATCAGAGGTGAGTATTAACTATTGATTGTGATTGCGATATATTAACGAAGCTTTTGAAGTCGTGGTTGTGTCCTTCGGGGGGCTCCGCCCCCCGTGCCCCCGGGGGGGCTCCGCCCCTCCACCCCGCCGGGGGCTTCGCCCCCCGGGCCCCCTTTTTCCTCTTTTATTTGGTATACGTATTCATAAAATTAAAAACCTCCTTTTTTGAAGTCGGTTAAAAAGTTCACCATTAAAGAGAATTTCATTACATTAAAAACTTGGCGGGTTTAGGTCACACGAGCTATAAAATAGTATACGATACTCGTGACCTAAGTAAGACCTCGCTGCGCTCGGACGATAATTTCACGCCGTGCAATAATGGACTACTTAGGTCACACGTATCGTAATGTACTATTTTATCTGCAAATTGAATTCAAATAAAACATTACTAGTATTAACCTGGGACTTCGTCCGCACAAATTATATACCAGATTTTAAGTCAGATCATAAGCTATCAAACAAATTTCATCAAAATCGGTTCAGTAGTTTTTGCGTGATGCTCGTTCAAACAAACAAACACAAAAACAAACAAACAAACAGACAGAAAAAAATCCAAAAATTTGTGATATGGAATCAGGGACACCTAAAAACCATATCGTAACTTTTTTTTTGTAAATATGTTCAATGTACAGACACACATCTGTTACAGTTTTATAATAGTTTAGATTATATTATAACGAATCTAAACTATTATAAAACTGTAACAGAAATTTGTCTGTACATTGAAGATATTTACAAAAAAAAATTACGATATGGTTTTTAGATGTCCCTGATTCCAAATCACCAATTTTTTGATTTTTTGTCTGTCTGTTTGTTTGTTTGTTTGTTTGTTTGTTCGTTTGTTTGTTTGGGTGTTTGTTTGTTCGAGTATCACGCAAAAACTACTGAACCGATTTTGATGAAACTTTTTTTGTTTGATAGCTTATCATCTGACTTAAAATCTGGTATATAATTTATGCGGACGAAGTCGCGGGTAAAAGCTCGTATATTATATTAATGTAGCTTGGTTACCACCAAAATTTTTTTTGGCTTAAAAATGTTTAAATATGATGCTGTCACTACTATTACTATGAGCAGTGTGAGAGACAGAGCGAGCGTTCACTAAATACGTTTGAGTCTAAATACCTTTTAGTGTAAGCCATCCGAAATCCTTTAATAGGTAGGTGACTGACTTTCTTTATGCCCAAACATAAACCAGAATCAAAAAATAATATTTGCTTCGGTTCGAAGAGGTTTTCTCTACTTTGAGTATTTTTAGTACTACCTAAAGAAATTTTTCTCCGTGAGAATTCGGTACGATTACGAGACTCTAGGAAATTCGCATTCAAGCTAAATTAAGTACCTACCACACTAATGGTCATACCACTATAATATTTTCGGGTTCGAATCCCGTAAGGGACAAATATTTGTATGATGAATATGAATATTTGTACCCGAGTCATGGATGTTTGTATCTATACATGGTAAAATTGATATCATTAGCATCCTTTTAAACTAAGAGTCTACCCATCAAACAGAACAACTTTTACTATGGGGGCAAACCGATTGGAGCACAAAAAAATGAGCTGTTGCATACATTTGAGTCGAGTAGGAGTTGCAGTTTACTATGGAACAGCTGACTTGTTTTTTGCTCCGATCGGTTTGCTCCCGTAGTATTTTTATTTTCCCGTAAGAAAAAAAAAAATACTACGTACGTAAGTAAGAGTTGTTCAGTTTGATGGGTAGACTCTTAGTTTAAAAGGATGCTAATGATATAAATTTCACTCGGTATATACAACGTGTTAATAAATTAGCGCAAAACCTCATACACCCCAACTGATTTATAACAAAATAATTAGATTGAAACAATAATTTCATTATTTTGATAGTTAAAATTAAAAGTTATTCGCATTTTAAGTTTTGAGGTTGAAATGATTTGTTATCATTTCAGCAATGAATGAAAGCGCTAACGTACTCATGGATACGTTTTAAGAATCTTGTTTTGGTAGTAAGTAGGGTGAGTGTGCCCGTGCGGTAAGTTGACATCAGATTCAGAAAATTTTAAATTTTTATAAAAAATTATTTAATATTTTGAAAAAAATTACCTATGTTGAAACCATGATAATTCGATTCTGCTCTCGATTCTAAACAAACTACTTTCTAGTTTTGCGTTAATTCATTAACACGTTGTATGTATTCTATATCGATGTCTAGTCATCATAATACAAGTCCAGGTTAGATTCTGGTACTTTAAATGTGACTAGATAATTTGTGTGACATTGTCCAAGATATTTATTTATTATTTATTTTGTCTACAATCAAATCCCGATTTCTAACTATATCATAGCTCACAAATATTGCACCGGATATCTGTTTGCGACAGGCATATTACTCCCTCGTAAGGCTTCAAGTAATCGCTGCCGATTATGAGAACTTGATATCGGAAATCTGTCATGGCGTGTCGTTTCCGCGACATGTGTTTAAATTCGTGAGATTACGGGTTAGATGGTTTTCACATGAGGGTGATAAATATTAAATATTTCATTTATTATGGTTGTTCGGGCTAGGTAGTTTGTATCTTATTCTAATGACTATACCTAAAAGATCTAATACTGCAGCATTAGATCTTTTAGATCTTTAGGCTAGCGTTAGGTAGCTTTCGAATTAATAATTTCAGCAAATTAAGACCCTGGTTTTTGTAGGTACCTTCGAAATGCTAGTAATATTTAAGGGGGTGCTTCAGACCATCAAAGTGAACAGCTTTCACTAAGGAGCCAATAACGAAATCGCGAAAAAGAAATCTGCTTTTTTATACAAAACTGCAGCGCACCGTCTCGACTCAAATGTATGGGACCGCAGATTTTTTATTTTTTCTCGACATTGGCTCCATAGTGAAAGTTGTTCAGATTGATGGTCTGAAGCACCCCCTTAAGTATTACTAGAGTGTTTTGTTACACCCTGTAAAGGCGGAGATAGGTACTAAAAATATAAACCAAGTCTGGCAAATCGAATGCTCACGATTGCTTATGAACATAACGTTATTTTGAACAAAATATAGGAGATAAAACAAATGTCATCCGCAGTTATATGGAATGTGGGAAAAAATGCCTATTTATTTTGCTTGCTGATGCGTGCCAATACTGGCAAAACAATAAGCATGCAGTGTTTTCAATTTTCATTGCAATTGGAACCATTATTGTAACGATTGTCATTTGGCTCGTTAAAACACGATGTAAATCGAAAACAGCTTTCCAGCTTATATTTTAATGGACGTTCAGAACATTAACAATTTGATGACACCGTTTTATTAGTCTTTTTAACCGGCTTCAAAAAATGGAGGTTCCCTCCATAATTGACAATAATAACAGGTTTTTATATACATATACAGTGTGTAACAAAACACCCCAGTAATACTTAAGGGGGTGCTTCAGACCATCAAACTGTACAACTTTCACTATGGAGCCAACATCGAGAAAAAATAAAAAAAATCTGCTGCCCCATACATTTTAGTCGAGTCAGTACTGCAGTTTTGTATGGGACAGCTGATTTTTTTTATTTTTTCTCGGTGTTGGCTCCATAGTGAAAGTTGTTCAGTTTGATGGTCTGAAGCACCCCCTTAAGTATTACTAGGGTGTTCTGTTACACCCTGTATAGGGTTTTTCTTAATATGCTGACGGTTTTTTATAAGGCTGATCAGACCATCAAACTGAACAGCTTTCTCTATGGGACCAATATTGAAATCGCGAAAAAGTCAGCTGTCATTTTGGTCGAGTAGGATTGCAGTGTTGTATGGAACAGCTAATTTTTTTCGCGATTTCGATGTTGGTCCTATAGAGAAAGTTTTTCAGTTTGATGGTCTGATCATCCTCTTAGAAAACCGTCAGCATGTTAAAAAGGAAAGATAGATAGATAAATAAACAATTTATTTGCATAAGTAACACATACAAAGGATCCTGTATAATAAAAAAATATTTATGTGGGATTGTACGTATTATGTCCAGCTGCTGAACTGTGCGTTTGAGAATCTGTACAGTTGAGAATCCGTCCAGGTAAGAATCTGTCCTGTGGCTACGGACCGTTTTTCTGTAGTTAGAGTTTTTATATTTTCAAAACCCAGTGTGTAAGGTCTCTAACCGAAAAGCGTGCCTTTTGCATCGGATATGAAATCGGTCCTTGATTAAATTTGAAGCCGTAAAAAATCATGGACGCTACTACGACGACGGAGTTTGCTTGCGTGTCCAAACAAAGTAAAAAATGGCTTTGAAAAAAAAAACATTCTTAAGTTTGCATGTCTTAACGTCGTATTTAGAAGTTTACATAGCTGACGTAAGTTTAGTAAGTAATAAAGAAAATAGTTAGGTATTATTTTTTTATTCGATATCGTAACTAACGTTACGGTAGTACAATTTTTTTTAAGTGTTAGTACTGCTTACGATATTGCTTAAGTACTTTTTACTTTCTGTTGTACACTGTTCAAGCTCGTCCATCTCTATCTATCCTAAGTAATCGAAGTACGCAATTTCCGCATCGCAGCGGAAATTGCTTACTTTGCACACTAGTGCGGGTCGGGATGCAACAAATAGATGGATTTTTAGTTTGACGTCATACTGGCAGACGTAAAAAAACTAAGTGGTTGCGTAAGAGCGATGATAGCCCATACGGAAGAGAGCTAGCGCCTCAATCCTGAGGCCGCGGTTCGATTCCTGGCCTGTACCACTAAGTTCTTCGGAATTTATGTACGGTTGTATTTATCATTTACTAGCTCGGCGGTGAAGGAAAACATCGTGAGGAAACCTGCATTCCCGAGAATGAAAAGAAAATACCATAAGTTCGGAGGTATGCGTAAATATGGGTGAGCTTGGGGCGAACACAAAAGGACCAGCGCTGGTCTCCGTGTTACAACGACCCTTGCTTGCAATAGCCCAACCACAAATAATCAATAATAATAAGTGGTTGCGTAAGTTGTTCAGTTTGTTGGTCTACATCAAACTGAACAACTTTCACTATGGAGCCGACATCGAGAAAAAATAAAAAAAATCTTCTATCCCATACATTTTAGTCGAGTCGGGACTGCAGTTTTGTATGGGGCAGCAGATTTTTTTAATTTTTTCTCGAGTTGGCTCCATAGTGAAAGTTGTTCAGTGTGATGGTCTGAAGCACCCCCTTAAGTATTACTAGGATGTTTTGTTACACCCTGTAGAAGCGATTTGTGCGGATTTTTGCGCTGCGGCCCGCCCACATACGGCCCGCCCTAAAATGCGCTTACCTTTTATAAATATGCAAGACTGTTTGTTGAGCATTCTGATAACCTCTGCAACGTTACAGAAAAAGAAAAAAAAAGAAAAAAAAAAAGATTGTATAAAGAATATTTATGTTATGTTATATTATGCTTATGATGTAAACATTGTTTTCTTTGCAGCTTTGTTTCAACATAATAGTGTAAATAGCCAAATAGGTACTACTGTCAAAAATGGTTTACTAGCAACGAACATTTTACTAGCGGACTTTAAAAAAGGGGACCATATTTTAGTACCACCGTTTAAACTAAAATTTTCAGCGCTAAATAATAAAAACGGCCAATTTAGCTCTAAAACAGTTAGTGAACTCGCGCGCATGGGGACAGAAAACAAAAATATGAATCACGTCCACTAAAAACTGTGCATGTAAATTATGACGTCAACTTGCCAACAGAAATTATTTATGGCGCAAACTCAACAACTTTGCGTTTTAATGCTTTTGCAGAATGGTGCACAAACGACGTGAATAAACTGGAATGAATTGCATCATCTTACGAATGTTTTAATTTAATTGTAAAGTTGGAGTATTCTGGAAGTTTCACCAGATAGCAATGGGGAAAGGAGCGTATTCAAAACTTTATTTAGTCATTAGATTTAATTTTAATTACAAACAAGGACACGGGGCGTTTCTTACAAAAATGAACTAAGGAATAAGATATCAAATCAGTCACCAGATAATAAATAAATAAATTGGCTCTGGAGTTGAAAGTTTCCACTCTGTTTATAAACCATGGACTCGATATTATAGATATACGAGCTTTTACCCGCGACTTTGTCCGCATAAATTATATAAAAGATTTTAAGTCAGATCATAAGCTATCAAACAAAATAGTTTCATCAAAATCGGTTCAGTAGTTTTTGCGTGAACAAACACACAAACAAACAAACAAACAGACAGACAAAAAGTCCAAAAATTTGTGATTTGGAATCAGGGAAGCCTAAAAACCATAAGTATCGTAATCTTTTTTTTGTAATTATCTTGAATGTACGCACGGCGACAGATCAACCTACCCACAGCCCATAGTTTGACCTTATGTCCATGAACATAGAGGTCAACTAAGGGTAGGTTGATCTGTCGCCGTGTGTACAAACACACTTCTGTTACAGTTTTATAATAGTTTAGAATTTAGATACAAAGCGTAGGTAGGGCCGTAAAGAGTAAAAAAAAAAGACCGTATCTTTTTTTACACTTTTTTGTAGAAACATTTTTAGTTTCTCCGGCCACCGCATTCTACTTTTTTTGGTCAAGCTAGCTACACAAAAAAAACATTCGAAAATAAACAAAATATAGCCACAGATAATTTAAAAATGTTATCGCCTTATGTCGCGACGATGCACCCCACGGTGGGTTCCGGCTGTCAAACGTACCTGAGCCATAGATGAATTAAAGTAGGCAAGATTGCTCACGTCAAACAAAGAACAGAGCTCTCGTAAAACTTATTATTGTCGCCGGTACCTCGTAGTTCGACTTATTATATTAGATGGCGTTACTATACTAGCTGAAGTCGCGCCTATAAGTGGAATACCTAGTACCATCTATCGAAAAATTTGATGAAACTCAACTTCGATGCAGGTGTGCGTAGACCTAAGATGACATAGGAGTGTGTGTGTCTTTTAGCTTCTCGAGTTGAAAGAAAGATTACATTCGCAATTTTATAAAGTAGGTAGGTAAAAGGTACCTTATGAGTACACCTTGGCTTAGTGGTTAAAGTGTCTGCTTGATAATTCTTAATACAGCAGGGGTTTGTTTTTATGAATCACCACGACTTACCATGTTTTATCTACATACAAAAATGTACTCTGCTGCTGTTTACCGTTGAGGGTACTCCTCAACGGTAAACAGCATTGGCTTGATATTTTTCTGTTCACGTTCAGTTTTGATAGCAAAACAAATATTTAATCAGGATCTGGTGCAGAAGCAAGGAATGACTCCGTACGAGGGTACTCCTCAACGGTAAACAGCATTGACTCGCAATTTTCTTGTACACGTTCAATTTTGATAGCAAAACACATATTGAACCAGGATCTGATGCTGAAGCCAGTAATGTCTCCGTACGAGGGTACTCCTCAACGGTAAACAGCATTGGCTTGCACTTTTTTTTTCACGTTCAGTTTTGATAGCAAAACACATATTGAACCAGGATCTGGTGCTGAAGCCAGTAATGTCTCCGTACGAGGGTACTCCTCAACGGTAAACAGCATTGGCTTGCACTTTTTTTGTTCACGTTCAGTTTTGATAGCAAAACACATATTGAACCAGGATCTGGTGCTGAAGCCAGGGATGTCTCCGTACGAGGGTACTCCTCAACGGTAAACAGCATTGGCTTGATTTTTATCTCTTTCTGTTTAGTTTTGAAAGCAAAACACATATTTAACCAGGATCTGGTACTGAAGCCAGGAATGTCTCCGTACGAGGGCACTCCACAACGGTAAACAGCGTTGGCTTGATTTTTTTTTGTTCGCGTTCAGTTTTGATAGCAAAACACATATTCAACCAGGATCTGGTGCTGAAGCCAGGGATGTCTTCGTACGAGGGTACTCCTCAACGGTAAACAGCATTGGCTTGATTTTTTTTTGTTCGCGTTCAGTTTTGATAGCAAAACACATATACAACCAGGATCTGGTACTGAAGCCAGGGATGTCTTCGTACGAGGGTACTCCTCAACGGTAAACAGCATTGGCTTGATTTTTATCTCTTCCTGTTTAGTTTTGAAAGCAAAACACATATTTAACCAGGATCTGGTGCTGAAGCCAGGAATGTCTCCGTACGAGGGTACTCCTCAACGGTGAACAGGATTGTCTTGAAATTTTTTTGTTCACGTTCAGTTTTGATAACAAAACACATATTGAACCAGGATCTGGTGCTGAAGCCAGTAATGTCTCCGTACGAGGGTACTCCTCAACGGTAAACAGCATTGGCTTGCACTTTTTTTGTTCACGTTCAGTTTTGATAGCAAAACACATATTGAACCAGGATCTGATGCTGAAGCCAGGGATGTCTTCGTACGAGGGTACTCCTCAACGGTAAACAGCATTGGCTTGATTTTTTTTTGTTCGTGTTCAGTTTTGATAGCAAAACACATATTCAACCAGGATCTGGTACTGAAGCCAGGGATGTCTTCGTACGAGGGTACTCCTCAACGGTAAACAGCATTGGCTTGCACTTTTTTTGTTCACGTTCAGTTTTGATAGCAAAACACATATTGAACCAGGATCTGGTGCTGAAGCCACGGATGTCTTCGTACGAGGGTACTCCTCAACGGTAAACAGCATTGGCTTGATTTTTATTTCTTCCTGTTTAGTTTTGAAAGCAAAACACATATATTTAACCAGGATCTGGTACTGAAGTCAGGAATGTCTCCGTACGAGGGTACTCCTCAACGGTAAACAGCATTGGCTTGATTTTTTTTTTGTTCGCTTTCAGTTTTGATAGCAAAACACATATTCAACCAGGATCTTGTGCTGAAGCCAGGGATGTTTTCGTACGAGGGTACTCCTCAACGGTAAACAGCATTGGCTTGATTTTTATCTCTTCCTGTTTAGTTTTGAAAGCAAAACACATATATTTAACCAGGATCTGGTACTGAAGTCAGGAATGTCTCCGTACGAGGGTACTCCTCAACGGTAAACAGCATTGGCTTGATTTTTTTTTTGTTCGCTTTCAGTTTTGATAGCAAAACACATATTCAACCAGGATCTTGTGCTGAAGCCAGGAATGTTTTCGTACGAGGGTACTCCTCAACGGTAAACAGCATTGGCTTGATTTTTATCTCTTCCTGTTTAGTTTTGAAAGCAAAACACATATATTTAACCAGGATCTGGTACTGAAGTCAGGAATGTCTCCGTACGAGGGTACTCCTCAACGGTAAACAGCATTGACTTGATTTTTTTTTTTTCGCGTTCAGTTTTGATAGCAAAACACATATTCAACCAGGATCTGGTGCTGAAGCCAGGGATGTCTTCGTACGAGAGTACTCCTCAACGGTGAACAGGATTGCCTTGAAATTTTTTGTTCACGTTCAGTTTTGATAGCAAAACACATATTGAGCCAGGATCTGGTACTTAAGCCAGGGATGTCTTCGTACGGGGGTACTCATTAGTACGAGGGTAAACAGCATTGGCTTGATTTTTATCTCTTCCTGTTTAGTTTTGACAGCAAAACACACATTTAACCAGGATCTGGTGCTGAAACCAGGAATGGTCCGTACGGAGGCACTCCTCAACTGTAAACGGTATATGCAAGTCAATGCTGTTTACCGTTGAGGAGTACCCTTGTACGAAAACATTCCTGGCTTCGGCATCAGATCTTGGTTAAATTTGTATTTTGCTATCAAAACTGAACGCGAATAAACAAAATTCAAGCCAACGCTGTTTACCGTTGAGGAGTACCCTCGTACGAAGCCATCTCTGGCTTCGGCATCAGCTCTTGGTTAAATATGTGTTTTGCTATCAAAACTGAACGCGAACAAACAAAATTCAAGCCAACGCTGTTTACCGTTGAGGAGTACCCTCGTACGGAGACATGTCTGGCTTCAGCATCAGATCCTGGTTAAATATGTGTTTTGCTATCAAAACTTAACGCGAACAAACAAAATTCAAGCCAACGCTGTTTACCGTTGAGGAGTACCCTCGTACGAAGACATCTCTGGCTTCGGCATCAGATCCTGGTTAAATATGTATTTTGCTATCAAAACTGAACGCGAACAAACAAAATTCAAGCCAACGCTGTTTACCGTTGAGGAGTACCCTCGTACGAAGACATCTCTGGCTTCGGCATCAGATCCTGGTTAAATATGTGTTTTGCTATCAAAACTGAACGCGAACAAACAAAATTCAAGCCAACGCTGTTTACCGTTGAGGAGTACCCTCGTACGAAGACATCTCTGGCTTCAGCATGAGATCCTGGTTAAATATGTGTTTTGCTATCAAAACTTAACGCGAACAAACAAAATTCAAGCCAACGCTGTTTACCGTTGAGGAGTACCCTCGTACGAAGACATCTGTGGCTTCAGCATCAGATCCTGGTTAAATATGTGGTTTGCTATCAAAACTTAACGCGAACAAACAAAATTCAAGCCAATGCTATTTACCGTTGAGGAGTACCCTCGTACGAAGACATCTCTGGCTTCAGCATCAGATCCTGGTTAAATATGTGTTTTGCTATTAAAACTGAACTCGAACAAACAAAATTCAAGCCAATGCTATTTACCGTTGAGGAGTACCCTCGTACGAAGACATCTCTGGCTTCGGCATCAGATCCTGGTTAAATATGTGTTTTGCTATTAAAACTGAACGCGAACAAACAAAATTCAAGCCAATGCTATTTACCGTGGAGGAGTACCCTCGTACGAAGACATCTCTGGCTTCGGCATCAGATCCTGGTTAAATATGTGTTTTGCTATTAAAACTGAACGCGAACAAACAAAATTCAAGCCAATGCTATTTACCGTTGAGGAGTACCCTCGTACGAAGACATCTCTGGCTTCAGCATCAGATCCTGGTTAAATATGTGTTTTGCTATTAAAACTGAACGCGAACAAACAAAATTCAAGCCAATGCTATTTACCGTTGAGGAGTACCCTCGTACGAAGACATCTCTGGCTTCGGCATCAGATCCTGGTTAAATATGTGTTTTGCTATTAAAACTGAACGCGAACAAACAAAATTCAAGCCAATGCTATTTACCGTTGAGGAGTACCCTCGTACGAAGACATCTCTGGCTTCGGCATCAGATCCTGGTTAAATATGTGTTTTGCTATTAAAACTGAACGCGAACAAACAAAATACAAGCCAATGCTATTTACCGTTGAGGAGTACCCTCGTACGGAGACATTCTTGGCTTCAGCACCAGTTCCCGATTAAATAATGTATTTTTCTTTCAAAACTGAACAAGAATAAAAAAAAATCAAGCCCACGCTCTTTACCGTTGAGGAGTACCATCGTACGGAGACATTCCTGTCTTCAGCACCAGATCCTGGTTAAATATGTTTTGCTATCAAAACTGAACGTGTAGGGAACAGGGCGGGTGGGGCGTTAGTCCACCACGCGTTAAAATATTTTATTCATTGATATTTTCTTTTTTAAATGTGTGAGTATATACGCAAGCTTAACAATTTCAAATTTAGTTTTTTTTTCAATAGCCTGGAGTATGATTTTTGAATCTCATTCGGTGAGTTCAGCAGTTGAAAATGTCAAAATTACTATGGAGATAAGTATCTTTCTACTGCTGATTTGACTTTCAAAAATCGCACTCCTGGAGTATGATTTTTTAATGTCAAATCAGCAGTAGAAAGATGCACGTCTCCATAGTAATTTTGACATTTTCAACTGCTGAACTCAGCAAATGAGATTCAAAAATCGCTCTCCTAGCAATCTTGTTTAGTATGAATTTTGAAATGTGCGCCATCTACCGGAATTCTCTATAACTGCATGCTACTCCCGCTTAGTATTATATCGTATTGTAGATCAATGAAAAAAATGTAAAAAAACCTGCTTATGAAATTGTTATTTTCAATGTGATGTTATGAAAATAATATATTTTGTTGCTCAAAATAAATAAATATGATGAACCAGAACAGTAAAATGCGATATTTCGTCGATTTCAGACAAATTTTACTTCTAGCGGACCAAGTAATGCCATCTAGTGACATTTTAAAAATTATTGTGAGTTATACAAGGAAATAGCGTTCTATGCTTTTCCATCTTCTTTGCCTGAGCTTTGGAGTGAGACAGGTCTGATATAGGTACCTATTTATTATCTTCTTACTTTATCAGATATCTTACAATAATTCTCTGCAGATATTCACAAAGTCTTGACAAATACCAAATAATAAATTACTCTGATTCAACCATGAATTCTATCGAAGTCCATTTGCGCTACATTCAGAAGCGAATTAGGAATGCAGACGCAATCCGCATCTGAACTACAGAAACTGTCGTAAAGATGTTTATCCCCGGGTAATTCCAGTTGCAAGGGTAATCCCGGGGTTACCCATTGTAAGTTGTACGTCAAAGGGGCTATCAGAAATGCAGTTGGACTAAATTTGAGGTTTCAAAGTATCGCCTAGAGACTTGGATGCTGTGGTTGATAAATATTGTTAAGCGTACAAGAAACTCTTGGAGTTTCAGTATTCCGTACGATACTGTGCTATGAATGGTGCCAAATATGATTGCTAATTGATAGGAAAGGATGGGTGTGGGCATTGACGTAGAATAATATGGACGCCCGGTCTAGTACAAAATTCTCAAAAAAAGTGTCCGAGACAAACCTAAGTGTTAGTAATATAAACCAACTAAAAACTTTGAAAATGCTGAAATTCTTTTCCATCCCACTCCACCATCGGGGCACGGGGCGCGCCGCGCGCCCTCAGGTCGCGTGCGTGTAGTCGGCCGATCAAACGAAGACTGTCGCGTAATTGGTTCTCTTTTTACGTTTTGGTGCTCTTTTGGTTCGGACACTTTTGAGCGCGGATCCTACGTGCAGTAGTTGGTAAGTTAATGGGTTTGGTTCATTTTGCCCGACTTGTCAATATTCACGTATTTGTATAAATTATCAATATACTTATCGCTTATCGATAATTTATAAATGATCAACAAAAATGCAATTATAAATAAAATAAATAAATAATAAATAAATAACGCTCACTGGCACATACATTGTAATGATCCCAAGTAAGCCTCAGGCTTTTTGTTATGGGAATCATACAACAACGGCACTATCATATAACATCCATGACCGAACCGGGATTCGAACCCAGGACCCTGGTTTGGCAGTCCGGCGTGGTAACCATTACACCAACCGGGTCGTCAAAATTATGTATGCCTACTGGGTCTTTCTTAATATGCTGACGGTTTTTTAACGGGATGATCAGACCATCAAACTGAACAACTTTCTCTGCGGGACCAAAATTTAAATCGCGAAAAAAAAATCTGCTGTTCCATACAAAACTGCCAACCTACTCGACCCAAATGTATGGAACTGAATGTAATTGATTTGTTCGTCATTTCAATTTTGACCCGAAAATAAGATGTTTGAACCATAAAGATAATATACGGAATAGAGGAAGTGACATGAGTTGTCAAATGAAACCGTTTTTGGACGTTTTCAGGAGTCCTCGGCAGGTTAAAAATTATATTACTGTGTATAATTCTAGATCTAACGTGAAATCGTGGATAATTTAATGAAATAGTGTTAGTATATTTCACAAAATTATCTACAATTTCACTTCAGGTCCACGATTATTCACAGAAACCGAATTTTAACCACGACTCTATATCCCCCAAAAACGATTCTATTGCCTCGAAACACGTATCTCTTTCTACTATACAGTGATGCCGCTAGGTACATCTCGCTCTCTCAACTGTCAATGCCTCTCTTCCGTAAGGTAATATTTTTATGGTTTGAACTATCCTTACTGGATGCAGTAAGGATAGTTCAAACATCTTATTTTCACGAGTAAAGTACAAATGGTACATTTCCATCACCCTGGGAACTAGACAGTTTTATCTCAACTAGAAAACGGGGAAAGCCGAACTGGCCAAGTGCTATTCGAACTTGCACTCTCAGGGTTCCGTACAAATAACAAACTTAACTTTGTAGTGGAAACAAATATTTTTTATGTGATAAACGAGTAACTCTATAAATAAGTATTTTCGGATTTCTACCGAAACTTAATATTGTGGTGAGACTTACTTGCCAAATCCTTAATTCATGATTCTAGGTCAACGGGACGTATAGTTTTTTTAATTAGCTAGTTGCGATTATGAAAAATGTTATAGATGGCCGTGTCTTTCGATTGCGTTGACTAAGAAGTAAGAAGTTTCAATACTACCTATATCCGTTCTTGAGAAAATGGGTCTTGATAGACAATTAAATAGACAGACAGACGGACAAACGGACAGAGCGACCCTACAAGGGTTCCTATCCTTTATTTTTTTTTGGAGGTACGGTACGCTAAAAAGTCTAAAATTTAAAAGTACGTACTGCCACAAAAGACGAAAAACCCGGAACGTTCAAAAACTTCACAAACCCCGATAACGCGCTCCAGCTTCAGAAAAAAAGAAAAATATTATCTTTTTTTTAAACAGCCTCTGGAAAACAGGTCACTCCACTTCATTGGACTGAAAAAATCAATATGCAGGAGAAAGTAAGCAAAGAGCTTTTTACGAAGCTTTGTAATTGAACTGAAATGGCTTACCGTTAGGAATATTGCTGTATCAACTGAGAACTTTTTTCTTTATAAACACAGAGAAACACTGTTCTTTTAACCGACTTCGACTGCTTTTACGAAATTAAAAAGAAGGGTGTAATAGTTATTACTGACGCATTGTCAAAATTAGGCATTTTGGGTTAACAACTAAACAGTTGCATTACTTTAAGGGGTTATTTTACCCATGATACTGAACATCTTTCCCTAAGAAACTTAATAGGAAAATTTTTGAACTTTTCATACTAAATACAATCAGCTAATAGAAGTCATTTGAACATAGGCTGATGATGATGATGATGAGATCATGGGTACAATCACCCCTTAAAGTTTTTTTTTTATTTTTTTTTTTATTAACTATGGTTTTGCTCTTGACCTCAATCCAGTCCTCAGGACGAAGATGGGGTCATAGATGTAGCGAGCTTACCCAAAAGATGCCTATTCACTCGTACTTTAAAGGAATTCGGGTTGTAAGTACTCGGAAATACTGACGCAGGTAAGTAAGTAGTAAGTAATGCAACTGTTTACCTTAGCACCCTGTATTATCTCAAGTTTATAATGAGCTTTCTCACTTGTTATGGGATATTTCTATTTGTCAGACGTATCCTATCTTATCTTTAGTAGGGTATATTATAGAGTGGCCCATAAAAAATATGTTGATCTAACTTGGCAGTTGATACTGATTCTTGTATTTTAATTATGAACGTCATTTATGAGAAACGGATTTTTTTTAAAGAGAAACTATTCACCTCGAAATTTAAGTTCACATCGCATTCGCAATCGTTTCGATCTCACTGCAAATAAAATTAAAGGTACTCTACACGGTCTCAAGGTTTTTGGCCTTCATCGTTGACCGACAAGTAGCTGTCTATTATCAAAAAGTATCAAAAATCCAACACAGTGTTTCACTTGTTGGAATACAAAGAAACACTACGACCGTATCGCGTGCACTATTTGATACTTGCTTCACATACTGCATTATTCCTAGTGTTCAATTGCATATTGCAACTGCATACGGTAATTTAGTACAGTGTAAAGATTAAGTAGAATTGTAGGTGTGTTTTGTAACTCAAAGAGGCATTATTGTTAATTGTAGGGGAGATTAACTAACGTGCATGCTAAGTCATTTTCTTAGTTTGCTAATGAAGTTAGAAAATAATGGTTCTTAAAGGAAATGTTAATTTTCTGCGTTAACTGAAGTTATTGTTACGATAACAGAGTTTCATGGCAAATGTTATGCTTAAAGTAACATTTAACGATGTTAAACACAAATTATAGTAGTATATACAGGGTGAAATTGATATCATTAGCATGCTTTTAAACTAAGAGTCTACCCGTCAAACGGAACAACTTTTACTATGGGAGCAAACCGATCGGAGCAGCAAAAAAATCAGCGGTTCCATACTAAACAGCAGTGCCTACTCAACTCAAATGTATGCAACAGCAGATTTTTTGTTGCTCCGATCGGCTTGCTCCCATAGTATAAGTTGTTCAGTTTGATGGATAGACTCTTAGTTTAAAAGGATGCTAATGATATCAATTTCACCCTGTAGATAGCTTCACAGCTCAGTCTGCAGTGTACCTGCATACCTACTATGCCAACGGTCGCGGGTTCGGATCCCGCAAGAGGCAAATATTTGTATGTTCAATACAAATATTTGTATCAGAGTCATGGATGTTTCTATCAGTATAGGTATTATTGTATTCTATATCGTTGTCTAGTCATCATAACACAAGTGTAGGCTAGATTACTAAAATGATAGAATCTGTGTGACAATGTTCAAGATATTTGTAGAGGTAATATCATTTCAATGTAGCCATTTCAGAATTTCGAAGACCCGGTTGGTATAATGGTTACCACGCTGGACTGCCAAACCAGGGTCCTAGGTTCGAATCCCGGTTCGGTCATGGATGTTATATTCGTGGCGTTATTGTATGGTTTCCATATTAAAAAGCCTATAGTGTTTAACTTGGATCATTACAATGTATGTGCCTGTGAGCGTTATTTATTTTTTATTTATTTATTTAGAATGAAAGTATAATGTTTTCTTTTTCATATCAAAACATACCAAAACTTGTATTGTTAGAAATGTCGAAGCGTTTTTATAGAACTGCTATACCGTCCATGACTGAAGGTGAGCGGAAGTGTTGGTAGAGGCCGTCCGAGGAAAACATAACATGATCAAAATAATAATCGCTATCGCCTAATAATCGCTTCATATGGACTAAGAGCTGGCTACGAGTTTTCAAAATGATAAGGTGCAAGGACAATTTTTATGTAAATACCTTCCTTACTAGCTGACAAGTACATTGCACTGACTGGCAGAAGTCTACCCCGGGGAGGGAAGCGGGGGCGGGCGGTCAAAGACGCCAATTTTTAATCAAAATAAAATCATTAGTGCAAGGCTGAAATTTTGTGTAGTTTTAGTTTTTAGTAGTAGAAATAGCGTAAAATTATTGGCAGAAGTCCAGGTCGGGGATAAAGCATCGGCAGAAGTCGATGAAGTTGTCAAAAATTATTGAAATTTAATGATAAGGTGCACTTCTGCCAATTTCGTTTTCATATAATTGATGGCTTCAAATAGCTGTACACAAATTAGCAGAAGTCAAAATGGTGGCTAAGTATACGAAAAAATGACTTTTAATTGTGGCATTTTTGTACATTTTCTTATAATTTGTTCGACCAAGTATTGAAAATGTTATAGTATGTTACATATTTGTAATCTACTCACAAAGCCCTTTCATTTGATACCCCACATGGTATGTTTCAAAGAGAATTGTTTTCTTCTTTTTACTGCCATCTCTTCATGACGTCACAGTTTCGACCCCCACAGTCTGAGCGTATGTCATCTCATATATTTGTGTTCAGAATTTCGTAAAATCACTGTGGTGGTATAAGTAAAGTACAGTTTTTGGTCAAGAGATCACCGAGCCTCCAGTGCTGCCCTCAATGTTATTTTTTTACTTTCTAGATAATTAAACAAAATTTTCAAAAAACAAGAATGTTTCATTGCAGTTATTGTTGGTTTTCGATTTAACCAAACATTACAGACTGCTATGTTGTTTGTTTGCTGTTACTATAGTAAAACCGCCAAAGGCCACTTTTGGTGTTTTTAAAGATAGTAAGTATACATTATAATAAAAACGCAACAACGTCAAGTCGGCATACATTATAAAAACGAAACTTAGAGCGCTTACAGACGAGCGATACTTTGCGGTCGCCGTATGTCAGGGAGGGTCGCGCGACTATCGTGTGTGTGACCGTAAAGTGTATGAGCGCGACGCTCTGCGACCCACGGCGACAAAGGTGTCGCTCGTCTGTAACTTTAGTGGTAGGTATGTTTCCCTACTCTGAGAACATATATAAATATTAAAACGCCGATAGTTTCAGTAAAATTAACAATAGTTCTGGAAGAGTATACATACACACCATTATACAGGGTGTAAAATTAAATGAGACAGTCACTTACATTAAACTGAACAACTTTCTCTATGGGACCAATATTGAAATCAAAAATCTGGTGTCCCATACATTTCAGTTTGCATTTTTGTATGGGACTGCAGAATATTTTTTCGCGTATTCAGTGTTGGTCCCAAAGTAAAAGTTGATCAGTTTGATGGTCTGAAGCACACCTTTAAGAATCTGTCCCATTTAATTTTATACCCTGTCCTGTATACAGGCTATAACTAACTGCTGTATAACTATTAACTGTATAATATAGGGTCCTTTAATATGCTGACATTTTTTAAAGGGGATGATCAGACCGTAAAACTGAACATTTTGCTCTATGAGACCAACAACAAAATCGCGAAAAAAAAATCTTCTCCTCCATACAAAACTGCAAACCTACTCGAGCCAAATGTATGGGACAGCAGATTTTTTTTCGCGATTTCGTTGTTGGTCTCATAGGGAAAGTTGTCAGTTTGATGGTCTGATCATCCCCTTAAAAAAGTGTCAGCATATTAAGAAGGACCCTGTTGACTAACAGTATAAATAATAAAAAAAACAAATTGCCAGAAATGCACCTTATTATTTTAATTTCAATTAATTGCCTTCCGTTAAATAAACTTCTGGTGATATTTTCATTATTTGTATATGTAGACGGCCTTCTGGAAGTTTGCATTCAGTTTTTTAAGGCATAAGAATATAATAACAAAATTGCCGGAACTGCACCTTGTTCTTCACCAGCAAAATTTTTCAACAATTTTATCGACTTCTGGCAACGTTTACTTATACCACAATGATTTTGCGAAATTCTGAACACAAATATATAAGATGACATGCGCTCAGACTGTGGGGGTCGAAACTGTGACGTCATGAAGAGATGGCAGTAAAAAGAAGAAAACAATTCTCTTTGAAACATACCATGTGGGGTATCAAATGAAAGGGCTTTGTGAGTAGATTACAAATATGTAACATACTATAACATTTTCAATACTTGGTCGAACAAATTATAAGAAAATGTACAAAAATGCCACAATTAAAAGTCATTTTTTCGTATACTTAGCCACCATTTTGACTTCTGCCAATTTGTGTACAGCTATTTGAAGCCATCAATTATATGAAAACGAAATTGGCAGAAGTGCACCTTATCATTCAAATTTCAATAATTTTTGACAACTTCATCGACTTCTGCCGATGCTTTATCCCCGACCTGGACTACTGCCAATAATTTTACGCTATTTCTACTACTAAAAACTAAAACTACACAAAATTTCAGCCTTGCACTAATGATTTTATTTTGATTAAAAATTGGCGTCTTTGACCGCCCGCCCCCGCTTCCCTCCCCGGGGTAGACTTCTGCCAGTCAGTGCAATGTACTTGTCAGCTAGTAAGGAAGGTATTTACATAAAAATTGTCCTTGCACCTTATCATTTTGAAAACTCGTAGCCAGCTCTCCGTCCAATAGCGACAAGACTGCCTGCCTTATTTTATGCCTCTTTGTCTTAGACAATTTATATAGGTACGTCTTGCGGTAGCATTTCCCCTCTGCCACGGTATAAGAACAATTGATCTTGTGCATTTACACGTAGATTTACACCCAATTTCATACCTTATTACTAAACAAGACAGCCTAAAATAGCAAAACAATCATTTTGAACTTAGAACGTTTGGGGTCCACACGAGACTACTTTTCATGATTTTTAACATTCAAAATCAGAATCTCAACTTATGGGGAATAAAATCCAAAGTTGCGGATTTCATGTTACCTCGCCCCCCGCAAAAAGTGGCAGAAATGTTTGTTAGTAGAATGACACGCGTAACTCGTCCCTATATAAATTGTCTAAGACTCTCTGTATCTTTTCTCTGTATTTCACTGCTTATGTTTTTGTGTAAAATAAAGTACATATATTTGATTGATTTATTGATATTTTTGTGCATGAAAAGATGTATGAGTGTGGATGAGGCTAAAATCGTAATGTGTGGTGGGCCGTTGTCTCTGCCTACCCCCAAGACGTATGCTTATATAGGGTCCTTCTTAATATGCTGACACTTTTTTAAGGGGATGAGCAGGCCGTCAAACTGAACAACTTTCTCTATGGGACCAACATCTAAATCGCAAAAAAATCAGCTCGTCCATACAAAACTGCAAACCTACTCGAGCCAAATGTATGGGACAGCAGATTTTTTTTCGCCATTTCGATGTTGGTCCCATAGAGAAAGTTGTTCAGATCATCTCCTTAATAAAGTGTCAGCATATTAAGAAGGACTCTGTATACAGGATGTAACACGGCCCGGTAGCACAGTCGGTAGTGAACCTGCCTGCTGTGCCGAGGGTCGCGGGTTCGAATCCCGTAAGGGACAAATATTTGTATGATGAATATGAATATTTGTACCCGAGTCATGGATGTTTGTATCTATATATGTATTCTATATCGTTGTCTAGTCATCATAATACAAGTCCAGGCTAGATTCTGGTACTTTAAATGTGACTAGATAATTTGTGTGACATTGTCCAAGATATTTATAACAAAACACCCTAGTAATACTTAAGGGGGTGCTTCAGAACTGAACAACTTTCACTATGGAGCCAACACTGAGAAAAAAAAAATCTGCTGTCCCATACATTTGAGTCGAGCCCGTACTGCAGTTTTGTATGGGACAGCTGATTTTTATTTCGCGATTTCGACGTTGGCTTCATAGTGAAAGTTGTTCAGTTCGATGGTCTGAAGCGCCCCCAGCTGATGCATTACTAGTGTGTTTTGTTACACCCTGTATGTATTTTGTGTATATTTATGTTGTGCCTTTGTTATTAAGAAAATTCAAAGCTTTGTAACTTTTTATACATCACCAAATACACTTGCGGCCGAAAAAAGTATCCACAAAACAAACGTTCGAGTTCGAGTCGCGAACATTTACGCGACGCGTTCGATGAATAACGTAACACGGGATCATCCTATGTCGCACCCGGCTGATGCCAAATAAAAGCAACACGGATCAATCCGTGCCCGTGCCGTACACGAGACAGAATTTTAAAAATGAAACTGCAGCTTTTGAGTGAAATACTTTGAGCTTTCTTTGTTTACTTTAAAGGATTTACTTTTAATATTAAGCTACAAAATATAATGTGTGTGTGCACTGAGAGATCTCATATGTAAAAACAATTTTAACTCACTTTTGTCTCTTTTAGGAGGGACAGAAACATAGTTACAACTGCCAACCACCTTTTAAAGGGTAAAATTTTGAGCAAGGTTTTGCCCACAATAGTACATCAAAAGAAATCTTATCTTTCATACCTCTGTTATGGAATAGAGGGTTCAACGTTTTTTAAGAGGATGATCAGACTGAAAAACTTTCTCTATAAGACCAACATCGAAATCGCGAAAACTAAAATTTGCAGTCCCATCCATCTGGCTCGAGAAGATTTTCAGTTTTGTATGAAACACCAGATTTTTTTAGAGATTTAGATGTTGGTGCAATAGAGAAAGTTGTTCAGTTTGACGATCTACGTGTAATCATGCCATATTAAAAAGGACCCTGTATATTGTGAACTGGAATAGACTGGAATCCACATGGAAAAATTTACTTAAGATATTCTTCTTTCTTCTCAGCCGTTTTCGACCGTAATGTTACGTTCTCTATCCATTTCACTCCAGCTGTTCTTTTAATATCGTCATACCAACCATTTGCGGTCTTTCTGTTGGGAAATTTTATCCCCACGGTCTCCACTCCAACAATGCTTTGCCCCACGAGCATTCTTTTCTAGCGATATTAATAACCGTTATTTTATTATTGGTACGACAATAATCAATCGTCGATCTCTACAGTGAATAAGAAGGAGAACTGGATGCAAGAAGCACACAACCGAGCGCACTAGCGTATATTGGGAGAGATCTATGACCATTGGCAGACAAGTATAGGCTAATAATGGTTGGCAGAATCCTAGCCTCTCAAACAACTGCCAACGCAAACCAAGTATGATACTGGTACCTTTCTACATCATAACTAGCATAGTTCTACCGATAACACCCGTATGCTCTGTACCTATCGGTACACAAGACTGTAAACTATGGAATCCTTGTCAAACGAATTTTCTCTTTGCTTACCAACTGGCATGATGTAAATTTTGTAGGATCAGCTTTTATAGATTTGACTTTGAATATATTTGACTGTAACACACTGAAATAAGTGATATGTATGACTATTGGACCAATCGACCTGGTTTTAAATTGATATTCTTATTCACACGGAGAAAAATAAAAACACCACTAATAGCATTGCTTCATTTTCTTAGCCTCGCACAGCGTAGCTCTGCTCTGGTGGAAAAGGGCTTAGAAGAGCGAGGTATTTTACAAACAATGAGAGCTAGAGATGAGTGCGAAGAATGTGAGTGATGGACGGATGCTTGGGAGGTAAGCATATTGTGTCAAAATTAAGTCAAATTAATTTTCAAATACTACTAATTAAATGTAAAACTTTTAATGAGAATGTGGATATTCTCATACATATTTGGTGGAAAGAATCATTATATAGTTTCAAAGCTCCGCTACGCATTCTCGCACAGCTCTCTGGTGGAAAGGAACCCTAAGTCCGGCCACATGAAACTTGACTTACGCCCGAAAGCTTTTGAGCTTAAAAAGTTTGCGAACGTCCTTTCCACAAAAATATTTTCCTCATTTGCGTTACAGTATTCAGATGCGGAATAAACCTTAAAATTCGAGCTTGCAGGTAGGATTCATAAAATATACAATTACGTAATTCAATCTCTTTGTCATAAAAGCAGAATGGAAATAATTTCTTTTGCAGGCACAGTTGAAGGCAACAAAAATTCGGAATCGGGGCAGAACAGTACAGTCACGGTAACTGACATCAACCGCTTGTATGTTTTATGATACACATGTGGAAGAGATAAGTATACACTATGGATGAATAACTCAAAGCGAGTATTGCGTTATCGTTAGCGCGAAAAAGCATGAAATCTTGAGAGTCGAAAAATTTTCTGATTGTGAATAATATCTATCTATAACGTCAACGTCACGTCTCCTTCCCTGAGGGTTAGGCAGAAACAAAGATGTGCCTTTTGCTACGATCTTGACATACATGTCTCGCCTCATTTAGATCCATACATATTTTCATAGGTCATGACAGCCAGGTAGAGTACTCTGCACCTCACCTATCTATAAGACGTAACCGATTTCAACAGAGTACTTGTTTGCGTGCTCTGTCGACACTTCCATTCAAATTCGCACAATATAATAATATGACGATGTTAATAAGAATAGCTGCATCAAATTTGTATTAGGTACACTTTTCGAAGGTACCACTTTTAGAACTAAAAATGTTGTACATTAATTTAACTTTCAGAAATTCTTTCATGCAAACCAGTTACGACGACGCATGTCACGACATATTATTTTATGAATTCATTATTCTTGCCATCTCAATAGGTAGGTACAATTTTCTATATACCGTTTATCGGCTGCCAGTGTACAAATATCTTCAGAGCATCAGTGCAACGACCGTGTATGCTCTGATTAAAGAAAGCGTAACCGAACTTGTTTTAAATGGATTTACTTACTTTTTAACTAGTTTTATTGCTTCTTTAATGTTATTTCTTAATTCTGATTATTTTTTCAAGTTTTCCATGTTATTTATCAACAACAGAAATTAAACTTGATCCTTAGTGCAAGCCCGACACACACTTGGCCGGTTTCTATTATTTTTTTTTTTTAGAGTATAATCTTATACCTAAATCCTAATCACAATGTATGTATTGCCGTTTTTGCGATAGACCAAAAACAAACCTTAAAAAAGTGTAGGTATGGTGTAATTGCAAAGCCCCCCCCCCCCCCCACCTGCTTAACTGTTATGGTTAAAAAATACAGCCCTCTACAATCACGTTTTACAAATAGACGCGTCATACGCTAACATCACCTTGTAAACTTGGTACTACTGATCCAACCAGTGGGTAACCTACAATATGCTAAAGTAAGCATTTGCAACTGGTAGCTTGGTTTCAGTCTACCCCTAAATATATAAGTTTCGTGAATTTATGTATGTCCTTACTTCTTGAATTGTTTTGTATCATGTTTTATTTTATTTCTTAATTCGTAATAAAGATTAGGTTTTGTCGTTAAACAGTTTCGCGAATAATGTTACTTTAACTACTCAGTTATTATTTACTACTCTTCGAAACTTGTTTTTAGTGTTAATGAGTCTTTCGAAACAGATAAGCGGTTAATAAATGCAGCTAGCGCGGAATATTCAGGTTTATTTAAATTTGCATTCTTTTCGATTACTACTGAAACACGTTTTGATGATAAAAATTCGTTTAACCTGCTCGGTACCCCGGATAAACGAGCGTCTCCGTGCTTCGGAAGGCACAACAAGTAGTTGGTCCCGGATGATTCCGGCGGTGTAACTATTAGTTAAGCCAGGTCATCAGCTTGAAAATTATGTGACAGAAAGTTGACCACTAACTGGAGAAATCCATCAAACTGCACTGGGCCCGCGTGGTCCCTCTCACCTTTATCCATGAGAGGAGGCGTTTTCCCTGCAGTGGGATCCTACAGGCTATTAACTGACTTAAAAGTCTTTAGTTAAGTTACAGGATCCCACTGCAAGACATAGCCTTCCAATAAAGGTGAATGTGAATGGGCCATATTACACTAAGCATATACCTAGTGCAGAGACTTAGGTGACATCCCGCCAGTAAAAAATCGCACCACAAGGCGAGTTGCCACTCTTTCAAATCGGTTGGCTACATTCAGAAAAAAGGCAGAGGTAGACCCGCGCGGATTTGTGAAAAGGGAAAATTATGAAGGGGGGTAGTATAAGGTAAGTATCTATTCAATCAATCAGTCAATCAAATACAGAGTAAGGGACCTGTTCCATACAAATGGAGGCGTCCGAAAAGAAATACTACTAAAAACAGACTATTGAAGCAAAGAGATTAAAAAAAAACTAAAAAGTTAAAAAATAATATTGCAGCCGATGACTTTTTCGTTCGCATCATAAGAACATTAATTTGTTTTATCGAAGTCGCTGCCAAGCCGATTCGCGACAGAGCTTGCATTAGTTTTTTGGCTTGGCTTGACACCGACTTCTATAAAACAAAGTAATGTTCTTATGATGCGAACGAAAAAGTCATCGGCTGCAATATTATTTTTTAACTTTAAACTTTTTTTGAAGGCGGTTTTAATTTTTTGTTAAAAAATTTTTTTATTTCACAATTTTCAGTAGTGAATTCGTTAGTTCGATTTAACAGCAGTGCTTCAAATTAACAAACGCACTAGTCGGCACAACGATTTTCGAAGGTTCCCCTCGATTTCTCTGGGATCCATCATCAGATCCTGGTTTCCTTATCAACCACCAAGGAACCACCCTTGAGATATCTCCTTTCCAACAAAAAAAGAATCATCAAAATCGGTTCATAAACGACGAAGTTATCCGCGAACACACATTAAAAAAAATATATATACAGGGTGTACAATAAAATGGGACAGCTACTTAAAGGGGTGCTTCAGACCATCAAACTGAACAACTTTCTCTATGGGACCAATATCGAAATCGCGAAAAAAAAATCTGCTGTCCCATACATTTCAGTCGAGTTATGTTTGCAGTTTTGTATGGGAGAGCGGATTTTTTTTTCGCGTTTTCGATATTGGTTCCATAGAGAAAGTTGTTCAGTTTGATGGTCTGAAGCACCCCTTTAAGTAGCTGTCCCATTTTATTGTACACCCTGTATACGGTCGAACTGAGAACCTACTCCTTTTTTTGAAGTCGGTTAAAAATATTAAACCATAGCTCACCAACATAGATTTCACTTTAAAAAAATTGTTCACTCCCTTTCAACCTTCAAACTAAAACGTCAGTGTAAACGACCCCTCACACGTATCGGAATGCGTACATAGTGTTCCGGACGAGCGGTCCGGACGTCCGGCACACGGTCCGGTTTCCGGCAGTCACGCCGAGTGACCCACACCCCTGCGGTCAGCCGACCGGTACGGGTTTTTTATAAGGGTCGTTGAGATAAGTGACAAAGTAGTTAAGGTATGTCAATTTTGATCCGATATTTAGCGCTGGATAAAGAATCTGAAAATGGTTTGGACCGGCATAAAATATAGTAGTGAAATATGGGTAGCTCCTAGTCGCCCGTATTTGTGAGAACCATTATTTGAATGGCTAAAATTCTGCACACCAATTTTGTTTCTATTGTATATTTTTGTATGGAATTTTAGCCGTTTTTTATCCCAAAGCTCTCATTTAAGCTGATAAAATTGATGAAAATGGCCAGTACCGGTGAAATTGTTATAAATTGTAGTTTTTGTTCTATTTGTATTTTTTATTTACGTTTTTTTGCGAATATTACTTACCACAGGGTGTTAGGGTAAACAGTTGCATTACTTTACCCATGATACTGAACAACTTTCCCAAAGAAACCTATAGGTAACTAGCAAATTTTTTTTTTTTACCTTTCATACAAAACTTCGATCGGCTGATTGCAGACGTTTAAATTTTTTTTACGAATTTCTCGGAATTTTTTTCGGAACCAGTGTTTTATTTGTAGTTTCAATCAAAACCAAAATTTTGATTGCTTTTTATAATATAGAGTCCTTATTTAATAATAATAGCTAACTTGCTCAAAAAATAAAAAGTAAAGACCAAAAATTAGATGTCCCATATATTTGGGTCGAGTAATTGTAGGTTAGCAGTTTTCTATGGAACAGCAGATTTCTTTTTCGCGATTTCGATGCAAGTTCCGTAGAGAAAGATGTTCAGTTCCGCGGTCCTGACATCTAAATATTTTGGTCTAAAGATTTTACCAAAATACAAACCAGTCAGTAGGTATCCCAATAAATCTTAACACACATATCAGAAGTATATCATCATTAATTCAATATCTTTCTACTCAAAGCACTTCATTCAATGATTCAATACGAAAAGGACACCGGACGTGTCGTCGCGTCGGTGCCGGTGGTACGACGTCGTCGGCGCAGTGACAATAAATATCAATTATTGTTCTAATGTTATTTATGTGTCGAGACATCGACGCTGAGATTTGTCTGTGTGGGGACACCTTTATTTTATTCTCTTCGCTTGAATTGTTCTTTGAGTTTATTAAGCGAGCACCGATCCCATAGTGCTGCCTTCAATCGTATTTTTTTATTTCTTACAAAATTTCCAAAAAACAGGAATGTATGTTTTGTTTTTATTATGTTTGTAGTTATTATCCATATCATAACTACTAGCATAAAATATAGTAATCCATAATGTTTCGATAAATTGAAAATTAATCGTGACTACTATCAACTGATAGTCCATTCTATCTACATTCCTTTCTCAACCGAGTGAAGTTATCCAACGGCCCTTCAAGGTCATGCACATTGTTATTTTAAGTAAGTTTAAAATAACAATGTGCATGACCTTGAAGGGCCGTTGAATAACTTTACTCGGTTGAGAAGGGAATGTAGACTCTATGCAAAGGAATCAATCATTTGAATGACTCGAGTGAAGTTCGTGTGATTGAGTGACGTCACATTTGCGAGGGAGGTCATGCACATTGTTATTTTAAACTGATAGTACAATGTAACCTTCTTGTTTTTTGGAAATGTTACATTATTTCATATGATCATTACATTAAACTGAACACTTTTCTTTATGGGATCAAAAAGCGAGAAAAAAATTAGCTATTCCATACAAAACCTCTACCCGAATTTTTTTTTCACCATTTCTATGTTGGTCCCATCGAGAAAATTGTTCAGTTTGATGGTCTGACTATCTCCATATAAAAATACTTACATTCATTATTAAACCAGCAACACTGATAAGTGATAACGTGGTAATAAATATGAAATCTAGCTTGTTACTTTTGACACAAATAAATAAAATAATAAATAACATTTTATCTATTCATGGTATCAACCGTTGAAAGGAAATCCGACTTTTTTCTGTCTTATCTAGGTGTTAATTTCTTCAAAGAGAACTTTATTGGAATCACTAATTTAAACAGACAATGCCAACCGGAACTCACGTACAAATGTACAGTCATCATCAGAAATATTAAATATTTCGTCTTTTCTTGATTTAAAATTGTAGCGTCTATCTAAGTATTGATGATTTTTAATAAATAAATAAATAAAAATCATTTATTTCAGGAAACTAGGTCCCATACACAAAGCATTACATAGGTAGTTTGTCAGAAAATCAAGTTATTATCAAGTTATTTTTCTTATGTCTAGTTTAAGTTCCGTACCCTACGGGTGAAAACGGACCCTATTCATAAGGCAACGCTGTCCGTCCGTCCGTCCGTCTGCATGTCTATCTGTCTGTCAGTCCTACGTATTTAGGGCTGTAACTTTAGAACCTTAATAGCTAGACAATTGAAATTTTCACAGTTATTATTGCGGATTTGCTAACAAATAAAATGTCAAAAAGATAAAATTTAAGGGGGGTCCTCAAACAAGAAATTAGTTTTTATCGACGTTTTTTTCTTCTCGTTCTATCATAAAAACGGCAATATGTACAAGCGTCAAACTTGGTGTGGTTATAGAGCAAACTCTACAGTATAACAACAAATAATAAAAACCGGCCGAGTGTGATTTTGGTCCCGGAGAAAACAAAACTTTTTTGTAAGTTAATAATTATGTTGTGTGGTGGTGTGCTACGGAACCCTCGGTGTGCGAGTAGCCCGACTCGCACTTGACTGGTTTTTATTTATTATGTTTAAATCTTTGTTTATTTTTAAGAAGAGTTTATTTAGATGTTAAAATCGGTCGGTTGGTCTTTTTAAAAAAGGAATTTATAAAAATTCCTGTTATACAGGGTGTTAGGCGCATCGTGTGCCAAATCGAATGGGATGATTGGAGGGGTCTTTATGTACCTCAGAAAAAAAAATAAAAAATCCTGGCCCAAAGATTTTTTTTAACTGACTTTCAATGGTTTTGGGTGAAAATTGCCAAAAATCTACATTCAATTTTTTTTTTAAAAAAACCTGTTGGGTATAACTAACTTTTTTTGTTAAACCTTTAATCTGTGATAGTGTGCGCTTCTATCGAACCCAAAATTACTCGCCAGTGACATCTACTTTTTTTTTTACAGCCCCCCAAAGTTTTTTTTTTACGTTAAAATAAATGTGATAGTCAACTTTCGATCTCAATAAAAAAAAAACTAAAAGTGATCATGCTCTTCCAATTTTTTCAAAACATCTCTGGACTGTCCCCATTCTAATGGTATGCAATACGTTATGAAATAAAATGAGTAACATCGCAAATTTTTTTTTTTCTGTAATAATTCGCAATTTTCTAATATTCAATAGGTGACGTAAAAACTAGTATTTCCGGTAATTACACTCACAGTCAGGTAAAAAAATTAAATTTTGAAGGGTTTACTTGAAGTAACCGCCTCCCGTTCTTTGTTTGATACAGGTAAAATTTGCTTTCTCACTCTAACGTAGTGAAATCTATCTTGTATCCCTTTCTCCCGGGGGCTGTTTTTTTGAATAGACCCAGGGGGATTTGTAATACTGACTGAGTAATGAGTATTTTACCTGTATCAAACAAAGAACGGGAGGCGGTTACTTCAAGTAAACCCTTCAAAATTTAATTTTTTTACCTGACTGTGAGTGTAATTACCGGAAATACTAGTTTTTACGTCACCTATTGAATATTAGAAAATTGCGAATTATTACAGAAAAAAAAAAATTTGCGATGTTACTCATTTTATTTCATAACGTATTGCATACCATTAGAATGGGGACAGTCCAGAGATGTTTTGAAAAAATTGGAAGAGCATGATCACTTTTAGTTTTTTTTTTATTGAGATCGAAAGTTGACTATCACATTTATTTTAACGTAAAAAAAAAACTTTGGGGGGCTGTAAAAAAAAAAGTTGATGTCACTGGCGAGTAATTTTGGGTTCGATAGAAGCGCACACTATCACAGATTAAAGGTTTAACAAAAAAAGTTAGTTATACCCAACAGGTTTTTTAAAAAAAAAATTTGAATGTAGATTTTTGGCAATTTTCACCCAAAACCATTGAAAGTCAGTTAAAAAAAAATCTTTGGGCCAGGATTTTTTATTTTTTTTCTGAGGTACCTAAAGACCCCTCCAATCATCTCATTCGATTTGGCACACGATGCGCCTAACAACCTGTATAAAACACAATAATAGTTCGCAAAAATATAGTCAAATTCAGAACTATTTTTTTTTACGAAGCCAGTAAAATGTTCGCCGCGAACTGTCCGTCAACTTTGTTCAACCAAACTGTCTTGCTTAATTTATTTTTGACGTCGACTGTACGTACAGAATTCGTATTACAAAAGCGGATGCAAATTAGCCAAGTTCAAGTATGGTTAAACGTTTTGCAATATCGCCAGGAAGACGATGCCAAATAGACCGTTGAATAAAGTACCTATAGTACACCGTCTGCCACACACATACGGAATTCCGAATCAGAATTACGATTTTGTATGGATTTGCCCCCCTTCCAGATTTCCGTAACGTATGTGTGAGGCATTATTTCGGATGGAAATACGGTTTCGTATGGATTTGAAATTCCGTTCGGAATTCTGGCCCTGTACCCGGACTTTCGAAGCTCGATAATATTGCCGCTGTTTCGGTCCGCACTTCATTGTAATTAGATTTGAAATTGGATCGAAAACGTTCACGCAATTGCGAAGTTCGAATGTGCAAGTAGAGGCCCTGGAGGTTGTAAATACCTGCGAAATCCTATTCAAAAAAAAAAAAAAAATGGCAGGCGTAAATGTCTTTGTTGAACTTTGTACGCATCTTTGAGTGTATCTACTTAAAGCAGATCTACAGGGTGAAATTGATATCATTAGCATCCTTTTAAACTAAGAGTCTACCCATCAAACTGAACAACTTTTACTATGGGAGCAAACCGATCGGAGCAACTAAAAAATCTGCTATTGCATACATTTGAGTCGAGTAGGCATTGCAGTTTAGTATGGGACAGCTGATTTTTTTGTACTCTTAGTTTAAAAGGATGCTAATGATATCAATTTCACCCTGTATATGCAACAAAACCTTAAATTCTTTGGGCATACGGTCAGGAGATCAGATAGTTTGGAAAAACTCATGATCACCGGCCGTATGGAGGGAAAGAGAGGTAGAGGACGCATGCCTACGAGAGGGACCGATGCGGTGAAAGAAATGACCGAGACAACACTACAGGCACAGCCCGGACACTGTATACAAAAAAATGAAATTGACAAGATGACGTCAGCACATGCGAAACGGGTTTAGGGCTGTGCGGTACAACTTGTGACGGGCAGATGGCGCGCGTGACATAGTCGATGAACGGGTGGGAAAAATCAAAGAGATTGGTACCGTAAAATAAAGACCATAAACATAAAGTAAAAAAACCACTAACCTTGATTCTTCCTTTGGAAATCTGAAGAATCTTCTATAATTATCTTTATAATGGCTTGGACAGCCGTATATCGCACAATGTATGCCCATCTTGCACCTGGAGTGCTATTTTTGAATCTCATTCGCTGAGTATGGCTGAGTTCAGCAGTTGTAAATGTCAAATTACTATGGAGATACGCATCTTTCTACAGCTGATTTGATTTTCAAAAATCGCACTCTTCAAGTATGATTTTTGAAAGTCAAATCAGCAGTAGAAAGATGCATATCTCCGTAGTAATTTTGACATTTTCAACTGCTGAACTCAGCGAATGAGATTCAAAAATCGCACTCCTGAATTGTCTTGCAAAATGAAAATAGGCCGGGGAGCAAAACTAAGACAATAAGCGTTAGCGTTTTAAAATCTCTGCCGTTTGTTTGCCTAGAGCCCAGACAGTAATTTTTTTTTTCATTTATTTCTTTTTTCGTAAATAAAACGCATTGACGCAACGTCTAATCGAAAAAAGAGTTTTTATCCTTCACCTATACCTATGCTCTTTGTTTCGAAAACATAAATTCTAGATGGTGACAATCTAGGCTACAGGCATAGAGAAAATAACGCGCTCCCCTGGGGTAGAGATGTTGTATCGAACTGTGCACAGATATTCAACTGGGCCTGACGTCATAATAGCGGGAAGTAGCGTATTTAAATGTTAACCCTTCCCCTCACCCGTTTTTCACCCCCTTTGTTGGCGACAACATTTTCTATAGAAACAAGCCGATATGCCATCTCTTCTTACTCTATGGCTACAGGTAACTGCCGAGGGCGATAGAGGGGGTGAGGCTGGGGTGAGGTAAAAAGTTGGTGGGAGGAAGGGAGTGTCCGTACTGTATCTAGTAATAGATACTCTTTCTTATACTGTGCTACAGGCCAGCCATAGATAAGCTACTATTTAGGCCAGCATACACCGGGCCCAAGATCGAGCGGCCTGGAGAGTTGTGGTGGCACAAGCGGCCCAAAATGGTCACGTCGCTCATACATGAGGTTACGATCAAGAAGAAGAAGAGCATTGAAATGATAATCTGTAATGTTAGTTATCCATTATCGTGGTTAAAATGAAAAATTTAGTTTAATTTAATGAAAAAAAATGTTTTACGGGTAATATACAGGGTGAAATTGATATCATTGGCATCCTTTGAGTCTACCCATCAAACTGAACAACTTTTACGATGGGAGCAAACCGATCGGAGCAACAAAAAAATCTGCTGTTCCATACTAAACTGCAACGCCTACTCGACTCAAATGTATGCAACAGCTGATTTTTATTGAGCTCCAATTGGTTTGCTCCCATAGTAAAAGTTGTTCAGTTTGATGGGTAGACTCTAAGTTTAAAAGGATGCTAATGATATCAATTTCACCATGTAGTGCCTTTCTTAAATTGCTGACGGTTTTTAAAGGAGATGACCAGACCAGACGAAATTAATAAATCGAGAAATAGAAAGAAGGGTTTGCATTTTTGTATAGAACAGCAGATTTTTCAAAAGCTTCCATCCCATACCTACCTAATGAAAAAGTATTAGTCTAAATGACGAGCTCATAATATTTTACGTCAGTACTACGAGCCTACGGTGTTTCTGTAGAGTGGCGTAGGTAACGGGACTAACGGGGGTAGTTGAACTGAATGGATGCGTAAAGTAAAACTCAAGATTTTTCTCTGTTTATACATAAACTCACGACCATAATCCCTATTGAGGTCATCAGAAACTAGGTACCCGTATCAATTCGCCTCGAGTAGTCGTCCTAGCTCAATTATTAGCGAGATACTTAAAATGCAACATAATTAAAGCAGATCTACAGGGTTAAATTGATATCATTAGCATCCTTTTAAACTATGAGTCTACCCATCAAACTGAACAACTTTTACTACGGGAGCAAACCGATCGGAGCAAAAAAAAAACTGCTGTTGCATACAGCTGATTTTTTAGTTGCTCCGATCGGTTTGTTCCCGTAGTAAAAGTTGTTCAGTTTGAAGGGTAGACTCTTAGTTTAAAAGGATGCTAATGATATCAATTTCACCCTGTATATGTAAAACACATAATGAATATTGGGATGCCTATGATAAAACATACTTAACATTTCATTAAAACGCCCTTTCGAATTTAGGCCTCGTTATCAATGTCACCAATTGGTTGAATAATGATAACCCACAAAATCACAATCAAACTTTGGAACTTTTTCTGTAGCGGGTCTGCACGAAGAAATCTCTTTAGAGATAAGCTTGCCCTTTGTACATTATGTCTAATTGTTTTATCTGTAGTATGATGTGTACAATAAAGTGTTAAATAAAAAAATCAAACTCTTGCGCATGACTTTTTTTCTGAGTTTCCAGTCTTCTAAACCAGTAGGTACGTAACAAGTGAAGTATTAGAATAAATTAACCAATAAATGCACAATACACCAACTTCCGATATGGTCGGCTAGCTACCGGACGCTTGCTTCGCTTAGTTTAGTTTCGTAGCCGGGTTCGAACCCCACACACGTTGGGATCGCGGTTAAACTTTTACTTCACGCGGCAAAACTTTGTACAAACTTTCACGCAAAGATAATTTGAATTTTGAATCGAAGTTTTGAACTTGCGCGTAGTTTTTGGACCCCAGTGTATTGAAAGTTATTTGTTTTTTAGAACAATGAAGTTTCGTTGTGTTAGGAAGTAATTAATGGTACACAGATTGTTATTATGGTTTTTGATGTGTTTGGTTGCATTGATGTGAAGTGATATTAAATTGGATTGCACTTTGGAGTGTTTGTCAGCAAGGATGTGGTGGTTACTGTTCTCTATCGTGTTGCAATGTAAGTATGATTTGAGTCATTTTATTATAAGGTTTATTATAGATCAAGCTAGACCCAGCCAGGTGAAGAGATAACATGGATGCCTTCTTGAAGAGTTGGTCGGTAGTTGCACACAATAGAGCGGATTGACATTCACCCAGCAGTGGGATACTGAATAAGCTACGTAAAACTCGTTGCTTCTTCAAAGTAGTTTCATATTTACTAAACTTTGCAAAGATTGAAAATTTCAAATTTTAGGTTATTGGAATAGGTACAATCCCGTTTGAAGAATAGATAGTGTACCTATTCGTTTAGCTAGTCCAATACCGCCTTGGCAGTATCGCAGAAAATAAGATAAAAGGCGCGACAAAACGTATATCGCCATGACCGTGCTGAAGCCTATTGAGTCACGTGGTACGGTATGAAACACTGCCTCTCATGCTGAGGTATTCGTACGTACCTACGTTATAAACTAGTCTGGATTGGTGGAGACAAGTTGGTCAACATACTGTCAAAGAATTTTCAAGCCACATAATAGGCCTGACCTGGCCATAATACGTATGGGCCCGAGTCGTGAATTATGACCCACTCACTCCCTTTTTTATTCAAGAGAGTAGGCCTCTGCCCTGCAATGGCATCCTACAGGCAATAACTTGCTTTATAGACTGGTGGTGAGGTATCGGCTAAGAATAGCACCATCGCATTTCCTCCCGTGGGTGTCGTAAAAGGCGACTAAGGGATCTACCGGAGGATGGGCAGCAGCATCCTCTGAGTACACACATTCAATCCAACTGCGATCGCCAACCCGCCTGCCAAGCGTGGCGATTATATCAAATCCCTCCATTTTGGGGGAGGCCTATGTCCAGCAGTGGGCGTCTATCGGCTGATATGATGATGATGCTGATTATAATTAGCTGGTAGACACAAAAAAATATATATGAAAAAGCCATTAAACTGAACAACTTTGTCTAGCAAATGACAAAATAGCGAAAAAAATCTGCTGTTCCATACAAAACTGCAAAACCTACTCGATTCGATTGTCTCATACATTGATTTTCTTTTTGCGATATCGATGTTGATCCTATACACAATTTTAATAAAATGTGAAAATGTTTTTCAAGATAGCAAATTAATGGGTGTGTACTAGAAAATGAGTATTTAAATATTGAAAACGTTGAGTGCTTAATACCATGAAAGTACCGGTAAAAAGAAAATTTAAAAAAAGAAGGCAACTGAAATAAGCTATTATCGAATTAAATATGCAGTCTCACAATTGTAGAGTGTTTAGAAAGAACTTCGTTGAAAATTAGTACGTATTTTCTTTTCAAGAAACATTTGCTTTCATTATTAATGGAAAAAGCTGTTAGATAACAACAGTACCTATAAGTATGTAGTTGTAGTGTAAACAGGGTGTAAAATTTAATGGGACACTTACTTAAAGGGGTGGTTCAGACCATCAAACTGAACAAATTTCCATATGGGATCAATATCGAAATCGCGAAAAAAAATCTGCTGTCCCATACATTTCACTTGAGTTATGTTTGCAGTTTCGTATGGGACAGTGGATTATTTTTTCGCGATAGCGGTGTTGGTATCATCATCGATCGAGATAGGCTGGAAGCTTTTGAGATGTGGTGTTGGAGGAGAATGGAGGGGATAAGTTGGACGGAACGAATAACAAATGAAGAGGTATAAAAAATGGTTAAAGAAAGGAGAAACATTCTGAAGACAATAGAAAACCGGAGAGGAATGATGATTTTTTTTCGCGATTTCGATGTTGGTCCCATAGAGAAAGTTGTTCAGTTTGATGGACTGATCATCATCTTAAAAAAGTGTCAGCATATTAAGTAGGACCATGTATAGATAAGTTTACAATCATAGCTTTTTAGTATCTAATTTGAACCTTCGAACTGCCGGAACATAAGATCTACGCGACGAACAATTTATTTTCTATCGAGTCTGGAATTGCGGCAGTCCATGGGTTAAAACAGGATTTATTAATGAAACACATTAGCTTAGAAGTAGAACAAAAACAGTAAGAACCATAAACATTTCATAGAGAAGCTATTTAGAGCGGAACTGAAACAAAGAATTCTTTGTTAATGCATCTCCGCTCAGCTAAGTATAAGAGGCAGAGTGCAATGCGGCAATAATTTCATTTTGCTGTGCAAAGTGTCGCTTGGATTTGTAATCTTAGTTGAAATGGAAGTTGCCTACTTAAATTTTTTTACTCGTAATTAATTGATTGAATTTTGCAAATGATTAGCATTAGTAAAATTAAACATTACACGTGGTGCTGGACCTCGGACAAAACAGAACTTTTACTAATATTATTTCATACAGACTTATTTAAAGTCATGAGACTACAGTCATATCTACGCCTTTCAGGATGGTCTACCAACATCTTGCATCAGGGCATATTGCTTTCTCTATAGGACCAAAATCGAAATCGCGAAAACAAAAATAATCTGCTGTCCCATACATTTTAGTCGAGTTATGTTTGCAGTTTTGTATGGGACAGCGGATTTTTTTTTCGAGATTTCAGTGTTGGTCCCATATAGTAAAAGTTGTTCAGTTTGATGGTCAGAAGCACCCTTTAAGTAAGTGTCCCATTTAATTTTACACCCTGTATACAAAATCCGCGACCGCGTCCTCGGCGTTCCATCAAGCCCGTGTAAGATCTTCCCTTTTCTTCCAAACTTTATTTCTCACTTATTTATTACAACCAATCAAAAGTCAAGTCCTAAATCGCGCTATCAAAGTTAGCAAGAGACTGCTCATAATACAATATTCGGTTATTAAGTACAGCTAGTGGTCCCGGGCATTCCAAAAAGCCCGTCTAAGATCTCCCCTTTACCTCCAAACATTATTTCCCACTTCTTTATTACGAAATCTCGATCGTTTCTTAATCCACGTCCACAACAGATTTTTTCACCGTATGATTTATAACGAATAAAAAAAAGTCACCAACAAAATTCAGAGGTAAACGCAAAACACGTTCTGAAAATAATTGAATTCCAAATTCCTGGCGCACCAACCGTTCCGTGCTCTCGAGTGTACATAATACTTCCATAAATGATAAATCATTGTCATCTTCACTGAATTTGCTTCGGGAAATCTTTATAAAGAGAAAAATTTGCTTGGTTTGTATGTTTATTTCGAAAAGCGAAAGCCTAAAGTTAGCAGGACGTAATTAGAAAATACCTATAATTTCTTTTTACGCAGTGTTTTTATGAGTGAAAGGCCATTTATCACTATTTGATAAGCCTGAAACCTTAAGAGGGTACCAAGCCTATTGTGCTGCCTTCAATCGTATTTTTTTAATTTCTAAACAATCAAACAACTATTGTAATCCTGATTGAATTGGACTGATTGAAAATCTGACTTCATACAAACATAGAGATTAGTTTCGAGATTTTTTCTGAAAAAATTCATAGACTTTAATTGGATAGTATTGAAAATATCACCAGACTTTTTTTGTATGCAGCGCGCATTTTGCGCTCTCGGAATAAACTTCTCTTAGAATAGCAAATGCAAAAATTTCACCGGAAATATAAATCAGCCTACTTGAAAGCTTGTATCACAATTATTATGAAAACTCTATTTTATCGTAGAAGAAAATAACATGTGACGTAGAAAAAAAGCGGAGCCGTCTCCGCGGAGCGACTTTAGTTTGATATATTACTGGGGAACCCCTACCACCCAATTTTGCACCTGTCTCTTATATCAGCCCCAAACTCTCGAGTGTTTTTATGACCCAAAATATTTAGTGGAAGCTTCTGAGATGTTATAGCCGCAAAATGTTAGGAGTACCTATTTTAAAGCGGTTGTGACAGTTTACTGTGACAATTTCTTCGCAGCAATGCTATTATTTAAGTTTGATACCTAAAACGTGGTGATCTAGTGGCAAATAACCATGCCTAGCTTAGGAGGCGATCCAAGGAGGATCCCAACCCAATCCAAGCCAACTCGTAGGAATGAGTGTTTCGGAAATTCAATTGTTTATTTTCCTATTCCTTAATCATTTATTCACATTCCCAAATATACCTTCCACACAAATGAACTACTAAACAAATACCAATATAAAAAACATCAAATGCTCAAACATTCAACAAAAACCAACAGTTGCTCCATTTAATTCCTGATTCGAAGACCCTCACATAACCCTTAACGCCAAGGTCATAGATATCACAATGCGACTTCAGAACGAAGCATACCACCCCCTAAGTTCCGACACAGTGGTCGCAGCAGATGCCTGCGTATTTATCTCGCCTCAGTGAGCACGGCATGCGGCATATTGTACTCGATTGAGTGGCCTACCATAAGTTGAACTCTATCCATTTGGCGAAGGATTCTTGTTTGAATTTTGGACTCTTAGGGGAGCGTGTAATTTCACTGTGGTTGGACTTAGTTCACAATTGTTTCTTATACTTTTTGTTCAAGAAGCAAGTTCTATTCATCGTTGTGGCAGTGAGCACGCGAAACTAGACGATGTGATGGCAGGTGGAAGAAAACTTTAACAGAGCGGTGGCCCAGATTAGCCAAAAGAGGAGTGAGTCGTCCGACAGCCAGGTTGGTTGACTACATGTCCAGCCCGTGTTTCTACTCGCGGGCGACGAGCCTTCGCTGCATAGAAAATTACCCCTTGCCGTACTTTTTAGTCGCGCACGCCGCCGCGACGGGTAGTATGAAAAAAGATCGACTCGCGCGTATGTAGAGAAATCTTCTGGGGTCTGGTGAAGTATCGGTAAGACTGATGTGATTGGCACAGGATCGAGAAGGATAGCAAGATAAGGAAGACGCTTGTGCCCTGCAGTGGATGGATATGAGCTGATGATGATTCAATGTTGTCTCATTTCTGAAGATTGTGACCACATGCATACCTTTAATCTCGTTAATGTGACCAATACGGTGATATTCACAGAGGAGTAGAGCGCCAACATTTGTGTAGAGTAATTTTAAAAACGTACAAACAAAAAGGTGTTGTCGCGTGCTGCAGATGCCTTGAAAACAATGAGGAATCACGCATCACTGAATACTGCTTGTAATACGCATGTGTTTGATTGTTTATAAACTTTGGTATAAAATAGAATACCTATAGTTATAGTACGTTATGATACAAAGAGAGCTAACTTGGTCGTTACGGCGCGATTGCATCCCGAGCCATAGGCGAAACAACGTTTTACGACCAATACGACGTTTTTCAACACAGATGCGAGGGAATAATAAATACAATTTCACAAATAGATTTAGACCGATATTTCACACATGCATGACAACACATCCCAAAGGTCATACTGAACAACAGCAGGAGCAAGGCTCGTGCCATCGTAGGAGCCCTCACCAGGCACGATGATGCTCACCCTACCCCAGCTGCAAGAGAGGAGGAACATTCTGTATGACTATGACTTGATGGCTAAACGCATGTCCATCGTGGGTGATCGATATCCAAAACCGGGAGATTATAGGTTTCTTCCCCTGAATGGTATTTCCTCTATCATTTAGCACACTTTTGAAGGGTGAAGAAAGTTAATATTTAGGGGTCGACAAAAAATATCCTATTAATAAGTGTTGGTGTCTTGTCGGTCGCCATGATAATACGCAGAAAAATTACTACTTCAGTGTTGCAGGATTCTTTAAGATATTTTCCTTCACAATTTGAGAGCAGTCTGTATAGCCAGGTAGTTTTAATATACCAGTAACATTTCCACAGTAACCAAAACATTGTATCCATAAGTATACCGATTACATATTTGAATGCATAAACTTTCTTTAAAGCTTCTTTACATATAAAATACTCATAGGATATTCATATGCCTCTCACATCTTACATAACAAAGACTGAAAGGAATTCTGAAAAAACTGCTAAGAGTGCGTTAGTCATACATTTGAAGGGTTCCGTAGCAGTAAAAATTTGAAAGAAACTTTTTGTTCCTGACTTATTACGTATCCACATGTTTTTCACAAAAAAACATACTTCACACACATACATTACACGCAAACATTACATTACATTTTATTTATGTACGTCAATTTTCGATTGAATATACTTTGATTCTAATTTATGTAGATCAAAAACTTCGAATCAATTTTGCACTTTTGAGCTACAGAAACATGACAAATCCAAAAAAAAGGCAGGGCTTATGATTTTTACGTACAGGGGGGTGCGATTTTTTTAATGTCACCGGGGTGAGCTTGGACGGTTTTTTAATCTCATACAAAAGCCTTCTCATAACCGCCTTCGCCTTTTCCAACCCATGAGTTCAATACGAGTGGGAAGAGGCACTCGAATTGAACTCATACAGGCACCGGTGAGATTAAAAAATGCGAACTTTGGGAAATCTGTGAATATCGGCAATATTACTCAGCCGGTGACTTTCAAAAATCGCACTCCATTTCAGATTATTATGATGTTATAGTACCCATGGCTTTTTTCGTCATTTTTCCATGCAACTACTACGACCTGAAAACGCTAGTAGTTGTAGCAATGTTTCTGACCGACCAAAAGATAACAGTCGTGAGTTTAGTTTATGTTTGTACGAGCTTTTGACCCGCGACTTTGTCCGCGTGCATTACCCCTTTAGGGGTAGATTTTCGAAAAATCCTTCCTTAGTGCACCCGTAGATCCTTTGCAGAATATAATATAGAATATACTAACAGTTTGACGGTTTGATAATTCTCTTAACAAAGTGTCAGCATAATTATTAAGAAAGACCCTGTATATTCCAAATATTCATGTTTCTTTCTTCAGCGGTTTAGGCTGTGCGTTTACTGTCAGTCAGTCAGTCACGGAACTCTTTAATAAGTATAGATCTAGCTACGGAACCCTAAAAACTTGGCGCCAGCATCCAAGATTGTCGCAAAAAGACAGTGTCACGTGTTATGCAAATCAAGGGGGATAAGTTTCGAGAAGTGAGACCAAACTTCTCTTTTTGGGGCTGTTTTTGTTGTGTGACCATGATTTAAGTACCTAGATAAATAATATCTTTATTATACTTTTTACATCAAAGAGTATAAATTATTAACTATCTACAATTATGCACTCTATGCTAAAAAGAAATCGTAATTAATTTTGAAACATTTTTCTATATTCAAGAATTTTCGTACAAATAAATGTGATAAATGATAATAAACTTCGCCTACGCATTAAAATTACTTTGCAAAATAAAATATTTTCTGAGAAATATTAATCTTATACTTAATCTTTTTATGGAAATTGTGTGCTTCTTTAACATTAAAAGTAAATGAGAAAAAACAATTTGTGAAAATAAGACTGAAGCAAGAATCTTTTGCATTCTTTAGATATTTTTTCTCAAAAAAGATAAACATGTAGCTAATTTAAATGTTGAAATTATAAAGTAATTTTCGGGTGGTGTCTTCATTTTAAGGAGAATCAAATTAAGAATGACTTCTCATCTAAGTTTCGAAAATTTACATTTCTAAAGACTATTTAAACGTTTTAAATGGGTAAAAATATATGAGTTTGTCTACAACAATTTGGATTTTACTTGGTTTTAACATTGTTTAATAATGCATCTTACTACAAGACAAGCTCAATGACATGCTGCCATAGACTCGACAGAAGAAGATTGAGTTTCATTTGCCTTGGTGGTGAAAAACTTTGCCAATCAACATTATTAGAGGATTAACGATTGATCGCCTAGTAAGAAATAATTATGAAAGTAGGAAAGAAAAACCCCACCGCCAATACCAAGCTATGAAAGGTAATTAAACATATGCGGGCACCTATTATTTGCGATATAAACACGGCGACAGATCAACCTACCCATAGTTCGACCTTATGTCCATGAACATAGAGTTCAACTATGGGTAGGTTGATCTGTCGCCGTGTGTACATTATGCAACTGTTAGTTTTACTTTTTTTACTCTCTTTAATGCATCAGTCATCTGCTGTCCTCGACGCATTTGTGGTGTATGTTATGTATCATCATCATCATCATCATGGGCCTTGTTTCATCTAAATAGATGTTTCGGTTATGTATACACCACAAATAATAGGTGTCCAAATAATTGTTATCTTTCAACGTTTGTTTTTGACAAGAGGCCTTTAAAAATTTGTATTTTAATGTTTTTTCGTAATTTTTACAGTAACTTTGAAACTGCTGAACCGATTTTCATGAAAAGAAGCAAAGAGCACTTGCAAAAATTATCTTTCTATTACAAAAAACCGCATCGTGTTCCAAGAAATACACAAGACTTTAGATATCAGAAATACTTCAAGAAAATATATATCTTTCATCTATGAAAAATGTTTTCCCAGAAGTCCTAAAACACCAGGAAACCATAGACAACCTGATGTATAGCCAACTTTTAACTCACTCGACGCAGTCGCTTTAAAAATTCAGAGGCAAAAGTGACATTGGAGAGTGCCGGGTCTCTATTAACATTAAGCAAGTCACTCGCGAATCTCGCGATCACTTCGGAAACTTTGAATTATTCTTTGGAAATTTGACTTTGGAGACCTATTTTGTAAGGATTATGGATATTGAGGAAGTTCTGACGTAAAACTGTAGGTGAAGGTCATTGGTTTCATTCATAATTGAGGCATATCCCCTTTTCGTTGTTTGGGCCTCGCGAAATAGGGTTGAATTGTTTTTTAGGTTTTTAGCCCAGTCATTTTACGGTTTGAGCCGGAACTAATTAATAATTGCATTTTTTTTTCGCTATAATATATAAGAGCCAATTTGAGCTGAGAAATGTATCAAAATTAAAAAAAAAAATCACGTCAGCAGCAGTTCCAATTTTAAAATTTAGATATTATCTCGTTCTATAAAACCTAATGGTAATTTTTTTTTGCACATATTGAAGGCTTTATCATACATACATACTTCAAACATGGTGTAAATATTTTTGTCTTCTTAGAAGGTTTTTAAAAATACATTCGTATTTTCTAATAAGTACCTCATTTTTAAAATTTCAATGCCTATTTTATTGCTCAAAGATAATTTATATTGTTAAATCTAATTCAAATGAGTGCATTGGTATTAATATCATTAATTTAAAAGCCTTCTGGGACACACAATTTTGATTTCTATGTTGCGTAGCAAATTTTTTTTTAATATTATGGTTTAGGATAGTATTTTTGTTACTAAATGGAGCCGATTACAGTTTAAAAGTCCAATTAATAATTACTCCCTACCCCACCTAACAAAACTCCGTAAAATGACTGGCCTATTTTCTACTAAATCGAGTAAGGTTTCGTTGTATACTTCTGATAAAATGCAACAAAGCTGTTGTAGTGACCATGTCGTTATAATGCTTCTATCTCAAGATATTTAAAAAAATAGGGCGTATCCCCACTTTAACTGGTTATTTTATTCTTTCCCCATTAGTCACTCCTTTTACAATGGCTACGGAATCCTATCATGGGCGAGTTCGACACGCTCTTGCCCGGTTTTCAAAATATTGTATTTGATTTGTTTGGGCAAAAAATAAAACTGCATAGTTTCTGTATTCTCGAATCCTCCCGGGGTCGCACATGATTTCCGGAATCTATCCTTTCAAAGCAGGCAAAATAGTGGGAAAAACCAAAGTTATTTAAAAGATGTGAGGTTTTTTTTAACTATCCAATGCAAGCTTGGGTTGACATAACCACAGGGTTAAAAGCTCCAATAAAAAAAACTGAATACAAAAAAATTCAAGCTTAAAAATGCATGAACAACATAAATCATACAAAACCCAAAAAACTTCTTGCTAGGGCTTAATATTCCCTTAATCAGAACCTAGCAAAAACCCCCCTTTAACAAGCTTTCATGCCCATGCTCATACTCAAGCCATAATTTAATGCGAGCAATACCTTTTTAAAAAGCAAATACAAGACAATGGACTACCGCATATTGTGCCAGGTATTGTAGACGGATAAAAAATGGCGTGTGCTCAGGAGAGCGAGCTTCCTGTCCGTTATAAAAACTAAACACCTTTGTGCTGTCTTCAGTGCAGCGGAGCGTGGACACACGTCTTGGTCGCGTGCTGTGCAGATGGGATGGCGAAACTTGTTTTGATGGTGTCTGCTATACAATACACCTACTAATTGCATGAAAATTGGTGTAAAAGAGATCTTATGAATGTAGAGATACGAGCGCGAAGATGTTAATTAATCACGCCCGTGATAAGGATCCATAGACGTTGTAGAACTAGTAAGGGATTTTTTTTTCTTAGCATAGCATATGCTCACGACTATATTCCCCAAGGGGGTAGTCAGAGATATTCTGAAAACATTTACGTTTCACTAGTAGTACCGAAACTTTGTTCATTGTGATGGGTAGTGAGCCACTTATAATGAACAGTGGAAAATTGGCATATTTCAGTTTTTGGGTTACTATTATTCTGTCTTGCCAAATTTCGATTCAATAGGGTCATGAATGAGGGATTAATTGAGACGGGACATATAGACCGACAGAATGGATGGAAGTGTAAGGGTTTCTTGTTTGACTACGGAACCCAAAGTTGTTTATAAGTGTTTAATTTTGTAAATAATTAAAGGATGCGTTAAGACTAAAAACTGAATTAATTTCACTACGGAGACAACAACAATGTCTCTATAACTTGACTCAAATATAGGTACGGGACAGCGGATTTTTTTCGTTGTCTCTATAGAGAAAGTGCGTTTTTTTACACCTTGTATCTCAAGAAACTCACTTCGTGAACAATTAGGTCCAAATTGGCCTATTAAGACTTTTAACTTTATGGATAACAAAAGGTACAATGAACTACTATCTCATCTTATTATCAATGGCAAGTAACAAAGTGGAACGCGCACGCGCACGTCACACCTTGATGATCCTGATACACATGCTAATGTCTCAGTCAGTTCATCTCTCTCACTCTTAAGGTTTCCAAATAAGTGTCTCACTTTCGAATTTTAAGGTGTTTTTAAGTTTTGTGAAGCGTAGATAAAATTATGGGCACGTGGCAGGATGTGCACAATAGAGTCCAAAATTAAATGGTCATGGTTGAATGAATTTTATATAAAGTGTAACATTTCGACTGTCGATTATATTAGGGTGAATTTGTTTGTGCCCGGTCATGCCGATGGTGCCAGCTTTCTGCAAAATTTAATGTCTTAGTTATTTTCTCAATCCAATTTCAACTGCAATGGTGGAGGCTACATTTCACTCCTGCTACTCGTTATCAATCAAATGAGCACAGTCCACTGTCACACACATACGGAATCCCGAATCAGGATTACGAGTTCATATAGAATCCCGTTCGAAATTACGGCATAAAATCCTATACAAAATCCTAATTCTGATTCGTGTATGTGGCGGACCTAACGGTGCTTTTCCCCACGAGCCTTATCGTGAATATTATAGAGATTCAAAAAAAGGATATTTGAATAGTTACGAATAAGCGCTCTTACAGACAAGCGACACTTTGCTGTCGCCGTGAGTCGCAAAGCATCGCGCTCATACATTTTACGGTCGCGCGACCCTCCGTGACACACGGCGACCGCAAAGTGTAGCTCGTCTGTAAGCACTATAATGCATAAATTCCATAGAGTTTATGTCACTTTCGAATACGAATTTAGAAAGTGAGAACTTTACAAAATAGCACTGCAGGAGAAAGGGTGAACAGGGTGAACAGGGTGAACTAAAATGATATATTTGTGGTTTATTTTGTGTAACTGGCAATCAGCTGCCATCTTTGAGCTTTTACTGACCAGCGACAGTCTGTTTTTGCGCGACCCTGTCGCAAGCGAAACTGTCGCTGGTCTGTAAGAGCCCTTATTTATTTTTCTTTTACAGGCTTTTTAGGAACACATCGTAAAGAAAATGCTTACTAAAGTGTAAAGAAAATGTCCATTGTCCGTTAAACAATGACAAGGTTCTTAAATACTCCGAAACGAATTTCAAATGGTATCGTTTCGTCGATGCAACGATAAATAATTAAATATACTTTCTATTAACATTTAAAAGGTTAATCAATTAACCTTTGACTTGACATTTTTCTTCCAACCTTTTCAGCTTACACGAAAAGAGTGTATTATCCCATTTACATAAATAAGTAGTCTACAATATGTATAAAATTCTATCCTTATTTGAGAGAAGGTAATGCAATTCAAATGGTTTCTTATATATTTAATTGTAAGATCGTAATTACCGTGGCAGCATTTAATTCCATTAAAAGGCATTTTTCATGTTTTAGGAAATGTTGAGTGCTTTTAAATGTGCTTCACTCTATTTCTAAGCTTAAAAGCGTTAAGGTGGCACCGAACATTCAATGAATTTTTTTTTTATTCTAAACAAATTGTTCAACAGTTGCCAAATATTGCTGAATTTCAATTTATCGGGTCAGCGCGGATTTTTTTTATCATGTTCATATTGCTATCTTTAGAACCGCCAAAAGCTTCATTTTTGGTGGTTTTAAGGATAATACCTACAATAACAAACACAAAACATATAGTAATCCGTAAAGTTTCGATCAATAGTTGTAAACCAACAATGACTACAATGTGACATTCTTGCAATGCTAAATAAAAAAATCGTTAAAATATATGTAACGATTTTTAGCGCGCAGCTGTGAACATAATTATATTCAAAAAACATAAAACGAAAAACAAAATGAAAACATAATTTAAAACAAAATGCTTATTCTAAGAATCAGAACTCGAAAAAAAATAATTAGGTAACGAATACACTACTTATGAAACCGTTTACCGTTAACCTTTTTAAACCCAGTTATAATTTTACAAATCTCTAGGAATGTATGAAAATATGCTATGCCTTTCTATTCTACTCAGTAAAAGACCAGGATCTACCTGTCAGAAGGATATGGCAAGTAAGGCACCGACCGTTGCGCCGGCGCATACCGTCTCGCTCCACTGCGCACCCCCAGTCACGGTACACGTGAAACAAGTTATAATTCGCAGTTTAAGTATAGTGACTCATCTACGTTGTTGGAATATCTACGCAAACCACACGATGTTTTTTTTTTCTTGGTTTTAAAGAGGTTTTAATAAAAGAAGTTTTCTCGAGCTCTCACCTCAAAGGTATGATCTCTTTATTCTGCCTTTAATCTCTTTGGCTCTCACAGATTATGTGTAAGGTGTAGGTATAATATGTTGCTACGCGCTCTTCTGATTTATTTTATAGACGCTTATCTTAAAATATTTATTTGTATTTTAAATAGGTTTTTCTGTTTTTAAATACCTTACTTGTGCTACAACTACATTGTGATATTCAAAGTTCTTGACTTCTTACCCCGAATAAATTACACAATATTTGGTCGAATATATCGGCTACAATCACTTCATTTCCGATTCGATCTCGTAGGGAAACTCCTAGCATAGCCCAGGTCCATTGTCCTCCCTTTCCTCAATCTGATTAAGGAACAAGATGTTTTATCATTTATTATATTTTAACGATAGGTACTCTGGAAAATTGATAGACTACAAAATAGATAAGTACCTAAAATGAGCGAGCTAAATCTCTGATCAGATTTCTTCCGGAAAACACTCTGATTTTTCATTCTTAAGAGTGAATCAGACAATTCAGCTTTTAACTTTCCGCTTCTCGACGTTTAATCGTATGAGAGCATATGGCAGATAACTTTCCCATCGGCATCGGCGTATTGCGTAGAAACCGTCGAGGAAACATTAACTAAGTTATCCACCGTAACAGTAACGTTCACTAACAACTGGCTCATTCGTTGTATTATCCTCAATGCCATATTATCAAGAACCGTCTTTTGATGTAAATAGGAAAATTATTTTACTAGAATTTTAATTTGTTTGTGAGAAAAACTAATATTAGTCATGGATTTTCGCTAATTAATTGTGAGAAAAATGTAAATATTTATGTTTAAAAAAGTCAATATTTTATCAGGTACTTAAATGAACCTACCGCTTTTTATTTCTTGTTGTTAAATCCAAATTGGTATTAACAATCTTCCGCAAACTAAAGCACGTAGAAACTTACAAATTGTGAAAACAAGGTACGATAGGAACAAAGAAAAACATAAAAATGTATGGTACAGAGAAGATGGACATGAAACACTTCGAACGAGAGCGATATCGGCTGGTAAGTTCGAAGTGCCGCGGGCGAACAACTACTTCGGGTATAGGACCCTAAGTAGGTGTGTTCCAAAGCTGTACAACGAGCTACCAGCCGATATCCGAAATGAGGTGAAGAAGTCGAAATTCTGTGGGTTGTTGAAGGATCTGTTGCTATCGAATGTCATCAATGAATAGCTAATAAGTACGTACTCAGTACGCCAGTCATGTTATGTGTATAAATAGTCTATATTATTGCGCCTATGTAATGCGAGACTGATTCTCGGTTCCTACAGCCAAACCGTAAAATACGGTTTTGTAGGACTACAATTAAAAACATGTAATTTTGTAACTTATTATTAAATTTAAAAAAAAAAAACACAACAAAAGACTGACAAAAGAAAAATCATTCTAGATTTCAAATTCAACGGCTCACAGGAAACTCTGCCAATATAAACATCCGATATTTGACAATAACAAAAGAGGAAAAAAACTCCAAACGAATTCCCGGAATTGATAGGAAACCACGGAACAATATTCCGCCGGAATCCTCCGCCGATAATATGATGTTTCCGGACGAACGAGCGCCTAATGCGCCCTGTAGGTTCCTTCAATTTCGTGCCAGATTATTTTCGCTAAAAAAAAATCTTTGTATTCATTGTTGCGATTGCTACCGATCGATGATGACATCGACTTTGGTTTAGATTATTGTCCTGATTTGTGAGATAGTACTAATATGAAAGCGGGAAAGAGCAATTTTCCTTATTTTGTCAAATTGAATACGGATGCTTTTCTGCTTCGATTAATTCAGCTCTTGATCAATATTAGTTATGTTATATTTCAATCAGGATGAATTTCAAAAACAGGAAAAAGATAACTGGAACATTATATCCATCATCCATCCATCATTATTGTAGGATCTTTTTGTATCTCTCATATCAAGGGTTGGGATAATAGAGTTATACCCCATAACACTGGCCCAATGTGAGTTGATGAAGGCACATTAGTGGTCAATTTGCTATCAGTGTTTTTTCAAGTCACCTTAGTCCTCCAATTTGGCTAATCTGCCTAAACGTGATCTGGTAAATACTGTCTAAACATGTGTTACGCAACTAGGCACTAAGAGGTGCCGTATATCACTATAACGGTCACCGGCGTTGCATATTAGGTGATCGGTATCACTCATTGCACAAAAAGATATTATAAAGCAGTGAAAATTACACAATTTTTAAAAGTGAACCCTGCTACAACTTTTGGACACGCTTGGAAAGATACTTGATAGTTATGGCATCTTTCTGACTACGTTGAAAAGGCTTTTATGTGTAGTAATTTTTTAAGTTAAAGTGTTTTATATTTTTATTAAGGATGGGTTTGCTCTTGACCTCAATCCAGTCCTCAGGACGAAGATATGGGGTCGAAGATGTAGCGAGCTTACCCAGAAGAAGCCTATTCACTCGAACTTTAAAGAAATTCGGGTTGTAAGCGCTCGGAAATACTGACGCGGGCAGGTTTCCTACATTAACCTTATTACAATAAAAGCATTAAACGCTCCATTTATAAAATATCCATCGTTTGTGGTCAGCAAAGTGCGAAGGTCTCAAGGGCTAATACGGGTCCGGTTATTATTGATTTCGCTTACATTCGGGGAATGTTTTAATTTTTTTGTGTCCCCTTTATTGGAATTTGACCCTTTGGGGCAACTCTCGTTATTATCTGAATATTCGGACTTGTTTTGCTAAATTGGATTTTGTTACCTTCCCGGTATACAGGAACAAGCTTGTTATTATTTTAACTTTATTATGGGTTTCATTAAAAAGTTTGACATGTACACACCCGTGTTTGTCCTTTACTGTAATTTTTCGACGAAAGTCATTGAGCCATTATACTTCTTAATTTTTTAAATAAAAAGTATACACTGCGTTGACATTTTAACTGCCTAGATATTATTATGTAAGTAGTTGAAACTAGGAGTAGGAAAGTTAGTAAGTATTCTATAAATATTAACTTATGGCTGGTCTTGTACCTGACAAGTCTAAGCTACGAACGAACGGTAGGAATACCCTTCATCGATAGCAAGGTTTGTCGATAGCACGGTTCGCCGATCTCAGAATATGTCACCTAACATTTTTGAAGTTATTTCCTGTTTATATGTTATTTATTCATGCATATTAATCTACAACAAACCGCTTCATACTATATAGCTCATACACGGGGTATGAATTTAAACACATACCATTTATGAAAACGACTTTTTCATGGGCTCACTCCCTGTCACACTGAACATAGTTTCGGTAGCACTGTGAAACGGGGATTTCTGAGTTTTCAGAATTTCTCTGACAACCCCCTCGAGGAATTAAGTGGTGAGCAAGATGATGCTTACGCAACTTATTGCATAAGCAACATACTTCCAAAGCACTCCCACGTCCCAGGCAGTTGGAAGACAGCCATAATTATTTAAAGCATGCATGCATTTAAGACATTTTTATTGACATCCTTTCATCTTTTCAGGTGTCCAATCAGTCCGTATAGTCAACATGCGAGTTCCAGAAGTCATACAATACGGGACCAGAGACAAGGTGACGCTGGACTGCGACTTCATCACTGGCAACGTCACAGGGCTGGTTGTGAAGTGGTTCTATGAAGACAAGTCGCAGCCTGTTTACCAGTGGATACCACCGCAGAAACCTCAGGCTTTAGGGGTATTGAAGAATAAGGTTGGTCTTGTAAATTTATGTTAGTGGTAGTTATATTTAGCAGCGACATAGGTAGGCCCCCACAAATTAGACCGTCGCGTCGACCTGGTGAAGGCGGCGGGAACCCGTTAAGACGAGGGCAGCGCAGAATCGGGCGTTGTGGCGATCTTTGTGGGAGGCCTTTGTCTGGCAGTGGAATGGACTTCCACTGCCGGCTGATATGATGATGGATACAGTGATTGCTGATTATCAAATTATGATCTCTTATGGATGAATGCCTGGCTTGATGGATGGCTGGATAGCTGGCTGGTGGCCGAAAAAGGTAAAGGGGAAGGCCGAGGATTTTTGTGGCTCGTTTTAGGAGAGGCCTATCTTCAGCAGTGGAGCAGTGGACGACGATAGGCTGATGATGTTGAAAGGTGGCCGAGATTAAGAAACGGGAGAAAGAGTAGGTAAGGTCCTGGCTTAGGGGAGTTAAGGAGGGAGAAAAGGAAATGCGATATAATATACTGGATCGTGAGGAATGGTATAATGGAGATGGCGCCAGATGGAAATGTATAAGTTGAAGAAGAATGTTAATGCACTGCAATAGAATCTAAGGTGAAGTAAAAACAAATTTTAAGACAAATATATTGGGGAATGACTGCAATCTTTCTAACTATGCTCAACTACTTCTTCTTCTGTCGAGTTGATGTCACACATTGAGTTTGAGTCATGAAAGTCCATTCAAAAATAACCTTTATTTACAGTTGGATCTCTCAATCTTTCTAACTATGCTCAACTACTTCTTCTTCTGTCGAGTTGATGTCCCATCATTGAGTTTGAGTAATGAAAGTCCATTCAAAAATAACCTTTATTTACAGTTGGATCTCTCCTTCAAAGTATCCCGTAACCCATACACTCAGCATCGGGCACTAAGGATCAATTCTCCAGGCACCGAGCTGACCGGCAACTATACTTGTGTGGTATCTACATTCCTGGCTGAAGATGAAAGGACAAAACCCATGACAATATTTGGTGAGATTTTTTATATAAAAATCTGGTGGCTGGACCAGTATTAGTGACCATCCTAGATTCTAAGCTTATCTCTCGTTATAAACATACCTACTTAACAAAATTACTGAAACAAGTCTATACAATTGACGTTTTCTCCTCAATTTTTCCTAATAGAAAAAAATATGCAGTACTTTTTAACTTTTTTTCCTTGTCCAGTAATCAATATGGCTCTAGGCCAGCCATACTCAAAGTGTGTTCCGCGGAACCCTAGGGTTCCACGATTCCTTGTAGGGGGTTCCGCAAGAATTTAGAGAAAAATCAAAACACCTCTCTCTGGCCGAAAGTATGTCAAACGAGATATATGAATCTCTTTTAGAAATGTCATCAGACACAAGTATGGAGTCACTGTTCAAAACGACGCCTCTCAACGATTTTTGATGCAGAATCCGTGATGAATATCCAATGCTTGCCAAAATGGCTCTATTCCTTTCCCAACAACATATTTGTGGGAAACAGGATTCTCAACCTATGCAGCCACGAAAACAAAATACCGCAATAGACTGGACGCCGAACCTGATATGAGACTTCAACTGTTTTCTATCAAACCTGATATCAACCAATTGATGAAAAATTGAAAACAGTTTCATAACTCCCATTAGTTCGATTTTTTTTTTCTTTTTAAATATCTTCTATTATTATACTTGTTATGTAAGTAAGTAATAAGTAACTGTTACATTGTACTTTTATTATGCGAAATACTTGACGGAACCCTTCAATAAAAAAGTAGTTTTTAAAAGTGTATTCTTTATTAATAAAATAAAGAATACACTTTTAAAAACTACTGTTTTATTGTAGGGTTCCGTCAAGTATTTCGCTTTCCAAAAGGGTTCCGTCACCAAAAAAGATTGAAAACCGCTGCTCTAGCCTAATTAATTTTTGTAAGAATTTGGTAGCAACTTTAGTAACGTTTTGAGGTTATTGGACACTAACTGAAAACTTTTGTTTATATAAAAAGTACCAATTTCGGAATCACATCTACTTATATTCTACTATTAAAAATTAAATACTTAGACGTAGACAAAGTGTCCATTAGAATAATAGCAACAATGTTAATAACAATGCAATAAGCAAACTCAGTATAGTGCATATTCGGTAACAATAAGCTTTGTGAACTGAGACGAAGCGGAAATTACTTCGGCTAACTTTACCTAGCGCATCCAGTCGGTGTTAGAGTAGAGCGGCCCTCACAGGGGCGAGTAGCGAGTTTGTTATACACATCAAAAGCTTCTTTATTGAGAGAATTCAAAACTGTACAGGGTGTTAGTGCACCTACACTGTAGAATTACTTTAAAGGGTGGTTGTACTCATGATATTGATCAACTTTTCGATAGGAACCTATGCTAAAAGTTTTTTCAACTTTTCATGCAAACATTGCCTTTAGTATGGGAAGTCAAATATTTCTTTCTAATTTCGTATAGGTTTCTTGGTGAAAGTTATTCCATAGGTATCATGGGTGCAATCACCCATAAAAGTAATGCAACTGTCTACACGCGAAAAAAAATCAGCTGTCCTATACATTTCAGTCGGGTATGTACACACGGCAACAGGTCAGGTTACCCTGTTTGGACTTTGAACTATTAGAAGTTGAACGCTGCGAATCGTGCGAGAGGGTGCAGTATGTTGTTGTTGTTTCGTCTCACAGCACGCTGCGCCCGCGGCCGCGCCGGCAGCCGCGTCTATGCAGGCTCTCTACCGCACTATTTTGTGTTTTGTACGTAGTGTAGTTATGGGTATATAAGGTGCGTAACCCGATGTGTCGCCGTGTGTACAGCAGTTTTGTACGGGACAGCAGATTTTTTTTTCGCATTTCCTGAGGTAGGCTCCATAGTGAAAATTGTTTAGTTTGATGGTCTGAGTTCACCGTTTCAGTATTTGCTAGGCTGTCACTTAGACCCTGTATAGAGATTAATTAATTAAAACTTTTTCTATAAGGCATCAAAAGGGCCATCAAATGATCCAATGCATGATTTTATAAAAGTCTCAATCTGTACTTTGGATTGATACTTTTTTCACTAGAGGATTCAGGGGAAATGCTCTATCGCGTGAACATTTTCGGTCTACGAAATTCAAATCTATCACCACTCTACAAAAAGTCTACCACAACAAACTAATTTAGAACTTATCTGTCAGAAAGAAAGCACGCTAAGCTAAAACATGGGCAAAGATAGCTAATGGAATACAAATGGGCAGTGCTTATGTACGGTAAAATCCATCAATATTTGAAGCGAATTGAACATTCGTTTAGGGATACTGGAAGAGATAAAGGATTTATTTATCAGAAATAAATTCTTTGTCAGTAATCACAAGGGGGGGGGGGGGGATGGGGGGGCAATATTGAAGATTTTTAAAAAAATCAGTTTTCGATGGACAAAGAAACCTTTTTTGATCTAATTGAAAAAAAAAATAAATACAATGCACACTTTTTTCCATTGAAGTAAGCAGATAGTTAAATGTCGTGTCGTGTCATGTCGTTTAATGCTCTTCAATTCGGAATTATTCGGATACATATTTATAAAATATTTATAAGTTTTAAAACTTTGTTAATCCTTTGTTAAAAGATGCAATTTTTAATGCCACAATTCTATTATTATATTATAATATAATCAATTAAGTTACTAACTCTTTATTACAATACTGTTTCTTTCTACAGGGTGTAACAAAACACCCTAGTAATACTTAAGGGGGTGCTTCAGACCATCGAACTGAACAACATTCACTATGGAGCCAACATCGAAATCGTGAAAAAAAAAACCGCTCTTTCATACAAAACTGCAGTACCGTCTCGACTCAAATGGGACGGCAGATTTTTTTTATTTTTCTCGACTTTGGCTCCATAGTAAAAGTTGTTCAGATTGATGGTCTGAAGCACCCCCTTAAGTATTACTAGGGTGTTTTGTTACATCCTGTATAGGTAAATTAGATACTTTAATTAAATCTTATCAATGTATTCCTAAATCAATTGTCCTAAATTACATTTATTATTGTTTCCATATTCGTTTATTTCTATATTTAGGTACCATTTGATTATTGTATAATTAATTTTTTTTTTATTATTTACAAAGAATTCGTTTTATATAGTAAACCGGGGTTAAACTTTATAACGTCGTATCTTTTTTAAGAATTACTGTAAAAATAAACAAAAAATGCCTAATAATCGGTTTTTTATGATCTGTCAGTAAGTTGAATAAAAAGAGGAAAAAACTTGAAACTTTTTGAGAAAAAAACATAAAACTTAGTGATCAAAGTTATATTGGTTTTGGGGTTACTTTGATACCCCTCTTTTTTGTTGCCGAAATGGAAAGAAACCCCAAAAATTTGCCTACAACTTAAAAAAAATAAAAAACGGTCAAGCTGAAAAAAAATTGTGGGCATTTTAATTTCTTGGGGTAACTTTGATCAAGTAAAAGTCATGTAAAAAAATGAACAACAGCTTTTTATTCGAAAAATTCTAAATTTGTAAGTATTTAATACTTTTCATTTTGCACATAACTCAAAATCTGACTTCTAAGAATATTATATACTAATTACTTAGTCTTCAGAAAATCAACATTAATAGTGTTATCAAAACATACCTACATAATTAATGCAAAATAATAATAACACTTAGGAACAATATTGCCGGCTCCCTGGTTTTCTTGAATATATTCTCGGCATGGTCCCTGGTTAATTGAATTAAAAAACAAAAATAAATTGACACTTACAAGCAAATAATGGGGTGACTTTGATCTATGGGTTGACTTTGATCATTTGATCAATTTCACCCCATGTACCCGATCAAAGACACACTACGAAAAGAAAACTCACATCTTGGTGGCCGTTTTGAGGTTAGAACAACAGCAACCTTTGATTTGGACACTCAAAAATAGGCTACTGTATGATATATAACTCAATATTTCATAATTGTCACATGCTTTGAGATGCATATGAAGTTTTGCAACACATGATTTTGTTTAAAAACCAAGTAATAGAATTAAATTACCTGTGATTTGATAAATGCGCAGCGAATTCTTTCTGCCATGACAGAAAAGGATTTGACAGTTCACCAATGTTGCCGTAGTAGAAAAAAAAACTACCAAATTCCTTTCCCTTTCATGCAGTTTGCATTTTTATGTGAGCGGGAAGTTTCGATCAAAGTCAACCCACGATTCAAAGCACGGTTTACGGTATATGATATTATACTTACATTAACTCTTCTATGCCCACAATGGGTATCATTATGCTGGTTTACCATGATGTTACTACTTAAGACCTACATTGTACCATATGATTTTGCATAAATAAATGAAATGAAAGAAATGAAATGAAATGAAATTAACTCAGATTTTTTTCAAAAACATTAGGTAACAAAAATTTCATAAGAAATTTGTTAATGTTCTTTATTTCAATGTGGCTCAAAATGTTAGATTGTTCTTTGTTTAGGAACTTAGTAGGAACTGTCTAATGAATCCCATTTGAAACTTTAAAGCAACATCAGTTTCAGCTCCAGTACTACAATGTCTGTTCTAGTTTAAATTAAACTCAATAATCTAAGTACACAAAGCACGGTATCCATTACCGTTTGCGTGATCGCCGACCGTTGGATGTTGATCCAAAAACGTACCTATTTCTAACCGAAATACTGCAATTTGATGACATCTACATTAAAAGCAATAAGGACCTTTAGTGCTTACGAGTTTACGATCTAAATAATTTTACAACGTTATAAATTACCAATAACTTGGTTATTGTACCGCTTTGCATGTATTATAAGCATGAAACAGGCAGTAATAAAATGACCTATTAACATGTTAAGGCATGGATGAAACTTCAGTCTGTAGGTTTTAAGCTGACTTATATAAGAATAATAAAAATAAATTAATGCTATTTCGTGTGCGAGTTCTTGGTTATGTTTCATAATTAGAGAATGGATTATATTATGCAAATATAATGCATAAAAAGGCTAAAATATGCAAGAAAAATGCTGAAACTATACAGCTAACGTGTAAAGATATTATGCAACGTCAAATACAAAAGACACAGATGCTGATCGAAAAATTTTCGATCTGCAGAGTTTAGCAAAACACTCTAGTAATACTAAAGGGGATACTTCAGACCATCAAACTGAACAACTTTCACTATGGAGCCAACACCAAGAAAAATTAAAAAAACAGCAGTCCTATACCTACATTTGAGTCGAGCCGGTACTGCAAGTTTTGTATGGGACAGCTGATTTTTGCTTTCCTTTAGTCAAACCATTCATACCGTATATGTCTGGCGTAACTTCCTCCCCAGAGCCAAATAACACTGACCACATTACTGTGCTTGTCAATATGATAGGCGGTTAATCAAAGTGTGTTTCAGGATCATTGTAGTAAAATACGAAAAGACATTGCCCACATGACGAACTGTATTCGTTTCAAATCGTTTCACAAGTAACAAATGAGTATGATCAAATTGATCAAAGAACAAATGCAAAAGAGTATGATGGCTAAAATTATACACAAAATAAGAGGAATATCATACTTCCCAAGGAAATCGCTCGCTCGCTACATCTTCGACCCCATCTTTGTCCTGTGGACTAGATTGAGGCCAAGAGCAAACCCATCGATAATAAAAAAATGGAAATTATCCGTTTCTATCACGGCATTTCTTCTAAAATTCAAATTCAAATTTACCAGTTCTGTTGGCGAAACGGTATTGGGAAATGTCTTTTTCATCTTCATCGTGATCGTACAGTAAGGTTTACTGAACACTGGTACCGATCCGTTACTCAATCAAACCTGGGATCCGTGTTTGTCAGTAATTTAGTCTAGTACGGATCTAAATTGATTCTTGTTTTCTATGTTTGATGGATTCTCGCTATTAACCTCTACCCCTTCCCTCCCTCCTCCTCCCCCTTTCTCCTACCTACTAACTTTCGCATAACGGTGTTTCTGTGTTTGAAATATTCACCGAAGCAAAGCCCTTTCAGTAGGCATATTGTGTAAGCTTCCTATTAAATCGAATACAAAGTCTTACGTATCAATGACAATTCTAACCAATTTTTTAGTAATATTGTGTCTCTCCGATTATCGTTTCTATTATCTAAAATTGATTCACTAACTCCATTCTGAATAGTAACGAAATTTTTAGGCTATTTTAAATTACAGAAACAGATTTTTATTTTTATTGATACTCTTAACTTATTCTTAAAACAGCTTCGGTAACATCCAGGATATGTCATAATATGTTAGATAGTTTATTATCTTTTTGATAAATAAATTATATTTGCTAATCAGAATCGAAAAATCGTGTCGTCCTTATTTGGAATGAAATCAGGCAATTAGAAAAGATATACTATAAATAGAAACACCAGAACTGTCAAAAACACCATGTATATTATTTTGCTACCGATATAATTATTATTTTGGTACCAAATTACAAAATAATTAAGGCCCCAGGAGTGCGATTTTTGAACTCATTCGTTGAACTCAGCAGTTGAAAATGTATAGAGATACGCATCTTTCTACTGCTGATTTGACTTTCAGAAATCATACTTCAGGAGTGCGATTTTTGAAAGTCAAATCAGCAGTAGAAAGATGCGTATCTCCACAGTAATTTTGACATTTTCAACTGCAGAACTCAGGGAATGAGATTCAAAAATCGCACTCCAGAATAGTCTTCGAATGAGTGATTGTTTTAGTCGAATTTAATCTGGAACGCCTCCATTGTACGTAGCCATTTTAGTGTCCAAGATGACAGATAGATAGATAGATAGATAGATAGATTGATAGTATTTTATATTTATTTAAACGATATTGTCCATGGTTCAACAATAATTTTTTTTTATAATAAAAATTATTAGTTCTACGTCAGTCCAGCGCTCGACTGCGTCCCGTAGGTTATTTGCATAACAAATTTAAATGCGATTAGTTGAACAGTGGAGGCGTGAAAGTAAAAAAAAAAACGAACTTATTTTCGATTTGAAAATAAATATCTTGGACATTGTCCCACAGATTATCTAGTCCCATTTAAAGTACCAAAATCTAGCCTGGACTTATGTATTGAGGACTAGACAACAATATAGAAATAGAGTACAAAAGATATTAGGTACAAACATCCATGACTCGGGAACAAACACTATTCATCATACAAATATTTGCAATTTATAATAATAATTACGAAGATATAAACCTTTGAAATTTTTCATACAAAATTTTCAAAGCGTTATCGTAATTATATTATAAATTGCAAATGTTATTTGATACGCGACATCTAGATTTTCTAAACTATTTTTCCATATATACAAAGTTACTGTCTACGCGTATTGTGCGTCAAAGTTTTGTATAAAATTGACCCCTCTGCAACCGCCTTAAGGGATTCGCACCCACGACCCTTGGCACAGCAGGTAGGCTCACTACAGACTGAGCCATTAAATTATCGTATAAACGCCTTATGTATGTATTAACTTGATAAACTGGTTAAGATAATACTTTATTAACTTTAAACCATTATAAGTTACTAATCTATATCATGAACGTTTGTAACTGCCTCATCTTAATTATATAAGTTTGACATTAACTTTCAAATTTTATCATTACTTTGGCTATATAGGCCAGTCATTTTACGGAGTTTTGTTACGCGGGTAGGGAGTAATTATTATGAATTGGACTTTTAAACTGTAACCGGCACCATTTAGTGACAAAAATACTATCCTAAAATATTTCCCAACGCTACGCAACATAGAAATCAAAATTGTGTGTCCCAGAAGGCTTTAAATAAATAACAATGCACTCATTATCAATCAATCAAAATCAATTCATCATCAGGTTTTTTAGAACGATATAATATCTAAATTTTAAAATTGGAACTGTTGCTGACGTGATTATTTTTAACTTCGGGCACATTTCTAAGCTCAAATTGGCTCTTCAATAATATAGCGAAAAGAAATGCAATTATTAATTAGTCCCGGCTCAAACCGTAAAATGACTGGGCTTTATACACCTTAATAAGTTTTACAACATTAATAACTTATGTCGTACGTGATTTGTTGCTCTTATCTCTCCCAGAAGGGGCCTTTTCTCAAATATTCCCTTAAATGTTACTTAGTGCGGCTAGAAAGTAATTATTATCAATATTATCATAGAAGAGACTTTTTTTTCTAAACATGGATTTTAATACAAATTTAATAATTTTTCCAGTACCTGAACGAAGATTCGACATGATACAAGACAGACTCGGAGACGGATATTTGAATATAATTTGTTCTGCCGAAGGCGTTTTCCCGAAGCCCGAACTTATTATTCTAGCTGGAAATAGGTGAGTGTCTTGTTACTATGTAAATTTTTATTATATTTTTTTGTAAAACGAAAAATTTATTCTCGAATTTTTAACGTGAATAAAATGCGTAGTTGGCCGGCAATGAAAATATATCAGTGAAACGATTCTAAAACTGATTGAATTAAAATATGAATGCACGTTGCATTTATTTTTAGCGAAACAGAAAGGTTTTTGAATTAAATGGAACAAAATGTACTAAAACATTTTGTTTTTAAAGCATTCGTTAAATCCAAATAACCTAACACAATACAGCAATCATAAAGAGTTATAATAGAGAAAATCACCGATTACTGAGTGACTAGACCACTATTTGTACTCTTTTCGACCGTTTCATTACAGAAACCGAATTCTTTTGTAAGATTTCGGTTTCAAAATAAAGATTACAAGTATATACTATACCTACTTTGATATTGTACAATTTTTTCATTTTATCAAGAGTTTTAAATTCAGTGAAACAAAATTCACAAACTCGAATAATTTGCTTGATTTAAATAACCTTCTACGATACAGAAAAAGTTCTTAGGAGAATCAACGCTTACTTAGAAACTATAATTTAATTAAAAAGAATAAAATATGCATACACTAACCACAAAATACTATGCATTCTCTTTTCCTTATACTCTTGATTCTGTTAGAACGGAAAACTGATACCATCGAATAATACTCTGTGCCGATAAGATCAGAGACGCGGTCGCATGTAATGTCTATAACCGGCCACCACACGGTGAGGGTATCAGGGACGTTGACGTTGCCTGAAGGACTTAGTAGCCTCTTACGACACCCACCTGGGTCGGTGCTATTCGAAGCCCGAAACCACCAATACAAGTAATAAACAACACAAGAAAACATTTATCATCTGACCGATATCGGAGAACTAATTCAATTAATCGATTCTAATAGTCGAATAGGGTACTACAACAACTGAAGTTTCCAATTCGGCAAATCGGTTCCCAAATACTCCTGAACACCCAGTTGGACGTTCCTTGTATTTGGAAACATACGCGAACAAATTACAACCGTATACGCCTGTAATTATAAAATACTAGGGGATAATAAAATAAAGCCTAAAATCTGGAGCTGGTTCGGTCTAATATATTGCCCTTTCCATATAGAAGATAATTCAAGAAGCCTCTTGGCGACACTTACGCTCGTGACTATAAAGCCCTATACAAGAACGACCGTATTTGCATTCTGTACGGAATGTAAAATTAGAGTTTGCTACACAGCAAATTGTACACCCAATATACATACATTGGGCTTACAACTAATATTTCGCCTTTCAGCCATAGAAACAAACCACGCGCTGACGTGCACAGTTCTTCCATCCTTTCTATACTCCGTTCTATTCTATTCTATTTTTGTTTAATGGCGTTTCCTTGGTGGATTTTGCCAATATCTAGTTTAAAAAGAGCAATTAGTGCTTGACGTTGTACGGTAATTGGATATGACGATCTCAAAGCCCTGTTTTTATACAAAAACACACTCGAAACCGCCATAAAATGGCGGAGCCGCGTGACTTCCTAAATCGCGAGCCAACGACAGACGTCCACTCGAGAGCCCTCTAGCCACGCGACTCCTATACTCCGTTCAGGAATTAGAGCGACAAAATGTAAACAAAGAAACGTCACTGTCAAAGTGACATTACGTGGTTACCTTTGGTGCATTTTTTAAGAATAAAATTATGTCGGCACGGCATATAATAAATTACGTTGACATTAAAAATGTATTGTCTATCTATAAATAATAAAAACAATCGTGACAATCTGAATGAAATTTTTAAATTATGTTATGTTTATGTAGCCCGTTACTCTGTCTGTGTGGGCTTTTTGTGCTATGCGTAGCATCCGCGCATAGCGTACGGACTCAGACGAAGGTATTAAGCAATACCGTGAAGAACGGCGCAATAAAAAGGAGGCCAATGGCCAGCAGTGGATAAATGTGGGCTGATTTGATGTATATTGATTGAATACTTTATTTACTCATAATTAATCAAAAGGGATTTTTGGGATCGTCTAAAGACAGCGCCATCGCTTTATATGTAGTTCAGGGGGCGTATTGCCGAGGTCACCTCTTAGTACGGGGGCACATCTGCAGACATCGCCACCGTCTTGTTACCTTTGTATTTCCCTACCAACTGACGCCTCTGGTTGGACAAACCTTTGTGACGATTCGGCCATTTTCATTATACGATCGAACCAAGAACACAAGTCGTCTTATTTAACTCCACCCGGGGGGGTCCACCAGCTCCACAAGCCAACAAGGATTAACAGAATATTTTTTTTGAACCAGAAGTTTAAACATGGCACCTGTAAAAGTTTACTCTTTACGTTATAATAATAAAAGAAACTAATTATTATTGTCGAAAAAAAAAAATACACAATTTTACATTTTAAACCGGTAATGTTACGAAAGAGGGTAAATTATCAAATCATTTTATTAACCTGAATAATGAATCCAATTAAATTCAAAGACATTTTCAGAAATAAATAGGTTCAGTCATGGATGTTATACGTTCGTGCCGTTGTTGTATGGTTTCCATTTCTATATATCTATATTCTATAGTGCTTACTTGGGATCATTACAATGTATGTGCCTATGAGCGTTATTTATTATACTTTTGACAAAACCGACCGTCAAAGTCCACAATAAGATACGATAAGTTTCCCGTACCTTGCGCTTGGAGTTCAGTCTAAATAATTCGGATGCCTCATGAAAGTTGCCTAACAACCCAGACATCCGTAGTGCATGCACTAAGGATTTAGTTCCCAACGGTATATGGCCTATTCGTAATCCCTCGAAATTGGGAACGAATGAAAGTATTATATCCGATTTTTAACGTATCTTGGATGAAATGCGAATCCGATTTGGGCCCTAGGGAGCTACAGGTTTATTTTTGATCACGGTCTATCAGATTTACTTCGAATAGTCTTTATTTTGATAGTTTCACAGATAAGTTCATATTACATAATCTAAGTGAGGTACTCAATATTATCTTAATCTTTGAATTGGTACTAATACCACGCTCCTTAAATGAGGAAAGTACTTGTCATTTAAAAACATTTAATTATAAGGAAGGAAGGAAGGATGTTTTTTTTTAATAATATGGAACTTTTCTTTTATAAAATTTTATATTAAATTCATCATTGCAACAATCTGACGAAAAAAATCTTCTTGATAAAACATTTCATAATTTTTGTGTTAAATTATAAACTTTTACTCGCAGTATACTTGCCTAAAACGCAATGTGCCTAAAGTATAGTTTTATGCCTAGACCATACGCGAGGTAGGCGTAGGTCAACTGTCTTGAGTTATTTATAAAGTACCTACTTGATTTATACTCACCTTTAGTAAACTTAAAATAACTGCCAGTATTAAATGTTGATTGTATAAATTGTTTCTACAACATATCCATCGCTTTGTCCACAGGCCGCTGCATGCTAAGTCGTCGATCAAACTCATCAATGATCGCTACACAGCTGTCACGAGTTCGATTGTCAAGATAGAGTCTTTACCACCAACAGTGGAGATCCTATGTGACATGCAGGTGCCTCTGGCTAACTATTTTAGCAGAAAAAGGGATATATTTTACAGAGGTTAGTATTTAATTGGCATACGAAGCATAATGACATATGATGACACGGAATAGAGAAGGCTGGAAAATCTTCATTGGCAAGACCTTTGCCCAATCAACGATGGGCAAAACAGGTGGAATTTTTTTTTAGTTTTATGTGATTGATTTAGTTTGGGCCACCATACACTTTCAATAACAGTGACCATTCACCACACTTGAAAGTCCAAATCATTTTTAATTTGTCAACTTTGTAAGAATGGGTATACAAGGTGTTACAAAAATACAAATAAACAGTTAAGACCATCAAACTGAACAACTTTCACTACGGGGCCAATATCGAAATCGCGAAAAAAGTCTGATGTTCCATCATCATCATATTATCAGCCGATAGACGTCCACTGCTGGACATAGGCCTCCCCCAAAATGGGGAGATTAGCCATAATCGCTACATTGCAATGCGTTTGCGATGTTCCATACCTACTAAACTACAAAATCTACTCGAGCTAAATGTATGGGAGAGCAGATTTTTTTTTTCGCGATTTCAATGTTGGTCCCTTAGTGAAAGTTGTTCAGTTTGATGGTCTTAACAACCCCCTTAAACGTTTTAAATGTTTATATACTCACACAATCACAGTCATGGTCACTAACAAACCTTTTTTTATTTCAGATCCTCCCCCAACAACTCCAGATCCACCCAATTCTGCGCAAACACAAGCAAGAGATAACGGTATGTTTCATTTTAAATTATTTTTAAAACCTTTTGGAATCATCCTATTCATAATTATAGACTTTATCCACTAAGATTATGTAAATTATTATTAAACGTCAATTAATTAGTCTTCCTCCTGGATGCTCTGAAAATTATACAATGAACATTCGTAGTTTATTATTACAAAGAAGTTGTAAAAAAATTAATGTAGTCTCTAACCTTGAATCAAAAAAATCTACTGTGTGTAACAAAACACCCTAATAATATTAAAAGGGGTGGTTTAACGACCATCAAACTGAACAACTTGTACGATGGAGCCTACATCGAGCAAATTGTAAAAAAATCCGCCTTGTCAAACCGCTGACTTTTCTTCGCGATTTGTATGTTGGTTCTAAAATAAAAGTTGTTCAGTTTGGTGGCCTGTTTAAATTTTTAGCCAATATCAAAATCGAAAAAAATCTGTTCCATAGAAAACTCGACCAAAATGTATGAAACAGCAGATTTTTTCACGATTTCAATGTTGGTCGTTTAGTAAACGTTTTTCAGTTTGATGGTCTGAAGCAGCATACTCGTATCTTATCTTATCTTATCTTGTTGTGGGGGCTGGCAAGCCAGCAACACTTCGACCCAGTGGGATCTTTTGTGTTAGCCTTTGCTTTCTTCACCCTTCAAATACATGGTCAATGAAGGAGGCAATACCATTGAGGGGAAGAAACCTAAGATCTTCCGGTTTTGGGTATCCATCCCCGAGGAGGCTCATGCGTTTAGCCGCCAAGACATCACAGTCACAAAGGATATGTTCCATGGTCTCTTCATCCTCTCCGCATGCTCGGCACCTGGGATCTAGGGTGAGCTTCATTTTGTGCATCATCGTGCCTGTGGCGTAGTGCCCGGTGAGGGCTCCGACGATGGCACGAGCCTTGCTCCTGCTGTTGTTCAGTATGAACTTTGAGACACGAGTCGTTACGTTGCTGATAAATTTCTTAGAGTGTTGTAGACTTGCAAGGCTAGACCACTCGAGCCGGTGTGTTTTATCAGCCCAGTCCTTAATGGCCATCCTTATGCTGCATGCCGGGATGCCCACACTTGGTTCTTGGTTCAGCATACTCGTATAATAAGTATGTAATATATTTAAGTCGACACCCTGTATATCCTTATCATCTTAATTCTAAAATAAATAATTAATCTTCTGTAACTTGTTTCAGGTCATCTCACGTGTTCGACTCCGATGCTGGTTATAACTACGATAGTTTATTTGCTCAGAAGACAGATTACGTGATAGTTGCAATACCCTATCTATTATTCTATCCGAGACGCCGAGCGTCATTTGTAATGTATGATCTCCTTTCGATTAAATAGATTTGACGTGGTCAACTTTCTTGATAAAACACTGCGTAAATTGAAGACAAACTATCAAATGACGATCAGCATTTCGATATCTTCGGTGATTTGTAGAAAGGGCGAATATTATGTGATTATAAAATTATACTTTCTTGATAAAACACTGCGTAAATTGAAGACAAACTAACAAATGACGATCAGCATTTCGATTATCTTCGGTGATTTGTAGAAAGGGAGAATATTATGTGATTATAAAATAATATATTTACATAATATTCTGTAAGGTGATTAGTAATTATGAATAATTATGTAACTGGCGTAATTTAATTATTTAATAATTATTTGGCGCATTTATGCCTATTATGCTCTAAATACGCCCTTTCTACAAAGTTTTGTAAGTTTTTCATTAATTTAAGTTTATTAGTTGTATAAAATATATAGTTTAGAATAAAATATTTGTAATTTTGTATAAAGTGAAGTATTTTGTAGTTAGTAATAGATGTGTGAATAAGATATATGTACCAAGTAGAGATAAGATGTTCTTCAAAGAAGATATCAACCAAAGACAAATTGCATACAAACATTTATGCTATTCATGCATGCATTGTAGATGCATCTGAAGTACATTGGTATCATTTGTTTATTGTTTCACTGATAACGACACACTGCAGGAGGCAATGTACTTCAAACGCACATGCACGTCACAATGTGTAAATATGAATATAACTATATCACATAAACTCAAATTATATTTACAATACAATAAACATTTTGACGATCTCCGGTTAACAAAATAATGATGTTCAACATGCGAAATATTGGGTTTTTATAAAAAATCTTGCCGAATAACATAGTGTACATTGTACAGTCACCGAATAAAATATCCTACAGAAAAACAGCGGCGGGGGCCGGTGTACACCCCTACATGCTCATCGTGCGGCAATACGTGAACGTTCACGTACAAGAATGAGCGGCAATTTGGTAGAAGCTGCACATGTAAGTGTATGTATGTAGTGTATACAATGTGTTACAAAAGTAAAAATGAACATTTAACACTTTTAAGGGGGTTGTTAAGATTTTGAGTGTTGGTCCCATAGTGAAAGTTGTTCAGTTTGATGGTCTTAAGTTTAGACCAAAAAATACCACAATAACCACCCCTTAAATGTTTATTTGTATTTTTGTAACATCTTGTATATGGGTGTATCGGTCACCGCGAGCTTGTTTGAGGCTGTTTCTCTGTAGAATATCTAGTCGGTGCGCGGTGGTACGGTGCAAGAAAGTTTCCGGTACCGGTAATGGTTTTGACTGTTAACATCACATAAAATGGATTGACCATAATATAGTACTAATCAAATATTGTCACCGGGTTAGAAAAGTGTGTCGCTCTACTCATCCAGCCAATCACAAGTTATCGATCTGGACAGTTGCCGAGTGTTGCTATCCACAGAATTTAATTACCTAAAAGAATTATCTTCAACCTGTCAGAATATTAAAGCCTGTTAATCTTGAACATTTTTCCCTTCATTAAGTACATTCCAAAGATTTTTTTTCCTCTTGTCGTAATTGAAAAAATATAATTGAGAATCGGCTTTTTATCTTTGTTTTATTTTAATTCCTACCTTTTTACGTCTGGGATATTTCTGAGCAATTTCCTAGTCTAGCAGGTTGATACCCATTTCCGCTTTAGTATACTTACTTCATTTTATTTCTTCATCGTAAAACCTAGGTGGTAAAACTGAAATATCCACAGAGGGCCTTTTCACTTTGTGTTTAGATGATAGGTATAGACACCGTCACTGAGCCCTATCCGATCTAACTTTATCAGTATACAAGCAAAATATCGTGCAAAAATTTAAAAAATATCCTTTGCTGTCCAATACCTAGGTTTTGCTGATGTCAACAGGGATGCTAGATCGCAGAAACTGAAACAAGAATCTGCCATCAGCGATTTTGTAGTTCTTTTATAATAATAATAAAATAATAATAATAATAAAATTTATTGAATTTCACAAAAAAGCCATTTACATAATGTTTTATCATCTCACTTTGTATCAATATTGTTGCTGATGTGGTAAAATTCTAAAGTGTGTCTGAAATACTGGCCTGCCGTGGTCCATTACATATTGTGAACTGTTATTTTCCAGCTCAATAAAGATATTTTCATATTGTACAGGGTGTTACAAAACACCCTAGTAATACTTAAGGGGGTGCTTCAGACCATAAAACTGAACAACTTTCACTATGGGGCCAACATCGAGAAAAAATAAAAAAAATCTGCTGCCTCATACATTTTAGTCGAGTCGGTACTGCAGTTTTGTATGGGACATAAGATTTTTTTATTTTTTCTCGATGTTGGCCCCATAGTGAAAGTTGTTCCGTTTGATCTGAAGCATCCCCTTAAGTATTACTAGGGTGTTTTGTTACAACCTGTATATAAAGAGCGGAACACACACGGAAGAGAGCTTGCGACTCAATCACAAGGCGGTTTGATTCCTGGCCTGGACCACAAATTTCTCCGGAATCTTATCTTTATACTGTTATTTTTGTCACTATCACTAGCTCGGCGGTGAAGGAAATAAAATTATTCTATGAAAATAGCTTGAAGGCTTTTGTAGTTTGTCTAGTGGGTACTTTTTTAAATAAGGCTTTCTTTATTGAGAAATCTTTATTATTGTGACGAGAGCGCCACTGAACTCCGACAGCCCTCTTAAAACACATTCATCTAAGGATTTTAAATAACTCAAAAAAAGAAAGAAAGTAGATTAACCGACTATTCCCAGCAGTCAGCAAAATTAGGCTAATAATGAAGAATAAAACTGTGGGAACAAGAAACGGGGCCAGTCCGATTCGCAATCGGTTACCACGATTATGATGAATTGCGCAAGCAAATTGGATAATTTGTTCTTTAACTGAAGAACTTACGACCTGTCTAATGTAACAATGTCGCTCCATTTACATCTTTAATTTGATAAGTTAGTTTGTACTAATTTTTTATGAGAAAATCGCGCGTACACGGTGTGGAAATTTTAATGCTTCACACATGCTTCAGACCGTCAAACTGAACAAAATTCACTAAGGCGAGATAAAATTTGATGTTCAGTACAGGGTGTTACAAAAGTAAAAATCAACATTTCAATTTTTTATGGGGGTTGTTGAGACCATCAAACTGAACAACGTTCACTATCGGACCAACAAAGAAATCGCAAAAAAAAAATTTGTCCCATACATTTAGCTTGAGTAGATCTGTAGTTTAGTATGGAACATCGCAAACGCATCGCATCTTGGATATTATGGCAAATCTCCCCATTTTGGGGGAGGCTAATATCCAGCAGTGGACGTCTATCGGCTGATATTGTGATGATGATGATGATGGAACACCTGATTTTTTTCGCGATTTCGATATTTGTCTTGTATAGTGAAAGTTGTTCAGTTTGATGGTCTTAACCACCCTCTAAAATGTTTATTTGTATTTTTGTAACACCCTGTATATTTGGGTATTTTGGGTCGAGTAGGCTGCAGTTTCGAATTTTTTTTATTTTGCAATTTCAACGTTTTGGTATAAGCCAAGTTTTCCAATGTCATATTTTAAACACTTACTAACTGAATAATATTGACACGGCTGAGGTAATTTTCTATGAAAAATGAGCATTCTCCTTTCATCCCAAAAGTAAAATAAATTCAGAACAAAACACAAAAAAAAACTGCATGAAAGAAAATAAAAATTACAGCGACGAGCTAAAACAAACTCACATTAAAACTTCGCAGCGTATTTGTCCGTGAACGTGATTGCGCAGTAAAAGTATGGGAAAAGCTTCGACCGTGTCGCGTATTTAGGAACTAACGTAGTGGGACCACGAAATTACTATTGGTTCGAAATTCGTATCGAATCGCACAATCTCTGTCTGTTTGGGATATAAATAAAAAAAACCATCTATCATTTTTAATAGGTAAATAATAATAATTGTTTGACAGATTCGAAGAAAAATAATATTGATTAATTTATTTTCATTGACATTTAATTCAAGCGTCAAACAAAAAAAAATTATTTATGAAAATTTTACTACATAAAAGAATCCGTATCGCAGGCTTCATCATAGCAGGATCTTATATTATTATGTTTTTGAAAACTTCGTCGAAGGCAATGCACTAAATATAATTATAATCCACATCGAAACTTCGTCAAATCATTTATTTAACTAAGTTATTAACTGCGACTTCGTTCACAAATGTGTTAATGTGTTACAGTTCTCCATACATTTTCATATTATAGGTCTGAATCACATCATTTTCAGTAACAATTTCCAATAGCAGTCCAATTTCTATAGAAGATAATGAAAACTAAATATTTTGTATACAATAGGAACATACGTAATAAATCACAAAATATTGACAAACAATCTCGTCACTAGTCAGTGGCATTTCAAACTCAATAACATCATGAACACGATAGAAGAAGAACAAACAACCAAAACAAACCCTACCTCTATTCAGCGCTACCCAAACGCACCATTCAAATCGCGCTCGCGTTATTTCCCACGCCACCGTTGTGGGACACAATGACTGCTATTTTTTCAACCAGCATCCAATCCAATCCTTTCGGACGCAACACTCCCGTGCGAATTGGAAACTGGACTGCACCTGCTATACTCTCTGATAGGCTCAGATCAATTTTGTAACCGCATATGGGATGCTTTTAAAGTTTGTTGCATTTTAATCTATTCTAGTGTTTTACTAGCTGTAGAGATGCTAGAAATGTTTTATATGGATTAGTTTTTAACGATATGCTGTCATACTGTTCATTGACATGCAAAGGAAGAATGACCTCGGCAAAATCGCATCGATTGGTTGCAACTTGCATATTTTTTGTAAGTTAGTTCGATCAGAAATCTGAGCAAAGTTCAGGACTAAACTAAAGTTTTTCCGACCAAAATATAAATTTTGGATCTATTCATGTGTAATTCGGGGACAAGTCAACACAGTCATTATATTTCAATCGCTAAAAACAGCCTTTGATAGCATCTTAGGTAAGTCTTACTGCAGGGCACAAAGCCTACCCTCAAGGAGGGTGCATTATTCAATCCATTAATGTTTTGACATATAATTCATATTTTTTCCTTTGATTAAAATTAGAATTAAATTAAATGAATTTAAAATGCGAATGACATTTTTATAATTGTATAATTTGTTGTAATAATTCATTAATAATTATTAATTACTACTATAGGGATATATTTTAAAATGTTGCACGCCAAAAAGGGCAAACTGTATTGGTCCTATGATATAATCACTCTCCTTCTGTACTTTATACCTATGGTTTATGGCAATAAATGATTCTGATTCTGATTCTGCATCGCCGTCCTTGTCAATGTGGATGGATCGACTTCACATACGCATCGGAATTTCTTTTATATAGCGTATGCAGGTTTCCTCTCGATGTTTTTCGTTTGAGAGCAGTCAGTATTACTTACATAAGTTAGAAAAACTCATTGGTACAGATCATCCGTACAGATTCGAACCCGGTCCTCAAGATTGACTTTGCATTCCTCTTCTCAACGCGCCACCAACTCTACCAGAAATAAATCAGCATCATTCCATTGACATAGACATTCACGGGAGCTCTAACCCTCATTTTCCATCTCAACACAATAAGCCCAAAACCAACAAAACACCAAAAACAAAGGCTAATAACGGCAGTAATGTCGCAGGGAATATAAAGCGTAATGTCCTGGAGTTTTTGCAGCAACTAATTCCATGGCGGGGCGGCACATCGAAGGAACATTACGTCGGCTTAGGTTCTCAGCCGCAAATAAATTTCCCCGGAGAGGCGTATTTTACATGGCCGAGACACGGACGGCAGATGATCCGAAATATTTTTAAAGGGAAACTCTTGCACGTTTATGGAGAGCTGAAAATGGGAAAATGCAAGTGAGTTAATTAGTACACGGAGAGGATGTGAAAATATGACGGTGGAGGGTTTGAATTATCAATGAGAGTTATAAGAGGTTCCTCTAGAGATTTATGCTTTTAGCTTTAATGCACGCTGTTGTTCCGGATGACGGTATTCGCTAAATTGAAGATGTTTTAAAATTATGGGTCAGAAAGTTGACCACTTTGATTCTGGGAGGCTGTGGTCTCGTGAAGTCCGTTCCTCCTCAAGTTAATTCGTTAGACCGATATTTAGGTAGGTAGGCTAAATATTAGGTATCGATATTTTTTTTTTTTTGCTCATTTTACACCCCTATTATTTAATAAATATAGAAAAATTTGAAGAGTGTAGTCAAAAAATTATGAAATTTAACAACTTTTCTTAAAAGGAACATGGGTCAAAAAAACGATATTTTTTTGGTCCTCACTCAGAAAAACGATCAGCTGATCCACAGTTTTGTGTAGAATGCCCAAATATTTTTTTCGGTATTCCACTCAAGTTCCTTAGGGAAAGTTGTTTGTTGTTCAACAAAATGTTTCTATTCATTAAAAATAGGGGTGAATATTAAGAAATGAATAATAAACAAAATTATTGGTATTTTTTAAATTTTTAGAGACGAAAAGCTTCGTATATTATAGTCGAAATCCGGCGAAAGAAATTGACTTGCAAAAACGGACAAATAAACTTTTTCATTTCATATAATTGCCTGCATTCGTATACAGGCAAATGCCATTGGACTGAATATATTGGCTCAATATCTATGATTGCTTTGGACGTCTGATTTGATCTACTATGTCGTGTGCGTTGATTTGTCGTGCAAATATCATGGCAGCGGCCTGAGACAGTCTTATGTCTTTGACTGAGAGCAATAATCTCCTTTATTCTAAAGCATAGAGAGCGCATCAATTTACGATTGTAGTTAGTCTCTTTTGTCTTATGACATCCTTTTAATAGTAGAAGGAGACGGAACTATAAATCTTTGTTAATGCGGCTATCCACTTTTCACTTGTCACTTTTGTGCTTGTGTGTGTGAAAAGTGACCGTAAATATTAGAGCAGTTGTCCATACTACTTGACATTGACACTACACACTCAAACACAAATGTCAAAAAAGTGGACGTTCTTGCAATGGTATGGCTCCTATATGGCTCCCTCTATTCCTTTAGAATAAAGGAGAACCTTGCTCTTAGGTCTTTGATGATTGCGTTTTGTATCAAAGGGATGTAGGTTTGTCGATATCCAACTCAATTTTGCGGGTTATCAGTTCCTGATTGGAAATACATACATAATGTCAAAACCATATTTCGTTTTGGAGTGGTCACAAAATTTATTATGACTAGGTACCAACTGCCAAAATTTAATTTACTAACAAGTTTGATGCGATTTGGTATTGATAATATTCATCATTATCAATTGTATGTGTGGTGTCGGCTAAGAATAGCACCATCCCATTTCCTCCTGTGGGTGTCGTAAAAGGCGACTAAGGGATCTACCGGAGGATGGGCAGCAGCATCCTCTGAGTACACACATTCAATCCAACTGCGATCGCCAACCCGCCTACCAAGCGTGGCGATTATGGCAAATCCCCTCATTTTTGGGGGAGGCTTATGTCCAGCAGTGGACGTCAATCGGCTGATATGATGATGATCATTGTCAATAAGAACTAAAGGTTAGTATTATACTTTTACAGTATATTATACCATATACCTACAGTAGGTTAGGTAGCTAATAGTTAACTTGGTATCATAACAATGTATGTGCCTGCGGGCGTTATTTGTTTATTTATTTATACAGGGCAACAACAACCTAGCAAATACTGAAACGGTGAACTCAGACCATCAAACTGAACATAAAAGTTAATTATTTTGATCATAGACATTCAGTAGTGTACTAATTTCAATGATTTTGATCATATTTTGATGATCTGAGTTCTGAAACGGTGTATTTGCTATAGGCTGTCACTTACTGCGTGTAAGCTAAGCAATATTCAAAACGAGAAAATTGTAACCCTCGAACTGAATTCCACAAAATTAGCAAAAGAACTCTAAAACAAAAGTCCCTAATCGAGATGACCAATTAAATAAATGTAATTAATTTTCATTTACGTTTCTGAACCCTTCGCGAGCAGCTGACGGAATGCGTTTATTTCTTTCATGTTACTTTCTTTCAATAAAGGAATTTTTAAGAAAATGAGAAAGAAAATTACTGTCGATTTCATATTAACATTATATTGGCCTTACTTACTGGAGTGCGATATTTGAATCTCATTCGCTGAGTTCAGTAGTTGAAAATGTCAAAATTACTGTGGAGATATGCATCTTTCTACTGCTGATCAATCAAAAATCACACTTCAGGAGTGCGATTTTTGAAAGTCAAATCAGCAGTAGAACGATGCGTATCTCCACAGTAATTTGCTGTATATGAGATTAAAAAATCGCACTCTCGGTACTAATTTTCACGCCATCTTTCTCCTTTCTTTTGTAAGATGCCTTTGAAATATCTTTGAGATTGTCACAGGGATTAATTATCTTCCCATTGAAAGTACCAGAATCTAGCCAAATCTAGCTCGGGCTTGTATCTTATCTTGTATAATGATCAGTGTTAAATAAAAAGATGTGTTACTTCTAAACCGTATATTTCGAGACTGCGACGCAAGTACTCACATTGACAGCCTACGATACAGTTATCGATAATTATAACAATAAGTAGACAAGGTAATAGAATTATAATACATAAAATAGAGTAGACTTAAATGCGTTACATAGTTAAGGTAGAGCTTCAGACCATCAAACTGAATAACTTTTACTATGGGTAATGGGACCAACATCGAAAATTTGGAAAAAATTTAATGTTTCATAGACAATGTCAATAGCTCTACCCTAATGTATGAAACAGTTTTTTTTTCCGAAATTTTAACGTAAGTCCCATAGTAAAAGGTTTTCAGTTTGATGGGCCGAAGAACCCCATTAGTACAAATATTAATAATTATGTATTCATCATACAAATATTTGCCCCTTACGCGATTCGAACCCGCGACTCTTAGCACAGCAGGCAAGTTCACTACCGACTGAGCTATCGATCCATCAAAGCCTTTGCCTTCAGTTTGATTATACACTGAAAAAAAAAATTGTTTACTTCAATCAAGATCTTGTTTATGATAATCATACATCATGAATCCATATGAGCCTGTCAACATCATGACTTCTCTAAGAGAACTTTTTTAAACAAATTCTGCTTGCTGTTACAACTACCATCTTTTGTTTTTAGTAAACAATAATAAAGTCATTTCAATTATTTTGGTGCTAATTAAGAGAAAATACTTCTTAGTTGGAGCGCATTTTTTCAGTGTAGGTACATAAATACGTTATTATTGTAACAATACGCTAATTTACCATGATATGACATTCCACTAAAGCATCATCAAGCCGTCTTAGTGCCAAACAGCAGTAACTCTACACTCCACAAAGACAAGTCCTAACTTAGTCGAGTATCATGTGACAGCATCGTATATCTCAATTTATTTTGATTTAGAGGACGGCAGGGTACGTTGAAATTCTAGCTTGTAGGAGATACGGGGTGTTTACGAGTGTTTAAAAGGGTCTAAGACTCGGAAAATTCAAAAATATGTATGCATGAACGAATGGTGCATAAAAAGTAAAAACTGAAAAAAAACAGTAGTTTTTCAGTTTTTATTTAAAGTACACTTTTTATGTAGACGGTTTTTATTGTTAAAAGTCCTATCTTAATTCGTATACAAAATAATGCAGAACTTTATGGAATTTATGCATTATTTATACAACGTGTTAGTGAATATACAAGGTTAAATTAATATCAGAAGGTTAAATTTATTCTGTGCATGCCCTCATTGTTGTTATTGTTATCGATAAAGACTTAAACTAATTTCTTTTAAAAAAATGTTGTTTTGTTCTAAATTAAAATTGTTTTGTAGTCAAAAATTAAAATCAGACTTGTAACTGTACTTTTGAATTAGTTAACGTCACGCAGCAACTGTGGATCTCCCGCTAAACTCTTTAAGGAGTTTTGGAGAGAAATTTTTTATTCTAGATTATAATTTTTTTTGTAAAAGTTAAATAAATTAAAAAAAAAAAAAAAGCGTAAAACGTCATAACCCCAACTCATTTCCAATTAAATAATGTCAATGAAACAATTAATATAATAATTTTATTCATTTGATCAAAAGTTATTCATCATCTATTCATGCAAAAATGATTTGTTATTATTTCAGTAATGAATGACAGCGCTTGCGTGCTCGTGAATACATTTTAAGGATCTTGTTTTGGTAGTAAATAGAGGGAGTGTGCCCTTGCGGTGGGTTGACATGGTTGACATCGAGTTCAATAAATTTTATAAGTAACGTACAAACAAATTATTCAATATTTTGAAGAAATTTCACGTATGTTGAAACCTTGATAAATCTATTCTACTCTCGATTTTAAACAAACTATTTTCTAGTTTAGCGTTTATTCATTAGCACGTTGTACCTATTTAAGAATTCGAGTGTGTGACTTTTAAAAATAGCACCTACATGCGTGCAGCGCATTCGCGATTATGCGGCATATTCGACCATTTGGACCAATTTGGACGCACTCTTATTTGTTTAACAAAATAATTTTAGCTTAAAGCTTCTTCCTCTCTTAATAGAATTAGCTCAACACTCAACAATAAAGTACCCTAGTATTTCAAGGAGACCTAAACTCATTCAGTCTGAGTACTAACTACACAAAGTTAGTACTTAAGTGGCTACGGAACTGACAATCCTAGAAAAAACTTTCTTCCACTAAAGCTGAGAAGTTAGCTTTTTCTAGAGATTACGGAGACGTCAAAAGAAAGATAAATTAGTTTTGCTTTTGCTGTGATTAAGTTAAGGTTTATAAAACCGTGGTGGTGTAGTGACCGATTGGGCAGCCTGACACTGAAAAAAACGCGATCCAACTAAGAAGTATAAATAGTATAATTTCTCTTAATTAGCACCAAAATAATTGAAATAAGTTGTGAGTTTTTCGGAATTTATGTACGATTTGTAACACCACTGGCTTTTCGGTGAAGGAAAACATCGTGAGGAAACCTGCATGCTTCAATTTCGAGGCATGTATTGTACCCATAGAGAATTCACCGCTCTTGTACCCATAGAGAATTCCCGTGATTGTACCTACTGTCCATTACAAGTGGCGACGGGCTCACTCCCCGTCACACTGGACAGAGTGTCGGTACTACTAGTGAAACGAGGATGTTCTGAGGTTTCAGAATATCTCTGACTACCCCCTCGGGGAATGTAGTCGTGAGCATATGCTATGCTATGCTAATTGAAATAACGTTATTATTGTTTACTAAAAACAAAAGATGGTTAGTTGTAACAACAAGCCGAATTCGTTTAACAAAGTTCTCTTTGTCGGAGAAGTCATGATGTTGACAGGCTCATATGGATTCATGATGTTGGTTGAAGTAATCACATTTTTTTTAGTGTACCGCACAGGACTTCGGTCGTATATTCATACCAGTGAGCTTTCAGGTTTTTCGGCCTTATCAATCAATTATCAATTATACTCTCTCTATACATGGTGTAAGTGACAGCCTAGCAAATACTGAAACGGTGAACTCAGACCATCAAAATGAACAACTTTCACTATGGAGCCTACCTCAGGAAACGGAAAAATAAATCTGCTATCCCATACAAAACTGCTGTAACTACCTGAAACCTGACTCAAAATGTTTGAAACAGCAGATTTTTTCGCGTTTCATAAGGTGATTCCATTGTGAAATTTGTTCACTTTGATAGTCTGAGTTCACCGTTTCTGTATTTACTAGGCTGTCACTTACACCCTGTATACATATACAGGGTGAAATTGATATCATTAGCATCCTTTTAAAATAAAAGTCTACCCATCAAACTGAACAACTTTTACTATGGGAGCGAACCAATCGGAGCAAAAAAAAAATCTGCTGTTGCATACATTTGTGTCGCGCACGCACTGCAGTTTAAATTAAATTAAATTAAATTAAAAAGTTTAGTATGGAACAGCTAATTTTGTTGTTGTTCCGATCGGTTTGCTCCCATAGTGAAAGTTGTTCAGTTTGATGGGTAGGCTCTTAGTTTAAAAGGATGCTTATGATATCAATTTCACCCTGTACATACTTTTAATTGGGTTTCTTTGTTTTAATTTTATCACTTTTTACCGTTTCATTTAGGGTTTTTAATTACTTCCTCTATAGTCTACCAAGCCACGTATGCCTCTGTTCGAATAATATAAAGTTTATCCATTATTTTATTTTACAGTCAGAGTATCGTGCGCCGTTTATCAAACAATGCATATCTCTTGAAATTTACTTATTTCTACATTAGTAACATATTATACCAATTTAAACGTATTTTGCAGTATCAAAACACAAAATGATCTCGTTATCAATATTGATAGTGATGTGCCATTCTAACGTATCGAATATCAATTGTGATCCAATTACCCTAACCAAATACAAGATCTGTCTGGGGACCGATACGAACCGATATGCATTAATCATACATTATGGAAATTCAGTACAATGTTACATTAAAATTCATTACCTAAGTAGGTATGTATATGGAAATATTTATGTATGTACTTATGCCGTAAAAGAATCATACATTTTCGATACTAAATAAACGAGTAGTTCATAATTTGAAGCAAGTTCAACTTTTATTAAAAAAAAAAAAATTTTAACATTTTCCAAATTAGCGATGACCTTTACAACCTTATAGAGTGTCGGCGGCGCAATGCGAAGTGCTATGGAAACTCAATCTTGAGGTCCACGTTCGAATCCGCACGGACGACTTTTGTATGGGCGAACGAATTCTTTTTTTCGCGATTTCGATATTGGTCCCATAGAGAAAGTTGTTCAGTTTGATGGTCTGAAGCACCCCTTTAAGTAGCTGTCCCATTTTATTGTACACCCTGTATACCTACCTACATAATACCGACTGCTCTCAAACGGTTAAGGAAAGTTAGGAAACCTGTGTAAGCTGAAGACGAAATTCCGATGTGTATGTGAAGTCTACCAATCCACATTGGCCACGCGTGGTGCACTAACGCCCATACACATTCCCTGCGGGTAGGCCTGTGACCTAAAGTTGGGCGTATATTATGGATGTGATGATGAAGTAAATAATTTAATAAAATAAATAAATAAATAACGCTCACAGGCACATACATTGTAATGATCCCAAAGTAAGCCTTAGGCTTTTTGTTATGGGTACCATACAACAACGGCACAAACATATAACATCCATGACCGAACAGGGATTCGAACTCAGGAGCCTGGTTTGGCAGTCCGGCGTGGTAACCATTACACCAACCGGGTCGTCGAATTGGAATAATGCACAATGCCATTTGTAGTGGAAAATTTGGAAATACATAGTCAGTTTGTAGTGGTTGATGTCTAAGATATTTTTTCGCGTTTTCGATGTTGGTCCCATAGAGAAAGTTGTTCAGTTTGGTGATTCGAAGATGGTCTGATAATTCCCTTAAAAATGTGTCAGCATTATTAAGAAGGTCCCTGTATAATATCATTGTACCTAATACAATATTAAATTAGTTTTACTTTGAATATGATTGAAGATGTACAAAAAATTATAATGATATTGTAGAAAATAAGCGATACGTTTGAAAATTATGATGATAATAATGATAGAATAAAATCATTTAAAAAGAAATATATATTTTAAAACGATCGTAATAAACTTTTCATAACGTCCGTCCTTTAGTAAACTATCGTTAGGTCCTGTTATTATTTAACTGAAATTTATAGAGGCCTAAATGGAAAATGGCTATCTACAGAAACGAGGATGAAACGATACAATTTCATAATATTATTATAGGTACGTAAAAACTACGTGGCCTATGCCTAACAATGGCGCCTTTTTTCTTTTTTTGGCGTGGCCATCAATCAAACTTGAATATTATAGTTCAGAATAAAGTTCAAAACAACACTTGTTATTACGAACATCTCAAAACTCATTCCGAACCGAGATATAAAGGCTTGAAGTGCACTTAATGGTAATATTTTCAACTTCAAGTCTTTATATCTCCGTCCGGACTGAGTTTAGGGATATACAATACATTTTAATAAGTTTTGTTTGTTACTTTATTCCGAAATAAAATATTCAAGTTTGGTTGCTGGCTGCGCCAAAAACAACGGCGACAAATAAGGCGCCAACCTTACATACAAAACCTGCATTGTCTTTACCGGCATGGTCAAGAATTTTGGTTGCTGTGCTGTGGTAGCAAGGCTCAGCCGTATGGTTCCGGCCTACAATATACCACCTCACCCCATTTCTTCCCCTACATAAGATAAATATTATTTATTTGCACGCCAAAAACAAACAACAAAAGCAGGATAATTATGAACATAAGGGTAGGTAACATAATGGGGGTCACTAAAAGCGATTTCTTCTAAATTAGTTATACGGAATGACTAAGAAATATGGTTTCTTACTCATTGCAAGCCGCCTGTCATCATTCGATACGATACTCTATCCCGAAATCTTCAATTTTAATTCATATTTAGTGTTAACCCGCGACTTCGTCCGCACAAATTATATACCAGATTTTAAGTCAGATCATAAGCTATCAAATAAAAAAGTTTCATAAAAATCGGTTCAGTAGTTTTTTCGTGATGCTCGTTCAAACAAACAAACACACAAACAAACAAACAGACAGACAAAAAATCCAAAAATTGGTGATTTGGAATCAGGGACACCTAAAAACCACATCGTAACTTTTTTTTTGTTAATATCTTCAATGTACAGACAGACACACTTCTGTTACAGTTTAATAACAGTTTAGACATACATACATAAGCTCACGCCATTGTCCCGAGGGGGTAGGCAGAGACCACGAACCGCCACACGCTACGACTCTGGCATACCTCTTTCGCCTCATTGACATTCATACATCTTTTCATGCACTTCCGTCGATTGAGGGTGCTACGCACTTGTCCTTTTCGGAAAAGATCTTTGATTTGATCGTGGTATGTTTTCCTCGGACGGCCTCTCCCAACACTTCCACTCACCTTTGCTTGATATATTTCATTCCTAAGTCTTCTTTCATTCATTCTCTCTACGTGACCGAACCATCTAAGCATACCCCTCTCAATCCTTGTTACTATATCATCCATTATATCCATTATCATCAAATTACACCAATCCCTTATCACATTGTTCTTGATTCGATCAACCAAAGTATCAATTTTAAAAGATACTTTAATAGATGTGTAATCAAACATCATCGTGAAACAGTATCGGGTCTCGAAATAACCCCAAAAGCCCCTAAACAAGAGTAGTTTGAAACTAGTTACGGCCGTATTATACATATTTTGGCCGAACTTAAATTAATTATGGCCGTGCAAGGCTGACTAATGGCCCAGTCGGATTGTTGATAGAGTAATAATTGGACCGGGTAATGCTTTAATGTATTCCGTCTGGGAAGATATAGGATGGATGGTCGTAGATGTATTTAAAGATAATTAAAACGTACTAAAGTTAGCATAAGCATACGCAATGCATTCGCGTAGCTCATGACTATAATATTTCCCAAAAGGCTAATCACGTCATGTTCTCAATGTAGGGTAAATTTTATATCACTGCGGATAACTTCGGCATGTATTCTACTCATCAAACTGAACAACTTTCACTATGGAGCCACCTTCGAAATCGTGAAAAAAAATCTGCTGTCCCATACAAAACTGCAGGTTTATTGGTACACCACTATTTTTTATTAAAAAAAAAATTAAGTCCTATAGAGGGTGTTAGGGTAAACAGTTGTATTACTTTAAAGGGCGATTGTACCCACGATACTGAACAACTTTCCCAAAGAAAGCAATAGGAAATTTGCAAAAAACGTATTCGACTTTTCATACAACAGTACGATCAGCATTTAGTAAGTCCACAATTTTTTTTTTACGCGTTTCCTATAGGTTTCTTAGGGAAAGTTGTTCAGTATCATGGGTACAATTACCCCTTAAAGTAATGCAACTGTTTACCCTAACACCCTGTATTCAGATTATTTCAGATAATGAACCCAAACAATTTTCCCTAAGGACATTCCATTCAATTCCTCGTTTTTCGACCCATGTTCCGTAGTGATAGTTGTTTAGTGTCTTTACCTAAATACGCCCTTACAAATCAAATTAAAAATTGAAAAATTCAGTCTCAGAAGGGATTCGAACCCGCACTCTTCCAAACCGGGGGAAGTGCGTTATTCAACTTCGCCACCGAGCCATTTGCTCAGAGACCGTTTTTTAAGGGGACGTGAGCGACATCTACTGGAAGCTATTTCAAACTTACCAACCCGCAAGTCTAGCATTACAACTGGAGTTCTTACGGTATGTTGTAGATGACGCACCCCGTTCCAATTTCAAACATTATTGATTTTCAAACATGTTACAGCCATGTTGTGAAAAATTCAGTCTCGGGCGGGATTCGAACCCGCACTCTTCCAAACCGGGGAAGTGCGTAATCCAATTTCGCCAACGAGCAATTTGCTCAGAGCTCAAATTTCAATCAATCAATCTGCATTTTCAATCTTTAATTTGATTCGAAATAGCACAACATGGCTGTAACATGTTTAAAAATTAGGGATGCAACGATTCGGCCATTAAGATTACGATTAAGATTACGATATTAATCGTTATTTATTACGATAACCGATGCATTACGATTATTTAAAAAAAATGTTGAGTTTATCCTCAGAATGAGTTTTCATAGTGTTTCTTGACATTCCAATGAAATTTAAATTAAAAAAAAATTGAAAACTTACATGATCTTTGTTGCTTATTCTACTAACCCGAGGTCGAAATCAAAGGCCCGCCAGGATTGGTCAGGATTAATATTTTAATATTTAAAATGCAAACGAATAGGTATTACGAAAATGTGAGACCAAAAAAAATACAGATAAACAAGCTAAAGCGGCAGCTATAGATCAGAATTTTTTAAATTTGTTTTTTGCTCTGTAATCTAGTATTCAGCTCTGGTATTTGTCAACAAGTGCAATCCGATTGACGTTTTTAATTCGATTTAATAATCGTACGATTCTTACTACGGTGCATTGCATCGTTATTAATCGTGATTATTACGATTACAGATGCAAAACGATGCACCGCTTCGTAATCGTTGCATCCCTATTAAAAATCAATGCTTGAGACACCCTTACAATTTTTCGAACTCAGAAATAGGGCTCTATTATACTTAGGTACGTTTCACAGTATCAAAACTTAGTTCAACCACAGCCCGGACCACAGTATTAAGAAAGAGTATCTATCTATACAGAGAGTAGATACAGTACGGACACACCCTTCCTCCCACCAACTTTTTACCTATAGGCGATAGAGGGGATGAGGTAAAAAGTTGGTGGGAGGAAGGGAGTCATCATCATCAGCCTATCATCGTCCACTGCTGAACATAGGCCTCTCCCAAGGCGCGCCGCAAAACTCTGTCCTCGGCCTTCCTCATCCAGTCGCTCGCCGCTACCTTTTTTAGGTCGTTTGTCCAGTGGGCAGCAGGGCGTCCCACACTACGCCTACCAGTTCGCAGTCTCCACTCTAGAACTCTAACACTGAAGAAAGGAGTATCCGTACTGTATCTAGTAATAGATACTCTTTCTTATACAGGTGGTTCTTTCTCTTTCTTCTTTCTTCGTGGTTCAGCTATAACAATGTAGGGAGTCTCCAGCGAATACAATAAAGGTCTCGAAACTTAAAAATGTTAGGTTTTCTCGTGAATTTTTGTGCGAACTTAGGTATTTAGGTAGGCTTCAGATAAGAACTTAAAAAAAAATCATCCATCACTTGTGTTACAAAAATACAAATAAACGTTTAAGGGGGTGCTTTAGATCATTAAAATTAAACTGAACGACTTTCGACATCGTGAGGAAACCTGCATGCTTCAATTTCGAGGCATGTATTGTACCTACGTCCATTACAAGTGGTGACGGGCTCACTCCCCGTCACACTGGACAGAGTTTCGGTACTACTGTAACTAGTGAAGCGTGGATGTTCTGAAGTTTCAGAATGTCTCTGACTACCCCCTCGGTGAATATAGTCGTGAGCATATGCTTATGCTTATGAACGACTTTCACTATGGGACCAATATCGAAATCGCGAGAAAAAATCGGATGTTCCATACTAAACTACAAAATTCTACTCGAGCTAAATGTATGGGACAGCATAATTTTTTTTCACGATTTCGATGTTGGTCCCAAAGTGAAAGTTGTTCAGTTTGATGGTCTTAACAACGCCCTTTAAAATTTTATTTTTACTTTTGTAACATTCTGTATAACTCTAGTAAAAGAGCCTATGTTTAAAACTAAGTAGGTATAAGTTACAACTACTTTATTGATATTTCTTGTTTGAAAGCAGCAGCAGGGTTTTTTAAATAACCTTCTTGAATTTTTCTATTTATATTTACAAGCATCACACATGCACCTTTGATGCAATGAAGTCACCATCATAATTTGTCTATGCACGCCCTACTACACGACACGAGCATTTAGCAACATACAAAATGAATAATACCTCTATAAATTTACCCCGTTCCAAGCAAACGCCAACCGTAGCCGCACATACCTCTTAAAATCAAGTCTCAACTTCATTTACATAGTAATAGTATACGTACACACCGACGTAGTTATCTCTAGCTATGTGTATATGTATGTATATGCTGCAACGCACCATACCATTTGCATATTGGATCATTCCGAGAGAGTTAGCAAATCTCCTTTAGTCTAGTCATGTATGTTAAATACAATGTTGGTTTTGGACGTATTTTTGTTTCTGTAAAGTACTATAGTAAAACTACCCACCACACCGTTGCGTCGTCGTACCACAGCCCGGACACTGCATACAAATAATTGAAATTGATAAGATGACGTCAGCACATGCGAAACCAATGAAATGGAACCTTGTTCTGTAACTGCCGAGGTAACTGAAGGGCGATAAAGGGGGTGAGGTAAAAAGTTGGTGGGAGGAAGGGAGTATCCGTTCTGTATGTAGTAATAAATACACTTTCTTACACTGCGACTTCCGCAGAGCCAAAATGAAAAAAAAACATGTGGAAAGTGACAAGCGATGTCAAAAGTGAAGGACGATGCCAAAATGACAAAATTGACAGGCGGTGCCAAAATATCAGTCAATGTCAGAACAGAAGTGACAGGTCAACTTTAGTGTCTTGTAACCACGGAGTACCAGGGTATTCCTTATGGTTAGGATCTCTCTGGCCATGCCCTTTTATCCTCTGGCCATGATATTTTTGGTCTATTAAATTCGCACTGTCGAGATGTCGCACTTCCGTGATTCGCAAATTCGAAATGTCGCACTTCCGTGATTCGCGATTTAGTGTGTCGCACCTCCGTGATTCGCTCTTTGGTGATGTTGCTTTTCCGTGATTCGCTCTTTGATGATGTCGCTCTTCCGTGATTCGCTCTTTGATGATGTCGCTTTTCCGTGATTCGCTCTTTGATGATGTTGCTTTTCCGTGATTCGCTCATTGGTAGTGTCGCAACTCTGTGGTAACATTGTTGTGCCGTGTGGTGTGCATCAATACAGGCGGGTACCTACCACAGGTCCTGTCCAGGGAGACGCGGTGCGTTGTTCGTCGCTTGGCGCGGTCACGTGAATAAAAAATGTTTTTAGAGAACACGGAAGCTTCATACAAGCGGCCGCTGTCGTGTCGATTCTCTCACATATAGCGCGCGTTAGAGGACGTACGAATAGGTACAACACTCAGCCGGAGTATGTGCGCACCTGTTTGTATGTCCTGTAACGCGAGCTATGTGTGAGTGTAGATATTTAGTTCTTTTTTTATCTTTATGCATAATAGGCAGGTATTTGACCACGATCTTACGGGTTTAAGGTAGATCGCGCCGATCTACGAACCAACGAATTTTCGAGCGGGCACAATAAATTCTCATCCAGAGCTTGCAGATGGTTGCAGTAACACAGGCAAGTCTGTCAAAGCTCCCACTCACAAAATAATAAATAATAGATAGCATCCATAAACTATCGCAAAATTACCTCTATTCCATATCGCATACAAATTATTCGTCAAACCTAATCAGCCTTTGCAAATCACCAGACGTATCCAATAAAAATGTTAAGCCGTCAGTTTCAATCTGAATTCGGTATCGTGGCCTCTGGGCGATTTACATGCATATAGAGAGCTTCAGTGGAGCTACGCCTTTATTTGTTTCATTCCAATATGGTATATAGTGCAGTAACTAGTGTCGTTCAGCGTTTGGCCAAAGCCGAAGCCGAATCTGATTGTTCGGCACTTGCCATAACCTTCGGCTAGCCGAAGGTTCAATCATAAGTACATATATTATAAAATCTGACCTGAAATAATACAAAATGTGTGGGTATAAAAGAGTCCAGCTAGATTACCGCGTGCCCCATTGATGCGTGCCCCTAAAATGAATTTATGGAGGTGCTACTTGGGAATGTTCCTCCATTGAAAAGGGAAGTACTTCCGCCAGGCTAGGTGTGATGCCTGGGGACCGGCCGTGGTCCAACAGTTCTTAGTTGGACCTTGTATATACAGGGTGTACAATAAAATGGGACAGCTACTTAAAGGGGTGCTTCAGACCATCAAACTGAACAACTTTCTCTATGGGACCAATATCGAAATCGCGAAAAAAAATTCCGCTCTCCCATACAAAACTGCAAACATAACTCGACTGAAATGTATGGGACAGCAGATTTTTTTTTCGCGATTTCGATATTGGTCCCATAGAGAAAGTTGTTCAGTTTGATGGTCTGAAGCACCTCTTTAAGTAGCTGTCCTATTTTAATTTACACCCTGTATATCGAATCTCTGTGATTATTTCTCTTGCGCGATTTATGTCTTGCATTCGATTGTGAACCTTATTTGTAGTAGGTTACGAGTTACGTATTTGCGATGAACGTTGTCTTTGTATGGAGTATATTTCCGCGAGCGACGGTATCGCCATCTGTTGGCGTCTTTACTATAACTTGTGGGTGCTGACCATCTGTAGTAGTTCCCCACAAATTTATGTCAATATTATTAATTTATAGATTTTATTTAGCCACACGAAAGTGTGGCTGTCTTAATTTGATTGAAATATATTGCACCTTTCAAATGTATTTTGCTATCTTTTTAACAAACCAGGTGGCTGAATACAAAGCTTTGGCTTCGGCCAAAACTTCGGCAGAATTTGGCCAAAGACGAATTTGTGACCGAAAGTATTTTTTGGCCGAATGAAGCCGAAGTCGAAGCTTCGGTCGGACAGTAGCCCAAGTCTAGCAGTAACCCGTGCATCTACTGATGCGCTCTTTGAGTTACAAACAACGTCACGTAGTTCACTTCGGCATCTGCTCCGCCAATATTTGTTTTTAACTTTGGATTATGGCTTTTTATTGTTTCTTGTTGCACATTACATTTTATTGTAGTTTGAGTATTGAATATAGTTATGAGAGTTCACGTGTTTTGGTAAGTAGGTAAAGAGTTTGAGGTAAAGGTAGTGAGAATCTTTTTGAAAGAGAGCTTGGCCTCAATTGCGCAATTTTATACGGTTTTGGTTTGGTTTTGGTTTAGTTTTGGTTTAGATTTGGTTTAGCTGAAGTAAAAAAGCTATCGCGATATTTTTTTCTGAACGGTTAAATCGCACAATACAGAAAATTCGATCGAACGGACATCAAACGTTACGCCAACGTATCTTCCGAAATAAAGCTAAATCGTTACCGTTAATATAATTTGCGCGATACGAATTGTGCATAACGTAACGTTTTTGAAACTTAGGGCGATTTAGGCTATGGTGACTCAATCACGAGGAGACAGATCGATTCCTGGCCTGAACTACTAAATTGTATGAAACTTATGTAATGTATTTGATTATTAGTAGCTTGGCGGTCATGAGATCCACAAGAGCATAATATAATTAAATTATATACGGTACGTATGTATGTATTTATAACCACCTGTCATAGCAAAGAGTCACACAACTTCATTAATCCGAAAATATAAATCACCACAAAAAGCCACAGAAATTCGTCTTAATTCAGTTACTCCCGTATAATCGCAAAAACAGATTGGAGACCAACCTAATGGCGACTTGCTCCAGTCAACAGTGGTTATTTGAATAATTAACTCTTTGTCGCTAACAAAGGATAGTGGACGTGCCACGAATAGCCACAGGGAATCATTAATTTAATCTCGATTTATGCCTTTGATGATTTTGGGATTAGTACCTACGTTTGATAATTATTATCAATTCAATTCATTCATCAATTAGGGAACGATAAAAAAAGAACTTCGATGGTTGTAGAGAGGCGCGGTGTTTCAATTCGGTCAAGGTTCGAATCCGAATCTGCACGCACGCTATGTCATTTAGGTACAAATGAGTTTTACCTTATTGATGTACCTATACATATAATAATTACGTTAAAAAGCGAGGAATTCTTTAGCAAGGTCTACCAAAATGAATCACATAATTATAATACAAAATTATAATAAAATCGACTAGATTTCAATCTCTTTGTAAATCGTCTACATATAAAAATTTGGACAAAGTCTCACAGATTATCTAGTCCTATTGAAAGTACCATAATCTAGCCTGCACTTGTATAATGACGACTAGACAACGATACAGAATACAAAATACAGGGTGTTAGGGTAAACAGTTGCATTAATTTAAGGGGTGACTGTACCCATGATACTTTACAACTTTCCCTAAGAAACCTATAGGAAATTGGTAAAAAAAAAATTTGGACTTCCCATATTAAACGCAATCAGCTGATCGAACTTTTGAATGAAAAGTCGATTTTTTCTTGCGAGTTTCCTATAGGTTTCTGTGGGAAAGTTGTTCAGTATCATGAGTACAATCACCCCTTAAAGTAATGTAACTGTTTGCCCTAGCACCCTGTAGTTAGGTATAGGTACAAACATCCCTGACTCGTGATTTTACATTGTATTTTCAATTTGAACATAAACCAATGCTTATAATAGGGACCCGCTGAATGATATTTCAAGTACTTGTAATATCATTGGACCAGCTCATGCTAATAAAGCGAGACGATAGCATATCATATAACTATTAGCGATAAATTCTGAAACCCGCGTCTAACTAGGCTATTCGATGTTCAACTAATTGGATCTGAATTACTCTACCAAATATTAGAACGAGTAGATATATCGAAGATATTGCAATGTTTGTGTTGTAACTTAATGGTTACTTGATATCTAAACTATTATAAAACTGTAACAGAAGTGTGTCTGTACACTGAAGATATTTACAAAAAAAAGATTACGATATGGTTTTTAGGCTTCCCTGATTCAAAATCAAAAATTTTTGGACTTTTTGTCTGTTTGTTTGTGTGTTTGTTTGTTCGAGCATCACGCAAAAACTACTGAACTGATTTTGATGAAACTTTTTTGTTTGATAGCTTATAATCTGATTTAAAATCTGGTATATAATTTATGCGGACAAAGTCGCGGGTAAAAGCTCGTTACTTCTATTTTCCGTGCATTTTATTATTATGAACAATACTGGATCATAAATCATAATAAAATCATTAACAAATTTTTCAGGGGTAGTTTATTATTATTTATTTTTAATTGTATTTACTCGACTCAAAAATGTATGAAACAGCTGATTGTTTTTTGATACTTCAGTTGTGATCCCATACTAAAAAGTTGTTTAGTTTGAACCGTCTCTGAAAATTTAGCTACCTACTAATTTTATTATTACCCAGTATATCCAGTGTTCCATGTTATATGGCTATTTGTGGCCGTGCCAAAGAAATATACATACAAACATACATAGGTACGCTCGAAAAACATAACTCTCCTTCTGACGCAGTCGGGTAAAAAGGTCGTATTCTTTGTGCTGCCAAGTATTAGCAGATTCATAGTTGAATTACGTTATTAACTATGGACTCTTCCAATAAAGGAGAACAAATGTTTCAAATTACACAAAACCTTATGCAAAACTTTGCGGTTTGATTTGAAAATCCACGCTTAAACTATAGAAGCAAAGCAAAAGCGCCTGCTAGCCTGACTTCATTAAAACATAATCGAATACATTCACTGGCAACAATGCTATGGCTGAACAAACCTAAAGCCCTTTCACACCGCCGCCGGCGACGCGCGTAAACTATTCTATGCATTCGAGATTGATTCGATCACTGGAACCCTCTGCTTGTTATTTAACGGCAATTTCGAGTGATTGGAAAATTGAAGCTCCTTTGGGAATAACTTTATTTGGGGATTTTGGACTTGATTTTCAAGATCAAAATTTTTGTACACACAGCGACACAACAAGCTATGCAAAACTTGTACTCTGATATTATACAGGGTGTACAATAAAATGGGACAGCTACTCAAAGGGGTGCTTCAGACCATCAAACTGAACAACTTTCTCTATGGGACCAATATCGAAATCGCGAAAAGAAAATCTACTGTCCCATACATTTCAGTCGAGTTATGTTTGCAGTTTTGTATGGGAGAGCGGATTTTATTTTCGCGATTTCGATATTGGTCCCATAGAGAAAGTTGTTCAGTTTGATGGTCTGAAGCACCCCTTTGAGTAGCTGTCCCATTTTATTGTACACCCTGTATTCCGTGGCAAAACCAAAATAAGATAGCCGCGCGTAGGTAGAGTAATGTATAAAGCCGCGCGGTTAGCTTATCTTTGTTTTGCGTAGCTTCATGTGTCGCCGTATGTACACACGGCGACAGGTCAACCTACCCATAGTTGAACACTATGTTCATGGACATAAGGTCGAACTATGGGTAGGTTGATCTGTCGCCGTGTGTACAGTACATGTACCAATAAGTTTTTCTAACTTATGAACTTAGGTTCATATTGTAGTAGTAGTTAGAAACAACTACTCACTAAGTTACTGACTGATCTTAAACGGTGAAGGATAACATCGTGAGCAAATCTGCATACTCGGAAGAAGAAATTCTGAAGCAAAGGCTTAAGAAAAGTTCGTCTCTATCAGAACTCAGGGGACTTGCAGAAAGGAGACAGGATTGACAAATACTACACCAACAAGAGCGTAGCTCTAAAACTAGATGATGATATCTCTAAATTATCAATGGTTTTGTTAACAAAAATTGGGCCTAAAACCCTGTGTTAACTGTTTCATCCCAGCCTTAGCCCTTACCAATTCACGTTAACAGTCATGCTGAAGGAAGCCTGAATTGAATCCTAATTCGTTTATTATTCCAAACTTATTTTAGGCTCATGAATGCATTAATTACCCGCTTCAAAGGAAGACGAAAGATTATAATAAAAGAAATCTCATTTATGCATATGACATATCAGATTTCTTCACTCGTTCTATTATCTTCATATCAATGTCTCATACAATATAGTAGACTGAAAATATGAATGCTGTCTTGCCTTCAAAGAATTTTCTTTGACTATAAGGTTTGTGAAATAAACTTTATTTTTTCCTCCATTATAAGTTCCTAAAGACGAAGTAGTCCAGTAGCGAATAACATTATGCCTGCCGTGCAGGAGGCGATGGTTCGATCTCCATCCAGGCCGACTAGTACCAATGAGCTTTTCAAAATTTATGTACAATTTGTAACACCACTGGCTTTTCGGTGAAGGAAAACTTCGAGAAGAAATCTGCATGCTTCAATTCCGAGGCATGTAATACCCACGGCAAAGAAAATATACACTACCGCACGGTCCATTATAAGTGGCGACGGGCTCACTACCCATCACACTGGACAAAGGACCGGTGCTACAAGTGAAACGTGGATGTTCTGATTTTTTTAGAAAATTTCTGCCTACCCCCTCGGATGTATGGTCAAGTCGTGAGCATATGCATGCACGCAAGATCTCAATAAAAATCAAATACCCTTTTAAAACCAGTAGCCTCTTTTACAAAACGAGAACAATTAATAATAATGTAGGTATAATAGAGTACCGTACAGCTACTTCGTAACCCAAGTAATTACCATCGCCCGTAAATGAAATTTCGTATGCTAATTGACTAAATACAATTAAGGGAGCGGGCCTAAGATTGTGAGAGTACCGAGAAGCTTGATAAAGAGTGATGTAGGTATTATGGAAGCGACTTACGAAAGACAAGCCGTAATTTGTGACATCAATGTAGCAGAGCTTCGAAGCTGACTAGTCAACAATGCCGAGGCATTGATCGAGTCGATGGAAACAACAGATAACAGCATACAAACCACACGTCACACATATGACAGCCCTGTAATCCTGTCCAACACAATATAGCGAGTCACTACAATATCCTATCAGATGAAAAACACGACGGCATGTTACAGATCTGCCAAGCAATCTACCAATCAATTATGGCGAATCCTAAAAAGTAATTTTAAAGTTATAATCACTTTGTATAAATACATCAACCGACTGCGAACAGTCGAATCGCAGTCCTATATTCGAACTGCCCGAAGACTGCCCTTTTCATCCAATATTTCAAAAATTTACAAAAATCTAGTTCTACTACATAAATCTAAATCAAACACGTACTAATGAATTTGAAACTTTAGGTTTTTGATAAAGCAAAACATTGCAGGAAAACCTGCATGCGTCATTGAGATACAGGACACTGCATGCAGATTTTCACAGGAATGTAGTGATACGTCGGAGAACTATAGTCGGTGACATAGTTCTGAAAATCAATGAGCTGATGTAGCAATGGGCGGGTTATATCCGAAGATCTGACAACCAAAGGGGAGTACGTTTTAATTCTAGAATGGAGATCACGAACTAGCAGGCGTAGTGTGGGACGCCATCCTGTCCGGTGGACCGATGACATGAAGTAGGCTGAAGACCGTGTTGCTGCGCTCTTAATACTAAGGAAGTCTGGTTATATTTTCAATACTATAACCAATTAAATTCAATTACATTTTTAGACACAATCTCGAAATCTGTGCTTCACATTTGTCAGATTTCCGTTAAAGTACTCGTATATAGTTTCGAAGTTACCGTGGCTCAAAGTTTCCCATACAATTCTTAAATTAATCCTAGCATTGAAACTATACATTTTAACGGAAATCTGATAAATGTACAGCACAGATATTGGTTTCTAGATCGTGTCTAAAAAATTTCATTGAATTATGATTGGATAGTATTGAAAATTTAACCCAGACTTTGTATCGAGCACGCAGCAAAAACTATCCATTTGGCTGTTCATAAGTCACATCTAGCTCCGTACTGCAAACTCCTTCGTTAATTAAATATCAAGTAGGCTAGACGCAGGTGGCTCCCCGTCCCCGGCCCCGTCGTGATAACGTGTGGCCTACTCTATTCCAGCCCCGGTTTTTGAGGTAAACCTTATTTACGCGCTCAGAGCTTTTCACTCACTCATTTTGGATTTAGCCCAATTTATTTGTGACACTCTACGAGTCGAGTACGTAGATTTATATGTGAAGTTGACATTATTTAGGACTTATTGTTAAATCTTGTTTAATTTGTACTTGGAATTTAGCAATGAAGCTATACTATTTAATTGTAATAGGATATTTTTGTTTCTTTTAATCTAAAAGTATGGCGTTTTAATAAGCTGATGTCATTTCATTACTCTTTTGTTATGTGATTCTTATTAAATAATCACTTTGCATTAAAATACTTTTTCTCAAACATGCTTGGAAATGTGAGCATTATTTTGACAACCTTCTTCGAGATAAATCGAAATTGCTGTACTGGCCAAATACATGCGCGCAGCGGCCGGCAATGTTGTATGAAAATCCATATCTGTCGTGTTTAGCGGCCAAATAAATTACATAGTAAACTCATATCTGTCGTGTAATTTCAAAATGGAACGATCTTTTATTCCGAAACATGGCGACCAAGGAGGTAACTCATCAAAGGTTTTATTTAAATTTCGAACTGGATTGCAAAATTTTGAATGTTTTTTTTTTAAAGCTGTTTATTGAAAAAAAAACAAATTTTTGTTCGTTGTTCGTCATTGATTTCGAAAAGAGTTTTAATTTCCGCGAATTATTTGAGAAAATTTACTGTTTTAATTTCCGCGCATTGTTTGAGAAAAGTACTATACAAGCCTTGGCCACAACTAGGCATTGATGGACTTACGTATGTGTGCCTCGGCTTCGCCTCGGCCCACATTTACACGTTCGTCCATCAATGCCTCTGTTGCTGGCCTCTGCAGTAATGTACTATTATGTCCCAATATGCAGGGACGTAGTCTACCATGGGCACCAATGCAGATTGGAATACCTAACCTCACGATGTTTTCCTTCACCATTTGAGAGCAGTCCGCATGACGTACTTGTTAAAAAAACTAACTATCCAATTACCTATGCAAATAGACAAAAAAAAAATCTTTGGGTCAATGGATGTCATATACAGGGTGAAATTGATATCATTGGCATCCTTTTAATCTAAGAGTCTACCCATCAAACTGAACAACTTTTACGATGGGAGCAAACCGATCGGAGCACCTAAAAAATCAGCTGTCCCATACTAAACTGCAACGCCTACGCGACACAAATGTATGCAACAGCAAATTTTTTTTTTGCTCCGATCGGTTTGCTCCCATACTGAAAGTTATTCAGTTTGATGGGTAGACTCTTAGTTTAAAAGGATGCCAATGATATCAATTTCACCCTGTAGTATAAGAGATAAGTGTACTTTTTTAACCATCAGAAGCAAGGCTGATTCAGTGTTTATTCATCTCCAATATTTTATTTTTATTAATTCATTTACCAAACAACGTTTGATGTACCAAACCATCAAATTTTTCAAATACATTTTCCTTCAGACCTATTCTATACTGTAATTGTACGTAGATAAATGTTTTCTAAACGTACAAAGCCCAAATAGAATGGAATGGACACGAATATCTTAAAAACAAAACATTTTCCAAACCAACGCTCACAACAAAATAATTAAAATCCCTCTCACAATTTTATGTTTAGAACATAAAACCACATAAACCACACAAGAAAAGTGGAAACTGTACACAAAGGACTTTTTAAATCTCTCAGCCGCTAGTCTGTAACGGCCATTACCCGGCCAAAGAAAGAAGGCTTTGTTTCTACATCTCTTTGGCTATAAACATTGTGCTATACACATTATACGCTTAATATAAAGCACGAACACCATCCACTCTTTTATTACTTCCATAATGTTGCTTCTGAAAATGCTTCTACAAAACTTGTTCTAGTTGATAGAAACATAACGGCAAATATTTTGCGCCTCAACGATGGTAATTTTGGAAATTGTATGCGATCGGTTCATTATTTAAGGCTACTCCTCCCATCTGCAAGGCTCTCTTTCTTACAAGCAAACTTTTGTAATTAGCCATCCCGCTTCAATTGCGCGGCTCCGGTCAGAATTTTCCGTTTTCTTTGAAAACGTTTGTATGATTTTACATGAATTTTCAAAAAATAAGAAAACCACATCATTTTATATTGTATTGTGAAGAATATTGTAAATTTTCATATTCTTCTTATCAACAATGTAAGAGTAAAACGGTTACAACTGGAAAAAAAGAGGTGACTTTGGAGTCGTTTTTCTTCAATTTTATTAATTAAAATAGATTTCGAGAAAAACCACATCACTTCTCATATCCTGTAGATTGTTCAGTTTTGTTTTCTGCTTGAAAAGTGCCATAGTTAATGTATAAAATGGTTACAAAGTTACTCAAAACCGGGCGGACGCCCCTTAAGTCACGTTTCTATTTTACACTAAACGTTTGGGTGCTTAGAGTTTTGACAGTATCAAAATTAAATTGTTTTCTGGTAATAAACGTTAATTAAGAAGGCGTCCAGGATACCTCTCAAAATGTGTGGGTCTACCTCAATGCTAGCTATAATTATCCTGGAGAACCCAGTCTGTGGTGATTTTGATCCATATTATCCATAATTATGTCCGAATGCATGCTAGATACAGGCAATATAGAGGATTGGATACTTAAAAGAGACGCCTTTGCCTAACCATTTAAAATTCTTAGCCTTGATAGCAGTAAAATCGATAAATATTAAAACAAATTTTCAAAAAACGCTGCGTCTAAATCCTCTACATACGCCCGTGTGTTTCCAAACTTAGACTTATGTGGTGAGCGAATCTCGTAACTTGGAACGCGGTCTTTGTGTTGTTCCTAAGGGAATTTTTCAGTTTAAGTTTTTAAATGCATTGTCAAAGTTTAATTTAAGTCTTACTTTGAAATGTATCTGTAAGTGATAGTTCTTTTATATTGTCGTAGTCTCGTAGCCAGCTGTAGCACATTGTAGCTTCGTAGCGGTCGTAGCGGTTGTGTAGCTTTCTACAGGTTATTGACTTTTTGTTTCGCCAGTTTTCTTTGCATGAGGTAAACTTGTATGTATTCTCTATCTAGACTGGGAGCGGTGATAGCCTTTACTGAAGAAAGCTTGCGACTCAATAACGGTGAGGCCGCGGTTCGATTCCTGGCCTGTACCATTAAGTTCTACGGAATTTATGCACCGCATTTGTCATTATTACTAGCTAAGGAAAAAATCGTAAGGAATCCTGCATACCCGAGAATGAAAAGAAAATACCCCAAGTTCGGAGGTATATTTGAAAATATGGACGAGCATGGGACGTTCAATTGACCACCAATGGTCGCAGTGTCTAAATAATAATAAGCCTACAAATAATAATAACAATATCTAGACTGACGAATGATAAAGGGCCTATTATCCCAGTTCAGCACTAATTTGAAGTCCTGACAAATGGAGTTATAAAAATCAAGACTGACTGACAGAGATTGATTAGAAAAAATGCCGATTGTGTGCTAGGACAGCAAATATAAAAAACATTTCGAAGAAAAGAGAAAATTTTATTTAAAAAGAAAGTAAAAATCCAACTAACGCACTTTACTATCAACAAAAAAATTACGACCTACGACCTAACAAAGTTTGTTTCAGCATTTTATTGAATGAACTACCGTAAAGTTTTATTGACTTATAAATTAAGGTGCTGAACAAAATCCTTGGTTTAGACTAAGATCCGGTTACACATTTTTTGCACTCAAATGTTTATTTTACCTATAGATATTCCAGTAGAAATAGGATTCTAAAAAAATAGGATACCATACCACCCACAGAGTCGCGATGTCTGGAAAGCCGAATGCAAAAATGTTGTTCCTGTTATACTGAAAACTGTCCTAGTGGATAAAAGATGTGACAGAATCCTCGAAATTAATCCAATAGTTTTCCAGTAAATTGTCCCCATTTGCATGACCGAAAACAACATAGCTACTCTACGATACGCAAACTTTATTATCAAACGATTTAATTCTACTTGGTAGCTGTTTAACTAGTTTTTTTTAATCTAACTAACAATGGATTCTTGCAATCAAATTTTCGCCAATTTCCTGTCAACCAAATAAGTTGAGGTAAAATTTGTATTGTTGTTATATTTTTTTACAAATAAGCGTATAGATAGTTAACGGGAACTATCTTAGGGTGGCAACTATTATGTTTAGGGTGCTATTCCACTGGAACATCAACATCACTCAAGTCAGGTTTCACGTTCAGGAGAAAATTGAGGGAATTTATCCTGAAAAAACAAATTATTGGCTTGCCTGATAGCTACGCTAACGCACCTTTTGTGTCATAGTTTGTCTCACTAGGTACCCAATTTTAGGCTATAATATTATATTATATTATAATATTTTTCAGATTCATTTTTACACTTTTTTACACTATCTTCCATAACTGTATTTCATTTAAACTTACATTTTAATTATTTATTATCACTCACTTCTTTGGTTGCTGCGTCTGACTACTACTAAAAAGGTTTCATCTGAAAACCAACACCCTGCTCTCGGGCAAGGTCTATGTTGAGCTGGGACCTATTTGCTGCTGTAGCATACAATAAATTACATGTTGTTCTATTCTATGTCTCGTTGTATTCTTGTTTGTAAAATTGTTGTGAACTGTAATATTATGTGTGTGTTACTTTTGCAAATAAATTGTTTATCTATCTATCTATCTATCTAACATGTATTATTGTCTAAACATATGAATGTAGAAAACATACAATGGGTTCTTGGAATACAAGATGCGATATTGCTATTCTACCCACCTTTTCCAGTATGTACTAATCGTAAATAAATCTTCGGGAGAGTGGTAAGGCAGTAAATCGAACGCGTGACTTGGACCACTGAGAGTTCTAACTCAACTGTAATCCGATGCCAATAAAGGGAGGGATTAAATAAATATACGCTGCACATATACAACGTTGCGTATGGGGAGTACTAGGTTACAGTTATAGTGGAGAAATGGGAACGGAGGCGTAAGCGATATTTGCGTGAAGCTTCGGTATACCGAAATTATCATCGTGTGGGGCAATTTGGGATTAGTCGATATGTAGCGGAAGCGTTACAATGTAGGTGTCAATCGACAAACATAGAAAACTGTTTTAACAGTATTTAAAATTGGTCTATCAAAAAAAAAAACTTAAAAAGTGCTACTTTAACATACTGCAAAAACCATCGCGCTCGATACCAACGAAGTTTTGTTTTTGTAACACTGTAAAACTATACATTTCAAAGAAAATTTGACGGCATAGAGGTTAGTTTCTAAATTGTTTCTGAAAAATGTCATTGAGTTTTGAATGAATGAATGAAATATACTTTAAGGTGCTGGTACTTTTGGTAAGTATTGAAAATATAACCAGACTTCGTTTGTATGGAGCGCGTTCCGAATTATATGCCATGCCAAATATTTTTATATAATACCTAATTTAGAACGATCACTTTTCAGAAGCATTTTATGAAAATTGCTTAAGTTGGAGTTTTTAATTTTGGGTTTTCAATTTTGAGAAATGTTTCATATTATGCTAAGGGCATCACCGTACTCCTAATTTGTGAAAAGGACTCTTAATTTGTGAACTATTTGATCAGTACCATCTTGTTCTTCGATGAAGAAATCTGGCGCTATTAAAACATACATGATAAAACCTCTGGAGAATTTAGAAACACAAGAATAATATTTAAATAAAACCGGTCAAGTGTGAGTCGGGCTACTCGCGCACAGAGGGTTCCGTACCACACCACCACAGAACACAACATAATTAACTTAGAAAAAAAACTTTTTTTGTCCGTGACCTTTAGCGCGAGACCAACTCACACGTGGCCGGTTTTTAGTATTTGTTGGTATTCTTTAGAGTTTGCTTTATAATCACATTAAGTTTGACGCTTTTATGTATTACCGTTTTTACGATAGAGCGTGAAGAGAAAACGATGATAAAAACTAGTTTCTTGTTGAGAACCCCCTTAAATTTTAACTTTTTTACATTTGTATTATTTGCTAATAGATCCGTCATAATAACGCATAATCTGAGAATTTCAACTATCTAGCAATAGCTAGTTAGCTTTTGAACCGTAATAACGGTTCAAAAGTTACAGTCCTAAATAGGAGGACAGACGGACGGACGGACGAACGGACAACGTAGGCTTAGTAATAGGGTCCCGTTTTCACCCTTTGGGTACGGAACCCTAAAAAACATCGTGAACGAAGTGAACCAGCATTCCTTTACATTGGTACGAGCTGCCCCTCTACCCGCACCTTCGAACTTCGCAATTGCGTGAACGTTTTCGTTCCAATGTCAACTCTATTACAATGAAGTGCGGACCGAAACAGTGGCGATATATCGAACATCGAAAGTCCGGGTACAGCTCGAACTAGTGTTGCCTAACAATAGTGAAACAATTGATAGTCTATCGATACTATCTATTGTGACCTTGAAAAATAGTAACGATATCGATAGTATCAATTGTTTCAAAGTAATACAATCGAAAATATCGATACTATCGATATTGGTACTATTTTCAAGGTCAACTATCGATAATAGTTACTATCGGCAACACTGGATCGAATTTCTACTGTACATCATTGAGGTACCTACTAGAGGCGACACCCAGACTACATTTTTTGCAACACTCGTTTAAGCTAATTGGCTCAACCTTACTTATCGTGTGCTGGGTGCGTGCTGCACCGCGACGCCCCGCACTGCTGATCGTGGGGCACAGATTTTGTTCGCGTTGTCGGTGTTCTATACATAATTATTCAATGCTGTATATATGACAGTTTTAGTATGAAATAAACCCAATTAAGAATAAAACTCAACGAGTAAAATTCTCATTTAAAAGTATCAATATAAATAATTCTTCGTCTATTTAGTAGTGCTGAAATGTTCAGAGATGGTTTTTTTTCGATTGTCATTTTGTAGAGCGCTTCAATTGGAATGTTTGCTTTGCAACAGCAAAAAAGTATTATTTATTTCATTTCTGTGAGACTGAATTATTTATTACTCTCTCGTTCAACATAGTTCTACGCTCTATTAGCCTTATAGGCTGTATTTCAGCCTTCCAGGGGCTGTTTTATTTTACGTGCTGTCCCATACTACTCAATAGTTACAGAGTAGGTAGGTACTGGTACCGATTCCGACTTTGCCACGACTTAACTTAACTAAATTTATTCCTGTCACTTTCTAAAATAAGATTAAAAAAAGAGACAGAAAACCAACAACTGACTTTAGTGCTGTCAAAGTGACGTTACACGCCCAAAAAAGCCTTAAATAAGATGGTGTACATTATGATGGCATCTTATTTTGGCCGTGTAACGTCACTTTGACAGCACTAAAGTCAGCTGTTGGTTTTCTGTCAAAGTGACGTTACACGCCCAAAAACGCCTTAAATAAGATGGTGTACATTATGATGGCATCTTATTTTGGCCGTGTAACGTCATTTTGACAGCACTAAAGTCAGTTGTTGGTTTTCTGTCTCTTTCCTTAATCTTATTTTAGAAAGTGACAGGAATAAATTAAGTTAAGTTAAGTCGTGGCACAGTCCGAATCGGTACCACTGTACACCGACATAAAACGTAATAGTTTTGAAAATTAAATACAGCCCACAGCAGCAGGCTGTCCAACTGTGCCGAGTACCAAGCACGTACTAGATATCCAGACTTTGGGTTCGTGGGGGATCGCCACTTGTAATGGACAGTAGGTACAATTCATGCCTCGAAATTGAAGCATGCGGGTTTCCTCACTATGTTTTCTTTCACCGAAAAGCCAGTGGTGTTACAAATCGTACATGAATTCCGAAAAACTCATTGGTACGAGTCGGCCTGGATGGGGATCGCATCGCCTCCTGCACGGCAGGTAAGGCTACTCGCCACTGGACCACCACGGCTATTAAATTGGGTAAAATTGGGAAAAATTTATTAAAATGTTCGTAAAAAGAATAAATCTCTCACACACACAGATGAATGATAAGTATCACAGATGAATGATAAGTATCAGTTATATCACTTCTCAAATCGAAATGCGCAATAAGTATTCCATAAGGAATCTCCTAACAATTCACTAGAAATCCGATCGCTATCTCATTCGTAACCATCACATAATATTGCTCATTTCATATTTTCCTACTACTCGGATCCGTACGGTACGAACTCATTCGATGGTACGCTCAAACAAACGCGGTTTGCGTTTGTATTATAGTACCTATATCCAAGAAGAAGAAAACTATTTTAAGTAAACACACCATTATTATGTTTAAAAATGATCGCCCGAAAACCGATTGTGCAGAATTTTTAACATGACTATAAAAAACATGCTTTTGTTAAATATGACTAAACTACTGTTTTGTGGCACATCGCAAAACATACTTAGATTCTATGTTATGTTGGTCATATCACTCTGGAGAAAAAGTTTGAAACTTCTTGTTGCTGGAGTTTGTTGTTTGTCCTTGTTGTTATAATTCCATTGTTTGTTGCTATTGTTAGTTTTCTCAGAAATCAATTACCTTATGAATGTGCTGTTTCGTTAGTGATTCTTGACGTATTGACCGCAGAATTCGATTTGGTGTGACCGTACTTTGACAGACTGAAATCTGTCACAAGATTGCGACCGCAAGCCGCAGACTGTATCTGTTTTACTGAGATGTGGTTTAATTAATTATGTCATCCACGTTATGTCCACGTTTCATACATTTTTGGTCCAAATGTGAAAGTGCCGGCCAACAAAAACGAATGCTAGGTATATTATGTTATAACTTGTCCCGTCTATGCATTTAAAGTTATGGCACCAACGCTGTAGCTGTAAATTTATTTCATCAAAAATATATGAAAAGGCGGATTTTTCAAACTTCAATAAAACCACGGATAATAATATGGCCCAACAGCTTTGGTCCTATATTGATAAAAGGACAAGTTCTAACAAAATTAAGCCTTTGCTAATGTCATCAAAAATTTATGAAATGCCAGAGTTTTCTACAGCTTTGTTTGGTGCCGTAATAATGTAGCAAAGCTAAAAAATTTTTTTTTGGCCTGCTCTTTTTGGACCAAAATGGATGGATGTCTTTTACGGTGATAACCTGAAGTGCGAAATGAGGAAGACAAATCAATTCATATTAATAGCAGATTCTGCTAGGAGGAGATGGGAACTCCTCTGCACCTCCTATGTGACTGTGGCCCCCTGATGTACAAACGCAGCACTCATCTGGGTAGGCAAGTGCTGACACCAGATCAGATACAAACTATCCCGATCAAGAAACTACAGCGATTTCTGGCCGCAGTGGGAAATGGTAAGGAACTTTAAAAAGGGCGATCACAAAGGACCAGTGATGGTCTACGTGGCCCAGGCGTAGCAAGCCTGTCAAGGCCCAAAAACCCCAAATAATAATAGTATATTTAAATCGATTCGATTCATTAAGTTAAATTCGATCCAACTTTTTTCCAGGAAAAAAGTGGTGACTGATGATTTGCGTGGGACAAAACCAGGAAGCAAAAGATGAAGCTTCATACTGGGCAAACAAAATAGTCGGCAAAACAAAATAGCGTACCTACACATGAAATATCCAGATCAATAAATAATTGGTAATTTTGTCTCTGTATTTTTTGCTGCTTATGTTTTTGGTGTAAATAAAGTTTTTGATTTATATAGAAGAACAACAAGAAGCGTCAAAGTGACCGCGATCGCAGATCGCGTTAATTTGACCGTACTTTAGCTTCGAAGAATGTAACAATTGGTATTATCGTCACGCACTCATCGTTTGTGAGCTTGATGACTTCATACCTTCTCTAATGATTTACTACAAAACAATTTCTGCTACTGATATTATTATACTTATAAAAGAAAATTAGCTTTGATAATTGCTCCTTTTTGTGACGTATGTTCTATGAAAGAGAGTATTAACTTTTTAATTTTATTTAATTTATTATTTTTAGTTTAAGTGTTTTTGTGATATTAAAATTTTATTAAATCAAGTTTTGCCAGCCAGATCAGCCGAATGCACAAAAAAATATTTAAAAAAATTATAAATGATTTTAAGGTTAAGGTTTGTTTTTAGGTTTTGTATTGTTGTGTGTTTTGTATAAAAATAATTTATTACTGTGTGCACAGTCTATCATCAGTCTTTAGTCTACTTTTAGTAGGCTACAGCCGTAGAGCATCACGTGACTCCCGTCGTTGGGTCCTGGAGACGGGAGTCACGTGACGCTCTTTGGCTACAGCGAACGTATTCTAGTTCACTGGTAGGCTACTAACAAAGGAAGTGGAAGCAAGCAGAGAATGTAGGTAACATTCCCACAGCACAGAATATCTACTAGATATAATAAATAAATAAATAAATAACGCTCACAGGCACATACATTGTAATGATCCCAAGGTAAGCCTTAGGCTTTTTGTTATGGGAATCATACAATAACAGCAAACATATAACATCCATGACCGAACCGGGATTCGAACCCAGGACCCTAGTTTGGCAGTCCGGTGTGGCGACCATTACACCAACCGGGTCTTCAATATCTATTAGATATTTTGTAGACACTTAGATATTTTGTAGATATCTATTAGACATCTTGTAGACATTTGTGCTGTTGGGGTTCTCTACTTGTTTCCACTGTCACCGATCGGATTACTATCATAAGGTTTAAAATTCTTCATTCAATGCTTCAAAATTTGATGCATTATAGCTATTTTCAGTCACAGAATAACCGAAGTATAAACAACTTGCCCCAGTTTCGAAACTGCTAAGACACAATGGTTACTGTGTGGGGTTTGGTGGTAACTGTCTCCCTACTCTTGTGTAGAATGACGAATAGGAAGAAAAGCATTTGTCAAGAACTTCGATTCGATCCTCACAATCATACCGAAAAATATCAGTAATACCATTAATACTACCTATGAGTTGTCGTTGTGTCCACACGTTACGTAATTTTTATGATAACTAGGTACAATGTTGCCACACGGCGGTGTAACTGTGCAACCAAATTATGTGTTGACTCTCGTCCATTTTTAGGCGTGAAATGTTTTGAGAACAAAACAGAGTCTATAAAGTACCTAGGTATAAGTCTAAAAATAACTAATTGGGGGGACCTATATCTTGGACGCTATAAAAAAAACATCGTATAACATAGTTCCTAACACTTTCAGGAAATTGGATTGTGATGTTCCATCAAAACATCAGAGTCTTAAAAACCTTTTATTACCAATCTATCTTATACAAAGTTTCCTTGTAAAACTCGAAGATATTTTGATACTCCATAAATCCATAAAAAACGAATAATTTGCGAAGGTTATCCTTTCCTCGGATTCAGAACAACAGGTTTTACGACTTGCAGAACATTTCGGGCGCTTCTTGCTTAAGGGCCTATGTCGAAAAAATAATTGAAGCGAAACGGGCGTGCGATAGCTTATATTACTGCCAGATGCGAAAGAAAGAGATGGGGCGGCGCGCGCGCCTGGAACGATTCAAGCGAAAAAACAAACTTTATTTAATTGTGACTGTACTATTTATGTAAGTTCAATTCTGCTCTAATCAAAACTTAGATAATAGCAATCTCTTTGTTTTAAATCAAGTCTCATGTTTCTATTATTCACAGTCTAGCAGTTACAAGCGTTTATAGATAAAAACGGAGGCTATTTTGACTTGTTTTTCTATCAAGAAAATTTGTCTTAATCGTATTTTGGCTCTAATCAAAACTTCAATTATATGTTCAATTTACACATATCCGAAAATCATACTCCTACTGTTAGTACTTCATGATATATGAAGCTTTGAAGAATCCTATTTTTTTCACATAGCCCCTTAAGTCGGATTATAGTAATAAAAGGCTAAGAGGAAGGCATGCTAACATTAAATGCAGAAGGCGGTTGTGTATTTTTCCTATAGATATAACTAGATATCTGTGAAGACAGTCACATACGTTTATTGCATCATGGTGCTAAGTAAAACTTTTATGAAAGATATTATGGTCCAAGTCCGCAAATTCTGAAGCAACGGTTTTCAGCTTGTATTATGTTACTATTATCAGATATCTGAAACTGCTTTGTTCATAATCCTTAATTGAATAACATTTGACAACTTATTTAAAAAATCTTTTTCACTTTTTTTACTGGTTTGAAAGAAGAGAGAGTTATAAGTGACATAATGTTTTTCAGTAAATAATAAAATCTTATATAATTCAGAACAATGTAAGCAGTTTCTTACATCTGATTAATTCTGTTACACTTTAATAAGAAGAAGTTGAAATGTAATTGAATGTAGCACTAGATACTCTTTCTAATACTGTGGTAATTGTTTACTACATAAAGTAATAATATTGACCAACCCCAAATAATGGGAAATGGGCAAAAGCATGATGATATTATACCAATTGGTATAAATCAGGGGTGGCCAAGACCTCGGCCGCAATGTGTTTTATGGTAGCCCGCGAAGAGTTCAAAAAAATTAAAAGAAAGAAAGAAAGAATTAATTTTTAAATCATGGCACAATTTATTAAAAATCTAATTTAAATTCCTAAAATTCAGAAATATCGCTGAAAAACTATTTAGCTGTGTAACATGTGAAATTCGAAAGACTGTTTTCGAATTTAAAAACTGTAGAAGAAGTGGAAGCTAAATCTGTTGTGGTGCAAGGAGGAAATAATATTCAAAATTGCATCAGCGTTTCCTATGATTTAAGTATGAAAAAACATCCACCACCAAAATAAGCAAACATTTTTGATAGAATAAATATGTCGGAAGTATTAATTTTTGAAAGTAGTCCGCCAAGAATATCTGAGATTAAATGTAGACCGCGTACTTGAAAAGTTTGGCCACCCCTGGTATAAATAAACACAGTTGTACTCCCAGAGTTCTTCTCTTGAGAACCGCATATATAATTTTATCTACGAGAAAACAATAAAATTTACCAGAACATCAATAAGGTACGCATCGAGACATATTGCGTAGTAGGTACGAAGGTACGTGAGTCTGATATTAGTGGCGGATTTGCCTACATGAAATATCGCTACTTAAGTCTATGTCGTGATTGCATCCGCTTAGTTGTGGATTATTTTGTGTGGAGGGAAGATTTAGATTTATTTGTAGTAAGCATGGTATTTACAGGTATAAAATAATAAATAAGGTACTTATAACACTTAGCCAAAACATAGGCATGCAAAATCTTAAAGAACAATTTGAGGGTGTATACAAGGTATTACAATAATACAAATAAACATTTTTAAGGGGGTGGTTTGGACCATCAAACTGAAAAACTTTCACTATGGGGACAACATCGAAATAGCGAAAAAAAATCGGATGTTCCATACTAAACTACAAATCTACTCAAGCTAAAAGACAACCACCAACTCGGGCCATTTTTGTACTACCAACTTTTTCTACAGCGTTATAAAAATATGGGAATAATAGTTCGCATACTCATATTACTAAAACTAATTATTTCAACGTTATATTTTATGGTACAAACGAGATATCTTGAATTGAATTTGGATATTTTAGTTACGAAATGTGAAAAAATGGCGAAAAAAACACAGGACAAGTAGTCACAAACTTTTTGAAAAAAGAAGGCCTTGGCAATAAATTGATTGACATATTTTGACATTGACCACTTGACATTGACATAATTTTTTTTTAGGTTTTATTTCTCTAATTCTCTATTAAGGCCCCTCACACAGGTGCGATTTCATCGAGCGATAATATCGCTGCGATTTTACAATTTTTATTTTCAGTACAGCATTGGCTTCTAATTTTTTGAACACGATTGGGTTTAATAGCAAAACTAACATTTAAACCAAGATCTGGTCCTAAAGCCAGGAATGTCTCCATATGAGGGAACTCTTTCTTTTTAGGAAAGCCTTTCTAGCGACACAGTTACCAAAAGTATGTCTATCTCAGACTATACTTATTCATTCTCATTGGTGGGGCGGACGCGTGACGCTGATCGCAAAATCGCACCTGTGTGGTAGGACATGCGACGCGATAACAAAGTCGCCGGGATATTATTGCTCGATAAAATCGCAACTGTGTAGGGGAGCCTTTAGTATAGGTAAATGGTGAAATAAAACAGTATTTGATTAAAAAGCATAACTATTATTCATTTTCCACATCTTCTTTAACAATTATTTATCATCCAGATATATGCAGCAAGAGGCTCAATATTTGTCTGGTATCGCCCAACCCATGTACCAGACTACCTTCAGTATGCACAACACCCCACAGTACTTTTACCACTAACACTGCTACAATAATAACACAAATGCTATCTTCCTACGACTGTATCACACTTTCATTAATAAGTAGGTATAAAGCAGAAAAACACAGAAAAACTAAAGCGCAGCTGAATCGAACAAAAACATCAGATATTTCCACTGGATAATTCAGAGAAAGTACTCTTTGATTCAGAGCCATTTCAAAGCAAAATTCAGAGTGCGCTATCCATAAAGGAAGTAATGTGTAGTTTCACCTCCTTGAGGATTACCTCCTTGATGACGCTATCATTAACCAAGAAGTTTTACTACAGTAAAGATCGTTTTTTTATATTGCTAACTGCGCTATTTGTAATTACTTCGAGCTGTCATCATATTACTTTAAATATTTTGTAACACGAAACGACTTTATTTGTAGCTATTATAGCAATTGGTTTGTATTTTTATTATATTTGTCTATATTAAAATGCGTATATAAAAGCTATCACATGCATATGCATGCATATCACAAATTGGCCTGACGGCCCATACATTGATGAATGATGTCTTTTATAGGAGAGTAAATTATTTTTTTCGCGATTTCTACGTTGCTCTAATAGTGAAAGGTGTTCAGTTTGATGGTCTAAAAAATGTGTATTTCTACTTTTGTACCTTGTATAGGTTTTAAATTTAGTCAAACACGCGTGCCCAAAGCGGAATGATGGACTAGTTACAGTATACACATCTTCAGTATTATGCAGGTTTCTTCACGATGTTTTCCTTTACAGTTTGAAACTAGCAGTGTTTAGGAACAATTTTATTATTGTGAGCGTTTAGCCTTCAATACCTTCATAACATTTCAAAACCTATCTATGCATTGCCTCTATTGAGAGCCAAGAAAATAAAATATCCTTAACTAATACTTCAATTTCTACCAAGACCGGCATGGTCTTGGTAGAAATCTATAATAAATTACAATGTTCAATAAAAAATCTCATCTTTCCAACGGTCGTGGGGCATAATCCGTTTATTGATTCCAGCACTTCTTCGATATCTTTTTATCGTATCGTCGGAGGCTGGCAAACATAGTAATAACGAAACCTACTAATACTTTGGATTTTATTTGCTTCACTTTTACAAGTTACTTGTATGTGGTAAACGTGTGGGATAAGTTTCTGTAACTTATGTCACTACGTTCAGTTCCTGATTGGAAGACATAAGTAACTTTTTTATAGTATTTGGTATGTTCAATCTACACCTATTGGTAGACCAATGTTGTTATTTTATATATAGACTAGCTGACCCGGCAGACGTCCTATCCTCTCTCTCAAGTTGTAACACACACATTAATAAATTAATTATTACACACACACACATTACACATAAATACCAACTTTCATCAAAATCGGTTGACGTGGTGAGGAGTTCACTGGGAACATACATCATGACTCATGACACTGGATTTTTATCATTTTAATAACTTCGTCCCGCCTCTTGATAAAAACTATCCTATCTCTCAATTTGGACCAAACTATACACAAATGCCAACTTTCATCAAAATCAGTTGACGTGGTGAAGAGTTCACTGGCAGGATACATCATGACGCTGGATTTATATATATTAAGATATATAGATATAGATATTACATTCATAAACCCAATGAACATAATTTGCTACATCTACCAACTACCAACAAACTTTTTATGTGTACATATTTTGTAGCAAGGCTACGCCCCGGGCACACTAACGTATGATCTCACGATGCTTGAATAATATTCTTCTTCTTGTGGTGCCATCCTTTACCTATTCGGACCCTGGAGACTGCAGCCCTGAACAGTGAGATAGCGTTCATATTATCGAACCATTGACAACTGTTAAGCCAGGAAATCCCCCGCAAAATAATCTGGAGGAGTTGATATTTGTCACTTCTCATAATGTGGCAGAGGTTCCATAATTTTCTACTCTCTCATTCATTCTCTGTAGGACCACCTCGTTGCTAATTCTATCAATACGGTATATTTTTAACATCCTCCTGAATAATGCTGCTACAGACATAAGTTCGGCTTAAACTTGCGAGCCTGCTGAATGAGTTTCTTTCTCGGCAACTGTAAAATTGCCCCTGAAATTAATGAATAAATGAGTAAATTGTTTACCTATCTATCTCTAAATGCAGGGTCAGGTCAAGTCAGTGCGGTATCTGAAGTAAATTTCTGTATTGTAATATAATTATATTTTCTCAAACATGCTTGGAAATGTGAGCATTATTTTGACAACCTTCTTCGAGATAAATCGAAATTGCAGTACTGGCCAAATACATGCGCGCAGCGGCCGGCAATGTTGTACGAAAATCCATATCTGTCGTGTTTAGCGACCAAATAAATTACATACTAAACTCATATCTGTCGTGTAATTTAAAAATGGAACGATCTTTTTCTCCGAAACATGGCGACCAAGGAGGTAACTTATCAAAGGTTTTATTTAAATTTCGAACTGGCTTGCAAATAGAAAGCTGTTTATAAAAAAAAAACTAATTGTTGTTCGATGTTCGTTTGATGTTCGTCATTGATTTTGAAAAGAGTTTTAATTTCCGCGAATTATTTGAGAAAATTTACTGTTTTAATTTCCGCGCATTATTTGAGAAAAGTACTATACAAGCCTTGGCCACAACTCTGTTGCTGGCCGCTGCAGTAATGTACTATTTGTAACAATGCTTAAGGTTTTGTAAAATAATGTAATAAAAGGTTGCTAAAAGGATATTTCGAAATAACAAGAAACAATTATGAGTTCATCACTTTCTATAATGATTAATAATAAAGTCCTTTTTAAACAAAGTACATACCTACTACCTAACCCGTCACTAACCTAGGTCACAGCCTAGGTACACTAACCTACACTAGACTTAACAACTACACGGAATGCCACAATGCATCGATGCACTAAACGAACGCACAATCGAACACGCACAATGGATACGTCGCTATCCCTAAAGGTCCCGCGCAAGAGTGCCAGCATACATTTGTGTCGCATAGGCATTGCAGTTTAGTATAGAACAGTGAATTTTTTTTGTTGCTCCGATCGGTTTGCTCCCAAAGTGAAAGTTTTTCAGTTTGATGCGTAGACTCTTAGTTTAAAAGGATGCTAATGATATCAATTTCACCCTGTATATTGGGCGAGCGCAAAAGCTATAATCATAATGCAAAACAAACAATAAACATATTTCTATTTCTATTTCTAAAAAGAACGTCAACTGGGTTGTGAATATAGCTTAATCATCATCATCACGCAAAAATGAAGGTATCTTAATCAGAACGACATCGAAAACCAAATATATCTTTGACACTCCCAAAAAACGTGGCTACATAAAAACTTAGCATGCGATTCAATTTGTAAAGCGGTGAATAGCGTCTGATTGTGGGTTACTCGTAAGCGTTGGAATTTGTGCGATTCAGCGGTGTTACTACGATAGTAATGCTCCACATAGGATGCAAGACGGGGTAAGGCTGGTGGGTTTGTGATGGGCGATGGATGTTCTGCTATTTTTGTACATTGATTACTTTTTTAGGGTTCCGTACCCAAAGGGTGAAAACGGGACCCTAAGCCTACGTTGTCTGTCCGTCCGTCTGTCCTACCTATTTAGGACTGTAACTTTTGAACCATAATAGCTAGATAGTTGAAATTTTCTCAGATTATGCGTTAAATATTACGGCGGATTTGTTAACAAATAATAAAAATGTCAAAAAATTAAAAGTTAAGGGGGGTTCTCAACAAGAAACTAGTTTTTATCAACGTTTTTTCTTCACGCGCTATCGTAAAAACTGTAATACATGCAAGCGTCAAACTTTGTGTGATTATAGAGCAAACTCTACAAAATAACAGCAAATACTAAAAACCGGCCAAGTGTGAGTCGGTCTTGCGCTAAAGGTACCGGACAAAAAAAGTTTTTTTATCTAAGTAATAATGTTATGTTCTGTGGTGGTGTGGTACGGAACCCTCGGTGCGCGAGTAGCCCGACTCGCACTAGACCGGTTTTTATTAAATCCTAATCATGGGGAAGGGCGTCAAGCGCCATGAGAACAATAGCTAGCATGATCTGGAGCCCGATTGCGCTAAGTTAAAACATCGATGTTCTATTCTTATCCAATTTCAGTTCTAATCACATTGCAATCCAATTACTATTCAACTGTATTGAATTCCGCAACGCGCTAAACTCTATGTAACTGACAGCCAATAACGTCTGAGCGATTTGTCAAAACGGCTCTAACGGCTGTCAAGAGCAATACCGCGATTAGCGCAATACCAAATGTGTCAAAAGTTATGGTTCGTACGTAGTCAAATAACAGGGCCTCAATTGCGCAATTTTATACGGTTTTGGTTTGGTTTTGGTTTTGGTTTAGTTTTGGTTTAGATTTGGTTTAGCTTAAGTAAAAAAGCTATCGCGATATTTTTTTCTGAACGGTTAAATCGCACAATACAGAAAATTCGATCGAACGGACATCAAACGTTACGCCAACGTATCTTCCGAAATAAAGCTAAATCGTTACCGTTAATATAATTTGCGCGATACGAATTGTTCATAACGTAACGTTTTTGGTTGTGGTTTTGTTTTGGTAGTATCGTTCAAACTTAGGGCGATTGAGGCCCAGTTCAATCACCGAATATTTACCGCTGAAATGACGGGTAATAGAAATATGGAATGGAATGGGATAATCAGACAAGAAAAGGACGATGATGATCAAGATACAATAATAAATAAGGTTGTCTGGAAGAAATCGCTTTTTAGCGATAAGACCGCCTAATTTGTACCAGAATAAGTTTTGTTTCCTATTGTGCAATGTAATTTGTATTTGGTGTATTATCGCAAAGAAGCCGATAGAAGCCGAAGAATGCGATACCATCGCACTCGCAAATGTGCACATAAGACAACTTGCGACGTCACATTGGTAACCCGTTAGCCTCTACACATAAGGTTCACAATCGTATACAAGACATGAATCGCGCAAGAGAAATAATCACAGAGATTCGATATTTATACAAGGTCCAACTAGGAACTGTTGGACCACGACCGGTCCCCAGGCTTCACACATAGCCTGGTGGAAGATCTTCCCTTTTCAATGGAGGAACATTCCCAAGTAGCACCTCAATAGATCCAATATTTTGTACAATTTAACGCGTCTAATATAACCATATCCTTACGGAGATGGAGTCACGTTTCGCAACTCGCGAACGTGGTTTAAAAATTTGCACCAGACGAAGATACGAGTGCTATGCAGTAATGTTAAAAATTCAATGTTTACTTGGTACTGCAACGTCACTCGTCATTTGGATGGTAAAAACGGAATAAACAGTTTCGTGTGTGACTACAAAATTCTGTGTGACTTTAGTTCTCGGAAGGAAATGTCGGTTTGGTGGTGTGGAGTTTTAGGGTTGTGATATTTTCTTGAAAGGTGCTGTTTCAATTTAACGTAGGTCTGAAGTCTGAGTGAAACACGGAGTTAAAAACCACATGCAGTGCGATTTTTTAAAGTCACAAGTTGAAAACAGCAGTAGTTCTGAAAGTAAAGTTGGTAGTGACCCTGCCTGGTGAGCTAAGGGTCGCAGGTAATACAGAAAGGACGGACAAATATTTGAATAGTGATACATAATTATGTTTGTGTATCCAGCCCCGCTAGTATGATTATTCTACTTGCCTGTGACTCGGCTTTTTTCCATACCACTTGTCGCGGCAAGCGCGACGTTTGCTCTTATACAGGTGTAACAAAACACCCTAGTAATAGGTACTTAAGGGGATGCTCCAGACCATCAAACTGAACAACTTTCACTATGGGGCCAACATAGAGAAAAAATAAAAAAAATCAGCTGTCCCATACAATTTAGTCGAGTCAGTACTGCTGTTTTGTATGGGACAGCTGTTTTTTTTTTTTTTCTCTATGTTGGCCCCATAGTGAAAGTTGTTCAGTTTGATGGTCTGAAGCATCCCCTTAAGTATTACTAGGGTGTTTTGTTACATCCTGTATAAGGTATAATTATCAAAAAGTGTCCAAAATTACTTTCTTATCAACATTCTAATTACAACACAACTTACTGCACATACAAATATGAAAGTCGAAAAGCGTTTTCTTTTGGAAAAAAAAAATGTTATTTAGTGAACGGGACCATGATTGGACCGCGTGCCTTTTTTACACATTCTGTATAGCGCTAATCGCGGTACAGCTCATGACAGCCGTTAGAGCCGTTTTGACAGATGGCTCAGAAGGAAGTCACATAGTAAATAAGTCAAGTTTAGCGCGATACGAAATTAATACAGTTGAATATTGGATTGCAATGTGATTAGAACTGAAATAGGATTAGGATTAAACTTGAATGTTTTAAATCCTTTCGTATCGTAAGGACACTTAAGCAAAATGTCCTACACATCAAAATGATACAAGATCAAATCGACCTAATAGCGAAACGTCCTATTCAGCAAAATGACCTGTTAGCAAATAGGCCTAAAAGCAAAACGACCACTTAGCGCAATCACCCTCCAGATTCATTTTTCACAGTAGGTACGATAAATTCAGTTTGCGTAAAAAAAACGCAACACTTAAAAAAATACAAACTTTTCAAATAAAATACACGTAGACTGAACTACTAGTTTATGTACTTACGAGTATAAATTGTATCTAAACCAAAGCTCTGCCTCTCTAGGGTGATATCGAGAAAACTTGCACTTTTTCCTTAGACGAAACTTATAGAGGAAGATGCTAGTCACGCAAAAATAAAACTGACGCTAAAAGTTATTTGAAATCACAATAATGAATTCGATCCGATTGAAAATCAAGAGAAGACTAGACACATGCAAGTAATTCAAAGTAGTTTAGCAGTTCTCATGTTGCTTCTGCTGCTAGCTCGGTTAGATAATAATTATTGTCGTGTCATCACAGTTTAACATTAATTTAATTATTTGTTGATAGGTAGTGTAGAGTGTACCTATTCGATCCATTGGGCTTAGCATGCCACCCCCAAGAAAACGACAAAAATCAAGACTTTCATCTGTCTTCGTTACTTTGTATGCGAGAGGGAACGCGAATGACGTTTTCTAATTTTTTCGCTTTGTGCTATGCTAGCCCTAACTGTCAAAGTGTAGCTGGAGTAATAACATCCCATTCCTTTCCATTCCAGCTGTATGTTGTCTCCCTTGACTTTTATACCTACCTATTTAAGAATATTCCTCTTTTTAGGGTTCCGTACCCAAAGGGTGAAAACGGGACCCTATTACTAAGCCTACGTTGTCCGTCCGTCCGTCCGTCTGTCCGTCTGTCCGTCTGTCCGTCCATCCGTCTGTCCTACCTATTTAGGGCTGTAACTTTTGAAACGTAATAGCTAGATAGCTGAAATTTTCTTAAATTATGCGTTATTACGGCGGATTTGTTAACAAATAATATAAATGTCAAAAAGTTAAAAATTAAGGGGGGTTCTTAACAAGAAACTAGTTTTTATCAACATTTTTTCTTTACGCTCTATCGTAAAAACGGTAAAGTACAAGGTACAAGAGTCAAACTTAGTGTGATTATAGAGCATACTCTACAGAATAACAACAAATACTAAAAACCGGCCAAGTGTGAGTCGGTCTCGCGCTAAAGGTCCCGGACAAAAAAAAGTTTTTTTTCTTTGTTAATAATGTTGTGTTCTGTGGTGGTGTGGTACGGAACCCTCGGTGCGCGAGTAGCCCGACTCGCACTTGACCGGTTTTATTTGGTTTTTCTCTGACTTTTCGAATATATTTTACAGTACAGCTGTTGGTGCAAAACCAAACAGTCCCTTGGGTAGATTTAGACGGTTATAAAGACCGTCTGTCCGGTTGCCGAATCAGCGATTCCATAAATTTTGTAAAACTGAATTCGCTTTTTTGTAGAACTTTTTTCTGAAAGTTGTCAGCTGTGTTAAAAGTTTTTAGGACCTAAAATTTATGAAAGAGAGAGGTATTTGATTTTTTTCAGATCTAATTGTTTTTTATAAAATTGTACCAGAAGCACAGTGTACGAAAGAGTATGGCAGTTGGCACTATATACAGTGCGTTCACTCCCCACCAATTTTTACCTCACCTCCTCTTGGAAGACGGGTTGAAGATACCTTAGTAATACTCTCTCCCTCGCACGCATTCAGTATCGCACGTGATCATCCTTCATATTAGTGCGAGCTCGTATGTATGAAGTCAAATCAAAGGGTCCAGGGTGAGGACGTGACGGAATAAATAATTAAGTCGTAAGTATACAGGGTGTTAGGGTAAACAGTTACATTACTTTAAGGGGTGATTGTACCCATGATACTGAACAACTAAGAAACCTATAAAAAATTTGAAATTTTTTCTTTTACTTTTCGTACTAAATGCAATCAACTGATCGAACGTTTGTATGAAAACCAAAATATTTTTTGTGAATTTCTACTATCACCCATTAAAGTAATGCAATTATCTACCCTAATATCCTGTATAAATATTGTTTACCTACCATCAGCTATCATAATTTATTTCTGATAACCATTCGTTATGAAATTTGCTAAACTCTATCTCTCATATAACACTGTTAACATAGATTTTAACTTTACCTTCAACTAAATAGAAAGTCTGAACAGATTACAAAGAATTTAGGCTTAGAAAACTTTATAACATGTTCATCCAGTCAAATTAAGTCTGTCTACTAGAATACAAAAGCCAGTCGAGTCGACAATAAAAGAAAAAAAAAGTTAATTTCCACCAAACGTGACCTAAACCTTCGACACCAAAGAGACTTCATTTCAAAAAATCTTATTTTTTCTTTTTTTTTTCGACCTCCGTAAGTCAAGTTGCGAATCTTGACCCTCGTTAGTGCACAAAAGAACCCCTTTTACTCGGTTTTAAAGACACCACTAATTTTGAGAGTATCCTTTGTACAGTAAGGTTCTGATTACGGATCGGATATTCGATTTAGTCGTGTAACTTTAGCCGATAGAGAGCTTTATAGGGGGTGATGAGGCTGAGGGCAAAAACGTAGTTTACGACAGCCTTGTCACCCTAAACTCGAATGTCAATACATAGTTAATAGAGCTATCGGAGTCCAGTGGCGCCCTCGTCACAATAATAAAGATTTCTCAATAAAGAAAGCCTAAATTAAAAAAGTGCTCAACAGATAAACTACAAAAGCCTTCAAGCTATTTTCATAGAATATTTTTATAGGTTTTTTAAAGGTCGGCCTCGGCTTCGCCTCGGCCCACATTTACACGTTCGTCCATCAATGCCTAGTTGTGGCCAAGGCTTGTATAGTACTTTTCTCAAATAATGCGCGGAAATTAAAACAGTAAATTTTCTCAAATAATTCGCAGAAATTAAAACTCTTTTCAAAATCAATGACGAACAACGAACAACAATTTGTTTTTTTTTTTCAATAAACAGCTTTCTATTTGCAAGCCAGTTCGAAATTTAAATAAAACCTTTGATGAGTTACCTCGTTGGTCGCCATGTTTCGGAGAAAAAGATCGTTCCATTTTTAAATTACACGACAGATATGATAATAAATAATAATAAATATCTTGGACAATGTCACACAAATTATCTAGTCACATTTAAAGTACCAGAATCTAGCCTGGACTTGTATTATGATGACTAGACAACGATATAGAATACATATATAAATACAAACATCCATGACTCGGGTACAAATATTCATATTCATCATACAAATATTTGTCCCTTACGGGATTCGAACCCGCGACCCTCGGCACAGCAGGCAGGTTCACTACCGACTGTGCTACCGGGCCATCAATGAGTCATATGAGTTTACTATGTAATTTATTTGGCCGCTAAACACGACAGATATGGATTTTCATACAAACATTGCCGGCCGCTGCGCGCATGTATTTGGCCAGTACAGCAATTTCGATTTATCTCGAAGAAGGTTGTCAAAATAATACTCACATTTCCAAGCATGTTTGAGAAAAACTTATTTAGGCTGTTTTTCTATATTGCATAGAAAGATTCGAATTTTAAAAACTCTTTCCACGCTAGCGGGTAAAATGCACTTTTGCACTCAGATTTCGAATGAGAAACAGAATCTTTCCGAGCTTGTGAGGTGAAAACAATATTTCATATTTTCATGTACATCAATAAAGAATTTCGTCGATAGATTTCAAGCAATATACCCCAAATAGATTCGTCTGTCAGTTATCAATCTTTGGATGCCAGGTGATTTCGTTCCTTATGATGGATGATTCAATTATATCCCACGAAATAAACCTACTTTGTTCTGCTGCCTTAAAAACTCTTACATTTTAGAAATAAGGTTTAGTTTTGCGTGATTCAGAGTGGTTTGTAACTGGTTAGTATTGATATGAGTGTAATACAGGTCATTATTGATTTCCGAATGATACTGTCATACAAATGTGGGTTGATAAATCGGAATACTTTGCATAAGGATTGGCATTAAAGGTAGGGTTTTATTTATTTTTATTTATTTTATTTATTAAGGTACATCAACAGCAACAATACATTATTAAGATTATAATATTAGCATGCGGTATTTTATCTAATGTACATGCCTATAATAGAAGTACACAACATTCATCAGTTTAAATCACAACAATACATCAATCACACATAAAAATTATTATTATAATATACATTGTAATATTTAAATATTTAACTAGACTTCGACATTGGAATTTTACATTAACAATATTTTAATTTTTATCTAATTGTAATTTTATTGTTTTTTCATTTTATAACTTAATTTGTAATATCATAAATTATTTATAACTATTTATAGTTTGCAATCAACAACAGTTTTTAGTAGTGTCTTCAGTTTCATATTATTCATGTACTTAAGGGGATGATCAGACCATCGAACTGAACAACTTTGTCTATGGGACCAACATCGAAATCGCATACAATTTGGCTCGAGTAGGTTTGCAATTTTGTAAGGACGAGCAGATTTTTTTCGCGATTTGTAGGTTGGTGCCATATAGAAAGTTGTTCAGTTTGACGGTCTGATCATCCCCTTAAAAAAGTGTCAGCATATTAAGAAGGACCCTATACAGGGTGTAACACAACACCCTAGTAATACTTAAGGGATTGTTTCAGACCATCAATCTGAACAACTTTCACTATGGAGCCAAAGTCGAGAAAAAATAAAAAATCTGCCGTCCCATACATTTGAGTCGAGAGTACTGCAGTTTTGTATGAATGAGCTGATTATTTTTTTGCGATTTCGATGTTGGCTCCGTAGTGAAAGTTGTTCAGTTTGATGGTCTGAAGGACCCCCTTAAGTATTACTAGGGTGTTTTGTTACACTCTGTATGTATAAATAACACCTTCGCCATAAATGCTATGTGGCCCAATAGTGGGAACTTTCAGAAAATTTACGCGATGAACAAGTTTTAATATTTGGATTCTAATAATAATAGCAGCTGCCTCCGTGGTCTAATGGGTAGGAGCATTGGCTCTCGATATGGAGTTCGTGGGTTCGATTCCCACGGGGGACACCTAGTGATATGTCACTTTGTGCGTTTTTCCCCAGTTGTTTAGGACATTGCAGGCTGAATCACCTGATTGTCTGAAAAGAAAAATGATTCCGTGCTTCGGATGGCACGTTAAGCCGTTGGTCCCGGCTACTATCTCTGGTGGTAGTAGTCGTTACATAAAAACCACGTCAGAGGCCGAAAGGCGATCTGAAAAAACCCTGACACCAGGGCTCTGCCCACACGATAAGAAGAAGAATAATAATACAAATTCCAATAAACAAGCCCGAACTATTTACTCAATAAATCGTCCCGCTTTATTCCCAGACACTAAAAGGTCGGATCATCAAGTAGTAAATTTAAGATACGCAAGTCTCCGAGCTCTTGAGATAAAAAAGAATAAGTTAAAATGAGAAAAGTTCCATTCGGTTATGAAAATGAAAAGATCACGGTTATCTCCTTGGAGCATACTACTTTTGAGTTATGCTTCGCGGGTTGTTCCCGTTAGTGCCTTAACTTATTTGTGCAGTTGTAGCAGAACAATTATACAATTTTAAGTATTATTCTCTTTTTTAAGTCGTCACCAAAAAAGTCTATCTTAGGTCCATTACATACATCAGGAATTTTGTAACAAATTCAGCTTCGAAAAATTTCGTTTTTTGTTATGAGACTGATGCCTCCATAATTCCGAACGGAATTCTGGAGGGGGTAAATCCATACAAAATCCGAATTTCGAATCAGATTTCGGTTACGGAATTCCGGATTTATGTGGCAGGCCTTAATATAGCTACTCAACTGTTTTTATTACTAGAGTTTACCCGCGACATCGTCCGTACCGGTTCCAATCATAAGCTATTAAATACAAAAAGTTTCACCAAAATCGATCCAGTAGTTTTTGTGCGATGCTCCAACAAACAAACAGACCGAAAAAAATGAAAAATTCGGTGATTTGGCGTCATGGACAGCTAAACACCATATCGTGACCTTTTTCATGTAAATAATGTAGATTATTTGTGTGTATGCTTTAGACTATCATCATCATCGTTATCAACCTATAAACGTCCCACTGCAGGGCACAGGCCTACCCTACCCTAGTAGTCTGAGGGTTTATACGGACGGGGACGGTTATAGGCTGATGATGATAGTCTTAAAATATATATCGTAAGACTACTAATATTTCCTAAAAAAGTAGTTAGAGAGCCCCCGGTCCAAAAGAACCTAAAACCATTTCTGAAAAGTATCTATTCTACTAGATATTTTTCTCCGTGTGCAAATCAGGAATACACCACTCCAGAGATCCAGTGATTGTCTCGGTTAGAATTATAATGGCCTGCCTTTGCATTACAAAATTAAAATTCGCTGAGCGAATTCCTTCCCAACTCGGATATAAATAAGGACCTCTCTCAATTCGCGAACTTTGCAATCCTTTCTTTAATTATATTTTCTTGCTGCTTCAAATTCAGGAGCGTTAAGTAGAAATGTTGATTTTAACTTCTAATTACAACTGTTGAAGATTTCTTTTTGATTAGCCTGTTCTTTTTGCAGAAAGTTACTTTTTGACAAAGCTAGACAAAGCTAGGCATAATGAGCAATGCCCTAAATAAGGAATAGGTATTTTGTTTTTATAAGACTTCTGACGATAATTTGAGCAGGTTCAAAGTTAAATTCCGAAAACCCTTTCGGAAAAGAATTAAGACACTTAGTTGCACAAAAATACCTGCTCAAATTAATCATAAGAAGTCACCAATCCTTACTGCATTGCTCATTGTGCCTAGCTTTGTCTAGCTTTGTCAAAACAACTTGAAAGGGAAGTCACTTTACTGCCAAAGTTTTGATAATATAATTTGACACAAAAATATCATAAAGTCTGATTTTGTCTGCTTTGCTGGAAAAAAAGTATTCAGATGCTTTAATAATTCTCGCTTTAAATCCAAAACAAATTGTATCCATTGTGCCAAACATGGAAAATCGTTCAACCGTTTAAGTGTGAGTCACAACATTCGAACATAGTCCAACTTTCAGATTTTTAGGGTTCCGTACCCAAAGGGTGAAAACGGGACCCTATTACTAAGCCTACGTTGTCCGTCCGTCCGTCCGTCTGTCCGTCTGTCGGTCTGTCCGTCCGTCCGTCGGTCTGTCCTACCTATTTAGGGCTGTAACTTTTGAACCGTAATAGCTAGATAGTTGACATTTTCTCAGATTATGCGTTATTGCGGCGAATTTGTTAACAAATAATAAAAATGGCAGAAAGTTAAAAATTAAGGGGGGTTTTCAACAAGAAACTTGTTTTTATTAAGGTTTTTTCTTCACGCTCTATAGTAAAAACGGTAATACACACAAGCGTCAAACTTAGTGTGATTATAGAGCAAAACCTACAAAATAACAGCAAATACTAAAAACCGGCCAAGTGTGAGTCGGTCTCGCGCTAAAGGTCCCAGACAAAAAAAGTTTTTTTTCTAAGTTAATAATGTTGTGTTCTGTGGTGGTGTGGTACGGAACCCTCGGTGCGCGAGTAGCCCGACTCGCACTTGACCGGTTTTATTTATTTAAATAGAATATTAATTAGTGAGGCCAATTAATCAGATAGGTCACAAACAAAAAGTAGCTATTCTTAGTACCAATAGGTACTAACTAACCCATAAAATAAAATCACATTTTAAGAAGTTTGGCTCCCAAAGTAAGTAGGTACCTAAATATTGTATCAACGCATCATGTCACGTATTAAAAGCTTGTCATATAAAATGTATCCACTTTGAAAAAAGAGATACCACGAGATCGTGTTACAAGGGTCAATCTCCGAGGGCGGGTCACATTAGCCTCCTGACCGGCCTCAAAGGAACGGAAGATCTTCCTCTAATGGACCCATTGATTTTCCGGAATCAAACCTACGCTACGCCCCTCATTCCTTTTGACAGGCCAATTGTTACACGCGTTTTAGCGGAATTTATTTTCGTTTTTTTTTGTTGGATAGGGTGGCGGGTAGTTTGTTAGAAATGTTGGAGAATTTTGGTAGGGGTCTATTAGGGATTTTAAGAAAACTTACGTGTTTGAAATTTAAGACGTGTGTTTTATAAAAGTAGTGACGGGCTTACTTGGTATTTATAATTTCTCTGACCAACAACATGTACCTATTTAAGGCCTCTCACAGAAGAGCGACCCTTTGGTGTCGCGGTCGGTCGCAGAGCGTCGTGCTCATACATTAGACCCTCCGCGACACCCGGCGACTGTAAAGTGTCGCTCGTCTGTGAGAGCGCTAAGGGGATATAATTCTGCTAGGGTTTAGTTGTTCATAGTATATTATTATCCAATTAAATTCCATGTTCTAGAAACAGATTTCCGCTAAAATATTATACAGGGTGTTAGGGTAAACAGTTGCATTACTTTATGGGGTAATTGTACCTATGATACTGAACAACTTTCCCAAATACCTCCGTGGTCTAATGGTTAAGAGCTTTGGTTCTGGCCACGGAGGTCGTGGGTTCGATTCCCACGGGGGAAACCTAGTGATAAGTCACTTTGTGCGTTTTTCCCCAGTTGGTTAGGACATTGCAGGCTGAATCACCTGATTGTCTGAAAAGAAAAATGATTCCGTGCTTCGGATGGCACGTTAAGCCGTTGGTCCCGGCTACTATCTCTGGTGGTAGTAGTCGTTACATAAAAACCACGTCAGAGGCCGTTTCCCAAATAAACCTATAGGAAATTGGCGATAAAGTATTTTCGACTTTTCATACAATCGTTCGATGAGCTGATGGCATTTAGTTTGTGAAGTATACATTTTTTTGAGAAATTTACCTACAAGATTTGTATCATTGAGCGAGTGTAACTTTAAATCTACTCATTTTAATGGAAATGTGAAAAACCACAGCCGAATTTCGAAATCGAATTAAACTTCTTTTGTATACAGGGTGTAACAAAACACCCTAGTAATACTTAAGGGGGTGCTTCAGACCATCAATCTGAACAACTTTTACTATGGAGCCAACGTCGAGAAAAAATAAAAAAATCTGCCGCCCCATACATTCGAGTCGAGACGGTACTGCAGTTTTGTATGAAACAGCGGATTTTTTTTTCGCGATTTCGATGTTTGCTCCGTAGTGAAAGTTGTTCATTTTGATGTTCTGAAGCACCGCCTTAAGTATTACTAGGATGTTTTGTTACACCCTGTAGAGCGTGCTCGCGGGCATATCCCCAGAATTGTACCTATTACAGAGCTTACAAAACCCAAATACCATTCAAAATGGATATACATTTTTTTTTCTCCAAGCAAACAAACGGGCTTGACAAGGACCAGTCGACAATGGTAGTGAATAATTAGCTTAGCTCAGCAAACTGCTGTCGAGGTGACTGCGGTGAATTAATCAGAACTGCCTGAGTCAACTGCAGGTTAATTGGTGGACGTCCCTTGACAATCGCCTCATCAAAGTGGTCAAATAAAGCCAAGTGATCAAATAGGCTGCTGTTTGAGGAGAGCTCGTAACATAATGATGTGGGGTCAAAGTGGTAATGGTTGGGAATTGAAGAAACGGTAGGGAAAACGGGAATGTGTAAGTAAAATTGATTTTTTGCGTATTATAATATAACTATTCGAGATTACTTTGACTAATTATATCCGGACCGGCCTTGCGGTAGCATTTCCCCTCTGCCACGGTATAAGAGCAATGATCATGCACATTCAACATTCAATTTTATAACTTATCACTAAACTAGACAGCCTATTATTGCGAAACAATAATTTCGAACTTAGAACGTTTGGGGTTTACACGAGACTACTTTTCATGATTTTGAACATTCAAAATTAGAATCTAAAGTCATAGGGAATAAAATCCAAAGTTGCGGATAACATGTTACCTCGCCCCCGCAAAAAGTGGCAGAAAGTTTGTTAGTAGAATGACACGTGGTTACGCGTCCCGATATAATTAGTCTAAGCAAGATTATAATGATAAATTATCGTGTTTCATTGGAAAATAAAATCGTTAAATGATTACTGGTTTATTTTCTTTTTGTTTCACTGACTTTTCGGTGAAGAAAAACATCGTGAGGAAACCTGCATGCTTCAATTTCGAGGCATGTTTTGTACCCACTGTCCATTACAAGTGGCGACGGGCTCACTCCCCGGCACACTGGACAGAGTTTCGGTACCACTAGTGAAACGTGGATGTTCTGAAGTTTCAGAATATCTCTGACTACCCCCTCGGGGACTATAGTCGTGAGCATATGCTTTTTTTTTGTTTTCACTTCGATTTCAATCATACATTTTTCATTATAATATACTTAAGTACCTACTTTTATTCGCTATGGATAAATTAATAGAAGAATGTATAATTCTAAAACATTCTCCGAAGACATTTTATTGCTTGAAATGTTCATTGATTAGGAAAATTAAACGTCCCTCTCACTTTGGTGTTAATTAAAATAAAATTACTTTTTCTTATAAGTACCTAATGAAATTCATAGTTGTCATAAAAACATTAAATTGTATAAGAGCCATTACACACTTTCTACTAGTCGCCGGCGACCGTATTATTTTATAGTTAAAATATTGTGACTGTTTCCACAGTTAAATCACCATGTCGCCTACGCCTCTGAGACCGACAAAATGTCGCTGCGGTTGCTCTGGAAATACACAACGCAACTTGTCGCTTGCTTATTTCAGCTCATACGTACTGCTGACTGGTCGCTGGCGATTCTCACTTTCTATATATATATATATATATATAAGTGTTTACGCATGTCACCAGTCACCCGAATCGGTGACTCGCCGCGCAATAGAGAGGTACTAAGCGACTGGCTGGAAAAACTGCAATAGTGACTTCTTTTTTCTCGTTTGCAGGTGACCACACTTTATCTTTCCACTACTTGGCCACCTCTATTCCTCAAGGGGAAGAGGGGAACAGGGCCTCAATTGCGCAATTTTATACGGTTTTGGTTTGGTTTTGGTTTAGTTTTGGTTTAGATTTTGGTTTAGCTGAACTAAAAAAGCTATCGCGATATTTTTTTCTGAACGGTTAAATCGCAACAATACAGAAAATTCGATCGAACGGACATCAAACGTTACGCCAACGTATCTTCCGAAATAAAGCTAAATTTGCGCGATACGAATTGTGCATAACGTAACGTTTTTGGTTGTGGTTTTGTTTTGTAGTATCGTTCAAACTTAGGGCGATTGAGGCCCAGCGCCCTGCAGTAGTATACTACAGTATCAGCTCGTGGTAGCTCTAAAAGAGCAATGCATGCATACTCACGTCGTCTCGCTCGGATAGTCGCCACCAAAGTTTCCCAAGTTTTGGTCGCCGAGGACCGTGTCGGGGGCCGGCGCGCGGCGCGCCGAGCAGACCGTGTGTAATAGCCCTATAACTAGTCGTTTCTTGAAATTACAATTTGAATTAATTTTTCATAGCACAGACGTAATTACATTACAATATCAAAGGCCAGTTTCATTAGAAATCATGAAAAAATTAGGTAATAACAGCAAAAGCATAATTTTAATAACTTAGGATTTTGTTTTCGAGAACTTAAGATCAGTCTAGACACAAATCCCGGGATAATGTCAGTAATGAACCTATTTTTTTCAACTTGGCAACCTTTGTATCAAATCTCGTCGTAATGATGGGATCTTTTCATCCCGAACTTTTCCCATTTAAAGTTACTCGATTTTTTTATCTCGTTCTGCCGAGTTAAAAATAAACTTATTTGACGGTTAGATACCCGTTATTGTAGAGATGAAAATATTTGGAGCAAGCTTTTTAAATCTCTGTCGATTATGAAGGTAACATTTATTAAGAGGGGGTCATACCTAAATTGTCTGTTTTCGAACCGATTTTTGATAACCAAATTATTACATTTAATATATATAGTTCACATAACAGTGAAAATACGTTCTTTCTGCAGGGCATCTAACCGTTGAAAACACGATTCTATTAAATTTTCTCGATAGAAAAGAGAAGCAAAGTAAGCTCAATTTCAGATTTATAACCAGTTTTACAAGAATCACCCTACACCATTTCTTCTGAATATACCATCATTTGAATGGTAAATAATTATAGCAGGGCTTCTACCCGATGGATTTTTCCCCAAACACCCAAGAGAAAAGATATTGATGAAAAATACGTTTTTTTGCGATCTTACTTTCAAGAGAAGCGGGATGTCTAATTGCAAAAGTTTGCTTGTTAGAAAGAGAGGCTTGCTCTACTAATACCCAGCCTTAAGAGGATTGCGAAGCTCCGTACTTATACAATAAGCGAAAACGTTTTTGGACTCCTATTACACCTTATCACATTACAATGATACTTTATTTTATTGAAATGATAAATTTTATTTTCAGTACCATGGAACGCTGTTCCTCCATCTTTCTATTTTCTGTATGCCAAAATGAGCGCACATGGAGTTTTTCTCGTTTTTGCTTTTTAAAGCATTCTGGTGACACTTTTTAAAGCATTATGCCAATCTTTCTACAACGCGCTTAGAGTTCAACACAACATTACTTTCGGAGTGCTGTTCGGGCTGCCTCGTTTTTTATAGTGCGTCTGCTATGTTCACCGAGGCTCGAACCAATTACTTTTACTTTATTATGTGAATACGTTGTGCCTCCCTACTCCAGCACGACTAGCATGCCAGCTAAACAAAGCGTTTAAAAACGAGAAAAACGTCATGCGCGCTCTTTCAGGCATACGTTAAGTAATAAAGATGAAGGCACAAATCTCGATTTTTATCGTTTTCTCGGGGGTGGCATGCGAGGCCTACAGAAAGTTCAAAATGTATAATGTTCTTTCGTTCTTCATGATTTTGTATTAGAAATCACTAATGCTTACTCCAAATTTCCATTCATCCAAGCTCGTTACTACTGTACTGGTATGCTTTACCCAGATAATGGAAGTTCCATGTAGCGGTTACGGTTTTAATCGTCCGGATTTGAAATTTTTCCGGTTTCATGTTATACCGTGCTACTGAAGCTGAACCGTTTCAGAATAATGTTGAACTCAGAGGTCAAAATCAAAGGAATGCTAAATGGTACATTTTTATTACACAAATTCTCGATTATATTGATATTGTTTAAAATAAAAATAGCATAGCATATTATGCTCACGACTATTCCCCGAGGGGGAGAAAAAAAAATAGTGGCCTTAAATATGCCGTGTGGTCACGGCTTAAAATAGACAACCACCATTTCTTACCGTGGGTGTTGTATGAGGCGACTAAGGGGTAAGGGTATCATATGCAGTGTATTTGTGGATGAAAAGCTAGGATATTTATAACAACTTTACTTCCATCTTGAAACATAAGCAGAAACCCTCAATAAGTAAATGCTAGGCGTGAGTCTTGCAACAGTTGCCTGCAACTCAGTTGGCAGCACTGCACCTTAGCAATGTTCCTGATCACCCCGAATTAGATTATGGTCGCATGTTTATGTATAATGTTTACACAAAAAAAAACATTTTCACTTTTGTACATCCTTCATGGATGGTTTTACTAAAAAATCTTCTACTAAGCCAAAAATCTATTTAACGTTATCAGATACCCGACGTCTTTGCCAATATTCCAGCGTTTAGATAAAAATCTACAAGACCGTGAACAAAGTAAAAAATATGTTAGAGTTGGTAAAGTTATTTCGACAGGGGGCTGTGGACCCCTCCTAAATGATCGAGTGTAATGTAATAACATTTCTTCATTATTCATCGCTAATGGAGCAATCGACTGCCCTGATTTATTGGCCAAAGTAAACCTTCGCACTAATCAGAGGGGTCTCCGGCAGCGGCCGCCCCTGCACGTTCAGTTCGCGAGAACAAATTATAAGCAGAACGCGTTCCTGCAGCGCGCCAGCAGCAGCTTCAATGACGTTTGCGTGGACTTCGATATCGATTTGTTTTGTACAAGCACCAATAGACTTAAAAATATTCTAGCACGTGACTTTTTTGATGGCCCATATTAATTTTGTATTACCTTAGTTTTTATTTTTTAATGTTAGCTTTATTCATAAGACTTTTCTTTCTCTTTATTTTTATATGTGGGAACTTGTTGTCAGCATCTGACTAACAATCTGTCTTTGTTGAAACCGAACTGTTATTTAGCTGTAAGTTCTCCAAAAAGGAAATAAATAAATAAAATAAATAAATAAATTACAAAACAATAATGAAAATGACAAAAAATAACAGTTTTTCCTGTAATTGACCAACTGGTGACAAAGCCACAGATTACTAAAGATTTCATAATTATGTAACGGATACATTACTCCCTTTGGAACTGATGTATTCTCGTGCTTTAATTACCTCTCTTTCTCGCTGCGAGATTTTGTTCGGTGGTCTCGCTTGCGCTCGTCAACCAAATAGCTATGGAGTGTCAGCTCTCTCCGAAAGTGTAAACACTTATCGCAGTTGGTACGGTCGTATCATCGAGTGACGTAGGCTTGAGGGGATAGTACGCCAACCCGCGATGTCGACATTTAACACAGCCATCTGTCAAATCAAATTTAGTCTTTTATCTCGTTCTTTCGCGCGCAAATAGAAAGAGAGCAGAAGCGTGATAGCGCAGAGATTTTCTGTGATAGCGCTAGTACCCAGCACGGCTAGCATGCCACCCACGACAAAGCGTTTAAACGAGAAAACCGTCATGCGCGCTCTTTTTGGCATACGTAAAATAATAAAGATGGAGGCACGTCTCGATTTTTGTCGTTTTCTCGGGGGTGGCATGCTAGGCCTACAGGTATACTGATAGCGCTATCTCACGCTATCGCGGGTTGGCGTACTAGCCCCGCTGATAAAGCTACTGGACCAGATACCAATATGCTCATGATAATCCTTTATACAACTGCCTGTTTTTTCTTCTGTCAGAACGTTGATACCGCGTGTTATTGAATTTGTCTAGTCATTGAGGTCAAGATATTTGCTGATTGCACAGGGTGGGTCCATAATGCTTGCTCAAAAAGATAGTTGGTCTTTGCAGCAAAGAAGATATGATGTTTGAAGATGACCTATTGACCTATTTAGAACACTATCCTCCCTCCGTACCAAAATTTACCTTTGTAAAAACCGGACATCTCTATCTCAAAGGAATATTGAAAGAAACTGTCTAAAGAATTAGTTAGACGTATTACCTGGGATCCTTCTTATCGTCAGGAATCTTACTCGAAAAATGTAGTCGTTAAGGAGATGTAGGTTCGGTTAGTGATTTATCTACCACTATACTAAGATTTACTTTGGAGATACGATATTTTTGAACATTTTTCTTTGCGATAGTGCTTGATTTATACCTTTCTAGGTATTCGGTTTTAGGTCATTCTTCAATGTGATAAGTGCGGCCTATGCAACAATTTGCACACTTAAAAAGATAGTTGGCAATAGTAGATTTTTTTTCTGTCTACCCCAAAAGGTATTAGGGTCGTAAACTTTATGTGTGTATGTTTCAGGTGACCCCTTGTACCCGGCCACAGATTATATTTAATAGTTACCCGGATTCGAATAGCATCAACCCAGTCGGGTGTTGTAAAAGGCGACTAATTCATTCAGGCATCATTTGACGCCCAAACCGTGTGACTGCCAGTTATATAGCCACTGCACCTGACCCCACCTCTGATCGTATCATCGGTCTCCCGTTCCATCAGACATAGGAGGAGGAGAGGGTGCATCTGTATTTAGCGCGTACATACCTTGCTTTTCTATAAAAATTATTAGTTATGTCGAGATCCATCAAAATCTTTTGTCATTAGGAAATTTATTCCTGACACACTCGAGATGGGTTCAAGGTTAATAATAATAAGCATTGTCAACATTCTCTCGAATTCTAAAGGTACTATCTTACTTATGCGGTCACGGTGGCTTTCCCATTCAAGAAGGTGAGAACGAGAGAGTAGACATCTTTGTTTAGCTCACACACTTCTTCACTAAATAATAACAATATAAGAAAGAGTACCTATCTAGTCGATATAATAAATGTTTATATGTAAATAAATATTAGAAAAGTCTAGACAAAATAAAAGAAGTTAACCCTTTATTTTAGGTAAACTTTTCAGACAAAATCATTAAGATAAAAGATAGAGCCATAAGATAATTTATTTTAATAAATATACAAAATGAATTTATGTGCAAATATCTACAGAATATTCATATACCGTCGCGTCCTTATTCACGTAACGAGGCAAACCTAAATAAATGCTAATAACCGACGCAATCATGCTAATACAATATGGCTATTAGATTCTGGTACAATTTATAAGAATTAGGCGATGTCTTAATTAATTGTGTTTAAGTCATCCGAAGAAACTACTCACAAAGTTATGTTTCTGATGGAAAAGATCTAATGCTAGTCGCACATGAAGTAGACGGAAGATATTAGTTAGTTTTGATGCACAGTGCATTAGATGTAGGAAAATTTAGAACGATGAAGGAGACCTAACACAATGGTCGAAAATGGTAATAGAAACTCTCTTGTAAGGGTTCAGTTGTCGGGTTTTAGAAATGTTAGATTCGGCATCTAGATCAGTGACATAATCATATGAAATAATAATAAAAAAGCTGGGAACTGAACCCTTTTTGTGTGGACGGAGGACGCCCACATAATTGATCTAATAAGAACAGTCCATTAGAAGTATTAGAACCAACGATTTTTTTTGCCTTCGCTGCGTGTACCTAAACCAAAAATCTTCGATTAGAACATACCAATTCCACGTTTTAGGTTTTAGCTTAAAACAATTGCATTGTTTTATTACTAACTTATTCAATGTTATCTTCTAAGATAGTTGATAATACTACCTTATTTGAAATGTGGTCCGAAATAAGTGGTTAGGAGTACCATATAGCACAATTGTTTTAAAAAATCCGGACGAATATCAGACCATCAAACAGAACAACTTTTACTATGAGACCAACATTTTGAATACTCGTTGTCTCGTATTGAAAGTTGGTCATAGTTGTTGAGTTGAGGTGATTTGAGATGATAACGCATTTAAGTTTAAACTCTACACAGTGAAATTTAAATGACAACTGGTTTTCCCGAATTTCAAACATAAACACAATTAAATAAAACTGTGAACTCTCCATTATGAAATCGTTCATGACTCAACCCAAACAGAAATATATCTAATGGCGGACTGCACGTGTGGTGTAGGGGGTTTAGAAATTACTTAGTATTCATCGTCGGGCGACTTCATAGCGCAGTCTCTGAAATAAGCGGGCGCAGAGAATAATCTACCAAAATCATGCGATGGACTTCGTTGATAGCACTCTTTTGTTTTTATTTGAACAACTTGAAATAAAATGTTAATTGAGATTGAGTACCTACAGGCACAGGTCCGGCACTTCAAACAACGTTTTAGATTTGACATGATGACGTTCGCACATGCGCACTTTGCGAAAATTGTGCATGACATATGTGTAGGGTTGACTTTACACGCATCGTATGAACTACTTTATACATTTCGTTACTTTTTATAGTTCATTCTGTAATTAAAATAGTTTTTAAGCTAAAGAATCGCAGAAAATGTGAATTTAGCGTTATTTTCCAACGTTTATTTTTACTGTGAGGAGAAAAATAAAATATATGTTATGTAGTCAAATCCAAAGGGTGCGCGCGCCTGACTGCCTTCCCTTGCTCGGCTTCCCTCAAGTTACCACAGAGAGTGTGAGGGGAGGTGAGGTATCTGAAGTCAGAGGGGGGCGAGGAGTGGCCGTTCTGTATGTAGAACTATATACTATTACCTATTCTGTGCCAATGGTGAGGGGTGTGCGCAGTAGCGCTTTTGCCTACAAACTTTGTTCTGCGCAATCAAGGCTTTTGCATAAGAATAATTATGCTTTTTGCCAAGTTGTTTGCCAGCTATTATACCAAATATCTTTGAGCCAAAAAATACTGCCAACCAAAACAAAATTAGCGAAAAGGCAGACCCAGACTAAAGTTGTAGCATAATTTTGATATTGTTCAAAAAACAACAAGACACGAGACTTTGTTGTTGTATTTTTGTGTTTTGGGATTGTTTGTTTTTGTTTATTTGTTCTTATCTTATTGATAACAGACTGACGAGAATAAGGAATTACACACATACATAAACCCACGACCGTAATCCCTTTCGGCGTGGTCAGAAACCTTGCTACAACTATCAAATATCTGTTTAAGAATTCTGACTTATGGACTTATAAAATACAAAGTTTGTATTCTACATAATATATTATATTTTTCCCGGTAAAACCGAAACCTCAAGGCAATAATGCCCGAACTCTGCCCATTGCAACAGTATGTGATCAGACAGGAAGTGATCCCGTCGCCACGAAAACTTATCATCAGCCTATAAACGTCCCACTGCAGGGCACAAGCCTACTCTCAGGAACTGTGCCTGTATCGCCCATACACCGATACACCCTGTATCGGTGGTGTATGGGCGTTAGTCCACCACGCGTGCCCGCGCGGTTTGGTAGAACTTCACATACACATCAGAACTTTTTCTTCAGCGTATGCAGGTTTCATCACGATGTTTTCCTTCACCATATGAGAGCAGTTGGTATTACGTACATAAGTAAGAAAAACTCATTGGTACGCACACATCAAGCTATACAAAACCAAAATAAGCTGGTCGCGCGTAGGTCGCGTAACGTATAACGTAGCGAGGCCAGCTTATGTTGGTTTTGTATAGCTTGATGTGTCACCGTGTGTACATGGCTAGTACATGGCATGTTTTCCGTGCGGATTCGAACCCGGACCCCTATAATAATTGGCTGTCCACGAAAACTCATAGAAGATTAATACCAAATTCTGCAACTGCTAAATTAAACTGCTAATATTATACTAGGATGACACGATCATCAAATCGTACAAATTGTAGAAGTCACATCGAACTCGGATACACGAATGGAAATGAACATCGCCTATTTGCATGTAGCAAGCATTAGTCCGGAAAGCGAAATGGGTCACTTTAGTTGCAACCTATCGATATCGAATTTAAGATGTTTGCCGACCCTGCCAATTTGAACGTCGCATGATTTTTTCATAAATAAAAAACACCACGGACATAAACTTCGCACGCACGCACGCACGCAAGCAAACATACTCGCACGCAGGCATACACAACATAAGATTTACGTAATAGTGAACAACCATCAAAATCGAAAAAAAACATCTATTCCGTACAAAATTTCAATAGTTACGCGACCTAAATATAATATTGATATTCAGTTGTTTTTTTTTTGCAATTTCAATGCTGGTTCCATAGCACAATATACACATACATGGACATGTACATTTATTACGGACATCTTGTCTAAAATACATTATTTTAATTTAATCAAAGACATTGAATTGAATAGTAAAAGTTATTCGTATTCGTTATTCGTTAGTTATTCGTTATTTATTTCCTTTGTTTAGTTGTTTTTTTGTTTCTTCGCTCACTCTGTCCTAAAATTTGTAATTTTTCCTGATAAATCGTAGAGGATTCCCGAGATTCTGGCTTGCCGCATGCGGGGTCCATTGTATCATGTGTACTGAATTTCTATTTTGTTAATAAAGATATTTGTATTTGTATTTATTCAGTTTGATTGTCTGAAGCACCTCATAAAGTAGGTATGTACCTAAAGTCGCCCATTATAAGTGCCCAAAAAATATTTTTTTTTTATTTACAGTAAATTTTACCACTTCTATATCCAACTTATATCTAAACGTGTATTTTGTCATAAATATCTGAACAGCGAATTTTCAATAATTTCTTTACAATGTTGTTTTAAATTGAAATGTAAAACAACGGAGTATAGTACATTACTGCAGAGGCCAGCAACAGAGGCATTGATGGACGAACGTGTAAATGTGGGCCGAGGCGAAGTCGAGGCACACATACGTAAGTCCATCAATGCCTAGTTGTGGCCAAGGCTTGTATAGTACTTTTCTCAAACAATGCGCGGAAATTAAAACAGTAAATTTTCTCAAATAATTCGCGGAAATTAAAACTCTTTTCAAAATCAATGACGAACAACGAACAACAATTTGTTTTTTTTTTTTCAATAAACAGCTTTAAAAAAAAAAACTTTCAAAATTTTGCTATCCAGTTCGAAATTTAAATAAAACCTTTGATGAGTTACCTCCTTGGTCGCCATGTTTCGGAATAAAAGATCGTTCCATTTTTAAATTACACGACAGATATGAGTTTACTATGTAATTTATTTGGCCGCTAAACACGACAGATATGGATTTTCATACAACATTGCCGGCCGCTGCGCGCATGTATTTGGCCAGTACAGCAATGTCGATTTATCTCGAAGAAGGTTGTCAAAATAATGCTCACATTTCCAAGCATGTTTGAGAAAAGGTTTTTTTCCGAAACTGTTCAGATATTTATGACCACCTTGATTGAGTAGATATATTTGATGTTCTAGGCGTTCCTATATTTTTGAATGGTTACGAGTAAAGAAATTATTGAAAATTAGAACTGCTTAGAAATATTTGAAAACCTTGTTGACTGAATATTTGAACCTGCTGGTGACTGTACAACCCGGGCGAATTAACTTGGCACCTGGCTCGCACGTGGCTCGGAAATTTCAGTGACCGTTGCACCAGTCCCTGCGCTTTAGCATTTTCGAGTTCTTCTTTCCGAGTTTTCCGAGTTTTTTATTCCGGGCCACGTGCAAGCCAGGTGCCAAGTTAATTCGCCCGTGTTTAAGTTTATACACATTTTTTTATCAACAACGATTACGATGTAGCAGTTCCTTAACAAAAAATGTCTTTGACATAGAATGCCTTCGTGCATCTCATGGAGGACGATAAAACGGCTGCATTCGGTCACGTTTTCTTTTGAGATATGACGGTGTAGATACTTTGATCCTTGAAACTGCCTTGGATCCGATGCAGTCAGCTTTTGCACTCTAATCGTGTGAAAACGTTTCACAGAGTCACGTTTCACGATTCAAATGTCTACAACGTTTTAATGAATTAGCGCAAAACCTCATACACCACAACTGACCTATCAAAGCGCCTGAAAGACTCGACAGGGGACCCAAGGGCTGGCACTTTCCTCGCTCAACGGATCAGCATAGCCATTCAGCGAGGAAATGCGGCAAGCGTTCTGAGTACCCTCCCACAAGGACCGAACCTGAACCACATCCTAGGTTAGTTTAGTTTTAAGTCACTTTATTTATAATTATTGTTTTACTGTCACTATTTACCCCATTTGTTGTAAATAAAGCAATATAAATCCACAACTGATTTATAACAAAATAATTAGATTGCTACAATAATTAATTCATTATTTCGATAATTAAAATTTAAAGTTATTCGCATTTTAAGTTTTGAGGCAAAAATGATTTGTTATCATTTCAGCTCTGAAAGAAAGCGCTAACATACTCATGGATACATTTTTATAATCTTGTTTTGGTATAAGTAAGTAGGGTGATTTTATGCATAGTTTCCTTAGTGAGCGTCCATGTTTCGGCACCATGGAGCGCGCCATGCTAGGCATCACCCTTCTAGACCACGTCACAAACGTCGAGATCCGACGTCGAACCAAGGTTCAGGACGTCGGGGACAGAATAGCTCGCTTAAAGTGGCGGTGGGCAGGTCACGTAGCTAGGCGAAATGATGGCAGGTGGAGCAAAGCCTTGACAGAGTGGTGGCCGAGATTAGGCAAAAGAGGAGTGGGTCGTCCGGCAGCCAGGTGGGTTGACGACATCTGGAAAAGTATTGGCAAGACCTGGATGCGACTGGCACGGGACCGAGAAGAATGGCAAAATAGGGAGGAGGCTTATGCCCTGCAGTGGGTGGATACGGGCTGAAAATGATGATGATGATGAAGTAGGGTGAGTGTGCTCGTGCGGTGGGTTGACATAGGGTTCAGTAAATTTTAAATTTTGCAAAAAAACTATTTAATATTTTGAAAAAAAAATCCTATGTTGAAACCATGATAATTCGATTCTGCTCTCGATTCTAAACAAACTACTTTCTAGTTTTGCGTTAATTCATTAACACGTTGTATAACGTGTTAATGAATAAGCTCAAAACCTAAATACGTCCCAACTGATTTACAACTAAATAATTGCATTGAAACAATAATTTCATTATTTTATGAATTGACAGCTTAGTGTACAAGGTGCGGTAAGTACGCTCTAGTTAAACCTAGGGGTTTAGTCAAACGTTTCTTCAGATAAAAAAAAATATTTCGTAAATTCTGAAATCAGAAATCGTAATGGAATCAAGAAATGATTCAACGTTTCAGGGATCGAGCCCACAAATTTTTCCAATCAAATTTCAAATCGTATGTTAGTATTGCAGACATAAAACCGTATTCTGAAATCGATAACGAGATTTTAGTCTTGGATTTTCTGCTTCAAAATATCAATTTCGAAAAACTGTTAAATATTTTAGCTTTAACTTACGTAAAACTTTTCAGGGGCTACATTCTGTGTAAATATCTTATTTTTTGATTCCATACATGGTCCAAATTAATATACTGGCGGTTTTAAAGGAAATGATCAGATCATCCAACTGACAAAATTCGAAATCGCGAAAATAAAATCAGCTGTTCCATATAAAACTGCAATCACACTCGACCGAAACGACAGCTGCTTTTTTAGCGATTTCGGTTTTATAATGAGCAGTATAAACGAAAACCTGGAAGTTGATTAAAATAGATTTTATACTTACGTCTTACCGGAAAGACAATAAAACGCAAAGAACAGAGTTGTGTGCGGTAAAACGCGTTTAAACATTAAATCCAGTCAACTAGCGCGGCGCCGACGCAGATCCTGATGGCTCTTTAAACTAAATACATCTCCCGTGTAAAGCAAATTTCATGCATAAAATTATTGGAGGCGCCTGTACCAGAGACACTACCTGTCAAAGTAAATATGGCGTAAGCTGGAAGCGATAGCGGTTGATTAAAATAAAATGTTTTTACTTGAACCTCGTGGTCCTCGCGTTCAGCATTCTTGTCAATTTCATTGACAGTGAACGAGATGCAATAGAACTTATATTGTTATCACTTATCACTTGCTATTAGGCTGCCTGTCCATTGACGCGAGCTGGCTGCGCGAGCTGTGTAGCTGTGTAAATATTAACCAATCAGGAGCGATCGGCCGAGCTCCTGATTGGTTAATATTTACACAGCTACACAGCTCGCGCAGCCAGCTCGCGTCAATGGACAGGCAGCCTAAACGTTCACTATTCACGAATGTGTGAAGTAAGTACAGTCGAAATCTGACATGGGTGCAAGCAAGTCCGTCTACCATTCAATATAATATGTATGCGAAAAGATTTCATTTATTTAACAAGACACAATATAAGTATGTACAGTCAAGAGCACATCAAGCTTTACACTTGCAGTTCGATTGTAACGCTTATGACGCACTAAATAAGAACGGTACAAAGTCCAAAGTGTCAAGCTTGACGTGCTCTTGACTGTACAACCCGGGCGAATTAATTGACACCTGGCTCGAACGACGTGGGTGTAAACAATAACAAATAACAGCAAAAGAATAACTCGAAAATTATAAAGCGAGGCCAGTAGTGATAGCATCTCAGTAACCGTTGCACGTGTTCCTGCGCTGTAGCATTTTCGAGTTATTCTTTTGTTGTTATTTGTTATTGTTTACACCAACGTCGTTCGAGCCCGGTGTCAAGTTAATTCGCTCGGGTTTTATAAAGAACAGTTTTTCAAGTCGCAAGTAGTTTGAAGTACTCCTACCTCTATCTTTTTTCTCTAAATGATCTTATGATGAAAAAACCTACGACTGCGTCAGAAGCAAAATTTATAGTCAAAACCTTAGTAACCCTACGTAATATAATATATACCTATATAATATATATCTCGACGACTATCTATTATTAGTTATCGAATGTAGACAATCTAAATACCATAATTATTTTCTTCTCTTCTTCTATAATTATTTTTTCGAGACAGAAACTCCGCATTTCATGCCTTACTCCAATCATGGTGAAGCTAAACAGAATAGACATAATATACCCCACCGGTGTAGTCATGGGTGCAAAACCACGGTGTAAGCAAACCCGGCTGTCTGACTCGCTTGTTGATATTGAAATCAACCCCGATATTAATATGTATGTTGTGATTCTACGCATAAGGGATGGTGCGCTGAATTACAATTTCCATGCAAATAATCAATTGTATTGACGCATCTTTAGATCGAAATGGCACCGTTGCTAACCCTGCCTCATCGAGTACCAGCAAGGGAAAGGAAAAAAAAAACAGACGAAACTTTTCCTGCGCTGAAAAAGGATTAAAATGCACTTGACCAATGCCAAAATAAAAAAATATACTATATTTAAAGATATTTCTAATAGATTACTTTTTGATGTCAGTTTGAATCAGTTGTGTGACTCTACCACCGCGTCAGAAGGTGTTTTGTGAAAATGCATCTTTTTTTTCTGAGCTTTTAGCCCTGAGGTTATGTCAGCGCAAAATGCATCTTGAAACTCGAAAATACAATCCATGAACAAAAAACAAAATGTTTCAGAATCAGAATCACCGTCTTGATCAGGGCCTCTACCCGCACATTCGAACTTCGCAATTGCGTGAACGTTTTCATTCCAATGTCAACTCTATTACAATGAAGTGCGGACCGAAACAGTGGCGATATATCGAACATCGAAAGTCCGGATACAGGGCCAGGCACTTTGGTTCATGTCAAGCTCATTGGCTAACAAATTGCTAAATTGACGAGAAATCTAAATAGGAATCGGAATTATCTTTCATGGAATGAAAGCCTTCATTCAGTATAATCAACAGAAGGTATGTCGCCAGTGGCTTAGCGTGGGCTTGTGTCGCCCGGGATAATATATCTATGCGCCCGGGGCACAGACCGATTTTGCCACCCCCTTATGAAAACCTACACAAAGAGTAAGCGAGCGAAGTGAGCTCGAAATATTTTGCACAAGGCCAGACATCTTTTAATTTATCCATGCATAAATAGAAACTTACAACCTGGGCGAATTAACTAGGCACCTGGCTCGCACGTGGCTCGGAATTTGACACCCCTCCTGCTACCCCCTGCGGGACCCCGCCGTCACCGTGCGAGGCCGTAGCATAGCATTTCAGTTATTGTTGCACGTGTCCCTGCGCTTTAGCATTTTCGAATCATTCTTTCCGAATTTTCCGAGTTTTTTATTCAGAGCCACGTGCGAGCCAGGTGCCAAGTTAATTCGCCCGTGTTGTAGAGCGATCGAAGCTACCTCGAATGTCCTCCTCAATACGAATCGGTTGGAGCCAGAGCGTGTCAGAGCTTTTTACATACAAAACATGTGCAAAGTAACCTAAGTAAAAGCAATGGAACCAGCGAAGCAAGCTCGAAATTTTTAGCACCACGTCTTAGCTGTGGTCAGAATCAGAACTCTTTAGGATTATGTTTAGATACAGTCATGAAAAAAGATACTTACAGCGAGCGAAACGAGTTTCTCTGCCCCACGAATTGATTATAGACAGAGCTCAATCAATCTATATTTTACCTGAATTCGCCGCCCCTAGTAAAGTGCCACCCGGGGCATTTATACCCCCCTGCTCCCCTCTTGCTACGCTACTATGGCGCTAATCTGTTTCATTGTTACCTAACTATCGATAGTTGACCTTGAAATATCGATAGTGCTGTCGATAGTATTGATATCACTCAATACTGTCCATACTTTCAAAAATATCGATATTATCGTTAGCACTAACAATACTTTTACTATTTTTCAAGCTCACTATACAACGTGTTAATGAATTAACGCAAAACTAGAAAGTAGTTTGTTTAGAATCGAGAGCAGAATCGAATTATCATGGTTTCAACATAGGTATTTTTTTTTCAAAATATTAATTAATTTGTGTCTAAAATTTACTGAACCCAAGTCGGGTGAGTGTGCCTGTGCGGAGGGCACAGGCACACTCACCTGACTTACTACCAAAACAAGATTATTAAAATGTATCCATGAGTACGTTAGCGCTTTTATTCATTGCTGAAATGATAACAAATCATTTTTGCCTCAAAACTTAAAATGCGAATAACTTTTAAAACTATCAAAATAATGAAATTATTGTTTCAATCTAATTATTTTGTTATAAATCTGTTGGGGTGTATGAGGTTTTGCGTTAATTCATTAACACGTTGTATAAACGATAAACTAAACTATCATAAGTTTCACAGCTAGCAACACTACTCAGTTTATTTTTAGGTAGGTGTACTGTATCGTGAGTCGTGACCCGACATAATTGACGAACAGAATGTTTGAACAAAGTTTCAATAACTGCCTGCAGGTGACAGGCTTGTTGTTTCTCACACATTCATATTTATATCAAAATGAACGGCTCGTGTTTACCTTCCGTAGTTTTTATTTGGTTTTCGTTTCCATTTATTTCTTTTTTTGTTTAGGTAAATAATGGATGACGTTTACTCGAAGACAGTTCCGTACCTGCTACTAACACAATGAAGGAATAAAATTATGAATATCTTGAAAAATTTTCCAGGGATAGGTAACTAAGCTTTCGACGTGGAATCATGAAATCATATCTTTTTTCTCAAAAAAAGTATGTTTATGATAACATTGCAATAGGTAGGTAGTGATCATCATCATCGTCATCTCAGCCGATGGACGTCCATTGCTGTACATAGGCCTCCCCCAAGTCCGGTCCTGCGCTGCCCTCATTCAACGGGTTCCCGTTGCCTTCACCAGGTCGTCGTTCCACCGTATGAGGGGCCTACCCACGCTGCGCTTTCCGGTACTACGCGGCCGCCACTCGAGAACTTTTCGGCCCCATTGGCCAAATGTGCCCCGCCTACATTTGCGCGATTGTGTAGGATCCCACTGCAGGGCAAAGGCATTCTCTCACGAATAATGGTGAAAGGGAGTGAGCCATACTCCACCACGCGGACCCAGTTCGGATTGGCGGAGGCAAGTTCCTGGTCAATTTGTTGTTAAATAATGTTCGAACCTCCCTGTTAATTCCTCTGAAAACCACACTAAATAGGTCTCTCCCCTGGCTTAACGAATAGTTACAAGTAATATCCTCTTTTTCACACATTTCATTCCCTAATCCTACCAAGTCCCAACCTCATTTCGGTAGAGTAATAAAACAGGTAATATGAATCAGACATTTAAAACCGCGAAACTGTTTTACTGAACATATTTCCGACCCATTTCCCCTGTCTACAATTTTATTGCTTGTAATGTATCGTCAGAGTTGAGAGGATTCCACTTCTTCAGCATCCTGTCACTCCTCAATATCCGGGTGTGAATCGAATACAGAACCGCCTCTAAAACATTCCTTTCGAGGTTTGGTAGACGAGCGTTTTTTTGGTCGCATGGAAATCGCAGTGCCTATGAAGAAATGAAATACATTATTCTTTATTTGCAATAAACACAAATTACAGTTTAAACAACCACACATAGCCACGGCGGCGGACAGCTATACGGGGTGTTAGTATATATGATACTGAACAATGTGAAATTCGCAAAAAACATTTTTAACTTTTCATCTAAGCGTTCAATCAGCTGATTGCATTTAGTATGGAGTGTCCAATTTTTTTTCTAATCACCTATTGGTTTCTTAGGGAACGTTGTTCAGTATCATTGGTATCCAAAACCCAACATCATAAATGTAGAAGAATCAGCCATAGGTACAATGTCCTTGTTTCAATCAATTTTTTTTTTTATCTTGGACAATGTCACACAAATTATCTAGTCACATTTAAAGTACCAGAATCTAGCCTGGACTTGTATTATGATGACTAGACAACGATATAGAATACATATATAAATACAAACATCCATGACTCGGGTACAAATATTCATATTCATCATACAAATATTTGTCCCTTACGGGATTCGAATCCGCGACCCTCGGCACAGCAGGCAGGTTCACTACCGACTGGGCTACCGGGCCGTCAAAATTAAATCATTGGCATTTCTGAAAAAGCAATTATTACTCTGCCTTTAGCATGGGCCTTAATTTTGAGCTTTTTATCACGGTGTTATACTGTTCTCATCCAATGCAGACAGCCGTCAACCTCACAATGTCATCTGACTAATGTGCTGGTACCATGCGCTGCGCAATGTTTGTTTACCATTTCTTCCTTGGCCACGATTCTAATACTGCTTTAGTCAGCCGGCCATCTTTCCTTTGATCCAAATGTCCAGGCGTCTTTAGTTAAAGTACTCGTTGTTTTCACGCGGGAGCGTACCGTGAAAATAAATACTGTTATTTGATTTTTAAATTGTGCTTCAAATATCCGCACGTCTGTAGCAACTCGCATACTCCGCCACTCATCCGTCACGGCCGAAGCATAATCGATTCGAAGCTGAAACGATTTTCTTCATGACAGGCCAATCACAGGTCCTGCTGGTAAACCTGGTTTAGGTGTTTGATATACAGGGTGGAAAGTTAAGATGGGACACAAATGGCAGCTACCATGCATTATATTATATGCATGCATGCATGCATTTGCATGCATTATAGCTACAAGAAAACGTTCTTAGGAGACTAACCTGTGTATCAAAGTGCCATTAAATATTAATTAATGATCGGCAATTTTCGGAACTGTAACTGTTTCTTTTGAGAAATAAATTATCTTTAAACTTATTTTAAAAACATTATATTTGTTATGTACGGAGTAAATGAAAGACAGCGTTGTTAGCTACTAATTTAATAACATTTTGGAGGTAATACAATTCCCGAATATACTGGGTTACCCACATACATCACACCCTTACACTTATTTAATTACTACACAATATAACATGTTAAGGTCTTACTTTAAATACTGTAAACAAAATATAGGTATAGACAAATTTAAACATCATCACACTTTTACTGATAGTGCTATCATATTGCAATTCATACATTTGTTTAACTCTAATTTATTTAATTAAGGCAAGAAGTTCAGTACATTTATATTTAGTAATTTCTTAGTACTTACTTATACCAACCTATCGCACCCATTTTACATCGTACAATATAATTCAATTCAATTTTCTATTCGCAGTAATAGGTAGGTATCTACATCAACTATACAGTATCATTAGGCAAGTAGGTAGGTACCGCGGATTGAATTTATCTACACATACAGTAACAAGAGTATAATAGGTACTAATACATCTGCTGCTACATAAGATTGTGCAGATAGGTAGGTATAGTAAATTGCGCAATCTTAATCTATCTCGAATCCGTAGCGTCTAACGGGCTTCGGGACTCTCTTGCTTACCGTGGGCGTGAGCAAGGGCTGTTCTGAACTTTTAAGTTCCCTTCCCACACTTCCCTCCACTAACTCTCGCTCGCTCCCTTTGGGAGGCGAGACCGCGCCGGCGCCGGCAGTGGTGATCGCGTGCGGTGGCGTCCCCGCCACTGGTGCGGCCCGCGGGCCCGCGTCAGTGCCGGCGGCCTCACCGCACTCGCACACAGCGCCCGCCATACCCGGCGCGGCACCACCACACCCGCGCGACTGACCGCAATGGGCGGCGCCCCCCACTTCATCGTCGGTGTTTGCAGACGGACAGACGTTTGAGTTTCTTAGCCGCCGCTTCATTTGATCAATATGTCTGTGATGTGTAGACCCGTCAATTGATACAACCGTATAATCAGATTTTCCTAGCCTGTCAACTATCACACCGTTAGCCCACTTATTCCCTGGCCTAAAATCTCGATACGAGACTGGTTCACCGACTCCTAGCTCCCTAGAGGGTTGGGACGAGCGGTTGACCATTTTTGCTTGCTCACCTTTCACTTTGGCCGTTCGATCTGGTTTTATCATGTCCAGGCGAATGCGTAAGTCTCGCCCCTGCAGAATTCTGGCTGGTGACTCCCCGGTCGTGCTGTGTGGTGTGTTGTGGTAATGCAGAAGGAATTTGAGTATTGCCTGATCGACGTTAACTTTTTCGAATTTTGCTTTTTTAATTACATTTTTAATTAGCTTTACTGCTGCTTCCGCCGCCCCATTCGACGCGGGATGATATGGGGCCGAATACGTGTGCTGCACACCATTAACACTCAAAAAATCGTTAAATTCTTTGCTCGAGAACGGTGGACCGTTGTCTGAAACGATTTGCTTGGGTATTCCCCACCTAGACCATGACTCATATAACTTTGAAATAACGTTTTCAGCTGTCGTTCGAGACATACGTGACACTTCTATCCATTTTGACTTCGCATCTATCGCCACTAAATACGTTTGACCATCTGTTGGCCCGTGGAAATCCAGATGTACTCTTTCGTAAACTCGTGAAGGCCAATTCCATGGCTCGCTAGGACTCGCTGGAGGGGCGGGAGCTACCGCTGCGCAGGCCTCACACGAGCGGCACTGAGCTTCTAAGGACTCACTCAGGCCTGGCCACCAGACGTAGCTCCTAGCCATGGCCTTGGTCTTCACGATGCCCATGTGCGGTTCGTGGAGTTCGCTTAGAACTTTGGTTCGGCATGCCTCTGGAACTACTACCCTGTGCCCCCACATTACGCAACCGAGCTCTAAGTACAACTCTTTTCGTCTATTGAAAAATGGCTGTAAGCCTTTAATTTCGTTATTTTCCGGCCAACCGTCTCTTATGTAATTAACTACCCTGCCCAGCATCGCATCTCTAGACGTCATTAACCTAATTTCGTTACAGTCCAGCAGGAATGCGTTAGACGCGAAGTGTAAATACGACTGCTCCGGTGGTTCGAACTCCTTAACCCCTCCCACTGGCAGACGCGATAGTGCGTCGGCGCAGTTATTAGTCGTACTTACGTATTGAATTTCGAAATTGTAAGCCATCAGCAGGAGTGCCCACCTTTGCATACGACTCGACGTCATACTAGGCACTCCAGTCTGCGGCCCAAATATACTGATTAATGGCTTATGATCCGTTTTTAGGGTGAACCGCCTCCCATACAGGTACTGATGAAACTTTTGAGTACAAAATATGATAGCTAAGGCTTCTCTATGTATTTGTGAATAGTTTCGTTCAGCAGCGTTTAACTTACGCGATATATATGCGACCGGTCGCTCCTGGCCATACTTATCTGGCTGAGTTAAGACTCCCCCTACTCCCGTCGGACTCGCGTCACACGTTAATATTAAACTTTTACCGGGGTGATAGTGCGCCAGTACCCTATTGCTTAACAATACAGATTTAATCTTATCAAAAGATGCTGTACATTCCGGCGTCCAAACCCAACGTTTTCCCTTTTTTAGTAGGCAATGTAATGGATGTAAAATGTCACTAGCATTTGGTATGAACTTAGAATAAAAGTTAATCATGCCTAGGAATGACCTGACTTCCGATATGCTGCTGGGCCTTGGCATGCTGGTGACAGCCGCGACCTTGCTTGGATCCGGCTTGAGGCCGTCTTTACTGATGATGAACCCCAGGTAGCATACTTCGTCTGCGAGGAAAGAGCATTTGCTCTTCTTTACCTTTAGTCCTAGGTCCCTTAGTTTGCGCCACACAGCTTCTAGCGAAGCTAGGTGCTCCTCACGGTTCTTACCATATACCAGGATGTCATCGCAAAACGTCTGTGCATTTGGTATGTCTTTAACTATTGATTCACTTATTCTACAAAAGATTCCTGAACTAGACGCTAGGCCATAGACTAGTCTGTTATATTTAAAAAGTCCTCGGTGAGTATTGATTACTGTTAACATTTTAGAGTCTTCTGATAGGCGAATCTGATTATACGCTTGCGATAAATCAATTTTTGTAAACAGTTCCCCTCCCGATAAGTTTGCAAATAACTCCTCCACTCTAGGGAGTGGGTACCTGTCTACCATTAATACCGGGTTGAGAGTTACTTTGAAGTCGGCACAAACCCTCAAACCTCCATCCTTCTTCATGACCGGAACCAGGGGCGTCGCCCAGTCCGAGCAGTCGACGGGCTCGATGATGCCGCACCGCAGCATGGCGTCCAGCTCGGCGTCGACGCGGTCCCGCAGCGCGAAGGGTAGCGGCCGCGCGCGCCGGAACACCGGCGTCGCGCCCTCCCGCACGCGCAGCGTCGCACACCCACCGGTGTAGCATCCCAGAGTCCCGTCAAATACGTCTTTATATCTGTCGAGGATTATGTTTACATTGTTATTGATAGGATTCACGCTATGAATGTTAGAATTCCTGGCCGTGCTAGGCGTAAGAATTGGTATTTTAATCGCTAGCTCCGCTAACCATTGTCTGCCCAGTAAGTTAGTTTCCCCTTTTGCGATAACATACAAATCGAGCCGTTTGCACAGTGAGTCGTATCTGACTAACGGGGTAATAACTCCTAATGGTTTTATTTTCGTGCCATCATAGAATTTAAAACTCGTACTTGTGCTCTGAAGTGTTTCACTACTAAAATACATATCAAAGGTTTTTTTGCTAATGAATGAGCTAGCGGCACCCGTGTCCACCTCCATTATTAACTGTCTGTCGTTAACATAAACAGGTAGACTCACCGGCTTGTAGTGTCCTAGCGCCATCCTATAGAACGCTTCCTCGTCTTCCGATTCGCACTCATTAACGTCGCTTTCACCATCCGCAATAAAGTTATTTTGCTGACGACCATTTCCACGGCCTTTCGACGCCGTTTGGTTTCCGTGCGACCACCTGGGACATACACGCCGCAGGTGCCCCGTCGCCTGGCACAGACTGCATACGTAGTTTCTAAATTTACAGTTTTGCACATCGTGATTGTTCGCTCCGCACGCACTGCACAATTTATTCGCACGACCTTTGTTTCCGGCGGTCGCACGCGCATTAGAACCTGTTTCCCTGCGCTGCTGTGGTTGCGGGCGGCTCCCGCTCGCGCGCCCTCCGCCTCCTCCGCCGGTCGCCATGCGGTGCACCTCCCCCGCGGATTCCCGGATCGCCTTAGTTCCTTCGGAATGCTTCTCCCGCTCCGTGATGGCTAATGCATCACGCTCCGCTGCTTCTAAGGAACAGGCTAATGTAGTAGCTTTCGTAAATGTCAGATTTTCTTCTGCAAATAACCGCTGTCGTATGATATCCCCGCTCACTCCGCACACAAATTGATCTCTGAGATTATCCATAAGGGTTTCTTTGAACTCACAGGAACGCGCTAACCTTTTTAATTCCGCTACGTACTGTGATATGTTTTCGCTGGGACTTTGTCTTCGAAGTCTGAAGCGATAACGTTCCGCCATGATGGATGGTTTCGGGCTTATGTGTTTTTCTATCAAAGCCACCAATTCCTTATATGTATGCTCAGACGGCTTTTTCGGGCTCGCTAGGTTAACCATCAGTTCATAGCAATGATCTCCAACCACCGAAATTAACGTCGCTAACCTCTTGTCGTCGCTTACGTTGTTCGCTTCGAAATACATTTCGAGACGTTCGCAATACGAGTCCCACTTGCCGCCTTCAACTTCAAACTCGCGGATTTTACCGATCGACATTCTGCACGCAGTTTCCGCTAATTATCGTACCACACAATAATTTAATTCTATTTATTTCGTCGCCAGTTGTTATGTACGGAGTAAATGAAAGACAGCGTTGTTAGCTACTAATTTAATAACATTTTGGAGGTAATACAATTCCCGAATATACTGGGTTACCCACATACATCACAATATTATCTAGGTATATCATATCGTATCTAGGTATATCATGACCAAAACCGTAGAAAATGCCGGGTAGTAGTAGCCGAAACTGATAATTTATGACAAGATGTATGAACATAGAGGACGAACAAGAGAAAGTACGTCAAGATGCACAAAGTAGAGATCCTTAGTCTCTGCCTTCTTCTTCTTCTTCTTGTGATGAGTGATCTCCCACCGGAAGTTATCATTTGGAACCAGACCCTGGAGACTGCAGCCCTGAACAGTAGTGTGGTGGAATAAACCATATCCCTACCCCTCCGGGCAGGCATATGGTTTAATCCATATGCCTGCCCGGAGGTGCCCAGAAGGTGTTTATGTATTTATGATTTTCTATAGTATATTCTATAGGATAACATACAAATCGAGCCGTTTGCACAGTGAGTCGTATCTGACTAACGGGGTAATAACTCCTAATGGTTTTATTTTCGTGCCATCATAGAATTTAAAACTCGTACTTGTGCTCTGAAGTGTTTCACTACTAAAATACATATCAAAGGTTTTTTTGCTAATGAATGAGCTAGCGGCACCCGTGTCCACCTCCATTATTAACTGTCTGTCGTTAACATAAACAGGTAGACTCACCGGCTTGTAGTGTCCTAGCGCCATCCTATAGAACGCTTCCTCGTCTTCCGATTCGCACTCATTAACGTCGCTTTCACCATCCGCAATAAAGTTATTTTGCTAACGACCATTTTCACGGCCTTTCGACGCCGTTTGGTTTCCGTGCGACCACCTGGGACATACACGCCGCAGGTGCCCCGTCGCCTGGCACAGACTGCATACGTAGTTTCTAAATTTACAGTTTTGCACATCGTGATTGTTCGCTCCGCACGCACTGCACAATTTATTCGCACGACCTTTGTTTCCGGCGGTCGCACGCGCATTAGAACCTGTTTCCCTGCGCTGCTGTGGTTGCGGGCGGCTCCCGCTCGCGCGCCCTCCGCCTCCTCCGCCGGTCGCCATGCGGTGCACCTCCCCCGCGGATTCCCGGATCGCCTTAGTTCCTTCGGAATGCTTCTCCCGCTCCGTGATGGCTAATGCATCACGCTCCGCTGCTTCTAAGGAACAGGCTAATGTAGTAGCTTTCGTAAATGTCAGATTTTCTTCTGCAAATAACCGCTGTCGTATGATATCCCCGCTCACTCCGCACACAAATTGATCTCTGAGATTATCCATAAGGGTTTCTTTGAACTCACAGGAACGCGCTAACCTTTTTAATTCCGCTACGTACTGTGATATGTTTTCGCTGGGACTTTGTCTTCGAAGTCTGAAGCGATAACGTTCCGCCATGATGGATGGTTTCGGGCTTATGTGTTTTTCTATCAAAGCCACCAATTCCTTATATGTATGCTCAGACGGCTTTTTCGGGCTCGCTAGGTTAACCATCAGTTCATAGCAATGATCTCCAACCACCGAAATTAACGTCGCTAACCTCTTGTCGTCGCTTACGTTGTTCGCTTCGAAATACATTTCGAGACGTTCGCAATACGAGTCCCACTTGCCGCCTTCAACTTCAAACTCGCGGATTTTACCGATCGACATTCTGCACGCAGTTTCCGCTAATTATCGTACCACACAATAATTTAATTCTATTTATTTCGTCGCCAGTTGTTATGTACGGAGTAAATGAAAGACAGCGTTGTTAGCTACTAATTTAATAACATTTTGGAGGTAATACAATTCCCGAATATACTGGGTTACCCACATACATCACAATATTATCTAGGTATATCATATCGTATCTAGGTATATCATGACCAAAACCGTAGAAAATGCCGGGTAGTAGTAGCCGAAACTGATAATTTATGACAAGATGTATGAACATAGAGGACGAACAAGAGAAAGTACGTCAAGATGCACAAAGTAGAGATCCTTAGTCTCTGCCTTCTTCTTCTTCTTCTTGTGATGAGTGATCTCCCACCGGAAGTTATCATTTGGAACCAGACCCTGGAGACTGCAGCCCTGAACAGTAGTGTGGTGGAATAAACCATATCCCTACCCCTCCGGGCAGGCATATGGTTTAATCCATATGCCTGCCCGGAGGTGCCCAGAAGGTGTTTATGTATTTATGATTTTCTATAGTACTTTTGTTTTCTTGTTGAAGTAGAATCATCATCATCATCATATCAGCCTACAGAAGTCCCCTGGCTGGACATAGGCCTCGCCCAAGGATCGCCACAAAGACAGGTCCTACGCTGCCCTCATCCAACGGGTTCCCGCCGCCTTCACCAGGTCGTCGGCCCACCTTGTCTACCCATGCTGAGCTTCCCGATACTCAGTCACTAATATAACTCATTGGCGCTCTCGGCCATCGGTTCTGCAAGCAATGTGCCCCGCGCGTTGCCCCACTTTAGTTTATTTATCTATAGCTATCTATCTATCTATCTAAACTATTATAAAACTGTAACAGAAATGTGTCTGTACATTGAAGATATTTACAAAAAAAAATATTACGACATGATTTTTACCTGTCCCTGATACCAAATCACAAATTTTTGGATTTTTCGTCTGTCTGTTTGTTTGTTTGTTTGTTTGAACGAGCATCACGCAAAAACTACTGAACCTATTTTGATGAAACTTTTTTTGTTTGATAGCTTATAATCTGACTTAAAATCTGGTACATAATTTGTGCGGATGAAGTCGCGGGTAAAAGCTCGTACTATTATAAAACTGTAAATTTTAAAAAATAAGTTTGTTTGTTTGTTTGATCGAGCATCACGCGAAAACTACATAATCGATTTTGATGAAACTTTGTTTGTTTGATAGCTTATGATCTGACTTAAAATCTGGCATATAATTTGTGCGGATGAAGTCGCGGGTCGCTAGTTTTAGAATAATACGGTAGGATCTTATAGTAATACAAGATGTATTCTAAGTTTCTTTGAGACTGTTTAACTAAGTTTGTGACTACGATGAATAGCATTCATTAGCATCCGACTCAACTAAAATCTCTGGACAAGTTAATAAGTCTGCGATTATATTACCGTCCAACTCTGTACTCTATTTCCTTTAATATAAAAACTGTATTAAGTTTTCTTAAATTTTTTTAAGTTATAATCTACACTAATATTATAAAGAGGAAAGATTTGTACCTATTTTTGTATGTTTGTAATGAATAGGCTCAAAAAGTACTGGGCCGATTTAAAAAATTCTTTCACCATTAGAAAGCTGCATTCACCCTGAGTAACATAGGCTATATTTATTGCTAGAAAAGATTAGACGTCCACCCGTGCGAAGCCGGGACGGGCCGCTAGTTTAATATAAAAGACTTAATTAACAGTTTAATAATTTGTTGATTAGTTGCTAAGGTAATTAAGTATTTCAATGATTTTGTATTTCTTTAGTTTTTTTACCACCCCAAATATAAATAGTATAGATTCACATAGATTCACATAGATTCTTTATGGTACACAAAAACATAGTTATGAAAAAAATTACAATAAGTCGTGATTTACAAAGGCGAGCTTAACTCTAAAAGAGTTTTCTACTACTACTTTCTTTAGTACCTACACTACATAGGTTTTATCTCACATTATATTAGAAATGCCAAAGTTTGGATGTTTAAGATGTTTGGATATTTGTCACTTCATCACGCATAAACAGCTAAACGGATTTGGTTGAAAGGGGTCAATTTATTGTAGGCCCACAAAGTCGACATGAGTTCCATAACTATACGCCAACTAGACGCAAACATTTTTATGTTAGTCTATTTCCCATACTAAGATTGAGGGTCTTTTTTGGCACGCAGATAAAAAATCTTCTGGATTAACATATAGGATACTATTTTAAGGTCCACGCAGCTAGTAATTTATAACTTTCATTCTGTATAAAGCTTATTATCTATTCTTATAACATTATATCTTCATATACAACGTTTTAACAAATTAGCGCAAAACCTCATACACCCCAACTGATTTATAACAAAATAATTAGATTGAAACAATAATTTCATTATTTTGATAGTTAAAATTTAAAGTAATTCGCATTTTAAGTTTTGAGGTAAAAATGATTTGTTATCATTTCAGCACTGAAAGAAAGCGCTAACGTACTCATGGATACATTTTTATAATCTTGTTTTGGTACCTAGTAAGTAGGGAGAGTGTGCTCGTGCGGTGGGTTGACAGCGGGTTCAGAAATTTTTAAATTTTGTTAACAAATTATTTAATATTTTGAAAAAAATTACCTATGTTGAAACCATGATAATTCGATTCTGATCTCGATTCTAAACAAACTACTTTCTAGTTTTGCGTTAATTCACTAACACGTTGTATAGGTTGCTTAGACCACTACATTTCTTCTCGTGGGAGGCATTAATCATAAAACCTTCTAAAAAGATATTTGGCAGTGGTAATAAAGTTTCTGACCACTCCGAATGGGATTATCCAGGATTATCCCCATCATCATCAGCCTACGTCCCACTGCAGGGCGCAGGCCAATCTTCAGCGAGGGTGGATGGGTGTAAGTCTACCACGCCTAGCCAATGCGCATTTGTAGACTTCACATAGCGTCATCATTGATGACCCGGTTGGTGTAATGGTTACCACGCCGGACTGCCATACCAGGGTCCTGGGTTCGAATCCCGGTTTCGGTCATGGATGTTTATATGTTTGTGCCGTTGTTGTATGGTTTCCATAATAAACAGCCTATCAATAGTGCTTTCTTGGGATCATTACAATGTATGTGCCTGTGAGCGTTATTTATTTTCTTCTTCAGCGTATGCACGTTTCCTCATGATGTTTTCTTTCACCGTTTGAGGGCAGTCGGTATTACGTATACAGGGTATAACAAAACACCCTAGTAATACTTTAGGGGGTGCTTCAGACCATCAAACTGAACAACTTTCACTATGGGGCCAACATCGAGAAAAAATAAAAAAAAACTGCTGTCCCATACATTTTAGTCGAGTCGGTACTGCAGTTTTATATGGGACAGCTAATTTTTTTATTTTTTCTCGATGTTGGCCCCATAGTAAAATTTGTTCAGTTTGATGGTCTGAAGCACCCCCTTAAGCCACTTTTCAGATTTAAAAAAACATGGATGGTAACAAGTAAACTCCATTAAAAGATACCGTTAAATATGCATAAACGTTACTGAATCCCAAACCGAGGTGTTTGATAAAATTTGGCTGCTTTTAAAATATGAACTTTATTTACTTAACACAAGATTGAATTAAGTATAATTTTATGCTGAAAGCTCTGGAATATTCAAGCGATACTTTAACTGAATTACTATCGTAGTAATTACTTTTATAATTAATCAAACATTAACATTAATGGACGGGGAGATTGACCTGACTTTGTTAGGGAGTTGAAGACCTTAATTTTTATTACATTTGTACCTTAATAAAACCATATTCATACCAATAAGCGTTTAGGATATTATGTACGGTTATTTTTGGACATACTTGCTTTAATTTTGAGTTTATAAGTTGGACGTGCTCACTACCTGCACACCGCACTCCATACAACGATCTCACGATGCTTCAGTCATTGACGTATTAACTAAAGACCGATAATATCAGTTACACAAATGGCACAACTTTTTATGCAAATTTAAGCAAAAGTCGTTCTTAACATAAAGAAATAGCTTAGTCTTCCACCTGGAGGTCTGGTGACAAAATGTTTCATGACGGTATCTGTTGTACCATTGACGTCTCGCTTATTCTAATGGGCGGTTGTCATAGGTGTGAATGGATGTCTACTATATCTATGGCTTCAGTAGTCTTAACAACAGAAACACGATGGCGTCAGCACACGCACCGTCCCGCTCACACGTGCGTGCCGGCTGATTGTGGTTCTTGCTCGGCTCCCCTAAAGTTTCCCTCGAAGTGCAGGGTGAGGTGTGGTATCTGAAGTTAGTGAGCAGGGAGATGTCATTCTGTATCTAGTACCTACTATACATATAATATTATCTATGCTATGCTACGTGTCACACTAGAAGGTGGACAGAATTGGGACTAGATTTAGAATGTCTCTGAATTAAGCGTTTCCTCACTTCAAATGTTCCTCAAACTTCCTAATTGTGTTCTAGAGTGATTTTAAAACAGAAAGCACCTCTTCGGTAGCTAAAAATTTCATTGCCGAAACACTTATTCAGTTTTTTCAATTACCTTTCACTCACTTTTCAAACTGGAAGACAGTAATTTTGAAACAAAAAAGAAAACAGCTTTAACCATACTTTTCAGAAGCATCATATCATTAAAACAAACATGCAAAGAATGGCAGACCCATCACGCCCCCAGCTATCACTTCAACTCATAACAACAATGCTAATTCAACAAAACAAACAATATTAAACCTTATTTATTACAAGACGAGAAAACTCCGAATGCAATTGAAAGTTTGCACCACTATTTGCAAAAGAGCCTTGCCTTGTTTCAGACTTGTAAATTGATTGAAACGCCGACTGATAATTGCTAATAGTTTTCTAGTTAGTTCGAAGTGCTAAGATTGAAGACTAATCGGTTCTTTTCTTTGTCTTTTGAAGTTTTAAGTGGGCGATTGTTATCAACTTGTAAAAACGCTTTTTACAGAACAAAGACAGTATTTTTGCTCTTGCTCCATGTTAGTTTTTTTCCTCTCTCAATGGAATTGATACAAAACGAAGAGGAGCAAAAAGTTGGAGATGGATCTGGACGGGAATCGTTGAAGGACTGTTTTTTTTTGTTTTTGAAAACGTCATGTTCTGTCTGACGTTGGTAACATTTTTGTATAGGTTGGAATGACGATATCGGTAAAGAATAAATTGATTCAATGTCAGTAGAGTTGTCTTCCCTCCCTCTTACCCTTATTCGGTAGAAGAATTAAGCCTTTGCTCTTCAGTGAGAAGCCTAACTTATTTTTTATAAAATAATTGTAAAATGTACTACACAATAACATGGAGAACAGAAATGTTACAAAAAAAAAACGACTACGGAAATACTGAAAGAAAGAAAAGAACGAGGTAGTGACGCTCTTCAGTGGGAATCAAAGGTGAATATCAATGTGATAGATTACCGCAATCTTGATATAGTACTGAAGAGGCATCAAAGTCCCAGCAATTTGTGTAGATTCCCAATAAAATGACTTTGTAGTATATGGACATTCAAATATTGTGTACTAACACAATCCGCAATCGTTACTTTAACTATAAAGCAAAGGATTGAGTTAATAAAGACATTCGTGAATCACACGAACGTGTCTATTTCATATATTTTTTATTTACGTGACTCTTGTGTTTTCGTTAGTGGTTTAAAACAAAACTAAGTAGATAATATGTTAGGATCTCCGCATCAAAAAGTCTGTCATTGTATTTCATGGGTTTGAAAATCATATTCTCAATGGGCATTTGATTGAAAAGTCGATAAGGAAACCGAAGGTAAGAGTATAAAATATTTATCTAAAACAAAATTTATTAACAACAAAAGCATTATTATAAGTTATACATACTCGTACATTGGGACGTATACAGGGTCCTTTTTAATATACTAACACTTTTTAAGGGGATGATCAGACCATCATACTGAATAACTTTCTCTATGGGACCAAGATCGAAGTCGCGAAAAAAAATCTTCTGTCATACTTGGCTCGAGTAGGTTTGTAGTTTTGTATGAAAGAGCTGATTTTTTTTCCGCAATTTCGATGTTGGTGCCATAGAGAAAGGTGTTCGGTTTGACGGTCTGATCATCCCCTTAAAAAAGTCTCAGCATATTAAGAAGGACCCTATATGTTGGCCTATGACGATGTGTCACAATATTTATGTTCATTCCTTATAAAAATTTAAGTCCATAGTGAAAACCAACTTTTAATTATAACTTAGTCTTTCATTCTCAGCAGAAAATAAAGCAGAACGAAACATCTAGCGCCGCCGTCGAGTAGAAATTTAAGAGAGCGAAATTAACTTTCTGTCTGGCTTCCTGGCAGACACTTTATATTATTTAAAACTTCACTAGTTCATTTGGGCTATTCAGTTTTTCATTAGACTTCTCGTGGAGTACACAACAAATGACTTATTGTTTAGTCGGCTGAGTTGCGGAGTCGTAGAATTAGAAGACTTTATAAAAAAAAACACTAGCTGTTGCTCGCGACTTCATCTGTGTTGACTTTAAAAACCGGTCAAGCTTGTATGCGAAAGCGGACTCGCGCACCGAAAGTTCCGTACCTCCAGAGCTACAACAAATTTTATTTTTGGGGTAATTCTTGGTTTTCCTGTACCCTTAGCGTCAGCCCGACACACGCTTTATAATAACACCAAGTTTGATACTTGTAAGTATTGCCGTTTTTACGATGGAGATAAAACAAATAAAACCATGAAAGAAACCCGTTTCTTGTATTTGTATAAATTTTTGACTTTTTTGAATAATAACATATTCTATGAAAATGTCAACTTGCTAGGTACCTATTACCTACAGTTCAAAAATATAGCCCTTCAAATCTAGGACGGCCGGACAGCGCAGGCTTAGTAATAGGGTCCCAGTGGCACCCTTTGGGTATACGGTACCTTAAAAAGAATCCTATGTTTGTAAATATAATTGTGTGCGTACCATATTCCATCTATGAGCTAAATTTCATCCAGGTTCTTTCAAACGATTGAATCGTCACAAATAAAATATTTCTTATAATAATTATTCCTTCATTAAGCTAAGCAAAGATTAGATAAAAATTTTGAATGAATCACCGCTAATAGCATCGTTAAATAAATGAATTGTAAATTCAGATATTAATTCGAGTGCAGATTATTATGATTTAACCTTCCCTCCTATATAATTAAATAAATTTTATTACCTTTCGTGTCTTAATTTACTTAATTAAAATGGGAGAATTTGGCTAAAATTGCTTCAGGTTGTTATAATGAAGTAAAACCGCAAAAGACAGATAATTTTTATTAACACTACCCCGTAATTTGTGCTGCGACTAATTTTACTTTTAAAAATTGCGTTTATGGGTAGGTACCTTGATTTGTTTTTGTAGCAATGAGACATTTTTAATGCTTTGTATGGATAAAATCAATAGATGGCATTATAAAATGCTTAATGAATTGCAAATCAATCTGGAGTGCGGTTTTTGAAACTCATTTGTTGACAGCAGTTGTAAATGTCAAAATTACTATGGATAGACCAAAAAAAAATTTTTGATCTTTCTACTGCTGATTTGACTTTCAAAAATCGCACTCCTGAAGTATGATTTTAGAAAGTCAAATCAGCTATAGAAAGAGACATATCTTTGACATTTTCAACAGCAGAGCTCAGCGAATGCGTTTCAAAAATTGCACTCCTGTTCAACTAAGTATTTATATTCAAACTAAAACCCTACATACCACCTATGAAATCGTTACGGTCTTTATGACCGTATGATACTTTAGTATCTAAAGTATTGAATAACAAAAATCGTCTCCTTAAAATTAAGAAAATTACTCACACACAATTCAGTTTGCCTGCCACGATGCTCCGCAATCCTCAATCTCTTCTTGTTCTTGACCAAAAACAATCCCTGAGATTGGGATAGATTCTCCCATAAACTACTTGACACTGGCGGAAATGCAGTGCTAACGCACAAGCAAGAGCCCATTAATTATAAATTAAAAAAAATTTTTTTTTTATTAATTTCGTGTTTAAAAGTATCTTTAGATTCATTTTTATCTCGACCTACTCGTTTCTTCAAGATTAAAAATCTTTAGTCAGAGTATGTTATAGCCTGCATCCTACAGCAGGGTAAAGGTCATCTCTCACGAATAAGGTTCAGAGGGAGTGGGCCATACTCCACCACGTGGGCCCAAGATAGCAGACTAAAAAAAATCTGGCCGGCACGGGTCGTCCGGCACTCCGGCAGATGTGAACATCGTTTATGGTTATTGAAAGAAACTGGGGAAATGACGGTATAAGATTCGGCCTTACCCCCACCAACCTACAGTATACACCCAACCTACACACAGAATTAACACAACGTTGCTTGTCTTTATACATAAATAATTATAAAGGTCTGAGAGCAAACGCTCGGTTCACCACACAAGGTTGAGGCTAATTATCTATCGTGAACAAACAAACAAGGCAGTGTTGATTTCGTACTCTATTTATTCATGCACACTCGCACGCTTGACACAACTTCCCGTGAGACGAGAAAGGTAGATGTATATTTAGATCATTTACTAATAAAGAGGGGCAGGTTAGTAAACAATAGGTAGGTACGGAAAACAGAGTTAATATGCGTACCAAAACAGTTTGTTATTTAATAGATAACAAGATGGTATCGCAACTTTCGTTTCATAATAGTATACTCCTGAGGGTGTTCCTTGGTAAAGCGAAACACGTGTAGAGTAGAATTATTTAATGGTGGAACAACTTTGTCTACTAGGAAAGTAGCGATACCACCTTTTTAGTGTTCTGTACCAAAATTGGCAAAACAGAACACTTATGGAATCAGCTCGGTGTCTGTCCGTCCGTCTATCACAGGCATTTTTCTCAGAGACCGTAAGACACAGGAAGTTGAAACTCGATACAGATATAGCAATCACTGGTCTAATACCATAAATGAATTTAAAAAAGCATAATTTTTATATTGGGGGGCCATTTGGGGAGGTAGAAAGGACAAATTAAAAAAAGAAATTCTACCCTATGGTGTGGGTGGGGTATCAATTGAAAACTTATTAAAATAAGAGTCTAAATTTAACAAAATTTTCATTTAAATCCGAGAAATTGCTGTCCCCACCTCTATTTCAAAAAATATAGCCGAATAAGATCTGAAAAAAAATCATGAACATCAGAAATAACGTGTCATCAACACGTACAAGCGGGAAAATTATCAGGGCGGCACTAACTTGGATAGTTTTTTTTCTTTACCTAAAAAACTATCATCAGTATAAAATGATCTTCAGTTACTATGTGACCACATACTATGTAAGTGTCAATTTATAGTGGGTGTTATCAATGACCCATGTTAAACAGCTGGTAGTACGGAACACTAATTGCCCGAGTCCCGACTTGGCCGGTTTATTTCTATTAGTTATCATCATATCAGCCGATAGACGTCCACTGCTGGACATAGGCCTCTTCCACGGATCGCCACAACGATCGGTCCTGCGCTGCCCTCGTCCAGCGGGTTCCTGCCGCCTTCACCAGGTCGTCGGTCCACCGTCTGGGGGGCCTACCCAGTACCAGCGCTTTCCAGTACGCGGTCGCTACTCGAGAACTCTTTGGCCCCATCGGTCATTGGTTCTGCGAGCAATGAATAGTTATATTATAATTTCACACCATAAATTGCACTGTCTATTGCGTTAGATAATACAAACGTCCGCTTTACTACACAAACTTGAGGATAATTAGGTATCGTAAATTACCTAACAGCCAAGCCAGCGAGCTCTATTTATTCATAGATGCACACGCTTTACCAGAACCGTACCTTAACGTGCTTTGTTAGGTTACCGTACAATGAGACACGAGTACGTCATTGCTTATTTATGAGATTTCCTAATTTGATATAAACAGATATAGATTTAGATCCGTGCATGACATACTGAAATATACTATACAGGGTGTAAGTGGCACTGATGTTGAGTTTGATGGTCTGAAGCACCCCCTTAAGTATTAGTAGGGTGGTTTGTTACACTCTGTATATTATACAGGGTGTAAGTGACAGCCTAGCAAATACTGAAACGGTGAATTCAGTCCACCAAACTGAACAACTTTCACTATGAAGCCTACCTCAGGAAACGCGAAAAAAAATCAGCTGTCCTATACATTTTAGTCGGGGTGGTACGGCAGTTTTGTATGGGACAGCCGATTTTTTTAGCGTTTCTTGAGGTAGGTTCCATAGTGAAAGTTGTTCAGTTTGGTGGACTGAATTCACCGTTTCAGTATTTGCTAGGCTGTCATTTACACCCTGTATAATATACAGAGTGTAACAAACCACCCTAGTAATACTTAAGGGGGTGCTTCAGACCATCAAACTGAACAACTTTTACTATGGAGCCAAAATCGAGAAAAAATTAAAAAAATTTGCTGTCATTTTAGTCGAGTCAGTACTGCAGTTTTGTATGGGACCGCTGATTTATTTTATTTTTTCTCGATTTTGGCTCCATAGTGAAAGTTGTTTAGTTTGATGGTCTGAAGCACCCCTTAAGTATTACTAGGGTGTTTTGTTACATCCTGTATAGGGTCCTTCTCAATATGCTGACACTTAATACTTAAGGGGGTGTTAAGTATTACCAGGTTGTTTTGTTACACCCTGAATAATATACTTCCCACAGGGCACAGGCCATGGTCTAAAGTGAAAATGAAAACTACACATACTTTATGGGGTCCATAAAGTATGTGTACAGTCGCCATCAGATATATCGAAGCATACAAGGTGTCCAAATATTTCTGAGCAGTGCTAATTTTCATTAAATTATTTACAGTAAATGTTACTAATTATATCTAAACGTGTATTTTGTCATAAATATCTGAACAGCGAATTTTTAATAATTTCTGTACAATGTTATTTAAAATTAACATGTAAAACAACGGAGTAAGGTTATTATCCGAAACTGTTCAGATTTTTATGGCCACCATGACTGCGTCGATATATTTGATGTTTTCAGCGTTCTTATATTTTTGATTGAGTATGAGTAAAGAAATTATTGAAAATTAGAACTGCTTAGAAATATTTGACCACCTTGTATGCTACGATATATCTGCTGGTGACTGTACAACATTCTTCGTGAATTTTTATAGGCTCAAGATGATTATGACATGTTCCTTTTCGTTATTATCATCGCAATCAAACAAATAGGTAGGTACTTCAATAAATGTAACAAACAACTGAGTCAGCAAGAATTATCACGGGCTCCAAAAACAAAAACACAGTTGAAACATAGTGTAAAGAACTAATAGTGGTGAAACTCAGCGCGGCAGGCCAATCGTGCGGGGCGTGCGGGGGCCGGGAGGAGTGCGATCCGACCATAAAGGTATCATATAGAGGAACTGACAGATGAGAGAGCGAGATGTACCTAGCAGCGCCACTGTATAATAGAAAGAGATACGTGACGCGAGGCAATAGAACCGTTTTTGGGAACTTGTCGGCACAATCGACTGGGTAAATATTCGTGCTCTGTGAATAATTAGTGAATCTAAAGTAAAGTCGTCGATTATTTTGTGAAATAAACTAACACTATTTCATTAAATTACCTACGATTTCACGTTAGATTCACAATTATACACAGAACTCGAAGTTTTAGGGTGCCGATAAGTGCCGACAAATACACAAAAAACGGTTTCATTTGACAACTCATGTCAGTTACTCTATTCCGACAGGTATAATAACTTTATGGATCCGACCGAGATCGTTAATATTTACACAGCTACACAGATCGCACAGCCAGCTCGCGTCAATGGACAGGCAGCCTAACAGCGAATTGAGTTAGGGTACGCCGGTCCCCCGCCGTACCCTGCACACCACGCGGGCATAGACCCACCGCGACAGCTGAGCTTCATCACCCATTTTATTTACACTATGGTTGAAGTTTGCTTCCATCGAACATTTACTCCACCGAAACTCCTTACCTAACTAATCATATAAAATTTCCTGGACAGAAAAGGAAAAAACTAATTTGTCATCGAGACAGTTCGATAGTTTCTCGATAGTTATACTTGTGCCGTGGCATTCGAAAAGTTTCGCCAGACATTTTGTCGTTTGCCGACCGGTAAAACGCCGGAAATTAGATCTTATATCTACGTCTAGCGTACTTTGAGAAATTGAGTCTATTTGTTGGACTGTTAAGAAAAATAAGTTTCTAAATCTAGACTTGGTTATTTCAATTTCAAATATTATGGATTTTTAAACATGTTACAGCCATGTTGTGCTATTTCGAATCAATTAAAGATAGAATTTTTTTTTTGTCTCGTGCGGGACTTGAACCCGCACCCTTCCAAACCGGGGAAGTGCGTTATCCAATTTCGCTACCGAGTCCACTAGCCAGAGAACGAAATTTTCAATCACACGTCTCCCCTCAAGACGCAACAGATTGAAAATTTCGTTCTCTGGCTAGTGGACTCGGTAGCGAAATTGGATAACGCACTTCCCCGGTTTGGAAGGGTGCGGGTTCAAGTCCCGCCCGAGACTAAATTTGTCAATCTTTAATTGATTGGTTATTTCAATTCATAATAAATAGAGAACAGTATTTCATACACATTTTTATCATAAAGTTGTCTAAGAACATCACCCATTAGAATAATAAAAACGTCAGCACATGCAAAACCAAAGAAATTGAACCTTAATGTCTTCTACATAGGTCAAAAGTAACCATTGCAAGGTAACCAGAGGGCGATAGAGGGGGTGAGGTAAAAAGTTGGTGGGAGGAAGGGAGTGTCCGTACTGTATCTAGTATTATAGATACTCTTTCTTATACTGTGGTCCCTACACAAGCATTACATAGGGAGTTTGTCAGAAAATTAAGTTATAGGTTAAATTAAATTGCATTTAAATTACACTAGAGTTTACCGCGACTTTGTCCATACAAATGATACACCAGATTTTAAGTCTAATCATAAGCTATTAAACAAAAAAAGTTTCATCAAAATCGGTTCAGTAGTTTTTGCGTGATTCGGTTTCAAATAAATATTTACAGTTTTATAATACTATACAGAGTGTAACAAAACACCCTAGTAATAGATGCTTCAGACCATCAAACTGAACAACTTTCACTACGGAGACAACATTGAGGAAAAATAAAAAAGATCAGCTGTCCCAAACAAAACTGCAGTGAACCGACTCGACTAAAATGTATGGGACGGCAAATTTTTTTATTTTTTCTCGATATTGAGTCCATACCATAGTGAAAATTGTTCAGTTTTATCGTCTAACTTTTTTACTCATAACTACAACATGTACTCTTTAACAAAAGACTTTAACCCCGCTGTAGTTCATTACCTCCTATGCTAAGTAAACAGTTCTCTTACACGGAGTCTGTTCTCAATGTGCACCTCTAATTACCTCAGATCATCCTCTTAGCGGCTTCCTACGATATTAATACTGCTCTGGAGCGAGAGTTGTTCAAGTTGCGAGAGAATAGCGGATGAAGAATGAACAACACTCCTCAAGAACAGTGTCATATTTCAAAATGAGTCGCGTTTCAATATAAAATTTTGTCGAAGCAAGGTTAAAATTTGAAAGAAACGTGGCATTGTATAAAATTTGTCATTTTTCTATAAATAATAAAATATCGTTATCCTCTTAATTGTGGGATTTTTTCAAATAATGACACCTTTCTCCATAAACGCACGCATGTTCTGAGATTGGGACGAAACTGACAAAATGACAGTTTTCTATATACAAGACGGTGGATAACCATATAATGGAAATGTGACACTTGCGATTTATCTTGAGTCTAACGAGAAACTGTGCAGCGCCACTTTTCCACATGAAAATATAACGACTTTTATACTCATTTTTGCAAAAATCGGATAATCTGAAATTTTTGATTTATGTCACTTTTCTTTTTAACGGACGAAATATAGAATGTTAATAATTACTGTACCTCGGTTTAGTTTTAAGTTGTTACACATTTGCATGCTGTTGCTACAGCTGGACAGAAGAAGCTTATATTTTTTATATTTTACCATCTTTTGTATACCTGTTTTCAAAGCAAATAAATAATATTTTTATTTATATTTCTATTTCAAGATTGTTGTATGTTCACTTGACAAAAAAATCCGGAGTTTGTGGCATGTTGCTTTTAGTACTCTGATCAAATCGGTTGCGTCCTACAAAAAACCGACTTCAAAACTCAAAATGTAAGAAATATTATAGCAGCAGATGAATTTTACGTTAGCATCTATAGGAATATCAATTTGTTTCAACGAAGTCGCTGTCTAGCCTGTACGATTTTGGGACAGATTTTGGCTAGGCTTGACACCGACTCCAATAAAACAAATTGATATTCTTATAGATGCTATAGGTATAATATATCTATGATGCAAACGTTAAATTCATCGGCTGCTACAATGCTATGCTATTTCTTACTTTTTTAGTTTCGAAGTCTAATTTTTCAACAATTTTTTTTTTATTTTTCATTTTTGTGGTGAAATACATTACTTAGTTGGATTCTTTCACAAACAAACATCGATACGAAGCAAACGTTTCAATCGCCGTTGATTTGATGTCAACTTTTGAGGAGTTCTATTGTGTAGCTCCGAAGCACGTCATCAGATCTTCACCAAATTAAAATAGGACCATTTCGAGAGTATACCTTGTCCAATAAAAAAAGAATTATCAAAATCGGACTACTCTATAGAAAGTTATGCGTGATCGATCATACATTTAAAAAAAACAAAGAATATACGCGTGTCGAATTGAGAACCTCCTCCGTTTTTAGGGTTCCGTACCCAAAGGGTAAAAACGGGACCCTATTACTAAGCCTACGTTGTCCGTCCGTCCGTCCGTCCGTCCGTCCGTCTGTCCGTCCGTCCGTCCGTCCGTCCGTCCGTCTGTCCGACCTATTTAGGGCTGTAACTTTTGAACCGAAAGAACTAGATAGTTGAAATTTTAAAATTAAGGGGGATTCTCAACAAGAAACTAGTTTTTATCAACGTTTTTTCTTCACGCTCTATTGTAAAAACGGTAATACATACAAGCGTCAAACTTAGTGTGATTATATAGAACAAGCTCTACAAAATAACAACAAATACTAAAAACCGGTCAAGTGCGAGTTGGTCTTGCGCTAAAGGTCCCGGACAAAAAAAGTTTTTTTTTCTAAGTTAATAATGTTGTGTTCTGTGGTTGTGTGGTACGGAATCCTCGGTGCGCGAGTAGCCCGACTCGCACTTGACCGCTTTTATTTGTTTTAGTTTTCGTTGGTTAAAAAGGAAATGGATGTGAATGCGGGGGAAAGGATCGTTGTAAGAGGCGTGACGTTATAGATAAATAGAACATGATAGAACTAAGAATAAAAAAGAAGAATTTTATCATCTTATAATTTGTACCACATGAAAACGCGTCAGGATTAAACTGTGCTATAATACACACGCGACATCACACCGAAACAGGCGTCCTCAATTCAGCCGGGTATTGTGCGTAATTTGGAACGATTACTTTAAATCATGTTAATCTACGTCGAATGGGATATTGCTGGCAAGTAGGATTGTTAAATGGCCATTATCGAATAACTGTTATTTTACGTTCCACTATTGATTTGTCATTATGAAAGCAAGAACGTTTTATGAAACAATTATAGAACAATATTACGAAAACAGGACTTATTCAGTTCATTCATAAATATCAAATTAAAGATTGAAAAATTCAGTCTCGGGCGGGATTCGAACCCGCACTCTTCCAAACCGGGGAAGGGCGTTATCCAATTTCGCCACCGAGCAATCTGCTCAGAGACCGAAATTTTCAATCTGTTGCGTCTTTAAGGGGACGTGAGCGACATCTACTGGTAGTTATTTCAAACATTCATAAATAGATATAATGTGTTCATTCAAAGTAAAGATTTTTTATTGATATTAAAAGGCTATCATTTAGCACGCATTTTATGAGTAGGCATCTCCCTGTTTTACAGAGAACGATGATAGGCTGATGATGATGACGAGGATTCATATGAAATAAATAATATTAAAGTTGCTCTTATTTTGAGGAGTGCTGCAAATCTAGTAAAAATCGGAGACTTGGATGCGGTAGGAGTCCCGTGTCTACCAACAACCGATTTTTCCGGCCTACCCAATCTACCTCCATAACCTTTTGTCCTTTTTGCAGTTAAGTCGGGATTTGTCTGTCACGTGCATTCATCGATAGATCCCTATTAAAGCACATCTAGATTAAAGTGTCTCGAATTGTCTCTACGTATTGTTTCCTTACGCAAGCCTTCCAAACGGCTTGTGTAGTTCCAACAAATCTACATAGATAACATAAAGAAGATTGGCAGACGGCCATGTATGTTTAGACCCTGACTTAGAGGTCCCATACATGAATGAAACTTAGTAATATGTGTAGAGTGAAACAAAACTAACAAAAAAGTAAATTAATTGTAACCTGTAGAAGTTGGGGGAAAGGTATTTCTCCTTATGATAACTTTTGTATCAAGTGTGTGAAACTCATGATGTTTCTTATAAGATAGTCCACTGAATCTTCTACACTTCATTCATTGTGTTTATTTTAATGAAAATTAACGATAACCGTACCATATTATGATAATGGAAGAAAACGAAATCACACACACTGTCAGCTCAACCAAGCCAAATACGTTCCGTTACGACCAAAAAATACCACAGTGATAATATTAGATGAAACTAGCTGTCGTGGTTGCGTTTTGCTACTGCTTTTTGGATGATTTGTGTATTTTACTAGTAATTTCTACTTTTAAATCCGGACATCTGGAGATGTAGAAGATTTTTTTAAAATGCCTTAATTTTTCTACTTATAATAATTATCACCACCGTCCTGAATAGCTTTTAGTTTTCATAAAAATGGCTGGGTCCAAATCTGCCAATCTTCTTTATGTTACTATTAACCATTACTGTCTTTTTCTTCAGTAAATATATTTTCCCGGTATCAAAAAAAAATTGTGTTTAAAAACATAATTATTATAGTATTATAATTTATTGCCCTGACCATCAAGGGGGTAATACCGCAAACGAACGTCATGGGTTCGTTTAGACTGGAAACGAATCACGACGGTTTTTAGAATAGTTTCGTTTTTTGTATAATTTTATGTTTTTATACTTTTAATATGTACTACGGAAATCGCAGCGTGGTTAGGCCCCCACACGGTGAACCAACGACCTGGTGAAGGCGGCGGAAAACCGTTGGTAGAGGGCAGCGCAGGACCGGTCGTTATGGCGATCCTTGGGGGAGGCCTATGTCCAGCAGTGGACGTCATTTCACTATTAACCACAAGTGCTTACTTACTATCTTTCCCTCTAATAAATCCTTAACTAAACGTTTAAAAACTATTGCACTGCTAACATAAATTCATTTTTATTATAGTATTTACATTATTTATGTAGCAATTAAATTACAAATCCTCATGATTCGACTATTATCAAACAGAGCAGCTGCTGGAACAAAACCCTCATTATCATATTCTTTTAAACCAAATTCTATCAACAAAACCATCTAAAGCTACTTAGTGTCAAGTAAAATCATTATCCTCTAAAAAGAACGCAGTTACAAAGTCTCAAATCCCACAAATCCTAACCAACACTGATTCAATTTTATATTTTCCTCGGTTATCAATTCTTAATACCTCACAGGCACAAATTAGACATAAATGGAATAGGGTATTACATCTAGTCCAGCCGAAACGTCTCTGCAGGGCATTGTAAAACAGCCATTAAGCGACCGGCTCAAATTTGGCCCTGGAATCATAATACCAGCGTAAATTAAATATGAAACCCACGCATTAGGTTCTAACGAATGACATTTTGTTAACAAGATTTTTGCCGGAGTAGCCTAATCTTTAGTACCACGGGAAATACTCGTTTATGTCGTCACGGGATTTAGTAATAATGTAGTAGTAAGCAGTGGTTGGATATAATTTAGTTTTACTATTCTCTCAGGTATCCGTAGTCCCTTACTAGTAGGGTTGCGAACCCTTCTATATAATATAGTATCGTACTATATTAGGGGCCCTACTACATTAATTCTGAGAAAAATATATAGTAGGCAAAACTACTATATTTTGATGAGCAAATTATTTATAGAGAATTTACATATATTGGTACTTAGGTCCAATAAAAATGACCAATAACTTATTTTAACAATTTTCTTTCTCTTCATCACATTTTGTTCCATAAACAATTTTATACTAAATATACTACTGAAAAACTTCTGAAAAATGATAACAAGTTTTCCTAAAGTCAGATTTATCAATTTTTTTAGAAATTATATTATCTCTGTATCGAATTCAGCGACTTCTATTCTGCGTTTACATAATGCATTATTTTCTATAACGAATACGAAATAAAGAAATGATTGTTCCTTAAAAATAAGAACTTGGTATTCAAACCAAAAAGTAGCAAAAAAATTAAATTAACAAATTCGAAGCATACTATATATTTTTTTATTTTTCCCCTATATACTATAAGTATTTTTTCGGGCTTTATGGCTCGAAATACTTTATTTGGTCTAAAAAAAGTTGGCAACCCTACGTACTCGGTACATTTTGCGAGTAGCGTCTGGCAGTACGTAAGAGATTATCGGTTTCTAAGGAAGTGATGTATCTATCGCAGCTATCTGCCCTTTGATTGAAAGGCTAGCCGGTTCATTGAATGGCAGCAGTCAATTGAATGACTATAAGAACGCTTACAGACGAGCGACACTTTGCGGTCGCCGTGTGTCGTGGAGGGTCGCGCAACCATAAAAGTCAATGAGCGCGACTCTCTGCGACCCACGGCGACAGGTAAGGGTCGCTCGTCTCTAAGAGCCCTAAAAAGGACAGCTGGCCAAGTCGTTGAATGTAACGTTCAACGACTTTGCTGAACGTCATACTAAATTTGAATCACCAGGCTGATTTTACGTGCGCCATGTTCAAAGGGCTAACTTACAATCAGCCAACTAGTTGAAAGTTGAATGACGTTCGTTCAATCAACGATCGGCCTAGTCATTCAATTGACTGTCGCCATTCAATGAACTGGAGGGCCTTTCAATCAAATGACAGATTTAACCAGATTGCGACATATTCATTACGAAGTAACTTGTAATCTGTGACGTGTTGCCCTCGCCCAATATCTCCCATAGATTGTCAACTAGCGCGATCGTGTCGAAGCTTACTCTATGTGGGGTACATCATACTCATGTAGGTACGTACAGAGACTTATTATTAACATGTCTGGACAGATCCATACATTTTAGATTTAGTATAGTTTTGGCGCAAACAGATGTCGCTACTGGCCTGAACGAGAGATAAATCTTAATTAAACGTTATTAGATCACTATTATTTGAGTTTTGTTCCACGGAAATAAATTATATAGATTAATTTTCTTACAAAATTTTATAACAAATGTGTTTAGCACGTATTTTAACGTAATTAAACATTGCTGTAGTACCGTTACTCACCACCGGCGCTGTTTTCATATAAGAAGGTGGCAACTTTCTTAGTATGGGCATTGACCCTCTGTTGTGTATAATTTATTTACTCTATGTTATTAATCTGTGGCAAGTTCACACAGACAGGTACGCGACTCCGAGCGGTGAAGTTGCGTGTGAAGACGTCGTCTTACTAAAGCTGCTTACTCGTAAGTAGTTGTAATAGGCAATTATCGTGATATGTTACTGCAGTGTCAGGGGTGTCATACAAAGGTCGTATAACAGTTTCTACAGGGCAAAGGCTTGTGATATCTCTACCACGCGGGTCTAATGGTTGATTTGCTGTCGAAGTATTTTAATAGGTCTCTCCTGGATTTGGTATAGAGTTGTGCGATTTTTGAACCTCATTCGCTGAGTTCAGCAGTTTGAAATGTCAATATTTACTACGGAGACGTGCATCTTTCTACTGCTGATTTAACATTACAAAATCATACTCCAGGAGTGCGATTTTTGAAAGTCAAATCGACAGTAGAAAGATGCCTTTCTCGATACATTTTCAACTGCTGAGTTCAACGTATGAGAGATTCAAAAATTGCACTCCAGGGTTTAAACTTAACTGATATTTCAAATCGTGCTTCAGACCATCAAACCGAACAACTATCACTATGAGATCAACATGGAAATGGGAAAAAATTCCTAGAAAATGAAAATAACTACTCTACAAAAATGTATGAAACAGCTGTTTTTTTCGTGATTTCAAAGTTCCATAGTAAAAGTTTTTCAGTTTGATGGTCTGCAGAAATCCCTTAAGTATGTATTGCATTTAAGTTTACACCATATACATTAAATTTTACACTGCAAACGTGCCTGTATAAGACTTAACTAGACAAAACCACACATATTTAGATCTAATTTATTTATTTTACATGTATGCCATGTTAGCTTAATCAAATTAAAGATTGAAAAAGTTGGGCGGTGAGCGGGATTCGAACCCACGACCTGCCTTTCCGGGGCATGCTCCTCTCCAAAAGAGCTATCGGCGCCCCGCAGGCCACGATGAAATTACATAACATACATAACAGACTAAGTACTACCTACTTACATAACATACTATCAAGACCACGTTAAAAGCCTCAAGCCAAACTAGTTAAGTCTAAAGCAAGCTAAAAGCGTACCATAACATACTAGTAGTATCAGCATTATAGAGGATAGCTGGCGTATAAACGTTCGCAGGAGACTCATAAATCTGGAATAGTCTATCCAGTGTGAGCTATAAATAATTTTAGTTTGGAAATTAATATGAGCATTACTGGTCAGTTGAATTATTGGGGTTTGATCAGGGAGTTTTGAAACTTTTGCTTCGGTTGTGATTGTGGCTTATCAAAAATATACAAGACTAGCGTTAACCCGCGACTTCGTCGGCATCAAATATACACCAGATTTTAAGTCATATCATAAGCTATCAAACAAAAAACGTTTCATCAAAATCGGTTCAGTAGTTTTTGCGTGATGCTCGAACAAACAAACACACAAACAAACAAACAAACAGACAGATAAAAAAATCCAAAAATTGGTGATTTGGAATCAGGGACACCTAAAAACCATATCGTAATCTTTTTTTGTAAATATCTTCAATGTACAGAGACACTTCTGTTACAGTTTTATAATAGTTAAGATGTCAACTTAAACGCGTTAGTGCTTTTAGAGACGAGCGACACTTTGCAGTCACGACGGTCCCGCGACAGTTGCGCGACCCACGGCGACCGTAAGGGCTCTTACACACCAGCGACAGTACCTACTCTGCGACAGCTCGCGACAGGGTCGCGTTGGTCGCAGGGGTCGCGCGACAGTTGAAGACCGTGACGTAGAGTGTTGTATAGTCTGAGAGATAGACCTCCATATCCATAACAGTTTTTTAATATTTTGAAAAAAAAATTCCTATGTTGAAACCATGATAATTCGATTCTGCTCTCGATTCTAAACAAACTACTTTCTAGTTTTGCGTTAATTCATTAACACGTTGTATACAGGGTCCTTCTTAATATGCTGATACTTTTTTAAGGCGATGACCAGACTATGAAACTGAACAACTTTCTCTATGGAATCAACAACGAAATCGCGAAAAAAAAAACAGTTGTCCCATACGTTTGGCTCCGAGTAGGTTTGCAGTTTTGTATGGAAGTGATGATTTTTTCTTTCGCGATTTCGATGTTGGTCCCATAGAGGAAGTTGTTCAGTTTGACGGTCTGATCATCCCCTTAAAAAAGTGTCAGCATATTAAGAAGGACCCTATACAGGATGTAACAAAACACCCTAGTAATACTGAAGGGGGACCATCAATCTGAACAACTTTCAATATGGAGCCAATGTCGAGAAAAAAAAAATTTGCCGTCCCACATACATTTGAGTCGAGACGGTACTGCAGTTTTGTATGAAAGAGCTGATTTTTTTTCGCGATTTCGATATTGGCTCCATAGTTAAAGTTGTTCAGATTGATGGTCTGAAGCACCCCCTTAAGTATTACTAGGGTGTTTTGTTACACCCTGTATAAACATAAAAGGTTTAGTAGTCCTCTCCTTTCTTCATAGATACATTTTACAAACGTCCAGATTCCACTTATACTAAGTAATACGAACCAATAAAACTCAGACAAACAACTTTTATCCACATCGATATCAAATAATACAATTTCATTACCATAACACCCTCCCCTCTCCTGTAGGTACCTTATGGGGAAAACAATCCAATCGACCAAAACTAACCAATAATTTATCTTACCCATAAAAACATGTCGATTGGACACATAAATATCAGTAGGGTTCTGTAGCCATGATTTTGTTATAGTTTCATATGTCGTAAAATTGTGGATTGTTTAAAATGTTTATTGTCATGTAGGGTAAGGGGAGGTATTTCCGTGATACACTACACCAAACATTTTTTGTTATAACTCAAATAAGGATTAACTAATTTATATGGGATATTGTTTAAAGTTTTGTGCATATATTTTATCTTACCTTATGAAACACACAGTTTGATACTAGATTCTTCACTCATAAATTTATAATCTTTTCTTGGTGATAAAGTGACATAGGTAAATTCGTGATAAGGTATGTCAATTTCGTGATAGTGGATAGGTAATATCGTGATAGACCAAACTCATAGGATTTCAACATAATAATTAATGAGAGAGGTTTTAAAAAAATTATATATATTCTACATAACCATTTGCTTATGAATCTTATATGTATTTCTACACAATCATAAAATTGAATATAGTATAGGTCATCTTCATCAGGAGCAATGTACAAGCATTAATTAAACAGTCAACAGCGATAGTTTGTATTGGATTTGGATTTCAGAATACATTGAGTTACCTACTAGAGGCGACACCCAGAAGACTACATTTTTTGTAACACACGTTTAAGCTAATTGGCTCAACCTTACTTAGCATGTACCGGGCGCGTGCTGCACCGCGATGCCCCCAGTGCGCGCTCCGTACTGCTGATCGTAGTGGACAGATTTTTTTCGCTTTGTCTGTTCTATACCTATCCTAATTAATAAAAAAAAATATTCAATGTCTGAATATGCTACTTCACAATATACAGGGTGTTAGGGTAAAAAGTTGCACTACTTTAACGGCTGGTTGTACCCATGATACTGAACAACTTTCTCAAAGAAACCTAAAAGAAATTAACCAAAAAAAAACTAGTTTCCATACTAAATGTAATCAGCTGATCGAACGTTTGTATGAAAAGATTTTTTTTATCGAATTTACTATACGGTTCTTAGTGAAAGTTGTTCAGTATCATGGGTACAATCACCCCTTAAAGTAATTCAACTGTTTACCCTAACACCTTGTATACAACAAATCCAAACATATCATTTTTTCTCAATTTCTTTCCTGATTTTTTTATTTCTTTTTTCTTTTATAGCTTTATTCTCTTCTTCTGTGTAGGTTCTTCAACTTTCGGTTCTTCTCTTGGCTTAGATGAGCCAGTGAAGTTGGTAAATAGTTAATGTCATGATAAAAAAAACTACGTCATTCAGGCATAGCATAGACTAAAATACAAGATTAAAGATGTATATAAGTCCATACAATCAAAATAACCCCTAAAATTTTACTTTAAGATGATTAAAATTAATTGACAAAATACCTCGACAAAATCACAAAAAAAATTTGCAAAATCACTTAAAATTTTGCACACCTAACACAAGGATATTTGAATGAAAAATTCTTGAAATCCAATGCACAATTTACGTCAATCTGTTCGTAAAACATTTAGCTATCAGTTTAATACCACATTCTGTAATATATTACTTATTTACTAATTAAAACTTCATTTCATTGTCTACCGTCGTCATTTGTCACAGATGATTGCGATTTTGCCCCTCGTTCTGAGAAAAAATCTCATAGCAAGCTTGTTTCAAAAGCTACTGAGCTGAGACTCATACTACTATCTCAAGCACACTTTAATGCATGTACATACGCGGTTTTGAAACAATCCCTTTACAGGAAAGGCCACGGCAGACGTTTAAAAAATTATCACGAAATTACCTATATCGCGATATAACCTCCCCTTACCCTACATACGACGCCAATTTCATTATATCAGATTTCGAGTAATAAAAATATGTAATTATTTGTGGGAATTCTTAAGAGAACGTAATTTTAAGTTAAAATTGGATGATACTTTATCATAATTGCAATTAATTATGTTTGCTGATTATTTGTTACACAATGATTTCCCTTACGGAGCGATTTAGTCTTTAAGACCAAGCTCTTTAAATAAAGATATTAGAAAAAAGATTTCGAGTACTAGCCCAGTCATTTTACGGAGTTTTGTTAGGAAGGGTGGGGAGTTATTACCAATGGGACTTTTAAACTGTAACCTACACCATTAATTTAGTGACAAAAAGACAATAATTATGTAAACATATTAAAATAAATAGAAATCAAAATTGTATCTCCCAGAAGGCTTTTAATTTAATAATATTATTACCAATGCACTTATTTTGATTAGATTTAGGAATATAAATTATTTTTGAGCTAATTGCTCCTCAAAATTTCAATGCCTATGAATAACATAGAGATTGAAATTTTAAATATGAGGTATTCATTAGAAAATAATAATGTAGCAATCTAAATATTAAAAGGGCAAAACTACAACAGCATCTAAACAGCCACGACAAAATAAGATGAGAAAACGTTTAAGACATTCAACTGCGGACCCCTCCAAGTAGAGAACCAAACAAGTCCATAACGCCTTTAGTAAATGAATAGTCTGCGGAGACCTATAAATAAGGCCGGCCACACTGGTAGATAAGCGAGGATCTATTGGGCTTATAAAGTACTTGTGAGGTGCAGACCCTTACGTGTTGGATTTATGTTACACCTGTGGGTAGATGCAGAAAGAAAGAAAGAAAGAAAAATCTTTATTCACCATTAAAGGCACACACGAAACAACAGAGTACATTAATAGAAATAGTAGGTAGGTAGTAGCGGTGTGTGCCGCGACGGTGAATAGGACACGACTCAACGTAGTGCCTTACTTGATAAGCAAGGCGTTGATTTTCTGCCGTGCCTGACAGAGCAGGAGTGCAATTTCCGAATCTCACACTTTCAAAATCATGATCGAATGATGCATAATTTCCATAGTATGAGGGATGCAGGGTATCTTTAGATGGCCACTTTTGTTGGAAATAAGAAAATTTCTACAGCATCAGCGGTGGAGAAAGTAGTGCAGTTTCATAGTCTGGTCATCGCCTTAAAAAAGTGTCAGCATATTAAGAAGGACCCTGTATAGACGAATTGTTCAATAAATCAATTTTCACACGTTCCTTACATAATATCTTGTGATTGAGGAATTGGCCGAAGAGTTCTCGAGTGGCGTCCGCGTACCAGTAGGCCTAGCATGCCACCCAAACCGTCATGCTCGCTTTTTCTGGCATGCGTAAAATAATAAAGATGGAGGCACATCTCGATTTTTATCGTTTTCTCGGGGGTGGCATGCGAGCCCTACAGAAAGTGCGGCATGGATAGACAAGGTGGACCGACTTTCGGCGGAAACCGTTTGAATGAAGGCAGTGCATAGGATCGGTTGTTGTGGTGATCCTCGGGGGAAGCTTATATCCAGTAGTGGACGTGTTTCGGCTGAGATGATGATGATAATATTTAATTAATTTCAATCCCGAGTTAGTTTTATTTAGACTTTAGACTAATTATATCCGGACCGGCCTTGCGGTAGCATTTCCCCTCTGCCACGGTATTAGATCAATTAATCTTGCGCATTTACACCCAATTTTATACCTTACTAGCGGCCCGTCCCGGCTTCGCACGGGTGGACGTCTAATCTTTTCTAGCAATAAATATAGCCTATGTTACTCAGGGTGAATGCAGCTTTCTAATGGTGAACGAATTTTTAAAATCGGCCCAGTACTTTTTGAGCCTATTCATTACAAACATACAAACATACAAAAATAGGTACAAATCTTTCCTCTTTATAATATTAGTGTAGATCACTAAACGAGACAGCCTATAATAGCGAAACAATAATTTTGAACTTAGAACGTTTGGGGTTTACACGAGACTACTTTTCATGATTTTGAACATTCAAAATTAGAATCTAAAGTCATAGGGAATAAAATCCAAAGTTGCAATTAACATGTTACCTCGCGCCCCGCAAAAAGTGGCAGAAAGTTTGTTAGTAGAATGACACGTGGTTACGCGTCCCGATATAATTAGTCTAAGGTTTAGACAGACACGGTAGCCAGATTTGTCTGCTCTTAAAAACCTACCTGCCAGTCCTACAGTCATCCCGTGCTCATGGCAGTTTTAGCACTGCCGAAATATCAGGAACTCCAAAATCAATAAAAGCGCAGTAAGAACCCGTTAAAATGATTAACTTTAGCTTAGTTAAATTTATTTCCTAACATTCGTATAAATAGATACATTTTGCAACTGATACCAACTTTTTCTCATTTCTCTCCTGTAGGAAATGGATTCAACGTCGAATGGAATGAAACTTTTATTAATTGAAACTAGCCGTCCGTCGATGCGTGACAAAAATTTAATTTAATTAATTGAAATACTTCGCCACTGAAGAGCACTTTAACGTTGCGATGGATTGGTAAGGCTTTTTTCAGTATAACCGTGCCGTTTAATTTAAAAAGTTCCTGAATATTTTGCATATTAAAAAACAAATTTTCGTTCTTTGTAAAACGTGAGTATGTTATTTGTTAAATTAATGGATCGGGGTGATTATAGCTATTTTGAAAAACATTTTTGTTGTTATTCTTTGTTTTAGCGTTTGGCGTGCGGGGGCCGGGAGGAGTGCGTCTCGGCCCACGCTGCCTGCGCGCGTACCCTAACAGCGAATTGAGTTAGGGTACGCCCGTCCTCCGCCGTACCACGCACGCCGCGCGGGGCTAGACCCGTCGCGACCGCTGAGCTTGGTCACTTATTTTATTTACACTATGGTTTGGGTAATATTTTCTTACATGTGGATATTCTGGACACGTCATGTTTAGATCACCTCTAACGACCCCCTTAGGAATACAGTCGGGCGCATGTTGTGATAGTTAGTCAAAGTTATTCATAATCATATCATAACATACATAACATTTGTTATTTATCATTTTTGACATACCCTCTTAATGCGGGCACAATTCTCACCCAAGAATTTTCGAGCGGAATACGAGTAGCACTATACCGGGTCCTTCTTAATATACTGACACTTTTTTAAGGGGATGATCAGACCGTCAAACTGAACCACTTTCTCAATGTAATCAGTAATCCGAAATAAAAATTATTTTATTTTATATTTTTTTTAATGGCGCCAACATCGAAATCGCAAAAAAAAACAAACTCTTTTTTTTCTCGATTTCGATGTTGGTCCCATAAAGAAAGTTGTTCAGTTTGGTCAGTTTCCCCTAAAAAAAATCAGCATATTAAGAAGGACCCTGTATAGGTACATTTATATGAGTTTTGAACCCATCCACGTTGTTATAGAGGGTACAAATTTTGAAACCTATATGCGTGGGTACAAATCACGTTGACGTAAACATTAAGCCTAGTGACCTAGTGACGAGTGACCTCAGGGACGACCAAGATATAGAGCGGGAGCGCAGGGCATTGGCGGTAAGAAGCAATATGCTCGCCCGCAGATTCACTCGATGTACGACGCCAGTAAAGGTGACGCTCTTTAGGGCTTTTTGTCAATCCTTTTACTCGAGTGGTCTGTGGGTGTCATATACGCGACGAGCCTACAATGTGCTGCGCGTCCAGTATAACAATGCTTTCAGGATGCTGATGGGACTGCCGAGGCGCTGCAGTGCGTCCGGCATGTTCGCGGAGGCGCGAACGAACGGGTTCCACGCGATCATTCGCAAAAAAGTGGCCTCGCTACTGCAGCGCCTGCGTACCAGTAACAACAGCATCCTGAAATGCATTGCTGCCAGATTTGACTGTCCCATACAAAAGCACTGGGTGGAGCTGGTGATTGGGACAGTCAAATAAAAGACATAATGCCTACCTACCCTGTCGATATTTAATTAACATACACTAACATAATTTTAAGTAAACATTGTTACTAATCATCCTACTAACAAAATTATGGATTGTCTTTTTTGGTCCGAAATAAATGAGTATTTAATTTAATTTTAATTTAATTAAAGAAAAAAAATTATAATCTGAAAACCAATTAGAAAAATATTCTAGGTTTATGAAACCGTTTTCAAAGCGTTTTGGGAAAGACTTTGTTTTTTGAAATAAAGATTTTTTTTTAAAAACATTTCGTACAACGTAATTTTTATGGAATCTAAAAAATTAAAGTAATTAATTTTCAGTTCATTACAGAAATATTATTAACCTAATTACTAAAATTAAATAGAATTCTTCCCCATAATTTTACTTCGGCAAGAACAAATTTCATTTTATTTTCAAACAGCTGGTCTTTTCTTATTGTTGAAAATCTTAAGGTAAAATTAGTTACCTATTATTATAGTTTGCACACCAGCATATTATCGATGCTTCTTCTTCTTCGTCGGGTTCTTCTCCATCACTGGAGATTGGGATCTGAATATCCCTGCCTATCTCTCGCCAAATGAAACAGCTTTTCGAAGCTGGTGATAGATACCGTCCAGTCAGCATCGATAATAATACATAGCATTTAAAGTTTTGTAGAGTCCTTTGCAGAAAAACTGTTCCTAATTGTACGGAAAATTAATTTAAAAACCTGGTGTATTTGTGTCTATCTAAGAGCAAGATCAATTCACGATGTCTTATGACGTACTTCAATAGCAGAAGGAGACGGATCCTATAGATCTTTGTTTATGCGGTTGTCCACTTTTCACTTGTCACTTTTGTGCTAGATTGGTCTTATTGGTTTCTTTTGTCCATACTACTTGAAACCACACACTTTAAACACAAACGTCAAAATAGTGGACATTCTTGCAATGCTATGCATGGCTTCCTCTATGCCTTTAGAATAAAGGAGATCTTTGCTCTTAGGTGTCTATGCAGAGCTGAAGTCAGAATAGCAGCATGCATTGTTAAAAAAATTAAACCGGTCAAGTGCGAGTCGGGCTACTCAGTCACCGATGGTTCCGCACCACACACACACAATATTAACTTACAAAAAAGTGTTGTTTCCTTCGGGACCTTTAGCCACAGTATAAGAAAGAGTACTTTAGCGCAAGACCGACTCACACTTGGTAGGATTTTATTATTTGTTGTTACACTGTAGACTTTGTTCTATAATCGCACCAAGTTTGACGCTTGTATGTACTGCCGTTTTTTACGATAGAGCCATAAGAAAAAACGTTGATAAAAATTAGTTTCTATATTTCCCATACAAGAAACCCCTTTTGGTAATTTCAACTTTTTAACATTTTTAATGCCGTAATAACGCACATTCTGTGTACATTTCAACGGTCTTGCTATTACTGTTCAAAAGTTACAGCCCTAAACAGGTAAGACAGACGGACGGACGGACAACGTAGGCTTATGAATAGGGTCCCGTTTTCGCCCTTTGGGTATGGAACTCTAAAAACAGTAAACTACCTCCGGTTTAAAGGACTCTATCACACTACCTGCATTCCCATGCTGAATAGCCGGTGAAATTATTTGAATCTGATACCACAACCCCGAACGAGCATCATCGCCTCTCTCAACCAATCTCCTGTTCTCATCAAGACCACATATCACGGGACTAAGCAGTGTTGCATGCAAATGGTGTTTGAAAACAGTCATGAGTTATTTTTCTTATCTTGTGGGCAGTTAGCCCTGGTGTCAGATTTTTCAAACATCCTTAAGCTCTATTCAGACTACGACGTGCGGGCGCGGACGGGCCCGGAGAGTGCAATGTAAAATAATACTTGTTTCAATACCGTTAAAGTCTACAGAGAGAACACCCATACGGGCCCCACGGGTGGAGGACGGAGCGACACGGAGCTTTCTCTGTGAACTCTATCGGTATTTAAATTGGTATTATTTTTCTTTGCACCCTCCGTCCTCCGTCGCGCCCGTCCGTCGTAATCTGAATAGAGCTTTACGGCATCTGACGTGGTTTTTTTATGTAACGTCTACTAATACCATCAGAGACAGTAGCCGGGACCAACGGCTTAACATGCCATCCGAAGCACGGAATTATCTTTCTTTTCAGACAATCATGTGATTCAGCCTGCAATGTCCTATCCTAACCAACTGGGGGAAAATGCACAAAGTAACATTTCACTAGGTGCCCCCGTGAGAATCGAACCCATGACCATGCTCATGCTCTTAAACATTAGACCATGGAGGCAGTCATAAGTTTATGTAGAGTAAGGCAGATTTGCGAAATCATTATAACCTGGAATTTACTAAAAATTACTGTTATTACCATATAAGTGAATGATTGTCATGAACAAGTGAATTTTAATTAAAGCCCGATCGGAAATGTAATGATATGCAGTTTGCACTATGGTAATTTAAATTATGCTATTTCATTTTGAATTGATAGATAATTTAGGTGTGATTGTTCGATGGAGTTTTCGAATTAAATCATCATATACCGATAACAACATTGTGTTATTTAAGTATGTTTTTTTAGGGTCCCGTACCCAATGAGTGAAAATGGGACCATATTCATAAGCCTTCGTTGTCCGTCCGTCCGTCCGCCCTAGCTTCAGAGGGCTATATCTTCTGAACCGTATTACGTAGCCAGTTAAAATTTTGATAGAATACGTATTATTTTATTCGATTTGATGATGATGATGATGATGATGAAAAAACAAAAAGTGAAAAATTTAGGGGAGGAATACAGGAAACTAGTTTCTTTCAACGTTTTTTCTTCTCGTTCTATTCATAAAAACGGTAATAATATTACATTCACACAAGCTTCAAACTTGGTATGATTATAGTGCAAGCTCTACAGTATAACAACAAATACTAAAAAACCGGCCTCGCGCTTGCGCTAAAGATCACGGAGAAAAAACAATTTTTTATTCATTTTGAAGTAAATTCAATTGGACTAGAAGATAAAAGGTCCCTTTACGGACTACGGAATCTATACCTATAATAAAATCGTAAATGCAAAAAAGTCTGTACATTGAATATATTTGGAAAAAAACCAACCAGGGCGACTTAAAATCAGTAACTGAACATGGTAGAAAGGTTTTTAACTTTTTTGTTTGTTTGTTTGTTTGTTTGTTTGTTTGTTTGTTTGTTTGAACGCGCATCACGCAAAAACCACTGAACGGATTTTGACGAAACTTTGTATAGTGACAGTTTATATCCCGGAATAACATAATATATAAAAAACATCTCGAAAAATGGCCGAGAAATAGTAGATGATAGTTAATACTGACAGTTAATGTTTAATTTGCTTAATAATAAAGAAAATAATAATATTTAGTCTCTTTTTTAATACAATAGCAGTAAATTCCTTTAAAACACTTAAGCTGATAATATACACAAAAGTGTTAAATGCACAATTAAATATATTGTTTGTGTACAAAAGTAGTAAGTGATGGTTTTTTTCATGATTTTGATATTTTAACGGTATATTTTGAAAATTTACATTTTCTATTTATGTAAAAATAATTAAAGATAAATACCCTACCTTAGTATAGGCAGTATATACACGATTCCAATGCACAGTTTTGAGTTATAGCATATTGAACTTTTAAAATAATAAAATCGACTCTACTGAACTATTGCTAGATCTGTAATTAACATGTTTGTCTTCTAGACCATCGATATCGAGGAGCGACTTGGAATATTCCTCAATTGAAAAGGGAAGATCTTCCGCCAGGCTATGTGTGAAGCCTGGGGACCGGCCGTGATCCAACATTTAGTTGGACTTTTATACCGAATCTCTGTGATTATTTATCTTGCCCGATTTATGTCTTGCATTGGTGACGGACGGGTTACGTAGGTATTCACTGTGAAAGTTGTATTTTTATGGAAAATATTTCAGCTATAACTCGGGGGTGTTGACATCTGTGGCAAATGTGGCTAACGGCAATATCAGGGACAAAATACTTAAACTGCCTTAAACCTTCAAGAGGAAAAATACCACAATATGTTTTCCGTCAGAACACTGACGTTGCTTACAGAACTATGTCAAATACCTCTAAAAAGTGTTTCTAACGAAGAAGCACGACTTTAAAATGTAAAAAGCCGAACCGATTTTGATACAGACTACTTTCTTTTAATCTAAAGGATACGTTGCAGGTATAAAGTCAGATAAAGGATTTTTGACACATGTATTGGGTCGAAATTCGGCCACAGATTAAAAAACATAATTATTGCTGCATGGAGATAGTCAAAAACTATATACGTCCAAAAATTCGAAAAAAAAAATTGCAAATGTAGCCCTGTCATACAGCGGGGGTTTTGACTTTCGTTGAACGGTAGAGTCAAAAAATGACTTCAAAAAGCTATCTATGGTATATTATTTTGAATACTTTAATTTTTTATTATTTCGTTGTTTCGCCCGCAGTAACAATCTATACCTATAATAAAATCGTAAATGCAAAAAAGTCTGTACATTGAATATATTTGGAAAAAAACCAACCAGGGCGACTTAAAATCAGTAACTGAACATGGTAGAAAGGTTTTTAACTTTTTTGTTTGTTTGTTTGTTTGTTTGTTTGTTTGTTTGTTTGTTTGAACGCGCATCACGCAAAAACCACTGAACGGATTTTGACGAAACTTTGTATAGTGACAGTTTATATCCCGGAATAACATAATATATAAAAAACATCTCGAAAAATGGCCGAGAAATAGTAAACCAGCAACAAAAACCTCTGGTATAGTATTGGGTACAGTGCAAAGTCAGTATGCCTCAGAGATCCACTATAACCAGCAAGGTTGATCTTTGTCGCTTTATATTTTTCATAGCTGAAAAAGCTCAACGTATTTTTGACAATTTGGGCTTTCATCGTTTGTGTTGAAAATATGTTGAAAGCTTAGATTAAGAACTTTTCGCTTCCTATATCTATGGTCGAACCCTAGAATAAGAACTTCTTCAAGTCAAAAACCTCTCAAGGAAGTTGTATATCCCTACAAAGCAATGTTCAGGCTTGCGCAACTCTCTAACAAAAAAATGTTATACGAAACGTACACTGACGCAATTAATTCCCTTGAAGGTTAGCACACATTTCAAAGATTCTGGATATCGGTCACGACCAGTTTGTAGTATCGGAGACCCGAATCCTATAACGTAGTGAGTTACATTCTCTTTGGCAATGTTGACAACTACGTTGACAAGTTGTTATTGTTATTGGTTGATGGAAATAAAATTACAAATTACAATAAATAATTACATATTTAGATGGTTTGGTTTAATAATTGAAGGTATGTAAACCATGAAGTATATATTTTAAATGATTTCAAGATTACAAAAGGTACCGATACCTATGTAAAAATTACATAGGTACTTTCAAACACGTAATTTTTATCAAAATTTTCTGAAAAGGGTTGCAACGGAAAGGCTTTCTTGATTTTTTCAAACGGAAACGGTGCACAAATTATTACCATATAATGCTTCTAGCGGAAATCAGACGACAAAGCAAGATCGCCTTCGCTGTAGCATCTTCAGGGATCGCTGCCACATTGCTTCCTGGCGGTAAAACGGCCCACCTTCAAGATTCTTCCATAGATTTAGACAGCACGGAAACGCCTGTGTGTGGTGTGTCACGTAACAGTGACAAAGCCCGAGTGATATTTGGGATGAGTGTAGGTACTATGGCGCACAAGAAAGCTGTAGAAACTGTAAACAGATTGCTCCAGTACATCCGAAGGGATAATCGTGCGATGGGTGGTATCGCGGATGGATTTTCGCCAGACGTTGCCAGAGTAGATGAGGTGACCGCCTGCCTCAAGCGCTGTGTGCTATGGCCGGGAGTACAGAAATTGCGCCTCACGCAAAATATGCGGGTCCATCTTGGTGGCAAATCTCACGCTCAAGAGTTTGCCGACGTGCTGCTTAAGATTGAGGGACAATTACCAAATACCAACGGACTGGTACAATACAACTAACTAAATACACTGTTTGTTAATTATGTAAAATCTAAATATAATTATAAAAGAAATCGTATCTTCTTACGATCCTCAATTATTCGTTACATAACATGAAATATAATTGATAAATACCTATTATATAGGCCACAAAAAGAAACCCATAAACAAGTCCCAAGTCCACGCGTACGAAGTCGCGGGCAACAGCTAGTTCTAAATAATGCTGCGAACTACGTTGCAAGTTTTAGCCTACGTAAGGCTTTATAGACAATCGAAAACAACAAAAAACTTCGAACAATCGTCCCCAATTCACACACGTACTGTAACCTGTTAAACAATCAACACCTTCGTGTTCTGGACAACGCGACCGATTGCCGTTCGAATAACTTACTTTTATTTTATTGGGGTTCCTCTCCAACACGATAAAAGCCAGTTGACTTCTTCCACAGTAGTATCTAAAATCTTTAAATATGTAGGGGCAGTGATGAATCATAATGGGGCACCGAGCCTATATAGTGCTACCCTCAATCGTAATTTTTTTATTTCTCAACAATTGTACTGACCATGGAGAAAAGAAAGGACGGAGTTGAGGCAAGGCAATGAGGTCAGTCGCCATTCGAGGAGGTCGTGACGTCACAGTGGGCGTGGCATATGCGGCTCAGTTCGAATCGGACCGCCATTGTTTTCGTACGTTAGTATTTCGTTTTCTGAGACGTGTTTTGTCAATAAAAAATATTTAGAACGTTGAAGTGCACTGTTCCTGGATGTAAAAATTGTTCAGGATCACAGAGAAAGCTTGCAGATCGCATAACTTTTCATAGGTAAGTCCAATTTAATTTAATAAGAGTTTTTTTTTTAATAATTCTCTCATTTGAAGGAACATAAGTTTTTCTACTAACCGCAAGATGCCGCTCTTTAAGATGATAAAAAAATCGATTTTAGAAACTTAAAGTGTAAATGATAGATGCAAATAAACAAAGTGTTTAACTCGTTTATATCGATTTACCTTTTATTTCTTTGTTGAATTAGTCAATTACTAAAAAAATCGTAAACATTTCATGTTCCAAAACGACATCTACCGGCAAGTAGATAATGGTCACAACAGACGGCAGCTAAATTATATAGTTGTACTCTTCTAACACGTGCAAAATTACATAAGCACGTGTAAGATGAGAGATCAATGATATAAATCAGGTCGATAATAGCGACGAGTAGATGAACTAGTTGGTTGTCATGTTACTGTGCATTTGTTGTAGATACTCCTTTCGCCGCTAGATGGATTTGGCTTTTTGGGGCGGAGCCTACTCCCACCTCTTACCTCGTCCCCTACATTTTGGCGACACTTACTTGAATAGAAAAATTGCCTTGCCTCACCTTCGCTCCCTTCTTTTCTTCGTGGTACTGACTGTCACTAGTCACTGCTGATTTTCAATTTCTCGGGTCATTGCGGATTGGTTTTTATAATCTTTGTTGTAGTTACCGCCAAAAGTGGCTACTGTTATAGGTTTTAAAGATTATAACTAAGCAAAAATAACAATAATCCAAAATTGAAAAGCAACTACAATGTGAAATTCTTGTTTTTTTTAAATGTGGTATAATTGTGTAGAATAAATAGAAAAATAAATTAGGGCAGTACTATAGGGTCCTTCTCAATATGCTGAAACTTTTTTAAGGCGATGATCAGACCATCAAACTCAACAACTTTCACTATGGCACCAACATCGAAACCGCGAACAAAAAATCGGCTCCTCCATACAAAACTGCAAACTTAATCGAGCCAAATGTATGGGATAGCTGATTTTTTGTCGCAATTTCGAAATTGGTCCCATAGAGAAAGTTGATCAGTTTTATGGTCTGATCATCCCCTTAAAAAAGCGTCAGCATATTAAGAAGGACCCTGTACCTATTTGGTAAGTTCCCCGTCAAACGAGTCAAATGGAGTTAAAATTGTAGGTGAGATGAACGTATAGTTCAGAGTTTTTAATAAGTGTAGGGTGTTTCTTCATAATTATGCCGATGGGTTTTTAAGTAGATGATCAGACCATCAAACTGAAAAACTTTCTCTCAGAGACCAATATCTGCTATTCCATGCGTTTGGGTCGAATAAGTTTGCAGTTTTGTACCTAATGAAACAGTTTTTCTTTTTTCGCTATTTCGATCTGAGTCCCATAAAGAAAATTTACCAGTTTGATGGTCCGATGATCCCCTTAAAAGAAAGCGCCTGTATAGAACCTGCCATGCCTACGTAAAACCGGCAAACAAAAAATTTCTAGTTATTGAACTTATTGGAATGGAAAATTATCCTTTTCTATTAGTAGCAGTTCTTATAAAATTCAAATTCAAAACCAGTTTTGAGGTGAAACGGCATTGGGCGTTTTCCTTTGAATTTTTCCCGTAATTTTTTTATGTCAAACCTCTAACTTCTCCAAACAATGCTGTATTTTTACGGCGGAACCCTCGGCGCTGGTTGAATTTGGTGACCTTTTTTTCAACTTTATTTTATTCGGAACGTTATCAGTCGCGCATTGTTTCAGTGTCAATTACCGAGCACGTGCGGGCTCGACGACCAAAACATAAAATGGACTGCCGAATTTTGTTTGTCAAAACTTTTTCGATGAAAACAGTGCTCGTAATTGGTTCGGAACAAAGAAATTGTACGTAGCGTGAAATGTGTCAACTGTGAACTATCACGGCGGTGAGTTTGGTTTCTCTTTGTGATTATTATAACAATTTTCACTTTCTGATCCGTTTGACTCTCTTATGGGAAGCCGCTTCAGGATAAAAGCTGGTCAAACCGATTTGGATAGGTGCTTAATATATAGGATCCTTCTTAATATGCTGACACTTTTTTAAGGGGATGATCAGACCGTCAAACTCAACAACTTCCTCTATGGGACCAACATCGAACCGACTGCGGTTTAGGAGATGCAGTCGTAACGGCGGTTTGTTCTAGTCTGTTACAGTCGAGATCAAACTTTTTAGCCTTAGGGCCACACTGATTTCTTGAACAGAAACACAGTCTTTCTTGTTACAGAACATGTGAGTTTTTGTAGTGTGCGCATAGCTACAGTGCATATTACAATAATTACCTGCATATTTATGCATATTCAATAATATTTAGTATATGGATTTATTGGAAAATTGAAGCATGGATGTTAGAAAGTGATGATAACCGAGATTTTTTTTCAAAAATGCGAAAATAACGAGTGATTATGAGCGTTTAGATAAAAATGATAATATTTTGTTCAAAGACGTGTTCTATATTGAATTTTAACCATCTGGAAAGCATACACATTAGTTAGTAGATTTTAAGTAAAATTTGAAACAGAACTTTGTAGATTTTGGTAGATTTCGGCAGTCATTTTGGTAGAATCTCTGAAAAAAAATGATAAAAGAAGATACCGTCGCGTCGCCTTCGATCGGCGTTTACATGAATACGAATAGAATCTCTGATTGCAGACGTATTCAATTTATACTTCATTTTTTTCTTATCGTAGTATCGAAAATAATATTCACACATTAAATCAGAAAATTTATTACCTACAAAATATTTTACAAAATCGATTTCTTTATCTAACCACCAATCTCAATGAGTATCTTTTACTTACAAAACTAAAATTCAGTTCTCTGGGAAAAGGGACCTTGTTGTCGGTTTGCCTGCCGTCATGATGCATTATTTATGTAGAGACATTTTGTAGATTTTGGATCCATTAATAACTCCATACCAACAACAAGGTCCCTTTGCTCAGATAACTTACAAATGATGATTGAAATAAGAAAATGGTTTTCTTAATGTACAATAGTATAGGTTTTATAATGGTAACTAAATAAGTAACTCTCGATAGAATCTCTAGTAGTGGTGATAGGAAAGAAGTTTTATGTGTTGAATTCAGCATTTAATGCATATTTATGATAATGAAAAGAAGAATTAATTTTAAATTATTTGTAAATTCGTCACTGCATTTTTTATTTAGTTTAGTTCTCTTTGTCAAACTATATGGCAACAATAATTTAGAGTAACCCCAACAGTACAAATGTCTACAAGATGTCTAATAGATATCTACAAAATATCTAAGTGTCTACAAAATATCTAATAGATATCTAGTAGATATTCTGTGTTGTGTGGGAATGGCATGTAAAGAATTTTATGCAGAAATCAGAATCAATTAATTTTTGAACGCAGTGACAATAAGTTCAAAATAAAACAAATTAATACTCTCTTATTTTTTTATAGAAAATGCCGTGAGGGATTTCTTCTTCTGGCTTCGGTTTCGGAACGTAAGGATTCTTAAGAGGGTCGGCATTCAACCTGAAAAGAAAAAAATTATATTGAATACTAAAATTAAGTTAATGTTTATTAATTAATTAACCTGCAAAGGCAGGGCAAAGGCCTCTTTCTACGAATGACGGTAAGAGAAGTGGCCCGTGGATAGTCGATTTCGACAACACAACGGCAACTGCTGATCTTTACAGAAAAGCAGCCAGCGCTCGGCCTGAGGCCTCGCTTGGCAGGCAGACTGACCCCGGAGACCAGGTCCACCAGGTTCCAGGGGGGACGCTTCGGAGCTTCGCTCCTACGCGTAGCTCAGCCTTCGGCCTCGCGCTCGGCCAGGTACGCAGGACATTTTGAAGTGCATAAATGTACGCACTAAACACAGACGCATTATCTCGTCTTTACCCGCCTAGGTATGTCTGATGGAACGGGAGACCCATACGATCAGGGGTGGGGTCAGATGCAGTGGCTAAGGCCACAATGTTTGGGCATCAAAGATGTGTAAAACGCTTGAAGGAATTAATCACCTTTTACGACACTCGACTGTGTTGTCGCTGTTTGAAGCTGGACACCACATACTACACGAACATATTATAAGGAAACTAAAAACTAAAGATTTATCATTTGTTTTGGTGGACAATAAAGTATATTGATTGATCAACTTACTTGTAATGTTCGATGGCCTGTGCGCAGTCCACGTTGTACCACCAATCACAGGCGAACTTGGCCTGGTCGAACAGGGTGCCGTTGGTGCACAGGAAGGATGCACCCTGGTGACCCTCCCGACCGTCGTGGCACACGTGGTAGGCCTGTGAATTCAACTTTGTATTAGATTCGTAGGTTAGGTATAAGTGAGTGTTACTTGCATAAAAAGTCAATGCTCTTCCACCGACCCACCGAGTACTATAATTACTATCCTTTGATCGGAATGTACTATAATTACTCTCCTTTTTGATCGAAATCGACTATTAGGCCAGTCATTTTACGGAGTTTTGTTAGGCGGGGTAGGGAGTAATTATTAATTGGACTTTTAAACTGTAACCGGCACCATTTAGTGATTAAAATACTATCCTAAACCAAATTAAAAAAAAATTTGCTACGCAACATAGAAATCAAAATTGTGTGTCCCAGGCTTTAAAATTAATAATATTAATACCAATGCACTCATTTGAATTAGATTTAACAATATACATTATTTTTGATCAATAAAATAGGCATTAAAATTTAAAAAATTAGGTATTTATTAGAAAATACGTATGTATTTTTCAAAACCTTCTAAGTTATATGATGGTAAAGCCTTAAATATGTGCAAAAAAAATTTATCATCAGGTTTTTTTAGAACGAGATAATATCTATATTTTGAAATTGGAACTGTTGCTGATGTAATTGTTTTTTAATTTTGGTACATTCTTATGCTCAAATTGGCTCTTCAATATTATAGCGGAAAAAAAATGCCCGGCTCAAACCGTAAAATGACTGGGCTATATTATGCGTCATGTCACTCTCACTATACGATCTTTTGACAATAGCGAAACAATAGCATGATGCGTACGAATTATGCTTAAAAATAAAAATGTAAGGATTTAAAAAACTGGCACTGTTGCGTCTGTGCTGAAAGACATTTTCTTCAGAAATAAGTTTACCCTCTTTACATGTCTATTTCGTTTGTGTATTCGTAATAAAGGTGGACTTCCGATGCTAGCGGCCGACGCGTCTGACGCGCGCGGCTCGCGGCCGACGGCCGATGCGGCCATACTAGTTACTATGAAATCGTATGGCGCCGCTTCCGATGCCAGCGACTGACGCGCGCGTCAGACGCGCGCGGCCGATGTCTATCGCATCGGCCGCGGCCGCGCGCGGCTATGCTCTGACGTCACGCAGAACAAGAATGTTTGCCAGAAATATTACGAAGTTTTTACCGAAAATTTGCTTAATTTTTACTATTTTATTTGTATTTTATTATCTGCAAGGTCGCGATAACACCATCTATTGAGCCACTTGAAAGTACTTTTTCTTTTTTCGGAAAATCTCTCTTGCCTATATAATTATTAGCTACACAGCGATCCATGTACAGGTTAAAAAACCAAGGGTCTAATTACTCCCAAAAATGTATTTTATCATAAACCCTGTAAAAAAAATGCATTCATATATTCTCTAAACCTATCAATCTGTCAATCAATCAAATATTCTTTATTAAAATATGTATTGGTTTTTTTGTTTGTGTTTTTATGTTTTTGTTTAAGCACCGAAACATAAAAACATACTCTAAATTTCGGGGAAAATACCCTAAAGTGATAACACTCTGCACAATAGGCACGCGTCAGTCGCTGACCTCGGAAGTGAGGTCTGTCGTCGGCCGCGCGCGTCTGACGCTAGGTTCTGTCATATATGACAGAACCTCGCGTCAGACGCGCGCGTTAGTCGCATCGGCCGCTGGCATCGGAAGTCCACCTTAAAGTATTAAAATTAAGTAAATAAAAGGCACTTCGTAGAAACGAACCCAATTTCGTACAAATTACATTTAATTCAGAAAACTGAGAACATCAAATAAAACACTCTGTCTTTCTATATTTCTATTTGCAAAACTCGAGTAATTTTCACTCTGTATTAATGGAACCGCTCTATTTGTGAAGCAAACCGCGGTTAGAGAATTATATTCCAAAGGAAATTAGTTTGATTAAAATAATAGCAGTGAAATATAAACCGTCTGACTTTGAGGTTAGTTCTTTCGTCACGACAACATCATAGTGCAATACAAACTAATAGTGGTGAAGCTCAACAGTCGCGGCCGGTCTATGCCCGGCATTGACTTCGCAAAGTTCGTACCGCGCTTTGTGCAGGCAAGTCGGTACCGGGACGCGCTCCCCTCAGCCCCCGCACACCCCGTTTGATCTCTCGCGATCGTTAAGCTTCACCACTAGTAGTTTTTATGAAAACATCTTCAAACTTATTCGATTCAGTGGGTAATTGGTCGGCCGAAGCAATTTCTTTGTGTCGAAATTTGCCACATAATTATGAGGGTCCATGCCATGGCAACTTACGTGCCAGGCCGCGTTACATTCACAAACAAGTTGTGGACTCTGTTATCGATTATCGTGTTTTGTAGGGGCTCATTGGTGGTGAGCGCACGGAAAAATAGAATAGATGGAACATAGTTAGCTGTCTTGGTATCCATAACTACATCTTATGTACGTGCAGAATTCCGTACCAAAAGGGTGCCAACGGGACCTTATTCATAAGCCTATACGCTGTCCGTCCGTCTGTCAGCTTTAAAGGGTACGGAGTATGGTTCAAGCCATAACAAGAAGCTAGTTGAAAATATTCACAGAATGTGTAGTATTATTATGAATTTGCAAAAAAATCATTAAAAAATTATGTAGGGTCAATGGGTCGCTTAATTTTTTACTTTTACAAGAACCGTGTTTTTTTTATGGTTTGTGTTAGCTCTATCGTACATCATGCTAAAGTCAAACTTGGTGTGATTATGGTGCATACCTACTCTAATATAAAACCTGGTTAATAATATAAACTGGTTAATTGAGTGTTGGGCTTGCTCTACTTGTAATGCACCTAATTTTTTGTTTATTGTTAAGGATACCCAATCGTAGACCTCGCGTATCAGGCTTGCCTCGTTTTTGGTCTACCGTTTAATGTTATAGTTTTAAGCAAAAGTTAAAAATAAACGTTATCTTATCTTATCTTATCTTATCTTATCTCTAAGAATCCAGGAAAAAACCCAATTTTTCGTTTTATTGTAAGGTACCCTCCATCAAACTCGCACTTTACCGGTATTATTATTCGTACACATTTCACAGTCATAATTACCACTATCCTCTCCTTAACTTAGCACTTTCCACCCGACGTTACCAAGAGCACTCTATCTCACTTACGCTCAAGAGTTTTGCCATACACTTGACTGCGACCACTTTACAACAATTAACATCACTGTTGTGCCCCCAGTGTTCACTGCGCTTCCCAATTGAATATCCCCAGTGGTCAGGAGAATAAATTATTGTCCGCTTTGTGACCGCCTCCCGGAGTAATGGTGCTATTGTGCTCGTATCCCAGTTACAGAGGTTTAATGAATTCACTACAAGAAATATTGGGTTAGATGTGTGTTCTGAATTCGGAAGGACGGGGAGAACAGTCGTTTTTCAACAAACTAAACTCAGTTGCTTGTTTGCTGGTGCATACTAAAATTCGGGATCTGAAAATGTGCTTGTTACTCAGTTAAATAAAGTTACTACTTTACTATATACTGTACTGACTCTATTTTTATTAAATTCGTCATTTTATAATAATGTGAGTTAACTTCTTAAATGTGAGAAAATAAAGCTACTACACAGTTCCATAACTATTCTACTTTGAATCCTCAGAGGAAGGATCTCATTATTTGTTGTTTGAATCACTTTTTGTCAAAAATTACTAAATTGTACATACATACGTAATGCTCATGCCTATGTTACGTTGTAACTTTATTATTAATCCGTGCTCATGTTCCACTGGAATAGGCAGAAAAAATAAATCACCAACAGGCTACGATTCTGACACAGATATCTTGCCTCTTCAACATCGAGAGTGTCTCTTCATACATTCTAGTTGGTCCGGGTACATTTTATTTGGCCTTTTTTAGGGTTCCGTACCCAAAGGGTAAAAACAGGACCATATTACTAAGCCTACGTTCTGTCCGTCCGTCCGTCCGTCCATCCATCTGTCCGTCTGTCCGTCTGTCCGTCCGTCCATCTGTCCGACATATTTAGGGCTGTAACTTTTGAACCAAAAGAGCTAGATACTTGAAATTTTTACAGAATGTGTGTTGTTACGGCTGATTTGCTAACAAATAATAAAAATGACAAAAAGTTAAAAATTAAGCGGTGTTCTCAACAAGAAACTAGTTTTTATCAACGTTTTTTCTTCTTGCTCTATGGTAAAAACGGTAATACATACAAGCGTCAAACTTTGTGTGATTGTAGAGCAAACTCTACAGTATAATAACAAATAATAAAAACCGGCCAAGTGTGAGTCGTTCTCACGATAAAGGTCCAGAAGTAAAAAAAAAATGTTTACGTTGATATGTTGTAGTGGTGTGGTACGGAACCCTCGGCCTCGGTGCGCGAGTAGCTCGACTCGCACTTGACCGATTTTATTTCAGTACGCATCAGATTTGGTACATACCTTCCTACCTACGTCTCCTGGAGCAACCCCTTTCAACCATTCCATTCACACTTGCTTTGTATAAGTAACTTAATACTTTATTTTTATCATAATGATTAGCAACGTACAAATTTAGGAGAATAACTTAAATCTAACTTAACCTCGCATTGGTTACCACTTAGTACATGAACCCTAGTGTACCGAAGTCGCTAGCAACATTTCCTCGCTGAATGGATAAACTGAACCATTCAGAGAGGAAAGTGACATCCCTTGGGTACGAGACTACAAGTACAAGGTGCTTGAATAAATCTGTTACAAGCACCTGTGTGCCTGCACCCCACAGACTAAAGTTTTGTCTAACAACAACAAAGTTTTATAAGGTGCCAAAGCAAATTTTACACCCTGTAATGGGTGTAACTATTAAAGTGTTACATTATCTAACCGCGTACCGGAAATCGCAGCGTGGGTAGGCCGCTCACAAGGTGGACCGATGACTTGGTGAAGGCGACGGGCACCTGGTGGATGAGGATCCTTGGGGGAGGCCTATGTCCAGCAATGGACGTCCATCGGCTGAGATGATGATATCGAACAGGGTGCTTCAGACCATCAAACTGATTTTTTTCGCGATTATAATTTTGGCTCCATAGCGAATGTTATTTAGTTTAATGGTCTCAAGCCCCCATGGATGATCAGACCACCAAACTGAAAAATTTTCTATCATCGAAATCACGAAAATAAATCAGGTGTAAAGCTGCAAACTTACTCGACGTAGATGTTTTTTTTTCCCATTGCGATATTGGTCCCATAAAGAAAGTTGTTCAGTTTGATGGTCTGATCATCCCCTGAAAAACCGTCAGCAAGACCCTACAATGTAGTCTTGCTGTCATATTTGTCAAATTGTCATATTTGGCCTTGATTCTATCAAACTGATGTTGAAATCTCACCTGACATCCAGTCTCCACATTAGCATACATCCCAGGGTGTACAGGAACGTGGGAACAGGAGAAACTAGTATCCGGGACCTCGTGGTAGATAGGATAGTCTACTCCAGGAATGCCTGGGACGTTGCGAAGGTCTTGTGGCTTCTCGTGCTCTCTGAGGGGTTTCCTGATGACGGCTTGTTCGAACTGATGGTGGTAAGGTTCGTATCGCTGTGAAACAAGTTACAAAGATTAGTTACAGGTATGTTAAGTTGAGTAGAGTTATAGGCATATATTTTCTATTTTTTTATGATAGAGGCTCTCCTTGTTTTAGACAGCCCAATAGCTAGCTCAGTCGGTAATGAACCTGCCTGCTGTGATCGCAGGTTCCAAACCCGCAAAGGGAAACTATTTGTACCTAAGTCATGGATGTTTGTATCTATACATTATACTTAATGTATTTTATATCGTTGTCTAATCATTGTTGTATTAGGTATGACCTAATACAAGTCCAGGCTAGATTCTGGTACTTTAAATGGGACCAGATAATCTGTGTGAGAATTACAAAAATATTCTCTCCACGAAGTCAGGAAGGACCAGTGAAGTCCACGTTTTTCAACCATTCGGAAGCCTCCATCGGTAGTTTAGCAAGGTCTTGAATGTTCCCGGAATACTTTCTGATCAGTATGAGGATGGAAGGAAACACCCTTCCATCCTCATTCGTGAGAGAAAGCCTTGTCCTACAGTGAGTTCTTCTTCTTCTTCTTACTGTTACATCGATATTATTATCTTGTGTTTTAGTTTCATAATAAATACCAATAATAAGCTTAACAGTGATTTTGTGGCAACCAACATCCACAACGATTTTTAATTTTACTCCATTTTATTAACCGACGAAAAACAAAAAACGGTGGAAGTTATCTATTCGACGCGTATATTTTTTGTTTTTTTTTGTTTTATGTATGAACACGCATAACTTTCTACAGAGTAGTCCGATTTTTATAATTCTTTTTTTATTGGAAAGGGTATACTCCCAAGGTGGTCCCATTTCAATTCGGTAAAGATCTGATGACGCACTTCGGAGCTACACAATAGAACTCCTCAAAAGTTGACAGCAAATCATCGGCAATTGAAAAGTTTGCTTCGTATAAATAAAACCGACTTCAAAACTCAAAAAGTATAAAATAATATTGCAGCCGATGAATTTTACGTTAGCTATCAATTTTTTTTATTGGAGTCGGTCTCAAGCCTAGCCCCAAAAAAAAATACTGCAAGCTCAGTCTCGAATCGTACAGGCTCGACAGCGACTTCGATAAAATAAATTGATAGCTAACGTAAAATTCATCGGCTGCAATATTATTTTATACTTTTTGAGTTTTGAAGTCGGTTTTATTTTTTTGTTAAATTTTTTTTTGTTTTAGGGTTAAAACATAGGAATAGAGAATTAAATACCTTTGCGGTAGTTAGTCATTATTAAATTTAAGTGAAAAATTGAGCTTTTTCTATCTTCTTCTTATCGTGTGGGCAGAGCCCTTGTGTCAGAGTTTTTTCAGACCGCCTTACGGCCTCTGACGTGGTTTTTATGTAACGACTAGCTTTTGCTATTTCTAGTTATAATAATTCATAATCATAACAGAGCAAAAAGCAAAGATTTCTCTTTACTGTTTGCACATGAAATGAAACGCAAAAAATTTCATTATCATAGTACCGTAAATATATTACATTTCAAAATTAAATATCGACATCAATATCTGCTCCAATTTTAAAAGGTGACATACTTACTTACAACACCAATTACATAAATATACGACCAATCTATCAACAATTAATAATCAACCAGTTAATAAGAAATTGCATAACAGAAAAAAAGGTCCGAAGTCTATTCTGAATGAAGTTTCTTATATAAATAATGGTTGACCTTGATTCAGATCCACTTATTGCGCAATCGCACACGAGTCTGCTCAGATTAATGACCACGTAACCTTTGTTGAGGTATTGAGGTCGTGGACCAGGTCTGTACTTATGTAAAACTCTATGAGTGTAAAGCAATCTATGATCAAAGAAAGCGACAATGGAAAGCTTAAGAAATAAATTATACTACATTTATTGAAAACTACGAACAGACTTCCGTATTTCATGTCGCTTCTACATTTCCTCGACTCAACCTCCAAGTCCAATTCAAGGAATTTGAGGATAACCAGTCATCATATCGAGGTTCCTCCACTGGGGTTTAGTAAATAAACTCGTAATGGAATTTTTCTTTTTCTCAAGATGTTTATAGAATAGCGAACACAAAATACTTTCGACAATTTCACGAAAAACTGGGCCTCTACCCGCACATTCGAACTTCGCAATTGCGTGAACGTTCTCGTTCCAATGTCAACTCTATTACAATGAAGTGCGGACTGAAACAGTGGCGATATATCGAATATCGAAAGTCCGGGTACAGAGCCTGTGCTTAGGCCATGTTTAAGTATCTCGAGATGACCTTGTGTTGGATGAGTTTGACGTTTGCATGCACTTGCATGCATGTATGTAGTTTTTATTGTCCACTGTTTAGTTACCGAATAAATGGTTGTTTCGTATTTTACGAGTTGCGTAGACTCAGAATACAAATAATCGTTGTTGTGAGCTTATGACCTTTAGGAGCAAAAGGTTAAAAGTATTATTTCTAACTGGCGCTAGAATCACACAGAAGTTATTAAATGTAATTGCAATAACTGTTTTACAACTATTGTCGATGATTGGTTTTAATCTGCGAGTATTTTAATGATGGATTCAATTGTCTTTTAGTAATTATAGATTTAAGAGGCGGTGATAAATTTTTGAATTGAATAGTTACGTCGGCAAGCTACTGAATTTTAAAACACACACACCCTTTTTAACCGACTTCAAAAAAAGGAGTAGGTTCTCAGTTCGACCGTATATTTTTTTTTTTTTTTTTTAATGTGTGTTCGCGGATAACTTCGTCATTTATGAACCGATTTTGATGATTCTTTTTTTGTTGGAAAGGAGATATCCCAAGGGTGGTCCCATGATAAGGAAACCAGGATCTGATGATGGATCCCAGAGAAATCGAGGGGAACCTTTGAAAATCGTAGTGCCGATTAGTGCGTTTGTTAATTTGAAGCACTACTGTTAAATCAAACTAATGAATTCACCACTGAAAATTGTGAAATAAACAAAATTTTAACAAAAAATTAAAACCGCCTTCAAAAAAACTAAAAAGTTAAAAAATAATATTGCAGCCAATGACTTTTTCGTTCGCATCATAAGAACATTAATTTGTTTTATAGAAGTCGGTGTCAAGCCAAGCCAAAAAACTAATGCAAGCCCTGTCGCGAATCGGCTTGACAGCGATTTCGATAAAACAAATTAATGTTCTTATGATGCGAACGAAAAAGTCATCGGCTGCAATATTATTTTTTAACTTTTTAGTTTTTTATTGTTTTCACCTGCAAGGCAAGAAAGTTCTCAGATCTATGGATGAAATTGGTATCGAATGGGACTTGAACCCACAACTTGCCGATCCAGGGCTGTGCTCTTTTTAATCTCTTGCGTCTTTAAGGGGCGTCCGCCCGGTTTTTAGTAAATTTGTAACCATGTTATTCATTAACTATGGCACAATTTAAGCAGACAACAAAACCGAACAATCTACAGGATATGAGAAGTGATGCGGTTTTTCTCGAAATCTATTTTAATTAATAAAACTGAAGAAAAACGAATCCAAAGTCACCCCTTTTTTTCCAGTTGTAACTGTTTTACTCTTACATTGTTGATCAGAAGAATATGAAAATTTACAATATTCTTCACAATACAATATAGAATGTGGTTTTCTTATTTTTTGAAAATTCATAAAAAATCATACAGGTTTTCAAAGAAAACGGAAAATTCTGACCGGAGCCACGCAATTGAAGCGGGATGGCTAATTGCAAAAGTATGCTTGTAAGAAAGAGAGCCTTGCACTAGGGAGAGAGAGCCTTAAGAGGATATACCTACCTGTGAGCGCTCGAACGAAGTTTGATCCTATTTTCAATATTAACCAATTAACCAATTAATTTTTTTAACACGATTCGGAAACTAATCTCTGTGTCTGTAGTGTTTCAGATTTCCGTTAAAATATATAATTTCGATTTTAGAATTAATTTAAGATTTGTATACTATAACTTAGAAACTTTACAATCTAACGAAAATCTAAAAAAAAACACAGATACCGGTGTTTAGTTTGATGGTATGAAGCAACCTGTTCCGTCTTCAAAACGACCCCAAATCCACGGTGTAGTCGTGAGTGAGCCTTTAGTAAGTAAGTTAATAGTATCGCCTGATCTCCGTATACATTATCATTTAAAACCGATATATTAGCAAATAGACCAGTGAGAGGGGGGCCAACGTCCGCACATGCGACAGCGCTGTCACGGCCGCCCGGCGTTGCGCAGTAGCTCCTAAAGTGCATGTCTCCATGTCGAACGTATCGAAAGGTTCAACGAAGTCCCCCATATCAAGCAATTTTGAATTTTAGCATGTGGAATTAAGAGGGTAGTTAGGAGACTTTCTTACGGTAATGTTTTAGTGTTTTAGCTAATGAACGTTGACCGTTGGGTTTGCTGATATGACACTTGTGACAAGCATACGTGTGGTAATTGAATTTTGTTAGCGTTTAAGTAAAATAGTGTTACATGAGGTCCTAAGGTTGCGTGAAAGAAATCGCTTTTTAGCGATAAGTCCGCCTATTTTTGTACCTTCTGTATTTCCTGTCTGTTACTGTTTACTCTATGTATACTGTTTTTTTTTTTAAATAAAGTATAATTGATCGATTGATTGAGGTCCAAGGAGTCAAAAAATGACGTCAAAAAGCTATCTAATATATGATATTATATTGAATAAAAAATTTTTTTTTTTTTTTTTTCCCATGCAGTTTTCTTCAATCGACAATATGCTTTCTAAAACTATCTGACGCAAAATAGTTTCAACCTGTGATTGTTAATTTGATGGATTGTGAGTCTACTAAGGAATTGATTTTCTTGTTTATCTCTCTTCCTTTCTTTTCGTGGGTGTCATAAAAGGTGATTAAGGGATAGGGTTTCTTATTTAAAGACAGAGTTTCTTATGCAGCTATTTCGAAGGGAAAAGGACAGCCACCTATCACCAATGATCTCGAAATCTTCACGATGCAAAAATTTAGCTTTTTAGTTGTAGCAGAATTCCTGAACAGCCCAAAGGGATTATGCTCGTCAGTTTATATAAATAACTTTGCCCGCTGAAACTATTAGGTATACGATGACACTAATTGCAGATTAAAAATAATTTTTTTCTATACGTGCATGCGTTCAAACATAATATGTACTTAAAATACATCTTATGTACCTATTGTTTATGTTGCCGTGCCCAGAGGGTATCATATGTAGATCAAAAGTTGTTACATTTAAGACCTAACTGTACCATGTGATTGCAATAAATATATGAAATGAAATGAAATGAAATGAAAAAATGCCGTGACGGACGGGACTCGAATCTGCGACCTGCCAATAAAGGGCTTTCTTACTACAGTCACTACGCTGGATCAGAATTTTGCAAAAAAGCAAGCCCTATTGAGGGTTGTACCTAGTCCCGTCCGATATTTAATTTTCGAATCTCTGATTTGATTTAAACACTATAGACTTAAAATATTATCATTATACCAAATTCGATCACAGCCTGGCGGAAGATAGTTCTCTTCTCCACAAACAATAAACATCCTTAGAGTACATATAGAAGGTGATTTAAAACTTTAACAAAGCAATTACCTCAGCGGTTGGTAGGTTACAAGTCTTACAAGGAGTTTTTAAAAATATTCTCTGTTCAACGTTTAATTTCAAAGTTGGTCAAGAAAATAACAAGAAAAGTTTTAACTTTAAGCATATTATTAGTTGGTTGAAAAGTATAAAAGATAACGCTTATGTTTACTCCGCAAATTAGTTTGTAAAAAACATAACATGTTTTATGCTTATACACCGTGGAATTTTCGTTTTGAAGTAGGAAGCAGGTGATATTATGCCAATATTAGTAGAATTAATTACGACAATAACATTTTACAAGTCTTTAAATAATAAAATTCAAGAAAACCGTGTTCGAAAACATCTCGAACCCGTAGTAGCCCTAGCGACAAAGTCAGGCGCAATGCCGACACATCAAGTCAAGTTTAAAATCATGAAAGGTTCAGATTTTCTGACTACTGGACTATCGGCTTCTTTTGTCGGCGTGATAAGAAAAGCTTACTAATGATTCTCATGCCACATTTACACTCAGCCCTGTTGGGCAGGGAAGTGAGCAGGGAAGTGGGCAGCGTGAGTATGTGGCATGAGCAGTAGCAGCGCGAGTGACCTATTTACATACTCACGCTGCCCACTTCCCTGCTCACTTCCCTGTCCAACAGGGCTGAGTGAGTCTCTTTGTCTCTGAGTTTCTTTTTTTTAATTCTTAAATTTTTATTTTTGAATTGATTGTTGGTACTACGGATGACATAATTATCACCTCCTTCCGGCTTCAAAACGGCCACGATTCCACGATATATTCTCATTATTGCTAATAGAGAGAGCAGCAACTTACGAATATACCAAAGAGTAAGCTGAATAAACTGGACAAAAATTTATATGGGGTAGCAAGGTTGTCTTTCATAATGAATATCCCCTAAAGTGCCAAACAAAAACAAGGATCTACAAGGAAATCGCTTCATAGCTAAAAGACCGTCTTATTTTGTGCCTCTTGCATTTTTCTCTGCATTTTACTGTTTATGTTGTCATGTAAAATAAAGTATATTTTATTGATTGATTGAAGGATCTGTTCCTCAAGGAAAGGCAAGAAGGCCCCATTCAAGTCGATGGCATATCATTGAGTGACTTGCTATTGTGACGACGAATCCAATCGGTGTCTACCTAATAGGATCCGGATATGCTGACGGTTTTCTATCGGGATGATCACACCATCCAACTGAACAACTTCTTCTAAGGGACCAACGTCAAAATCGCAAAAAAGTCTGATGTTCCATACAAACTGCAATCCTACTTGACCCCAATGTAAATAAGGGACAGTTGATTTTTCTTTCGTGATTTCAACCATGGTCCCATACAGAAAGTTGTTCAATTTGATGATCTTGTCATCCCCTTAAAACAATCACCGTATTATTTTGAACCCTGTGTATTCAATATAAGAGTTTGGATTAATTTCATCTCACTCATTCATCAACTTATTATTTTTCAATCTCGAGTGAAAAGTTCTCAAAAAATACTGCATCAGCATGGATTTCAATGGTTTGCGCATACAAAGTCACGGGGCACAGATAAAAGTAAAATAAAATCAAAGAAAATACTAAATATAACTACTACTTGTAAAGCTCTGGCTTGAAAAAACATACTTAATTTAAATATTCAATCTCAGTACTAAGTGCATTATAATATGAATGCTTTCAAAAGATTCCTCGTAATGCCATTCTAAATGTAACTCACGTAAGTTCAAAAAGGCACTGCATTACCAACAACTCAATAGGGCGAGTATCTGACAGAAAGAAAAAGCACCTCAAGAGAGGTGAGAATTTGTGAAATTACTCCTGAATACCAATTTGGTAGCTCGGCCAAGTTTGAAACAATTTCCACTGCGAAGGGCTTGATCAAAGAAATGAAACTAAAAAACAGGCGTTCTTCAAGAAAATGAAAGTAAATTTAACCAACAGTAATTCGCCTTTGAAGGGCTCGAGGGAAACTCGCAAGAAAGGAAAATTGCTAAAGTTAGTGTTCCCTTATGGAGGTAGGGTTGCCAGATGGCAGGAAAATCCGAGAAAGTCCCGGAATTTTGCGTCTGGACCGCGTCCAGTAACACTTCACTGTCCCGGAATTCCCGAATACTAGTTTTTTTTTCATAGTGTTACGAAACGATGGCGGCGGCCGTTTTTTCCACGCCTTATGGCCAAACTGTATGTACCTATACTTATTTAAGAATTGTTAGTCAACATCGCTTTTACCTAAAATATTTTTGAAGTGAAACACTTTTTATGTGAGGGCTTTGAAATTTGGATTCGCAACCTTTTCGTGTAACGGAAGTTTGAAATTTAAATTTGATTTGCGGATGTTCTTTTCTTTACATATATTCCGCTTCCTGAAATGTAAAAACAACCGCTTCCTGAAATGTAAAGACAATTTGATTTTAAATTGAAATTCCATGTATCAGCGTAATGAAAAAAAAAATCGTCTATAACGGTTTCAAATTCGATCTTTCAGAACTTCAAAACAGGGCTGCCAGATTGGGGGTTTTCCCGCGATTTTGGGGAAACATTTAGTCTTTTGGGGAAAAGAAATTGTTGGGGAAATTGACGGGGAAAAAATTAAAAGCAGTGAATTATGGGGTTTTTGAAGTAAACATTTTTATGGGAGGGCTTTGAAATTTGGATCGGCAACCTTTTCATGTAGCGGAAGTTCGAAATTTAAATTTGACAACTGGTCTTTACGACAGGCTACTTTTTTTAATACGATATAAATACGATACTATTTAAATACGACTAAAAACCTAACTAGTACTATTAAAACACACAGAATAAGTGCCGCAAATGCCTTGTCGCTCCCGAATTGGCATCAACAGCTGCAAACGTCGGTGTTAAATCCAAACATACGCTCGGTTTTTGATACTTCTACTTAGATGAAAAAGGATCCATTACGATGATGATTAATTTAAACATAATTTTCTATCGTCCGTCCAATAGTTGAAGTAGAAACTTGGACTCCAACTTCGTTCGTAGAAATGTCCAGGAATTGATGAATTAGATCTGGCAACCCTATATGGAGGGCCAAGTTATTGCTACTAGATATTTTAAGGTCGCAAATAGCCCGCCCTTTTATCGCAGTAACTCTAGTTTAAACACCAATTATATCAAAACTTCACCCTTTGTGAATTATGAATTGCTGGAGGTTGTAATAAGTTAAAAATTATAGCGGTAGTTTGAACAATTTGTTTGAAGTTTAGTCAGTGCTCCGTCACTCACGTCTGACAGCTGCGATAAAGTACCTACGTCACACCTACCTTGCAAGATGTTAATAACATAGGGCTATCACACGCTATCGCGATTGCGTACTTCCAGCACGGGTAGCATGCCATCCCGCGATAGCCGTGATACGGCTATATCACGTCTTTTATCTCCTTCGTTCGCGCACAAACGAAAGAGATAAAAGACGTGATATAGCTGTATCACAGCTATCGCGGGTTGGCATGCTACCCATGCTGTACTGGACGGTTTTCTTTTGGGAAAATATGCCTGCTAATAATTATTGTGATGTTTGGTAGACAATCTAACAAAATATGTCATTTTTCACATTGCCTACGGATGAAAAAAGGTACTTACTTACGTAAATTTTAATTTAGTTCTATCCAAAAGCAAACTTTTGTGTTGAAAATAATATGTGCAAAAATACTTAGAATACCGGTATAACAACGCTATTGTTTTTATCGTTTGTACAAGATACAAACAAAATAATAAATAAAGATACAAATAAACGGAATAATTTTATCAATGTTGGTAACTAGTTGTTGGTTTAAATTTTTTTCGCAAAAAAAAAATTCCTTTCAGGAGAAGTAATTCCCGTAGTCTTCGAACTTGGTTTAAACGTTATTTTGGAAAATAAGATTGAAGAAAATAAATTCCTGGTGATGGAGGGTATTTTCTGACAATAAACAACCCTAGCGTTTCGGTAGTTACGTCAGAGGCGCGTGACGGACAATGTGATATCGACTCTAGGTTAATTGACATAAGACGCGTTCGTCGCGGTGACAGATCGTAAGACTCGGTTGTCTGTAAAAGCGCGCGAAATCAGTGTTTTCTAAGAGAGTGCAGTATCTGTTACGGTAGTAACTATTAAATAATCTGTGGTTTAGTTGTATTTCTATTTGACTTTGATGTAATGTTGGCACTTTACGTAATGAGTTTGACAGCCTAAAGTATAATTTTTGTAACATTGGATATTATTCATTGTAATGCCTCTTTAAAAATTTGTCAAAAGAGTCAACTCTACGAATAAGAATAACTATGGAAGAATAACTCTAAACAAAAGCAACATAATTTTTGGCACCCTTTGAAAAATGACATTTTGTATGAGTTTTGGCGGCAAGGTGTAGTTTTTAAGGAACAAATTTCGAACACTGTGTACTTTTTTTGGGGTCACTTTTTGAGCTTGATTTACATTTCTATACATTCTTATTCGTAGAGTCAACTAAAGTTGATTTAGACAAAACAGATAGAAAAGATATTTTTTTATTATTTAACTATAAGATAGCCAGCAACCAAATATAGGGTCCTTCTTAATATGCTGACTCTTTTTTAAGGAGATGATCAGACCGTCAAACTGATCAACTTTTTCTATGGCACCAACAACGAAATAACGAAAAAAAAATCAGCTCGTCAATACAAAACTGCAAACCTACTCGAGCCAAATGTATGGACAGCTGATGTGAATTTTTTTTCGCGATTTCGATGTTGGTCCCATAGAGAAGGTTATTCAGTTTGATGGTCTGATCGTCCTCTTAAAAAGGGTCAGCATATTAAGTTGGACCCTGTATAATTCGGTTCATTGTTTTATTATAGTACGAGATACGAACGTAAGATCATGCACCTATCCCTTAGGCGAACGGCATGTGATTCATGTTAAAGTTTACACAGGGGTTCACACAATGCCACCGGGTTGCCTAGCAAAATCTTGCCGCAAGTACCTTTACCATGATGATTTATGGTACCATATTTACCAAAAATGCACCTATCTTTTAGGCCAGCGAATGGGGTGCCATCGGAAGGAGACCGATCTGAAGATCTCGAAAGACTAGGGTTGCCACCTCTCAGTCTGCCGCAACTCTAGGGTTGCCAGGTTCAAAGAAGTCATTTTTTACGAGAAATGCACCTATAAAGTAGGGATTTAATTTCTACACCAAATTGAAGCTATCGTCTTCGTCGACACGGTGGACCAGGGTTGCCAGCCTAAAAGCTGCCGCAAATGAGGGTTGCCAGCACTTTTACCAACAATTACACATACCTGATAGGAACGATTTTAACAAGTAAATGGGGTGCCATCGGAAGGAGACCGACATAAAGAACTGGAAAAACGAGGGTTTTCACCTCTCAGTCTGCCGCAACTCCAGGGTAGCCACGTTCAAAGAAGTCATTTTTAACGAGAAATGCACCTATAAAGTAGGGACTTAATTTCTACACCAAATTGAAGCTATCGTCTTCCTCGACACGGTGGACCAGGGTTGCCAGCCTAAAAGCTGCCGCAAATGAGGGTTGCCAGCACTTTTACCAACAATTACACATACCTGATAGGAACGATTTTAACAAGTAAATGGGGTGCCATCGGAAGGAAACCGATCTAAAGAACTGGAAAAACTAGGGTTTTCACCTCTCAGTCTGCCGCAACTCTAGGGCTGCTAGGTTCAAAGAAATAATTTTTCAGCGAAAAGTGCACCTGCAAAGTAAGGATTAATTTCTACACAAAATCGAAGCCATCGTCTTCTACCAGACCAGACTCTCGCCAGACCTGATCTACCATGGAAACTCTCGTTTTCTAACATGTATACATATTACATAGGGCATACACTGAAATGCGTTACATACCTTCCTACTTAAGGTTAAATTAATTCTGAAGATGGATACCTATAGGTAAAGGTAAACAGATTATTTCATTCATAGTTAAATACGTTTCATACATATTTATAAACACTCTAGTACAGCAAACAATGTTGATATTTAATAATAAAAATGGACCAAGTAAAAGGACAATGGGCAAAAATGTCTGGAGTGTGGCCCCGCCCTACTAAACCTTCAGTAAGTATGGCATGTCTGTCTAATTGTTGGTCTATTTACATGCATTCAATAACATTAACGCGCATTCCAGAAATACTTTATTATTGAAGATAATATACATGGTGTAATAAAAAACCCTATTAATAATTTTAACCTCTCGTTTAAAATCAATTGTTTTCGTCGCGCGGATCCGCGTTCCGGCATACCAAAGGTTAAAGGGCTAGTTAATACCATCAAAACGAACAACTTTCACCACGGAGACAACTTCGAAAAAATAATACAATCTGGTGTTTCAGACAAAACTGCAGTAGGTACCTTCAGCCGAATTTTTCCCCGACGTTCTCTCTGTAGGTAACGTTGTTCAGTTTGATGGTGTTAAATATTACTAGAGTGTCTTATTACACCAGTATACACTGACACCAACGAAAACTCTAGCACACAACAAATTCTTTTTAAATTTTCTGCCTAAGCTCAAATTGTTTTCTTTTTAACCGACTTAAAAAAGGAGGTTATCAATTCGATTCGTATGTATGAATCATTCCCATCACGTCGCTTCCCATGACGCCGCTTCTGTAGATGTGCCTTGGTTCTATTCCCATCATGTCGCTCCTTCTATGTGAGTACAGGCGAATGTAATATTAAAGGAATTGCAAAATATTAGGGCTTCCAAACAAATATACAAAATTTCATAGGTGTATGTATGTTTGTATGTATGTTTGTCCACGCATATCTCCGAAACTATTAATCGAATTGTGACCATTCTTTTTTTATTGGCTTACATTTAGGGAACAATTTAAGTTACATCAAAATCGGTTCAGTAGTTTTCAAGATAATTATGAACTAATACGTGTAAGTGTGACGGCCTGGTTTGTATGTATTTGCATGATAACTCGGGTACAAATATTCATATTCATCATACAAATATTTGTCCCTTACGGGATTCGAACCCTCGGCACAGCAGGCAGGTTCACTACCGACTGTGCTACCGGGCCGTCACTAAGAACACTACCTTGTTTTATCGAAGTCGCTGTGAAGCCGGTAAGATTCGCGACAGAGCTTGCATTCGTTTTGGCTTGACACCGATTCCAATACCAAATTAATGTTCTTATAGATGCGAACGAAAAAGCAATCGGCTGCAATATTATTTTTTTCTTTTTTAATTTTTGGAAGGCGGTTTAAATTTTTTCTTAAAATTTTGTTTAATTTTTGTAATGAAATACATTATTTTGACTCAGATATCAGTTATACATGCAAAGGGTACTCGATACAAAGCAAATGTTTCAATCGCCAATGATGTGCTGTCAACTTTTGAGGAGTTCTATTGTGTAGCTCCGAATCGCGTCATCACATCTTCACAAAATTAAAATGGAAATACCTCGGGGGTACCTTCAGAACTAAAAAAGAATCACCCAAATCGGTCAAGAAATGCCGAAGTTATCACGTAAATACTGTTACGAGCTACGGGTTCCGGGATTGGAGTGAAACGCTAAGTCCAATTTTACAGAGTTTATTTGGGATACACTTACAAACGGTCCACCTCGCAGAGGTTCCCCTAAACGGTTCACTTCACCGGGTCCTCCTCGCAGGGATTTCCCGTGCACCACTTACTGTCACTGTTCACAGTCCACTACGTCACTACTGTTACGACACGACACGCGTCACGGCTATGACGTCACGACGTACGACACTATGACGTCAAGACGTCCGACACTATGACGTCACGTACTACACCGACACTATGACGTCACGCACTACACTGACACTAGTCTACTCACTGTTCCACTCTTAGCACTATTCTCTTCACTAGTACTTTTCCACTTTTACTTTTCTTCCTTTAGTTTCGCACTGTTCACTGTTTAACCAAGGACTGCCGCCAGTCGAAATTCGCCGCCTTTTTATATCCCGCAGAACATTCCGGAATACCCTTTTTTCGATCTTCTTTTCTTTACTCGATTGTTTTCCTCCAGATAGTTCTAACCCCGCGTTCCTTTTTCGAAACCGATCGAAGACACGCCCACTTTTCTGGTTCTTTTCAAATATTCGTAATTTCGCCTCCTTTCTCGAAGTTCCTAGACACGTTCACCTTTTGTCCCTTTTTAAATATTCCTTCTCTCTCTTCCTTCTAGAACATTTCTAAAAACACAAAAATCTAGAAATATTTTTGGCGCGGATCGGATTCGAACCGTCACCCCCCAGCATGGGAGGCGGAACCTTAGACCGTAAGACCACGGCGGTTGTTAATGAGCCGGCCGAATTTTCGAATGCCTTCTTTACGTTTGACATTTGACAGCGGCCGTGACAATACGAATCGAATTGATAACCTCCTTTTTTAAGTCGGTTAAAAAGAAAACAATTTGAGCTTAGGCAGAAAATTTAAAAAGAATTTGTTGTGTGCTAGAGTTTTCGTTGGTGTCAGTGTATACTGGTGTAATAAGACACTCTAGTAATATTTAACACCATCAAACTGAACAACGTTACCTACAGAGAGAACGTCGGGGAAAAATTCGGCTGAAGGTACCTACTGCAGTTTTGTCTGAAACACCAGATTGTATTATTTTTTCGAAGTTGTCTCCGTGGTGAAAGTTGTTCGTTTTGATGGTATTAACTAGCCCTTTAACCTTTGGTATGCCGGAACGCGGATCCGCGCGACGAAAACAATTGATTTTAAACGAGAGGTTAAAATTATTAATAGGGTTTTTTATTACACCATGTATATTATCTTCAATAATAAAGTATTTCTGGAATGCGCGTTAATGTTATTGAATGCATGTAAATAGACCAACAATTAGACAGACATGCCATACTTACTGAAGGTTTAGTAGGGCGGGGCCACACTCCAGACATTTTTGCCCATTGTCCTTTTACTTGGTCCATTTTTATTATTAAATATCAACATTGTTTGCTGTACTAGAGTGTTTATAAATATGTATGAAACGTATTTAACTATGAATGAAATAATCTGTTTACCTTTACCTATAGGTATCCGTCTTCAGAATTAATTTAACCTTAAGTAGGAAGGTATGTAACGCATTTCAGTGTATATGTAATATGTATACATGTTAGAAAACGAGAGTTTCCATGGTAGATCAGGTCTGGCGAGAGTCTGGTCTGGTAGAAGATCGTCTTCTACCAGACCAGACTCTCGCCAGACGACCTAGAAGACGATGGCTTCGATTTTGTGTAGAAATTAATCCTTACTATGCAGGTGCACTTTTCGCTGAAAAATTATTTCTTTGAACCTAGCAGCCCTAGAGTTGCGGCAGACTGAGAGGTGAAAACCCTAGTTTTTCCAGTTCTTTAGATCGGTCTCCTTCCGATGGCACCCCATTTACTTGTTAAAATCGTTCCTATCAGGTATGTGTAATTGTTGGTAAAAGTGCTGGCAACCCTCATTTGCGGCAGCTTTTAGGCTGGCAACCCTGGTCCACCGTGTCGAGGAAGACGATAGCTTCAATTTGGTGTAGATATTAAGTCCCTACTTTATAGGTGCATTTCTCGTTAAAAATGACTTCTTTGAACGTGGCTACCCTGGAGTTGCGGCAGACTGAGAGGTGAAAACCCTCGTTTTTCCAGTTCTTTAGGTCGGTCTCCTTCCGATGGCACCCCATTTACTTGTTAAAATCGTTCCTATCAGGTATGTGTAATTGTTGGTAAAAGTGCTGGCAACCCTCATTTGCGGCAGCTTTTAGGCTGGCAACCCTGGTCCACCGTGTCGACGAAGACGATAGCTTCAATTTGGTGTAGAAATTAAGTCCCTACTTTATAGGTGCATTTCTCGTAAAAAATGACTTCTTTGAACCTGGCAACCCTAGAGTTGCGGCAGACTGAGAGGTGGCAACCCTAGTCTTTCGAGATCTTCAGATCGGTCTCCTTCCGATGGCACCCCATTCGCTGGCCTAAAAGATAGGTGCATTTTTGGTAAATATGGTACCATAAATCATCATGGTAAAGGTACTTGCGGCAAGATTTTGCTAGGCAACCCGGTGGCATTGTGTGAACCCCTGTGTAAACTTTAACATGAATCACATGCCGTTCGCCTAAGGGATAGGTGCATGATCTTACGTTCGTATCTCGTACTATTACGAAAGCACCAATTGCTCTTCGGGGTAAAAATCAGACGTGCTCTCTTTTCCATAAAGATCACCTCTTTGAATATTTCAATTAATAACATTAACATAAAATATGATGAAATATCGTTCAAGTAGTATCAATGCAAAAAAATATATTATATTATTTTTAGTATTAAATTATCTTAAAAGCTAATTATAAAATGTTTGTTTCTGCATTTGCGTTCATTCGTTCACGTGTTCTTCTTATTATGGTGTAACAGGAAAATGGTTGTTTATGTAGAGTCCTTCTTAATATGCCGACTATTTTTAAGGGCAAGGGACTTTTTTTTTTTTTTTTTCAGACCACAATAAAAATCTGCTGTTCCATACAAAACTGCAATCCTACTCTCTTACTCGACCCAAATGCATGGGAAGGGTTCAGTTTTAGGTTGATTATCTCCTTAAAAAACCATCAGCATATTAAGTTGGACCTTGTTATCATCACCCATGCTTCCTTTTTTTTTTTGTAAAAGTTGGATTTTATTTGAAAACGAATAAACTGACCTGTAAATAAGCCGCATCTGAAACCAGGCCACAGAGTAGAGCAGTGGTCAGCGCCCGCAGAACCGCCTTTCCCATTTCGCCGCACATTTTACCTATTTGTTTCTTAATAATCCTTTTCGAATATTAATTTGTTTAGCACTGCACTGCACTGCGTGAGCGCGAGGAACTGTGTAGTGATTGTCCAAACTCCCCCACTTGGCGGTAGATTCGGCATAGGTGGTAGGGTCGACTTTCCACTTTGAAGAACGTAAATTAAAATTGGCATCGGTTTCGCTTGTTAATTTGTTTTAATAGTCGATACATTTTGGTTGATTAATTGCTTAAAATTTTAGCAATTAATCAACTATTAGGTCAAGTCAATTTATTTATAATTATTGTTTTACTGTCATTATTTCATCCCATTTGTTGTAAATAAAGACATATTAAAAAAAAAACTATTTGGTAGATATTAAATATCTATCTAATAGTTTACTGAATAAGGTAGCATTTTACAGTCAGTGTCCGGTAAGGGCGTAAAATTAAATACGTTAAATATCATAATTAAAGGTACTTCAGATCATAGACTTCAAGACGGATCCAACATCGAAATCAGAAAAAAATTTGCTGTTTCATATAAAATTTCAATGGCTACTCGACCCAAATGTATGGACCAATTGGACCAGCTCAATTTAAGCATCATATAACGTTAACAATTTCAAATAGATCCAGAATCATAAAGCTCTCTCTTGTCTTAAAGATTGATGAATCTGTTTTTCAATTCGGCGTGATGTACAGTCAAGAGCACATCAAGCTTTACACTTGCAGTTCGATTGTAACACTTATGGCGCACTAAATAAGAACGGTACAAAGTCCAAAGTGTCAAGCTTGACGTGCTCTTGACTGTACATAAAATAAAATCATTTTCGAATATTAGGAAAATCTAAAGGTCACACAAAACTAAAGTTCACCGACCTTACAACTAAACCAATCAAAAGTAAATGACTCGTCCTTTCCTTAGGACGGCGGGCGAACCTTCAAGAGGTTTCGCCGGGCATGCTCTTGCGCAAGCGGCAGCCATAATTGTCGGCGGTTGGTGAAATATCCCGAACGTACCCGACGAGTGGCGGAGGTACTGTCAATCTAAGAAGTGCTTAAAAATAATATATATTTATAGGTAATATTTTTAAAGGACCGAGAATGCAGGGATTAAGAAAGCTATTCTTAACAGTTATGCTAGATAATTAATGGCAGCAGAATAGAAAGAGATTAACGAACATAGTGCGTATTCACACAATACGATTTTTTTCGCATGAGGGTCGCGTAAGCATCGCGTAAGCGTCACGTAAAAGCAGAACTCTCTTCAGGAGCTGCAAAAATGTTACTACTGTTCAATAGTACATTATTTTATTATATAGCGTGACCGAAGCGCGACGTGTTCGCGATTTGTAGGCGACAGCGACACGTGCGCGTTGCGTGCGCTGAGGGAGTACTATGCTTGCGCGGTTCCTTATACTATACAACGTCTTAATGAATTAGCGCAACACCTCGTACACGCCAACTGATTTATAACAAAATAATTAGATTGAAATAATAATTTAATTATTTTGATACTTAAAATTTTAAGTTATTCGCATTTTAAGTTTTGAGGTAAAAATGATTTGTTATCATTTCAGCACTGGAAGAAAGCGCTAACTTACTCGTGGATACATTTTTATAATCTTGTTTTGGTAGTAAGTAGGGTGAGTGTGCCTGTGCGGTGGGTTGACATCGGGTTCAGAAAATTTTAAATTTTGCTAACAAATTATTTAATATTTTGAATAAAATTGCCTGTGTTGAAACCATGATAATTCGACTCTGCTCTCGATTCTAAACAAACTACTTTCTAGTTTTGCGTTAATTCATTAACACGTTGTATAGGTACTTTATATTGAACAGTAGTGAAATTTCAAATTTTATTAGGCTTCTAAAGAGAGTTCTATGCTCTTACGCTAAGCTTGCGCGAATTAATGCTCAAGAATTAAAGAGCAAGAAATAATAAGACTCTCTCTAAAATTATTTATCTCACATTATTTTAGTGAGATGAGGTGTAGTGGATTCAAAATTATAATTATGAATGATGATGATGTGTAGGGTTAAGGCGGTAACAGTGGCTATAGCGGGAACAGTGGCGCGGGCGCCTTTAGTGCGAAAGTAAAAGAGATAACTATCCATCTCCCTCACTCCTCGGAAGCTCTTGGGATACGAACGAGTAATATCCAGTCGAGTTGCGACTGCAGCAACCTTATGGCGTGTTGTGAGTGATTATACGTTTTTACTAGTGAAAAATTGAGATTTAAGGTAAGAAATACTTTGTTTTTACTCCCTACAGTGTTGTTGTATCGATAAACTATGTTTCTAGTCAAAACTATGTATAAATGAGATTGCTTTGACGCGTAATGCATCTCTCAACAAGCGATAGCGTGGCATGTGGTGTGTCATTAATTCAAAATGGTGGTCAAGTACTAGGTGGATCAGACCGCTTGAGTACACAGTGGATCAGATCTACTGTGTACTGTATTGAAATATACTTCAGATTTGAAATATAAATGAATCTTAAATTTATTTGTTATTATTAACTAACTTTCTTAAAACAAAGTTATAAGTTTGTCCCGTATGTATGTAATATTGTTAGAATTGCAAATATTCGTACGTTTGTCCGGTAGAGCATCTAAATTGTATGTTCTCAGTAACTAGTAATATTTTTAGTAATATTTAGGTTCTAAAGATTCTTAAAAAGTCAAATTACTTACCTCAGTTCATTTATAATTTTAAGACTGAAAAAAATGCTTATTTTATGTTAAGTTTATATTTTTCCAAACCGAAGAAGTGTATTTATGTTAAATAACAGTTGATTATTGTTATAGTTGAAAAGAGTGTAATTATCTATATGGTACTAAGTTCCTTCTTATATTTTAAGTTCAATTATTACTGTCTTGTAAAACAAATGACTAATTAAACTAAATAAGAAATTACAAACTGCATTTTATTTTAGATTTATATTTGAAGATTCACTGTGTACCTACCCGATTCACTGTGAACTACAGGTATATTCACTGTACCCGACCCCCGGTACACAGTGGCTCAGAATGTCTTTTTGTTTTAAATGCCTTCTATGTTCTTTTTTAGTTATCGGTTGGACAAAACACAAGAAAAAATATAAAATAGATTAGTTGAACTATGTATACGTCCCATTTGTAACTTCCTAACACTACTACAAATCAAGAACGAGCTGTTTAAAAAAAAAGTGAGCCACTGTTGCCGCCTTGACCCTAGTAATAATTGAAATACAACTTTATTTATAAGCTATAACTAAAACTCTTTACTCCGAGCATAAATCTTCTTTTGTTATGCAATACACCATTTGTTTTGACAAATGAGTCGTGGATGCAAAGTTAGCATTAGCATTGCAAATATTCATACCTATTTATCAAATGCAAATTACATGTTATTCTACACTTTGTCTTAGTACATTTTTTCTCTCCCTAAAGATACATAAAGACACGAATTCATATTATCTAAAATGAATTGGTCTTGTTTATTATGAAAGTTGTGTTTATCTTTATTTTTTATTGTCTCTCAGTCTCTATTTTGCACGTTTCAGGTTATTTACCTAGTGCATCTACTTCTAGTGTTTTATTTGACCTGCCATTTTGAAATGATGTCTCTACCCTCTCTATATTTGTCCTTAACAAATATAACATTCCATCTTCTGTCGCAGACTCTACTTTGATTCATACTATCAATAATAATTTCCAACTTGATATTGAAAATTTTCAATGCGTAAAGCTTTTCTAAGCAACAGTACAGTAACTTTAGTCAACCGGAATGACATTTGTACCTAGAAAACAGGTAGGTACTCACATAATAACTTAATACGACTTATTTTCTAGTGAAATTTAATTGTTAGTGTATAACGATTATGTATTATTTCTGATGTTTGCACTAGTCAGTACCTACATAAGTTGTCATTCTCTCTGTTAAGTATTCCATTGAACATCCTTGGTGTACTGTACTTTATTTAAATTGGAACCTTATTATTATTTTAATAAAGATGCAGAAATGAGATACAGTACAGTATCTACTTATTTGAACCTTTGAAGACTGTATTTACCATAAAGGTATCATAGAGGAACTGACAGCTGAGAGAGCGAGATGTACATAGCGGCGCCACTGTATAATAGAAAGAGATACGTGACGCGAGGCAACAGAACCGTTTTTGGGAACTTGTCAGCACAATCGACAGGGTAAATATTCGTGCTCTGTGAATAATTAGTGAATCTAAAGTGAAGTCGTAGATTATTTTGTGAAATAAACTAACACTATTTCATAAAATTACCTACGATTTCACGTTAGATTCACAATTATACACAGAACTCGAAGTTTTAGGGTGCCGATAAGTGCCGACAAATGCACAAAAAACGGTTTCATTTGACAACTCATGTCAGTTACTCTATTCCGACAGGTATAATAACTTTATGGTATTTACTGATTGACTGACATTTTTTACTGCATTATAATACGTATCGCATTGTCTCGTAATGTGTAGAAAAATGAGGTCTAATTTGAAATGCATTACAAGTAGGCCAAAAAAATAATAGTATTGTTAATATTCTTTTCTTCTGGTCAAATTCTTAAGACGTGGTAAAGTAAGCCAAGCCTTGAGGTATTTTAGTTTCATAGCAAGGCTTGACAGCTGAAGAAGAAACTTTTGTTCCATGTCGTAGTACTGAAATATACCAAAACCAAATGTTAGTGTTTTTGAGGGTTACCGCTACACTATGATGCATTGTTACTGAGTGCCGTTGTTTTTTTTTCTTCGTTATTTTGAGTTAAACCTTTGACTATTTATTATAAGGACTGGCCTTGCAGTAGCATTTCTCCTCTGCCACGGTATAAGAACAATTGATCATGTGCATTTACACTCAATTTTATACCTTATCACTAAACGAGACCGCCTATAATTGCGAAACAATAATTTCGAACTTAGAACGTTTGGGGTTCACACGAGACTACTTTTCATGATTTTTAACATTTAAAATTAGTATCTAAAGTTATGGGGAATAGAATCCAAAGTTGCGGATTTCATGTTACCGCGCCCCCCGCAAAAAGTAGCAGAAATATTTGTTAGTAGAATGACTCACGTAGCTAGTCCCTATACAGGGTGAAATTGATATCATTAGCATCCTTTTAAACTAAGAGTCTACCCATCAAACTGAACAACTTTTACTATGGGAGCAAACTGACCGGAGCAAAAAAAAAATCAGCTGTTGCATACATTTGTGTCGCGTAGGCATTGCAGTTTAGTATGGAACAGCTGATATTTTTGTTGCTCTGATCGGTTTGCTCCCATAGTGAAAGTTGTTCACTTTGATGGGTAGACTCTTAGTTTAAAAGGATGCTAATGATATCAATTTCACCTTGTATAAGTAGTCAAAGAGTTAAACATACAACATAAACTCACGACCATAATTCCTTGCAGTTCACTCACAATTAATGAATAAGTTGTAGCCTGTAGGATCTCACGAACAAGGGTGAAAGGGAGTCACCCATACTCCACCTCGCGGGTCCGTTGCGGATTGGTGGAGGCAAAGTTAGAGAAGGTAGAGAATTTTCAAGTTGCCAATACAAGACAGAACTACCCGAGACCAACAGCTAAACGTAACTAATCATTTAATTAATGAATGAATTGTTAAACTCATTAATGAGAAAATTAAAGTAGTAGATAAAGCAGCAAATTATCACAACAATGAGTGCTCGTTTGTTAAAAAAAGACCTAATGCACAAATCATGCCATAATCAGATAGTATACATAACAGAATTACACGGTAACTATTGTTATGTTAGTTAGATAAGAACGCTTTCAGTTTTCACGGCTTGTTAACCGCACCGGTGGAATCACCAAGCGTTTAGTTTTATTTGGAAAAACTATTGTTTTCAGTTAAATATTTAAATACATGTAATTTAATGCTTTTATTGTTTGTTCCAATGTTCTGATGTGATTATTTTAAATTGGAACGACATTTTCTTATTATAATCAATAATTATTATTACTAAGAATAGAAATTAAACGCAAAAAGCAAACGTACTCATTTACCTACTTTTACACTCTACTTATCTGTGACTCTACTTACACTATTTGTTTGATAGCTACCTAAAGTTATACGTTTGACGTAAAATAAATAAAAGTCATGCAATGAAAATTAATATACCGCTGGATAGACCAGGTCACCATATATCTCTAGGAGCTGGAGGTGCCCATCTGAACTGAGATGGCACAGAAAAGATATATGTTGTCGGAGGCCAAGTCCAACTTCGGGTCCCTAAGCCAGCGCAGTCCCTAAGCAAGTGAGTAAAGACAATAAAAGTTAAGTAAATTTTAAAGCACAAAACCTCCTTCCGAATTTGTCTGCAGTTTTATAGCATACCTGCTCAAAGAAACTGGATCGTTATCATCATCTCACCCGATGGACTTCCACTGCTGGACATAGGCCTCCCCAAAGGATCGCCACAACGACCGGTCCTGCGCTGCCCTCATCCAACGGGTTCCCGCCGCCTTCACCAGGTAGTCGGTCCACCGTGTGGGGGGCCGAAGAAAGTGGATAAATAGTCAAAAATAATAATAAATAATTTATCTTTACTTACCTACATCCTTCATACAACAAATTTCTGTAGCAAATATATTTTCGCTGCACACACTTCGCCATAATAATATAATTTTCTGTGATAATAATGTTTATCCTTTTATTTCTCATAGTTTTTTTACGATTTCGATGTTGGCCCCGTAGAGAAAGATGTTCAGTGATGGTCTGATCATCCCCTTAAAAACTGTCAGTATATTAACAAAGTTCCTATACAGGGTGTAACAAAACACCCTATTAACACCCTATTAATACTCAATGAGGTGCTTCAGACCATCAAAATGAACAACTTTCACAACGGAGCCAAACTCGAAATCACGAAAAAAAAAACAGCTGTCCCATACATTTTAGTCGAGTCGGTACAGCAGTTTTGTATGGGAAAGCTATTTTTTTTCGTGATTTCGAAGTTGGCTCCATAGTGAAAGTTGTTCATTTTGATAGTCTGAAGCACCCTCTTAAGTATTATAAGCACCCTCTTATATATTACTAGGGTGTTTTGTTACACCCTGTATGTATGGAATAGATACAATAGACAAAGTTTTAGTTTCATTCGGCCAGAGTCCTACGAGCCAGATCAACCAGTTGATTGCGAAAGTGCCCGTAATGCGCTGCGCTGGGCAGACCTTCACCAAACTTGCTCTGCGACTAACGCACTGCGTTGCAAAATAATTGGTTCACCAAATTTAAATTTTGCAAACTTGAAAGTTATGTTTATAATAAATGCATACACAAACTCACGATCAATCATGACAACCATATCCGGGGTGGTCAGAAAAATTCAAAATAAATACATGGAACCAAAAGAAAGTTGAAAGTCTAATTGGAGGAAAAAGTTTATATCTACTATATACAATATTTTATAATTTGCTTTACCTAGCACCGCGCTAGCATGCCATGCACGACAAAGCGACAAAACGATAAAGCCGTCATGCGCGCTCGCTTTCGCATAGGCAAAGTAACAAAGATAGAGGCACGTCTCGCTTTTTGTCGTTTTCTCTGGGATGGCATGCTAGGGCATAGCGTGACTGGGCGTCAGCCTCGATACGACCATTGCGAACTGGCAAATATTTCCACTACAGCATGGGTGATTGTTATGCGATGTTAACTTATACTGATTCTAAAAGAAGCAAAACTACTTTATAACTTACTTCGACTTAGCTATAACAAATACCCATCATCTTATTATCAAGATATCCCATTACAAGGTTGAGCAAAATTCTCACGCCAAAAACGTATCAATATACATAACATTTAAACGTGAGAAGGCCAAAAGCAGTAATATTAATAGTCCATTGTGAAACAAATATATTAATAAATAGGATTTTTAAACATTGCATAACCTTAAACTTTTCGCTACTCATTAATATCCCAAGCTTATTTTGTTTTAAATATAAAAAGTATGCATTTAAAATTGTCCTCCAGTGTACGTATCTGTAGGGACTATTTCGTAACACTACCTTAGTGCTATTCGTATACATAGTTTATAACAGTAGGTTTTATTGTATTTAGGCAATCGACTAGTATAACACTAAATGTTGACAAGGCTAGCTAGCTAGCCTATGTTCAATAGAGGAAAATAGCAGGCTGATGATGATGAAATATGAATGAAATAATACAGGGTGTAACAAAACACCCTAGTAATACTTAAAGGTAGGTGCTTCAGTCCCCTTAAGTATTACTAGGGTGTTTTGTTACATCCTGTATCAGGTCCTTCGCGCCTCGCCTAAGCTCCTGATTGGTTAAAAAAACACAGCTACACAGCTACACAGCTCGCACAGCTCGCACAGCTTCAATGGACAGGCAGCCTAATAATATACTGACGGTTTTTAAGAGGGTGAGCAGACCATAAAAATGGACGACTTTATCTATGAGAGAAATAGATGATTTTTTCGCGATTTCGATATTGGTCCGATATCGATAGAGAAAGTTGTTCAGTTTGATGGTCTGATCATCCCCTTAAATAAGTGTCATATAAAAAAGGAACTTGTATAGAAAGATATTTGTTTGATTTCGAACAGGAGCTCTTATCTCCGATGGTCCATAGAACCACACATTGACGTGTTTGTTTGCAACAAAGTTATGCGGTAGGTATTTGGTACCCTTAGCTGCGAACTATCCTAAACACTGGCAAGTCAAACGTACTCTATGTACGTGATATAGCAATCTAGAAGAGCGCTTTAGCTGTGAATGGTACTATGGAAAACATCAAATCATGTTCTATGTCAAGCATCTTTAGTAATCTGTTTGAGAGTAAGTATTATTATTTTTTTTTATTTACAATTAAATGGACTCTTGCTTGTGCGTTAGCACTGCATTTCCGCCAGTGTCAAGTGTAGTTTATTGGGAGAATCTATCCCAATCTCTGGGACTGTTTTTGGACAAGAACAAGAAGAGATTGAGGAATGTGGAGCCTCATGGCAGGCACAAACGCGACGCGCGAAACCACGCGAGACGTGTACTCGGGTCAGTTCCTGCAAAGTATTATAATATCTGACGTACTGTGTCGTTTGCGCTGACATTTAGAGATACAAGCGATTTTTTAGTGTAGACGATGTCGCAACAGCACCTCAACGACGAGGTGACGTTTAACTGCGACGCCGGCGCCGGATCGCTGCTGTTTTTAAACACAGGAGTTGAGCCAAGCCTGGCTCACTCTGCACTTTAGGTATAAAAATGTACCTACGCGGCCGGGCCCCGACACGTCGAGGCCTAATTTAGTCGAGTGTCACGCGCTCATTGTATCGCACCGAACGACCTTAACACTTGTTGCTCTGCTGGCCTGCTTGAGGATATATTTTTATTTATAATTTTAGCTTCCTTCACTTCATTTTATTGCTTTATTACTTTATAAAACTGTATATTATAGCTTAGATAAGATAAACTTCCTAAATAAGTTCACAAACCCTAATGACCTAAACTCTTCCAGTCTATCGAGCATGTTACGAGGATGGACTAAGTTAGGGAAGCTAATTCGCTCAGGCTAATAGTTGGTAACGATATCTAACTGCCTGATGCTGGAGCACATCCTGCGTGCAAGTTAGTGAGCTCCGTGAACTTTGAGTTTACTTTTAGATGTACGGTCAACATCAAAAGTAAACAACGTCGTTGAAAACTCTCAAAGCTATTCTTTAAAATTATATGCATACCTACTATACAGGGTGTAACAAAACACCCTAGTAATACTTAATGAGGTGCTTCAGACCATCAAACTGCACAACTTTGACTATGGAGCCAACATCGAAATCGTGAAAAAAAAATCTGCTCTTTCATACAAAACTGCAGTACTGTCTCGACTCAAATGTATGGGACGGCAGATTATTTTTTATTTTTTCTCGACGTTGGCTCCATCATGAAAGTTGCTCAGATTGATGGTCTGAAGCACCCCCTTAAGTATTACTAGGGTGTTGTGTGTTGTTACACCCTGTATAATAAACTCACGATCGTATTCCCTTTCGGGGTAGTTAGAAACTTTGCTACAACTACCAACCACATTCTAAGATTTTTCATACATTACGTTTACTGTTTGATGAAGTTCTGGTTTGAAGTTTTGTTTCTGATGCTATGCTATTTGCTGCGCGAAATTCGTAATAAATATTTTTACAATGAATACCACAGAGTAATATAGTATGATGTTGTTCAAAATATTTACGATTTTTTTTAGAATAGGTGTAATTGTAGAATAATAACGAAACCCAAACGTTTCAAAAGCAAGAACTAATTAACGATAGTGCAAGTGTAATTTTTAGCATTCTGGGCATCTACCCGCTAATTCGAACTTCGCAATTGCGTGAACATTTTCGTTCCAATGTCAACTCTATTACTCTATTACAATGAAGTGCGGACCGAAACAGTGGCGATGTATCGAATATCGAAAGTCCGGGTACAGGGCCAGAGACGTGTCAATTTACATAATTACATTCATGCTAGTAATTTTATTATTAGCTTAAAGCAAATTTCATTTAAGATTCCTTTACTAAGATCAACTTTAACGAATAACTTCGTTAAACAAAGATTTGTTCAAGGTTAATTTAATTTTGAATTTATCTTAGATAAGTTTATTTAATTTTGCTGCTCACTGTACTATGGATTGGTAGGTTTGAACTTTCATATGCGTCAAATGGAGTAAGTGTGTATTGATTTTATCCTGGAAAGAAATAGAAAAGAAAAATCGCGTAGGGTTCTTTAATTTGATTCGAAATAGCACAACATGGCTGTAACATGTTCAAAATCAATAATATTTGAAATAGAAAAGGTTGGTTAAATTATTATATTATCCATCATCTTGATATAGCTAAGATAAGTTTTAAAGAAATCTTCAAAATCAACGATAGCGCGATTTATTTTGGGTCATCTTCATCAAGTGACTGGCGGAAAATTCAATTTTTGACATTTTCTTTACAGGTTTTAATATTTTTTTTCGGGTCACATTCAGACAGGCAGACGGACAGAATGGACGAAAGTACCTATAAGGGTACCTTGTTTAACTACGGAACCCTAAAAAAAACCATACTACGTTTCTCGCAAGTAAGTTAGCGGTTTGCAGCAAAATCTTTCTTTTTTAGTAAACTAGAGCATAGAGCTAACCCACGACTTCGTAGTTTATACCAGATTTCAAGTCAAACTATCAAACAAAAAAGTTTTATCATAATCGGTTCAGTAGTTTTTTCCTGATGCGGGAACAAACAAACAAACAGACGAAAATTAAAAAAAGAAGGTTGATTCGGAATCCGGGACACCTAAAACCATATTATAATCTTTGATACACTTCTGTTACTTCTAGGGTTGCCAACCCTACTATATAATATAGAATCCTACTATATTAGGGGCCCTACTACTATAATTCTGAGCAAAATATATAGTAGGCAAAACTACTATATTTTGATGAGCAAATAATTTATAGAGAATTTAAATATATTGGTACTTAGATCCAATAACAATTTCAAATATTATTGATTTTGAACATGTTACAGCCATGTTGTGCTATTTCGAATCAAATTAAAGATTGAAAAATTCAGTCTCGGGCGGGACTTGAACCCGCACCCTTCCAAACCGGGGAAGTGCGTTATCCAATTTCGCTACCGAGCCCACTAGCCAGAGAACGAATTTTTCAATCTGTTGCGTCTTGAGGGGACGTGAGCGACATCAGTTGTAATTCTGAACTTGCGGGTTGGCTAGTTTGTAATAGCTGCCAGTAGATGTCGCTCACGTCCCCTCAAGACGCAACAGATTGAAAAATTCGTTCTCTGGCTAGTGGGCTCGGTAGCGAAATTGGATAACGCACTTCCCCGGTTTGGAAGGGTGCGGGTTCAAGTCCCGCCCGAGACTGAATTTTTCAATCTTTAATTTGATTCCAATAACAATGCCCAATAGCTTAACAATATTTTAACATGTTTCTCTCTGTTCATCACAATTGTTCCATTTGATCTAGACTGGACCATGTAGATACTTCCTAAACAATTTTCTACTAAATCTACCTGCTGAAAAATCTGATAAACCTGAGTTTAGGAAAACTTGTCAAGTTTTCCTAAAGTCAGGTTTATCAGATTTTTATAAAATTCTATTATTTCGGTACCTATCGACTCTTGCATGCATGCATGATGCATTATTTTCTATAACGAATACGAAATAGAGAGATATTAGTAAGAGTATTCAAACCAAAAAGTAGCAAATAAAAATTTCGACAATTTTAAATTAACAAATTCGAAAAATACTATATATTTTCTTAATTTTCCCCGATCTACTATATTTTTTCGGGCATTAGGCTCGAACTACAATATTTGGTCTAAAAAAAGTTGGCACTAGTTACATCCTACTAATATTATAAATGCGAAAGTTTGTAAGTATGGATGGAATATGGATGGCTGGATGGATGGATGGATGTTCCGCTTTCACGCAAAAACTGCTGAACGGATTTTGATGAAATTTGGCATACAGATAGACCATAGCCTGGATTAACACATAGGGTACTTTTTGTCCGGGTAACGCAGACGAAGTCGCGGGCAACAGCTAGTTTTACAATAGTTAAGGTTAAACCAATTTCATAAGTAAAATAATATATTATACAGCTAGTAGCTTTTTTTTACTACATACTGCAATACTGACATAATAGCAAGAAATACGTAAGGAAGTTACTATTTATGAATAATACATATCGTGAAAGTGATTCAATAATAATGACTAAGTATAGCATGCGAGTAGCAATTATAATTATTATCAGATTATATGGCATTAACTATTGAGTGAAGTGCTAATTAATTCGTGTGTGATTGTTAAGAGGCTCCCCATAGGTAAACGCTAGCTCGGGCCATATTTTACTGGTTTTTATAAGCTATCTTCTCGTTATTTGAAAGACATACAAATAATTGAAAAGTGTAGCAATATTCTTCAACATCTCGGCTTTATTTGCTATAGATCATATTTCTTATATTTTTATAAAATACATATGAAACCTGTGTTCAAAGGAAAGCCTAAATATTGGAAAAAATCTTTATTATGTGCATCTACTTTTTAAGTTGAAGTCACATTTACTTGAGACACACACACACACCTTTGTGTAGACAATATTAAGATCTAAAATAGCTATTTAGCAATTTTTTTTTAAGACCAATATTTAATGAGTTAATTAGATAATTGTTAAATTTGGGGCGAATTCTTATGATTTTAGAATGTGATTTCCTTGGATTAGAAGGCTCCACTGTGACATAATGAAGGACAAGCTAGTCAAAAATAGGTATACCTACTAAAATGACGTAGTTTAGTAGAGATGAGGTGGCTCTGAAAGAGTCAAGGTCTTTCGGTCAGGGAAACCCCTTAACTGTTCAATTTGTATTGATGTTATTGAATAACACTAGTTAATTCGATTTCTGAGGCTTTGTTAATTGACATATTTTTGGAATACTACAGGGTCCTTCTTAAGGGGGGTTGGAACCTATTTTGTCTGTTTTCAAACTGGTTTTTGATAGCCAAATTTTTTCCACAGATTTAAAGGACGCGGATACACGCAAGATTAGCGATACTACATTTTAATTATATCGAGGACCAAGTACTTCATATAATTAGGATAGAACTTCACTTCAGGTAAGTTCGTTTAATCCTATCATTATATTCGTACTTGGTCCTCGATATAATTAAAATGTAGATGTTTAGAGGAAACAACATCTTGAACAAAAATAAACTCTTTCGTTGTGAACTTAGATTCACAGCTAAGAACAAAACCTTGCAAGTTATAGGTACAGTAGTACCCTATCATACAAAATGAGATTAGTAAATCTGAATCACAATCATAACAACGCTAGTTAAATTCAGACAATTAAACTGATATTAATTATAATTAAACTAGGTATGTGAGTACCTAAAACTTCATCTCCCAACTTAATCTGATCTCTGTCAGACTCCAAGCTGTTGAGGTTCTAGTAGTCTAGTAGAACGATACAGGTACCTACTGCTTTTAAAATGCAGGACCCCTTCCTGCAGCCAATATAGTGGAGTGCAACGAAAACACTCCACTGTATCTCTCATGACATTTCTAATCCACTGGCTACTAATACACTCTAAGAGGTTTTCTGATGTGGTATATTAATATTGTCATGGATAATTTTGTAAACTTTCACTGGTCTAAGTTAACTAGTGACTTTAAAGTATTTGTTGAAAGAGAATTTTATTTAACGGGTCATATTTCAAGATGAATGACCATGCGCAGACGTCTTTCAAACAGTATGTTATAACAATCCTCTAACCTGATTCATATCATTATTTAATGAGAAATAAAAATAATTTGGTGCAGGTATATACCTATTAAACTGGATTCTTTAATCTGAAGATTAAGTAAAAAGTAAGTTAAAAGTAACACCTAACGTCATGGGTAGTTTACCTAAATCTAAGCTATTGAGTGGGTATAACTGTTAAGCATCAGAATAAAACATGATGCGAGTCCCATATACTAACATATTATGAATTAGAAGGATATAATTTGAAAAACCTTTAAAACCGCGTTTTACTCTATCATCAGAACATTGCCGATATGAGTGTTATTATCCATTATGAGATGTAGATTAGGTGATGCATTGTCTCAGAATCATCGTTATCAATAACAGAAGTACCTATGTAAAATACAATACTCGAGCAGAGACCTCTAGTTTGACCAACAAAATCGCCTCTACTGACGTAAACTATATAATTTTATCAGTATTTTATATAAAGTGGCTTTGATAAAATTTTCCCAACATCATAATGACATTTACCCTATGAAAAAGTTGCCTGTGTAAAATCTCATGAGAACGTTGAAGACAGAGAGCATTCAAATTTAACTTTTTCTGAGACTTTCAAGTGCTTTCAGCAGTGGGTACCAAAGCTTCTCAGCCTGATCCTCTCGAATCAGATTGGGACACTAAAGAACATGCCTAGTGCCTAGAAGAAAAATGTTGTCTACTTAACTCTCTAGATTCCATGTGAAAGGGTCAAAAGGAAAGTAATGAAACATAATAAAACAAACACACCGAACCAAACTAGAGTTAATCATACCCAAAACTTTCTTGAGAAAAATCTCATTCGATAAGTAGGTATTTACGTATAATTAGGTATTTGGGTCTCTCCATGGACAAGATCTGTATGTATTTACCTATAATTAGGTATGTGATTCTCTCCTTTGTCTCTCCAGGGACAAGGCCTCCTTATGAAATTAAGTTTAATGTGGGCTGATGTCAGCTTCGTACCACAGTACCACTGTCAGATCTATTTGGATTAAGCTATACCTACTCTTTAAAATAATTTACTAAACTCTATCTCCACAATACATTTTGAAAAAGATATCACCGTAGTGTTATTGATTCTGATTCCTTAAAGCAAAGAATGCTACCAATGGCTTAGTTCGTTTTCATGAAATTATTTCTCTAGTCCTGACTAATTGATTAGAACCTATTTTTATGGTTAGACCTATGTAGCAGGCTTCTGCGTTCTGAAATAATATTAAATAAAAGTTGTTTCAATGTACCTACTATACTCTTTTGATTAAACGAAACCTTTGAATTTTTAACCCATTTAACTCAGTATAGTTCTGCACATGTAGGTACATATTACTCCAGCTTCTTTGTGTAAATAAAGCCCTATGAAACTGCCACACAACTGATACCAAATTGTATAACCACTTAATAATTATAAAATCTTTCAATGATCATGATCATGACTCTATGGTCAGATATTGGTTAGTTAGATTGAGCAGTGGATGATAAACAATATTTTACATTTAATAGACCTTAGAGATTCCCAAGAATCTTTAGCCTTAAGTATTATTTAAGCATTCTTGGTAAGAGAGTACTATTGAGTATTGAGGTATTTACCTATACATTATCATGGTATCAGGTATAGTCCTAAGTAAAAGACAGGACAGGCCCAATTATGTATTTTTACTGTTTTGTAAACACAGTCAGCGCAGACCTAGCCAGCCAAGCTACTCTATTGAGTAGGCCATCCCATTCAAATAATGCACCATTATTTAAGTAATTGGGATCTTAGAATACTTTTTATAATCCATATTTATTGTTATTGAATAGTTTTAAATTTCAAGGTACATAATTAAGTTCCTTGCGACCAAAGTTTACACAAAACCGTGTTTACACTACACTAGTGTGAAATACCTACTAACCTACTTGAAAAGAAAAGAAAAACCTACACCCACCTACTTATATTTATTATTTAATTTATTTAATAATAAGTTACGAAATTACATGTTACTGTTGAATTACTTTACCGCTTTATGAATTGTGAATAAGTTGTAAAAGAATTATTTTTGAGTTGGTTTGCATTTAGACTCAATACTAAGGTGTAAAAGCTTTTTCATAATTTTAAGCTTTAATTATTTTCATTCCAGACTTGCTTAACATGTTAATAACATTTTCTACCAAAGAAAGCTTGATCATTAGTGATAGAGCCAATTTTACCTAAAAGGGTGTAATTAGTTATATTAGTACAGTTATAAAACTATTTAAGTCCAGTGGTAAACTATACCTACCTCAAAGGGTATTTTATTAGATCATCATTAGTGATGTTGCCAAAATTGTAAATCAAATTTTTGATGATTAGTACAATAAATGATTACATATATAGTATTTGAGTCTAGCGACCAACTTTATTATAAAGGGTATTGCACACGTCCCCGTCTGGTGGATGTTGAAGGGTAACTGAGACCGAGTTGGTGTTGCCATAATGGCTTGTGACCTCTGTAATTTCTTCCTGTCCTGTGACGAGAAGTTTGAGGCTGGATTTACTTTGGGTTTCAACCCGTTTGAAACTTTCCTTATCGTTAGAAAATTCCACTGTCATCCAGCTTTGTGTAAAGGAATTCAGTAGTTCCTAAATTTGTTTTAAGGCCTAGGTGTTACCTATATTTATGTTAACAAAAGATGCCATAAGGACCATAAGCTGTTGTCTAAACTTTATGTACCTATAAATGCATTCTGCATAAGCTTGGAGAGTCTGTCAGCAACCTTAATTGGTGTAATGCAAGGATTATTGTGTTGAAGGCTATTGCTGTAGTTAACTTCCATAGGTACCTACCGCTGACATTCTTGTAATAAAATAACTCATCTTTAGCCTTACCAGGATGTTTCAAAATACCAGGAAATTCCAAATTTATTTTGTATTTATAGGTAACCTATTTACTTATTTATAAATTTTTCAGATAGTGCAACTTTTATCTTTGTGTTCATACTATTGTCTGTAACATTGACAACCTGGGAGTAGATATTCTGCCACATTTTGAGGTTGTCTTCTAACATAACCAAAGGTAGTATTGTATTATCTGTGCCTAAGGTGAGTAGCACCGCTTGACCTGAGGCTAAATGAATTGTGTGAGTGTGCCTTATTTGCAGTTATTAAATAAATACTGAATAGTAAAATTATGATCTGATAGTTCGGGGACTAGCTCAACATCTATCTCAGGATATAAGTCAGGATCAACACCCATAGCTATAATGTACTTACAGAGTAAAAGCTTTTTACCAACTGACCTCATACATGTTAGTAGGTACCTGGCACATATAAGCAACCCCCACTGTTCAGAGTTATGTTGTCCCAACAAGAAACCACCATGAGTAGGTCAATGAGGCATCAATGGCCAATTTATAATAAGGCAAACAGACAAACAAAAACAATTAAACTTTCCAACGGAAAGATGCATATAAGTGTCACCGATCACAGCACAGACAGAAACTTAAGTCCGAAGCTGAGGACAGTACATCTTTCTCAATGGGAATTGGTATGGTAAGAAAGAATAAACATTCATAGACAAATAACCCATCGAGTATGTCCTCCCGAACACAAAAGCCACTTGGTCACTGGGTACCGGAGCCAGCATCAGCTATCTTTCCCAACGGGAAGGTCATCATTATCATCGAAACTCGAACATTCAAGGACAAAAGGCACAGAGTTGGCATGGTCTTTCACAATGGGCGAGTACTTGTTTGAACTCAAACATGTGTGGGTAACCGGTACAGGCGCTGAAATTACCTTCGTTCCCAATGGGAACGTTGTGATGGTAATGGTATGTACCTAAATAATTTGCATAGGTAAACAAATTATATACTTGTACAGTTTAGAAAGTTACACACATCTGGCAGTAATAAACTCGACGGGCGAGTTGAAATAAAATTTAAACCTAAAGAAACAATGATTATTGTTCTAGGAAAATAAAAACTAAAATTTGGAAACAAAGAATGCAAGCTAATACAATAGTTTTTAAAAATAAAAGAAATCCCTTAACTTAAAATAATTTAACAGGAAATGTAATAAATAACTCAAAACAAAAGGGAACCTCGGACCGTAGGTCATAAAATACCCTGCCAATGGGCAAAAACGTGGGAATACAGATGGTTGAGGAAAAAAAAAACCAACACGTTATTATTTCGCTATAAGTTTTATGCAAACTTATACTTGAAGAACGAAGGGTCTAATAACTAATTAGACCTAGATAATCTTACAGAGTTTTCTCATACATTCCAGATCAAATAGTTCTACAGTTGCAGGCAATCTACACTGCATCTTCAAATCTAGGAATTCCGAAATCTAGAATCTGTAAATTCTGCACACGCTGGAGGCGTTGCTATGGACCAACGGGACGACCAATGAGGCGTAGCGTCACTTCGGGACATACAAACCAACCAATAATAGATGACCACCCTAGCAAAGGCTAAACTCATGCGCCGATATGGCGAATATGGGAATTGGAGCGTTATTGTACTAGGAAATAAGATATAGTTTTGTATAAAGATGTTTAAGGGTTTGGTGTAAGAAGGAGAAGAGAGGGGCATTTTGAAAAATGCAAGGGAGACTTGTTTTGACCCTGAGGGAGGATGGCCGAGTTTGTTTTGGTGAAGGTGGCTTTTGTAAACCTTCATAGAAAGTTTAACGTTTTGCGATAAGAAATAATATAGTACTAAAAGTCGACTTTTAAACATAGATTCAGTGTAAAGGAAAATCTAGAACATACAGCTAAGTGTATCGCTTGAGGGCGTGGTTTATTAAGAGGAATTAAATGTTGAGATTAAATATAAAAGCATACATTATACATTGGTATTAAAAATCAGTTGTGTCAATTCACACGAAGTTACTAATTCCGTTCTTATCTCATAATAAACCCGTTTCCTGACATTGTATTGCATAACTTGTGTACCTATGTGGTTAATCCTGAAATAAAATACATTATTGTTGAATATCTCAAAAGCCTAAATTGAATTGAAAGTATATTGGATTAATGAAAGAAATCAATTAAATTCGCCTAGAAGTCGATAACATTTCAGGATTAACAAATTAATTATAATATTTAATGTGTTATTATCATAATATGGCCAAAAGGTTTTTTTCTTTCTTTGAATGGTTTTTTACCTTTAATCTTAGTTTTGGGCCTTAGGAACCGTTCAAAGGTCATATAAATTCGTTCATCGAATTTATAAGATTAAATAATCAAACAGTTTCGAGTAAATTCAAAAATATTAAATAAATGAACATTATTAACTTTTATTGTGGTATTTTCCTTTTATCTTCACCCCAGAAACCTATGTCTCAATTATTCATATCATTATAAATAACTGATATTCACAGAAGCTATATTACAGTCAATAACAATTCGATTCATTAGATAATTCAAAGATTTCGCCTTTTATCTATTAACACACAATCATATTACAAGAACTCAAGAGTAGATTAACTTATTTGCATATATAATTTTACCTATTAATTCCTAGATAACTCAGTCTGAACCTAGATACAGCAAACTATTAACTTTTGATTATGATTTCAAAGAGTGACAAGGGTCACAATTGTCTGTCCAGTTTCTGTCGAGTGTGGGCACCTCATGGGAGTTATCATTTCAATCACTACATCGTCAAGGCACAAATAAAGCTTGATCTCTTGGATGGCCATCCACACACACACTACGACATAATATAAACAGAGACAGCTTGATTACAATCGCTTACATATAATAAAAAGGAAACAAGGCTCGGACAACAAGTTGACGGTACTGTTATACGAGACGAAAAGGATATGTTTTTAAAAAAAATGATTTTATTTAGGAAGTATGAGTCTCTTTATTTGACTTCAAAACAGAAAGGATTTTTATTGACCCAGCAAATTAGTCATGTGGCTTTGGCAATGTCCCGACGCGAACTGGCTCTTGTCTCTGGATGATATGCTGATGCGACATCTTGGGGGTTGGGGGGAAAGATATGGCTCAGCATATTACTTAACATTTATATTTTATAACATCTCCCCGTTTAAAAGTAAACTTCGACTTTTAATGAAAACGAAGTTTATGGTTCGGATGATCTGAGTCTAGGAATAGGAGCAGGGATTTCATCTAGTTCTATTTCTGATGCTTTTAAGTCATTATTTTTTTTACCACTGATGCTCTTAAATAGAGTTTGACATTTGCTGAGTCTAACAATTTTATAAGACAAATAAACAATAATAACTATAACTACAATTATAATAGTAGAAGAGTAATAATTGCCGTATGCTATGATATGCGGTTTTTCAATAATTTTGTCAAGGTCTTTCATTAAATTGTTTGAAATTATAGAATTTCGTTTAAATATTGAATCTATATTTGAGTTTTTTACGTCAAGCAGAGGCAAGTTCGATTGTACTTGTTTGAATTTTTTATAATTACAGCAACTGTCGTTAATTAAATCGAAACTACTTGGTTCTATATTTCTTGATTCTACAAATGTATCAAATTTGGGTGTAAGTATTGAATCCTTACAGTAACCGGTACAAGTGTTAGGTAAAGTTATTATTCCGGTACCAAAAATATCGATTTCGGAGTTTTGACCATTCTGACAATCTACCGATAATTTTGATTTCTGTGACATTACAAAAATCCACTTATTGTTTTGTAATGGTTGCCAAATTTCAATGTTCCCATGTAAAAACTTGGTTTCACATTGTTTTGGTACTGTATTTAAAACTTTTGTTATTATTTCGCTCTCACAAATAGGAGTACTAGATGTAGAATAAACATCGTTAATACACAAATAAAAACGGCTATATATTACTCTGCATTCCTTTAAATGATCTAGCTTACAATAGTGCGACTTATCTCTAGTTATACCTATGTATTTAGTAGAAGGAATGATAACGGTATAGGAGTTAGGTGCAGAAATATTATGTGCCATAGGAAATGGTACACTTTGATACAGGTTGTATTCATTCGGATTTACAAGTGGTATTTTTAGTACAAACACTATTTTATTGTCTGCATAGTAGCTAGCTATTTCTGAAACATTTAACAGTATGTGAATGTGATCTAATACCAAAGAGACTGGTAGTTCTTTGGATTTAGGTAGAAATCTATAGTTTTCTACTAGGTCTGTGTATAGCTGATCGGGTGTTATAATGTTTGTATTCAAAATGTTAACTTTGCTAAACATAATAGCATTCAATATATCTTCTAACTTAAAAGATAGGGCTAACAAACTATTCTCTAAGATATTCAATAATTCTAACATTTTAGATCTTATTAGTAACTTATTAGTGACAGTGGACATTTCCTTAGAATGCATAATTAGCGTTTCAATTGCGCTATTTAGACTTTGTTCATATGTACTTAGTTTATTTATAATTTCTTTAAATGAAGACAAAGTGGAGGTTGTAACCAAAATATTATTTTTAACCAGTTTTGCTAATTCCTTTTCATCATTCTGTACGGCATGAATGGCGTTGTTATACATTATGGCATCATTTTGATCCATAGTTCCAAACAAATGTTTGAAAACTGTGCCTACACCTCCAAACCATGCTGATCTTTTTGACTTTTTATTAGACATTAGGTGAGAAATTGATTTGAAATTTTTAATAATATCATTATAACGTGTAGACAATGGTTGTATCATATTATGACATTCTGATTCTCGGAACACATCGCTCTGTTTGCACAGGTACCTTGCGGTGCCTATCACACCGTTAATGTTTTCTAAATGAGGTTGGTAGAATGAAATATCTGCTGGAATGACTACATTTAGACATCCATCAATCAGTTTTAGCGACCCGACAGAATCCAGATATATACCAGGACCCTTCGATGTCGGTTGAACAAAATTCTCTTGTGTTAGGGAGAAGGCACTGTAATAAAGCAAAACAAAAAAATACTTATAATAATTCTTATCTTTCTATTTTAATAACCATTTTACTAATCTAAACCTCTAAAGTAATTAAGTATTATTTGTATCGTCATGGCGAGCTAATTTAACTTCATCGTAATGATGGCATACATGACGACGATTAATAAGCAGGGTTAGAGTGTTTCTGCCGTTAATTTTGACAACTTTATAGGGACCTTTCCAAATAGGTGAAAGCGCCTTTCGTAGCCTCAGGTGATTTTTCAGATATACGTAGTCACCAACATGGTAAGTGACAGGACGAGTATGTGAGTCGTAATTGGTTTTGGATCTTTCTTTGGATCTCTGTATATTCTCTACGGCTTTCTCCCAGGAGTGTTTTAATCTATGCTGGAGCATCTGGACATAGTCATGGTAAGTTACACCAGGTGCAGTACCGTAAATTGAATTGGGGATGTATGGTTTGTAGCCGTACAGCAGTTCGTAAGGGCTGTAGTGAGTTGTGCTGTGTATATTGGTATTATATGTAAGTATGGCTGTATAAACATAACGGTGCCAATCAGTTTGGTTTTCATTGACAAACGATTTAAGGTATTCTTTGAGAGTTGAATGGCTTCTTTCTAGAGCTCCCTGTGTTTGAGGATGGTATGGGCTGGACCACAATTGTTTAATTTTTAGAAATGAACATGTTTGTTTGAATAGTTCGGCTGTAAAGTTAGAACCTTGATCTGTAAGTATTTGTTTGGGCAAACCAAACAAGGATATAAAATGTATTAAACATTCACTAGTTTCTTCAGCTGTGGTGTTACGTAAAGGATAAGCCACTGAAAATTTGGTAAGATCGTCTTGCATTGTGAGGATAAACCTGAGTTTGGCAGTTCCTGCTTCTGGAAGAGGCCCGACGATATCGAGGGCGACACGTTGAAAGGGTGTAGTAGAAGTCGTGGTTATTTCCATGGGTGCACGGTTTACTTTACGTAAGGCTTTGTTAGATTGGCATGATGAACACTTTTTTACGTAGTCCTCAATGTCACTTCGCATATTTTTCCAGCAATATTGTTCTCTGATTCTATTATACATTCGTGAAGAGCCTAAGTGGCCTGCAATTGGTATGTCATGATTTTCTTTGAGGATTTTTGGAATTTCACTTAACGAAGGGTATATAATGCTGTCATGATGAATGTGAATGTGTATTCCTGTTTTATCGAAGAGGTAGGTGAGCATGTTATATATTTTTACAAAGGAGTGTTTATCAAATGGATTTTTGAAGTCGGATATACTAAACTCTTTCACATTTTTATCGGGGTCTATAAGTTCGTTTCGAAGGTTTTTTAAGGATTCAAAAATATCCGGATATGGACAATCGTCGAAAGAATGTACTTTTACATACAGGAAGTAATATTTTTTATTGTGTAAATCCACGCTTTGATAGGAATGTAAGGATTTTTCAGATTGGATAAATTCTTTTGAGCAAGAATAATTGCTCAGAATGTCCTGTATATGAGGCATTGACTCGTCTAAGTCAAGAGAAGTAGGTATAACAATAATTTTTTGTGTGCTTTTGAGCAGGTGTCTATTATGTTCAGAGATATTAGTGTCAGGTTTAGAGTTTGGGAATTTCTTTAAGAAAGTAGAATATGAATCTTCATTTATAGGAGGTACAGGGTTGTTGGAAATCTGCTCTCGACCATTGGTCGAAGCATTTGGAGTTTCTTCGCTACGGAGGGATCTCGGGTTTTCTAATAGATCCATTATAGAGTCTAAATTTCCGGGAGAGAGTTCAGGATTCGGTGACATTATTGGATTATTTATTAGGTCTTCAATTATGTCAAGATCTCCTGGAGAAAATTGAAGATTTGGAGATGAAGGTTTGGTAGATTCGACTGGGTCGATACATATGGACCCAGGAATAGTGTTATTTTCAGGATTAGGGTTGGATTCAGGTTGGGGTTGTTGAAGGTCATTGGTATCATGGGCATTAATGGGATTAACAGTAAATCTAGAAAGTGCGTCTGCGGCGCTATTTAGTTTTCCTTTGCGATATACAATCTCATACTCATATTCTTCTAATTTTAGGCGCCAGCGTTGCAATTTGCTGCTAGGATCTCTATGGTTAAATAACCACTTTAGGGGTTGATGATCGGTAATGATTGTAAACTTCCTCCCAAAGAGGTAAGGTCTGAAAAACTTGCAGCCGAATACGACCGCCAGTAGTTCCTTTTCGGTTGTACTGTAGTTACATTCATTTTTATTCAATGTTCGGGACGAGAAAGCAATTGGCTGGTCTTTACCTAATGGTCCTTGAGAGAGGATGGCGGAAATAGCATAATTTGATGCATCACAGGTAAGATGAAAGGGTTTTGAGAAATCAGGATATATTAAAACGGGCGCTGTAGTTAATTTTATTTTGAGCTCTTCAAATGCAAGTTGTTGTTCATTGGCCCATTTGAAGGGGACGTCTTTTTTCAAGAGCGTTGTAAGAGGTTTTGATGTTTTAGCGAAGTCTGGGATGAAACGCCTGTAGTATGAAACCAGTCCAAGGAATGATTTTATATCTTTTGGACATTTAGGGGTAGGATAATCTGTTACAGCTTTAATTTTTTCAGGGTTTGGCTGTACGCCTCGATCACTAATCACATGTCCAAGATATGCGACCTCTTTTCTAAGGAATTCGCATTTATCTGGTTGCAATTTCAAGTTAAAGCTCCGAAGTCTATCGAAGACGGCTGTAAGATTTTCAATGTGAGAAGAAAGATCATAGGAGTATATTACAATATCATCCAGGTACACAAAGCACCGGATGCCTTGGATGCCAGAAAGACAATTATTCATTAGTTTTTGAAAGGTAGATGGGGCGTTTTTGAGCCCAAATGGCATTCGGTTGAACTGAAAGTGTCCTTGAGGGACAGAAAAGGCTGTTTTGTCGGCGTCTTCGGGAGAAACGTTTATTTGATGGAAGCCTGACGCAAGATCTAGCGTTGAGAAATATTTGCTCTTACCTAATTGATCTAAGATCTCGGTGATTTGAGGAATGGGATAGGTTTCACCAATAGTCACATCATTTAGCTTTCGGTAGTCTATAACTACTCTCCACTTGCGTTCTCCGGATGCGTCTAATTTTTTTGGTACCACCCATATGGGCGAAGACCAAGGAGACTCTGAAGGTGATATGATGTCTTGGTCAAGCATTTTATTCATTTGATTGTCAACTTCCTTTTTATGGACTTCAGGAAATCTGTAAGTCTTTGTGCTTACAGGGACATCGTTGGTTGTTCTAATTTTATGCTGAATAGCAGGTGTGGATGTGAGTTTATCATCTGGAAGATGAAAAATGTCAGAGTATTGAGAACAGGCTTCAGCTAAGACTTCAGCCTCTTCGTCGTTCAAGTGAGATGTTCTAAGTAGGTTAAGGACTTCTTGAGTTCGCTTTGAGGTTTCAGGGTAAATATTATTGTTTTCAGATATTGAGGAAACGGTATTTTGATCAAAAGTTTCTAGTTTTAGTTTTAAATTCGGATCTAATGTCACGCTGTCTTCAGACGTATTGACTATGGTAACGTTAATACGGTTATTATCTTTGACCCGGACCATACAGTTTGCAATAAAGAGAGTATCAGACACGTGTTGATCTAGGACAAGACCCTCCTTGAGATTAGGATTGGATACTGGGCATTCGATTACGACTTCTGTTCGGGGTGGTATTGTATACACTGGTTCACAGAACTGAAGTTTCACTGTGATCTGGCCGATTCGAATAGTATTCTGATTGTAGTCAATGTTGCATTCTAATTCATCTAAAAGGTCGTTACCAATAATGCCATCATAAGTAAGGTTAATTTTGTCTACGACATGAAATCTGAATTCTACTGGTAGATTGGTTTTCGGAAACAGTTTTAGGTTGCAATGGCCAAGAGTGAGGAGTGAATCGGTGGTGTCATCAATTCCTTTCAATTTGATTTTTTCTTTTTTCAGGTCGGGCAAATGCGATGTGGAGGATTTCTTTATTAAGCTGACAGATGATCCGGTATCGATAAGAAAGGTTAGAGGGTGATCGGCGACATCAGGATTGAGTAAGATATGGGGCAAGAATCGTTTAGAAATGTTGGACGTGATCTCATGGATTGGACTTAATTGTTTTTTTATTGATTTTATAGTATTTTGGACTTGGGGCTGGTTACCCACGTGATTCTTGGCTTGAGAAGAGTGGACGCTTGCTTGGGGCTGGTTACCCGTGTGGTCCTTGGGTTTAGAAGAGTGGACGCTTGCTTGGGGCTGGTTACCCGTGTGATCCATGGGTTTAGAAGAGTGGATGCTTGCTTGGGGCTGATTACCCGTGTGATCCATGGATTTAGAAGAATGGACGCTTGCTTGGGGCTGGTTACCCGTGTGATCCATGGGCTTAGAGGACTGGATGCTTGCTTGGGGCTGGTTACCCGTGTGATCCTTGGATTTAGAAGAGTGGACGCTTGCTTGGGGCTGGTTACCCGTGTGATCCATGGGTTTAGAAGAGTGGATGCTTGCTTGGGGCTGATTACCCGTGTGATCCTTGAATGATCCTTGAAGGGAATGGGTGTCGTTCTTTAATGAATTTTGTTTTGGAAGTTGATGAGGCCCCACGAGACACCTTCGTGAGACCATTACTCGTTTAAATTATGATCAGGATTCCATTCGATTTCGAGTATTTCTTTAGGATCTGGATTTGGCTCGGAGTTACCATCGGTTTGAACTGTATGAACTCGTTGTTGATGATTATTTGGGAATCGTTGATTAGATTGAGATTGGTTGAATGTAAGGGCCCGTATTGGCTGAGATGGATTTTGAGGTACTTTGAATCGATTGTTATTAAACTCACGTTTTTGACATACATCTATAGTGTGGCCTTGGGTTTTGCAATATCTGCAAAAGGGGAGATTTTGGTTATACGAGATGGGGCGTATATTCATGTTGCTTGTTCTAGGCGCTTGCTGGCGAATAGGACGTGACATTGAGTTACTATTGCTAGTTGATGGTGCATTATGCTTATGCTGAAGTTTTATAATTTTGTCTTCTGATATAGCCAGGTTTATGGCTTCATTTAGATTGGATGGGTCTTTGTTGCGGACATTGTTTGAAATTTGTGGTGATAAACCGAGTAAAAAAGTATGGAGAGCAAGATCTTCCATAGCTGAGTGTTTTCCATTGAGTTCAGATTTCTTTTTGTTAGAAAGCGTGATTTCAGTAAGCAATTTGGAAAGACATGTTTCGACTCGTAGGGCAAACTGGTTGACAGGCTCATTTGAACCTTGTCGACATTCTTGTAGATCAGCAATCAGATGGGCATAGTGCTTCTTTTCACCAAATTGGCTCTTTAAAAATTCATTGAGTTGTTCCCAGTTGTCAAAGTCTTTGATGGAACAGGCAGATTCCGCTCTTCCCTCTAATTGGGTTAAAATGTATTGGAATAAAAGAGGTTTTTGGGTTTTTGTGGCTAAACTGTAAGCATTATTACAATTGGTAAGAAAAGAGTTTAATTTTTCCCGTGAACCGTCAAACGGTTTAATAAATTTGAATAGTATGGAGATATCAACTTTTTCTTCAACGGGTTTTTCGTCTCTATTTGCCATTATAAAGAATGTAAGTTGAACGGTGTGATAGACGGCCGACGATTCTGATGTTTACACTAACCGTTGATAGATAAGAACTTAGCGTGTATCAAATTACTATTAGTGTGAAGCGTCTATACTTTGAAACTACTAGGTATAATGTCTCTATGTAGGATTGGATGAATAACACTGATTTAAATTTAGCACTTTCACTTTCTTTCGCGAAAATTAATGAATGAATACACTTACGGGAGAGCACTGAAGAGGAGGAACAGGAACATGTTACGTTACTTCCGGACACGATGATGATGATGATGATATAGCGATACTGCAGCTGAATTATGGAGCTGAGACCTGGATACTGGACACTGGAGCTGATCGCTGGATACTGAAGCTGACCGCCGGATAATGGGGCCGGTCACTGGTTACTGGAGCTGATCGCTGGATACTGGAGCTGGTCACTGTATAGGTACTGGAGCTGGACACTGGATACTGGAGTTCGGCGTTGGATGATATATTTCTTTTTCAGGGACAATTAGAGAAGATGATGAATAGTCTTTGAAGGACACTGATGCTGGGTAAGGTTAATGGCACTAAACTGCACTGGGTAGAGTCACTGGCACTAAATATGGTCACTGGCACTAAGGTCACTGGGTGCACATTCAGGATGTATGTAATTTCAGAGACGGACCGTAGGTATTCAAAATTAATGAATCCCTTTACGCTGCCACCAATGTTATACGAGACGAAAAGGATATGTTTTTAAAAAAAATGATTTTATTTAGGAAGTATGAGTCTCTTTATTTGACTTCAAAACAGAAAGGATTTTTATTGACCCAGCAAATTAGTCATGTGGCTTTGGCAATGTCCCGACGCGAACTGGCTCTTGTCTCTGGATGATATGCTGATGCGACATCTTGGGGGTTGGGGGGAAAGATATGGCTCAGCATATTACTTAACATTTATATTTTATAACAGTACGTGGCGGTCGAAATCTTGTGTTTCGAAAGGGAATCGGATGCTTCGTTGGATCGGCCTCACAACGTCAAAAACTCCGAGGACTTCTCTTGCTGATCGGACGTGGCGACTTGGGTCAGGTGCTCAAGGAGGGTTCGTGATGCATTTGAAGGTCAACCTTTACAGTGATTGGACTTAGATATTTATTAATTCATACATTCGATTACCTTTTATACGGTTAGACAAAGTTTGCTTAATCTAGATTGAGACCTAGATTTTACTCTCGATAGAAAAGTCAGTTTTATTCATTGGCAAGATACATATTTCTCAGAAACTACATTCACAAGTGAATAAGTAATATTAAGGCTCAATTCATTTCATTTACAGTCAATTAATCAATACAATTTTATCATTCTAAATTATCATTGAAAAACAGACGATCACGATAAAGCCGCATGGCCAAAGGCGAACCACTCATACGCAGTGGCATGTATGTACATACGTGTACATACACATTCTTACATATACATCCCTATATATAATATAACATATAAAGGCCGGGAGCAGCGGGTCACCACACGTGCTGCCGAGTGACCAGGATCATAGGGGGGGGGGGGCTCACCACACGTGGTGAGCGTAACCAGAATTCTAGACTCTGTGTTGATAAAAGTAGACACAACTAGAAAGGGACTTCAATTACAAAAAAAAAAAACACAACGTAGGAAAACATAGAATGATTTTATTTTGATAAATTTTGACTGTTTAGTTATTATAGCCGAAGTTTATAATATTGAAAATACAGGCTTTATTTCGAGTCTATAAACGAGTTTAATTAATCTTTGAAGGAACACGAATAGTGTCGTTTTACATGTACAAAATTAAAACAATTAAACCAGAGATTTATAAATTTTTACATGCATGTTTAATTGAGACATATGGGAGAGGTGATTTTAAAATGAAACATTTTATTTTTGTGTGACTTTCGAATGTGCATTTCCCCTTTGTTTATTGTTCTTTGTTTCGAAATGTATTGTGTGATTAAAATCGAGGAAATTCATTATAGATAATATTCGATCAAGTAGCTATCAGATGTGGAGCGAAACCAGATTAGTAAATAATTTTTAAGATACGATTAGGTGCTAGGCACTAGACAACACTATCTTTAATAACGTGGGAAATACTGTTTCTTATACCTACTCAAGTTAAAGTCGTTAGGTATTGTTTTTTAGAAACATCAAAGAGAAGTCATTTAACTAAATAGCATTACTGTTATAATAATACAGCAGGCAAATAGCCACGCCGTGCCGCCCCAGTAACGTAGAGCAATAAAACAATTGTCCAAACATCTGCATCAGGTAGACTGTTACGAGTTGAAAAAGGGTCAGTGACGGAATTTTGAATGCTATTTTAACCTTGCGTTTTTATAAGGACTAATGAAATAAACGTAGATTCCTAGAGTAACCGATTTCGTGACGAGAAACTTGAGATTATTATGAATAGATATTAATTTGATACAATTTGATATAAATACGATCGGTCAAAATCAGTCTTTCAACATCTTATTATGGATTGTTGTAATTTTATTGTATGAAAAAGATATTAAGGAGCGTTTTGTTATCTAGCGTATCGTTTGTAGCGGACACATCATCATCAGCTCCTAATTATGATTACAAATCGAAAGGACGGATTAATGATTGAGAATACTTTAGAGTATAGATACATGTGCAGAGGTGGAAGGAATCAAATATATTATTTTAACTAGATACCTATTTGACATAATTTGATATAAATATGATCTGTCAAAATCAGTCTTTCAACATCTTATAATGGATTGTTGTAATTTTATTGTATGGAAAAGACAGTAACGAACGCTTTGTTATTTAGCGTATGGAATGTAGCAAACACATCATCATCAGCTCCTAATTGTTACTACGCAGTGAGGGAACGAGCCAATAATTAAGAATACAGTAGAGTTTAAATACATGTGCAGAGTTGAAAGGAACATAATGAAAATAAGTTAATACGAATTAAGGCAACTTATTAATACATGATTATTATAAGGAAGCAGTGGGCAGAGTATTATGTATGTATGTATGTATGAGGTGAACTGTCAAGGAACGTAATAATGAGTTCGATTACAAATTAAGGGGACGTGATTATTAAAGGCTGCAGTTGAGTATATGTATTGTATGTATGGAGGTGATAGAAACATACATGACATAAGTTTTAATAATGAGACGAGAGAAGTTGCTAATGTTAAGAGTACTGTATGTCGATTCTATAAAACGTACACTCAAATCCGAATCTCGCATCAGAAACTCATCTCACTTCGCTTCTGATGAGACGCGAGTTTGATTTCGTATTCTGTAAACAATAACAACCAGTTGCGAAGCGAAGTGACCAACGAAATGTGATTCGACGCGCTAGTGCTTGACACCTTGTAGAATTTATCTGCTAACATAATCGATCTTAATTCTTTTAGCTTATTTAATGAAATACTGCTATGGATCTTGCAGATTAATGTTTATTTTGACTAAATGGATCTTAGTCTAGATAATTTATGGTATAAATCTACCTACAGCCGTAATACTAAATATTTTAATAAGAGGTGACAAAATGCGCTCGTATCCAATCCGAGAAAAAAAAGTGAGACGTACCGCGGTTAAAGTAAACAAACCTTGAGTGGTAAAACAAAACAAAGAGCTTTTTGTTTCGTAACATGTGTAATGGAGTTAATATAGAATATACTTATATTTTAGTGAAGTCTTTTTCAGTATGCTATTCATCAGCTATCACAATTTATGGTTGAGCTGAAGTTGAAGTGCATCTAACAACCATATAAGCTTGCAGCTGAAGTTAACATTTAAAGGGGGTCAAGACACAAAAGTGACGTGGTGTATCACGTAAAAAGTAGATAATAATTTAGTTGTATGAAAAAAACATTAGGTATTATTTACTTGTTTCATGAGTTGTCATTCTGATCATTGTTTCTTTACTTAGATAGGGACCTACTTCTTCATTTTATTTAGTAACTCATAATTTAAAGTTGTTGATGTTTTGATTGTGTGACTAAGATTTAAATAAAAATGAAAACTTTTAGGAAAATTATTTATTTCAGCAGCTTTCATTTTACTAATATTATAATTTAATAGGCAATGAAATAAAGCGATGTTTTATGACTTACATTGTTTATGATACCATTATAATTATAATGCTACCCCTACCTAATTATTTTATACATACACATACATACAGGTGGTCAGAAAGATTAATTATTTTATACCTATTTACAAATATTTTAAGTAAAACAATTCTAAGTAGATTCAATACCTTCCGTGTGGAGCTTGCCACAGATAGCATACCCCACCCTCTTATTCGTAGCCCCACCTACACTTTATAATTTTGGACATTATCTACATAATATTTTGGTTTTCATTATGATGTGTTACAATCTATATTATTCTTATATTAATAAAATATTTTCACTTCTCGTTTATTTGTGTTTTTCGATTCAATGCCTTTATGGCAATGGTACCGTTATAATCTTCATTCATCTGCTTGCCTTTCTTTTCACGTAAAAATCTGAAATGAGAAATTACACATTAAATACATGACAACATCACACATTACACCTCACTAACTAGGTATTTCTATCACCTTAGGTTAAATTAAGATAAAATTAAATTAAATAAGGGACATTAATAAAACCTATAATTACCTGTTAATCCTTGTCTAAATCTTATGAGTACGTTCAGCTAAAGGGTTTTTTAAGATATTGATTGTTTAAACCAACCCTCTTTCTCTTTCCTTAGAGCATTTAGGTACCACGAGGTAATATGCCATATGTGTGTCTTTCACCTGGAACATAACAAAGAAATTAGTTAATTATACACACGCTTAGAACATGATCCGTAACATTGTCAAAACTAGCTACAAACAAACCTTTAAATCTAAATATATAGTTACTGCAGCTTTTACTCTATTTTGGAGATAGAATAAGAAAAACATTGCAAATAAAATATTATTATTTAGATGTGAATATATTCTAAGCTAAACATCACACGGGCAAAGTATAGATAGAATAGATGCAACTAAATATGTTTTATCACTGAATAATGTACACAAATAAGGCACATCAGATTTTGAATTGTGAGTCTTCAGACTTGCAAGGAAATAATTAAGGGAAGAATCTGGCATTCTTAATATGTATCTCAAGTAATCTAATCACAAACACATTTACACAAAATTACTTAACTTACCTCTTTGCGAGTAGTTTGCAGTTTGCACTCTTAACTGAATGTTGAATTTAAGTATCGATCCTTGCAATAATTCTTCTATTAGGTACACACATTACTATCTCTGCATGAAAGGTAAGTAATTGATATTTTATAGATAGTTCATTGGTTCCTTTGGTCACGGCAAATCGACGCACATTGTAAAATACCACTAGCGAAATAATGTTTTGAGTAAGAAAAAAGCGCCATCTTCAACAATTAGGCCCTTAAAAAATAAGCACAAATTAAATGCTACTGATAATTTTGATATTATTTACAGTTTTTTAGAACTCGTTCACGTTTACACTGGCAATGGACTAACTTTTTATTTGACATTTGTTTTCGAATGTCGAGTGCGAAGTGTGAGCGGAATTTTGCTTACAGAATGCCACTTGAGACGTCAAACCATACAAACAAACGATAAAGACTCGATAACACTAGTTCAACTCGCCGCCACACCCGCAATGGTGGCGCTGGCATAGAATTCGTTTAATGAGTCATTTTACAGAATGCCAATTTGCAAACTCACTGCGGATTCAGATTCGAGTTGTACAAATACACCTTACAGAATAGCACTGCTGTAGAATTTAGGTGTATAGAGCGGTGAAGGAAACGTGAAGGTCGTGAATTTATTAGAGTAATGGATTATGGAAAGAAGTGAGAATTTATAGCTGAGGTAGATTAAAAAAAAAAAAACATATTATTGTGAGCCGAACCGAGACGAAGAGGTATTACTGAACCAAACAGAAAAAAAACTATTGAATCGAGATTTTTGTGTTGTTACTTCTGTAACAAAGCCATGGTTGAAGAGACAATAAGATCAGAGTATTTTTTTATAGACAAACATAAGATAACCATAAAATAATTTACTGATAATGAATTAAATGCTTACAACCGCATTTGAATATAATCGTGGGAAAAGAAACGAGATACTCAATAATCCCAGTCGATATAATTTGTCGCTTACAGTCAGTTACCCAGTCTAATTGTAGAGCGAGAGAATGATTAGTGAAAATAGTTTAAATATAATCAGAGATCACAGGTCGATGTGCGCTGATAATTTATGGGGGTGTTATTAATATCTTCGCAATCTAAGGAAATAAATAATTAAATAAATAGAACGACTTCCAAATTACTGACCGATTTTGTAGAGCTTGGTTGATACGTGGGCGCTGTATGGTATGATAATTTTGACGATAGTTATTACAAGATTATTCAAATTCTAGAAAGGGTGAGAAATAGATTTGAAAGTGATTTGTGATGAGACATTAAATTGTTGATAGAGTCGCAGATTATAATAATTAAAATATATAAACATCACCAAATGCCGTTAATTCTAAGTTGTGGTATATTTCGAAGACATAAGGCATTATTAAGTAGCAGTATAGTGAGTAATTATGTTAATTGTTGAAGACTATTTTATTCAATTTGAAAGTTTGAAGCAAACGATGGTTTTATTTGAAAGAAAGCATAATATTTCACGAGGAATAACGAATAGATGTGATAAATAATTTGCTTGAATGGCATTAAATTATTTCCTCACCAGGTTTCCGGTTGCTAAATCAATATGCGTATATACAGATTGAATGATTCATCGAAATCCTTGCAACCAAATATGAAATGGTGTTAAAAGGTTAAGTTGAGGCAGTAGATATTCTTTCTTATGCTGTGGTTGAGATATAAAAGTTTTAGTTATGAGAACGTGGTGAATAATTAATTATATTTGGTTACACTTAATATTAACGATCGAAAATTCTTGACCGATATTAGGAGATCTTGTCAGAAAATATATAAGTCAGTTTAAAAACTTATTAGAATCAGATCTAAGTTATTTTATACTAGAGATGCTAAGTAATTAAGATTATTAGGAATTTAGTTATTTATACTGCAAGTTACAATAGATGTCACAATAGCCAATAAATACTAGATAAGAAGAGCAGTCAAGCAGTGATATTCTTCCAGGTTGAAGTGGACCGTACATAGTAGCGTCAGTTAAATCAAATTAGTGCAATTAGATTGGATCTTTGGCACTGTGAGGAAAGGGCTGAATTCCATAGTGGGGATGGCATAGCCATAATGATGATTATGATGATGAGAAGTTGAAGTTGAATTGAAGAGTTTACAGTTTAAAGATAAATGAACGCTGAACTCAGCGGTAAGATGACATTTACTGTTGCCAATAAAGTTCAATAACGGACACGATGTTGACGAGTGATTAGATTATAATAATTTGATTATATTAATTATATTTTAACAAAGGGTGGCATTTGTTCGAACCAAATGCACACAGATAACGGATTTTTTATGTTTGGAGGTTTAAATTGAGAGGTTTAGATATCACGTGATAGAGATATTATATGTTATGTATTTAGTGGTAGTTATGTAGGAAGCTAGAAAACAAGTTTCAACCTGCCTACAGGGAGAGGTATGTGATGGTAATGGTATGTACCTAAATAATTTGCATAGGTAAACAAATTATATACTTGTACAGTTTAGAAAGTTACACACATCTGGCAGTAATAAACTCGACGGGCGAGTTGAAATAAAATTTAAACCTAAAGAAACAATGATTATTGTTCTAGGAAAATAAAAACTAAAATTTGGAAACAAAGAATGCAAGCTAATACAATAGTTTTTAAAAATAAAAGAAATCCCTTAACTTAAAATAATTTAACAGGAAATGTAATAAATAACTCAAAACAAAAGGGAACCTCGGACCGTAGGTCATAAAATACCCTGCCAATGGGCAAAAACGTGGGAATACAGATGGTTGAGGAAAAAAAAAACCAACACGTTATTATTTCGCTATAAGTTTTATGCAAACTTATACTTGAAGAACGAAGGGTCTAATAACTAATTAGACCTAGATAATCTTACAGAGTTTTCTCATACATTCCAGATCAAATAGTTCTACAGTTGCAGGCAATCTACACTGCATCTTCAAATCTAGGAATTCCGAAATCTAGAATCTGTAAATTCTGCACACGCTGGAGGCGTTGCTATGGACCAACGGGACGACCAATGAGGCGTAGCGTCACTTCGGGACATACAAACCAACCAATAATAGATGACCACCCTAGCAAAGGCTAAACTCATGCGCCGATATGGCGAATATGGGAATTGGAGCGTTATTGTACTAGGAAATAAGATATAGTTTTGTATAAAGATGTTTAAGGGTTTGGTGTAAGAAGGAGAAGAGAGGGGCATTTTGAAAAATGCAAGGGAGACTTGTTTTGACCCTGAGGGAGGATGGCCGAGTTTGTTTTGGTGAAGGTGGCTTTTGTAAACCTTCATAGAAAGTTTAACGTTTTGCGATAAGAAATAATATAGTACTAAAAGTCGACTTTTAAACATAGATTCAGTGTAAAGGAAAATCTAGAACATACAGCTAAGTGTATCGCTTGAGGGCGTGGTTTATTAAGAGGAATTAAATGTTGAGATTAAATATAAAAGCATACATTATACATTGGTATTTAAAGTCAGTTGTGTCAATTCACACGAAGTTACTAATTCCGTTCTTATCTCATAATAAACCCGTTTCCTGACATTGTATTGCATAACTTGTGTACCTATGTGGTTAATCCTGAAATAAAATACATTATTGTTGAATATCTCACAAGCCTAAATTGAATTGAAAGTATATTGGATTAATGAAAGAAATCAATTAAATTCGCCTAGAAGTCGATAACATTTCAGGATTAACAAATTAATTATAATATTTAATGTGTTATTATCATAATATGGCCAAAAGGTTTTTTTCTTTCTTTGAATGGTTTTTTACCTTTAATCTTAGTTTTGGGCCTTAGGAACCGTTCAAAGGTCATATAAATTCGTTCATCGAATTTATAAGATTAAATAATCAAACAGTTTCGAGTAAATTCAAAAATATTAAATAAATGAACATTATTAACTTTTATTGTGGTATTTTCCTTTTATCTTCACCCCAGAAACCTATGTCTCAATTATTCATATCATTATAAATAACTGATATTCACAGAAGCTATATTACAGTCAATAACAATTCGATTCATTAGATAATTCAAAGATTTCGCCTTTTATCTATTAACACACAATCATATTACAAGAACTCAAGAGTAGATTAACTTATTTGCATATATAATTTTACCTATTAATTCCTAGATAACTCAGTCTGAACCTAGATACAGCAAACTATTAACTTTTGATTATGATTTCAAAGAGTGACAAGGGTCACAATTGTCTGTCCAGTTTCTGTCGAGTGTGGGCACCTCATGGGAGTTATCATTTCAATCACTACATCGTCAAGGCACAAATAAAGCTTGATCTCTTGGATGGCCATCCACACACACACTACGACATAATATAAACAGAGACAGCTTGATTACAATCGCTTACATATAATAAAAAGGAAACAAGGCTCGGACAACAAGTTGACGGTACGTGGCGGTCGAAATCTTGTGTTTCGAAAGGGAATCGGATGCTTCGTTGGATCGGCCTCACAACGTCAAAAACTCCGAGGACTTCTCTTGCTGATCGGACGTGGCGACTTGGGTCAGGTGCTCAAGGAGGGTTCGTGATGCATTTGAAGGTCAACCTTTACAGTGATTGGACTTAGATATTTATTAATTCATACATTCGATTACCTTTTATACGGTTAGACAAAGTTTGCTTAATCTAGATTGAGACCTAGATTTTACTCTCGATAGAAAAGTCAGTTTTATTCATTGGCAAGATACATATTTCTCAGAAACTACATTCACAAGTGAATAAGTAATATTAAGGCTCAATTCATTTCATTTACAGTCAATTAATCAATACAATTTTATCATTCTAAATTATCATTGAAAAACAGACGATCACGATAAAGCCGCATGGCCAAAGGCGAACCACTCATACGCAGTGGCATGTATGTACATACGTGTACATACACATTCTTACATATACATCCCTATATATAATATAACATATAAAGGCCGGGAGCAGCGGGTCACCACACGTGCTGCCGAGTGACCAGGATCATAGGGGGGGGGGGGGGGGGGGTCATCACAACGTGTCCGTTCGAAACTCGAACAAACAATGAGCACAAGAGCTGGTAAGGTTTTTCGGTCAGAATGTCATCTTAGGTTCCCAACGGGAAAAGAAGTACATGGTCGAAACTCGAACATGCATTGTGTAAAGATCACAAGGGCCAGCATTGGCGTCGTCTGACTATCCCCAACGGAGCATAGCCTTTGAACGTAAGACAAATAATGCGTGAGCCGGGCACGGGTACCGGCGCGGCGTTCGTACTTATATTTCCCAACGGGAAAGCGCATCTCCGAAACTCGAATATGCGTAGACACATAGCATAGTGTCGGGCCGGGAGAGGATCTAAACCCCTATATCATGTAAAGTTTTGTAACACAATTAGTAGAAAATTAGAAATGAAAAGAAAAAAAATCGGTACGTACTTAGTCGTCATTTACCATATTTTCCTTTGGCAAACACTCCTCCAACTTATATATCTTTTACTTCCATCTTTCCTGCTTGTTATAAGACTTCTTTCTTTCCATTATATGCACAAAATAACAATTTAATACACATTATAACTTAAAAATTGATTTTATCATGGACCGCGATTACGCGCGCGAAAAACAATGAAATTGACAGGTAGAGGGCGCGCGGGAGACGTTTTTTGTTTTTTCCACAGATTTAAAGGACGCGGATACACGCAAGATTAGCGATACTACATTTTAATTATATCGAGGACCAAGTACGAATATAATTACATTTTATAGTTCAAATAACAGTGTAGTACGTTCTTTCTGCAGTGAATCTAACCGTTGAAAACACGATTCTATTCAAAGACATATATTACATTTTCTCGATAGAAAAGAGGACCGGGAGTATATAGATACTCAAAAACGAATCAAAACCTATAGGTTACATCCCTTTGACAGCAAATCGTTAATTTGTAGTTATGACAGTATTATCTAAACTATTATAAAACTGTAACAAAAATGTGTCTGTACATTGAAGATACATATTTACAAAATAAAAATTACGACATGGTTTTTACCTGTCCTTGATTCCAAATCACCAATTTTTGGATTTTTCGTCTGTCTGTTTGTTTGGGTGTTTGTTTGTTCGAGTATCACGCAAAAACTAATTAATCGATTTTGACGAAATTTTGTTTGTTTGATAGCTTCTTCTTCTTCTTCTTCTTCTTATCGTGTGGGCAGAGCCATGGTGTCATAGTTTTTTCAGACCGCCTTACGGCCTCTGACGTGGTTTTTATGTGATGTGGTTGTTTGATAGCTTATGATCTTACTTAAAATCTGGTACATAATTTGTGCGGACGAAGTCGCGGGTTAACGCTAGTATCACATAAAAACATATTTTTGTCGATTACAAACTTACGTTTTCAGTTGGCGATGCTCCAACTGAAAACGTAAGTCCCCAACTTGAAGCTCTAACCGAAATCGTGATTTAGAGTTGTAGACTGAATGAGAGAAAACATTTATTCAATTGCATTTTGCATAGTTTGTCCTTTAAAAATTTAGTTTTTACGGAACCTTCAGGGCGCGAGTCTGACTCTCACTTGGCCGGTTTCTTTATAACATTAAAGTGTTTCCTACCTACCAATATTCACCCAAGGTCCTTCTTTCAATAGCAGTCACATACAAAATACGGCCTACACGTGTCTAAACGTGACAAACGCAGTATTCATTACGTATTCCCGTATGTAAACACGGGTCCCGATATTAGGGGCAAAACATGTGACTCCGTAAGACTTGTTTTATTAAACGTCGCGATGGAGCGGTTTAGCATTCCGTTTAGGGTATTATTTTTGTTTATTTTAGCTTTCAAATTTGCAGATACTGCCTCTACCTTAGCGTTGATGGGTAGACTCTTAGTTTAAAAGGATGCCAATGATATCAATTTCACCCTGTATAGAGCGCGCCTAACCGAGTATGAACCGAGAGCACGGGTATGAACAAAAAACGTGTCAACAATTTTTGTCGATTACAAACTTACGTTTTGACAACAACCAGAATAAAACGCGTCCATTGTAATACGCGTAATCTGTGGACTGCATATCGCCAGGCATCTCTAAGGGCCCTGCGCACCCAATATAATAACGCCTTCAGGATGCTGCAGGGGCTGCCGCGCTTCTGCAGTGCGTCAGGCATGTTCGCGGACGCTCATGTCGATGGGTTTCCCACCACGCTCCGCAAACGCTGTGCCGCCGCGCTGCAGAGGGTTCGCGCCAGCACCAACAGCATTCTGAAAATGGTCGCAAGTAGATACGACAGTAGCTTTATTAAGCACTGGGTCAGTCTGCACTTAAGTGTTTATTTAAGTGTGTTACTAACAACAATATGGATGTAATCTATCTGAAATAAAGAATTTTTATTTTTATTTATTTTATTGACGTTTTTTTATGGAAAATCAGATTTATTTCCTTCTGGTGACTTCAATGTTTATACCATATTGTGAAAATTTTTAATTTTGATTGTCTAACTAACTAAAGCAACCCCTAATGTATGTTACGTACTTAAGTTTACAACCTGTATAGATTTAATAATGTACCTAAGTAAAGAAGATAATACATAAACAATTTCGTTTAAAAATTTACAACGTATTGAGGAAACCAATTACTGTAAAAGCGGTAAAATTTCCCATAAAATGTGAACACCTTTTTGTATCATATCGATAACAAGAGGTACGATGTATGGTTATTTGCATAATTTGGCAAAGTAATTATGGATTTTCATAGGATATTACATTTTCAGAGGTCCCTAAGAGACATGGGGAGGATTTGATTACCGTCGGTGTTGCAAGATAAGAATTTAAATTAATATTTACCGAATTAGTTGTTATATGAGAGGGCATTTTGCGGTAATTTGCGGTTTCTAATTTAATTATTATAAAGGGTGTAAATTTAAATATGTTACATATGCTTCAGAGTTCAGACCATCAAACTGAACAACTTTTACTATAAAAAAACCCACATCAAAATCGCATAAAAAAAAACCTGCTGTGCGAGTAACCACTGAAATTTTCTGGGGCATTTAGGTTTTGGTTCTTTGGCCAGATTCCGTAAAAATGTTTCCGTATATTAAAGTACCTACCTAATGTTTCTCGTAAGTTGCCTTGTTTTGTTTTGTAATTTTGTAAAATCTCTTTATTATCTTGTAAAAGCTCTTTTATTTTTATATACTTACTACTACCAATTTGTAAAATCTTGTTATGGTTATATTTTACAGTTAACCGTAGTTACATTGCATGCTGTGTTTGCCTGTAATTAGTTATACATCTTAGCCTAAGATCACTGTGTAACGTACTTAAACTTGTGTCAGATGTAATAGCTGTAGGCAGACCTAATAAATAAAATAAAATAAAATAATTAAAGTTGTACAGTTTGATCATCTGAAGAACCCTAGAATATGTAAGGCATTTCATTTTACAGCCTGTATAAATAAGATCATGACAACATTCCGTTTCGGGGATCAGAAACGAGAACAAATAACTTTTTCTCGTTTAATGAAATGAAATGTTTATTTGCCAGAACATAGGTAGTAAGGTGTTACAATAATAAAAGTGGTCAAGTGCGAGTCGGGCTACTCGCGTACCGAGTGTTCCGTATCACACCACCAGAGAAGACAGCATTATTAACTTAGAAAAATACTTTTTTTGTCCGGGACCTTTAGTGCGAGACCGACTCACACTTGGCCGGTTTTTAGTATTTGTATTGGTTTGTTGTTTGTTATTCTGTGGAGTTTGCTCTATAATCATACTAAGTTTGACGCTTGTATGTATTACCGTTTTTACCATAGAGCGTGAAGAAAAAACGTTGATAAAAACTAGTTTCTTGTTGAGAACCCCCCTTAATTTTTAACTTTTAGAAGTTTTTTTTATTTGTTAACAAATTCGCCGTAATAACGCATAATCTCAGAAAATTTCAACTATCTAGCTATTACGGTTCAAAAGTTACAGCCCTAAATAGGTAGGACAGACGGACGGACGGACAGACGGACAGACGGACAGACGGACGGACGGACGGACGGACGGACGGACAACGTAGGCTTAGTAATAGGGTCCCGTTTTCACCCTTTGGGTACGGAACCCTAAAAATGACTAACTAAACTATACACTGGAAGTTATCACTGGTAGATGAAACAGACATACACTTAGATCAAAGTAAAAGGTAGAGGTAGAATGTAGAAACAACTATGATAGTCTTTCACTAAATCTTCTCTACTATCAGACTGTTTTACTGCCTTCAATTACAAATGGTAATTAATTAAAATATCCTCTACAATTACTTGAAGCAATAAAAGCAGGAGTAATTAAATTAGTAACAGCTAATCTGCTTACTGTAGGAGCTAGGAGTAGGAGCTAGCTTCAGAATAGTGTTTGAATGAAGCATAAAATATTATGGGCTATTAAGACGCGGCACGGCACTATGGCACCATGGCACATAACTGTTATGTCCACATTAGCTGGCACCTCGTTATTATGGGCCGGGAGCCGGATGCTGTTTTCCTGTTCGATGTCAAGGTGTAATGGATAATTGAAAGTGATGGTTAAAGGTTTTTTGTGATAAGTTGTTTGGACTAGTGAGCCTTTTTGAATATCGAGGAAATGTTTTGGTATTTTGAATCGAGAATATCTAGAATAAAAAATAAATAAAATAAAATAATAATATATCTAATATATCTATTCCGAATTTTATTGGCCTTGTAACAGATAATGCTACACTAAGGTACGTCATGTTCACAGAATGATGAAAGTTTAGAAATTTGGTTTAAAAAATGAGATTGATATTTAATGCTTTCAGGTTTTCCTATTGGCCTAATAGCCCAGTCATTTTACGGTTTGAGCCGGGACTAATAACTAATTGGTATTTTTTTTCGGTACAGTATTTAAGAGCCAATTTGAGCTTAGAAATATAACCAAAATTAAAAAAAAATCTCGTCAGCAACAGTTCCAAATTAAAAATTTTGGTATTATTTCGTTATAAAAAAACCTGATGGTAATTTTTTTTTTGCTCATATTTAAGGCATTATCATTTTACAGACTTCAAACATGGTATAAATATTTTTGTGTACTTAGAAGGTTTTGAAAAATACATTCGTATTTTCTAAAAAAAAAATCTTTTTTTTTTATTTCTTTATTATAGTATAATAGATTTTATATTATAGTATAATGTAAAATCTTATTCAAATGAGTGCATGGTATTAATATCATTAATTTAAAAGCCTTCTGGGACTCACAATTTTGATTTCTATGTTGCGTAGGAGATTTTTTAAAATCTGTTTTCAGATAGTCTTTTTGTCACTAAATAGTACCGGTTGCAGACTAAAAGTCCAATTAATAATTACTTCCCACCTCTCCTAACAAAAGTCCGTAAAATGACTGGGCTGTAAATAAGTAAAATAATGTTGACGTTTCCATAAAACTATCGAATTTGTTATTTTGTAGATTCTTCCTATAATGCCACTGGTGTGCAAAGCCGTCCATCTTTCTCCTTGCGATCAAAGCGATCCATGGCCAAAAGAACAACAACAATATAAAACCTCAAAGATCTTTGAGGTTTTTTTCTTCAGATTAAATAAGTAGGTACTCAAATAATCTGAACAGACCTGAAAATCAGCAAAGCCGACGCGCAAGGTAATTATGTAAACAAGAAATAAATGTACTCTGAGGTAACACGTTTTGATCTGTTGTTTACATTATACGAATGACACCCAACCAGGGCCCTATTTAATAAACGTGACAATTGGCAATGACAATTGGGTATTTGACTACACATACAATAATATTTTATTTTATTATTAAAAAAAAGGAAAAGTTAGGTTAGGAAATAACACTAAACTCGAGTTTTTAGCTGGAATACAATTTTTAATAACAAGATAATCTATAAAAAGTAATGAAATGTTGATGACGTCACAACTCATTATTTAGTAGAAATATTCATACAAACAAAGCGCACGTTCTGACGTTCTGACGATAAAGAGTAGCTGAATTAACTAGTTGTCAAGTAGCCTATTACAATGACAATTCAGAGTACATTGCTGAGATAGCTATGACACACGAAAGTACTGCAAGTTTAGCGTCATTAGTAACCAGCTATGTGGGTACTCTGAATTGTTATTGTCAATTTTCGCCTAGGTATCGTAAGAGTCAATTAATTCTTTTAGGCATTGTAAACATTATTTGTAATATTTTACATCTACCGATTACCCACTCCACTGTATCCGCCTCGTTTTCTGGAGTGCGATTTTTGAATCTCATTCGTTGAGTTCAGCAGTTGAAAATGTCAAAATTACTGTGGAGATATGTTTCTTTCTACTGCTGATTTGACTTTCAAAAATTATACTTCAGGAGTGCGATTTTTGAAAGTCAAATCAGCAGTAGAAAGATGTGTATCTCCATAGTAATTTTTAACATTTTCAACTGCTGAACTCAGCGAATGAGATTCAAAAATCGCACTCCTGGTCGTATCGGGTTCTCATTCTAGCGTATTCAGTAGGTTAAAGATGAAAGATTTGTATGTTTGGATCACACTGCTTTTGTAATCAAAGGCGTCGCTTTAGTCGGATTCGCCACTTCAATTTTGAGGAAAACGCGTATATAGGCAAAGAGCTTTATACGTTGGATTTGTTGGCTCTCGGTCTACAATGAATCTTGGTGCTTGTTGCACGAAGGCTGTAATGTTTATTATTCTCACACGAGTACGCTGCTAGCTGCTAGTACGGTGCAAATATCCTTCATTACAATTTACAATATTACTTTGTCTTTGCTTACTACAGGCAGTTACTGAGATACTCCCGCGCTTTTGGCAAAATTATTCATGGTTCTTTTAATGAACTTTTAAGTTTACATCAAGCAGTGTGTATTTTTCCTTTAAGCGGGCATGCAAAAGAATACTACATACGTTCCACCCACCAGCTTACCCTCATATTCTGGGAGTTAATCCACCACGGATGCTAAATAAATACCAATTTGTTTATATGTACGACATTATTTTTTTGTAATTTTCATAAAGTTTACGTAGTAAGTCATATAATTCGTACAATTAAAATAGAACTTCACTTAGGTAACTTCGTTTAATTTCTAATTATATGCTAATGAAGATGAGTTACAACGATTCTGTAAAGTTTTTGCGTTCGTTTGTCAATTAATTATATTGAATCTTAAAATTGTTTAATAATAATGTACTGATTTGCAAATTCTTTGATGAAACTTGACTGTTTCAAAATACCTTCCGTAGTTTCTGAAACAGTTGTGTGATTAACACTAAGAATGGTTTTGCAAAGTTACGGTTGACATATTCCTTGTTAGTCCATTGCATTGCCCTAAATGTTGTATGTCATTAAGGTTGCATATACAGATATTTGCTTAACTTAAAATGATATGTTATTATAGTGTTGTTCGATTACTCATTTTAGCGTAATCGATGCACCTTAATCAAACATTTGGCAAATAGGCAGACATATCGAATTGAACTCAATTTTTTTTTGCTACAATATCACACGAATGGGATACTTTTTAAGAGTGCTAATTGTAGTATGGTTCCCTTTTAGCATATTTATATTTTGGGAACGTATGGCATGCTAAGCTGTGACAGATCTTTTACCCACTTCAGGGCCTCAATCGCCCTAAGTTTGAACGATACTAAAAACAAAACCACAACCACAAACGTTACGTTATGCACAATTCGTATCGCGCAAATTATATTAACGGTAACGATTTAGCTTTATTTCGGAAGATACGTTGGCGTAACGTTTGATGTCCGTTCGATCGAATTTTCTGTATTGTGCGATTTATATTATTCAATATCGCGATAGCTTTTTACAAATCTAAACCAAAACTAAACCAAAACCAAAACCAAACCAAAACCGTATAAAATTGGTCGTTTTGGTTGTGGTTTTGTTTTGGTAGTATCGTTCAAACTTAGGGCGATTGAGGCCCAGGTCTCGTTACTGCTCGAGGGTATAGCCAAAGATATAAGTATTTTAAACATATTTAGAGTAAGTTATGACTAGAAGGATTCCACTGCAGGGCAAAGGCCTCATCTCACGAATAATGGTAAAAGGCCATAAACTACCACGCGGGCCCAGTGGGAATCGGTGGAGGTAAGTTTGTTTTCAAACTGCATTAATAGACCTCCACTCGCCTCAAAATTGTTGTAAAGAGTGAACGTTAGTTTTGTTGTCGTTATCTATTTAAATTAAATGGAGCAACATAAAAGATGGGAGGACGAATCAAAATCTACAGCCGGGAAAACTTTCCTGAAATAAAGACTTATATTTTATTATATTATTATGTATCTCTGTAAGGCATTTCACGGGCAGTAGCCCGGACCTTTAGAAAGCTTGCGAGGGGGACACAGGTCCAACACGTAAAGGCCCCTTTGAGACACTTTTTTCTAAATGTATAAGGGGATGCACCAAGCGTGGTCTATATCTGAATACATTAGAAACCACGTTCGATGCAGATACTATTGCAGAAAGGACAAAATATTATTCTGGTAATGGGTATGAACTGGGTGGACGCCATATTATTATTATGTATTTAAAATAAGACTCAACACAATAAATGAACGACAATGACATCAGTTTCACCCTATATAAGTTTTCATGCAGTTCACTTTCACCGAAAAGCTAGTAGGTGCGGCTTACTATATGACTACTTCGATAGGTAAGGTAAACCACGCATGTTCCAACAATTTTGAAATATTCAATTATCCGCGCCCATCCGTTTTTACGACCAAAACGGGGTTAAAGCCTCCCCTCTACATTCGAACATCTGATCGTTTTCCGTGAATGTGACACCCTTATTTTTTCACTCAGAGATAAAATCTGCTTTACGTGTTTAAATTTTTTTCAGCTAATTCGTTTCTGTTCATGGACGAAGGAAAAATGGGTCATGGAAATTTCTAAATGATAACGAGGCAAAAAAATATATGACATTTTCTTTTTTATTTTTTTATAAATTTTCTTTTTGTGTGGTTACTATAATTATATTATAATAAATAATAATAAATAAATAAATAACGCTCACAGGCACATACATTGTAATGATCCCAAGAAAGCACTATTAATAGGCTGTTTATTATGGAAACCATACAAAAACGGCACAAACATGTAAACATCCATGACCGAACCGGGATTCGAACCCAGGACCCTGGTTTGGCAGTCCGGCGTGGTAACCATTACACCAACCGGGTCGTCATTATAAGTATTATAAGTACTAACTTAAAATTTTAAATCGGCTAGTTTTATACCGATCGATGTTTACCAATGCAATCGAAATCTTAACTTTTCGAGTAAATACACTTTCGAGATTTTGAACGATCGAGTTTTAAAACAAGCTATTTATGCTATCGAGCAAGAGTGTTCAGGAACGCGTCGTTCGATATTTTGGCATTCGGTCTTGCGCGTAGGGAACCCAGGCTCATATGACTTGGTACGAATTTGAGTTTTATACTTTGATTTGATTCGTTCATCATCTATATAGGGTCCTTCTTAATATGCTGACACTTTTTTAAGGGAATGATCAGACCATCAAACTGAACAACTTTCTCTATGGGACCAACATCGAAAACGCAAAAAAAAATATATGCTTGCCCATACAAAACTGCAAACCTACTCGAGCCAAATGTATGGGACAGCTGATTTTTTTTTGTGATTTCGCTGTTGGTCCACATAGAGAAAGTTGTTCAGTTTGATGGTCTGATCATCCCCTTAAAAAAGTGTCAGCATATTAAGAAGGACCCTGTAGGTATATGATAAGCTAACGATAAAATGACCCGCGCCAAGCCCGCGCCTCCATAGTTATTAGTTACCTACCTCTATGTAATAGGTACCTTCTACATCATAAACCTATTTAGACTTTGTATATGGCGTATAGTTTGTAATATTGACAGCCCTAGTCTAGTGGCTTTTGTTTATTTTTAAATTCGATAACTTAAACAGTCTTTATCCTTGCAGTCGTAATACTTAGCAATACAGCACAGAGCACACGTTTTCACCAAAAGGAGTACAAGTCTTTAACATACGTGTAATTTCGCGCCATTTCCTATGTTTTACATTCCCCCCATCCCTCGGGAGCGGTTCCGGCTGAAGCTGGTTATTTCTTACATTCTCCACTAAATTCACAGTTAGGAAATTGAATTTTTCGAATTCCGCGTCTTTACTGGCCCGTCCAATTTATATTGAACTACAGTTCTGTTTAAAGTTTCAACAAAAGGCGTTATATTGAAGGTCAATTGAGATTGGTGCGTTTTGTTCTTGGATAGGATGGAAGATGCGAATGGCCCGAAGTGTTTTCATGTTTGTTTTTGCCTTTATTGATACAGGTGAATAGTATGGAAAGTATTGAAATTGGAAGCAATTTCTTTGGGTACGGGACGCGGACGCGTATCTTTGGTATAATAAAGTTTTAGCGTTTGGCAAAAGGGAGCTGCTTCTGTGTGCAATAGACAATTTAAATTGTTCTAACTTGAGTTGGTCGTTTTTTAAGTGTTTATACATTTTGTATATGACTGTTGGCATTGAGTCTTCGATTACTTTGAGCATGGGACGGTTTTTACTTTGGCATAGTAAGACAAGTGTTTGGCAAAAGGGAAAATATATGCATAGCATAGCATACAGTCTAGTGATACATTGAATTTCAAAACAGAAATTTCTTCTTTTCGTGTCAATTGTTCTACTACTGTTTCTATATTTTATTAGCTAGATATTCAGCGAGCCTGAAAGCGTCCAGAAACTTGCTTACATATTCAAAATATAATTTTTCCATCAACCAAAATGGTTAAAAATTGTGAAATAAACAAAATTTTAACAAAAAATTAAAATCGCCTTCAAAAAAACTAAAAAGTTAAAAAATAATATTGCAGCCGATGACTTTTTTGTTCGCATCATATGAACATTAATTTGTTTTATTGAAGTCGCTGTCAAGCCGGTACGATTCACGACAGGGCTTGCATTTTTTGACTTAGCTTGACACCGACTGTCACCGACATCTATAAAACAAATTAATGTTCTTATGATGCGAACGAAAAAGTCATCGGCTGCAATATTATTTTTTAACTTTTTAGTTTTTTTTACATTAACAAACGCACTAGGCGGCACTACGATTTTCGAAGGTTCCCCTCGATTTCTCTGGGATCGATCATCAGATCCTGGTTTCCTTATTATGGTACCACACTTGGGATATTTTCTTTCCAACAAAAAAATTAATCATCAAAATCGGTTCATAAACGACGAAGTTATCCGCGAACAAACATAAAAAAAATATTTGTATATACGGAATTGAGAAACCTCCTCCTCTTTTGAAGTCGGTTAAAAACCTCCTCCTTTTTTGAAGTCGGTTAAAAAGCCGGTAGTGATCTTGACTAGATTTATATCACAGATACCACCTGCAGTATTTTCATTTACCAAGCATAAACAAAATTTTACAATACAGCCACCATCCTTGCAGGTAAAATGTTATCTTCTCAAACCATAAATATCAAGCTCCAAAGACAATATTGAACCGGAATATTTTTTAATAAATTTTGCACCACCTTGCACTGAAGGCTTATTTACTTTGCCCATAAAAGGTCCTCGCCTTAATTACTCCACTTTAATTAAGAAACACCAAGTTTTTACCTCTCTTTACTTTACTAGACTTGTTTAGGTAATTTTTTTTACGGACTCTCGTAAAATGTTAATGATAATTTTGGTCATATAATTTTTGTAAATAGGTACACAGGTATAGGTACCTAAGTATCTTTAAGAGGATTTTAGGAAATTAGCAAATTTTGACTACAGCGACTGCTCGAAAATCACCCATTCTTTTGGATCGAGTATATAATTATTATGATTGCAGCTATTGGTCCCATAGGGAAAGTTGTCCAGTTTAATGGTCTGATCAAACCCATCAAAAACTGTCAGCATATTAAGAAGGACCATCATCATCATCATCTCAGCCGATGGACGTCCACTGCTGGACATAGGCCTCCCCCAAGGATCGCCATAATGACCGGTCCCCGCCGCCTTCACCAGGTCGTCGGTCCACCGTATGAGGGGCCTACCCACGCTGCGCTTTCCGGTACGCGGTCACCACTGGAGAATTTTTCGGCCCCATCGGCCATCGGTTCTGCGAGCAATGTGCCCCGCCCACTGCCACCTAAGTTTAGCAATTCTTTGGGCTATGTCAGTAACTCTGGTTCTTCTGCGGATCTCTTCATTTCCAAGCAGGACCATAAACATTCAAAAATACGATGATTTTGGTCTCTTTGAACCAATGAATAAAACTATAGAGATAATCTTTAAATAAAACTTAGCGAACTAAACATCGCGTGCCGACCAACGATATTATCTGTTCGCAAAATGTCATAGTAGGTACTCTAGCGACTTGCTAGTGCAAAGTTTTATTTTCAAACGAAACTGACCTTTATTACAAATACGGTAAAGTGTAAGAGAAAGAAATGGGATGTAAGTGCAGCTCTCGGGGAATATCATGAGTCGTCACGGTCCTCGCCGTGTGTAATGGTTGGAACCCAAAGAATAAGTTGCAGATGGTCTGAATTTTTTACGAACATTTTATGCCTATAAATAAAAAATAAATAACGTTCACAGGCACATATATTGTAATGATCCCACGTAAGCTCTAACAGGCTTTTTGTTGTGGAAACCATACAACAACGGCACAAACATATAACATCCATGACCGAACCGGGATTCGAACCCAGGACCCTGGTTTGGCAGCCCGGCGTGGTAACCATTAGACCAACACACAGACACACATACTATACATCCCCTATTAATACTGTCCCTATGTTATTGATCATATTTCCATCCATCTGAGTACCATTAAGACGCTTGATTCGATATTAGTTGATCGAAAAGGATTCTCAAAATACCGACTTTCCTAGAGACTTGAGTAGACACTCTTGTCAATTGAAGAATTGCCTGCTGCCTGGTTACATGAACATTATTCTTCCAGGACTGACGACTGCATATCCGGATGCTTGCAGACACACTGGTAGTTTAAATTTCCGTCTACCGACTACATCAATACCCAATATCCAAAGACTTTATTTGGTATAATTATGCTCGACCAAAAAAACATTTTTTTGTATATCCATCAGCTCATTTTTAGCATGTGTCAGACTTACCTTATGGCTTTAATATTTTTACCCACGTTTGTGTGCATTTGAAGTAGGTTTGAAGTACATTGCATCCGGAAGTGTGTTGTTTTCATTAAAACAGTATCCAGTGAGCAAAACAGTAAACAAAAGAAAGAAGAGCATTGCATACTTCGAACGCACAAGCAATTGCGTGACCTTTTGTAAGAACAGCGTATAAAAGTGCGACAACGTAATTTACGGACCTCACTTTTTATATGATGTGTTTGTTGTACAATTTCTATCTACATCTACTCTATGTTAAACCTACTCTATGTTAATAACAGTCAAAGAAGTGCAACGTTTGGAAACATTGTCGTTTCACAAACATTCCCATATTGCAGCTGACTGCAGTTGCCAATGCAATGTTCTCTCTAATAAAATGTAACAAAATATATGAAGCTCTGACTTATATGTATACTTTCTAAACCTCGTTCAATGTAAGCTTCAAAACATAAGAGATTTTTTAAATTCTAAAATAAAAGAAAGATACCCTACCAAAGTACAGCTCAGAAAATTAACAAGCTATTGTGACAATGGGCTGCTCATATCTACCGAATAACTGACAACCGAAGAGGTGTCAGAGTTCTAGAGACAAACTGACAGGCATAGTGTGGGACGCCCTGCAGCTCACTGGACACTGGACAGACGACCTACAAAAGGTAGCGGGGAGCGACTGGATGAGAAAGGCCGAGAATAGGGCAAACATTTAGGGTTGGTTTACTAACTTTGATAATAAAAAATTACTGTATAATGGTCTAATAATTTGATAATGTACAGTAAATGTTTTTAATAATTAGTCTTTTTAATGTTAATTCAGACATAAACTCACAACACACAACTGTATTACACTTTGGGAGTGCTCAGAAACTATCTACTTGAAAGAAAAAAAAGAATTAAAGTAAAAAAAGATTCAGTTTTATATTTTTTTTTTTATTTCCGGATAGTATGACGTAATTTTATAATTATAACATATAAAAAGTAATAATTGCGATTGTTATATGCTGCTTGGATATTATATTGTTTTGAGGTGTTTAATACGAAGACGGTAGACAGGAAAACTCAGTCTGCAGTAGTTACTTTTATGTAACGATACGGAGCTTAAAGGATGAAGTTTAGCTAGGATACAGTTTCTAGAACAGTCGTAATCATACAAGTTCTGCGCAATCTACATTGATATTACCATTATGACTATTAGCTTCTGCCTGAGTACCGTGTAGCAGATATTATCATTGTTGTAACGGATAATAATTATGCCTTTTGGAAAATAGAAGAAATCTTATCGAAATAACAGGGTCTACACTTATAGGTACCTAAATGCATTACATACGATTAGGTACTTTAGGGGGTGCTTCAGAGCATCAAAGTAAATAACTTTTACTATGGGAGCTACTTTGAAAACTCGAAAAAAAATTGTTGTTTTAATACATTTTGGTCGAGTAGCTATTGACATTTTCTATGGAACAGCAGATATTTTTTCCCGATTTCAAAGTTAGTTTCATTAGTGAAAATTGTTCAGTTTGATGACCTGAAGCACTTCCTTAAGACAAGTATGTAACGCATTTTATTTTACACTCTGTATGTGTTCGCGACATCGAGCTGCCGGATTCGCGCGTCGACGCGGGCCGCTACGGTTTTTCCTCGCGAGTTCAGACACCCAACGTGATCAGTGCAAATTCCAATTAGATTATTGTTTTTTTTAGTGTTTAATTTGTAGCTTATCGCTTGTGGAATGCACTGGTCATGTTGGGGGTAACGTATTTGTACAGTTCGTTATAGTTTTGTATAGTTTTTTCACGTGTTTAGAGTCGTAGTTTTAAGTTTTCTTTATTATAGTTTTTTGATATTGTTTTATAAGTTATAGGTATAGTTATAGGTTTTCCTAATAAAGTTCATCGTTTCTCATAGTTAGAATAGGTTAGAATAAGTCTTTGCATTGTTTAGAGTTGTTTTTTAGGCGTTTTATTTCTGATATTTTCATACCCTTATTTCTCAAGATAGGTGATGGGTGGATCCTATCTAACAGCTTAGGTACACAATAGTAGATGATCCTTACCTATTTCACACACAACATATAGACTAGAGTAGTTAGATAGAAAAATATAGCAGTTTTAAAGTTCAGTTTACACCTTGCACTTTGACCCCGTATTTTACATAATAGATATATAGATAGAAACATAGAAATAGGTAGGCTAGGTGAGGATAACCCAGGTGCACTTAGTCAGAACCCTAGGTCATAGATAGAGTGCCTAGAATAGTCTAGAAATAGAATAGTTTGCAATAGCGCGGCAAAAATTGTGATATTTTTCCGCTTTATTCTGACTAGGAAACCTGGGTATCATACCTAGTATAGATTGTTATATGTCAAAATACGGGTAATTGTAAGCTCTTTCTATAGAACATCGTAGCTTTGAACTACCCCTTATAGTTTTTAAGATATAGCCTAAAATGTCAGAACTTTGTGATGAAAATGTACAACCAATTTGAACAATAAAAGCGGCTCTCCTTACGGTATTGCGCTAGGAGGGACATAGGCGCGCAAAACAGCGCAAATCAATCAGTCGCAACGAGTCCTCCAGCGCAACATCGGAAGAAAAGCTAGCGAAGAAAACTGAAGAACCTCTTTCATTGAAGAACCCTGCTCCCTGCTCCATCAAGATCAGCTGCCTCAGCCTGCTCTCTGCGGTCTACGATCTGCGTCCCACTCTCACAGTACCGCCGTAATCAGGGCGTCATCCGGCGATAGTTAATAGTTAGTTAAATGTGCTAGACCAGGCGTTTTCATATCGAAGGTGGTCGACCACATTTTTTGGTCCTTCGAGCCGGATCACGTCCTGAGCGTACTGTGAGACCTGGGTGAAGACTGCAAGAGCTGCTGTATAGAAGATGCCGGTGACTAGAAGCATGAAGTCAGCGCCGCGTCAAGCCGGACCCCCGTCCCGTGAGGAGGAGTCCACGTCACGTCCTGCTGCATCCGCGTCGGGCACCCCGTCCGGCTCCGAGCCGACGGCGTCGTCCGCGACGACCACGGAGTCGCGTACGGCAACCACAGCCCCGGATACATCAGCCACGTCGACTGACGCCACCAGGGCGTTGAAGAGCCCCGTTCCAGAGAAGCCTGAACGGACACCGGCACGATCCAGAGCATCGAGTAGAAGACGGGAGCTGGCGGAGGCCCGGCTGGAGCTCGCCAGGGCTCGAGTCGAGTTGGCCGAGGCCAAAGTCAGCGTCCTAGAAGAGGAAACTTCAGACGAAGAGGACTCAATAGATGAAACGGTCCGTGAAGAAAGAACGTCGGAATGGGTCGACAGAAGCACTCTCGCCCTCACGATGGAGCCTCACAACGTGCCTGAACATAGTTCGGAACCACCACCCGCCGTGCTGCCGCCACCACCGCCGCGTGACGACGAGCCTGCCGGGTGCCGCGTGGACGCCGAAGCACGAGGCCCCATTCATAGTCATCCGACGAAGACCTCGGAGGAGAGGCCCTACTGCCTGGGCCTCCCCGGGGGCAACCGCCAACTTGTCGTGTTGCAGGAGCCGCCGCCACGACAGGAGAGACTGATTATAGAAGATAGAAGAGCGGCCCTGGCGCAGGGGCCCTGGAACCATACCACCGGGGAGCCACGCCAGCCTGTAGCGCCGCACCATTCGCCTACGCTACAGGAAATACGGAAGACTATAGAAAATAGAAGATGGGAATCGGCGCAGAGGCCCCCCGGTGGGGACGACGCCGAAAACCAACACCTTGACGCGCCGCGCCAGCCGCCTACGCGTCAAGATAGCAAGCCAAACGAGTTGGCGATCCAAGAGCTCGCCAGTGCCATCACTCTCGCCGCGCGGTCGGCGGCGCAGCCCGCAATAGCATCGAGGGTTCCTGACCTACCCTTCTTCAGCGGCCAGTCGGCGGAGTGGCTACCATTCAAAATAGCGGTGGAAGAGGCAACAACACAGCTGACGGAGCAAGAAACCATAGCGAGACTGCGGAAGAGCCTGCGCGGGCCGGCGCGGGACGCCGCCCACTGCCTATTTGTGGGCCACACATCGACGAGAGAGGTAATGCAGCTTCTTGAGGCCAGGTTCGGACGACCCGACGCGCTCGTCATGGCTGAAATGAAGAAACTGAGGGAGCTGCCGCGCCTCACAGAAAATCCGAAGGATGTCTGCGTCTTCGCGTCGCGTGTGGCGAACATCACCGCGACGATAAAGGCGCTGGGGCGGTCGCACTATCTGTACAACCCAGAGATAGTGCGGGCCGTCATAGAAAAGTTCCCGCCTACGCTACGGTTCCGGTACTACGACTTCGCTCCGGAGCAGCCTACCTTCCAGCCTGACTTGGTAACGTTGACCAAATTTTTAGATCTCGCCGCCGAACGGTGCGGTAACTTTGCTCCCCTCGAACATGTGCCGTTCGACCGGCGGGAGCAAACACATCGAGGACCAGCGCGCACCTACCACGCCGGCGCCGACGGACAACGAGCGAAGCCAGAGCCCTGTCCGGTCTGCAAGAAAGGCGAACATAAGGTAAACAATTGTGAAGTGTTCAAGAAAGAAAGTGTGTCGGCGCGCTGGGACATTGCCAAGGAGAAGCGCCTGTGTTTTAAGTGTCTACGTGTTCGCCGCAATCAACACATGTGCAAGGCACGCAAGTGTGAGACGAGCGGGTGTCAACATAGCCACCACCCGCTACTACATAGCACGCCGCAATCGAAGACGCCGCCCTTCGATCCGCCGCCCGAGCAAGAGGAAACAGTGTCGTCTGCAAGGAACAAGACGAAAACGGCGCTGTTGAAAATAGTTCCTGTTATCGTTAGCGGCCCTAGGTCACAAGTTGAGACCTACGCACTGTTGGACGACGGCTCTACGTGCACCATAGTAGAAAGAGACATCGCTAACAAGGTGGGTGCAACAGGGACAGCATCACCGTTTACGATAGAGGGCGTGGCGGGCGCGCGGATCGACGCAAGCGAGTCGACGCGCGTGCGCGTGAAAATTGGCGGCAAATATAGTATAGAAGAATTCGAGATAACTGCGCGCACTATGGACAAGCTTCATTTATCGCCGCAGCGGGTCCCGCCGGAGCTCATTTCCGGCCTCGATCACCTCAAGGAGATAGCAGAGGAACTCATCTATGAAGAGGGCAAGCCAACTGTACTCATCGGGCAAGACAACTGGCAGCTGCTGCTCTCTCACGCCGTGCGCCGTGGGGCGGACGACCAACCCGTCGCCTCCCTGACCGACCTAGGGTGGGTCCTTCACGGCGTGCGAGATGGCCGGCGTGAGAAGGTCCATAGTCATCGCATCAGCTACGTGTCTTCGCCTCTGCCTGAGAGTTCTATAGAAGAGATGATTCGAGAACATTTTTCGCTGGATTCGCTGTGTGTGGAGCCGCGACGCAGCTACAACGATAGTGAGAAGCGAGCGCTATCGATTCTGAACGAGACGACGAAGCGGTTACCGGCGGGAGGCTTCGAGACCGGGCTCCTGTGGCGTCGCGACGACTTCACGCCGCCGGATAGCTACTCTACTGCACTTCGTCGCCTCGAACTTATAGAAAAGAAGCTGGACCGGGACCCTACGCTGAAGAAGAGGTACACCGCCCAGATTCAAGACTACATAGAAAAGGACTACGCAGAGGAAGCGCCCGTGTCTGACGCGCGACCTGAGAAGGTATGGTACCTACCTCACTTCGGCGTAGTCAACCCAGAGAAGCCCGAGAAGCTACGTATAGTGCACGACGCGGCGGCGAAGTCAAGAGGGACGAGTTTGAACGACATGCTGCTGCCCGGTCCCGATCTACTTCAATCCCTGCCCGGCGTGCTGATGAGATTCCGACAGCGGAATATAGCAGTGACAGCTGATATTCGTGAAATGTTCATGCGAATATCGATTCGAGATGAAGATAGAGACATGCAGCGCTTCCTGTGGAGAGGGGAGCGACGCGACGGACCTCCGACCGAATATCGCATGAAGAGCGTAATATTCGGGGCCACCTCTTCGCCTAGTACAGCTATTTTTGTGAAGAATAGAAACGCCGAGTACTTCAAAGAAAAATACCCGGAGGCAGTGAACGCCGTAGTACGTAGTCATTACGTAGATGACTACATAGCCAGCTACGACAGCGAAGAGGAAGCTCTACGGGTCTCGAATCAGGTCGCCTTCATACACAGTAAAGGTAATTTTTTTCTGGCAAAATGGGCATCAAACTCTCATCGTGTTCGTGGTCAGCTGGCGCCGGGCGAGAAGAAAGAAGTAGTGCAACTCGACACCGAGAAGATATTGGGGATGGTCTGGCGGACGCAGACCGACACGCTTTCGTTCAACATTAACGAACGTAAGTTGCCTACTTCACTACTCGACGGTACACCTACTAAGAGAGAGGCTCTACGCGTAGTTATGTCTATCTACGATCCACTGGGACTCGCTACGCCTATCACCGTGCAAGCTAAGAGAGTGCTACAGAACACATGGCGCTCTGGCATCGAGTGGGACACCGAGCTACAACCAGCAGAGGCGGAGGCGTGGCGGAGTTGGGTAGGCGAGGCTAAGCAACTCTCACGCTTAGCCGTGCCACGCTGCTACGCCCAACTAGCGCACGCGACGACCATCGAGCTACACACGTTCGTCGACGCCAGCAGCTCGGCCTACGCGGCCGTCTCCTACTGGCGAGTGACCGATAGCGACGGACGTGTCTACGTGTCCCTCATCGCTGCGAAGGGAAGAGTCGCGCCGCTGAAGACAGTGTCCATCCCGCGCCTCGAGCTACAAGCTGCAGTGCTGGGCGCCCGCCTAGCACACACCATCGCCGCCGAGCACGACATAAAGCCGCATCGTCGCGTGTTTTGGTCCGACTCACGCACCGTGCTCACCTGGCTACGCAACGGTCCTCGTGTCTACAAACCATTCGTCTCGCATCGTGTCGCCGAGATCGGCGAGTCTACGAAGACAACGGAGTGGAGATGGGTCCCCACTAAGGCGAATGTCGCGGACGACGCGACGAGAGAGACGCCTATCAACTTCGAGTCGACGCATCGCTGGTTCGTAGGGCCGCCTTTCCTACACCTACAGGAAAGTGAGTGGCCAACAGAGACAGAAGATAGTAGCCCAGACGACGCCGACACTACCGAAGAACGACTACATACGACGAGGTCAACGACACGACTCAGCGAAGCCCTACCCGACGTGAAACGTTTCTCCAACTTCAATCGCCTGCTACGAGCGACCGCACGAGTGCTACAGTTCATCGAGTTGCTACGCGCGCCGCAACACTGTAACGCGGCCCGCAAACGCACGAAGAAAAATATAGACAGCGACTCGACGTGGGGAGACAAGAAAGAAAATCGCAAGAAAATAGTCAAGAAAATAGTGACGGGCGACGTGACTACATCGCCATACAAACCTATAGAAGCACACCATGTTCACCGTGCCCAGCTCCTGTGGACTCGAGCTCAGCAAGAAGAGGTCTTCGCAGACGAGGTGAATGCCCTGCGACTCGGTCGCCCTCTACCGGCAGACAGCAGACTCAAACAGCTGTCCGTTATCTACGATCGAGACGGCGTGATAAGACTACGATCGCGCATAGACGCCGCTACGGACATCTGCTACAGTCAACGGGAGCCTGCAATTATAGACGGCGGCCACGTGTGGACTCAGCTGTACATCACACATGTACACACACAGCTACACCACGGCGGTTTCGAGACGACGGCCAACGAAATACGACAACACTACTGGGTGCTACGACTGCGCTACGCCGTTCGTAGCGCAGTGAAACAATGTCTACGGTGCCGCATCGCTAAGGCGAAGCCGGCGCAGCCATCTACGGGCAACCATCCACCGAGTCGCCTCGCTCATCATCAGCGGGCCTTCACCTTTACCGCCCTAGATTATTTTGGGCCCCTTACCGTGACCGTCGGCCGTACCCATCAGAAGAGGTACGGCGTGCTCTACACGTGCCTCACTACCCGAGCTGTCCACATAGAGCTCGCGGGTAGTCTCAGCACGGACTCTGCGGTGATGGCGCTGCGAAGGTTCATCGGACGACGTGGCTGCCCTACAGAGCTCTGGTCGGACCAGGGCACCAACCTGCGCGGCGCGGACATCGAGCTTCGCCGCGCGATCGACGGGGCGACGCAAGAAGAGGCGTCGCTGCGCGCCATCCGGTGGCGCTTCATCCCGCCGAGCGCCCCATTCATGGGGGGCGCATGGGAGCGTATGGTGCGGAGCATCAAAACCGCACTGTACACCACACTCAACGAGCGCGCACCGAAGGAAGAGGTGCTCGCTACCCTGCTCGTCGAGGCGGAACACACCGTGAACAGCCGCCCCCTCACACACCTGTCGACGGCCCCGGACGACGAGGAAGCCCTCACGCCCAATCACTTCCTCCTGGGCGGGCCATCACGCGTCCCACAACCCGGGACGTTCACCGACGGCGACATCAGCGGTTGCAGGGAGTGGCGAGTCAGTCAGCGGCTAGCCGACCACTTCTGGGCGCGCTGGGTGCGCGAGTACCTCCCCGAGCTGCAACACCGGCGGGAGCCCCGCGCCACGGGTGGCGCGATCCAGCTGGGCGATCTGGTCCTCATCGCAGACGGGACCCTGCCTCGCAACATCTGGCCGCGAGGCGTCGTGATCGCCACCTTCCCCGGTCCCGACGGCGAGGTACGAGCAGTCGACGTGCGCACCAACAAGGGAGTCCTGCGGCGGCCCACGAAGAAGCTGGTGATCCTGCCCACTGCCAACGAGTCGCCCTGATGATCTACGGGTCTACCTGCCTGCCGCTCACTCGAGAAGTTCCAGCTACGAGAGCTGCGGCGGGAGATAATGTTCGCGACATCGAGCTGCCGGATTCGCGCGTCGACGCGGGCCGCTACGGTTTTTCCTCGCGAGTTCAGACACCCAACGTGATCAGTGCAAATTCCAATTAGATTATTGTTTTTTTTAGTGTTTAATTTGTAGCTTATCGCTTGTGGAATGCACTGGTCATGTTGGGGGTAACGTATTTGTACAGTTCGTTATAGTTTTGTATAGTTTTTTCACGTGTTTAGAGTCGTAGTTTTAAGTTTTCTTTATTATAGTTTTTTGATATTGTTTTATAAGTTATAGGTATAGTTATAGGTTTTCCTAATAAAGTTCATCGTTTCTCATAGTTAGAATAGGTTAGAATAAGTCTTTGCATTGTTTAGAGTTGTTTTTTAGGCGTTTTATTTCTGATATTTTCATACCCTTATTTCTCAAGATAGGTGATGGGTGGATCCTATCTAACAGCTTAGGTACACAATAGTAGATGATCCTTACCTATTTCACACACAACATATAGACTAGAGTAGTTAGATAGAAAAATATAGCAGTTTTAAAGTTCAGTTTACACCTTGCACTTTGACCCCGTATTTTACATAATAGATATATAGATAGAAACATAGAAATAGGTAGGCTAGGTGAGGATAACCCAGGTGCACTTAGTCAGAACCCTAGGTCATAGATAGAGTGCCTAGAATAGTCTAGAAATAGAATAGTTTGCAATAGCGCGGCAAAAATTGTGATATTTTTCCGCTTTATTCTGACTAGGAAACCTGGGTATCATACCTAGTATAGATTGTTATATGTCAAAATACGGGTAATTGTAAGCTCTTTCTATAGAACATCGTAGCTTTGAACTACCCCTTATAGTTTTTAAGATATAGCCTAAAATGTCAGAACTTTGTGATGAAAATGTACAACCAATTTGAACAATAAAAGCGGCTCTCCTTACGGTATTGCGCTAGGAGGGACATAGGCGCGCAAAACAGCGCAAATCAATCAGTCGCAACGAGTCCTCCAGCGCAACATCGGAAGAAAAGCTAGCGAAGAAAACTGAAGAACCTCTTTCATTGAAGAACCCTGCTCCCTGCTCCATCAAGATCAGCTGCCTCAGCCTGCTCTCTGCGGTCTACGATCTGCGTCCCACTCTCACAGTACCGCCGTAATCAGGGCGTCATCCGGCGATAGTTAATAGTTAGTTAAATGTGCTAGACCAGGCGTTTTCATATCGAAGGTGGTCGACCACAGTATGTGCCGTCCACGCAAAACGGGTCCAGTTGTCGAGTTTTGAGTTACGGTTAAATTCGGCATCTAGATCAGTCACATGATCATATAAATAAATAAATAACATTCACAGGCACATAATTGTAATTATCTCAAGTTAAGCACTATAGGCTTTTTAATATGGTAACCATACAACAACGGCACGAACATATAACATCCATGACCGAACCGGGATTCGAACCCAGGACCCTGGTTTGGCAGTCCGGCGAGGTAACCATTACACCAACCGGGTCGTCACATATGGAATAATAAATAAAATACTGGTCAACTGCGAGTCGGGCTACTCGCGCACCGAGGGTTCCGTACCACACCACCACACAACATATTAACTTAGAAAAAGTTTTGTTTTCTCCTGGACCTTTAGCGCGAGACCACTCACACTTGGCCGGTTTTAATTATTTGTAGTTATATCTACCGTAGAGTTTCCTCTATAACACCAAGTTTGACGATTGTATGTGTTACCGTTTTTACGATAGAGCGAGAAGAAAAACCGTTTCTTGTATGAGCACCCCTTATCGAAAGGATGAATGCAATTCATGAAACAGATATATAGAGTGAGTTTGGAAGGAAATATCGGTAGATGCTGACATAGGAGGGCGTTACTAAAAAAAAAAAACAGTTATGGAAATGTATGACAAGATATACAGACCTAGAGGAAGCAAGAGAGGTGTGTTAGAACCGCCTAGAGTGGAGATCAACAGTCTCTGCCTACCCCTCTGGGAAATAGGCGTGAGATTATGTATGTAGAGCAAGTTCGATTAATCCTTTTCACGTTTGTACGTAGCAGAGTTTGTCTATCCACCTATAGAAATCTCCGTATGCTTTTAGCTGGACGGGCTAAAGTTGGGATGAACTTCCAAAAACTGACTCTAGAGTAAAACCGAGTCGAGCTCGTTTTGAAGTCTTTGTTCCAACTCCTGGAGAGTTCCTGTATAATGCATCGTTTAATTTCATTTGCATCGTCCGGTATCAAGTTAAAACTTTGCGATTTTACTAGTTTATAGATTACACCGATTTTAACAACAACATCTAAACTATTATAAAACTGTAACAGAAGTGTGTCTGTACATTGAAGATATTTACAAAAAAGATTACGATATGGTTTTTATATGTCCGTGATTCCAAATCACCAATTTTTGGATTTTTTGTCTGTCTGTTTGTTTGTTTGGGTGTTTGTTTGTTCGAGCATCACGCAAAAACTACTGAACCGATTTTGATGAAACTTTTTGTTTGATAGCTTATCATCTGACTTAAAATCTGGTATATAATTTATGCGGACGAAGTCGCGGGTAAATGCTCGTACATTATAATTCTAAATTAAAAATTTTGCCAATATCTAGTTTACATAGCAAAAGCGCTTCACGTTGTACGATAATAAATATTTTGGCGAGTTTAAAGATTGATACAAAACACAATCTTGAGCCACCATACAATTGGAGTTTCGTTTTGGGCCGGTTTTTGACCACCCTGAAAGGACTTAATGATCGTTAGTATGTGTGTATTCTTGACTTGAGACTCCAGCCTGCGTAACATGACAGAGGTAATAGCGACTTAAACGCTTCTACACGTCAAGTTGGCGGTTATCTCCATACTATCTCACTCAAATTTGACGTTTAGAAGTGACCTGTGTCGCTCTCACCTCTGTCGTGCTACGCCGGCAATGTTTTTTTCCGGTGACCATGACAAGTTTTGGGTCAAATTAATTTAGCTCCCATTTTCAAAGTAAAAGGAGTTTACTTTCTTCACGATAAATGTAGGTTTAGTAATTCTTGTAAATAAGGCTCTCTACCTAAAAGCCCAGATCTATTGAGATTCAAAACGTTTCCGAGTTTTACAAAACAAAGCCAATGACGTCAGATTTCCAAATCTTTCCCTTAAACTTCGTATTTCGCGAGGCCAGATGTTTTGAAATCGTCGACATTGCCGCCGCAGATTTAATTAAAGTAACTTTGCAACAAAGTTGTTGCTTAAATATTTTCGTTGTCATTCCAGAGGCTTTTTGGCGGCCCTGATAACGATTTGTATGGCAGTTTAATTTTACTGACAAGTGCCTAAAAGGCATAAAGTTATATTAATTTCAAAGTTACGTTCTCGATAATTCAGTTTATTTATAAATAAACTGAATGGTTGATTTTTTTGTCGACTGATCAAGTGATCAAACAATAAAAAATCTTCCTAGATCGCACTCCCAATATCTACCAAGAACGTCTATCCTATCCTATCCTACTAATCCTATCCTACTAATATTATAAACGCGAAAGTTTGTAAGTATGGATGGATGGATGTTTGTTCCGCTTTCACGCAAAAAACTGCTGAACGGATTTTGATGAAATTTGGCATATAGATAGACCATGGCCTGGATTAAAACATAGGGTACTTTTTATCCGGGTAACGCAGACGAAGTCGCGGGCAACAGCTAGTATTATAAACGCGAAAGTTTGTAAGTATGGATGGATGTTTGTTCCGCTTTCCCGCAAAAACTGCTGAACGGATTTTGATGAAATTTGGCATATAGATAGACCATGGCCTGGATTAACACTTTACGGTACTTTTTATCCGGGTAACGCAGACGAAGTCGCGGGCAACAGCTAGTATAATTATATTTTTCCTTCTTTAATAAGCATTATAAACTCTGTAAGTAAATAAAAAAAATCATTATTGGTATGACAAGAATAAATTAAAGAGTTTTTTTTAAAATTTACGTTGCATCAAAATATTAACAAATTAAGTAATTGAGTTTTTCTGCAACTTCGACCAGCGAAATGGCAAAATACATAATTATATTCAATAAAAAAAACCGATACTACCATTGGTTGGTTTTGGTTTGGTTGGTTAGTTTTTTTTCCTTTGTTATTCAATAAACATTTTTTTTTATCTTGGACAATGTCACACAAATTGTCTAGTCACATTTAAAATTTGATCCACATCACCCAAAAAGTTAATGTGTAAACCATCATAGAAGTACCAACCAACTAAACTGTTGTAGGTATCCCGCCCTGTCCCGAAGTATCACAGCCTGGTGGAATATCTTCCTTCCAGCTAGACCACACTTCGCTCCTTCACAAAGTATAAATAGAGAAAGAATAAAAAAGCTCTTTCGCTCTGGATCTGGAGCAAAGGGCAACGCCGGGCACCTGCAATCACAGCCAGCGGAGCACCTCACACAATAAGCCGTAATTAGTGCCACAATAAGGGTTCTTGAGCTAGAGTGTGGTACAAATCATAGGCGAAGGCAAGCACATTTTTATACCTGGATGGCATTATACCTTACCCTATTTAGTGCCAGCATGACCCGCCTCGTTTCCAAGCTAATTACAATGATGCAATTCTCAATTAACTTTGTCGTTTCCGTCTCAGGTATAGTAATGGAAGTGCAAGGTGAGCTATAGGCTATCGGATCCCACTGCAAAGGCACGGCGCGGCGGCACAGACCTCCTCTTATGTTACGTCATGAATAACGGGTTTGACGAATTTAGTTGTGCTTAATCTAAATAAAATTTCGTATTTACTACCGAAAGCATGCAATGTGAATTACATCAACCTATAAGTTTGACATAAACTTGAAACATAACACGCTCACACAGCAATATACTTCAACTCACATGCTGAGACCGAAGTCTCACTATGTAAAGCGGGGAATAACCACGGTGACACGGCACGGCAAGCTAGTGGCCCAATTAGACTGTCTGTCCATTCACGCGAGCTAGCTGGCGGAGCGGAGTAGCGAGGAAATATTAACCAATCAGGATTGCATAAATTCTCGGCCGAGATTTTGGTTGCAATTTTATTGGTTAATCAAATTCAATTTCTCCGCTCCACCAGCCAGCGTTTCACTTGCTGTCAGGCAATATTTATATAGAGAGAACCTTGTGGCGGGTAGGTGCGCGGGCTCATGACCTCACAAATATATGGTCACGTCGATAAGGACAGCAATAAAGCAGCGATCTCCTTTTTTAACTTAAACAAAAAGTAATCTGCATCTCTCTTATTAAGTGAATAGGACAAAACACGTAGGTATACTGACCTCCCGCTTTATCTTTCTACCTCCATTTGTATTAATCGCGGCTCATACATCAAAGCCGAAGCCGAAGCCGTGGTAGTCCAGTGGCGAGTAACCTTGCCTGCCGTGCAGGAGGCGATGGTTCGATCCCCGTCCAGACCGACTCGTACCAATGAATTTTTCGGAATTTATGTACGATTTGTAACACCACTGGCTTTTCGGTGAAGGAAAACATCGTGAGGAAACCTGCATGCTTCAATTTCGAGGCATGTATTGTACCTACTGTCCATTACAAGTGGCGACGGGCTCACCCCCCGTCACACTGGACAGAGTTTCGGTACTACTAGTGAAATGTGGATGTTCTGAGGTTTCAGAATATCTCTGACTACCCCCTCGGGGAATATAGTCGTGAGCATATGCTATGCTTATGCTCATACATCAAAACGCTTTCAGCTCAAAACATTGACCAGCCGTCAAACAGAGGGCATAACATGGTGACAAAGACGCCTCTGGCCACGGAAGCGATCCTTCATTAAGGGACAAAGGTCAATAGGCCCCATGGGCACCAACCCTGTCTGATTAAACCCCACCCCGAACCGAATCAGACCCTTTTTTTTGTTTGCAATTACACCGTATGCTAATGAACGTTTTGAAATAACACAGCGTGTACAAAGAACCTTTGTTTGGATAGTTGAATTTATTTTGATTAATACTTGTGTTTTTTTAGGTAAGAAATTTTTTTTATTTGTGACTTATTTGCTTGAATGTGTGCCATATGGTAGGGCAGAATACTACGTTTGCGAAATAATTTCACTTGACGATTATCAATTTTTTTTCATGTCTGCTTTTACATTTATAATGATAGTATTGACTTTCGTATCAAAGATTTACCACATTTTTAGCAAAATCTTTTATATGATTTGATGACATGATGATGTGACAAAAGTATTTAAAGATTTACAGCACGACTAAAATATTATATTTTAATTCACTGGACGAGTAGCAAATCTAATCCCGGAATAAATATGTTCGTGTGAACGCAAATGAACTTTTCCTAAAATATTCCCAGAACTGAATTAAAGAATATCCCATTCAGTAGGTAAACACAGACAGTCTTTGTGGACCAAATACCTGAAGCTTGGAGGCAAATTCCGGAATTGATTACAACGGTCTTTTGTATTCAGCACTCTTTTGTTTATTTCTTCGCCTTGTGGCGAATCGAGTGTAAAAAATAGTCATCTCATCACTCATCAATATCTTGGAATTCAGGTATTTATTTAACTAATTATAGACTTTGCTACCTAAATCTGGTCATTAATACCAGAATCGTGGATATGGGCAGAAGGAAATGACAACATTTTCAGTAGGTCTTTTATAATTAAAACCTGGTCTATTGTCTTCATTATCATATCCCATGCTCGCTAATATTTTTACACATACCTACCACCCAACTTATGGTACCTATTTTCTTTTCGTTCTAGAGTCCTACTACGGTATGATGGTTTCCTCACGATTTATCGGTGAACGATCTTTCACTGCCATGCTAGTGACAAATACAACAGTACATTAATTCCGGAAAAAGTAAAAAAAAAAAATTTCGATGTGCACTTATTTTACATTTAAAAATGAGTTCACAACAATCTAGGTATAGGCTTGCACATTTACAACTCTGGACTTAGTGGTACAGGAACAGTATAAGAAAGCTAGATACAGTATGGACACTCCCTTCCTCCCACCAACTTTTTACCATACCCCCTGTCGCTCTCTGGTTACCTCGCACTGGTTACTCGTTACCTGAGAAGAAGACATAATGTTCAAATTCTTTGATTTCGCATGTGCTGACGTCAACTTGTCAATTTCAATTTTTCGTATGCAGTGTCCGGTCTGTGGTACAGGCAAGAAATCGAACCGCCGCCTCGTGATTGAGTCGCAAGCTTTCTTCCGTAACTACCACCGCTCTTGAACAAGACAAGTGTAGCAATTGCTACGATGATCTTGCTGTATACGGAGGTAGTTCACTCATTCATTCATGATTTAGACCAGATTAACCAGGGCATGTCACGTATACAAGTTTATTGCTTTCTCCAATCCACGATCTCAAACTATATCCAACATCGCACCGATACTGCATACATTTCAAAATTATAATCCATATAAATAAGGAACTCAGCCGTTGCATGTTAAACTCCCGTATGCAAATGCACTAGTTTGCATGCCGCAAGCTGAAGATTTGTGGCGTGGCTCTTGATATCCATGTTTCGGAATTATGATAGTCGGGCGCGCCGGGAATATTAATCCCGCGAAACTGCCGGGATCCCGCGCGTGCGGTGAATCCCGGGCTAATCCTGCAATATATCCCGGGGTGCCAAAAGAACTGTGCACTGATTCGGATACGTGTTACGCGTGGGGTTATTTGAGTATGTCTATTAGCGTTACATTATATACATGCGAACAACATGTATAGGAACAACAAAAACACACGACCCTATTCTATTTCGGGTTGTAACGTGGGTAAGCAGAGACCCGCTACAATTCTGATATACACCGTCGCCTCCATACATCTTCTCACACAGTTCCGATCAATAACTTTGCAACAACTACCAACTGCATATTACATGGCTAGCCTTTTAGCCTTTAGAGAACCGTGGTGGTCCAGTGGCGAGTAACCTTGCCTGCCGTGCAGAAGGCGATGGTTCGATCCCCGTCCAGGCCGACTCGTACCAATGAGTTTTTCGGAATTTATGTACGATTTGTAACACCACTGGCTTTTCGGTAAATTCGAAGCATTTATTGTAGGTACCTACTGTCCATTACAAGTGGCGACGGGCTCACTCCCCGTCACACTGGACAGAGTTTCGGTGCTACTAATGAAACGTGGATGTTCTGAAGTTTCAAAATATCTCTGACTACCCCCTCGAGGAATATAGTCGTGAGCATATGCATATGCTTTTTAATATAATCAAATTCAATAATTTTATTTATCAGACAGCAAAAATTAAGTGTTAATAACAATTTGGCTCCTAAACTTCTATCTATCCTTCGCCCTTTGAACCAATGTTTTAGAAACCAGTAGGTAGGCTTGTGTTGTAATTTCACGAAAACATATTTGAAACATAACGCTGCTGTCACCTAAAAAGCGGAATGTAACAAATTAATGTGACTTGTTCCTTGTTAGCGAAACGTCGAGTTAATTAATTCACTAATTATCGTCGATAATGGGCGAAGCCACGGAAATGACGTTATTGTTGAACATGCTTCAGTCAAGTTGAAATACGTAATTGGGTATCGATTTTGATGCAAAATTCGCAACAAAGAAAGGCAAGGTATATTGTGAGAGAAATTCTAGACGGTTAATTACCTACATGTCATTGTGATTACCCTGCTTTGTAAAGGTTTGAGAATTTTGAGATGAAGTGAAATAGCTGAAATCTTAAACTCAAAATAATGTATTCAATATAGGAGCTGGAGGGTTAAAAGCTCCAATTAAAATAAAATAAAAAACAGAATAAAAAAAAAAAAAGGCCAGAAACTCCCTCCGCCATTCTTATGCTGCATCTGCATGCGCCGGCGGCAGCCGGAAGATCTTTAGTTTCATCCCCTCAAAGGTATTGCTTTTTTCTTGTATTACCTACCATGTCTACCATGTCTACCATGTATTTGACGCTGAAGGAAATAAAAAGTCTAGCGGATATGGATGTAGGTATGTGATTACGGTTTGACGAAGCCTGCGCTGCAGATTCGATAATTTTTGGCATATATTATTTTTTATTTGAATAAATAATTGTTATACAGATAAGAAAGTAGATCATAAAGCTTTTCCGCTGCGCGAATTTTCTATTTGAAAATGGAGAGAGAGTCTCCATCCCTGGCACTCCGGCAACAACAACGTATAACCACATAACTACACATTTATGCAATGTATGTGTACCCACCCAAATAAGTTACGTATTCTATGTGCAAAACAATAATAAAACAGCTTTTAAGATAAACATAAGAGTAAACAGGTTTACCTCGGTTGGGCCAAGTTTGTTTATTAATTGGGGGTAGAGGTCTTCCGTTCCGTTTTGCCCTTGGGTAATGCATGTTTAATAAATTTATGGGCAGCCCTGGATAAAATCATAACAGGATGATGCGGCACTCAAATAACCTAGACTTGGTTTGATTAAGTCTCATCAGTCATCACAAATCACAAATGTGCACGAGATACCAAGAAATACCACTTTGAGCACTAATTGCAAATAGCAATTATATGATGTGTAAGTTTTATGTCGATACAAAATCGTTAATGTACCAACTTTACCAATTTTAAGTTATAGGTGTTTTGTTTCTACGACTGTCAAAAAATACCATGTCAGTTAGATACCAATCGAATCGGGTATTTTACAAAATAAGACCTCTGATTTAGAATCCCTAAATTTGTTCTAAGTCGAGCACCAACCTTGATTCTCTTCGCCTTGTTTTTCTATTATGCCACCATTCATCGTCGATGACTCTACTCGCTAGCATGACTGTTTAAGATCAAACTATATCTCTCTATATACTCACATTGCAGTCCCATGAAGGTAGACATAAACTAAGTAGGCTCACCAGTTACCATACACTACGATTCTGACATGCACACTTTTGCTTTCATTCATTATGTTCACAAGGACAAAGCGGTTGAGGTTGAAACGCACTTTTCCATTTCGGATATCCCTAAATTGATCATGGTATTCTGGTCTATTCTTTAATCCATACATGCATTTAGTACACAAACAAATCAATGGGTTGTTCAGCAGCCAGGTTGGGCAGTAGGTATCAATAATCTCTTCCCCGCGAAAGCAAGTCAGCGCATTTTGATTTATTTCTAAATTAATCCTTGGGTTTCTCCAACAAACTACTTGACATTGGCAGAATTGCAGCGCGAATTATTGTAAAAAGAATACATACATGCTATCATAATGAGCGTTTTTCTTTTGGTTTTCTAGGGTATCGATAGATGGCGTTACGGTCTGTCTGTGCGAATAAAGGTCAAAATATGAAACTTTTTACGTCTAATATGGTTATATGGGCTCGATCCCTTGGCCTTTAAAAAAAGGCAGGCACTGTCTTGACATGATTTTGACAGGATGTCGCGAACGTCTCTATGGAGCGATAACCATGTCATCTGTCGAGTTTTTTAGGAACTAAATTTAAAAAAGAAAAGAAAAATGCTCATTGGCAGAAGGAGAACGTTTCTGTACGAAGTTTTCAGGTTCAGGTTTTGAGTTAATTTGTTACCTAAATCATTTTGTGGTCACACTGCATCTTCCCGTTTTATGTTTCATCTAAGTGTACAACAATCGATGGTGAAGGTTTGTTTGAAAGTGCTCTGTTTCATAAATTGTAAGTATAAAGTTTGGTTCGATGTAAACTATAAATTATTGTTGTGATTAAGGGGCTAGCCAGACGTGGTGGAACGTAGGCAGCCCCGGATCTAGGGGGAGGCAAACGGGGGCCCACGCCCCGGGCGGCAGGTCTAGGGGGCGCCAAAATGAAGAGTTTAAAAAATAAAATATTGCAACGACTTAAAAATATTGTATGTAAAAAAATCTCGAGCTCGCCTCGTTCACTCCTAGTATTAGATCATATTGCAATGATCTCATTATATTGCGGTAAAATCTCGAGCTCGCTTCGCTCGCTCTTAATTTTTTTTATTGTATTGGAAGTATCCAGTCATGCCTGTTGCAAAATTCGATCCAGATTTTAGATCATATTACGACGAGCTAATCTTATTGCTGTAAAATCTCGAGCTAACTTCGCTCGCTCCAAGTTTTAGATATTTTTGCTACAACCAAAACTGGACCCGGCCACCCCTGGAAAAAATTATTGCTACTCCCTTGGAGGGGGGAGGGGGGGGGGGGGGGGGGGGGCGCCAATGTCAAGTTTTTGCCCCGGGTCGGAAAAATCATAGATCCGGGGCTGAACGTAGGTACTAGCGTTTGCCAGTCGAAATATAGTTTTTTGGCAGGATTTATTTGTGAACTATTCAGAGCGTCGTCGTTGGCGCGTTGCGGAGAGGTATGGAAACTCAATCTTGAGGTCCGTGTTCGAATCTGCACGGACGACATGCTATGTACTTACGAATGAGTTTTTCTAATTAATTAAGTAATACCGACTGCTCTCAAACGCTGAAAGAAAACATCGTAAAGAAACCTGCATTTGCTGACGAAGAAATTCCGATGCGTATGTGAAGTCTACCAATCCGCTTTAGGCATGCGTGGTGGACTAACGCCCATACATACCACCCTCCTTGAGGGTAGGCATGTGCCCTGTAGTGAGATGTATATACAGGGTGTAAGTAACAGCCTAGCAAATACTTTAACGGTGAACTCAGACCATCAAATTGAACAACTTTCACTATGAAGCCTTCCTCAGGAAACGCGAAAATAAATCAGCTGTCCCATACAAAACTGCTATACCTAGTTACCTACCCGACTAAACTGTATGGTACAGCTGATTTTTTTCGCGTTTCCTGAGGTAGGCTCCATAGTGGAAGTTGTTCAGTTTGATGGTCTGAGTTCACCGTTTCAGTATTTGCTATAGGCTGTCACTTACACCCTGTATAGGCTGATGATGATGACTAAATAAATTCGCTTCACCGTCATTCCGTCCGTCTGCGCTGACCCTAAATAAGAATAGTTTCAAAAGTAGCATAATCATCGTTTATAGACTGTAATACCACTTCACTAACGCTAACGCTAATGTATGGGAGTGAATGTTGGGTATGGAATAAAAGGAATGAAAGTCGAGTGAATGCAGTTGAAATGCGCTCCTTACGAAGTATGTGTGGTATTACTTTGGTTGATCGAATCAAGAACAGTGTGATAAGGGATTGGTGTAAGTTGAAGGATGATATAGTAACAAGGATTGAGAGGGGTATGCTTAGATGGTTTGGTCACGTAGAGAGAGAGAAGAGAATGAAAGAAGCCTTACGAATGAAATTTATCAAGCAAGTGTTGGGAGAGGCTGTCCGAGGAAAACATCATCATCATGATGTGATGTCCGAGGAAAACATACCACGATCAAATCAATGATCTTTTCCGAAAAGGACAAGTGCGTAGCACCCTCAATCGACGGAAGTGCATGAAAAGATGTATGAATGTCAATGAGGCTAGAGAAGTGTGTCAGAGTCGTAGCGTGTGGCGATCTGTGATCTCTGCCTACCCCCTTGGGACAATGGCGTGAGCTTATGTATGTATGTATGTATACCACTTCACTGGCATTTTTATACATTTCTTATAGACGATCGATTATTTATTACGTAAGGTACCTATAAGTAGTACAGCTCAGCGACATAATCAAATCTAGAACGCTATCATTCACAGTTCCGTCCTCAATTCCCTTACGAGTAACACAACCAATTATCTAGGGCATTCCAGGGCATTACCGACTAATGCCCGGCCGGTGCAACTGACGGTAATCGATCAACTGGCTACGTTGACATCCGCGGTGATTACGGAACCCGATAATTAACAATAACACAATGTGCGCTGCCGTTTCAGCTGCGATTGTGTTGAGAAATAATATTATTTTTGTGTGTTATGTTATGGATAATGAAGGTTTTGGATTATACAGGGTGTAAGGGTGGACAGTAACATTCTTCTTCTTCTTATCGTGTGGGCAGGAGCCCTGGTGTCAGAGTTTTTTCAGATCGCCTTACGGCCTCTGACGTGTTTTTATGTAACGACTACTACCACCAGAGATTGTAGCCGGGACCAACGGCTTAACGTGCCATCCGAAGCACGGAATCATTTTTCTTTTCGGACAATCAGGTGATTCAGCCTGTAATGTCCTAACCAACTGGGGAAAAACGCACAAAGTGACATATCACTAGGTGTCCCCCGTGGGAATCGAACCCACGACCTCCGTATCGAGAGCCAATGCTCTTAATCATTAGACCACGGAGGCAGTCGCATTACTTTAATGGGTGATTGTGCTCATGATACTGATCAACTAAAAAAAAAAAAGAATTCTCAAAAAGAAATTGCTGAGTTAGAGAGAAAGATGCTCAGTATTATGAATAAAATCACCTTTCAAATCAATTTAACTGTTTACATTAACATAGATTAACATTTAACATAGATTGTCTGTGTGGTGTCGGCTAAGAATAGCACCACCCCATTTCCTCCCATGTGTGTCGTAAAAGGCGACTAAGGGATCTACCGGAGGATGGGCAACAGCATTCTTTGAGCACACACATGTTCAGATAGCGACAAGATTGAACTATTTTTATCCAAGCAAATTTTTTTGGGATCTCTTGAGCGTGTGGATAGGTGGTAGAGGTGGTTTACCAAAAATTTCCTTTTTATTATGTAAGTATATTATTGACAAAAAAGACAAACAATCTAATCATTCGAATAGAGAATGACCTTAAACATAATTTATTTAGCAAAAATCATTTTTACAGGTTCGGGTTAGGACCCTGACTCCCAAATTAATGAAGTTCGAGAGTCGACCAGTGTTTACACCTTACAGCCAGTAACAATTTTCCATTTGCATGAATTGTACGAATTTGAATTCGAAGACAATTCCGAATATATTTTTTCAATAGCAAAAACTGAATAAACTGAAACGCCCACACTGAAAAAAAAATTTGTTTACTTCAACCAACATCATGACTCCATTTGAGCCTGTCAATATCATGACTTCTCCGACTAAGAGAATTCGGCTTGTTGTTACAACTAACCATCTTTTGTTTTTAGTAAACAATCATAACGTCATTTCAATTAATTTGGTGCTAATTAAGAGTCTTAGTAGGCTCGCATTTTTTTCAGTGCAGGATTACTGAGAAAGAAAGTGTTGTTTTACCAGGACAACGCTCGAGTTCACACGAATGTCAAGTCTATGGCTCAAATTCGTGATTGTGGTTTCAAATTGCTGCCTCATCCGGCTTATTCTCTTGATTTGGCACCTTCGGACTTTCATCTGTTTCCAAACCTAAAAAAACACCTCGCTGGCTAGAAATTTGCATCGAATGAAGAGGTTGAAGCCGCAGTAAACCTGTATTTTGACGACTTAGGGGATTTGAAGACTTAGGGGATTCTTTTTTAAAAACTGGCATGGAAGCTTTGGAAAGCAGGTGGAAGAAGTGCATAGAGCTAAATGGTGATTACGTCGAGAAATAAGAATATTTTTGTATGTATTTTATTCTGTTTTTTTGACTAGGCCGCGAAATTTTCCACCCACGTATCGCCAACCTTCCAAATCAATTAAATAATCATATTTAACTCACATCTAGACTTGCACTGAAAAAAATTTTTGTATGTTTGGTTATGTGCTACAAAACAGTTCGGTAATCACAACTAAAGTTTGGGTATAATTTTTTCAGTGTGACATCGGAGGCGAACTAAAATCGACATAGCATAAAAATAGCAGCTCCATTAGTTAACTGAATGGACACATTTTTCGTCTGTCTCCTACAGTAACAAAGTATTGGTTAGATCATTAATCTTACAACCTAAGTTATTATTTTTGACAAAAGTACTTACGAGTACCTCACTCTTATATAGTTCTTTGAAATGGAAATGGTAAATGTCTTTTTTTCTTTTCTCTTTATATAAAACATTTTTAATTTTTTTTTTAATTCTTGCTGAGCCTAAGGCTTTGTACAAGCATGCTGAACACTACGTACCGTATACGTGCACAAATATACTTACAGAAAATTCCAATTTCGATTGTACACCTTCTAGAAAGAAAGGAAGACCTTGAAAACTATTTGAACGCAGAATCGATAAATTCAAAATTTTTTATTCAAAATAATATCATATAGCTTTTTGACGTCATTTTTGGACTCTATAACCGCGTCGGAAGGTGTTCCGTTGAGAGAAGATGCGGCCAGAAACTCTACAACACACATCTTTTAAACAAAACAAAATGTACAAAGTACAATTAAAATACAATATTGCATTACATAGTGTAAAATTGTCAAGATCAGACATTTTGGTCATTCAAATAATCATTGAGTTTATAGTAACCTTTTTTGCAGAGGACTTGTTTAACATGGGTGGGACTTAAACTTTTTGTCTGGTAAGTTTAGAATATCCTCTGGTATCTTATTATAGAAGCGTATACAGTGCCCCATGAAAGATGTGTTGACTTTACTGAGTCGAAAATGTGGGAATACTAATTTATTTTTATTTCTTGTATTGAATTATGAACGTTTTGGGAAAGAGAGATAAATTTTTCCGAACATATAGAATATTTTCGTAAATCTATTGACTGTAGAAAGTCAAAATACTGATATCTTTAAAAAGATCTCGTAGTGAGTCTCGACAACGCAGATTATAAATGGCTCGAATTGCTCGCTTTTGAAGGATAAAGACAACATCTGTAGACAACTTAACAATATTAATTATATCTCTAGTATGGATACCTAAAAAAAAGTGTTAATTTTTAACATCCTGTTTACGGACATTTACTGTTAAACCATGTTAAACTGAAGCACGAAATAGTTTATTAAATTAAATTAAAAGTAAAATGTTGTCACGTTGTTAAATAAAAAGCACCTAGCTGAAAACATTTCGTCGCGTCGTTAAAAATTTTCTACAAAATATTTCTAGCGTTTCCTAAAATGACGTGTCACTTTGTCACCGAGTTTTCTAGAAATAATTTTATGTCTAGTCTAAAGCTGTTTTGACGTTGTTTCCTGAATTTTTAATGCTTGTTTATTTGGAGTTAAACAGTGACCAAAGTCAATAACATCATACTGTAGGGAGTTCCTAGTTGCACTTTAAAGTTTTTCACACATTGTCACGCACGTGCATACGTGTGCATTTTAAGTAAGTACGTTGCTTTCTGCAGTGAGTCGTTTATTAACTTTGTTAACATTTTCGGAGGTTATACTCACGCTTGTAAAATCTAAAACACGACCCCAAGTCTTGGACTAGCCTAGACTGGGGATTATGGCTAAACTTATACGGTTAAGTCCAATCAATTTACATAAATCATACCTATTATAATATTTGTGATTACCATATTATGTAAACTTTTTTTTAAATATTTTTTTTAAACGCGTGATAGGACAACAATTGCATTCATCCTACACAAATCTTATGAATAAAAAAGTCTGCGACGATGTTTAATCACTAAACGGATTATGACTGTTGTCATAAAATGTTGCTCACAGATAGAATATGTTGTGGATTAAAACATAGGATATCTCTTTCAAGTCTAAGCAGATGAAATCGTGGGTAAAAGCTTATCTTAAATATTTAAAAGCAAAGCGAAAAAACAAACCGTGAATAATTCATTGACTTCGGTCAACAAACAGAGAATCCTTTTTTCATCCTAACAAATAAAACTTAGAATTAATTTATTAAAAGGAATACTAATCGCTTCCTAGATAACCTGTCACGACCATAAAAATTTACCGCCGCAAAGAAAGCAAACGAGAAATAATGGGAACACAAAGTTTTATACAAACGACTACCGTTTTAAAGTTCCTTTGGCAATCTTCTTTAAAGAAATGTGTTGCAAGAAAATCTAGGGGAAAGAGGCGGGGGACGGGGGCGAGTTATGTCTGCAGGCGACACTCTTTCGATTGAATTTATTACAGTCTTTTATATGCCGCTTCTTCTGTTGCAAGCGTTTCGGGGGAACGGACAGGGTGACATTTTACTGTAGCGAATGAACTGAGCGAAATAATAGTGTGAAATCGATGGACGTGACCAGATTTTTTATCAATATAATACATTCAAAATGTTAGAAGTTCACTTCCGTAATCCTTTTTAGAGACTGCCTAGAATATTTGAAACAACGACTAACAAATCGGTATTCAAATGAAATTAAAGATTGCAAAATTGTCTCGGACGGGACTTGAACCCGTAACCTGCCAAACCGTGTGCTTTGGTCCAATTAAGCTACTTAGCTATTACGTCAGAAGCTCAACAAGATATTTTCAATCTTTAATATGATTTGAAATAGCACAACATGGCTGTAACATGTTAATAAATAATTATATTTGAAATTGATATTCAGTAGGTTTCAGGATGATATGGCGAATAGCGTGTCAAGTGGCAATGGGCTGGTCATATCTGCCGAAGAACTGACAACCGGTGGGGTGTCAGAGTTCTAGAGTGGAGACCGCGAACTGGTAGGCGTAGTGTGGGACGCCCTGCTGCCCGCTGGAGAGACAACCTAAAAAAAGCAGCGGGGACCGACTGGATGAGGAAGGCCGAGGACAGAGTTTTCTGGCGCGCCGTGGGAGAGGCCTATGTTCAGCAGTGGACGATGATAGGCTGATGATGATGATGATGTGTCAAGTACTGAAAGATGGCTGGTCTTCCACTAACAAACAACCCTTAAAAAAAGTCAACAGTTGCCTTCTTCGTCAACACCAACGACAAGAAATGATGTCTTCTATAACTAATAAATACAAAAGTAAATAAGACACGGAATAAAGTGCACCTTGCAATTTCATGCAGGTTGTAGGGAGGTATCAGGCTTATAGCAGGGATTCTGATCACGCTAAAAGGGAATAGGTCGTGAGTGTATGTATGCACAAAGGTATAGCATAACCAATAACGATGTGACGTGACTTGACAGGAAAAGTCCAGCTTTCCAACACATCCTGGAATTCACCTGCGAAAATATCTATCGAAATATTTTCCATTTTCGACAGCTTGCAAATTCTCGTCAAAATACAGGCCATGTTTTCGAGATTGCTAAAAATTCTATCCTTTTTTTCAGGTCACAGAACTTAATTTTGAACGCCCGTATTACATAGAAGCCAGGAGGAATTCTGAAAGCTTTGGAATTTTCACTAAAAACGTTTAAAGCACACTTAGCAAACATTTTTCGAAATGTAGTTGCCTTTTAGAAAGTTTTACTACAGAATGTAAAGTTAGAAATTCAATTTCATTTAAATGTATGACTCACGCTAGCAGCTGGAAAGTATATCATCGGTCATTGCTGAATATAGGCTATATTATATGCAGCAATGGATGCCTATGGGCTGATTGCTTAAGTTGTTGCTGATTACGAGTAGGTAAGTCAGTACATATGACGTTATACTGAAAAAAAAATATTTATAAAAAAAAATTCAAGTATATTTTTAGACTCTTATTTTCATAAGTTTTCAATTGATACCCACACCATAGGGTAGAATTTCTTTTATTTTTTATTTACCCTTTCTTACTCCCCAAATTGGGGCAATACAAAATTTTTGCTTTATTACTTCATTTATGATATTGGACCAGCAATTGCTATATCTGCACTGAGTTTCAACTTCCTATGTCTTACGGTCTCTGAGAAAAATACCTGTGACAGAAGGACGGACGGACAGACACCGAACTGATTCCATAAGTGTTCCGTTTTGCCAATTTTGGTACGGAACACTAAAAATAGTAAAAATGTTGTCTTTGTTCATCATAAAGTTCAATCATCAAATGATTCAATTGTTTTAAACCAAAAATTATGAAAAACAAAAGTTTATTCATCTCCAAACGTATACGTAATTAATATTTTTTTAATCTTTATTAAGGAGCTTGGCCCGAGTTTTCATGTCGATCTAGATACGTTTCTTCGACGTTTATAATACTAGTACCTAACTTAAGAATAACAATGAAAAACTACAAATTTAAAGTTTTCCTGTAAATAGAATAAAGTGCAGTGGCTGCAGCTGAAGTGGCCAAGGCGCAATTGCAATGGAGCCTTCAAACATCTGTCTTCTGAGGGCCTCGCTCCGCACACACTCCATCGGGACATGGAAGACGTCCTCAACTACACCACAGTCTTCACAATTGGGAGATGTTGAAACCCCCAACAGGTGTGTGAACTTTTCGGATGAAATGTGACCGGTTGGAAGCCTCAGTGCTATCACCTTATCAGATCTGGCCATCAGACAGTTGTGAATCCAGGGGATTGTAAGCGATTCCGGTTAAATGGTCTTGAACCAGATAGGTAGCTCTACAAAAAAATCTTTTTGTAAAGTAAAATCCAGTTAATTCTTTTTTCTGCCAAACAGTCCACTATTTTGGTGCAATCAATACGATTGCGATACGCTACAAATTCGTACATACTTGACAGATTCCTGCATATTAATGACTCTTAATTCCGAATACATTTTCCAAACGATTTACTTTAAAAAGTGCAGAATCAAAAGCGCAATTTGCAGGTCAATCCATCGCTCGGAAACAATGGTGGCACATAGCATGGCTGTCACGAGTCCGCGCAGTAATGTATAACGCGCTACGTAGAGCAATTTGCACTGAATTATTGCTTGTTGCCATTTGTATGGCGCCATCCTTTTGGGGCTAGTTGAGTTGCACCTCCGAACCGTGCTCAAATTTTAGAGGGAATCAATTTTCACGATGGAACCAACACTGAAAACTATAATGCCCTGCCATAGCGAGGTAACAATGAATTGGGGAAACTCAGGGGTCGGGGTGGGTCAGTTTAGCATATTATTTCAACATAAAGGTGAAGTGATAAAATAATGAGTAGATAACTATTTTCATGTTAAAGAAATGGCAAGATGCGTTAAACAAAAGGGCTCGGAGGCAATATTTTAAAATGCCAATATATAAATAAAAATATATTTTGTTTTTGTTTTATGCTTCCAAATTTTAGTCCAAAAAAGTACTGGTGGTACTGTTGGTAGGTCCAACACGGATACACGGTACATTATTGAATTTCTATAAAACTTTTAGTAGAAAACCAAAGCAAATCCGTTCAAAAACCTTCGTCAAAACATAAATTCCCGAATGGCTATTCATCAAAATCTGAAACCTAAAATCCTAAGTACTATATCCGGCTTGAGCGTAGAAATCCAACATTTTCCATCTATCGTATTTCAGTGGGTTAAACTCCGTGGCTCAAAGCGGATCTTGTTCCCGCCACCCGATAAATTATAACATGTTACAAAAGCAACGATGATGTCCAATAATCCGTATAATTTTGTTGGTGCTTTCGTATGTTTGTCTGTATTGTTATTTTGACATGGGTAAAGTAGTTATGATTCAGCGAGTATACCCGTTCTATTTACCGTGTACCTATTGTGTTTATTATTGTAATTGTATTGTGCAAGGACATGTTTATGGAAGACTAGTATGACGCCCGCTACTTCTTACGGGCATAGTCATGTAGGTGGTTGAAAACTAAAGCCGTGGTGGTTCAGTGTCGAGTAAACATGCCTGCCATGCAGGAGGCGATGGTTCGATCCCCGTCCATGCCGACTCGTAACAATGCTTTTTCGTAGTTTTTGTACGATTGGTAACACCTACACCGGCTTTTTGGTGAAGGAAACCTGCACCACAGTATAAGAAAGAGTATCTATTATAAGAAAGATATCCTATCTATTCCTAGATATAGTACGGACACTCCCTTCCTCCCACCAACTTTTTACCTCACCCCCTCTATCGCCCTCTGGTTACCGCGCTCTGGTTCTACGAAGAAGACTTAAGGTTCAATTTTTTTGGTTTCGCATGTGGTGACGTCATCTTGTCAATTTCAAATTTTTGTATGCAGTGTCCAGGCTGTGCCTGCACCGTACAATTTCGGAGGCATGTACCTACTATCTATTATAAGTGGCGACGGGCTCAATAACCGTTACACTGGACAGAGTTTCGGTAGGTACTACTAGTGAAACGTAGATGTTCTGAGTTTTCAGAATAACTTTGACTTATCGGGAAATATAGTCGTGAGCATATGCATGAAAACTTTAAATAGGTATTCATATTTTTTTTTGATTTGGTGAGCCGATTGCGATGAAAGAAAAAATAAATGTTACTCCACTGCTCCAGCTGCTCCTATGCTTTTGTGAACTCATTTTGATTGTTTCATATATACGATTTGTCCCATATCTAGTAAAAGTTGTTCATATTGATGGGGACTTTCGCCCCTTTCGAGTATTCGGGTGAGGTCTTCTTACACCCTGTATAGATTCACTAAAGTTGCATGCATGCATGCATATGCTCACGACTATATTCCCCGAGGGGGTCGTGGGTAGTCAGAGATATTCTGAAACCTCAGAACATCCACGTCTCACTAGTACCGTAACAACATTAAAACAACATTTTCAGTCTTTTCAGCAGGTAAACTCGGATGCAGGCATTAGCCTAGCTTATTTAAAAAGTTAAAGCGCTAACGACGTCAAGTAATAAATCACTTTTTGTTCCCTATCTCAATGATGGATTATCGAGCGAGGTGCCGCAATCATGAGTTCAAAATTCACTGACAATTTTCATTCTGCATATGCCCTTTGTTTATTTGATGGCGAATGATAATCATGAAACTTGTTTTGGCTTTCAGTGAATAAGTTTTACTTCACTACGATGTGAACAAGTGGTTCAGATCAGGAGTGCGATTTTTGAATCTCATAAGTTGAACTCAGCAGTTGAAAAGGTATGGGGATACGCATCTTTCTACTGCTGATTTGACTTTCAAAAATCGCACTCCTGAAGTATGATTTTTGAAAGTCAAATCAGCAATAGAATGATACATATCTCCACAGTAATTTTGACATTTTCAACTGCTGAACTCAATGAGATTCAAAAACCGCACTCCAGACACAGATTGCCCACAATAGATACCGCATACAAGGCTGCCCACACGATAAGAAGAAGACAAGGCTACCGATGCGCTCCACATATCTATGATTTTGCACTGATATAAGCAACGCGAGTGAGCGAGCTCGAAGTAGTGCGACCTTGAAATGGCCAATCACGTTGCAGCGTTTCGTGCCCCGCTACCCGCACCTACCGCCAAAATTGGTGACTTCAAATTTTCATCATGCCGGTATCTATTGGGGGTAATCTGTGGGTTCAGATGACCACATTTAGCTAGTAGCTAAGGAATAAGGTTTATTTTGGAGTGATTTGGGCGAAAGGCCATCTATCATACTTGACATGTAATTTCATCCTGAAACCTAAATAGGCTAAAAGTCAACGTTGCTTAGGTAATTGCATTGATCGATCAATGGATACCAAATCTATAATATAGGGATCTACTTAGGTAATACGCTAACTTTTTTTTTAGGGGCACGGACCTGAAAAAAAGGCGGACGTAATGTCACATTAAAAAAGAGGTGAAGCTTGCAAGGTGCTACAATTTCGTTTGTTCTACAAAGAACCTACACTCACACAGACGCACCAGTTCTAGGCGCAGGTGCGACAACCCGCCGCCATTTTGTCCCGCGCAACAGGGCGACAGCACGCACACTCATATAAATGGGTGCTTCACTTTTGATTAGACGAGATTCCGTCCGTCTTTTTTCAGGTCCGTGTTTAGGGGATGATCAAACCATAAATCTGAACAACTTTCTCTATAGGACTAAAGTTGAAATCGCGAAAAAAATCAGCTGTTCCATACAAAACTGCTAACCTACTTGACCCAAATATAATACAGATTTATTTCGCAATATCGATGTTTGTCCCATAGAGAAAATTGTTGAAGGAACCTGTATGTGTTTCAAAAATTTTAATTCTTGTTATTTTGTAGATAATGATGATCGGGAAAATATTACATTTTTTCATGCATATTTTGTCAAAAATAATTATTCGTAATTTTATTTAATGTCACTGTGTACTCGTATATTTATTCGTTGAAATTGTTTATTTCAACAAATAAATATTATCATCACACACAAAAAAAGAGAGATCTGTTCTCAAAATTATATTGCACGAGCTTTTACCCGCGACTTCGTCCGCATAAATTATGTCAGATTTTAAGTCAGATCATAAGCTATCAAACAAAAAAAGTTTCATCAAAATCGGTTCAGTAGTTTTTGCGTGATACTCGAACAAACAAACACCCAAACAAACAAACAAATAAACAAACAAACAAACATACAAACAAACAAACAAACAAACAGACAGACAAAAAGTCCAAAAATTTGTGATTTGGAATCAGGGAAGCCTAAAAACCATATCGTAATCTTTTTTTTGTAAATATCTTCAATGTACAGACACACTCTGTTACAGTTTTATAATAGTTTAGATTAGATTAGATATTTTTTCTATACCTAATGCCTTTTTCAAACAAAACTAATAAGATGTACCTAATGTACTGCATCGTTACTGAAAAGCAAAATAAATAGTAAGTACCGAACAAAACAGACTTATCATTTTAAAAATGTTTAAAGGAAAACTGACAAGCATCGTTTGCTTGTACTTTGCCTTGAGGCAAAACTGTAGCATTGAATTTTATAAAAGCCCTTTTTCCAAAGCGGAAAATTCTTATATCCGTCTACTTTTTTCTCATGAAACGATAAGGGAAACCAACAAAGACTCCGATCCCCGATCCCCTTTGTAAAGATGCTAGAGTAAAAATTAAAAAATATATTAAGAACAGCAAACTGTCTAGATATCTGTTCGAAAGTTAAAAAGTAAGCTCCTGAACGCTTCAAAGTTTGCCAGCGTAAGATTTTTAAACTTTAGTAATAAAGGATTTTCTAGCACTTTATGAATATGAAATTTTTATCCGGTATATCCGGGTTATCTATCGGAGTGAGGTGAGTTTTGTTTTAAAAAAAATATTATACACATTTTCTCTAACATATAAATTGTACTCCGCCAGCCCGTTATTCAGTTCGTCGGATTATGTAGGTGTAGAGGTTTTTACTTTTTTTTATAAAAACCATTGAATGCAAATCGAACAAAGCCACATTTTTCCAGGTCTCTTTGGTCTTGTGGTACTTATTTTACGGATGAATAGCGAAATACCATTTATTAATAAAAGTAAAAACTATAATTATACCGTTCAAGAAGTTAAAGAATATGGAGAAGTATTTTTTTATTTGGAACCCATTGCATGGGTACAATCTTTATCAAATGTGTTACCTGATAAATAAGTAATCACAAATTGTAAAACTTGAATATAATTCGTACGTACGAGTATATATACAGAAGAGCGTCTCGGTGGCGCGTTGCGGAGAGGTATGGACACCCATTTATGGGGGTCCGGGTTCGAATCCGTACGGACAACATGCCATGTACCAATGACTTTTTCTAATTTATGTACGTAAAAACTGTGAAGGAAAACATCTTCATTCAGTGTACTGAAGAAGAAATTCTGATGTGTATGTGAAGTCTAACCAATCCACATTGGGCACGCGTAGTGGACTATTGCCCATACACCCTCCCTGTAAGGCCTATGCCCTGCAGTGGGACCTTTATTATGCTGATGACACAGATTGACTAATTTGGCCAATTTCGACTATTGCAACTGCTTATTTTTTACACTTTTTATTCATTCATCCATTTTTATATTTAGGGATGGAATGGTCTAAAAGTTTAAGCTTTAGGCAAACGTTCATAGGGATAAAAACAATATAGTGGTGAAGCTCAGCAGAAGGTGTGCGGGGGACGAGGCACCGGTATTGAATAAGCTTATCGGTACCGCGCGCAGGCAAATTGGTACCGGGAAGAGCTCCCCCCCCCCCGCACACTGCGACTTGTTGCGACCGATCAGCTTCCCCACTATAAATACAGGATGTCAGGGTAAACAGTTGCATTACTTTAAGGGGACATTTAACTCATGATACTGAACAACTTTCCCTAAGAAACCTATAGGAAATTCGCAAAAAAATTATGACTTTTCATAAAAAAGTTCGATCAGCTGATTGCATTTAAGTAAGTAGTATGGGAAGACTACAAAATTTTTACAAATTTCATATGGGTATCTCAGGGAAAGTTGTCCAGTATCATGGGTACTATCACCCCTCAAAGTAATGCAACTGTTTACCCTGACACCCAGTATATTCGTTTTTATGATGGTTCTGTCGACCTCGAAGGGCAACTCGTCGTACGTTAACAGTGTAAACACATCTAAGATATATGAATGATAAAATTGATAAATATAAAAAAGTCCTTTAGAAGTCATAAAAAAGTATATTTTAGGCATAAAAGATTAGGTAAGTGAAGCGACAGTAACCTGTTCTCAGATGAAACGAAGACAAAGAGCTTGTTTAAGTTCCAGCTCGCCTCCTGTAGCAAATAGCTACTTGTAACCTAGGACGTTACTGTGGCTTTGGAGTTAGGACAATAACTATTTTATATCGGGTCCCAGGTAACAACAAAACAAAGAAACAAAAAATGTGAGATGACAGATTCCGTAAATCGTAACCAACGATACGATTGATTATGTCTGTTAATAGGTATATGTATAAAAGTTAACCGATTTTTCCATGGATCCATTATTTCTCAAGTTATTTGAAAAATACCAAAAAATTAATTTCACAACGGAATTGAGATAAATTTCCTTTGTGTGTATCTGAATCTAATCATCGTTTAAAATTTCTTTACATACTTTCATCATCATCTCCGGCCAAGGTATATGGTCACAATCCCGCCAATTTCAGAATAATTCGAAAATTATAAAACTAAATATCTAAACTATTATAAAACTGTAACAGAAGCGTGTCTGTACATTGAAGATATTTACAAAAAAAGATTACGATATGATTTTTAGATGTCCCTGATTCGAAATCACCAATTTTTGGATTTTTTGTCTGTCTGTTTCCGAACCGATTTTGATGAAACTTTTTTTGTTCTTTTGTTGTTTGATAGCTTATCATCTGACTTAAAATCTGGTATATAATTTATGCGGACGAAGTTGCGGGTAAAATCTCGTAATGAATAAAAATGAAATTTAACAAATATTTACCGCTTATTTTTAAATAAATTTTTAACCTATTAAAAATAGTCAATTAAAAAATGAATTAATGTTGTCCATTGCGTGGAATATAGATAATTATAGATATATGGATAGCCGTCTATCTACGGCAGGGAACAGACGGGTTCTTTACAATGGCCATATACTTAGGTATATATAGAATATACATATATAGAATATTATATAGAATACTTATCTTATCACAAATAATATTACTGATAAATGCTTACAAGAAATTGTTACACATGACTATTGTGGAAATATAAATAATTTAGGTTTTGACATTTTTACTGTATTGATTCAATTTGTATAAAATTATTTGCATGCTATATTTTATGGCTGTAACATCTTATAATACCCAGTTTAAAGCGAATAAATGATTATGATTATTATTACAATAGTACCTAAGTCTGTGACGACGGCAGGGTTTCCGAAGTCCACAGTTTACTAAGTACCACCAACTTGTCCAGTCAAGGCGGCACGGCGCACCCACGTGTCGACTCCGCTCCGACTAGAATCTAATTTCCTAAAACATTGTCTACACTATCATTGCGAATCTTGGAGACTACTAACGATTTACAGGTTTAACTTTTGTCTTCGGATTCTCTTGAGAATCGTTAGTGTTAGGACTAGAAGTTTTAACGATCCCTTATTGAGTTTGTATTTGTCTTTGAAACCGGATTGTTTGACTTTTGGCACGTGCCTATGTGCGTTTAGGTACTTCTGAACTTACGCGAACATTTCAAACGAGAAAAAGAAGTTAAATTATTGCTCGTCAATGTCTTTTCGTTCGCTCCAGTATAGGCTCCGATTTCACGAAAAAGTGCGATCCCCTTATATCTCGGAGAGTTGTGAAGATATGATATTAAAAAAACGGTCAAGTGCGAGTCGGGCTACTCGCGCACCGAGGGTTCCGTACCACACCACCGTAGAACACAACATTATTAACTTAGAAAAAAAAACTTTTGTTCTCCGGGACCTTTAGCGCAAGACCGACTCACACTTGGCCAGTTTTTAGTATTTACTGTTATTTTGTAGAGTTTGCTCTATAATTACAATAAGTTTGACGCTTGTATGTATTACTGTTTTTACGATAGAGCGTGAAAAAACATCGATAAAAACTAGTTTCTTGTTGAGAACCCCCCTTAATTTTTAACTTTTTGAAATTTTTATTATTTTTTAACAAATCCGCCGTAATAACGCACATTCTGTGAAAATTTCAACTATCTAGCTCTTACAGTTCAAAAGTTACAGCCCTAAATAGGTCGGACAGACGGACGGACGGACAGACGGACGGACGGACGGACTGACAACGTAGGCTTAGTAATAGGATCCCGTTTGCACCCTTTGGGTACGGAACCCTAAAAAGATGCGTATTTTCGAAAGCTGTAAGGTGCAAAAAGAATTATTCGAGAAAGTCAAAAACGAAAAAAGTTATGGCCGAAATAGTGAAAAAAATCAATTTTTTCCGGATTTTTTATTTTGGCGCTCGATATTTTGGAATCGAAGAATGATATCAATTTGACCAAAATTCCTCTGGACAATTTAGTCAGCTACAATTTGAGCCTAAAACAAAGATGTAGCCAAACCTCTTTTAGACAATATTTTTTTCGAATTCCGTAGATTCATTTTCAATGTGCTCGATAGTCGTGTGAGGCACGAAATCTGTGGATTTTTAATACTGAATGCCTAGCGATAGACACGCCCTTTCATAGACGCAACATGTTCCACTTGAATGCGGTTTCCGAACCGCATTGATGTTCCCGAGTTCATTTCGTCACTATGGCAATGACAGACTGCCATGTGCCATTTTGTGTTATTTTGTGTGGCAGGTTGCTTCTATGAAAGGGCTTGTCTATCGCTAGAGTTTATGTCAGTGACTGAATGTACGAAATGACCAAACCGCCACGTTGCCAATGCGACGCTAAAAGCGCTGCGTGGGAAAAGGCTGTAAAGACATGAAATTGAGAATATGAAAAACTTTGGTACTTAACTGAGACGAGGGTCAATACTGAAATGTAATAAATAATAGAAAGTCTAAAGTTCTTAAATATACAGGGTGAAATTGATATCATAAGCATCCTTTTAAACTAAGATTCTACCCATCAAACTGAACCACTATGGGAGCAAACCGATCGGTGCATAAAAATAATCAGCTGTTCCATACTAAACTGCAATGCCTACTCGACTCAAATGTATGCAACAGCTGTTTTTTTTTTGCTCCGATCGGCTTGCACCCATAGTAAAAGTTGTTCAGTTTGATGGGTAGACTCTTAGTTTAAAGGATGCTAATGATATCAATTTCACCCTGTATACTAGATGTAGTTTTGTTTTTGGAGCCGTTATTATTTTATTGCAAAAACTTTACGCAGCAAAAAAGGAGGTCAAACGATAAAATTGTAAATCAACTTTTATAGACTATCCACGTCAAACATAAATCCATCGAGAGCCGAAACCCCTTTCCGATCAATTCTATAATTGACATTCATCACGAGATTCCGAAAAAAACGACGTCGGAAAAAATCACTCAAAAACTTTGCAATCCAAACATTTGTACAAGTTTGATTTCGTAGAAACCTTTTTTTTTTTAGAAGAATCGCGTAAATTCATAAAGAATGAAACATTTGCAAGTGAAATGAAAGCCGGGAGACGAGAAAAATAAAGGATCCTGGCATTCCCGGTCGGAAAGGAAATTCCCATTGTTACCCCACGATGAGGTCCATTTATGCATACGAAAACTTATTACGATTTCAAAATAAAAGGAAGAATTTAAACTTTCCGAGTTACCCTGCTGGCGAGTGTTGGACAAAGGCATCGAGTACTCATTACTGAACTGTAGATAGAGTTATTTAGAACTATACCTATTCTGTGATAGAGTAGAGTACAAGTTTTCATGATTTATGGTGTTCAATCACCATCAAAGTCATCAGGTTTTTTGCCCGAACATAGGCCTTCCCAACCCGATTCTTCTTCTTATCGTGTGGGCAGAGCCCTGGTGTCAGAGTTTTTCAGACCGCCTTACGGCCTCTGACGTGGTTTTTATGTAACGACTACTACCACCAGAGATAGTAGCCGGGACCGACGGCTTAACGTGCCATCCGAAGCACGGAATCATCTTTCTTTTCAGACGATCAGGTGATTCAGCCTGCAATGTCCTAACCAACTGGGGAAAAACGCACAAAGTGACATTTCACTAGGTGTCCCCGGTGGGAATCGAACCCACGACCGCCGTGTCGAGAGCCAATGCTCATAACCATTAGACCACGGAGGCAGATACCCGATTCATTAATGAATAATGAGCACTGCAGTTGGTTGGTACCTACAATTTCTTGGTGGTTCAGCGGGATAAATCAAGATTGTTCTACTTATTAGAAAATTATACCGGTGAATTCAGAAAATGAAACTGAACTACTTCTTTCAAGGAACATGGGTATAAAAACTTGAATTTTTTTGGACCTCTTATAGAAAATCGATCGGCTGATCCACTCGCACTTTACTATGGAAGGTCCAAAAAAAATTCTCGTTTTTCGACCCCTTGTTCCTTAGACACAGAATAGGTAATAGTATATAGTTAGGGTACGTTGCTTAGCTTCTTTATCTGTATTTACCCTTAAAAATTTTCTAGTAGGTAATAAAAAATTTGGGCTTAAGACAATGATGAGTGGAGTATTGTACTGTTGTTGGTTTTCTAAGAAAATACAAATAAAATTAAATAACTAAGAGAATTATGTTGATAAGACATGTCAGACAAAATACCGCGCAGGAAGGTATTGTTGAACCATCTTTGAAGTCGCGTCTGCTGACGCTGGTAGAGAGATGACTTGAGAAGCTCCAACAAAATATAACAAGCCAAGGCAGACAAAGCCCAGAAAACATAAACCCACTAGCATATTACCCGAGATCATTAGATGAAACCAAAAGAGGAAGATGCGGTTTGCGGCTGAGAAACTGATTGAAGCGAACTTAATTGCATTGTCATATCACAGCCAGCACAGAACATTGTGCTTGCATTTTCCGACGAGACGCAACACCGTAAACTGCACAGTGAGATGCTATCTCGACGCTCCTTACGTAATCTCTATTGAAACAAAACTCAGATTCATTAATTTTGACGTAACATAATGACATAAAATTATGAATGGATCCTATAATAAGTTAGGTTCGAGAAAATTGGTCGTTGAATGATGAATTTTAGGTTTACATGTTTATATGTTTCAAGTCTCAGTTACTTACTAAATATTCTCGGCTATTGTAGCAGTATAAAAAACATACTAGAAGTGTGGAAACGAAACATAATTATATTTTATCCTACTAACATCAAGTACCTACCAATACGAAAACGATAGCAAAACTGCAGTAAGAGTACTTAAGTAATTAAAATGTAAAAGTTTTTATCTCTTACAGTGTCACATCACTGCGATAGCTCAAATACACCATTTAGGCTCGGTACAAAGGAGCCACCGGCCACAGCCACTGGTGGCCAGCGACAAACCAGGTCACACGGTTTTTCAAACATTTTGTAGGGACTCGCCGCACACATGTGGCCGGTGGTCGCCACTTGCTAAAGCAGTCTCCGCGACTGCGACCGCCGCCGGTGGCTCGTTCCTGCCGAGCCTTATGCCCGCACTACACTCTCGACGAGAATTCTAGACGAGAATCCTCGGCGAGAACTTTCAAGCAAAATTACTATGGGTTATGATATCACGAGAACAATGAAGGGCATCCACACTCTCGTTCTCGGCCTGTCTCGCCCGTTCTCGGCGAGAAGTCTAGCACAAAGCACATTTTTCGTAAATACATAAATACACTCTTCTTCTTCTGCCCTTCTTGGTTTGATTCTACCCGAAATCCTATAAATATTCGTTGCAGTCAAAGAAAAAAGGCAATGCGCCCCTAAAAGCTTCTAGTAATTTCAGCTCGGACCTTTCTTTCAGCACACATTCTTCCGAAATCATACATTTCAGTTCGTTAGCTACATGAAAAGCGGCATTAGTGGCCGACCTCTGAAAGGGATCATCTGATATAAAAGCCACAAAACATATATTACGTTTCATACAGGATTCGTAGTTGTAATCCTCTTTTCGGTTTCTTTTTTATTTTAGACCATTATTTGAGTTCGTATCATGTAAACGTATAAACGAGGCACAAAGGAAACTCAAGAGTGAGAAACAAAGTCTGTGATACTGATTGTTGGTAATTCAAGTCACATGCGACGGAATAAATTCGTTTACAGTTTTGCTTTTAGCTTTGAAGGAATGGCCGTCTTGTTGTTACGATGTTTACGATTCCTTGAGTCATTTTTTATACCTTTTTGTGAAGTACTTGGTAATGGTATCTGATGAAGAACTAAGGTTATAGAGAGACGACCAACTTTTGGATGTCTAAACTAATGTATGCAAGCTGCACTAAATCCATTGCTATCTAAATCAGTTCTACATCTGCAGCGGTAGCGTTATGTCGCGGTGGCATGGTAATTTTTTTTTTAAACCTGTTTTGTCCCACTGCTGGGCAAAGGTCTCTCCCAAACCTTTCCACATCTCTCTGTTCGATGCTACGTCCCGCCACTCACTGCAGTAGGCATCCAGCTCGTCTCGCCATCTTTTCCGGGGTCTGCCTCGACCTCGGCTCCCGTCATGAGGCACCCATTGCGTGGCGATTGATGCCCACTGCTCAGTGTGCATTCTGCAAACATGCCCAGCCCAGTTTCACTTCAGTTTTGCTGCCTTTTCCCCTACGTCAGCTATATGAGTTTTGGAACACAGTGTTGTGTTCCGGATAAGGTTTGTCCGTTTTACTCTTATAGCTCTTTGACAATCCTGCAGTCTGGACTTTTGAACCTTTGTTAATGACCAAGTTTGAGCACCGTAAGTTAGGATGGGCAGAATACACAAGTCGATGAGTCTGCTCTTGAGTGAGAGTAGAAGGTCACCCTTCATCAGCTCCTTCATGGACCAGTAGCTCTTCCAGGCGTTGTCAACTCGACGAGGGACTTCTTTGTCCTGCCTGTTTTCGAAGGAAACTACCTGGCCCAAGTAAAGGTGCTCATCGACATATTATATGACCTGTCCATTTACCTCTACCCTACGTTTCGTGCTGTTGGTCATCAACTGGATCTTGGTACGGTTCATCTTAAGTCCAACCTCCAGGCTTGCCGTGCTCAGGTCTTGGAGCATTGTGTTAAGTTCTGATGCTGATGGCGTGAAATGTACTATTTCGTCGGCAAATCTGAGATAAGTTAATCTCTTGCCATCGCCGATGTCGATTCCTCTCGACTTTGATTCCGGAGGTCCGTAATTTGATGTTTGCTCTGGTATGATAAATGTTGCGGATAAGGTTGATATAGGTTTGCTCTTTGTCTTGATTGCATGTTAATCTATCAAATAATATAACAAACTATTTTTTTTATTAGAACCACATCATACAAGCATCGTGGCGATATCGCCGCGTCATCGCTCAGATCAGTCAATGTGGTGGAATCACGGCGATTTCGTGGCGATGACGGACGCTCAGCAAAAAGCTCGATTCAGTTGTCACAGCGGTGCAGTTGCGACGTCGTTACAGTGCTGTTGCAACATCGCCTACGCTCAAAAATCGCTTGTGCCTATTTCCATTAGCTATAGTCAAAAGTCAGTATATAATTTATTTACTTGCTTAACAACATCTAAAGAACTAAATTTTTATTCTACTCACATACGTAATAGAAACTAAAGGGGCGTGAAACATGATACCGCACGGGAAATTTGTTCTTCTTGACATAGCTGGCTTCCAGCAGCTCTCACACTTTATGCCGTGGATATTTATGGTTTATGATGTAATAGGAAAAGAATATAGTACTAGCGATCCGCCTAGACTTTAAAAGAGAGTAATTCTTTTATAAAATCACATTTTATAAATTATTATAAAAGTGTTTGAGTTAAACTTAAAGCCTACCTCAAAAGCATATGGACATGTGAAGAAATCATGAAGAATTCGTTATTTTACTACGACAGATAGTTCCAAAAAATATAGGTAGGTAAGATAACACTAAAAAATTAAATTGAATAACTGTTTTAAGGGGCGTCCGCCCGGTTTTGAGTAACTTTGTAACCATTTTATACATTAACTATGGCACTTTTTAAGCAGAAAACAAAACTGAACAATCTACAGGATATGAAAAGTGATGTGGTTTTTCTCGAAATCTATTTTAATTAATAAAACTGAAGAAAAACGACTCCAAAGTCACCTCTTTTTTTCCAATTGTAACCGTTTTACTCTTACATTGTTGATCAGAAGAATATGAAAATTTACAATATTCTTCACAATACAATATAAAATGATGTGGTTTTCTTATTTTTTGAAAATTCATAAAAAATCATGCAGGTTTTCAAAGAAAACGGAAAATTCTGACCGGAGCCGTGCAATTGAAGCGGGATGGCTAATTGCAAAAGTTTGCTTGTAAGAAAGAGAGCCTTGCAGATGGGAGGAGTAGCCTTAAGAATGAAATTGACACCTATAGTAAGTATTTTTGATGTCAATTCCTTGTCAAATACAAGAATCATACACGAAAGCTTAGAGCACGAAAAATAGTTCTAATTATTCTTGTAGATATGACTACAATCTGTTTTCTTCAACAAGACTTTAAATAATAAAACATTCATTTGATTCCGTTTGATCCAAATTGTATATTAAGCTGTTGTGTTGTTGATACCACAGAAACCAATCTTAAGAAAGCAATTAGCTATTAAACTGAGGCAACTTTTAGCAGAAGCTTAAACTCGCGTATGCCAGAGGTGATACTTATACATGTTGCATTTTGTTTGCACAATGTTTTACTTGCACTTACATGAATCATGAGGGTAAGTAAAAGCCTTGCATATTAGACAGGGATGAATTAGGTAGACACTGTATTTTTTAATAAAATTAAAACGCAAATAGATAGAAAGCATGTATAGTATATTTATAAAAACATGTATTAGGGTTCCATAATACCCAAATGGTGCCAATGACACTGTAGAACTAACTCTATACCGTCCGTCCGTCTATCTGTTCATCCGTCTGTGTGTCCTATCTTTAAAGGGTTGTACTCGTATTTCCGTAATATAGGGTAGCCGGTTGACATTTTCACAGAATATTGTGTTATTTTTATATCTTTAGTACTCTAACGATAGAACATAACCGAAATTGATTCGGCTCTATGTTCACCACATAGAAGACAACTTCATGGATACTCTAATACCTACGTTTCTTCTACGCGCCAAAAGAAGTATAATTTTCAAAAAATGCAATATTCAAGAAAAGATTTTTTTCAAAATATTTTATTTTTGCTGTATCGTAAAAACGATAATAGATAATTATAAGCATCGAACTTGGTATTATTAAATTGCAAAAACGTCGTATACAGGGTCCTTCTTAATATGCTGACACTTTTTAAGGCGATGACCAGACTATGAAACTGAACAACTTTCTCTATGGAATCAACATCGAAATCGCGAAAAAAAAACAGTTGTCCCATACGTTTGGCTCCGAGTAGGTTTGCAGTTGTGTATGGAAGTGATGATTTTTTTTTCGCGATTTCGATGTTGGTCCCTTAGAGGAAGTTGTTCAGTTTGACGGTCTGATCATCCCCTTAAAAAAGTGTCAGCATATTAAGTAGGACCCTATATTATTTACTAGGTATTCCAAAACCGGCGCTGCTGTAACGTAGTGACTCTAGTAGATTCAACAGCTTGCATATTATATCGCAAGAACACAACCCTTCATAAACAAGCAACTAGACAAGAGTTATCACTTCGCACCTACGTTTATGAACCACTACCGTTTTCACTCGAGCGATTGTTCAGCGTAGGCGTTGTCGGAACGATATCATCGCGATATAATATAATCGAGCGAATAAGATATACGGGATAATCGTATCCCATTCTTTAGTTTGGACAGTTTGGATCACTTTAATGCCTACTAATCACCATCATCATCGTCCACTACTGAACATAGGCCTCTCTCAAAGTCCTCAAAATTCAATCCTCGGCCTTCCTCATTCAGTCGCAGTCGCTCCCCAGGCAGGGCGTACCAGTCGTACCACACTATGCCTGCCATTTCGTGGACTCCACTCTAGAACTCTGACTCCTCATCGGTTTTCAGTTCTTTGCTGCCAAAGAACTGAAAACCGATTAGGACTGACTGATATGACCAGCCCATTGCCACTTCAGTTTACAAATTTTCAGAGCAAGTCATAATAATAGCGAGAAACAAATTATCATCTGTTTGGGTTTTGTTTTTCGCTATTTATAAGTTTGTAGTAGTTGTTGTTATTAGTATTGGCTATGTGCACGACACTAGCGCCACACTAGCGCGGCGTAGCGCATGAACTATGTCGGCCAGCCGTGAATTATCTACACTATTATAGTACTGTAAAGGACTGTGTTCGTTCGAGGATTCTGCCAAAACTACTGGACCGATTTTGATAAAACTTTTTATATTTAAAAGCTTATTATTAGTCTTAAAAGCTAGCTTATATTTTATTCCGGTACGATGACGGTAGCGGATGCGGAAATAAAAAGCGACAAGCCTTTTTTAAGTGAGCATCTAGATGCCAATAGAAACTTCCATGCCAAATTTTAAGTTAGTAGTCTTGACAGTTTTGGAGATTTCGTGTACCTAAGTTAGTGTGCGGATTTGCATAGATTCAAGCAAATCTGACACAGCTTCACCGTCAGTAGTTCAAATTTCTGCCACAGCGTGCGCTGCGATCGACTTGACAGTTCCCAACACCCACTTCGCATCTGACTTCGCACATAGCCAATAGTAGTTTGTTGTTTTTATAGTCTGCCCCGGTAGAGAGTAGTTATATTCCTTGGTCTGCCCTGTTTGACAACGATTAAATGGGGCAAAGGGTACAAGAAAAGAGCCTCTCCGAGTTCGTTTTGTACTCTTTCATACTGTGGTTATTCTGGCGCACCCTCGATATGACCATAAGACCACTGCTGACTGATAAATCTTTACACTACACCATGAATAAAGCCCTGCACCCTGCTATATAGCTCATGTCAACACCAAAGAAGAACTGGAATAAACATCTCAATTTCGTATCTGCATTCGCGTTAAATTTTCCACTTCAAAGGTCAATACGTTGTTTGCATTTTTCGCAGCTATCGGCGGCAGTCTAATAAAGAATCACAATGAATGGATCTAATTGGCACCTGCGCCGTGTGTATTGAAGGCACGATTTCACTCTCAAAAGAGAGGATTTATTTTCGAATTGAATAGAAGGTGGCTCGTGTACATAAGGGTTCTGAACTGAACAGAGTTTGAAAGATAGGTATTTTGACTAAATAATAATAGGACGGTTTTTACTTGACCCGTAGTAGAGTATGGCTCGTTTCCTCTGATTTTAACTTGTGAGAGGAAGCGTGTTCCCTTTATGATCATCATCAGCTTCTACCGACACCACTGAAGGCACAAGCAATTTTTTCCTACTGGGGATTAGCGGATTTAACAAACGCATCATCATTTCATTCGCATAAAAACCACGTCAGAGGCCGTAAGGCGGTGTGAAAAAATTCTGACACCGGAAATAGAACACTAATTATTCTTATGCACCAAAGCTCTGCCCACACGATAAGATTTCATTCGCATTTTTTCTTCAGCGTATGAAGGTTTATATAGATGGTGTTTTCCTTCACCGTTATCGGACCCGAGTGATTGTAAAGTCTCCACCTCTCCGCAACATGCCACCGAGGCTCCCAAATTATATAGATTTTTAGATTTTATATTATAAAACTGTAACAGAAGTGTGTCTGTACATTGAATATATTAACAAAAAAAAAAGTTACGATATGGTTTTTAGGTGTCCCTGATTCCAAATCATCAATTTTTGGATTTTTTGTCTGTCTGTTTGTTTGTATGTTTGTTTGGGTGTTTGTTTGTTCGAGTATCACGCAAAAACTACTGAACCGATTTTGATGAAACTTTTTTTGTTTGATAGCTTATCATCTGACTTAAAATCTGGTATATAATTTATGCGGACGAAGTCGCGGGTAAAAGCTCGTAGATTTTATAAAAACAGCCTCTCGATAATAATATTAATACTACTTACTTGACTTACAAGATTAACGATAGTTTTATAGCATTAGTAAACAATTGTTTGTGCTCAAAATAAACAACCCTTTTATCCAAATAACATAATATCCAATAAACTAATGATCACAAACAGATAATTTCAATACTATAGCGAGTTCCCCAACATTCCCGTATTATTACATGTTAGAGTATTCGAATCACGTATTCAATATTAGCCACGATGTATTTTCAAAGGGATCAAAGGGTCGGCAACGCACGGATGTCTTCCCAGTCGGCAATATGTTGGATTTTTATTTCAATTCTTATTCATGGGCGTCTTAGTTCGCCTTTTGAAAGTTAATGTGGGAAACGTATCATCGAAAATGTCGGCCGTTCAATTGGGTACTTCATTGAATTTACTCTTGGACTACTTCCATGATACGCTTATAGTAGATTTTTACTTCAGTGACTGCTTGGTTACAAAAGAAAGTAGGCAGGTAAGCTGGTTATAATTTTTTGTTTTTGTTTTATATCCCTCAAAACATTAAAAATCCTTAAAATAAGCCTTACCACTAGTATGTAGTAAGCTGTAAATATTACAATAAATCGTGCTGGAAAAAGGCGAGCATACTTCTAATAAGTAATAGAGTTTTTATTCTTCGTCATTTATTAATTTATTTTACATAATTATAAAAGTATACTGTTCCGAAAATTTTATTTTTAATATTATACCTACTTCCTAGGCTAGGTACCCCTACCTATAATTGACATAGATCTAGGGCAAAAGACAGGCTAAAAGTTTAGCTATGGCATATAATTTACAGTTCCATCAAAAATATCAAAATAGTCTTTATTATTACTAGAATACACTTACCACTCTAATCTTGAGTTATTAGTTTTTTTACTTATAAGGTATATAGGTACAACCTTCACAAACAGGAGTGCAATTCTGTAAGCGCAAACATCGGTTTTAGCATCGGCGAGCAAAACGAGAGCGAGTAAATTCCGGTAAATTCGGTATGCGTTGTGTCAAACTTAATATGGAATCTCCGAAGATCTAAAGGATGCAAGAAGTAGAAAGTTACCTTAGAGAATTGCACTCTAGTGGGAGTATTTTAAAATCAAAGAGTGTAAAATAAGCATCAACCATAAATTTACCACAATACATTTTGTAATAAATTAAAAAAAAAACAACTCATTTCTCCATATCACTGAACAAAATACAACAGTGGATCATCAAAAATGAAATGAATGAATGCAACAAAGTCACGAGTCCGTCGAAACGACAAGAGTTTGCATCAAAAATATTAATATTTAGCAAACAGAGCAGCCTCGCTTAAATTGAAAACGTGCTTTCCTGTCGTTTGTTTATTAAAAAAGGTCCGTTGTAAAATGCCTAGACAGTATCGACTCTCCTGTTTATAAGAGGTATGTGTAAATTAAGCATAGATCCATTGCTGGCTAGATTCTGGTACTTTAAATGTGACTAGATAATTTGTGTGACATTGTAAAAGATATTTATTTATTTAATTCTTTATTTATTTATTTATTTAATCAAATTGAGCAGTGCACCAACTTCTCACACAAACTCTATATCAAATAGATTACGTGTCGATGCTAGGTGGACACAGATAGATACAAAGACACACAAACAGACAAAACATCCTAGAATCTATATTGTGATAAAAAAAAATTGTTGTTTATTTTATTTATTTAAAAGCCAGAGCGTTCAAACTGATAAGTAAGTGAAAAAACTTATATTTTGCGACAGGGGTTAATGAAAAGACAAGAAACACCTAACTGATTCATTTTTCCAATTTCGTCAGTACGAAAAAATAAAAATGTACAGTCAAAATCAATTCAGAACTGGCAACGAATTTACCATGATGTAATAACATTTTCCTTCCAGAACATTGTATCCTAATATAATTAGAAAGGTCAGATCCCGCCTCGCAAATAATGCGGCGTTTAATTACGGGCTAGGTTTAATTAAATCTCAGATTTCTAGACCTTCGCAAGTTTTAATTGTGCCCTTTCGTCCGGACCTAAATTACATTAAAACAGGTCAAGTGCACGTTAGGACAGGATTGCGTAACTTGTGGTAGTTAAAAAATACCAACGTTATAATTATTAAGTGACATCATCAATTCGGGCTTGGGGAAAGGATCCCGGAGATTTTTTTTTTTAAATATTACTTTATTATATTAAGTATACGGAACCCCGTGCGCGAGTCCGAATCGCACTTGGTCGGCTTTTTTTTGTTCTTGCAATTTTTAGCAAGTATCAGACTATGTATAGAATTGTATTTCTAGTGTTAAATACATATTATATTGGCTAGGAAGAACAAGGCATCAGCACGTACTAGTCCAGAAAAAAAAGGCGCTCAGTTAATTCAACGACAGACACAATAATTTCGTCGGCAGGTAAAAGTATTATCCCCTAAACAATATTAGCTACGTGAGGGGAATCATTTACAAATTGACTTTGTGAGTATTGCTTTCTTTGCTTCCTTTATCTTTGGGGATTATTGCATTGTATGAGACTAGATTATACCCGTAATATTATCTGCGTTGACATGTCTTAGCATCGTAGGTGTGTGGTGCCCGGCTTAGAACAGGCAACATCCACATGTATAAAAGTAGGGATGAGAACCGGTATCTATAATTATCCCGGTAAAATACGGTAAAACTCAATATTTTATAACCCAGTAAAATTAAGCTGAAATATACCAATCAGGAGAAGTAATTTCCGGAGTTCTGAAACATTTTTTAAACGTTCCTTTGGTACGTAATATTGAAGAAAAAAAATAGTCCTGGTGACGGGGGTGTGAGCTCGAGGAAGGGGGGGGCTCTAAAGGTGACTTTTTTCAGTTTTTCGCTTATTCCTCGAAATCTGCAAGACGTATCGAAATGTTATGCATAGACAAATTAAATCTGACAAAATTTCCTACAAAACAAGTGGTATGCATTTTTGCCATAGGACTTAACCTTTGAGGGCTACGGGGCCGAGAAAGTAACAGCATTCCAAAGATTATGAAATTTGTATGGCGACCCTCATGAAAGTTGAAAATAAAAACAAAATGATTTAATATTCTTAATCAGCAGCCCCGAAAACCCTCACATACAAATTTTCAGTCGGTTCGGGGAACCCATAAAAGCTGCATTGGCGTTTGAAATTTCCATGGCAGCCATCTTGGATATCGCAATTTTGCATTTTTTTCACCGGCAACCAAATCTGACCAGGGTCCTCTATGATAATTGTTCAAGGTCCATAACCCTATCTGTCATAGTTTCCGCGGGCCGTTGACCTCATCCGTCAGGAGTCAACCTTCTGAGGAAGTCTAAATATTATTTTTATCGCTAGGGCATCCTTATGATGATCCCTAAAATTATTTTACTATACGTTGAATGGGGGAAACCCGGTGAACAATTATACGGGTATTTATCTAATATCTATGTGGGGGGGGGGAGGGGTGGTCAACCAGATACCTCCAATTTATCTTCGGGTTCCCCTTACAGCACAAGGATGACATTTAGGGATCATCATATGGATGCCTTGGTGATACAGGGAAAACTCTGACTTCCTCGGAAGGTCGACTCCTGATGGATGAGGTCAACGGCCCGCGGAAACTATGACAGATAGGGTTATGGACCTTGAACAATTATCATAGAGGACCCTGGTCAGATTTGGTTGCCGGTGAAAAAAATCCAAAACTGCGATATCCAAGATGGCTACCATGGAAATTTCAAACGCCAATGCAGCTTTTATGGGTTCCCATAACCGACTGAAAATTTGTATCTGGGGGTTTTCGGGGCTGCTGATTAAGAATATGACATCATTTTGTTTTTATCTTCAACTTTCATGAGGGTCGCCATACAAATTTCATAATTTTTGAAATGCTGCTACTTTCTCGGCCCCGTAGCCCTCAAAGGTTAAGTCCTATGACAAAAATCCATATCACTTGTTTTGTAGGGAATTTTGTCAGGTTTAATTTGTCTATACAAAGTATTTCGATACGACTTTCAGATTTCGAGAAATAAGCGAAAAACTGAAAAAAGTCACCTTTAGAGCCCCCCCCCCTTCCTCGAGCTCACCCCACCCTCACCAGGACTTTTTTTTTTCTTCAATATTACGTACCAAAGGAACGTTTAAAAAAAGTTCCAAAACTCCGGAAATTATTTCTTCTGATTTATATAATTTTACTGGGTTATTAAGTAATTTTCGGTAAATTATGTTTCTTTTCGTTGTGCCAGATGGTGGGTGATCGCTCAGTTCAGCTCATTTAATTTTATGTTACTGTAGATAGTCAATGGTTTTTTGTAGCTAGAAATACGTTACTCATTTGGAAAACTTACAATATTTGAAGTAGAAAGAAATGAAAATACCACCCACTTTTACCGTTATCTATACAAATGACCGTAAATTACCCGCACTGTAGGTACGCGCCTTTTCGGTAAAATAAATACCTACGTAATTTTGCATCCCTATAAGCTAATCAGTTTTTGTCAATAAGCAGACACAGCAGTTGGACATACATACATACATACATAAACGTCTCGTATCGTCTAGGTACGTCCTTCCACACTCGCCTCGCTTATCTCTTGAAAATGCAGTTGAAGTAGTAAGAAAATAATAATATAAAACATGTGTTATGTTCATGAAACAAGATATCAACACCATACATTTTTGCAAATTTTTATCCAAACCAATTTCAATACACCATTTTTTTTTGTCATTATCTTAAATCTTACCTCATCACACATTTCATCTTATACAATGACGTTACAAATATTTCACACACCCCTTCGGAACCCAGCATCATAACGTGTCAAATGTCTCTATACGGTGTCTCTCCTTGATCTTCTTTATAACTTATGGCCTTCTTCCTAAGTTCACTGTTACATATTTCACGTATCATATAAAAAAATAGAAAAACTATCGTATCGTAGGATCTGCATAAATGAAGGGTGTATGTAAAAATATGTTATGCAACGTGTCTGTCTGTATTTTGTTTATAAACTATGTTTCCAATTATTATTCCAATTAAAGGTTTTTGATAAAATTAAGATCTAAGTAGGTACCTATTGATTTTTGTTTTTGTTTACATTTGAATTTAATTTTTTTTTATTTACCGAGATATATATTTGAAACACACTCTCATCTTTATTTTGATTTAGATGTTCAAGTTATTTCAGTCCAGAAAACTAAACAGGAATCGGAATTATATTTCTTTTCGTATATAAAATGAAATATTTATTTTTATTTTTTATTTATTCACTTTAATTACCACGCCAAAATTGGCTACCTCATGAGACCTGGTACATAATAATTCTGGTAAATGCAATTCTTGTAGTCGTTGGTATGCCTAATAAACTATTGTTATTAATTTATCGCTGATTAAAGTAGGTATTATTATGTATACTTATAAGGTCAAAGGCAAATTCGTCGATGAATATGAATTATGAATAGACAAGGACAAGTGACTCCACAATAATTCTCTAGTATGTAGAACAAAGCAGGATATTGAATGTTGCTCACCGCCGCTCCTCCGCGGCACATATTGGGCGCGTGACGGAAATGTCGATGTCAGTATGTCAGTACCTACATAACACGGAAATGTCACTGTGGAGTTGAGAATGCTGATAGGCTGTTAATCCTGTGTACGTTGGGGGCTTGTGACGACTAAGGAGAGTGAAATTCACTTTAGGGAGCGTGATTCACACCTGATAAAGTAGCTCTAGATAAGTACATGGAGGAACATAGTTGGAAGGTTCCTGGAAGATCTTCCGCCAGACTAGGCAGTGGCGTAGCGTGGGTTTCTGCCGCCCCCTTATCTTTTTGTGAAGACTTACACAATAAATAAAGGAGCGAGCGCAGCGAGCTCGAAATTTTTTTGCACATTATTCCGGGTTGTGATTAGACATCTTTTGGTTTACCCACGCAAAAATAGAAACTTAGAGCAAGCGAAGCGAGCTCGACTTTTTCTCTTCAATACAAATCGGTTGGAGACAGAGCTTTTTACGTAGGTATCTACAAAACTTGTGCAAAGTAACCTCAGTAAAAGCTATGGATTGAGCGAAGCAAACTCGAAATTTTTAGCACCTGGTCAGAACTCCATAGGATTTAATTAAATTAGAAACTTAGAGCGAGCGAAGCGAGCCCGACTTGCTGAAGTGCCGATGCCGCCCGGGGCATTTGCCCCCCCCCCCCCCCCCCCCCCCCCCCCCCCCCCCCCGCTACGCTACTGAGACTAGGTGTGAAGCGTGGGGACCGGCCGCGGTTCAACGGTTGTGAGTTGGACCTTGTTTATAATACAAGCTGTTACAAAAATACAAATAAACATTTAAATGGTTGGTTTAGTTAGTCCATCCAACGGAACAACTTTCACATCACATCGAAATCGCGAAAAAAAAACAGCAAATGGATCAATCAACTATTTTTTGTCCTGGAGTGCGATTTTTGAATCTCATTCGCTGAGTTCAGCAGTTGAAAATGTCAAAATTACTGTGGAGATATGCATCTTTCTACTGCTGATTTAACTATCAAAAATAGCACTACTGGAGTGTGATTTTTGAAAATCAAATCGGCAGTAGAAAGATGCATATCTCCATAGTAATTTTGACATTTTCAACTGCCAAGCTCAGCGAATGAGTTTCAAAAATCGCACTCCTGATGGTACTCTTTTAAAAAAGTTTATAGTTTTCTTTTCTTTTCAAAGATAGATAATTTATCAAATGTTATGATTCTTCTACACGCATTTTTTACGCATTACATAATCTGTCTAGAATTTTATGCAAAATGACTGGGACTAGGTATGGACAAAAAATAGTTGATTGACCCAAATAGCAAAATATTTTTTTTAGTCATATGACTTAATAACATTTGGAATTTGGATTAATTATGTCAACAGTCCTAAATTAGTTCTTAATTAGGGCTTAATGCATTAGGACAACCTATAATCTGCATTAATGCGATCTCCATATTAATAACTAATTGACTTGATGATAATCATAGCAATCTAGTGATTTAATTCCATACGACACACGACGGGACAAACCTGTTCAGTTAGGTAAGTCCAACTTCGAGAAAGAGATCAACCATCGAATCCAACTCGGCTGGGCAGCGTTCGGGAAGCTACGTAGTATCTTCACGTCCCAAATACCGCAGTGTCTATAACAAAAGTCTTCGATCAGTGTGTGTTGCCAGTGATGACATATGGAACAGAGACGTGGTCGTTCACTTAAGGCCTCATAAAAAGGCTGAAAGTCACCTTGAGGACAATGGAGAGGGCTATGCTCGGAGTTTCCCTGCGTGATCGAATCAGAAATGAAGAGATCCGCAAAAGAACCAGAGTAACTGACATAGCCCAAAGAATTGCTAAACGTAAGTGGCAGTAGTGGGCGGGGCACATTGCTCGCAGAACCGATGGCCGGTGGGGCCGAAAAGTTCTCGAGTGGCGCCCGCGTACTGGAAAGCGCAGCGTGGGTAGTCCCCTCACACGGTGGACCGACGACCTGGTGAAGGCGTCGGGAAAACGTTGGATGAGGGCAGCGCAGGACCGGTCGTTGTGGTGATCCTTGGGGGAGGCCTATGTCCAGCAATGGACGTCCATCGGCTGAGATGATGATGATGATGACACACGATGAGAATCGCCATCATCTTCATTATCATGAAGCCGTGGTGGTCTAGTTGCGAGTAACCATGCCTGCCGCGTGCATGAGGCGACGGTTCGATCCCCGTCTAGGCCGACTCGTACCAATAAGTTTTTTTTTCAGAATTTATGTACGACTAGCGGCGCCCGCGACTCCGTACGCGCGGACCACTGACTTTAAATACTCATATCTTCTGATTGAGTTAATCGATTGCGATGAAACAAAGCCTAAATGATAATCTAAACTGTGCCCTATGCTTTAGTGAAAACCCCATCCAAATCGGTTAGGTCGTTTTTAAGTGATGCGCGCACAAACAAACAGACAGACAGACAGACAGACAGACAAACAGACAAAAATTCTAAAAATGGTCTCAATGCCTTCCATTACGTGCCCGTTAGAGGCACCCAATTTTTTTTTTTTGCAAATGTCTTCAATGTCCATTCACGCCAAGTTTAGAATTTTATTATATGTATAGAAGATAATAGATATAGATTTGTAACAAAGGCTTTTCGGTAAAGGAAAAAACATCTCGAGGAAACCTACTATATGCTTCAATGTCAATGCATTTATTGTACCCACTGCCCATGTTAAATGGCGACGGCTCACAGCCTGTCCCAATGGACGTTTTCGGTACTAGGTACTATTCGAAACGTGGATATTCTGAGTTTTCAAAACATCTCTGACTTCCTAGGGGAATATGTATAGTCGTGAGCATATATATTCATCATCATCATCTGCCTATAAACGTCCCACTGCAGGGCACAGGCCTACCCTCAAGGAGGGTGTATGGGCATTAGTCCACCACGCGTGCCCAATGCGGGTTGGTAGACTTCACATACACATCAGAATTTCTTCTTCAGTGTATGCAGGGACCTCACAATGTTTTCCTTCACCGTTTGAGTGCAGTCGGTTTTACGTACATAAGTTAGAAAAACTCAGTGGTACATGGCATGTTGTCCGTGCGGATTTGAACCCGGACCCCCATATTTGGGAGTCCATACCTCTCCGCAACGCGCCACCGACGCTCTAGCATATATATAAATTATCAAGAAAATATAGTGTAAAATTCCAGTGGCTGCGTGCGTTACGAACAAGCAATCGTTTCACTCGTCTCCTGTCACCTGAATACTTATCAATGGATTTTAGGATGGACTTCTATTACGATGACTAGACAACGATACCTTTACATTATACAGGGTGTAAAATTAAATGCGTTATGTACATCGAACAGGTTGCTTAAGACCATCAAACTGTGATTTGATTTGAGTGATTACTATATTAGAACAAATAACTCGGGTACAAAATATTCATATTAAGCATAGAAATATTTGTTACTTACGGGATTCGAACTCGCGACACTCGGCACCGGAGGCAGGTTCAATACCAACTGCGCTATCGGGCCGCCACTTAGATATCTTCTGCTCTTGTGATTTAAATACAGATTTCAAGTACAACTTTTTTTTTAACGCTCACAGGCACATACATTGTAATGATCCCAAGTAAGCCTCAGGCTTTTTGTTATGGGAACCATACAACAACAGCACACACATACATCCATGACCGAACCGGGATTCGAACCCAAGACCCTGGTTTGGCAGTCCGACGTGGCAACCATTACACCAACCGGGTTGGTCACCAACTGAAAATCAATATGAGTTGGATTAAAATTTGTATCGTTTCCCATTGTTCTCTATGGCTTCACATGGCCGGATATGACCGGCTTTACACGGATATGACATAAAAAGGCATTACGTTCGAATCCTATCATCGTATGGGATCGTTCGATATACGCTTTGGGTGCGTCATCTTTGCACGTCGATGTGGGAAAACTAGATAAGCCTATATTTATAAATTATTTCTGTGTACAATTCGGTATGTCAAGTTTTTTTTTATACAGGGTGTAACAAAACACCCTAGTAATACTTAAGGGGTTGCTTCAGACCATCAAACTATGGGGCCAACATCGAGAAAAAATAAAAAAAATCTGCTGTCCCATACAAAACTGCAGTACTGACTCGACTAAAATGTATGGGACAGCCGATTTTTTTTATTTTTTCTCCATGTTGGCCCCATAGTGAAAGTTGTTCAGTTTGATGGTCTGAAGCACCCCCTTAAGTATTACTAGGGTGTTTTGTTACACCCTGTATATCTAAAACCTTTAAGAGATCATTGTCTCAATGGCTGAATCGAAAAACATTTCGAGATAATTGTATCAATAACAGAGATAATTGTACTTATCAATAACAATGTTTTCTTTGTTAGAGATTTCAAAATCAAAGGATTACAAATATTTTCAGTAGGTACAATACAGAAGAAAAGTGCAAAAACAAGCTTTAGAAGTTTAGAGCCATCATTATTACTGCATGAATTTGACACAAATGGCAAATGTCACAAACGCCTCGATACGTATGTCCCAAGATGTATTGCATATTGATGAGGGTTGCCTTGTATGAACAATAGTCGCAGGTGCATGGCGCTTTTTTTTTAGTGTTCCGTACCAAAATTGGAAAAACGGAACACTTATGGAATCAGCTCGGTGTCTGTCCGTCCGTCTGTCTGTCACAGGCATTTTTCTCAGAGACCTTAAGACATATGAAGTTGAAACACGGTACAAATATAGCAATTGGTTCCAATACCAGAAATGAAGTAAAAAAAGCTAAATTTTTATATTGGGGGGTAATTTGGGGAGTAAAAAAGGGTAAATTGAAAAAAAAAATTGTACTCTATGGTGTGGGGTATCAATTGAAATCTTATGAAAATACGAGTCTAAAATAATACTTTTTTTTTTATAAAAACTTTGTTTAACAAAATTTTCGATTCAATCCGAGAAATTGCTGTCCCCACCTCTATTTCAAAAAATATAGCCGTATAAGATCTGAAAAACATCATGAACATCAGAAATAACGTGTAGATGGCGGGAAAATTATCACGGTGGCTCTAACTTGGATAGTTTTTTTCTATACCCAAAAAACTAACACCAGAAAGACCAGTGTAACATGATCTTCAGTTACTATGTGACCACATACTAAGTAAGTGTCAATTTATAGTGGTTTATCAATGATCCATGTTAAACAATTGGTAGTACGGAACACTAATTGCCCGAGTCCCGACTCGTACTTGGACGGTTTTTTTAATAAAATGCACGCTTTCCACAAAGAATTTGCATACCTATATATTCTTTAGTCGTACGTAAGCATTTTATAAGTAATTCTGCACACAATATTGCTGGTCTATAGGTAAAACTAAGTGGTCATTAAGTTCTACTATTTTGGCTATATCTCCTATATCTAGTAGTGTAGAACAAAGCAAAATTCTAAATCAATATGTGGTGGAAAAAGTCAGCAAGTGATTACAAGCTACTTCTGTATATATTTTATGCAAACAATTTTTATAATCAATCGGTGTTTCAACCTTAAAACCGCCTAAGAAACCAAAAATGTTCATTACGTCAATGCCTATAAAATCCCGTTCACAATACGTCAGTAATCGAAAGATGCACCCTGGAATATCATGTTTCCGTTCAGATAGCGTCATAGAGCGAACAGCAATAAGGGAACGTATCGGCCATCGTGCGAGATTGGATCGCTCGCGTGCCATGCTATTAGAAATATTGGAGTAATAACGCTTTACGCCTTTCGCGTCCCACTATTGTTATGTCACTTTGTGAGGAGACACTTTTGTTGTTTACTGTACTTTACACTATTGGTTTATTTTTTTTTATTGAGGAGCAACGGAGGAGAAGATAGGAAAAAACATTGTGTTTTATAAAGTATTTTTCTTTAAATAGTCGATTATTATTTGAGAGGGCTATTGCAAGTAACATTCGTATTATAACACTGCGTGTGCGACCAAATATTGTCTTCGCCCGAAGCTATACAGGGTCCTTCTTAATATGCTGACACTTTTTTAAGGCGATGACCGTAGACTATGAAACTGAACAACTTTCTCTATGGAATCAACATCGAAATCGCGAAAAAAAAACAGTTGTCCGTTACGTTTGGCTCCGAGTAGGTTTGCAGTTTTGTATGGAAGTGATGTTTTTTTTTCGCGATTTCGATGTTGGTCCCATAGAGGAAGTTGTTCAGTTTGACGGTCTGATCATCCCCTTAAAAAAGTGTCAGCATATTAAGAAGGACCCTATATTTTTATACATTCGCATACTATACAGGGTGTAACAAAACACCCTAGTAATACTTAAGGGGGTGCTTCAGACCACCAAACTGAACAACTGTCACTATGGAGCCAACATTGAAATCGCGTAAAAAAAATCCGCTCTTTCATATAAAACTGTAGCCGTTTCGACTCATCTAAAAATTACGTTAGTTAATATAAGGGGCATCCATAGAGAAAATAACGCGCTCCCCTGGGGTAGAGATGTTGTATCGAAATGTGCACAGATACTCAACTGGGCCTGACGTCATATCGTACACATCTAGCGGGAAGTATCGTATTTAAATGTTAACCCTCCCCTCACCCGTTTTTCACCCCCTTTGTTGCAAGGGCGGATCCAGGGGGGGGGGCCAGGGGGCCATGGCCCCCCCCACGGACCTCTGCGGATTGCATTGAATTTCGAGGCTGAGTAATGACGGCACTTTACTAGGGTATAGATTGATTGAGCTCTGTCCATAACCAATTCGTAGAGCAGAGAAAATTAGAGCTCGCTTCGCTCGCTCTGTGTTTCTGTTTTAATTAATGTACCTGTGTAGGTACAATAATTAAAACAAGGCTGTGGTCAGAAATCTTTAACAGCAAACAGGGGAACACGCCCCGGGCGGCAGGTTTAGGGGGCGCCAAAATCAAGACTTGAGAATTTTGCAAAAAAATCTTGTGCTCGCTTCGCTCGCTCCTGATTTCAGACGTCTCATTATGTTGCAGTGACGAAATCTCGAGCTTGTTTCGCTCGCTCTTGGTTTAAGATCGTATTGCAGTCATCCCATTATATTGCAGTGAAATCTCGAGCTCGCTTCGCTCGCTTTTGGTTTTAGATCTCATTGCAGTCATCTCATTATATTGCAGTGACGAAATCTGAGCATGCTTCACTCGCTCTCGGTTTAATATCGTATTGCAGTCGTCTCATTATATTGCAGTGAAATATCGAGCTCGCTTCGCTTGCTCTTGGTTTTTTTGTTGTATTGAAATTACCTATCACAGAATTCGATCATATTGCGAATTTCCGACTCGACCTAATCATATTGCAGTAAAATCTCGAGCTCGCTTCGCTCGCTCCTGGTTTTAGATCTCATTGCGGTCATTTCATTATATTGCAGTGACGAAATCTGAGCTTGTTTCGCTCGCTCTTGGTTTAAGATCGTATTGCAGTCATCCCATTATATTGCAGTGAAATCTCGAGCTCGCTTCGCTCGCTCTTGCTTTTAGATCTTATTGCAGTCATCTCATTATATTTCAGTGAAATATCGAGCTCGCTTCGCTCGCTCTTGGTTTTTTTGTTGTATTGAGATTACCTATCGCAGAATTCGATCATATTGCAAATTTCTGACTCGATCTAATCATATTGCAATAAAATCTCGAGCTCGCTTCGCTCGCTCTTGGTTTTAGATCTCGTTGCAGTCATCTCATTATATTGCAGTGATGAAATCTGAGCTTGCTTCGCTCGCTCTCGGTTTAAGATCGTATTGCAGTCGTCTCATTATATTTCAGTGAAATATTGAGCTCGCTTCGCTCGCTGGTTTTTTTGTTATATTGAAGTACCTATCGCAGAATTTGATCATATTGCGATTTTCTGACTCGACCTAATCATATTGCAGTAAAATCTCGAGCTCGCTTCGCTCGCTCTATGTTAAACATTTTATTGCAACCACTCAACATGGACCTGGCCTCCCTAAGAAAAAATTATTGCTACACTATTGTAGAGGAGGCCCGGGCCCGGCGCCAATCTCATCTTTTTGCCCCGCCTCGGAAAAATCGTAGATACGGGGCTGATTGTTTTAGTTTTCTATGTATGTATACAAGACGTCTCCGGTCTGTCTCTAACTTAATTTTTTATATCTTAATACGTGACCTGAGTCGGCCGAGGGCCCCCCCCAATATGGAATCCTGGATCCGCCCTTGCTTTGTTGGCGACAAAATTTTCTATAGAAACAAGCCGATATGCCATCTCTTCGTACTCTATGGTTTCGACTCAAATGTATGGCATGGCTGTTTTTTTTTTTACAGTCTTGTTAATATAAGGGGGCATCTATAAATTACGTGAAGCGATTTTTCGACTAAATGCTGTTTTATAAATACACCTAATTGTACCCATGCTACTAAACAACAGAACTTTCCCTAAGAAACCTATAGGATATTCGCAAAAAAAAAATTGGACTTCCCATTCTAAATGCAATCAATGATCGAACTTTTGTATGAAAAGTATAGAAAGATGATTTTTATAGGGAAAGTTATTCAGTATTATGGGTATAGTCACCCCTTAAAGTAATGCAACTGTTTACCCTAACACCCTGTGTTTAAGTCGAGTAGCCATTGTAATTTTTTATATCGCAAATTATTTTTTTCGCTTTAGAAATTTCACAGAAACTACTGGTTCATTCATTTCATTTATTCATTCAATAACAATATAAATTGTGTTTGAAATATTTTACATCTAAAACTTATATCTAAGTTTGCAGAAGGCATTATTATGTCTTGAATCTTTATAAATAAAACCACAAAGTAATCTTTAATAAAATGCTTGACGTACCACAGAAACGAATTATCCTGTCTACATTATTGACCCCAAGCAATTACCGAAAAATCGTATCAACACCACTTTCATACAAGCGCAAAATATCCTATGCATTCCAGAGTGATTCGATAACTGGCCCTTCTACCCTCGTTATGTGTAATTTTATGGATGTTACTTTGTAGGCGTCTGGTCTATCTATATTGGCTACCTTACCCTATTATGCCACAGCCTATAAAAGTTATATACAAAACTTTATCGCACTGTAAATTTTTTTTGGTAACTCTTGTGGGAATATTTAGTCTGTGTCGAAAGTTGAGATTAAGAGGGGTTGAAAAGTGATTTGTCGGTAGCCTAGGGCGTCGGAAGAGAAGTTAATTGCAGTCGAGTAGGTATCATGTGCCCGACCAATGGGACGGCCTCCTGATATTGGATCTAGCTTCAAATTACGTAGATAGGCTTCCAGTTTTAGTTATGAATACGTATTATTAGCTTTCACTTTGATTTTCTGGCTGCCTGGTTGTTTATACGATGTACTTATTAAGGAATTTTGCATAAAAATTATGTAAAATAGCTGATTTCGGCTGATCATATAGGTTGGATTTGTCCAGACAGAGACACCACGTTTTGATCCTTCGAGATGGATTCAAGTAGACAGTGCACAAAAAGTTTTGAGCCCGAACTCCGAAAAAGGCTAGAGTTTGGTACCGAACTACTGATATGACAAATATCTCAATGCCGAACCGAATACCGAAATAAGTAAACTGCCCCAACATGTAGCTCCTTTATTATGTACATGACCTTATTTAAAAGAATAAATTTTTGTAATATTTTATATGTAAAATAAATGAACCAAAAATACCTTAGTTACCTTACTTACCTTAGTAATAAACAATGTCAAAGTTTGTGAGTGATATTTGTATTTCTAGGCAATTTTCTTTCATAGCGATAACACGTCCGGACGCTTATACAGGGTGAATTTGATATCATTGGCATCCTTTTAAACTAAGAGTCTACCCGTCAAACTGAACAACTTTTACTATGGGAGCAAACCGATATCGGAGCACAAATAAAATCAGCTGTTGCATACATTTGAGTCGAGTAGACGTTGCAGTTTAGTATGGAACAGCTGATTGTTTAGTTGCTCCGATCGGTTTGCTCCTATAGTAAAAGTTGTTCAATTTGATGGGTAGACTCTTAGTTTAAAAGGATGCTAATGATATCAATTTCACCCTGTAGACTCACATAAAAAATTCACGTTAAGGGAGAATGAGACTTGGAATTTGAATAAAAATATTTATTACTGGCCCTACGACTCTGATAATTATGTAGAACTATATACTATTACCTATTCTGTGACTCTGATTCAAGTAGTCCTACTTGAGTCCTACTCATACAGAAGCCACATACACTCTTATTGTTGGATTAACTATCTAAACTGAAGTACCTACTTGCCTAATATTTTATGCCAATTTCTAAAATCTTCTCGGTTTTCAGGCATTCCATTCATTCGACACATTATTAAACTTTCAGTAAACAACATTTATAGGTCGACCAGAATCTCAAAAAATTAAAAAATTAAAAAAATATTGATTGTCACATGGCAATGTCAAACTGTCATCAAGTAGGCCCTTTACAAACTGCAACTTTTTGCGGCGATAAAAACGCGCGTTTACCCACACGTATGCACCCATTATAGTGCATATTTAATATCATTTGAACGCCCAAATCATCTCGCCAAACATTTTTATTTTGTTTATAAGAAAAGGCATACCTATAATTTTATAGCTGAATTTTATTACGAACGTTTTTCTTCGTGGCTGTATGGCGTTTCAGAAGTGCTGCAAAACGTCGCAGTCATCTTTTCTTCGTGGTCGCAGTGTTTAAAGAACCCTAATCCGAATTTTTCATGAGAATTCTGGTCGACCTATGCCTACAGCAAGACATAACAACACAACTTACCATCTATTCACACTTATGACCACCGCCCATTAGAATAAGTGAAATGTCAATAGTAAACAGAAACCGTCTTGAACCATTTTGTCACCAGACCTCCAGCTGGAAGACTCCGCTATTTCCTTACGTTAAGAACGACTTTTGCTTGAATTTGTTTAAAAAGTGGTGCCATTTGTGTAAATGATATTGCCTGTCTATGATGCCTACAAACCTCTGACACAAAAAGGGCGTAAGTCGAATTTAATTTGGCTTAACTTACACTCATATATGCTAATGAGTAGACGAATTTATCTACAATATACCTACATCAAAGCTTTAAAACATGGACGTAACAACGCTGGAGCAGGTTGTGGTCAACCACAGCGCTAACCGTTACAAATATGGTAAATCGGTTGACCGCAGCGCGCCACTTTATTTATACATTGTAATAATAAACATTTAAATTAAACATGTTTTTGCTTTTTGAGCTCGTTTGTTTTGGTGTTACGTTTCTCTTTACCTTTCATCATAATAATTAATTAGTGTCTGTGTCTGTTAGAGAAAAAAATTAATAGTGTGTTGCAGACGCTTTTTTACTACAGGGTATTAGGGTAAACAGTTGCATTACTTTAAGGGGTGATTGTACCCATGATACTGAACAACTTTCCCTATGAAACCTATAGAAAATTCGCAAAATTTTTCGACTTTTCATACAAAAGTTCGAGAATTTTTTTGCGAATTTCCTATAGGTTTCATAGGGAAAGTTGTTCAGTATCATGGGTACAATCACCCCTTAAAGTAATGCAACTGTTTACCCTAACACCCTGTATAGCTATTCAAGAAGCTATGCGTTAAATACTTTAGAGGGTGTTTCAGACCATCAATCAGAAAAACTGAAAAAAAACTTCTGTCCTAAGTATAACAGTAGGTAAATGAGTGTTGCCGAGTCAAAAATCAATGTTTTAAATACATTTGGATCATTCATTTGGATCGAGTATTTTTGCAGTTAGTATGGAACAGCTGTTTTTTTTCTCGATTTCGACGTTGGTCCCATAGGGGAAATTGTTCAGTTTGATGGTCTGATCATCCTCATAAAAAACCGTCAGTGTCCTACTTAATATCAGACCTGATCATTATACTGATCAAGTGTCTCAACGCGATCGGTGTCAAAAGAGTGAAAAAAAAAATTGCTTTTTGATACAAAGCTCCTACTCAACCTGAGTGTATGGGATAGTAATTTTTTTTTTTTTCGCTTTCGGTGTTAGGAAAAGACAATGCGGGATTTCGTATACGGAAAGTGGAGCCTTATTTTTCGCCGAATTTTCTGGATAGAGATATAAAAGCTTGAAGTTGAAAAATTCATTACGTTTAACTTCAAGCCTTTATATCTCCGTTCGGACTGCGTCTAGAGACATACATAACAAGTTGTGTTTTTTACTTTATTCTAAACTAAAATATTGATGGCCGCCCCAAAAAATAAGCTAAAAACAACTTTATCGTAGTTTCAATAAAAGGTAAATACGTTAGACTAAATGCATTCACAGTCCAATCAACCAGATCGATTATACCATGACATCATTTGTACTTCGGAAATTGAATTTCAAATACATAGGTCCCTACATATTGTTCATACATAGCGAAGACCATTACGCCACCTATCGGAGCACAAACAAATCAACGACAACTGTTATGTTTGTCGTGTACAAACATACGGACAGACTGGCAAACCGCAACAATTTGGGGACCGACTGGTTGTTTACTTACAAAACTACAATGTTACGTTTACATTGTATGGTCACTCTTATTGTAAGCAAATAAAGTTCATTGTAAAGTTTTGAGGTGTAAATTAAAGTTGGTTTTTGGAAGGCGACTCGAATTTACAAGCGGTAGAAACGGTTTTCGAGATAGAATCTTTGTGTTTGTTTTTAGGAAATTTTGTATTCGTTTTTAGGAAATGTTTTTTTTATAGAAACGCACTTGAAAATTTGATAAGGTTTTTTACGTTAATTCGTTTTGTTTCTGCTTTCAAGATTCCATTAGCGTCTTTTCAAAGCAAATTATTTATGTTGTACAAATTAGATTCTCTTTTTGAATATTTTAATTAGAATTATTGGATCAGGTCAGTTACGTCCTTTACCCCGAACGTCCATCGCCCGAATTCCTTGTACGACCTTTTCCCCGAACGGACATTTCCCCGAACGGACATTGCCTAGTACGTCCATTTCCTTGTACGGACATTTCCCCTAATAAACAAGTAGGTAAGTTATGGCCTGAACTACTCCACTGGAGGGCAAAGGACCTATTATTAATTAAAGGTAAGAAATTAACTATAATCTACCATGTTTTGTTGGACAAACTTTTGATCTATCACTTATTATTCTCACAACTATATTCCCCGAGGGGGTAGTCAGAGATATTCTGAAACCTTAGAACGCCACTACGTCTATCATTCAGTATAGTATAATACCTATAGTCCATACTATTTAGGAACCACACGGTTATCTAAGTATATTACATAATAAATATACCTATTATAATTAATGCTACGGAATCCTTTCAAGATTTTGTAATAAATTGTTTATCTATCTATCTCATCATCATCATCATCAGCCTGGTAAACCCCACTGCTGGGTATAGGCCTCTTCATTTCCACGCCAACCAGAACGGTCCCACGCTAGTCTCATCCACTTTTTACCGGCTACTTTGCAAATGTCATCCGACCACCTGGCCGCTGGTCTGCCCACTGACCGTTCCCCCTCCCACGGCCGCCACTCTGTCACTGCCCTCGTCCATCTGCTATCATTCCGCCTGGCCAAGTGTCCCGCCCACCTCCACTTCAGAGTAGATATCCGCTTGCCGATATCAATCACCTTTGTTCGGCGTCTGATCTCGACATTCGGAACCCGGTCCAGAAGTGTGATTCCTAGCATAGCTCTCTCCATTGCTCTTTGTGCGACTTTGACTTTGCGCACTGCGTCCTTAGTCAGAGTCCATGTTTCGGAACCATACGTGAGAGTGGGCAGAACACATTGGTTAAACACCTTGGTCTTAAGGCTTTGTGGGATTTTTGATTTCAGAACATCCTCTAGCTTACCGAATGCGGCCCACCCAAGCTGAATGCGCCGAGCGATCTCCTTTTCCTGACCTTGTGGGCCAAAAGATAAACAATGTCCGAGATAAATATACTTGTCAACCAACTCGATGGGACAGTTAGCAACATTAATGCTGCTAGCGTCTATGGTGTTTTGAGACATGATTTTGGTCTTAGACATGTTCATCCTCAGACCCACACTCATGGATGCTTCATGCAACTCTGTGAGCATACACTGTAGGCTGTCCACATCTTGAGCTACGATGATCAAATCATCAGCGAACCTTAGGTGCGATAAACGGATGCCATTGATGTTGACCCCTCTATCTATCTATCTATCTATCTAATTTTAATCGCATAGGTACTTACTTCGTCTACTTTTGACTTTTACGTCATCGCGTATGCACTGAAAAAAAAATTGTTTACTTCAACCAACATCATGAATCCATAAGAGCCTGTCAACATTATGACGTCTCCGACTAAGAGAACTTTGTTAAACGAATTCGGCTTGTTGTTACAACTAACCATCTTTTGTTTTTAGTAAACAATAATACGTCATTTCTATTATTTTGGTGCTAATTAAGAGTCTTAGTAGGCTCGCATTTTTTTCAGTGTGGTTTTCACAAGCTTTTAACTTTCCGTCTGAACTAACACGGCAAGCTAAATAAAATCTAGTTAGTTTATGAGTATGTTTGGTACAAATCTTATTAGTTTTTGAAATCATTATCAGTCTATAGTTACATATTAAAAGGATTTTTTTCGCGATTTCAGTGCTGCACCCAAAGTGAAAGTTTTTCAGTTTGATGGTCTTCTTCTAATCGTGTGGGCAGAGCCCTGGTGTCAGTTTTTTCAGACCGCCTTACGGCCTTGATGGTCTGAAACACCCCCTTAAGTATTATTTAACTTTACAACCTGTATTTTTATCCCACTGCACTTACTTGTGTCTGTCCTCTTCCATCCTCTCACAAGACAGGTAGGAGATCATACTGACCATACGGACCCCTCCACAAAATAATACTTCAAACACACAGAAATTTCTTTAAGAGGGCTATTACAAGCTCAGTGGCGTGGAGCCCTCGTATCGTCACAATAAAAAAGATTTCTCAACAAAGAAAGCCTAAATTAAAAAAGTGCTCAACAGATAAAGTACAAAAGCCTTCAAGCCATTGTTATACAATACTTTTACAGGTTTTAAACATTCCACTTTTAGATAATTTCGAATAAAAACAAAAGCGCCCGTTTTTTTTTCTTTTTTCAAAATTTTTATGTTTAGACCTTTAAAAAACCTATAAAAGTATTCTATGAATATAGCTTGAAGGCTTTTGTAGTTTATCTGTTGAGCACTTTTTTAATGTAGGCTTTCTTTATTGAGAAATCTTTTTTATTGTGGCTAGGGCGCCACTGAGCTTGTAATAGCCCTCTTAATTTTCATCCAAAAAGCGGACCCAAATTAAATTTCCATCTACAGCGTTAGTAATAACACAGGCTTCATTCCTTATTTCATTAAGCCGCTCCTAACATCTGTTGCTTTGAAACTTGATGCCATTGTTTCAACTTTCTTCCACAAGTGATCTACCACTTTAATTCTGCATCCACTAAACTCACTACTCTCACTGTTACTAGGCAATAAAGTTCAAATTAGTGCGAATTTCGTTTTAGAAACAGAATTGTGGCTATTGATATTTGACAAGCCACGATACATTTCATGTAACTTTTCCAGAGTAATGGCAAATTTTGAAGGATATAAATTATGGCGTTCTGGTAAACAACACGTTTTGGTCTGGAATTTACAGAAGTGTTGCCGCTCGATAGTTATAAAAAAGTATCGATAGAACATTGACGTAGACGCCTCTATGGACGCCGCGTCTAGTACAAAATTCTCGAAATAAGTGTCCGAGACTAAACTACTCAAACATAAGTACGTATAAACCAACTAACAAAATTGAAAATGCTGAAATTCTTTTCCATCCCACTGATTTATAAGCAACTAATGTCTAGAATGAATAATGACAATGTATAAAAATGACATTGTCGAAATCTAATAAAGTCGAAGTGTAGTAATGACGAAGTATAATAATGTCAACATTCAATAATGTCCAAGTATAATAATGTCAAAATATAATAATGTCGAAGCTCCCCCATCGGGGTACAGCGCGCGCCAAGCGCCCGCGCGTGCCCGTAGTCGGCTGATCAAACGAAGACTGTCGCGTAATTGGTTCTACGTTTTGGTGCTCTTTTGGTTCTGACACTTTTGAGCGCGGACCCTACGTCCAGTAGTTGGTAAGTCAATGCGATAAAACTATTGATAAGTAGTTTAAAATGTTTATAGCTAGGAACTAACCCCTGACCCCTCTTCTTCCCGTTCCATCACATTTAAGAGGGTAACGACCAGAGAGTGCCCATGGTGTTTAGCACATACACTTCATATAAATATGATAGATAATAGTATCCGTATTCCGTATAGCTAGCGTACACATGAAAGGGATCTGGCTGAAATTAGTATCAATAAGTAGTGCCTAAATAGTGCCCAATTAGTACCTAGGTCAAATAAATAGTGCCTCTGATTTTTTTTACCTGGTACGCTAGCTTGACGTCAAGGTAGCGTACCAGGTAAAAAAAAATCGATATCTCGTAAAGTACATAGGCACTATTTATTTGACCTAGGTAATTATTAGGCACTATTTAGGCACTATTTATTGGCCCTAATCCCAGCCAGATCCCTTTCATGTGTACGCTAGCTATACGGACACTAGATAATTCTATATCATCGTGTCAAAACGACTGGGAAGTAGGAATTTATCATAGATTCCTACTTCTTAGTCGATTTCAACTATGAATGGAGTAGCTTAGTAGCCCAAAGAATTGCTAAACTAAAGTGGCCTTGGGCGGGGCACATTGCTCGCAGAACCGATGGCCGATGGTGCCGAAGAGTTCAAGGTGGATCGACAACCTGGTGATGGCGGCGAGAACACGTTGGATGAGGGCAGCAAAGGATCAGTCGTTGTGGCAATCCTTCACTGAAAAAAAAAAATTTGTTTACTTCAACCAACATCATGAATCCATATGAGCCTGTCAACATCATGACTTCTCCGACTAAGAGAACTTTGTTACACGAATTCGGCTTGTTGTTACAACTAACCATCTTTTGTTTTTAATAAACAATAATAACGTCATTTCAATTATTTTGGTGCTAATTAAGAGTCTTAGTAGGCTTGCATTTTTTTCAGTGTTGGGGGAGGCCTATGTCCAGCAATGAACATAGATGATGAACCAGAAGGAAAAAACATTAATGTACTAAGTAACCTACCTATCTCCCAACGCCCGTTTGCGTTCTAAATACACAGTAAGTATTGTAAAGTCGTTAAAACGGTGCCAAGAGGCGTCATGCTCCTTCAAGCAGGCGTTCCCGTTTTATAGCTGACTTGTTTTATGCTAATACGAATGATTCGTAGGGCGAATGTGCCGAGAGACGGCACTTTAAAGTTGTTTATTAGTTAATCGATATAATCGAAACTCCATCCAAATAACAGTTTTAACGTGACTTACAGACAAACACAAAAATTTTAAGATGTGTGTACAACATAATCATTCAGCTCGCCAAATTTTTTTCAGTTATTTGCTTACCTGTTTTCAATATGTAGGTACAAACAAGCCAAGTTTACCATTTCATTATACATACAGAAATCCTGTTTGATTTGAGTGTTTACATCAATTTTCATTTATTTAACGTATTTAATATAGGCATTTGTATATAACTTCTGACTATTAACTTACTTACGCGTTTGCATTAATGACATAACCATAATCATAACCATAACATTTTGTAGAGTTTCTAGTCGTATTTTCTTTAGATTTAAAACACGGTGGTTGATTTAAATAAAAGCGGTCAAGTGCGAGTCGGGCTACTCGCTCGTTCTGTACCACACCACTACAGAACACAACATTATTAACTTAGAAAAAAAAAGCTTTTTTTGTCCGGGACATTTGGCCGGTTTTTAGTACTTGTTGTTATTTTTTAGAGTTTGCTCTATAATCACACCAAGTTTGACGCTTGTATGTATTATCGTTTTTACGATAGAGCGTGAAGAAAAAACGTTGATAAAAACTAGTTTCTTGTTAAGAACCCCCTTTAATTTTTAACTTTTTGACATTTTTATTATTTGTTAACAAATCCGCCACAATAGCGCATAATCTGAGAAAATTCATTCAACTATCTAGCTATAACGGTTCAAAAGTTACAGCCCTAAATAGGTAGGACAGACGGACGGACGGACGGACGGACGGACAACGTAGGCTTAGTAATAGGGTCCCGTTTTCACCCTTTCGGTACGGAACCCTAAAAAGCATGACTTTAATTTATAATTAGTGTTGACACGACTTAGTTAAATAAAAAAAAATGTATTGAATTCAAATTTTAATTGATAAAATGGAAAACTATCAAATAAAAAGTATAAGTGCATGTTTCACCGCTTCTCTATAAGTTCATAAACGCTAAAGCACAAGCATAACGCATATGCTAAAGTAGTATTTTTATTAAATATATCTATCATTTATTTAAAAATAAAAAGTGAAAGTGACCACACTTGGGCCCCTCACCTCACAGATATGAAATACGATCGACATAGTGATCGTCGCGTGACAGTTTATGACTCCTTGAGGTTGTGTTCGCCTGACAAATGGCTGTTTAAAAAAACCAACAGTAAAAAAAGTTAGGTTTTCCTATTGGGGAACAAACAAATATAATATTTAAGGACTTCTTCGTTTGTTTAAGCGATTATTAGCTTTTATTGGCTTTGCTTGCATACAATAGACCCCAACTGAATATTGTGAGTGAATAATGCCCCTTTCACACGAGGGCAGGGCAGTGAGGGCAGGACAGCTGGTACAGGGCAGTTGGGAAAGCAGGTGGCATTCACACGAGGGCAGCTAGACGGGGCAGCACGTTCACGAGCTAATATAATTTGAGTTTCGTTTTGATAACTTTCGCAGTAATATTAGGTATTCCTATTTAGTTTTCCTTTATATCTGAGAGTCCTACAAGAGTTTATTTTTATATTCAATAATTTCACTTTTTTATAAAAAGAGTTTTTTTTATTTTTTTTGTTTGTTTTTATCCTACCCTAACAACGGTTAATACACACTAAAAAAATGCGAGCCAACTAAGAAGCATTTTCTCTTAATTAGCACCAAAATAATTGAAATGGCGTTATTATTGTTTACTAAAAACAAAAGATGGTAGTTGTAACAACAAGCCGATTTCGTTTAACAAAGTTCTCTTAGTCAGAGAAGTCATGATGTTGACAGGCTCATATAGATTCATGATGTTGGTTGAAGTAAACAATTTTTTTTTTCAGTGTATCAACGACACATAATATACATATACTCATAATACTATGTCCCACACACGCACACACAAACACACCCCTACACACTCATATAATAATGAGTTACATCGCTCTTAATCTTAACACCAGTGGACATTAAAATTTATATGCGACGCCATCTCTGCGTAGCTCGTAGCGCTACGTAAGTCTACGAAACCGAATGAAAGCTTCGTAGCCATTTTATGGAAGCGTCTCTGAGCCTAGGCCCCGATCGTGTTATTTTAAAACATCGTAGTTCAATCCAAATCCAATTTCAGTTCTAATCACATTGCAATCCAATTACTATTCAACTGTGCTGAATTATGTCGCGCTATCCTTGACTGATATCAAAAAATGTAATGAAACTTCGTTTGTATAAAGCGTGCTAACCAGTGACTTAACAACTACTGGACGTCGGATCCGCGCTCAAAAGTGTCCGAACCAAAAAAGCACCAAAATGTAAAAAGAGAGCCAATTACGCGACAGTCTTCGTTTGATCGGCTGACTACGCGCTCGCAAGGGCGCTTTTCAGCAATTTCAATGCTTTTAGTATGTATGTGACGATGTGTGTAATTGTGACCTCCGTTCCGGGTCGTTTCTGGTGCAGAGGCTAGCCATAGCAATTCAACGTGGCAACACTGCAAGCATTATGTGCTCCTTTGCGCCGAGATCGACAAGGGGCGGGTTATTTGACTGAGCTTGTATTTCATTGTTTTGACGAAGCATGTTGCTGATTTGTGACTGTTTTTATATCTTTGTATTTGACGACACTTGTGATGACCGCTTTATTTATGTGATTAATCTTAATGTTTTTATGAATAAATAAAAATAAATAAATAAATAAAAATCATTTATTTTCACCACAAACATACAAGGAGACATTCTTATTAATACAGCTTCATACAGTTGTGGCGTTAGGGCCAGCAGGTAGGTAGGCAGGTGGGTAGGTGAGTCCAAACAAGGGTTAAAAATTGAAATGAACTTTACTCTCAGCCAAATATCACACAATGTTCGTTAACGTCGTATAACGGTAGATGTAAGTAGGTAGACGGTCACTGGCCTTGGTGTTCACAGCAGGTTCCAGGACGCCGAAGGCTCCAGGCAGCAAACGTCGGTAGATAGACAGAACTCGCCGCCGCTTGCAGACCGGAGCTCGAATTGATGCAGCCCTCGCGTCAGCACGCCGAGGGTGAAAGTAGGGTTGTCCTAAGACCCACCAAGATGAAGATTGGTTTTGAGCCGTAGATTTGATCCTGGAATAGCCATAGCGCGGCATTAGGCCAAGTTCATCTTCGCCCGTAGTGCCTGTAAACCGTTTTCCACACCAGTGACCGTTAGGTTTTCAAAATAGCTACGGCGGCACTACGAGCTTATAACCACATATAGCGAGCACACAGCTTTAGGTATTACATAGGAATTTTATGAACAACTCACCCTAGCGGGATCAAACAAGAGATATAGGTTTCTCGAATTCCTTAGAACGCGGCGTCACAGGACTTGACCGCGCGTAGGTAGGTACGTGCAGCCAGCGTCAGAGCAGGATTCCAAATGGGCGATCGCTAGCCGCTTCCCTACGGACGGCGAGGTCGCTTCAACTGGTCTTGCTTGTTTGTAGGGATCCGCGCATTGCGTAGTATGCGTCGCGCGGCGATTAAAACGGTTAGCGTTCGTCAACCTTTTTAAAGGGTTCTTTAGAGAGAAGTATATAGATACCGGCTCAGTGACGTGTGCGTTTAGAGGTGAGTAGTTAAATTAAATGTAACAGAGATAACACAGACAGGGTAATTAGATAATAAGTTGTACTTTTAAGCTAATTTTAAGAACTAGCTTTTAGTTGATAACGCCTTCACGTTACACAGTGAATATGTTTAATACATTTTAAGTATTAAATTATTGTTTCATTCTAATTATTTTGTTATAAATCAGTTGGGGTGTATGAGGTTTTGCGCTAATTCATTAACACGTTGTATTACTGCACGTACTTAAGTTTTTTTAGTTTAGTCTCGGATACTTTTTTCGAGAATGTTGTACTAGACCCGGCGTCCATAGTATTCTACGTCAATGATGGTCACGGTTTTATAATCCTTTTAATAATTCCACTTTTAAAAACAAACGGAATATACGACCAAACCCTCTCGGGAAGCACCCAGTCAGATTGCGTCGTGAAATTCGGTAACAAACAATTAAGTACCATTACAACCTTAATAATTGGTCCCATAAGGTATCATTATTTGCACACATCATGTGCAAAAATCTCCAGCTTGACTGCGAGCCCATTTGAGTTGATAAAGAATAAGTTATATTACGTCGGTTAAGTTAATAAAGAACAAGTATTTATATTTTGGGGTGGTTCAGACTTAGACAATTTATATAGGGACGAGTTACGCGTGTCATTCTACTAAGAAACATTTCGGCCACTTTTTGCGGGGGGCGAGGTAACATGAAATCCGCAACTTTGGATTTTATTCCCCATAAGTTTAGATTCTAATTTTGAATGTTAAAAATCATGAAAAGTAGTCTCGTGCGAACCCCAAACGTTCTAAGTTCAAAATTATTATTTCGCAATTATAGGCTGTCTCGTTTAGTGATAAGGTATAAAATTGGGTGTAAATGCACAAGATCAATTGTTCTTATACCGTGGCAGAGGGGAAATGTGTATATAAATTGTCTAAGGGTTCAGATCATCATACTGAACAACTTATTACTACAGGACCTACAACTTAGCTACATTTCTTTAATGCAAAAGACGATGTTTTAACCCTACCTTAAAATGTTTAACTTTAAACAGTACATAAACCAACACTCCACATTTCATCCCCTAACCCAACCAAAATCTCAACAATAAAACTCCATGCATAGTTTACACATTCAGGGTTCCGTAAGCAATGCGATACAAGGTTTTGGTCCACGGTTGCGTTTTACGATCGCCGTAATAGCAATCCCTTGGCATATTTACTTTTATTGCCGACGCAGGCATTTTGGACAGCCCTGCTTTGGATCCTTGCGTAGATGGGACTTTTAATATAATCGTTTTCTGACTTAGACAATTGAGTATGGACTCGTAACGCGTGCCATTCTCCTAACAAAATTTTCTGCCACTTTTTTCAGAGGGCGAGGTAACATGAAATTCGCAACTTTGGATTTTATTCCTCATAACTTTAGATTCTAATTTTGAATGTTAAAAATCATGAAAAGTAAACCCCAAACGTTCTATGTTCAAAATTATTGTTTCGCAATTATAGGCTGTCTCGTTTAGTGATAAGGTATAAAATTGAGTGTAAATGCACAGGATTAATTTGTCTTATACGGTGGCAGAGGGGAAATGCTACCGCAAGGCCAGTCCTTACTATTAAATTGTCTAAGTTTTCTGAACACCAACATTATAAAAATTACAGAATAAGATCTATGAAACCACTAATATTATTAATCTGAGAGTTTGTGACTATGTTTGTGATTTTGGACTCAGGTTGCAAGTTTGGTCGCGAGCGGTTTGTAATTCACGAAGTGTTCGCGCGGTTCGCGTTTAAGGCTCTCCCTCCCTAGTGCAAGGCTCTCTTTCTTACAAGCAAACTTTTGCAATTAGCCATCCCGCTTCAATTGCATGGCTCCGGTCAGAATTTTCGGTTTTCTTTGAAAACCTGTATGATTTATTATGAATTTTCAAAAAATAAGAAAATCACATCATTCTATATTGTATTGTGAAGAATATGAAAAGAATATTGTAAATTTTGATATTCTTCTGATCAACAATGTAAGAGTAAAACGGTTACAACTGGAAAAAGGGGTGACTTTGGATTCTTTTACTTCAGTTTTATTAATTAAAATAGATTTCGAGTAAAACCACATCACTTCTCATATCCTGTAGATTGTTCAGTTTTGTTTTCGGCTTAAAAAGTGCCGTAGTTAATCTATAAAATAGTTACAAAGTTACTCAAAACCGGGCGGACGCCCCTGCCGCATGGCACCACCATCTCTTTTCTAATCCTTGTTTTTGCTACAAAGAAAAGTCTTTGAGATTTAAATAGATACTCCCCACGATAATAAATTACCTACCTGACATTTTGGCAGAAATGCGCTTGTCACAAGCAAAACGCCATTAATTTAAAAATAAATGTTTGTGATTCAATCACACGGATTTGACTCTCCTCCAAAAATAGTCGCAAAACGTTTGTTCCAGACGATGATAAAGTAAACAAAGGCTATTATTTTCGTTTAAAACAAAACAAATTACTGCAAGAATCATATGTCAGTATGAACTTTCAATTATAATAACATTAAAGTACATGTATCGAATGTGAATATTGATAAATATTGTATTATTGTAAAACAAATGAATGCGATATAAGACCTGGTGGGTATCATTGAATTCCGTTTAATTACTACTGTTTGTAATGAATAAATTGTAAAAAAAATCGAAATAATTATACTCGTATACTTGCAATTAGAAATATTCCTGTCGTCTGTCTGTCTGTCAGCAATTCTTATAACTCAATAGCAGTTAGGTACAGAGCTGCAAGATTTTAAAAAGCCGAAGCCGAAGGTTTTAGGAATCATAATAAATGAATTTTTTGTACAACTCAATGCTTGAATAACTGGCCAAGTGCGTGTCGGACCACGCGCAGGGTAGGGTTCCGTGTTTGCCCGTCATAATACATGGACTTAGAAAGGGGTTGGTCATGGGGCTAGTGTCAAATAATAATTATGCTCATACAAATAACCCAGCTTTTCATGAAAATGCAGTTCGATCCCATCTGGAGAGTTCGAATCATTAGTTTTTAGTTTTAGGAATTTATAACAACCACAGTAAGATTTTTGTAATACCACTGGCTCCTTGGTGACTCAAAACATCGTGAGGAGTGGATTTCATGGATCCGAATTTTTCTCCAACGTATGCAACGCTGGTGAAAAAATTCGGATCCATGAAATCCATTAATCGATCCATTCGATGATTATATTTGACAAAAAAACGAACAACCATATAAATTTTGCTAAATCTAATACCTGAGTCACGTTGCAGGAACTGACCCGAGCAGTTGTCTCGCGTGGTTTCGCGCGTCGCGTTTTTGCCTGCCATGAGGCTCCGCAATCCTCAATCTCTTCTTGTTCTTGACCAAAAACAATACCTGAGATTGGGATAGATTCTCCCATAACATAAACTATTTGACACTGGCGGAAATGCAGTAACGCACAAGCAAGAGTCCATAAATTATAAATATATAAAAAATAAAGTTCAATACCTACTTTTGGAATCTGTGGCAACTGCGATAGCTATACTGTTTTTGTTTGACTGCGACAGGCAGATACAACAAATTACTTTCTATTAATATAAAAACCGTAAACTCGAGCAACGCCGCGTGCAAAACTAGAAGCTGGTCAATAAATATTATTGTGAACATTGCATTGTGTCCACAGCAGTTTGCTTGCATGTGCATTTTGTTCGAGTGTTATATACACTCTGCAGAAATGGCACTGTTTGTAATGCACGCAAACAATGCAGTTCGGTTCGGAAATAGGATAGATTTCGTCAGTTGTTGTTAAATGTATTATTTACGAGTAATCTCGGGAAGGTATTTCACGGACCGCTGTTATTATAGCCCAGTCATTTTACGGTTTGAGCCGGGACTAATTAATAAATGCACTTTTTTTTTAGCTATAATATTGAAGAGCCAATTTGAGCTTCGAAAAGTACCAAAATTAAAAAAATCACGTCAGCAACAGTTCCAATTTTAAAATTCAGATATTACCTCGTTCTAAAAAACCTGATAATAATTTTTTCTTGCACATATTTAAGGCTTTACCATTATACATACTTCAAACATGGTGTAAATATTTTTGTCTACTCAGAAGGTTTTGAAAAATACATTCGTATTTTCTAATAAATAACTCATTTTTTAAATTTTATTGCCTATTTTATTGCTCAAAAATAATGTAGAGGTATATTGTTAAATCTAATTCAAATGAGTGCATTGGTATTAATATTATTAATTTAAAAGCCTTCTGGGACACACAATTTTGATTTCTGTGTTGTGTGGCAAATTTTTTTAAATATGGTTTAGGATAGTATTTTTGTCACTAAATGGTGCCGGTTACAGTTTAAAAGTCCAATTAATAATAACTCCCTACCCCGCCTAACAAAACTCCGTAAAATGACTGGCCTAGTAGCCCTGGCCCTGGCTTGCGGACACAGGTCCAACCCGTAGAGGCCCTTTAAGACATTTTTACCAAATTTTGATGGGATGCACCAAGCGTGGTCCATCTCTGCAAGCATTAAGTAAATGCACCAAGACCGTGACCATAGACCGTATACCGTGTTCTGTGCAAAAACTATCGCAGAAGGACAAAAGGATTACAAGGGTTGTATTATTGTTGAAAAAAGATCAGCTTATCAATTCGTTGGGTACGTTATTGTAACTATGTGTGTTTCAATTCTATGAGCGATGATAGCCCATACGGAAGAGAACTAGAGCCTCAATCCTGAGGCCGCGGTTCGATTCCTGGCCTGTACCACTTCGGAATCTATGTACGGTTGTATTTATCATTTACTAGCTCGGCGGTGAAGGAAAACATCTAGAGGAAACCTGCATTCCCAAGAACGAAAAGAAAATACCATAAGTTCGGAGGTATGCGTAAATATGGGTGAGCTTGGGGCGAACACAAATGGACCAGCGCTGGTCTCCATGTTACAACGACCCTTGCTTGCAATAGCCCAACCACAAATAATCAATGTGTGTTTTGCAAATTTTCGGCATTTAGTTTCTTGTCAATATACCTACCTACCCTTTGCATATGGGTAGGTATACTAAATGCATCATCAGAATAAATCAAAATATAACGTCAAAGCTGAAACTAGCGAAGGAATTTTATTATAATAAATAAGTGAAGGAAAAAAATTATAACAAAAAATTAAAACCGACTTCAAAACTAAAAGTTGAAAATAATAATTACAACCTAATTATAATCTAAGTATGTCGTTTACATTTGCATATATAAGATAATTTATTTGCTTTATTAGAGTCGCAGTGAAGCTGAATGAACGAACTTGGCTGACATAGACTCGAATAAAACAAACCAGTGTTCTCATGCGATTTTTGCATTGAGTATTTCTACTCAGACGAGGCTCGGAGAGGGTTCATTTTAGAGTCGGCGCCGGTGTATATGTATAGCGTTAATCATCCTTTATTATTTATACTTTGCATTGCACTGCACATTTCGACAATTTACCCAAAACCCAACGATAATGTCCCAACCACATTGTTTCATTTCGGTTCTTCCATTTTCCACGGTGAGGCAAGCCTGCAGAGTTTCGCATAAAAGCGTACTAACCTACATTTAGCTGAACATGAAATGCTATCTAATTAGTGCAAAGCCACCTAGTTACCTAAATTAAAAGTTGCAATCCTATAGAGTTTGTAATTATGCATCCGCACGGGCCATTAATTAATTTGTGTCTAACTTCTGTTCGCTGTAATGTGATATAGCGGAGTCTGGAATGTATGGCAAGCTGCGATAGCTACTGTTTTTGTTTGACTGCGACAGGCAACTGCTTTAAGTGGGGTTTACACGGGTGACTAAAGCCGCACGATTTCTGCCGCGCGGCGAAAATCGATGGCAACTCAGCTAGATCGCAAGTGACTAAAGCCGGAAGCCCCAAAGTTGGGTAGCATCCATAAAGGTATCATATAGAGGAACTGACAGCTGAGAGAGCGAGATGTACCTAGCGGCGCCACTGTATAATAGAAAGAGATACGTGACGCGAGGCAATAGGACCGTTTTTGGAAACTTGTCAGCACAATCGACTGGGTAAAAATATTCGTGCTCTGTGACTAATAAGTGAATCTAATGTGAAGACGTAGATTATTTTGTGAAATAGTTATACTAACATTGCATTGCATATGCTATCGACTATATTCCCCGAGGGCTAACAATAAACAAATACTAACACTAATACTAACAATATTTCATTAAATTACCTACGATTTCACGTTAGATTCACAATTATACACAGAACTCGAAGTTTTAGGGTGCCGATAAGTGCCGAAAAATGCACAAAAAACGGTTTCATTTGACAACTCATGTCAGTTACTCTATTCCGACAGGTATAATAACTTTATGGTAACATCCGACTTTGGCCGCGCGGCGACCGGCCGCATGCGGCTGGAGACTAAAATCGACCGTGAAAATGCTCAGTCGCAGGCGATCGCTTGCTCCAACTGCTGTGTCTCCGCTCAATGCCAGTACGCAGCGCGACTGTGTCGATCGACATATTGATGCAAAATGAACTAGTCACAAGCGATTTTCATCGAATCGGCACGAGCTTCCATATAGGGTTTAAAATTAAATGGATTACTTACTTAAGGAGGTGCTTCAGACCATCAAACTGAACAAGTTTTACTAAGGGACCAGTACTGAAAACGTGAAAAAAATCAGATTTTCCATAGAACATGTCAATGGCAACTCGACCCAAATCAGATGTTTTTTTATCGCGGTTTCAATGTTAGTTCTATAGTGAAAGTTTGATGGTCTGAACATAGTCCGGCCATAGCCCAGACCTTAGTAAGGCTTGCATGGGGACACAGGTCCAACACTTTAGAGGCCCCTTTGAGACACTTTTACCTAAATTCGATGAGATGTACGAACCACCGGTCTATCTCTGAATGCATCATGTAAATGTACCCAGAGACATACAACGTTCGGCGGGGGTGAACTTGGTGGATCGGGAAAACTTGGTTATGCGTAGAGACTCGGGACGCCGGTCGTGTTTCACAAGTGTCTCTGGTTTGTCAAAATCATGTCAAGACTGTGCCTGCCATTTTTTTTAAGGCCAAGAGATCGAGCCCATACAACCATGTCAGACGTAAAAAGTTTCAAATTTTCGATCAAAATGATTGGCAAATAAGGAAATATTCCATCAAAAGATGCGTTGGCATCTTTTTGATCATCTTTTCCCTCTGTATTATTTTAAAGAAACACTTTTTGAAATATTGACCTTTATTCGCACAGACCGTAGCGTCATCTATCGATCGCCTAGAAAACTAAAAGAAAAACGTTCATTTAAATTGATTTATTGTTTTCATTACCAGTAGTGTGCACAAACCTTTACCCTCCTAATACACATTTGGTTGCATTAAAACAATTCGCGAGCACAACGAGAGACGAGGGAGCAATATACACTGAAAAGTTTAGCCTAATAAAGATTACGGGATTAGCCGCAAAACCGGCAATGTATGTCGTTTGAAATTATTTATTCATGCTGCTAACTGTGCAGTTAGGAACCCGAATAGATCAATAATATTATTTTATTTTACAGATTTAGACAAACATTTTAAATGTGTATGAAGACCATCAGTGGCGCGTTGCAGAGAGGTATGGGCACTCAATCATCAGGGTCCGGGTTCGAATCCACACGGCCGATATGCCATGTACCAATGAGTGTTTCTAACTTATGTACGTAATACCGAAAGCTCTCAAATGCTAAAGGAAAACATCGTGAAAAACTTGCGTACGCAGAAGATGGAGGGGGAGGGCTGTGCCCTGCAGAGGGACGAATATAAGCTGATGATAATAATAATAAATATCTTGGACAATGTCACACAAATTATCTAGTCACATTTAAAGTACCAGAATCTAGCCTGGACTTGTATTATGATGACTAGACAACGATATAGATCGAACGAGAACTGCCTCCGTAGTCTAATGGTTAAGAGCATTGGCTCTCGATACGGAGGTCGTGGGTTCGATTCCCACGGGGGACACCTAGTGATATGTCACTTTGTCCGTTTTTCCCCAGTTGGTTAGGACATTGCAGGCTGAATCACCTGATTGTCTGAAAAGAAAAATGATTCCGTGCTTCGGATGGCACGTTAAGCCGTTGGTCCCGGCTACTATCTCTGATGGTAGTAGTCGTTACGTAAAAACCACGTCAGAGGCCGAAAGGCGGTCTGAAAAAACTCTGACACCAGGGCTCTCTGCCCACACGATAAGAAGAACGATATAGATTATATATATAAATAAATACAAACATCCATGACTCGGGTACAAATATTCATATTCATCATATAAATATTTGTCCCTTACGGGATTCGAACCCGCGACCCTCGGCACAGCAGGCAGGTTCACTACCGACTGTGCTACCGGGCTGTCAATGACCGGAACACCGGGATGATGACGATGTGTGTGTTTATTGAACAAAGAATACATGGTCAGATACTAAAATAAAACCCAACATAGTTACATACTTAACAAAATAATATCCTCTGGGGCGACCCCCGAATTTCAAAGAACTTACAGAGGTATATTCTTAAAATATATCAGACACAAAATACCCTAATTGCACTAGCAGTGCCCAAATACAGCCCAATGTGACCTAATGTGACAAGCAATGACCCCGTCTCGCCACTTTCAGACGGTCAGGTGGACACAACACGCCTCGAAATAGAACCACTAAAACACCTTCAAAAACACTGGGATCCTTTACTCATTGAATTATGCCGATATATAAAAAGACTTGTTTATTATAATTGAAATGTTGATACTACTATTGTTATTTTTACCCATAAATATGTTACCTCTTAATTTTGATATCATAAAACATAAATGTGTAAGTGCAAAACTCTATACTATACTAGAGTTTACCTGTGACTTCGTCCGCACGGGTTCCGGTCATCTTAGCTAGATAAGTGATATACCAGATTTTAATTACAATCATAAGCTTTCAAACATAAATGACGTGATGCACGAACAAACAAGCAGACAGACAAAAAAAAACAAAAATCGGTTATTTGAAATCAGGAAAACCTAACCCATTATCGTAACATTTTTTTAATATCTTCAATGGACAGACACACTTCTGTAATATTTTTATAATGACAGTTTTTTTATCATACCATGAAACGGAACAATTTTCTAACGGGATCAACGTCGAATCGCAAAAAAATCGGATGTTCCATACAAAACCGCAACCCTACTCTACCCAAATTTATGGGAAAAATTATATTTTTTCGCGATTTTTAATATTGGTTCCATAGAGAAAGTTGTGAAGATTCATAGTCTGCTCATACTCTCAAGAAATCGTCAGCAAATTATGTTGTACCCTGTATACAACGTGTTAATGAATTAGCGCAAAACCTCATACACCCCAACTGATTTATAATAATATGATTAGATTGAAGCAATAATTTCATTATTTTGATATTTAAAGTTATTCACATTTTAAGTTTTGAGGCAAAAATGATTTGTTATCATTTCAGCACTGAAAGAAAGCGCTATCGTACTCATGAATACATTTTTATAAACTTGTTTTCGTAGTAACTCACCCTGAGTGTGCCGGTGCAATGCGTTGACATCGGGTTCAGAAATTTTTAAATTTCGCAGACAATTTATTTAATATTTAAAAAAATATATACCTATGTTGAAACCATGATAATTCGATTCTGCTCTCGATTCTAAACAAACTACTTTCTAGTTTTGCGTTAATTCATTAACACGTTGTATATGGTGCTGGTACAAACAGTTGCATTTCTATAAGGGGTGATGATACCCATGATACTGAATAAGAAACTTATAGGAAATTCACAATAAACATTTTGAACTTTCCATACTAAATGCAATCCGCAGATCGAACATTTGTATGACAAGTTTTTATTTTTAATTTGGATTATTTTCCTTTGAGATAGTTGTTTAGCAACGTATTGAGTACAATCACCCATTACAGTAATGCAACTGTCTGTCCAAACACCCTGTATACGTATACCTAAAATATAATATACTACAACGTGTTAATGAATTAGCGCAAAACCTCATACACCCCAACTGATTGATAACAAAATAATTAGATTGGACTCATGGATACATTTTAATAATCTTGTTTTGGTAGTAAGTAGGGTGAGTGTGCCCGTGCCGTGGGTTGACATCGGGTTCAGTAAATTTTAAATTTTACAAGAAAATTATTTAATATTTTGACAAAAATTACCTATGTTGGCATACGCATACGCATATGCTCACGACTATATTCCCCGAGGGGGTAGTCAGAGATATTCTGAAACTTCAGAACATCCACGTTTCACTAGTAGTACTGAAACTCTGTCCAGTGTGACGGGGAGTGAGCCCGTCGCCACTTGTAATGGACAGGAGGTACATACCTATGTTGGAACTATGATAATTCGATTCTGTTCTCGATTCTAAACAAACTACTTTCTAGTTTTGCATTATTTCATCAACACGTTGTACGTAAGTTAAATATGTTGTTTTGCTTTACAAGAAAATATAAGCCGACCAACATTGCAACCAACGATACGCTCTGTTCAAGCATTTGTTTACTCTATGTACTTATCATCGCAACTTTATAGCTCCTTCCTTATTCATCTCATCGCTCTAAAATTAGAGAGCAGCAACTGTCTACAAAACTCCATTAAGTAATGAAGGACAGCAGGCAGAATTAGAAGAACCGGGTAGCATCTGTTGAGTTCACTTGCCTGATGAAGCAAGTTAAAAGTTAAGAGTACATATCACTTAGGTAAGGCAGCGGCACTGCTCAGAATTTCAGAGTAAGTCTTCCACTCAGTTTCGAAGTTTGTAACAGCCCTCGAGATGGGTTACCATAGGTTTAGTAAGAGGAAGGATAACTATAGGTTTTTTCCTATTTGTGTTTAGAGAATTTTTGATAAAAAATTGGTAGTCAATTCGGTCAGCGATTACTTTTGTTCTTTAAAAGCTCTTAGGCAATAATTATGTTGAGAAAACGCATGTTTCTTAGCTAAATTAAATACCTACCTGCACGAGTCGTCGCTACTACATTAGAGCTTATGTAACAAAAGATATAGCCGTTTGACTAAATTACTCCGCTGACGTAATTGCGCCTCTTGTACACTTGATACTCTATAAATTTATGGATGAATTTTTGTAGGTAAAAAAGGGATTGGGCTGAAAGGAAGAATAAAATAGCTACGTCTCTGACAACACAGTAAAATGTTTTTTTTTCTCATTTTTCACATCCTTGGCGTGTAATTTTCCAATGAGAAAAGCACAATTTTCAAAACTTCGGGAAGGGACTCGAATGTGATGCACAACGAGCTTATAATTATGTACCTTAATTGTAAGAGATTAAAATTAAGGTTAATATACCTACGGGGCGGTACGGTAGGTAGACCGGTATACCTACATTCAGTGCTTGGGCAAGTGTCTATATTAACAAACACATCGGCATACAATATTTCAGCTTATCCGCCCGGGAACACGATTCGCCAAACTAATCGATGTAAACGCGCGCGGAAAATGAGATGATTTTTTATGATTTTTCAAATAATAAGAAAACAAAATCATTCTATATTTTATTGTGAAGTATATTGTAAATTTTCATGATTAACAATGTAATAGTAGAATGGTTATATTACAACTTGAAAAAAAGGGGTGACTTTAGATTCCTTTTTCTTTAGTTTTATTAACCGACTTCAAAAAAGGAGGAGGTTTCTCAATTCGACCGTAAATATTTTTAGAGAGAAATTTCGTGAAATACCAAATCACTTCTCATGTCCTATAGTTTGTTTTCTGCTTAGAAAATGCCATAGTTAATGAATAAAATGGTTACAAAGCTACCCAATTTTACGGTAAAATCGGGCGGTAAAGCATGTCTTTGGGTAGAGCCGTAACAATTCGGAACAAAGTGAATGACGTTTTACCCATAACCCATAACTATTTTTTATAACCCTTTCCTCATATCCCAGCTTATTTTCCATCATGGCCACTTCACCGCAGAGATACGCTCCGAGTGGGTACAAACGGTTATTTTTAACAACACTTTATGAAAACAATTTGCATTTGAATTTACGATTCCGGAGTTTGTTAATTTTACTGGCTTGTTAACTTTGGTAGCTGTTTTAACGGAGGCCGTTAATGTAAACCTCAAGCTTTTTAAATATGTTTTGCTCGTTTGCATTAATTTTCTCTTCGCCTTCCGGTATACTTGGATATACAGGGTGTAAAATTAAATGTGAAAACTTTCACTATGGAGAAAACATCGAAATCGCGAAAAAGAAACAACGTTCCCATACATTTTTTCAAGCGATTGACGTTTATATGGAATAGCAGATTTTTTAGCCCTTTCAATGTTGGTCCCATAGTGAAAGTGTTCAGTTTGACCGTCTGAAGCAACCTCTTAAGGGGCTATGTGAATAAAATAGGATTCTTCAAAGCTTCATATATCATGAAGTACTAACAGTAGGAGTATGATTTTCGGATATGTGTAAATTGAACATATAATTGAAGTTTTGATTAGAGCCAAAACACGATTAAGACAAATTTTCTCGATAGAAAAACAAGCCAAAGTAGCCTCCATTTTTATCTATAAACGCTTGGAACTGCTAAACGGTGAATAATAGAAACACGAGACTTGAATAAAAAAAAAGAGATTGATATTTTCTAAATTTTGATTAGAGCAGAATTGAAATAACATAAATAGTACAATCACAATTAAATAAATCGCTTCAGGCGCGCGCGGCGCCCCATCTCTTTCTCTCGCATCAGCCCGTAATATAAGCTATCCCACGCCTGTTTCGCTTAAATTATTTTTCGACATAGGCTCTTAAGAGGGCTATCGGAGTCCAGTGGCGCCCTCGCCACAATAATAAAGATTAAATTTCTCAATAAAGAAAGCCTAAATTAAAAAAGTGCTCAACAGATAAACTACAAAAGCCTTCAAGCTATTTTAATAGAATACTTTTATAGGTTTTTTAAAGGTCTAGGTAAACATAAAAATTTAAAAAAAAGAAAAAAAGCGGCCGCTTCTGTTTTTATTCGAAATTATCCAAAAATGGAATGTTTAGAACCTATAAAAGTATTGTATAACAATGGCTTGAAGGCTTTCGCAGTTTATCTGTTGAGCTCTTTTTTTTTAATTTAGGATTTCTTTATTGAGAAATCATTATTATTGTGACGAGGGCGCCACTGGACTCCGATAGCCCTCTTAAGTATGTAACGCATTTAAGTTTACACCCTGTATATTGGAGATTTGTAGAACTGTAGAACCAGGTTAACCAGGTTAGCCTATTTCAGACACCAGTATGGAAAAAAAATGTATGAAATAGCTGATATTTTATATACGATTTCGGTTTTACTTCCGTAATAGTTGTTCAATTTGATGGTCTGAACCACCCCTGAAAATATGTAACTAGATTAAAAAATCATCCGCATCCGCTACAATTCATAATAGCGATGATGACTTACGGAGGTGCTACTTGGGAATGTTCCTCCATTGAAAAGAGAAGATCTTCCACCAGGCTATGTGTGAAGCCTGGGGACCGGCCGTGATCCAACAGTTCTTAGTTGGACCTTGTATATATATCGAATCTCTTTGATTATTTCTCTTGCGCGATTTATGTCTTGCATTCGATTGTGAACCTTATTTGTAGTAGGTTACGTATTTACGATGAACGTTGTCTTTGTATGGAGCATATTTCCGCGAGCGACGGTATCGCCATCTGTTGGCATCTTTGCTATAACTTGTGGGTGCTGGCCATCTGTAGTAGTTCCCCACAGACTGATCCTGGAAATTCATATCTTATAACGAATTCCAAAAAAAGGCTAAATTCAATAACAAAATGTTCGAAACAGAAAACAAAAAAGTTATAAGCGACTGAAATACGTTTTTTATCGTCTTCTATCTCTTTCATGCAAAACAGATGTTTGTATGACACTTCGTAATTATTTATATTAAAATACGAGGGTATGACGTCACTCCTTTTATATCTGCCTCTCGCTCTAACAGTAAATTTTAATCACTTATTATATTTCGGTTATTTTTGAAGATATTGAAAAATCTGTTTCACTTTAGTGTTTAAGATAAAAAAAGATATAAAATAAAAATCGTTATCATCACTATTATGCATACAAAAATAATTATGTACATTATAAGAAGTTAGTTATGTATTATTTAGGCTACTCTCAACCATTTGTTTTTTATTGTAAGCCGAATAGATTAGAAAATACAAAGTATCCGTTTTATTTAACTTGAGTTGCTACTAGAGATAATTAGTAATTTTCTCTGAAATTTTGAATAAACATTGTTTAATATTCGCACCGAATATAGTTCTTGGTAACAACAATAATTTTGTATAGCAACGCAAGTAATTAGGACGTTGAGGAGTTTGGTTGAGTGAAGCGTTTAGTTGTTTCATAACGATATAATAACGAGCAACAGGAGCTTGTACTAAATTTACAGGTTACCTGTAAAATGAACTAGAGAACATTCAATGTAAGCAAACAAGTATACTCGTACTTACAACTTGCATTATAACTACGAATAAGAATAACTACAGGGTGTAACAAAACACCCTAGTAATACTTAAGGGGGTGCTTGAGACCATCAAACTGAACAACTTTCACTATGGGGCCAACATGGAGAAAAAATTAAAAACTTCTGCTGTCCCCTATAAAACTGCAGTACTGACTCGACTAAAATGTATGGGACAGCAAATTTTTTTTTTCTCAATTTTGGCCCCATAGTGAAAGTTGTTCAGTTTGATGGTCTGAAGCACCCCCTTAAGTATTACTAGGGTGTTTTGTTACACCCTGTATAGAAGAATAACTCTAAACAAAATCAACACCATATTTGGCACTAGTGTTGCAACAGAACTCTGCTTCCGCTTCCGCAACTGCAGAAGTTCCGCATTTTTTTTCACTTCCGTTTCTGCTTCTGGTTCCGCAAACTTTATAACAGAACTCTGAACGGAAGCGGGGAGAAAGCGCTATTAGAACCAGACAATCCAATTTCATCCAAGGTGATGACTGCGAACCTTCCCCCAAAAGAAGCCGAACTCAAATTGCAATTGAAGACATTGAAGTGCAGCCTTCTACTTCCAAATCATCAGCATCATTGCAAATATTGGAATCGATGTTAAGTGTAAATGAAGACCAGGAGGAGGACTCTTCTACAGCTGACGATGGTGACAATTTACTTTTAAAGATACAGTCACACCTTCGGGAGTACAAGAAAGAAAAAAGACTACCTCTTCATGAGATCCCCTTATGTGGTGGAATGGAAATAATAATAAATAATAATAATAATAATCATTTATTGTATCAATAAAGTTTGTGCACAAATGCGCACAAATACCCCCATATTTTGCCAATAGTTCGCCAATACTTATCAGCTCCCCCCACCAGTGTAGCCAGCGAGCAATTATTAAGCGGAGCTGGTTTAATATATGAAGAACATCGAAATAGGCTGAAAGGTGAAAAAGCGGCCAAGTTACTCTTTATTAAATATAACTTGCCGCTGTTTAATTTTGACTACTAAAATACAAATTTAATAAAAAAAGTTTTAAATGTACAATTGTGTTTTTTTTTCATAGTGTTAACGCTTCCGTTTCCGCTTCCGTTTCCGCTTCCGTTTCCGTTTCCGCTTCCGTTAAGATTTACTTTTGACATCTGTTTCCGTTTCTGCTTCCGTTATGCCAGTTCCGTTGCATCACTATTTGGCACCTAACGAAAAATGACATTTTGTATGAGTTTTGGCGGCAATTTTTAAAGAACTTTAGTTCTTTAAAAATTTACCTTAGTGCTTTCATTCATTTCTGAAATGATAACAAATCATTTTTGCTTCAAAACTTAATAAAAAAATTAAATTATTGCTTCAATCTAATTATTTTTTATAAATCAGTTGGGGTGTATGGGGTTTAACGCTTTTTCATTAACACGTTGTTTACTCAACTGAAATCCCTATCCGATCATTCACAGCCGACTTTTATGCAAACCATAACACCAAAGATCGACACCCTCAAGGCAACATATGCTAAATTATAATCCATACTTCATAACTGGATAGGCATTCATTTAGAGGGGAGAGTGGGCCCAATAACACTAAATCACTGGGCCCTGCGGTCACTCTACCGTCCAACCAACACAACACTTCCTCTGACAGCACTCATAGCTCCATAGCCATAAGAACGAGAATGGCTTGATTAGTGAGACGTTGGAAGTAGAACGGACTTAGTATCTCGGACTAGACGTATATCAGCCCTTTCCCTCCTAGTGAATCATTGTTGATGACGTCACATTTGTTCTAAGCGGTTACGTGGGCTACAATTTACTGTAGGGATTATCACTTACAAGTGTTGCTAGGGGATAGTGTTTCTATGTTCTAGTTTGATACGATTTAAATATCTTGGACATTGGACATTGACACACAAAGTATTTAGTCACATTTAGTGCCAGAATGAGCCTGGAATTATATTATGATGTCTAGGCAACGATATAGCATAAATATATAGATACAAACATCCATGACTTGGGTACATATTCATCATACAAATATTTGTCCCTTAAGGGATTCGAACCCGCGACCCTCGACACCGACAAGTGTTTCTAGTGGATAATGTTTCTATATTTAGCATTTTTGTTTTTTTATTTCGTAGAGGTTTCCCGAGATTCTGGCTTGCCGCTTGCGGGGTCCATTGTATCATGTGTACTGAATTTCTATTTTGTTAATAAAGATATTTGTATTTGTATATTCTAGTTTGAAACGGTTTCAATAGAAAGTGCTTAATAATGTTCTTGACTATAGTTGTGAACCTTCTTTCCAATCGCTAATCCGCTAGATCCGCTAGACAGAAAATCTGCTAGATTTGGAAAGGAAGTTCACACCTCAAAGTACAAAATAACGTATACGACCCAAATGTATGGATGCTTTGTTTTCACGGTTATGATGTTAGTCCCATGGAAAAATATTTCTTTTTTAAATAACAAAAACCGGCCAAGTACGAGTCGGGACTCGGGCAATTAGTGTTCTGTACTGCCAGTTGTTTAAACATGGGTCACTATAAATTGACACTTACTTATTATGTGGTCACATAGTAACTGAAGATCATTTTACAATGGTCTCTCTGGTGTTAGTTTTTCGCGCATAGAAAAAAAATTCCCCAAGTTAGAGCTACCCTGATAATTTTCCCGCCGTCTACACGTTATTTCTGATGTTCATGATTTTTTTCAGATCTTATACAGCTATATTTTTTGAAATAGAGGTGGGGACAGTAATTTCTCGGATTTAATTGAAAATTTTGTTAAACAGAGTTTTTATAAAAAAAAATTAAAGTATATCTTTAGACTCGTATTTTCATAAGCTTTCAATTGATACCCCACACTATAGGGTAGAAAAAGTTTTTTTTTTATTTACCCTTTCTTACTTCCCAAATTGGCCACCGAAATATAAAAATTTAGCTTTTTCTACTTCATTTATGATATTGGACCACCATTGCTATATCTGTACCGAGTTTCAACTTCCTATGTCTTACGGTCTCTGAGAAAAATGCCTGTGACAGACGGACGGACGGACGGACAGACGACACCGAGCTGATTCCATAAGTGTTCCATTTTTGCAATTTTGGTACGGAACACTAAAAACACTAAATAAATCACGCATGTTCACAATTTAACTTCGGTATGATCGGTAGGTATGTCTTTCGGACCTAATTCATTATTAAATGAAGATTCATGGTTAAATGGTATTCCTACATACAAAATATTAGGCGGTGATAATATCTGTCACACTCGAAAAGGGCTTTTTTTAGTTAATGAAAAATATAGACCAAAATAACAAAAATGTGTGACAAAATAACAAAAATGTGTTCGGCATACAAATCATAAATGCAGCAATCATGAATCAGTAGAAAATAGTACAGCATTTTCTATTAAATTAATTGTTTTAAAAGGTCCTTAATTACTGTCAGATAAAGTACAAAACCGCGGGCGATAAGCCTGTTGTTAGTGACACGAATGCTAACACGATTTTTAGTCAAAACAAAAGCGAGTAACTGTTTACAGTGTTACTACGATTTCAAATCTCGATCACACTTAAATTAAAAGAGCCTACCGAGCCTATTGTGCTGCACCCAATCGTATTATATTTATTTTTAAACAATTAAACAACATTTCCAAAAAACAAGAATGTCACATTGTAGTCCTGATTGGCTTTAAATTTATCGAAAAATTACGGATTATTATGTTTTATGTGTGTGGCGGGTTTAACGATAAAAGCTACTAACATTACAAAAACAAATCCGTAGTGACCCGATAAATTGAAAATCAGCAATGACTACAGTGTGACATTCTTGTTTTTTTTGAAATATTGTTTAATTGTTAAGAAATAATGAAAATTTGACCATTTGGGGGCAGCACAATAGGCTCTGTGCAGCCTTAAGTCAAGTTATTTTTACAAGCTTTGCAATGTTTGTATGTAAGTATGTAAGTATGTAAGTATGTATGTAGGTATGTTCAGGTCAAATCTCGCAACTGAATTTTAAAACAGTTATCCTCAAGTCCTTAACCGATTGAGATGAAATTTTGCTTACCTACACGTTATGTTTGGTTGACAATGCATGGTTAGCCAAGTGACGTCATTCTAAATGTTTTTTTTTTCAGATCAAATGAAAAAGTGAAAAAAATGTGAAAGTATAGAACGGGACTCACCGGACCTACCGGACGCGGTTTGAAACAGCACAACATGGCTATAAAATCTTAAATAACCGGCCAAGTATGAGTCGAACTCGCGCACAGAGGTTCCGTATATACCTACAATATTACCACAATTTTATTTTTATTAAGTTTTTTTTATTATTATTTTTAGAAAATCTAAAATAGTACCAAGTGCGTATCCACGACAGGCTTCGTCAAAGGTACAACATTCACATCCACAACAGGCTTCGTCAATAAATACATCCCATATATCTGCAATAAGCTTCGTCAAATAGTACCTACCTATATTCAGTGAATTTCAACTCTCCATCTTTAATACGGTCAAAATATACAGCCCTTTAGAGCTAAGCCGGACGGACGGACAAGCTTATGAATAGGGTCTCGTTTGCCCCTTTGGGTACGGAACCCTAAAAACTAATACTATTTGTTAATTTTTTTCAATCAATAAAAATATTTCAGTACTGTAACGAATTGAATGGTGTTTAAATGAAGTTATTTTAGGCTCAGATTATTGATAACCAAAATTTTTTTTTACTTGACTTATTACCAACCAACACTAATTACCACTTCACTTACAATGGCTCAACGTAAAAAAAAGTATTAACCCTCTCACATCCCAAACAAAAACTAAAGCAAATGGTAACAGTAAGTTGTAACACAAGCCGAGTCATCCATTTAAATATGTTTTGTACACGTTCTATGTATACAAATTTCTATACGACCACCGCTTTTATTACTGAAAATCATGCACAGGAAAATGATGCAGGGTTTTTATGAACAATTTTTTAATTTACACGCTATAAGAGCAAACATTTTAATTTAGGCGCCAAAAAGAATGCCCCTAATTTGTGTGAGAGCATTTTGTCAGATGCCTCAAAGGTAGTGTAGTATTTTTGTAAATGAAAAATTTTTCACTCAAAATATCTTCTTTGTTCATAACATTTTTGGGGCATGTTTTAATCTTTTCGGTACGTTTTGCTTACATCCTGTGTTTTTCCGCAAAATAACGTGTTACCGAGAATACTCGTTAATTTACTCTTTCTGTGTTTATTCATTCATTGGGCGGTGAAAATAAATAGGCATGTTTGTAGGCAAACAAATTAATATCAATATTTTTATGTACAAATTAATGATGCTTCAATAATTATTCATATTGAACATTTATAATACGCATTAAGTATTCTAATGTATATTATTTATAATTTTATATATAATTATATTAAAAGTATTCTATGAAAATAGCTTGAAGGCTTATGTAGTTTATATGTTGAGCACTTTTTTAATTTAGGCTTTCTTTATTGAGAAATCTTTTTTAATGTGATGAGGGCGCCACTGGACTGCGATAGCCCTCTTAACATTTTTAAGAGGTTTTGCGAAAGTTACCTGTTTTATTTAAAACTTTTATCTAATCTCCGGATTTTAAAAAAAAATTCAATGTACAGACACACCATGAATTTGTAATTTTATTTAATGTCACTATGTATTTTATTTAATTACACACCAATAATAATTTCATAATATTAGTTAGTTAGGTACATTAACTTTCTGAAATATATTTTTATAATGTAGGTACTACACCACTGGCTTTGTAATTGTAAGATCGGCAAAAATCAATCGTTATTCTAATACCAATTGTTGCTTCTAATAAAGTTTTTACAAGAGCAAAAAAATTTATTTTTAAAGGTATAACATTTTTAACCTCTCTGCAAAAAACACAAATACGTTTTCTTTACAGAAGCTCTCACATTTACTCCATTTACCTAAAATAGCAAAACAAACGCAGATGTTACAGATTCTTGTAGATTTAATTAACGAAAACAATCTTGAGGAAGTAGAATAACATTTAACTGCTTATGGTAAAATAGCTTCTATTATTATTTCATTAAAAGCGTAATTCAAAAGTCTATTTTATTAAAACATAGCTCATTTTGTGGCTTATTGTCGTGGCAGGTTTTTAATTAATCTAGGTCGGGCTAGGTTACAGCCCACTTATTACTTTGAAGACCACTTTGCTTTTTATGAAATAATATATTTTGAGCAAACCTACATGGTTAAAATGTTCCCACTGTTTGGCGGCAGACTCACTACCTACCACACTGAAAAGAGTTTGGGCACTGTCTGTGAAATGTGAATATGATGAACATGCTATTAGAATTTCATTGACTGCCACCTCGTAATCGTAATTTTTACTCTATGTAATATTTTAAAAAAGTCTATGAATGAATCAAAATAATATAATTATATTTTGTTTACACCAAAAACATAAGCAGCAAGAAATACAGAGAGAAATAACTGACCAAGTGCGTGTCATACCACGCGCAGGGTAGGGTTCCGTAGTTGCCTGTCACAATATAATATGGACGTAGAAGACTTTTTGTTTTATACTACGGTTAAACGGCTAATAAAGTCTAAAAAGTACATTTTATAAGTTAGTCGACTATTACTCGGAAACTTGTAAAACCTACTTAGCGGTGATAGTTTTCCTTTTAAATTCGTTATACAGGGTGAAATTGATATCATTGGCATCCTTTTAAACTAAGAGTCTACCCATCAAACTGAACAACTATTACTATGGGAGCAAACCGATCAGAGCAAAAAAAAAAATCCGCTGTCCCATACTAAACTGCAATGACTACTCGACTCAAATGTATGCAACAGCAGATTTTTTTTTTGCTCCGATTGGTTTGCTCCCATAGTAAAAGTTGTTCAGTTTGATGGGTAGACTCTTAGTTTAAAAGGATGCTAATGATATCAATTTCACCCTGTATATGCTATTGCCGTGAATTTTTTCACATCTCCAACTACAACCGTTTAAGGTGGACTTCCGATGCCAACGGCCGATGCGACTAACGCGCGCGTCTGACGCGAGGTTCTGTCAAATATGACAGAACCTCGCGTCAGACGCGCGGTTCTGTCAAATATGACAGAACCTCGCGTCAGACGCGCGCGGCCGACGACAGACCTCACTTCCGATGTCAGCGACTGACGCGTGCCTATTGTGCAGAGTGTTATCACTTTAGGGTATTTTCCCCGAAATTTAGGGTATGTTCTTATGTTTTGGTGTTTTGTTTAAAAACACAAATAAAAAAAACAATACATATTTTAATAAATAATATTTGATTGATTGATAGATTGATAGGTTTAGAGAAATATATGAATGCATTTTTTTTACAGGATTTTTGATAAAATACATTTTTAAGAGTTATTATAATTAGACAGGGATGCGTTGCGTCCCCTTGGCTTTTTAACCTATATATGGATCGCTGTCTAGCTAATAATTATGTAGGCAAGAGGGATTTTCCGAAAAAAGAAAAATTAGTTTCAAATGGATCGATAGATTGTGTTATCGCAACATGGATGAGCGACCTTGCAGATAATAAAATACAAATAAAAAATAGTGAAAATTAAGCAAATTTTCGGTAAAAACATCGTAATATGTCTGGCAAACATTCTTGTTCTGCGTGACGTCAGCGCATAGCCGCGCGCGGCCGCGGCCGATGCGATAGACATCGGCCGCGCGCGTCTGACGCGCGCGTCAGTCGCTGGCATCGGAAGTGGCGCCATACGTTTTCATAGTAACTAGTATGGCCGCATCGGCCGTCGGCCGCGAGCCGCGCGCGTCAGACGCGTCGGCCGCTAGCATCGGAAGTCCACCTTTAGCTGGGAGAGGGGGGGGGACACTTGACTCTACCAAAAATTTTCGCTTTAAAGCTTAATATTTCGCTAACAGATCCCTAAATCAAAAATGGTTTTCCCAAAACCCACAAAATTTTTAAAAGACCTATCCAACGATATCCCACAACATGGGATAGACGAGAAAAAAAAATGTCATCCCCAGTTCACGTGTAGGGGAGGTACACTAAAAAAATTTTTTTTCAAGACTTTATTTTATCACTTTGTCGGCGTAATTAATATGTATACATATGCCAAATTACAGCTTTCTAGTATTAAGCATCTCTGAGCTAAGCCGCGGACGGACGGACAGACGGACGGACGGACATGGCGAAACTATAAGGGTTCCTTGTTGACTTCGGAACCATAAAAATAAGAGGCAGAATAAAATACGCCTTATAGCGAAGAAGATATTAATTTCTTCTAGACAACCTTAGGATAGAGGATCGAGTGGCTTAGAATATACCAACAAATTTTTCCCGTAGGATATCATATTATGAGACGACTAAGGGGTATATTATACTTTCTTATTCAGACTGCTGTGGGCGATATTCTAGCCAGCAGTGGCGGATCCTAAATAAATTTTAGAGAGAATTTAGTTTTGCTGAGCGTCGTTTTCGAATAAAAATATTGCACCAAACGAATTTCAGATTCTGAGTTGCAGTGATACACTGCATAATAGGCAAGAGCTATCAAGCCGTCAAAATCCTAATTTGATTAACTTGTTTCCCGTTTCATGCTCGTAGCGTAAATTTGTTGATTAAATTGAACCATAATTTATTTAAACGCACAGTCTGTACCACTTTAGTGATTATGTAGGTATCTACAACAGCTGATGCTTTATAATAATTGATTGGACAATGAATAAGTTTTATTTTACTCTCTCATTATAGTTAATTGAATTGATTAGTGTTCAAATTAGTTTAAAATAAAGCTTTTTGTTATAATTATTATGGTGATTGACTTATACAACGTACTAATGAATTAACGCAAAACTAGAAAGAAATTTGTTAAGAATCGAGAGCAGAATCGAACTATCATGGTTTCAACATTGATAATTTTTTTCTTGTTTGTAGAATTTAAAATTTACTGAACCCGATGTCAACCCACCGCACGGGCACACTTGTCCTACTTACTACCAAAACAAGATTATTAAAATGTATCCATGAGCACGTTAGCGCTTTCATTCGCTGCTGAATTGATGACAAATCATTTTTGCCTCAAAACTTAAAATGCTAATAACTTTGAATTTTAACTATCAAAATAATGAAATCATTGTTTCAATCTAATTATTTTGTTATTAAATCAGTTGGGGTGTACGAGGTTTTGCGCTAATTTATTCACATGTTGTAGAGAGCGTCGCCGTCGGTGACGCGATGCGGAAAGGTATGGACACTCAATCAGGAAGGTCCGCGTTCGAATCCGCACGGACGACATGCCATGTACCAATTAGTTTTTCTAACAAACTCTTGTACGTGTAATACCAACTACTCTCAAACAGTGACGGGAAAACATCGTGAGCAAACCTGCGTACGCTGAAGAAGAAATTCTGATGCAGGATGATTCTGCCGTAAAAAGAATCTGCCATAACACGAATCTGTACCGAACGAGGGATTTTACCCATGATAGTGAATAACTTTTTCTAGGGCACCAATTATTGGTGCCTATGGAAATTAGCAAATTTGAACTTGCCATACTAAAAATTCGAATTTTTTCAATATCGTACCTTACTATTTTGTTTTTTATTCTATTTTATTTAATTAACGTTATGTGGTAACAATGTTTCTACATCTTTAGGGAATCTTGATTACAGGCTTCATAATAGTTACTACGTTCTTGATCATTATCTCAGCGGAAGGACGTCCGGAGGACAACGCAGAATCGGTCGTAGTGGCGATCCTTGTGGGAGGCCTATGTCCAACAGTGAACGTTCTTGATACTTAACAATGTTCCCCATAAAACCTAAGGGAAATAAGCAAAAAATGGCTGCCTCTGTGGTCTAATGGTTAAGAGCATTGGCTCTCGACACGGACGCGACTCGTGGGTTCGTTCCCACGAGGGACACCTAGTGATATGTCACTTTGTGCGTTTTTCCCCAGTTGGTTAGGACATTGCAGGCTGGATCACCTGATTGTCTGAAAAGAAAAATGATTCCGTGCTTCGGATGGCACCTTAAGCCGTTGGTCCCGGCTACTATCTCTGGTGGTAGTAGTCGTTACATAAAAACCACGTCAGAGGCCGTAAGGCGGTCTGAAAAAACTCTGACACCAGGGCCCCTGCCCACACGATAAGAAGAGCAAAAAATATCGTCATTTCATACAAACATATCGGTTCCATAGGGGAAATTGTTCAGTATAAGATTCCTTACAGATTTAATAACATTGTTACCACATACCGTTAACAAAATACGATATTCAAATTCTATTAACTAACGAGACTAACTACACTGACGTAATACCGCGAACGTTCGTCGACTAATTGATCAGCTAATTTGTATTGTAGCAGGTGTACGCGCACCTTTATGAATAACGAATCCAAGTCTATGATTAATTCCATTAGTCAAGATTGAATATTGCTTGTTATCTAAATTAAGTGTTTATTTATTAATTGATCTGTAAGGATTCTGACTGAACAAATTGTTGCGTTTTGCCGTTTGTTTGTGATATGTGTATAGTTAGGGTGTAACAAAAAGATATGGTCATTTTTAAAGTGGTACATCAGACCACCCAACTAAACGACTTTCACTACGGAATCAACATCGAAATCAAAAATAAAAGTGTTAATTACGTAAATTGCTAGTCGAATTTTTTATTTTATTTATTTGTTAATATACAGGGTGTAAAAAAACACCCTAGTAATACTTAAGGGGCTGCTTCAGACCATCAAATTGAACAACTTTCAGTATGGCGCCAACATCGAGAAAAAATAAAAAAAATCTGCTGTCCCATACAAAACTGCAGTACCGACTCGACTAAAATGTATGGGACAGCAGATTATTTTTTCTCGATGTTGGCCTCATAGTGAAAGTTGTTCAGTTTGATGGTCTGAAGCACCCCCAGTTAAGTATTACTAGGGTGTTTTGTTACACCCTGTATTGATATGCTTGCCTCCATTATGTATATATTTACTTACCTGAAATAAAACTTCACATAATTAGGCTACAATCTATAGAGCTAACAATTACAATCCCCTACTAAATTAACTCGCAAATGATTTTCGCTGCATCTCACAGCGCCGCGTTTATTACCTGCCCGCAGGCCATCGGGCGGGCCGACGAAATAATTTCCCCAAATGACGTTTAGGCACCGAAAACGACGGGAAATGTCGGTAATTGCCCTCTCGCGATATAAATTGGCTGAGTGTGTAACCGGCAGTGGGTAGGGCTTCGATTCATACTCTTGGTTCTCGATTATAAAAATAATGTTTTATTTTTATTTTATTAACTATGGGTTTGCTCTTGACCTCAAGCCAGTCCTCAGGACGAAGATGGGGTCGAAGATGTAGCGAGCTTACCCAGAAGATGCCTAAAGCCTACTCCTGACTTGTTATTTATTACATTTTAAGAGGGCTATCACAGTCCAGTGCTCCCTCATCCCATTAAAAAAGATTTCTCAAAAAAGAAAGCCTAAATTAAAAAAGTGCTCAATATCAAAACTACAAAAGCCTTCAAGCTATTTTCATAGAATATTTTTATAGGTTCTAAACATTCCACTTTTAGACAATTTCGAATAAAAACAAAAGCGGCCGTTTTTTTTCATTTTTCAAAATTTGTATGTTTAGACCTTTAAAAAACCTATAAAAGTAATACTTATATCAAAATAGCTTGAAGGCTTTTGTAGTTTTGATGTTGAGCACTTTTTTAATTTAGGCTTTCTTTATTGAGAAATGTTTTTTAATGTGATGAGGGCGCCACTGGACTGTGATAGCCCTCTTAAGTAGTCAAAGCATTTGGCTGACGTCAAATTATTGTTTATATGATTTCATTATTAGTAACTCGGTTGCCAAATCTTTATAACAGTATTGTATTGATTATCTTTTAATTTTCGGCTTTGCCTTTCGGCGGCTTTTTTCAGCAAGAACATAGTTTATTGAAAGGACTTCGCTGCCATCAAACAAAGTTTGTTTGATGTCATCCTACAGCAAGTCCTTTCAATGAACTACGTTCTTGCTGTACCCTAAGTAAGATGTAGGCGACTATACTGTCCAAAGTGAATAATTGTGAATAATTGTTAAAACAAGATACAAAATTGCCTCAAAATTTGTAAATGTCAAAAAAGATAACTGTCATAGTATACAAATAAAAATTTTCATTATACAACGTGTTAATTAATTAACGCAAAACTAGAAAGTAGTTAGTTTAGAATCGAGAGCAGAATCGAATTGTCATGGTTTCAACATAGGTAATTTTTTTCTGCAAAAATAATTTTTATGCAAAATTTAAAATTTACTGAACCCGATGACAACCCACCGCATGGGCACACTCACCCTACTTACTACCAAAACAAGATTATAAAACTGAAATGATAACAAATCATTTTTGCCTCAAAACTTAAAATGCGAATAACTTAAAATTTTAACTATCAAAATAATGAAATTATTGTTGTAATCTAATTATTTTGTTATAAATCAGTTGGGGTGTATGAGGTTTTGCGTTAATTCATTAACACGTTGTATAAAAATGGCCAAAATGCAAATTGTGTCAAATGATTTTATTTTTTAATATCCAGATTAAAATATACCATTATTAGCTGTTACTTTATTTATTCAGGCATGCATCCTCCTGCTTCTTACCCCCTAAGCTTGACATCCTACTACTTCTTACCTCCTAAACTCAATCTCTATTGGTTTGTATACCAGACACTGTACTCGATACTCGCCCAACAATCTATTCGAGTTCAACTAGTAGTACTACTAAATGAGGTTTGTCGATGAGGCCGGGGGCGCAACCAGGTCCCGCCCCCTGCAATTACGCCGCATCAGCGGGGCGCACTCGATCGCTCCTGAGGAATTTATTGAACGTACCGGGTGCGTAGTGTTCGCTATTTTTCACGAACTTTACATGGGTAGAGGTATCTATCATAACATAACATTTGATGATTTATATAATAACAATTTCATGGTCGAGTACACGTTCTGGAAGTTATATAATTATGTCGTACAAGTTCCGTAAGAAAGTTCATTAGGGCCTATTTTATACGGCTTATCGCCCTAAAAGTGACGCGTAACAGTCGTATAAGGACCTATTTGTCGCACAGTCGGCATATAAACGTCGTCGATCCGACTTTTCGCCGTGTATGGGTGCAGAATATGACATTTATATACCGTTATGGTCGGTACAAAAGCCGTCGTTAAAATGAAAAATAATTTCCTCCGCAGTAAAAACAAAAACTTTACAAAACTGACAGCCATTTTAATTTGTAATTTTTGTCTAATAATATCAAATTTTTCAAATAGAAACATGTAGGTAAGCAGCAGTCTATTGGGAAGTTAAGTTTCTTGATTAATATGAGGGATGTTTACTTGTTTACAACTCATTTTCAATGCGCTTCCGAAATTCTAATTGATATTTTACTCAGTGATTAGGTTAGCCATCACCCTTTTTGGAAGAAAGATAGATAATGCTTGAAGTGCGTGATAAGTATTCTTTACTTTCCTTTTATGCAATACTTCTTTTAATCGTTTTCCACTTGTTTGGATCCATTTTACGAATAATGAAAGAAAATTCAAACACACGCACGGTACAACACAAAATGGTGGAAGTTATAAACAAGGTTTGCAATACCGCTTACATGATTTTTTGTGGTAAGTATAGCAGTCGTATTTCCGCCGTCCCACAATATTTGTTTATATTTTCAACGCCTTTATCAATTTTATTATTATCATCGTTGCAAAAAGTTACTTCGCGTGAAAAACAAAAAAAACATCGAATAATTAAAGAAGATTGGCAGATTTGGACCCAGCCATTTTTTACGAAAACTAAAAGCCATTCAGGACGGCGGTTATAATTATTATAAACACAAAAATTTAAGGCATTTTTAAAAAAAACTTTCACGTCTCCAGAAGTCGAGATTCAAAAGTAGAAATTACTAGTGAAATAGACAAATCGTCCAAGAAAGATGAAATTCAAGAAGTGCTTGAAGTGCGTGATAAGTATTCTTTACTTTCCTTTTATGCAATACTTCTTTTAATAGTTTTCCACTTGTTTGGATCCATTTTACTAATTATTGAAAAAATATTCAAACACACGGTACAACACAAAATGGTGGAAGTTATAAACAAGGTTTGCAATACCGCTTACATGATTTTTTTTGTGATACTTATAGCAGTCGTATTTCCGTCGTCTAACAATATTTGGTTATATTTTCAACGCCATTATCAATTTTATTATTATCGTCGTTGCAAAAAGTTGCTGCGCGAGAAAAACAAAAAAAAAACGTCTAATAATTAAAGAAGGATGTCAACTTTTTACCCGTCAAATAATTTAACAACTAACGTGTATAACTTTTATTCCTCATTATCAAATTTAAATAAATTACTACCGATGTAAATGGAATCAACACATAGTTTTTCTCATAGACATTATTATTCTACTACCGTGAGTAGACCAAGTAAGTGTGTGAATGAGATTCCGATCATAATGAAAAAAACTACGAGTGCGAAAGAGATTATAATATAATTGCCGTGAAACCATTTTGAAACTATTTGGAGTCTTTTGGAGTCCTGTCAACAAATTATCTCTCGTTATTTTATTGATTTAATTTAAATTTATTTTGTGTTTTGTAAGACGAATATAAAAAAACATTATGGTATCATGTTCTGTAATGGAGTGCAGTGTAAATTCCACCAAAAACCCAAATAAAGAGACGTTACAAAGGTAAATAGGATTAGTACAGTACTACTTTCACAACACTTTTTCTCACATATTTTATTCTTAAAATTATTTCGTAATACATTCATTATATGCAGTAAATGTCCTATTTTCTAAATAATATATCATTTCAAATAATTATGTGTAAGATAAAAAAATATTGTGTACGTGAAAAAGAAACCGTTTCGCATAGAGATTGTCCAAAATCTAATCGATATGTCGATAGTTTTGAAATTTATTTTTCTAATCTACCACCTAACTCCCTCCGTTCATGTCACGTGAGATTTTCTGTTATTTTTTTTAACTTATTGAAAGGCGGATTTAGCCTGGCCAAATATTGCCAGAAAATCTCTGTCCGAAAAATTCTTACACGCTGATTTTGACGGAATGGTTTTACTAATTGCGACATTATAACATTACTATTTAGCATGTCCATAATCCATGATACATACTGACAGATTGACAGATTTATCAAAAATCATTATTCCTCTCTTTCGACACATAAAATAAGTATAATAATTTAGCGATATTTTGTTACATTGCACAGTGTAATATCGGACCCTAAAATCGAACGTGGCCCATTTTTTGCCAGAAATAGATAGTTAATAAATACAATTTGAACACAATAGTGAAACTCCCGATTCCATATTGGAAATCCGAATTTAATAAAAGCGAACTAAAGTCCTTTAAGAAATATTACTGATTTCCGGATATTTTCTGAGGAATTAAAAGTAACAACTCTAACCCAAACTTTAAATCTATAATATTATATTAGAGAGTCCATGGAATTGGTTGCTAGTTTTTTTTACCCGATATGGTTGACTTCAGTGAAAAAAATAAAGAAGAAAAATATTAAATAATTAATATTTAAATTTCTACGACCTGCACGAGTCTCAAACTATTCTTAAAACACGTGTAAATTAAAGGTCTTTCGACATTTATATGCAGCAAAGCAGTAACAGGTTTAGATATTTTAATTTTTTTTATTTTCTTATATCCGGCATAAAAAGTAGGCGATTTTCAGATTTTTTTTGTCTCTCAAACTATAAATCGCAGACAATCGGGAGTTTCAATCTTGTATTCAAAATGTTATTAACTATATTTCTGGCAAAAAATGGACCACGTCTGATTTTAGGGTCCGATATTACACTGCGCACTTATGCACTGTGCGACCGGGCCAAAGTAATGCTTAATATTATTGACTGGGTAACTTCGTAACTTCCAGATTTCCTGCAAATGCAATAACGATACAAAAAATGGGTACGAATGTCAAATAGAATACGCTAGGAGCCTAAAACAAATATATGGTATGCAGTCGACATTTCAAAGAAAACTGTTTCGTGCCACGAAATCACCGATCGGCGTCTTTAATAGAAAGGATCTATACCTACTGAATTTGTCCCGGTGTTGGTAGGTGTTTATTCGTTATATGTGGGCGTCCAAACATAAAGGGTTCAGTAGTGGGGTATAGAGTTAAGACTAGATTCGGAATCTAGAATAGTCAATTGATAATATTAATTAATAAAATTTTCAAAAACTGGCATAGTTTTTTTTTTATCTGACATTTGTAGTTGAAACTCTGAAAAAGCTTGTTTTGAGAAAAAACATTTTTAAAGTTCGATAAAAAACACTTCTACTTATTTGTTACATAGATTTTGATTTATTAATGTAGATTAAGATATTCTGCATGAAATCCACATATAATTATATGTGAAACTTTATAAAATAAAAAGTTACGATCTAAACAAAGAATTGATACAAAGTTTAGTAAAAAGGTCCACTTGTCGTTGTTTAGTACAAAGTGAGTAAATACGACCACATAATGTAATAAATAAAAAAGCAAAGTTAAGTAAATTATATTCGTACTCTATTTAAGAACTAACAAAATAACAGACGAGATCTTTTTGATTATAATTTGGTGACGTATTTTCTTGAACTCGTATTTTTAAAAAAAAATCTCCTTTTAGAAGAACTTAAAATAGTTTCCAGTTTTTAGTATTTATATTCACATATTCACCATTGGTTTATCTAGTGAAATCATAAAAAAATCTGTAAAAAGTACTTTTGTTAATTCTTTTTAATCGAAAAAACGGCACACGCACGCACTTTTCGTGGGGCTGGGCTGGGCTGGGCAATCGCGTTTTTCATAGAAAATATTCGTCTGAACCTATGGCCCAGGCGGAGGACATTTGCCTTTTGGTGGGTTTTCCGATTCAGTTTGCATAGAATGTGCTGCCATCTGTTAAATATATCTTTTAGTATGAAAAAAAAAGATTATATTGTCTATGTTAATGTCAAATTGACAAATTTACAAAATGGCGACCTACCTTGTGTAATGTGCGTGTTGTTTGTAGTTTTTTTCCAATTTTGTGCCGATTTAGTGATGTTCTGGAGTTTCAGTTGTTCTCTTACCAATGTACATTACAAGAATAGTAAGGATACTGGAATTTCACTCGATCGGTGCGGGATTGAACGAAAACTAGCATTCAAACAACGGTATGAGTATATAAGTATATATATAAGTAGGTATGTATAGTATAGGTAGAATTATTTTCAGAGAAACATAGATGGCGCTAGCTAGCCTTCAATTTGATATAAGGTGGATGCATAATGTTGCCACGAGTGGGCTCTCTTTTCTAATATACTTATATTACTCTTTGCTATGGCCCCTTAAGTTACAGTTTTATAATAGTGTAGGTAGATAGATTGTAGCCTAGCCGATTTAGACTTCATAATATAAAAATATAATAGTAGTAGTGACTACTATAATTATTGATGTGACATTGACGTAATCGCGATTATCGGTATCAAAATCACATCGACTACTAAGTAGTCGATAATCTGATATCGATGGTTTTGATATCGATAATCGCGAATACGTCAATGTCACATCACTAGAACTCACACTCTTATCAATTTCGCACATATTGACATTTCGGTTTCGGTGATGCGATAATGAGGAGTTCCTTGGTCTACTCGGAAGTATAATATGTTTATGGTTTTTCTATATCAATGTTAACTGTATACTTCAAACCTTTGAGTATGTAAGACTTCAACTAAATAAAAAAATAGTTTGACAGGTAAACGAATGTTTGGGAAGTGGTCGTTCTTCTTTGACTTCCACTTTATTTTTGACAAAATGAACCTCAATCAGCGAAATAATAAGATATTATAACATAGGAGTTTTTGCAAAAAGCAGCTATTGGACTTCGCCTGTCAAATATTAGCAAAACTAATTTTCGGCGAAAATTTCAAATCGGTGATCTTTTGTAGTGACGATTATGCACAGATAATCACAAAAACATTTGCCCCTAGTAATTCTCGGCTTTGCAGGCAAGATAACCACAGACTAGGCTATCGGACCGGACCAACCATCCCATCGTCAAAGTCAAACTTAAACTTATTAATTAAATCTAAAACTACACTATTTGCTTCGTACAATTTAATCAATTTGCTTGCTAGAAAATACAATTGAACCACAAAGCTAAAATCAAAACAAGCATAAACAATAGACTATTTGACTATACTACCAAACCGTGTCACCAGTCGTAACACGACATAATCAAACTGAAATCCGCCATTCGATCCGCATGTGCATCCGAATTCGAAACGGTTATAATCCGAAAACTGATAATCAAATCAAACGTATGCACAGTTGATTTTATTGGATTAGTCACAATATTATATTAAAATTCGTACATGCAGTTTGCTGTGTGGTGTCCGGCTTCAAATAGCACCAATCCAGACGGGTGTCATGTCATGACTATGAGCACAGTATATTACCATAGAATAGAGTAAATAAATTATACACAACAGAGGGTCAATGCCCATACTAAGAAAGTTGCCTCCTTCTTAGTTGCCAACTCGCGTAAGTACAGCGATGGTGGTGAGTAACGGTACTACAGCAATTTTTAATTACGTTTAGATACGTGTTAAACACATTTGTTATTAATTTTTTTAAGAAAATTAATCTATAATTATATAATTTATTTCCCTGGAACAAAACACAAATAATAGTGATCTAATAACGTTTAATTAAGATTTATCTCTCGTTCAGGCCAGATGATACTTGTAGCGACATCTGTTTGCGCCAAGACTATACTAAATCTAAAATGTATGGAACTTTCCAGACATGATATTACTACAAGCCTTACAGTATGGTGGCCGCTCTTGATGGTGGGCGATATGCCGCCGCCCCCCGGCGCCGCCGCGCCCGTGTACTTGCACGCTGTCATGCGCAGATATGCAAGGCAATCCCGACACCTTCATACAGATCTCGTGATGCGACCCCCACCGGCGCTGCCCGCTTCCCCGCAAGGTCCCCTCTGTTGCTCTTCGCAACTACATCCGTTGCCGTACTATAAGGACTATATTATATTATGTATAGTTATGCTGTGCTATGAGGCAACTAATCCCATCAGGCATAGTCATATCAGATACCCACACCGTGCACTGTGTAAACGAAAAAAAATATACTGCTTATTTTAGCAGATTCTTCAAGAAAATGTTGGATAGATTTTGGATTTTTTACCAGAATTCTTTTAATAACAAAAATAAATCCAGCAAAGTTTTCAAGTAAAGTCGACTACATTAAATTTAATAGTGTTCACATATCATAAGTAATGTGTTCACGTATCTTAACAGTTCCGTGACTGACTTACAGACAATAACAGCCTAAACCGATGTAGATAGAAACATGAATTGTACAAAGGATGTAGGGGTGCACTATGAAAGGATTTTTCGAAAATCTACCCCTAAAGAAGTTATCCATGCGGACGAAGTCGCGGGTCAAAAGCTCGTATCAAATATATTTCTCCGTGTAGGTTAGGGTCTAGCTCTTAGGTGCTATTTAAACAGAAGCGACGTGGCGCGGACGTGGCGCGGGCGGGGTGCGACAATATAAACCATATAGTACGTAGCATAGCGTCGTTTTGAGAATTATATAAGGTTTATATTGGTGTTACTTTGACTATCCGCCACCGCACCGCCACACGTCTCTTCTGTATAAACAGCACCTTAGGGTTAGGCTCTAGCTCTACCCCGAGATCATCATTAATCATCTCAGCCGATAGACCGAATCGAATCGGAACTTTTGAGAAATGGTCGTCATTATGATTACTTATATTGAAATTCGTATTTGTTTTAAAACCATGCGGTCCTTGGTAAATAATATTTCAAGCAAAAAAAAAATATTCAATCCACAAATATTTTAATAACATCAGTTACTTTAAAACTAAACCTAAAAGCCTCGAAGCAATTCCACCAACTCTCACGCATATCGCAAAACGTTTATTTTAGAAATTCTGTCAAATTTACATATTTGAGGATAGACCAATACGCTATGCTAATTCAATGTTTGCTAAATGTAGTGTTCAAATTGCGCTACAGTCATCGAATCCCAATACAAGCCTTCGACACGTTCCGTTTGCATATATCATTCTATTTATTATTCGTGGTTGGTTATACAAGCTGTAGGTACAAAATACCCTAGGTAAGTAATATTTAAAGGGGTGGTTTTGATCATCAATTTGAACAACTTTCACACTCCAGCCGAAAAAAACGGATGTTTCATACAAAACTGCAGTGCCTACTCGACTCATATGTGGGCATATGGGACAGCAGATTTTTTTTTCGACATTATCACCACAGTGACAATTGATTAGTTTAATGGTATAAGCCTACTGGGCCCTAGTAGGCAAATATACAATACAAGCCCTAGGGTGTTTTGATACACCTTGTATACAGGGTAAAATTGATATCATTAATATCATTTCGAAGCCATATCAAGTTTTCCTTATTTAATTGATTAAACACGTAGCATAATACTATTTTCATTAATTTAAAACGCCCCATCTCTTTATTGAGCTTAGTCAAATTTGAGGAACTGAATAACAACAATGAAATAGGTAGTGCAGAAACTGAACACTGAGAGGATGAGGTTCACGTCTACGGGAATAAACTGGCATACCACGTACTGCATAGGTCGAGCTGTTATGTACCGTAGTACGTTAGCTATTACGGCCTTTCTCTTAACATCTGTAAGAAATGAGACAAGCATTTCAATTACCGTTACTTCAATTACTAAATAATTAATTATTATAAACTAGAAATAATTCATCATTTAAAGGACTTCCGGCACCTGAAAACAATGCTTTGTTAAATATAACCGAACTTTAGTGACTTCCAAATTGTTTTGTAGCAAATAAACAAACATTTGAATATAAATAACAACAATTTCGCTATTTATAACCAAATGTTTGATTATGTGCTACAAAACAGTTTGTAAGTCACTAAAGTTCTGTTATATTTTCAACAAAGCATTTTTTTCAGTGATAGTCTGTAACACGGCGTCAAATCAGTGACTTGATAACTTTATACAAAATAGTAAACTCTAAGCTCGATACGGATATTCTACGCTACGTTTCGCTTAGACCTAACATTAGATCCACTCGTAGACAGGATTTGTTTTCTATCCCTAATACCACCATTAATGTATCTTATAATAGTCCTTTGATACGCATGTGCCGGTTATATAATGATCATTGTAAGAGCCTTGATATTTTCTATCAAAGCCCAGGACAGTACGCAAGCTCTGTTAAGCTGCTGATACGCCAAGAATTGTAGTTAACTAAGTTTTTGCTTTCGTTTTTAATGTGTAACAAGTTTCTTAAATTTTCTGGTCAAATTAAATTATTCATGTCCTTATTCATATACCAACGTACCTAGCTCATAATGTTTAAAAGTTTAATTTAGCACGTGTAGTTAATTCGTAACAATGTATTAGAATGCTGTGCGCAGTCATAATTGAGATGCAAATTTGATGTAATTTAATGTGTAATATTTTTAAGATCGAGTGTTAGTTTGTACTTTGTTACTGTGCCAAATAAATAAAAATAAAAAATAAAAAATAAACACAAAATGTGGTGTTTGCTTGGATTATATTTAAACAGCAATTCTAATTTAATGAAAGGGTATTAGGGTTGCATTACTTTAATAGGTGTGATTGTACTTTTATTTTATTTTCTTTATTGATTTCCCAACAGTTGTTACGCGTTGTTACAAATACAACAATACAGGGTGTAAATTAAAATAGGACAGCTACTTAAAGAGGTGCTTCAGACCATCAAACTGAACAACTTTCTCTATGGGACCAATATCGAAATCGCGAAAAAAAAATCTGCTGTCCCATACATTTCAGTCGAGTTATGTTTGCAGTTTTGTATGGGAGAGCGGATTTTTTTTTTCGCGATTTCGATATTGGTCCCATAGAGAAAGTTGTTCAGTTTGATGGTCTGAAGCACCCCTTTAAGTAGCTGTCCCATTTTATTGTACACCCTGTATACATATCTGAAGAAACCTTTAACCTAAATGTATAACTAATTAAAGGGAAATACAGCATGCACTGAAACAAACAGATTAACAAATTTACTTACACATTTACTTACTATTAAAGGCAAAAGTGGATGAGACTAGCGTGGGACCGTTCTGGTTGGCGTGAAAATGAAGAGGCCTATACCCAGCAGTGGGGTTTATCAGGCTGATGATGATGAAATAAATAACTTACACAGTACAACTGTCCCGATCCCAATAAAATCTACTTTCCATACAAACGTACGTGTGATCGAACGTTCGATCAGCTGATTGAATTATGATTTAGTAAGGAAGTAAGAAATATTTTTTGCATTTCCTATAGGTTTCTTAGGGCAGTTGTTCAGTGTCATTGGTACAATCACCCCTTAAAGTAATGCAACTGTTTACCCTAACAACCTGTATCGTGTATACCATGTGCGGTGCGCGGTAGCCGCCTTATTATCTTACCAAATTGCATCACCATTTGTTCGTGCAGTATAACTCTGATATCATCAACGCGAGCATTGATCTTTTCAAAGACCAAACTTGGCACCGAAATGTGTAGAATGATCACAGCTGAGTATACCACCTCATTTGTGTAGAATGACCAGTGGGCCTGAAAAGTAAAGATTTACATACATTCATACAATACAACGTGTTAATGAATTAACGCAAAACCTCATACACCCCAACTGATTTATAACAAAATAATTAGATTGCAATAATAATTTCATTATTTTGTTACTTAAAATTTAAAGTTATTCGCATTTTAAGTTTTGAGGCAAAAGTGATAATTTCAGCATTGAAAGAAAGCGCTAACGTACTCATGGATACATTTTTATAATCTTGTTTTGGTAGTAAGTAGGGTGAGTGTGCCCGTGCGGTGGGTTGTCATCGGGTTCAGTAAATTTTGCAAAAAAATTATTTAATATTTTGAAAAATAAATCCTATGTTGAAACCATGATAATTCGATTCTGCTCTCGATTCTCAACAAACTACTTTCTAGTTTTGCGTTAATTCATTAGCACGTTGTATAATACAGGGCAGGGGTGACCAAACTTTTTATGTACACGGTCTACATTGAAACTCGTAGGCGGTTTCCTATTGCCATCGCACGCGCGATGGTGCGATGCGATGTGATCGTACTGATGGGTAATTCTCCGAAATTTTTCAAATTTTCAAATTTTTCTATGGAAAAATTTCAACGATTTGTAAAATTTCGGAGAATTACCCATCAGTACGATCACATCGCATCGCACGATCGCGCGTGCGATGGCAATAGGACACCGCCGTACTTCTGACATGTGACCAAAAAAAAATATTTTGGCAGGTAGATGGTTGACATTTTTTTAAGCTCGTCTGTTAAAAAAAACGCTTATTCACATTCTGCTTTTCGTGGGTAATATGGAATCTTGCCATACTTAGTTCCCAAAAATCTGCAGTTTCTAAAAGTATGTCGTAAGTATCAGAGTTTGAATGTTTCCTCCTCGACTACAGCAGATTTAGCATCAACAAGAAAATAGATTTTATTGACAATTACAAGAATTATTTTAGAAGCAAATAAAAATTACTTACTAACAACAAAATAAATGTAGTTGTCACTTATATAGGGTGAAATTAATATCATTAGCATCCTTTTAAACTAAGAGTCTACCCATCAAACTGAACAACTTTTACTATGGGAGCAAACCGATCGGAGCAACTAAAAAATCAGCTGTCCCATACTAAACTGCAACGCCTACTCGCCTCAAATGTATGCAAAAGCTGATTTTTTTTTTGCTCCGTTCGGTTTGCTCCCATAGTAAAAATTGTTCAGTTTGATGGGTAGACTCTTAGTTTAAAAGGATGCCAATGATATCAATTTCACCCTGTAGATACTGTAAGATTATTGCAATTATAGATTTTTGATCCGGGCATTCCGGCACCGGAAAGCGCAGCGTGGGTAGGCCCCTCACACGGTGGACCGACGACCTGGTGAAGACGGCGCGAAAACGTTGGATGAGGGCAGCGCAGGACCGGTCGTTATGGCGATCCTTGGGGGAGGCCTATGTCCAACAGTGGACGTACATCAGCTGAGATGATGATAATGATCCGGGCATTATTATAATTATGATGATAGGCTACAACGAAAAACCTTCCTTCGATAGGGCTGTTTTAAGCTGTGAATATCATAAATAGGTAATGGACACTTACGCTTCTTTTAACTACATTTACTACAATAAGAACCAATGAGTCCAAAAGAGCAGGTATACCGGTAACCAATTTCAGCAATATCTGAAAATAGTAAAAATATCCTAGTTATACAAAACGTATCATTCAAAAATCTGATAATTACTTACAAAGGATATTTAAAAAGCTAATATAAGTGCACGGAGAAAAATGTCTAGTATAGTATTTATGACAATTATTTTTTTACAAGTTACAAAACTAATTTATTAAAAACAAAAAAAAATTGTTATAAGTAAATTTTTGTAAAATCTACCAGAATTTAAGTCTACTTTTCAAGTAAACTGTTGGTAGTCACTGTGGGGAACTACTACAGATGTCCAGCACCCACAAGTTATAGCAAAGATGCCAACAGATGGCGATACCGTCGCTCACGGAAATATGCTCCATACAAAGACAACGTTCATCATAAATACGCAACTCGTAACCTACTACACATAAAGTTCATAATCGAATGCGAGACATAAATCGCGCAAGAGAAATAATTACAGATATTCGACATATACAGGAAGATTTTTTTATCACCATCCAAATTTTTTCTACATGTTTGGTATCACTTATAGAACCCATTTCATGAAAAAAAATGGCAGGTCAAAATTGCACATTTAAAAATTTTATCCTACAGAATTTTCCATAAAGCTTGGTCTTCGAGTTTCGTATTCGTACCGACCGGGTGCTGCAGGACTGGGGGGCGGAGCCCTAGCTTCAGAGTCCCACGCATTGTAAACTTAACAGGAACACACAAGACTTTCAAAACATTGTTAAAATGTTATACTAGTCCCTTATTTTGTTTATTTTTGTTCAATGACACGGTTATAATAAAGTACTCTTTGAATGACACAATGACACATAATAAACTTTTTCTAAAAATTAAAAGGCTCTGACCCAAAGAAAATTACTGACCACAGAGATTCGTTCGTTAGTTTTCGTTCTTGAAAAGCAAAGTTCTAAATTCGAAAAAGCGCGCGAAATCGGGTCGAGTGGTAGTAACTATTAATAAGTAATCTGTGGCACAGGTAGGTGCGTTCTGTGTCCAGTCGAATTGTTTTTCTTAAGACATTTTTGCGTAGTCATATCTCAATATTTTAGTACTGAGCGATACTAAAAGAAAAAACACGTATCGATTTTTTTTCATAAACAAACATTTTATTAAAATTTGGATGGTGATAAAAAAATCTTCCTGTATAGAAGGTCCAACTAAGAACTGTTGGACCACGGCCGGTCCCCAGGCATCACACATAGCCTGGCGGAAGTACTTCCCTTTTCAATGGAGGAACATTCCCAGTAGCACCTCCATAGTAACTAATACGGAACATGGGTCGAAATACGATACGAGAATTTTTTTGGACCTTCCATACAAAAGAGCGGATCGGCCGATCGATTTTCTATGGGGTCCATAAAACGTTTTGGTTTTGCGATAAAAAAATAGGGGTATCTACTTACAAAAGTATTGTAGACTGGTTTTATTCTGTCAAAACAGTCAATTATAGCGATGTAGTTTTTTATAAAAGTGTTTATTTCCTGTCCTGCGTATAAGAACTCTTTCAGTTTTCTAATGTTACAATATATGTAATATACAGTTATCACTTGAGATACCGCAATCATATCTAAACTCCAGCATGGAAACCCATAAAATATACTCAAAATCCAATTAAACTTCGCGCACTTCGTAAAATCACTTTTTTCAAAATGACATTTTAAAATTTGAAACATTAGTTTCGTAATTATCAGAAATGGGGTGTATATTAGTGCTATAAGACAAACTTTTCGTTTTTCCTCTGGTATCATTACAAATATTTCGTTTATTTCAGTAATTAAATTATAAATTTTATAGTTAATGATTTTTAAAGCAATAACGTAGATCGTGTATTCGAACAAAACGCTCCAAAATACCACTTCATTCATCATTTCTTTTACGGGAGCTAATAAGACAGCTATATAAACAACAGATACTACATTTGTCACAAATTGTATTACTTTTCGATTTCTTTTATTCAATAAGGCACTGAAACCAAAATCGACGCCAATCCAAAGTTGCCAAGTGAGAAAATAATAAATAATCTGTTTCGGAATCTTTTCCTTTTCACTTTTCAAGTTTCGTACTTTTACTTGATTTTTCCTCCAGAGAAACATTTTTATTTTTCGCTACAGTAAAATAATCAGATAAATAGACTTATTATAGCACTGGTTATATTTTTCACAATCTGATTTCAACGTTATCAATTACAAGAAAGTGTTTGAATAAGGGACAGCGATAGAGCACCTACAAATGCCGCCTAAGCACAGGTCAAAGTTAAATGTTTATATAACTTTATATACGTAATTTTAATACATTTTGTACAATACTTAATAAGGTACTTTATCATTTTTAATAAGAGCTCTAACCTATTATTTCACATCATCAATTTTCGTAAACAATGTTTATTTTGACATTATTTAGTACATTACATTATTTTGCTAGTTTTGACACAAAATAATAATTAGGTAGGTACTTAAGTAAAATGAGAAATGAGTATGATGAATGGTAATGAGTAAAATGTTTTGTATGTCGAAAGAGATTATTAGATATCGTACTTTCTTGTACCTAAATGACAATTATTTTCTAGTTTTCATACGAAATAATGAGTAGGGAACTGTAATAATGAGTAAACTATTTTATATGAAGAGATTCGTAAATCTCGCAAACTACAGTCACAGAGAATAGTTTCTAGATCGTTTTTAAAAAAAATCACTTGACTTTTTAATTGTTTACTCGAATTATAGGCACCGAACGTTTCTAGACACTCTGTTTAGTCATTAAGTATCTATACAGGGTGTTAGGGTAAACAGTTGCATTTACTTTAAGGGGTGATTGTACCCATGACACTGAACAACTTTCCCAAAGAAACATATAGAAAACTCTATTTTTTTTTAGACTTTTCATAGAAACGTCCGATCAAGCTGATTGCATTTAGTATGGAAAGTCAAAAATTTTTTTACGAATTTCCTATTGCATCAGTGGCATCTTTCATTTTAGGCACTGTGCCACAGTATAAGAAAGAGTATCTATTACTAGATACAGTACGGACACTCCCTTCCTCCCACCAACTTTTTACCTCACCCCCTCTATCGCCCTCTGGTTACCGCGCACTGGTTCCTAGTTACCTACTTCAATTTCGTCGGTTTTGTATGTGCTGACGTCATCTTGTCAATTGCAAATTTTAGTATGCAGTGTCCGGGCGTGTGATTGTGCTGTGATCATAATCGAATATTGAAAATAGGTCGAAACTTCGTTTATATGAAGCACGCTGCAATTACTATCCTCTTAAGCATGACAAGCAAACACTGAGTCTCTAAGCGCAATCCTTTAGCAAAATCCAAGAAATCGCATACAAAAGCTTGTAGGTACACAATAGATCTGAAGAATACGTCCTTCCAACTGCTTAGATTCTCAAAGAGTTCCTCATATGCTTCCAACGCACGACATCAAGAAAGGTACGGGCATTCATTGAATCAACTTCCTCCAAACTTAAGGAGCCCTTTTGAATTATGTTTACGCAAGATTCGCCCGGGATGCGTAATTTTTCTACGTTTAGCTGAAACGTGCTAGGATTTATTCAGAGGCATTAATTTACTAGTGAAACGTGGATGTTCTGAAGTTTCAGAATATCTCGGACGACCCCCTCGGGGAATATAGTCGTGAGCATATGCTTATTAATTTCGTCTTAGTAATCCGATCACGGTAGTTTTACTTATTAATAAAATATTATTGGATTACACTAAGTACACCTTTTCAGAATGAAACATATATTTTTGTCGGCAACGGATTCCTATATCCACAATGGATTTATACAAGTAAACAATAATTTAATTTTACTTTGATTAATATATATTTGTTTTTACACAAACTAACATCATTTATCATCTTTTAGTGTTATAATTCAGAAGCCATACCTAATACAAGACTAAATTATTTCGGTTTCAGTGGAAAACGAGCCCGATTCACATATCTCGCAGCACAAAATATTTAATTGCATGGATTATTTTGTGCTAGATACTCAAGACCTTTCGAAATGACAACCAACTGTAATAAAATGTTATTTGTAATAACGCGGCCGAGATTTGTCAAAGAAAACTCGCGAGTTGTACAAATATGGGAGGTGCGGGGCGAATCAACACTGGATAAATGGAATGGATTGTTTTTGAGCGCATGGAAATTGTATGTGGGTTGTTTGCTGTGTCTGTTTGCACAATATTGTACTGAAGGAGATTAAAGAATGAATCGTTATACAAACGTTGAACAAAAATACTAAATATTTCGACTAGAAATAAAACTGTAATTTGTACGTTGTAAGACCGAGAAAAACCCAATCATAGGAAGTGCGAGCCCGACACATACTTGGCCGATTTTTATTATTTGTTGCTTTACTCATAGAGCTGACGCTTGTATGTATTGCCGTTTTTACGATAGAGCAAAAACAAATGACCTTGAAAAAAACACGTTTCGCCTTAATTTATTACTTTTTTTTTATTTGTTAGCAAATTATAAATATTTTTTTTATCTTTATTGATTATAGAGGGTTTATTCAAGATTTAAATATGTCACCCTCATCTTCAAAATAATGAGACATATTCTGAGAAAATGTCAACTCGCTACCTATTACGGTTCAAGAGATACAGACCTTTAAAGTTAGGACGGACGGACGTAAGGACAGCGTAGGCTTAGTAATAGGGTCCCGTTTTCACCCTTTTGGTGCGGAACCTTAAAAATGAACATAATAAAAATGTCTCCACAAAATCACTCGTGGCTTGAACTTGGGTATATTAGCTAGCTAGTATATTATGACTAGTACTGGATTAGATATAATTTGTCTGCGTTACGGAGCCGGGGAAGCAAGGGCAGGCAAATGAAGATATAGGTCGATAAATTCCAATCAGCCCAAGACCCGACAAATGAAGTTACGGGCCCATTTCTTGCCTGTTTATTACATACATCTTGTACGTGGAGTGTACGATCGAAGCAACGCGGCCTGCGATCTGGTGTTGCTGAACTATTGACGGAGTGCAATACTATCGACTATCGATAGGCAGATTGAGGGTATCGATATTATCGACAGGGTGTTAGGATAAACAGTTGCATTACTTTAAAGGGTGATTGTACCCATGATACTGAACAACTTTCCCTAAAAAAGCCTATAGGAAATTCTCACAAAAAAATGTCGACTTTTCAAACAGAAGTTCGATCAGCTGATTGCATTTAGTATGGGAAGTCCAAACATTGTTGTGCTAATTTCCTGTAGGTTTCTTAGGGAAAGTTTTTCAGTATCATGGGTACAATCACTCCTTAAAACAATGCAATTGTTTATCCTAACACCCTGCTATACTGTCAATACTTTTTAATTGAATCAGGCGTTACTAGTCAATACCACTGTTTTTAAAAACTTTGATAGTATTGATACTATCGATAGTATTGCATTCCATCAATTAGTATTGTCACGATCGATATTATTGATATCGATAGTTTTGCTATCGATATCGGTAGAAAATCTAGTTTCGCCTACCGATCGGCAACACTATTGCAATATTAACTTTAGACGTATAAATATGAAAGTGTGTTCGTCTGTGTGTTTGTTACCTTGGCCTCAATTGCGCAGTTTTATACGGTTTTGGTTTGGTTTTGGTTTAGTTTTGGTTTAGATTTGGTTTAGCTGAAGTAAATAAGCTATCGCGATATTTTTTCTGAACGGTTAAATCACACAATATAGAAAATTCGATCGAACGGACATCAAACGTTACGCGAACGTATCTTCCGAAATAAAGCTAAATCGTTACCGTTAATATAATTTGCGCGATACGAATTGTGCATAACGTAACGTTTTTGGTTGTGGTTTTGTTTTGGTAGTATCGTTCAAACTTAGGGCGATTGAGGCCATGATCTTATCACGATTAAACCGTTGAACTGATCTGGATAAAATTCGGCAGGGAGATAGCATGCACATTGATGGACAAGAATTCAAGGAAAAGCACATTTCAATCAATCAATTATCTATACTTTATTGCACACCAAAACAGAGCATACATTTGAACACATTTGTATGACAATTCGTTTATTTAGTCATATAAATGCAAAAATTGCACCGTTGTGATTAAATAAGAAGTACAGAAGGTAAGTAGAAAGAGAACCAGGCGTAAGTCGACGGGAATGAAGCGGAACACCATGCGACGCAGGGGCCGTCCGTTTATGTAGCGGACCAAGTCTGCAAGATCCCTTGCTCTTTTCTCATCTGTGGAACAAACAGTAAATGCATTAATCGGCACAGCCGAGCGGTAAAATCGAATATGTGTAGATGAATGTTCGGGAAAAAAAACCACTCGTCTTTGCCGCACGAATACAGTGGCCGGGCAAAGCCGGATGGAACAATCGGCAAAGCCGGGCGGTAAAAATCGAATGTACGCAGATAAATGTTCGGGAATCTCAAACCCGAATGAAACCGACTGTGCAAATTGGACCTGAACGAACTATGTATACATGGTGTAACAAAACACCCTAGTAATACTTAAGGGGGTGCTTCAGACCATCAAACTGAACAACTTTCATTATGGAGCCAACATCGAAATCGCAAAAAAAAAAATCGCTCTTTCATACAAAACTGCAGTACTGTCTCGATTCAAATGTATGGGACGGCACATTTTTTTTTTTTTTCTCGATGTTGGCTCCAAAGTGAAAGTTGTTCAGATTGATGGTTACTAGGGTGTTTTGTCTGTATACCCGATCGGCACAAACCGAATGAAGCCGATCAAGTGCAGCGATTGCTTCGGATCTACGACTTCGGATCGACCTGCCGAATCGAATGATGCGTCTACTCGAACGAACTACCCGATCGGCACTAGCCGAATGAAGCCGAACAAGTGCAGTGATTACTTCGGGTCGGCTTTGTTGATCGACAAATACTGCCGAACCGACGACAGTGCCGACCCGCTTATGTGTATAGCAACCCTCAGATGTAAGTAGGTAAATAAGTACTAATTTTTTTTACAAAACAATCTTGTCAGTAGATGCTTCGTCAAATAAATAAACATTTAAAAATATATACAATAATATTATTTATTTGCTGCAATAATTTTTCCTAAGTTTAATTTTTCCTAAGTTTCATAAAAACGTTGTTAATGCTTAAAATAGTTAAACTGTATTTCCTAAATTGCACAGTAAATATTATTATAAGCCATAACCAGTCAGGAATAGGCTTGTTCTGGGTAAGCTCGCTACATCTTCGACCCCATCTTCGTCCTGAGGACTGGATTGAGGTCAAGAGCAAACCAATCCTAAATAAAGAAAAAAAAATAAAAAATCGGAAACATACATATTATACAATACATTGCGTCGTATAAAAGGCCGATGATTATGAAATGGCTATTATTAATGATAGAAAAAACCGGCCAAGTACGAGTCGGGACTCGGGCAATTAGTGTTCCGTACTACCATTTGTTTAACATGGGTCATTGAGGAAACCACTATAAATTGACACTTACTTAGTATGTGGTCACATAGTAACTGAAGATCATTTTACACTGGTCGTACTGGTGTTAGTTTTTTGGGTATAGAAAAAAAACTATCCAAGTTAGAGCCACCCTGATAATTTTCCCGCCATCTACACGTTATTTCTGATGTTCATGATTTTTTTCAGATCTTATACGGCAATATTTTTGCACGTTATTTCTGATGTTCATGATTTTTTTCAGATCTTATACGGCAATATTTTTTGAAATAGAGGTGAGGACAGCAATTTCTCGCACTGGTGTTAGTTTTTTGGGTATAGAAAAAAAACTATCCAAGTTAGAGCCACCCTTATAATTTTCCCGCCATCTACACGTTATTTCTGATGTTCATGATTTTTTTCAGATCTTATACGGCTATATTTTTTGAAATAGAGGTGGGGACAGCAATTTCTCGGATTGAATTGAAAATTTTGTTAAACAAAGTTTTTATTAAAAATTTGAAAATTATATTTTTAGACTCGTATTTTTATAAGCTTTCAATTGATATACCACACCACAGGGCAGAATTTTTTTTTTTTTATTTGCCCTTTCTTACTACCGAAATTGCCCCCCAATATAAAAATTTAGCTTTTTTTACTTCATTTATGACATTGGACCACCAATTGCTATATTTGTACCGAGTTTCAACTTCCTATGTCTTAAGGTCTCTGAGAAAAATGCCTGTGACAGACGGACGGATAGACACCGATCTGATTCCATAAGTGTTCCGTTTTTCCAATTTTGGTACGGAACACTAAAAACGATGAAAAGGCAACTTTTGCAGCATTTATCTGTTAAAGCTAGTATTATATTATCTGTGGTTAAAGCTGTGAAAAGCGAAATCTATAATAATATTACGGATTATCTTACCCAGTTCATTCAAAAACTGATCGTTAAGTAAAAGTTTGATCGAGTCCATTTGTGTATTAATTGTTTCAACAACGAAGGCCGGGATGCATATCCGTAAGACGAGGCTGGACGATAAGTTCATTATATTTGCAAACCAATATAATTCTACCTGCAATGGTAATAAACTAATTAGGGACAACTGCTTATCACAAAATAAAAACCCTAAAAACTATGAACTAAATACAATACTCAATACAAAATCTAGTTTCTTACTATGAAATAATATATTTCATGATATTATCTCATTGTACATTATATTATTATCAATTATAAGGTACTCACTTTAATATTTAAATTAATTAAAAGAAAAACTAAAGCAGTTGTGGTTGACGGGACGCTTGTTAGGAGCTTAAATGTTATCTGAAAAGAAAATTTCACAAATTTAATATCGCACTACATTTTCGGGCGGTAACTCTATTTTCTGAGGAGCTTTATACTGTGTTTCCAGTGGAATACGTATCATTACCCAATTACCCATCTTACTCACAAAACCCTACTCGACACTGGCAGAGATCTTGCAGATTTTGCATGAATAAATGAATATTAATATAGAGATCTCAAAATATTAGGTACAAGAACATTGTATATATTTAATTAGGTATTCACATATACACACACAATCACACACATATAATTTTAAAGCTTTTGTTTGTTAATAAATTAAATTGATATTGAATTATGGTCATTCATTAATCAAGTTAATATTTGTAATATACTTAATTTGTTTTTATAAATACGGATTTTATTAAAGAGTTCTTGTTCTATGTATTGTTTCGATTAAGGTAATCATTGTTTGGGTAGGCACTGGCCTACGAATAAGAATATATAGAAATGTAAATCAAGCTCAAAAAGTGACACCAAAAAAACTACACCGTGTTCTAATTTTGTTCTTTAAAATCTTCACCTTGCCGCCAAAACTCATACAAAATGTCATTTTTCATTAGGTGCCAAAAATTATGTTTAGAGTCAAATTATGTTTGCTTTTGTTCAGAGTTATTCTTCTATAGTTATTCTTATTCGTAGGCACTGGCACTCAGGCTTCAGGCATCTAGGTTTTCAATGTTTTGTTCTTATTGAGATTAATAAAGCAAGTTTGATTTAATTAATTCAAATATTGATCGGTACCATTGCACCATACAAGGGCCTGATTTTGTCGTAGCAGTCTGCGATGGCGGCGTATCTCATTAAAGCAATCTTCATGTCCTGCCCTGGTCTCCTCAGTAATTCCTTCCAGTCTTGAATACAACATCTAATGTAGTAAATTATTATAATTTCTGATAATCCGTTCAGATCCATCACCAAGTCATTGTAATTGTAGTAGATAACATAGAAAAATGTTTTTACAAACGAATCGCAGCGTTTAAATCTAAATAAACATCGTACAGATATTAACATTATCATTCTTGCTATTAGTACCGCTGGGGGAACAGTAACTATGATCTTAAGCATTTTTGACTTTGATTTCGACATTTTATATAATATTGCGGTTGCATCTACTATGAAATCGTATATTCTGTACTTAAAAATTCTTATTAGTATGAAATTTCCTGTGTATTGTATAAGACAGACCCAAAATATGGGTTTCTTTGGCAAGTATCTATCAGGTATTGTTAGTCCAGCTATGACATTAACTGATATTAGTATATAATTCACTATCAATAGTATCTTTCGTAGCGTTTTATTCAATAATATTCCAAAACCAAAATCAATTCCAAAACACACATGAAGTGTTAGGAAAAATGTTTTTATTGAGGTGGGAAGTTGTAACAAGTTTCTTCTTTTCTTTGTTCTTATGTTTTTTGAACATTTCTTTGTTCGGTTAATCATTTTACAACTTGTTTGTATTAATTCTTTTGGTAACGAACGTTCGACAACTGATAGTATCTAATGTACTCGACACATTGATTTCAGGATTAGGTACATACTTACAAAGGTAGTTTCCTGAAAGGAGAATCATTATGATTCGTAATTTGGTAGCTAACAATTATGTCACAGAAGCTAATGTGGGCGGTGCAATTTACTGGACAGGAAAATAACAGAGACGACAACAACTGGGTAGTGGCTGAGGGAGGAAGTATATTTGATTGATTGATTGATTGAGGAATAACATAACATAAAATACTCATCATCAGGAAGAATCATCGTACAGGTTATAATTATAATGGTCAGAAGTGGGTACAGTACGACCGGGAAAATTTGTCAGCTCTTCATACTTCGGATGTGCAAGCCAGAGCAGAGTCCCCGTCAAAACCCAAAGTCATTTACACTTAGTTGCAGAAACGCAGATAATCCTCCATTAAATCTCATGCTGTCACTTTTTGTCTTGTTGACGTAGTAAAAGCTAGCAAGAGATTTAATGGAGGTTTAACTCAAATGAACGTTTCTGCAACTGACCGTGTGTCACTAAAAAAATCAGAGACAACCGCGCGAAAATTATTAGCAAAAGACATCATCCATTTTGGTCCAAAATGCGAAAGACCCGGTCAAAAAGTGGTATTCTGTTAGAACTTCTCTGTCGACGAATTAAATCTTATAGCGCCAAAGCTAGGGCCATTGTCCTTGATTTTATTTGGGTTGCAAAAACCTGCCTTTTCATACATTTTCGATGAAATTACTAAGCCTATCTATGTATATTCTATTAAAACTTTGTCCGTTTCGTTTCGGCATTAATTAGTATGGCAATAAAGCTATAGGGACATTATTTTGGTTTTATTTTTTAAGTTTGAAAATTCAGCCTTTTCATACATTTTTGATGTTATAAAACTTACAGCTATAGCTGCTGCTGTCATGCCATAATAATAAACACTTAGACGGACAAGTTTTAACAGAATATAGGGCACTTTCACATTTGGACCAAAATTGTATGAAACGAGGATGATGTCCTTTAGGGATTTTAGGCGTTCGAACCCTGTGCGAACATGGCACATCCGGATTGGTCATTAGTACTGTAGTAATATTTAAAGGGGTGGTTTAACTGAACAACTTCGAAATCGTTTTCTTTTTTTCATTAATTTTAGTCGAGTTTTGTATGAAACATATCTTTTTCCACGATTTCAAAGTTGGCTCCATAGTCAAAGTTGTTCAGTTTGATCATCCCCTTTAAATACACAAATTCTAGTTTCGATAAAGGATTTGTACGACAGAGGTTTAAAATAAAAGAAACGAGTATGGAAAAAAATTGTTTATTTGTATGTAACATGCATAAGAGCTGTGATGCGTAAGTATTTAAAATCTATCAATCCGCACGGGCCAAGCATGTAGTGGATAAACTCCCATACTCCTTGAGGGTAATACCTGTATCCCAGTGGGAATAATGAACGCTGATAATGATAATGATGATGACGGTGACGGTGACTAATGAGTAATACACAAGAGCAAAATATCTACATCGATACCTTTAATCATAAACGTGAAGAAATTGTACAATGACGATGAGGTACGTGGTGCAGAGATTTAACACGTTGAGGATAAGACGAACGTCGATGGGAATGAAGCGCCAAACAAAACTATGCAGCGGACGGGCGTCGATGTAGTCGATGAGATCTTCCATTTCGTCTGCTCTCTTCTCGTCTGCAGATAATAAACCATGGTCATTTATTTAGCCTTCACTCCCCAATCCCCATATCCCCAAAATAACACAGACATCTAGACCACAGAGTACTTTTTCAAATATGAACTAGCCTAGAACCAACGTCGTCAACAGTGTACAACCTATAGGTTACACGGAGTCCGCAATAAATGGAATCAACTTAACTTTATACAACACCTTATTGCAGTTTGTATTATAGTGCTCTATGGCAGTACTGATTATGTCCACCATGATATGACACCGTGTTACAGCAAAAACCAATTATCTTTTTTTTAATGACATTTTTACACAAACCAATTTAAAGTGTGTACTTCTTACCTTTTTTCTAGGGATAAAACCTACTAAACTTTATGACACCTAGCTTCCAATCTAGGCTTTTCGAAACAATAGTATCGATACTATCGATATCGATGCTATCAATTGGCAACACTACATCGAGTTGGCAAATCTCTTCACCAAGTTTAAAAATTGAACTCAATGGGGATAACTCGACATACTCGTAAGTCCTCCGGTTTGCTCCACGGTTAGAAGCTAGGTTTGACCCATAGAGAATACTCGCTCCCCTAGGTTTGACCTGACCCTAAATCATTCCAAGCTTTTGATTGCCCATTACTAACTTACCTAAATTGGCCATCAGTTGATTATTAAGAAGCATTTTTATTGCATCCACCTGCGAGCTAACCATCTCCGTGACTAGAGGTGGAACACTAATTTCGAGGAGGACAACAACGGAGTAAACTATTCTATTCGAATATGCTGACCAATGATCCTGAAAATGATAAAAGAGATCATTAAAAAAGCATTTCGTGATAAAAGTGTAATGTAAAGCGAGGAAATATAAAGAAGTTTGACGAATTTGGACCCAGCCATTTTTACGAAAACTAAAAGCTCTTCAGGACGGCGGTCATAATTATTATAAACAGAAAAAATTAAGCCATTTAAAAAAGAATCTTCCACATCCACAGAAGTCCGGATTCAAAAGTAGAAATTAGTAGTAAAATAGACAAATCATCCAAAAAGCAGTAGTAAAACGCAACCACGACAGCTATTTTCATCTAATATTATCATTTAGGTATTTTTTGGACATTTCGGAACGTACCTATTTTGCTTGGTTGAACTGATAGTGTTTGTGATTTCGTTTTTTTCCATTATCATAATATTGTACGGTTATCGTGAATTTTCATTAAAATAAACACAATGAATGCGTAGAACATTGACTGGACTATCTAATAAGAAAGATTATGAGTTTCGCACACTTGATACAAAAGGCATGCAAAGGCAAAGGCAGAGGAGAAATACCTTTCCCCCAACTTCTACAGGTTACAACCAATATACTTTTTTGTTAGTTTAGTTTCTTTCTAAACGTATTGCTAAATTTCATTCATGTTCGGGACCTCTAAGTCTGGGTCTCGAATTACATGGCTGTCCGCCAAACTTCTTTACGTAGAAAGGAGTTTTAACTTCAACTTTTTTTTTCAAATTCGCTGCCGCACGCCTTTATAAATGTTGATAGAACACTCAAGATGATCACAAAACTTACTTAGCTATTTTGTGTCTAAAAGCCACCCGTTTCAGAGTTACTTCATGACAAAGATTTATTTAAAAATCAATTATTTATCTTTATTACCGGCGATGTTACGACAAAATGGCCTTTTATATTCTTAGACCTTTCCTTTAATCCTTTAGAAGATTCCTCGTAGGACCACAGAAAACTAATCTTTAAATCAAACCCTTTTTAACCGACTTCAACAAAAGGAGGAGGTTCTCAATTCGACCCGTATGTTTTTTTTTTTTTTTTTTTTGCATGTTTGTGACATGATAACTCGTCAATTATGAATTAATGTTGTGATGATTCTTTTTCAGTTCGGTAGATCATACTACAGAGGTGGTCCCACATAAATTTTATCGAAATCAATTAAGAATAGAATATCACGATAATAATAAAATAAAGTTGTAGGAAAACTTTCTCCACCATTTCTAAAGTGACAGTCGTTTCCTCATAGAATTTCAATTTCAACATTTAGAAAAATAAATACTATAACGGCCAGGATTTTTTAGTGACAGAAATATATAACATCTTTTCCATGGCCGATTTTCAAATCAAAAGCTGCAGTCAAAAACACTGGTCAAAGAGGTTGCAGTATGTTGGATGGGAGATGTCAATGTCAAGTATGTAAATAATAATAAATATTAGATTATAAAATCGATAAATAAAATACGATGAAACTGGAAGATGTAAGTATAATATAAAACTAGTGATTACTTGCTCAGTGACATAAAACGCTATAAACGAGTTGTGATAGTAAGTATCGATGATTAAAATGATGATGGTAAGTGGATGGTAAGCATAACAGATGGTAGATACCTACGGTAGCGTAGGTATCTACCATCTGTTATGCTTAAATCCTAGGGTGAAATACTTTAGTTCGACTGTAGAGTCGAACTAAAGTATTTCACCCTAGGATTTCACCACACCACTGAAAATATTAAAATAAAAAAATTTTAACAAAAAATTAAAACCGACTTCAAAACTAAAAAAGTACAAAATAATATTCAGTCGATGACTTTTACGTTCGCATCTATAAGAATATTAATTTGTTTTGTTGGAGTCGGTGTCAAGCCAAGCCAAAAAGTTAGTGCAAGCCCAGTTGCGAATCGTACAGGCTTGGCACCGACTCCAACAAAACAAATTAATATTCTTATAGATGCGAACGTAAAAGTCATCGACTGAATATTATTTTGTACTTTTTTAGTTTTGAAGTCGGTTTTAATTTTTTGTTAAATTTTTTTTTCAGTTGTAATACTCACACCACCAGTTATGTACAAAAGTGAAGTGATCAATGAATACATAAAAGCCGGCACACCAGTGAAAACTTGCAGAACTACCTGTTAAATAAAAGAATTTTTAAAGTACAAGAAGTCTTACAAAGGGAAACATGTTAGGTATCTCTTATCACAAGAGTGCCAGTGATGCCAAACACCTTTACCTCATACATTGTGATAATAAAATCTCACTGCTGAGTGCATTATACCCACTTTTCTTTTCCCCATCATCTATGCTGCCATGCCATCCTTAGCATATTCATTGTACTTATAATGGCGGGTGATCTCAAGAAAGTCACGCTAATTATTTTTTAATCCTTGTGTTGATTCCGAATATAGATCTAAATTGGATATAGATCTAAAAACAAGGGCAGGATCCTTGGGTCATACAGCAGTCTCTTTCTTTACAGATGTATAACTAGCTTGAGATCTGTATATACTATATCACCACCATTAGGTGCAATTTCAGTCACTACTTCATCCATCTACTGTCAAGCCATTAATTGGTCCTCAAAAATATGTAATTATATTTACCATATCATCATACAAAGGTTTGATTTTGTCACAGCAATCTGCTATAGCGGCGTATTTCATTAAAGCAAGCTTCATGTCCTTTCCTGGATGACTTAACGATTCTTTCAGTTTCTTTATACAACAGTAAATGTAGTAGTAAATAATTATTTCAGCTGTTGTGATCACATCGAAGCTCGAATAAGGGAAGTAGTAGACGATGTAATATTCAGTATTAAACTCGGAGCAGTATGTCTCGTTATCATTTTCAGTAATACATTGGACAATTTGGAATGAGAATTTAGTAGCTATGATAATGCTAGTGTAAATGATAGCAACGACACTGATGACTCTCTTCTCAAAGCTAAACATAACAAATATTTCATTGACATCGGTTATGAGATTAAAAATCTTATAAGTGGATCTTTTAACAACAATGACGTAACCTAAATAAGCACAAAAAGAACACCAACATGTAACATCATTTTTCATTGTTGTTGTTAATATTAAAGGAGATAATAAAATTAGTACAAACGCAAGTGAAATTATATTACTGAGAAACTGTACGAATTTTCCAAAAACATTCTTGAATAACATTGAGAAACCGAAATCAAAACCATAAATCATATGAGACAGTAGGAAGAAATAAATTATTGATTTAGGAAATTGTCTCATTTTCACCGTTGGGTTTTGTATATCTTGCACTTTATTCATATTAAAATGTTCGATGTCTGTTGGTTTAACGTTTATTGTCAAGAACTAAATGGATCAATATTTTCGATAGCACAAAGCAAGTTATGAATATACCAAACGACATTGAATGTTCCTTTTTTATACAATTGCTTTTCGTTGTTAATTGGAATAATAACATTGTTTAAAAAAGACAAATTATCTACAGTCAAGGGATCATTACTTTATGAATAATTATATCATTATTACACGTGTAGCAAGAAATTGATAGCAAATTACAACTTTATAACGCAATATCACACATACTGAAAGTCTGAAAGATGATGTTGTATGGATGAGCTCAGAAGATTTTTGATCCCAGGTACATTACATACACATACACAGATAAACAATATTGTAGCAAGGCCACATATTTCATTATAGTTACTACGTAATACATACATCAATCACTTTCATAGAAAACGATAAATACAGACATTACTAATACAGCATTACACACAGGCAGCATCGACTGCATATAACTGCGGACGATAAATTAATAATAAATAAATAACGCTCACAGGTACATACATTGTAATGATCCCAAGTAAGCACTATAGACTTTTAAATATGGAAACTATACAACAACGGCATGAACATAAAGGGTGTAAGTGACAGCCTAGCAAATACTGAAAAGGTGAACTCAGACCATCAAACTAAACAACTTTCATTATGGAGCCTACCTCAGGAAACGCGAAAAAAAATCAGCTGTCCCATATAAAACTGCTGTACCTACCCGACTAAAATGTATGGGACAGCTGATTTTCTTTCGCGTTTCCTGAGGTAGGCTCCATAGTAAAAGTTGTTCAGTTTGATGGTATCAGTCAGTTCACCGTTTCAGTATTTGCTAGGCTGTCACTTACACCCTGTCTCTATAACATTCATGACCGAATCGGGATTCAAACCCAGGACCCTGGTTTGGCAATCCGGCATGATAACCATTAAACCAACCGGGTCAGCGATGGGAGGATCGCACCTGTGATCACGAAGCGCCCGGTAGGTCCACCGAACCAGTGAACCAAAGAACTTGCAACCTGCCCAAGGTTACCCCGAAGTGCTAAGGACGTCGGCGTGGGGCGTTGCTGGCACTACGCCGTGGATTAGGGGCGGTAAGTAGACCAATATGGACTGAATAACTTTCACTACAAAGCCAATACTGAAATAGAGCAAAAAACATTGTCCCAAAGAAAATGTAAATATAATTGGAACCTCTGTTTTATTTTACGCGACTTCTCTCTTGGCTGCATAGTGAAAGTTGTTCAGTTTATTACATAGATAAATATTATATACAACTCAACGTTTATTATTTAAATATGCGCCCTGTGCTGCCGACCGTTTCCCGTCTTTGTCCCTTCATATGCATAAAATAACAGAACCAAAATCATGCATGCTTCTAAAATGTAACTCAAAGTACACACCACACATCACAAATAGTAACTCAAAGTAACGAGTGAGTGAGCAACATAAAGTAAATAATCTTAGACGATAACGAACGAGGGCCATCTCATACTTCGATAACTAAACTTCGTACGAAGTTATCTGCGAGTTACGAAGAGTTCGCTGTAGTGATGTGCCATTGCCTCAGTGATTCAGTGAGTCACATCGATCATAATTTTCTGTTAGCGACATATACTGACTGGGTGATTTTGTAAACACTTTCCAAAAGCCAATGCTTAAAACTAGCGCCTTTTTTCTTTCTGCCTTTTTTTAGGGCGGCCAGCAACCAAACTTCAATATTATAGTTCAGAATAAAGTTACAAACAATATTTGTATGACAAGTATATCTCTGAACTCAGTCGGAACGGAGATATAAAGGCTTGAAGTAAATTTAATTAATATACAACTTCAAGCCTTTATATCTCTGTTCGGACTGAGTTTAGGGATATACATGTAAAAACAAGTTTTGTTTGTTACTTTATCCTGAACTAAAATATTCAAGTTTGGTTGATGGCCACGCCAAAAACAACGGCGAAAAATAAGGCGCCAACCTTCCATACAAAACCCGCATTGTCTTTTTCAGAGGGAGACCATAAAAATAACTGCTGCACTGCTGTACCATAATAAACTACTATGCCTACTAGACTCAAATGTATGAAACAACTTATTCTTTGTAAAGATTTCAGCTTTGTTCCCATAGTAAAAGTTGGATACGTAACGCATTTAGGTAAGGTTTGTTTTTTTTGTAAAACATATCGAAAGTCTAGAAGACAAACATGCTAATTACAAATTTAGCAATTATTCAGGAGAGTCGTTTTTATTATTTGAAAAGTTCAATATACTAAAACTTAAAATTGTGCTTAGGAATCGTGTATATACTTTATATACTTAGCTAGGGTATTTTTTTAATTAATTTTAAGTTTTAACATAAACCTAAAATGTATATTTTCAAAATGTACTGTAAAAATTTCAAAATCATGAAAAAAACCGTCACTTACTACTTTTGTACACAAAAAATGTATTTATTTGTGCATTTAACACTTTTGTGTATATTATTAGCATTAGTATTTTAGAGGAATTTACTGCTACTGTATTAAAAAAGAGACCAAATATTATAATTTTCTTTTAAGCCTGGGCTACGCATCTGTACGTACTGCGCGTACCTACGCACGATAATAATAATTTTGTTATTCATCAATACCAATTATAAACATTGATTATGCAATCATTAACAAGTACCCTGGTTCAGTTTCGCCAACTAATTTAAAATAACCCTATATAATATGTATATACCTATAGAAGATGAAAGTGTGTCTGTCTGTCTATGTGTTTGTTACCTTAAGAAAAGCACATTTGTATGGAAATTCGTTTATTAGTCATATAAATGCAAAAACTGGACCGTTGTGATTAAATAAGAAGTACAGAAGGTAAGTAGAAAGAGAACCAGGCGTAAGTCGACGGGAATGAAGCGGAACACCAGGTGGCGCAAGGGCCGTCCGTTTATGTAGCGGACCAAGTCTGCAATATCCCTCGCTCTTTTGTCATCTGTGGAACAAACAAAGTAAGATATGGGTAAGTAAGTATTACAATTTTTTTACATAATAAACTGTCCGTGCATGCTAAACAGATTCACGTTGTAAGTTTTGCTGCAAGCGGGTGTGTAATTTGCGTGGCGTTTGCGCAAACCGCGTTTTAGCTTGCTAATTATTCTCCACCATCTCTTCTCAATGTGTTTTTGCTCCAAAAAACAATCCTCAAGATTTTGATAGACACAAAATATTTGACAATGGCGGAAATGCAGTGCTAACGCACAAGCAAAAATCTATTAAATTATAAATAAAAAAATAAATATAAACAGTCAGTAGGTAATCAGCAACATTCAATAAAAGAAGTATCTAACAACAAAAATGCTTAGCTTTAAATAAATTAATTGAAGTTATGGTCGTATTCGGTATCATATTTAAACATTGGCTCCATTAGCCATAACCGGACACATCAGCGAAACCCATTATACCATCAGCCGTTGCCGCAGCAGTATATGCATGGTAGACATCATTACCATCATCATAATTAATATTAAGAATGGATTAATTAATATAATTATAATAATTGGCGGCGAGATCATCGGTCACGGGGTTCTGCTGAAAGCATCGTGAGGACACCTGCATACGCTGATAATACGCAATCAGCATTGCACGCGTGATGGACTACTCATCAAACAACCTCTCTGAGGGAATGCTCGTGCCCTGGACGTATAATAGGCTGATGATGATGATGAAACGGCTATTATTAATGATAGACAAAACGATGATTTAATTGGAACTTTTGCAGCATTTACCTATCTGAGCAATCTATAGGATTAGGATTACGACCCGGTAGCACTGTCGGTAGTGAACCTGCCTGCTGTGCCGAGGGTCGCGGGTTCGAATCCCGTAAGGGACAAATATTTGTATGATGAATATGAATATTTGTACCCGAGTCATGGATGTTTGTATTTATATATGTATTCTATATCGTTGTCTAGTCATCATAATACAAGTCCAGGCTAGATTCTGGTACTTTAAATGTGACTAGATAATTTGTGTGACATTGTCCAAGATATTTATTTATTATTTATTATTACGTATTATCTTACCCAGTTCAGTCAATAAGTGATCGGTTAGTAAAAGTTTGATCGAGTCCATTTGGAAGTTAATAGTTTCAACAACGAAGGCCGGGATGCATATCCGTAAGACGAGGCTCGAAGATAAATTTGCTACATTTGCAAACGAAACCGAATTTACCTGCAATAATAAATAACCTCTACATGTTGGCTTCGGCCCCATGCACGCCTTCCAAAGGTCCGGGACTTAATTGCCCGTGATTACGGAACGTAAGACATACAATAATAATTAATAAAAAAAAAATTTATTGAATTTCACAATAACTGCTAATTACAAAATAAAGAACTACAGACTATAATTGATCAATTACACATGATCAACACAAAATCTATCTTACTATATACCTAAGTAGAAATTATATTTCATAATTATCTCACTGTACATTTTATTTGTTACACATTACAGTAGATGTCATGTCAGATCATAATACATACAAATATGTTACTTACTCCGATATTTAAATTAATTAAAAGAAAAATTAAAGTAGTAATTGTTGACGGGATGCTTGCAAGGAGCTTAAATATTATCTGAAAATGAAATTTTACAAATTTAATACCTCGCTACATTTTCGGGTGGGAACACTATTTTTTGAGGATCCTTAAACTATGAAATTTCCTGTGGACTATGTATCATAAATCACAAAACCCACTCGACACTAACAGAAATGCAATGCTAGACACAAGAAAAAACCATAATTTTTAAATATCAAAAAAAAAACATCGGGTTGCACTCCGGAAGTGCCGGCAGAAGTGAAAACTCAAAAAAAAATTCAAAATTCAAAAAATTTTTATTCAAAATAATATCATATAGATAGCTTTTTGACGTCATTTTTTGACTCTACCACCGCGTCGGAAGGTGTTCCGTTGAGAGAAGATGCGGCCAGAAACTCTACAACACACATCTTTTAAACAAAACAAAATGTACAATGTACAATTAAAATACAATATTGCATTACATAGTGTAAAATTGTCAAGACCAGACATTTTGGTCATTCAAATAATCATCGAGTTTATAGTAACCTTTTTTACAGAGGACTTGTTTAACATGAGACTTAAACTTTTTGTCTGGTAAGTTTAGAATATCCTCTGGTATCTTATTATAAAAGCGTATACAGTGCCCCATGAAAGATGTGTTGACTTTACTGAGTCGAAAATGTGGGAATACTAATTTATTTTTATTTCTTGTATTGTAATTATGAACGTCACTGTTTTTGGGAAAGAGAGACAAATTTTTTCGAACATATAAAATATTTTCGTAAATATATTGACTGTAGAAAGTCAAAATACTGATATCTTTAAAAAGATCTCGTAGTGAGTCTCGACAACGCAGATTATAAATGGCTCGAATTGCCCGCTTTTGAAGGATAAAGATAACTAAGAGATCTTACGTCACGTGACGTCACGGTCATAATCTATGCTTACGAATTTTCGATCAGGTTACCGGTCCTGACGCGAGTTTAACATTTTTTACCCATCTCAAAAAGTTCACAACGCCGCTAAAGAAGTTTTCACTTCAAAATCATGAAAGTAGAATATTTCATTTCAACGCGATATTAAGTATTCATACACACACACAAACACTCACCACAGCACACACACCCTTACACATTAACAGTCACACAGTAACACACAATTCTAAAGCTTAAGGTCGTAATGGTCGTATCGTAGAGGCTACATGTGACAACTAAGTAGTCAAATCAGCTATCTACTCTATCGGACGTCTAAACGTGCGCTTTGTATGAACTTTGTACTAAAAACTGAATTATGACGTCATCGTGTATTCAAGCTAAAAACAGAATGAAAATGGCAGTTTAGTTTATCTTCTAACCTATTTATTGAGAAGATAAAAAAAAATATTTTATGTAGACAAATACCTACCCAATTGCATGCTATGGTCATATATTAATCAAGTTAATACTTAATTCGTTTTTATAAATACAGCTTATGTTAAAAAGTTGTGTATGTATTGTTTCGATTTTAATCTTTGTTTGGGAAGGCACTAGCTTCTAGGCTTCAGGCATCTAGATTAGGAGCTAGGGTTTTCAATGTTTTGTGCTTATTGAGATTTCATAAAACAATAGTAATTATAATTTAATAAATTTAAATAGTGTTTAATACCATCATATCATACAATGGTCTGATTTTGTCGTAGCAGTCTGCGATGGCGGCGTATCTCATTAAAGCAATCTTCATGTTTTGCCCTGGTCTCCTCAGTAATTCCTTCCAGTCTTGAATACAACATTTAATGTAGCAAAATATTATAATTTCCGATACTCCATTGAAATCCATCACCAAGTCATTGTAATAATTATAGATAACATACAAAAATGTATTTATAAACGAATCGCAGTATTTTAATCTAAATGCACATCGCACAAAGATTAATATTATCATTCTTGCTATTATGACAGCTGAGGGGACAGTAACTATAATGTTGAGCATTTTTGTCGTTGATTTCGACATTGTATATAATATTGCGTTTGCATCTACTATGAAATCGTATATTCTGTACTTAAAAATTCTTATAAGTATAAAATTTCCTGTATATTGGAGAAGAAATTCCCAAAATATGGGTTTTCTTGCCAAATATCGATCAGGAATTGTTAGTCCAGCTATGACATAAACTGATATTAGTATATAATTCACTAAAAGTATTTTCTTTCGTAGCCTTTTATTTAATAATATTCCAAAACCAAAATCAATTCCAAAACACACGTGAAGTATTAGGAAAAATGTTTTTATTGAAATGGGAAGTTTTAACACGTTTTTTCTCTTCATTGTTGAAATGTTTTTTGAACATTTCTTTGTTCGGTTAATCATTTTAAAACTTTTTAGTATCAATTCTCACAAACAAACGTTCGACAACAGATAGTATTTACATAATTATCACGACATATTGATTTCAGGAAAACACCGTCATAATTTATATAAATTCCTAGCAATTATGTTACAGAAGCTGATTTGGGCGGTGCACTTTACTGGACAGGAAAATAACAGAGACAGTAACAATTCGGTATGTATTTGGTCTTTATTTTATATTTTTTACGGATAGAAGACACCGTTTTAAGAAAGTAATTTAATGTTTTTTTTTTTGCAATTCATCGAGTTTTTCGATATAAATTAAATTTTCAACGGTTGTCTCTAAATGGTAAAAGTGGTCGCGAGAAAATCATTCGAAATACATGGAAAAAACCTTTGCTTAATTTAAAAAAATAACAATCACCTGCCTTCTCTTTCTAACTCTATGCTGGAAACAGAAACGGCAACATCAAATGTCAAAAATATATATTTTTTTAATGGCCAGTTATTTTAACGTTTACCAAGGAGTTTATAGGTCCAACGAGTACCGTCATAAAATATTGGAGTAGAAAATCTGAAACTATTTGACAATGTAGCTCCCCATATGTAATGAATGACTACGGAACCCGGCGTTTTTTCCACGATTTCGAAGTTGGCTCCATATAGTGAAAGTTGTTCAGCTTGATCATCCCCTTCAAATCAATGACATATGCCATTGCCTTCAAATACATAATAGTTATAATTATCTTCGGTAAAGGATCATTATCGTCAGAGCACGGAGTAAGTACTAAAGTCAGAGGTTCAAAATCAATACTGGCCACCTACTACCGTCTTTGTGCCTTCGTATGCGTAAAATTATAGAACTATAATCACACACGCTTCTAAAATGTAACCTCCACAAATAGTAACTCAAAGTAACGAGTGAGCAACATAAAGTAAATAATCTTAGACGATAACGAACGAGGGCCATCTCATACTTCGATAACTAAACTTCGTACGAAGTTATCTGCGAGTTACGAAGAGTTCACTGTAGTGATGTGCCATTGCCTCAGTGATTCAGTGAGTCACATCGATCATCATTTTCTGTTAAAGTTGGATACGTAACGCATTTAGGTAAGTTGTACCGCCTGTTTTTGTCAAACATGTATCTATGTATTAACTTGTGTTTATAACTCTTAAAGGTACATAAATATGTATTCGTTTCCTTCGTTTTCGATATTTTCACCAACACAGAGATTTTAGTAACTAGTACACGTCTATCGGATATACACATAAACCACTTTTAATTTTTTCGCCTAACGCGCCAAATGAAATATAGCTTCAAAAATGTAATCGGGAGTACATTTCCCAGCAAAGTTTTTGATCAGTGCGAAACTCTGGTAGTGAATTTATAAATGATGAAATAAATAAACGAATTGATTCAGAAATGATCCAGATTCAATTGATTGAATATGAGTCACGTCATGACATCACTAGCCCATACCTAGCGAGTTCGTATTTAATTTAGCCGTCCCCGAGTGGCGTAGGCATCTCCAGAGCCTCTGCAACTTTTACACATCTACTTAATTACGTACTTAGTAAAACATAGTGGGCATATACAGGGTGTAAAATTATATCCGTTACATATCGAACGGGGTGCTTCAGTATTACGGTGCCAACATCAAAAGCGCGCATAATAAGTTTACTACTCTGCTATGCTCATGACTTTGACGTGACGACACGGTATTTTTCGGGATAAAGATTGCCTTGAAGCTGCAATGGGGTCCACTTATAGAAACCCTAGTGGGTAGGCTGAGCTTGGCGGCTTATGCAGTTCGGAAAATTAGACAGCTAACCGATATATAGCTACTGCGAGACTTGTGTACTTCAGCTACTTCCATATTATCATGTCTTATGGTATTTTGCTGTGGGGCCGAGCTACAGACATTGAGGCGATCTTTATACTTCAAAGGTGGAAAATTCGAGCCATTTATAGTCTGCGTTGTCGAGATTCTCTAATCTTTTTAAAGACTTGACTTTCTACAGTCAATTTATTTACGAAAATATGGTACCTCTATATGTTCGCAAAAATTTTGTCTATCTTTCCCAAAAACAGTGAAGTTCATAATTACAATACAAGAAATAAATTAACAATATTATTTATTCACTTCAAGGGGGATACACAATTATAAATAAACTAAATACCTAATACCTATCTAAATTTGATCTGAACTAATATAATATACAAGAAGAATTTATAACTAATGAATGATACATTTATAGGCGACAAAGGTTAAAAAAGGAAAAAAGTAAGAAAGAAAGAAGAGATGAAAGATGAACCTATGCTATTCCAGGAGCCCGCCACGGTTGGTACGCCACATTTTCGACTCAGTAAGATCAACACTTGACTGGACTCCCTCCGTGGTCTAATGGTTAAGAGCACTGCCTCTCGACACGGAGGTCGTGGGTTCGATTCCCACGGGGGACACCTAGTGATATGTCACTTTGTGCGTTTTTCCCCAGTTGGTTAGGATATTGCAGGCTGAATCACCTGATTGCCTGAAAAGAAAAATGATTCCGTGCTTTGGATGGCACGTTAAGCCGTTGGTCCCGGCTACTAGCTCTGGTGGTAGTAGTCGTTACATAAAAACCACGTCAGAGGCCGTAAGGCGGTCTGAAAAAACTCTGACACCAGGGCTCTGCCCACACGATGAGAAGAAGATGGGGCACTGTATGCGCTATTATAATAAAGATACCAGAGGATATTCCAAACTTTCCAGACAAAAAAAGAAGTCTCATGTTAACAAATACACTCGATGATTATAATATTATGACTTTGTGTATGACCAACAAATGTTACTGTATATTGATATTTGTAACGTTCGCGTTGACGGTTTTATCCACCCCTTTAAATATTTCTAGTAGGCCAGTCATTTTACGGAGTTTTGTTAGGCGGGGTAGGGAGTAATTATTAATTGGACTTTTAAACTGTTACCGGCACCATTTAGTGAGAAAAATACTATCCTAAAACTAAAACATATTTAAAAAAAATTTGCTACGCAACATAAAAATCAAAATTGTGTGTCCCAGAAGGCTTGTAAATTAATAAGTAGTAAGTAGACAACAATATTTACACCATGTTTGAAGTATGTATGATGGTAAAGCCTTAAATATGTGCAAAAAAAAGATTATCATCAGGTTTTTTAGAACGAGATAATATCTATATTTTAAAATTGGAACTGTTGCTGACGTTTTTTTTTTTTAATTTTGGTACATTCTTAAGCTCAAATTGGTTCTTCAATATTATAGCGAAAAAAAAATGCAATTAGTAATTAGTCCCGGCTCAAACCGTAAAATGACTGGGCGGAATGATAGGGCGTTTCATTATACCCTGTATAGTATAATTTATCATGAGCTGCTATCCATGCTGAAAAGGATTATTCTCATGGGTTTATGCCGGTAGGTACCCACTACCTAACCAGTTTATTACTCAAACTGGGTATCAATCGCCCTAAGTTTGAACGATACTACCAAAACAAAACCACAACCAAAAACATTACGTTATGCACAATTCGTATCGCGCAAATTATACAACGTGTTAATGAATTAGCGCAAAACCTCATACACCCCAACTGATTTATAACAAAATAATTAGATTGAAACAATAATTTAATTATTTTGATAGTTAAAATTTAAAGTTATTCGCATTTTAAGTTTTGAGGCAAAAATGATTTGTTATCATTTCAGCACTGAAAGAAAGCGCTAACGTACTCATGGATACATTTTTATAATCTTGTCTTGGTAGTAAGTAGGGTGAGTGTGCCCGTGCGGTGGGTTGACATCGGGTTCAGAAAATTTTAAATTTTGCAAACAAATTATTTAATATTTTGAAAAAAATTACCTATGTTGAAACCATGATAGTTCGATTCTGCTCTCGATTCACAACAAACTACTTTCTAGTTTTGCGTTAATTCATTAACACGTTGTATTAACGGTAACGATTTAGCTTTATTTCGGAAGATACGTTGGCGTAACGTTTGATGTCCGTTCGATCGAATTTTCTGTATAGTGCGATTTAACCATTCAGAAAAAAATATCGCGATAGCTTTTTTACTTCAGCTAAACCAAATCTAAACCAAAACTAAACCAAAACCAAAACCAAACCAAAACCGTATAAAATTGCGCAATTGAGGCCCTGGAATATGTGAAACAACTAATTAATTCGCGTCTAGTAAAAAGTTTTCTAAGTCCTCAGTATGCGAAGCCTTCGCAAACTATTTATTATTAACACCGCAGCGCCATAACTTCCACTAGACGCGTAATTTATAACTTAAATTATAACATCTCGACTGCTATCAACTTTACGAAGCTTATGTTCAACTAGGGACCTTTTATACTTTAAAATCTAGCTAGGTTGTGTTAAAGGGGGTTTAAGTCACTCGCGTCCGTAGGTTTACCCTCGAGACCCTACACGTGACCCCTGGGTGGTGCTAAATGAGTGACAACATACCGGTGGTAGGTTTCGGCCGAGGCTGGTTACCACCCTCCAGATTGAGCCGTGTCGCCAAGTGGTACTAACCACTTTCCGCCACGAAATCCGGAGTTGCCCCATGGAGGACGGGTCTGAGCAGTAGAGTCGCGTCAGAAGACCGTTCACAGGCTGCTGACCTCTGCTACACCGGCTGGCTGGTTTTGGAGGCTAGCGGGATCCGAAGCACGGTGCTCCGCTGGCCGACCGCAGGAAGTAGGGGGCCCAAGTAGCGGGAAAGCCACCCGTGAAAGGCTGCCCCGCCACCTAGCGAAAAATCCCGGGTTGCTCCACCATGCCGGTTGGCGACCGGATGGGAGAAGTTGGTGGGCATCCCCGGGGGGGTTCGGGCGTCCCCGCGGTCTCCAACCCAGCCATCTTAATGTGTGGCAGACTTCAGCATACTATCTGGCTCGATTGATGCTACTCCTCGCTCAACTACCGGCCCCCTGCCTATTCGCTCTTCAAAAAATAAAAAAAACGATGAAAGGTTCTAAAAGGAAGAAAGTTAAACAGCGGTTGCACGTTCTCCCTTTAAAAGTGCACCTCTGCAATATCCGAGGACTGCACTCAAATCTCGTAGCAGTCCACCACCACCTAGAGACTGATAAACCACAACTGCTGTTTCTCACCGAGACGCAGATCAGATGTACGGCAGACGCGGCGTACCTCAGCTACCCTGGGTACTCTCTGGAGCATAGGTTCATTCCTCATGCCGGAGTCTGTGTGTACGCTCGCGATGACATCTGCATCAAGCGTCTCAAAAACCTTGAGGAGCCTTCTTTCTCAGTTTTGTGGATACTGGTGGAGACGGGTGTTGAACAAATTGTTTACGCCTGTGTCTACCGTTCGCACAGTGGAGATCAGGAGACGACTAGGTTGTTCGACTATCTTGGAGAGGCGGCTGAGGAGGCTCAGCTAAGGTATCCTGTGGCGCAACTGACCCTTCTGGGTGACTTTAATGCTCACCATCAAGAATGGCTGTTCCCCTACCAGAAGACCGATCACGCTGGACGAGAGGCGCGCAAACTTGCACTATCGCTAGATCTCAGCCAGCTGGTCAATTGTGCCACACGGATACCTGACGTTGACTTTCACACGGCCAACTGCTTAGACCTTCTGTTGACAACTGATCCAGACAGATATTCTGTGTCGGTATGTGCCCCCTTAGGTACCTCCGACCACTGTCTGGTGAAAACTGTATCCGTATACTCCCCACCTGATCAGGGCCACTGTGGTAAGAGACGGGTGTGGCGATACAAGTCAGCAGATTGGGACGAGATGCGACACTTCTTTGCTTCGTATCCTTGGCGGCAAACCTGCTTTTCTACAGAGGAATCGTCGAGCGCTGCGACCGCGGTTGCCGAAGTGATACGTCAAGGTATGGAATATTTTATTCCGTACTCTGACGTGTCAACCGGCGCCAAAGCTCGCCCATGGTTCAACGCTGACTGTTCTCGTGCTGAGGTGCAAAAACAGTCAGCGTATATGTCCTGGGCTGATGCTCGAAAGCGGAAAGCTCCGAACACCGAAAAACTGAAGAAAGCCTACAACAAAGCCGCCAAATCTTGCAAAAAGGTGTTGCGAAAGGCCCGGTTTGACCATATAGGTCGTATAGGGGCTAAGCTCGCCTCCTATCCAGCTGGCAGCAAAGCATTTTGGTCGCTTGCCAAAGCGGTGGAAGCAAACTTCGGCCGTCCCTCCCTACCACCGCTAATAAAACCTGACGGATCGCTGGCTCACTCGGCGGAGGAGAAAGCAAATTTATTTGCTAATCTTTTTGCCGGGAATTCGCATCTGGAGAACTCAGATAAAACACCACCTACCATTCCTCGTACTGAATGCTCAATGGCATCAGTTCACATTCGCCAAAAAGAGGTTTTTAAAATCCTACGTTCTCTAGACGTGAACAAGGCTAGCGGACCCGACGGAATCCCAGCGATTGTCCTACGCACCTGTGCTGCAGAGTTGTCTCCTGTTTTAACACGCCTGTATCGCCTCTCACTTAGGACTGCGGTAGTCCCAAAGTCATGGAAGCTTGCCAACGTGCAACCTGTGCCCAAAAAAGGCAGTCGTGCCGACCCTGTCAACTATAGACCAATATCAGTCACTTCCATACTCTGCAAGACTATGGAACGTGTACTTAACAACCGGCTCCTGGCATACCTTGAATATTACGATCTCCTCAGTGACCGCCAGTATGGGTTCCGCCCAGGACGGTCCACGGGGGATCTCCTTGTGTATGCCACACATCTGTGGAGTGAGGCTGTCGAGAGATACGGGGAGGCACTTGCCGTGTCACTTGACATATCCAAAGCCTTTGACAGGGTCTGGCATGCAAGCCTTATAAGCAAGCTTCCATCATATGGAATTCCGATTGACCTATGCGACTGGATAGCTGACTTCTTGAGTGAACGATGCATACGAGTAGTCATTGATGGATACTCATCGGATCAAATGGCTATTAATGCCGGTGTTCCTCAGGGGTCAGTTCTGTCAGCTACTTTATTTCTGCTGCATATAAACGACATGCTTGTGCCCGGAACCTTTGGGTATGCTGACGACAGCACTGTTTCTGACAGATATCTGTCCGGTGCAGGGGTCAAATTGGATGTTACTCAGTCTTGTCGAGAGGCCATGGTGCAGCGATTAAACTTGGCCCTTGAATTTGTGTCCGACTGGGGTGACGCTAATCGGGTCAGTTTCAACGCAAACAAAACACAGGCGTGCCTTTTCTCCACAAAACGGAGTCCCTTCGCTTTGACTCCGACTTTCCGAAATGTGTCCATACCGATAGCTGATCGCCTGGAGCTCCTGGGCATTAGCATATCGTCCGATTTGAATTTCGGGCGGTATATTGAGTCCATGGCGAAAACCGCAGCGAAAAAACTGGGCGTCCTTTCGAAGGTCAGACGGTACTTCACTCCGGGACAGCTTCTACAACTTTATCAAGCACAAGTCCGATCGTGCATGGAGTACTGCTGCCATCTTTGGGACGGGTCTGCCCAATACCAGCTGGCCGCGTTGGACTCAATCGACAGGCGTGCCAGGAAGCTCATAGGTGATCCAACCTCTGTGGCGAAGCTACAAAGTCTTGAGCATCGTCGCAAGGTAGCCTGTCTATCTGTTTTTTATAGGATACATTTCGGAGAGTGTGCGACGGAATTACACGATTTAATACCTCCGTCTCCCTTTCATCTGCGGGGGACGAGACGCAGGCTGGGTTTCCACCCTTATGTCGTTGACCTACCAGCAATTCGCACGAAGAAGTTTGCTTCTTCTTTTATAATGCGCACGGCTAAGGAGTGGAACGCACTGCCTGCGGACCTGTTCCCTGAGCAATACAACCTGGGCCTCTTCAAGGCAAGAGTGAATAGGCATCTTTCTAGGTAAGCATGCTACATCTTCGGCCTCATCATCACTCAACATCAGGTGAGATTGGGGTCAAATGTTTACCTATTGAACATAAAAAAAAAAAAAAAAAAAAAAAAAGGAATTCTTTTCATAGTTGACTAAATGCAAGAACTATATAAGTATTATAATAGCACAAAGCAACGGTTGTTTTAGTTTTTTTTGACAAAGTCGTAATCTTAACTATTATAAAACTGTAACAGAAGTGTGTGTCTGTACATTGAAGATATTAACAACAAAAAAATTACGATGTGGTTTTTAGGTGTCCCCGATTCCAAATCACAAATTTTTTTATTTTTTGTCTGTCCGTTTGTTTGTTTGTTTGTGTGTTTGCTTGTTTGAACGAGCATCACGCAAAAACTACTGAACCGATTTTGATGAAACTTTTTTATTTGATAGCTTATGATCTGACTTAAAATCTGGTATATAATTTATGCGGACGAAGTCGCGGGTTAACTCTACTTTATCTATAAACTCGTGATAATTGTCATTGTATCTAGACTCAACGATATAATTCGGGATTTCAGAAGTGAAAACTTCTTGGCGCACTTTTGAACAGCGAACAGAATTTGCTGTGCGTTGCCTGCCAGTCAGTCATTCAGTCAGTCGGTCAGGGAACTGTTTTATAGATATAATATAGCGCTCTATTCACGGTCCAGCGCTGCTGTACGTCCCGCCAAGGTCATGCACGATGCACGATGCAAAAGCGCTGTATTCACGGTCCATCCCCGCTGTACGTCAGCTCAATCGACGTACGTCAAGCCTACTCACGGTGCTTTTGTATCGTGCATCGTGCACACATCGTGCATGACCTTGGCGGGACGTACAGCGGAGCTGGACCGTGAATACGGCGCTTTAGTCACTGAGTTCTACAACTACCATGTAACTGTCTGCCCTAAAATCATACACTATATCTATGTTTTTCTAATATACCTTGGCACGGAATATTCACAAACCAAACACGATCGGTGTCTAGAGTACCTACCTCGAAGTTTAGTTCCGAATATGACGAGCACTTTTACGACAATACTGTACTAAAAATGTGTCATAAAGTACACTAATCTTTAGCTCTTAAAGATCACAACGTTACAACTTGCAGGTGACCCCAACATCCGAAATATTATAAGTGTGACGAGGCGAACACTCTTGCCTTCCTTATCTCACCAACTTTTCTCGTTTAAACTTATTTCCTTTTATCTAGCTCGACGAACTCGGCGCACCGCTAACCTCGCCACAAGGGACAGCAGGGCCCTAACCAGGTCATGGGGCCCAAGGGGGCACTGCAATAACCGCTTCTTGCTGCGACGATACTTTATGAGTGTTTTTATGTTTGTTTTATATGACTGGGTTAATCTTACTCCGTGGTTTTAATAAATTATCAACGGAAGTGTAGTAGAACTGTTATCTTAAATAGGAAAGCTGAGCTTTTTGAAGTGGTTTTTAGATCAAAGGCTAATAGATACTGATCGTTACTTGTCGTTTTTTTACAGACTTCAAAAACGGAGGAAGTTTTTATATTGAAACTCTAGTACCCATGCTAAGAGCAAAGTGAATATACTAATAGTGAGGACCTATCGTGCGGGGGGTGCGGGTGGCGGGGGGTGCGGTCCCAGTACCGATTCACCTGCGCGCTGTACCCCACACCCCTCCGCACACCGCGCGAGCCCCCCCGCACTCCGCGCAAGCATAGATCCAACGCACCCACTTTATTGTATTTACGCTATGCTAAGAGTAAGCATTATGCGACTGCAAAGTACTTCTTCTCCTAATCTTCTACTTTAAAAATGTATTCTTCTTCTTCTTCTTATCGTGTGGGCAGAGCCCTGGTGTCAGAGTTTTTTCAGACCGCCTTACGGCCTCTGACGTGGTTTTTATGTAACGACTACTACCACCAGAGATAGTAGCCGGGACCAACGGCTTAGCGTGCCATCCGAAGCACGGAATCATTTTTCTTTTTGGACAATCAGGTGATTCAGCCTGCAATGTCCTAACCAACTGGGGAAAAACGCACAAAGTGACATATCACTAGGTGTCCCCCGTGGGAATCGAACCCACGACCTCCGTATCGAGAGCCAATGCTCTTAACCACTAGACCACGGAGGCGGTCAAAAGGTATTTAAGTTTTTAAATTAATAAAAAGAGATTTATTCATCAGAAAAAGAAGATACAAGGATTAGCACTATCATGAACATTTCCTGATTGAACCGTATTCTCTTATGCATAGAGGAGCATAGAGGAGCATTCTGTAATGACATTTATGAACGTTACTTTGCTTTTGGCTATGAACTCAGATACCTACTAGCAACAGCAACAGGTAAAACCGTACGATAACCTAGTCGTTGAGTTTGCAGCATTGTTGATTTGTCTCCTTTCGTGTACTCTTTCAGAATCAAAATAATTATGTCAAACTTTACCCTGTAGTTTATGTTCAAGTTCAAAGTTTATTATATAAAGTGCATTCTATTAAGTAGGTACCTACTTCTAAGCCAGTCCGGCCCTGTCGTAACCCCGTCAAAGGCACATACCCTAAAAATTACCCTATATTAAGTGGTTGCTTCGAGCCCAGTCTGGCCCTGGTGTTATCCTTATCCCATTCGACTTATCGTCAGCTTTATTAAATTACTTGATAATTTCAATTCCTGACGTCTTGCGTGCGGACTTGTTTATTCTTTTCTAACTTTTCCGCCGAAAACTTCGCTTAGCCAGATTAAATTTCAATTTTTTTCCGTCTCAAATCAAGAATTTAATCCTCGAAGTTATTTATTTGTTGTTGTTTAAGGCTACAACAAACAACAATATCCTGTTTTGTTTTTTACACATTAATTGGTACGCAATCGGTATTAATAATGTAATATTGGCCCCGATTCGGACTGTGCCACGACTTAACTAAATTTATTCCTGTCACTTTCTAAAATAAGATTAAGAAATGGGACAGAAAACCAACAGCTGACTTTAATGCTGTCAAAGTGATGCCATCATAATGTACGCCATCTTATTTAAGGCGTTTTTGGGCGTGTAACGTCACTTTGACAGCATTAAAGTCAGCTGTTGGTTTTCTGTCCCTTTTCTTAATCTTATTTTAGAAAGTGACAGGAATAAATTTAGTTAAGTCGTGGCACAGTCCGAATCGGTGCCATTGTATGCAATAGCATAATGTTAAATACCTAGACAAATAGACAATTTGATTGTGTGTTTGTGTGTGTTGGTACTGCTTTATCGGCATCTATAGTTCCACTTCTGAGGCACATGTCTTCCCTCGTGTTAACGATGTACGGGCGTTACATTGAGCAACCAAGCATAATATGCCCAAAGCGGTTTCGTGGACTTCACATACGCAAACAGAATCGAACCGCCGGCCGCCCTTTACATCGGGGTTCCTATATCCATACCAACTAGACTACCACTACCTATACACTACATAAACTATTAAACTAATCGTTTGATAAAAGACAGCCTTACTAAAACAATACGATTAAAAAAGATAGTGCCAAAGTTTCTCACATTTTCATATCGTTTAGAAACCAAAAATCAGAAAGTTTATTCCTAGGTTTATTCATAGAAATGGGTAAATAGTACATTAAGGTGGTTGTTTATTATTATTAATACCTACCACCATCAGCCATTTCTACCCACTGTCAAAGAAAATATACACTACACACTGTAGAGCAAAGGCCTCCGTTCTCTTCATGCGTTCCTTTTTTTTTATGTTTCTAAAGGCTCTCAATTTCGTCCCGCCACCTTCTTCTTTGCAAAGATTACTTAAATATTGAAAAATGATAGGCATCAGCTAATAACTCAATTAGAGAGCGCCAACAATTCAAGCCTTACCAAATCCCTCTAACGTTAAACTGATAAGATATTGAAATTAAATTTTATCTCGGGCTTTTCTTAAAGACTTAATGGAGCTTGTTTGAAGTTCTACTTTGAAATGCCTCTATCGAAGACGGGAACTAATTGAACAACTGCCGAAGTGACGCTATTATTAAAAGTATGGGAAACTTTAGAATACTGTGGCTTTGTGTCTTTTATACGTTTTCTGGAAACAATTATATTTAAAAGACTAGTAGTTTTGAATAGATAATTTTCAAATGCGCGGTCCTTATCGTATCGAATCATCCTCTCAGCTGATAGAGCGTCCACTGCTGGACCTACCTGGTCCTGCGATCGGGTCTGCATCAAACGGGTTCCCACTGCCTTCACCAGGTCCTGGGTTCATCCGGTGGGGGCTCACAGCCTACCCACAGTTCGCTCTCCAGTACACGATCGCCACTCGAGAAATCTTTAGCCCCGTTGGCCACCGCTTCTGCGAGCAATATACGCCGACCATTGTTACTTTACAGTGCATACTGTATTTCCCTATAATTAGTTAAATGGTTCTGGAGATATATGTACAGGGTGGCCGGGGAGTTGACGTTCAAACGTAAAATTTAGGTCCGGTATGTCGTGGGGTATCCGAATCACCCCCATGTATGTTCCGCGATTTTTTATAGTTTTCGAGTTATGATGATTTTTCCGATTTTTTGAGGAAACTCGACATGACCGGCTTGAACAACTTCTAAAAAAAAAGTGTAAGATTTTTTAGAGATTCTTTTTTTGCAACTTAATCTTCATGAATTGTGTCTTTATTCATAGCATCATCAGCATCGTAACTTTGATAAAAGTTTTGAAAATATTGGTCTAAAGTTAAAAATTTGCGATCCGTGAATTATGACTAAATTTTCAACTTTAAATTAAAACTCTAAACAGGTGACCTTATGATTTTTTAGCCAATCCCAAAAATGCGCCCAACTCTCAGCTTTCATAATCATAAATAAAAAGTAGTACGTAAGAGGGCTAATTTTGCTAGAATTGATCTTCAAAGACAACAAGGCGGAAAACTCTTAAAATTTTTTTACCACGCCTAAGGCTAAATAATGATTAAAGAATGCTGGAAACCAAAACGGCGACGGGTTATGCCGGACTTTCACCGGCTAAAACCCCACCGTGTTCCACCTCATCGCATATTGCCGTAGAGCCTGAGGGCCCGCGAGGAATCTTCCACACTCTACGGCGCAGCGACCGACCTTACCAGGTCTCATCTCTGTTGGCCTTGACAAGCCTACAGGCCTTTAGGTGGTGCGTGGGAACACGCACACAACCACCTCGAGTCCCTATGATCGGACGCCGGACCCCCCAGCCCGACGCCGTCGCCCAGAGACTCAAAAATTACGGGGGAGGCAGACCGCGAGCAAACGCAGCCCGTCTGCGCCCCGTGCGTCTTTGGCGGATCGGGAGTTCAGAAGTCGACTCCCTCTCCCTCTCCGCCGCCGTCTCCTTCTGGAGCATTACGCCACGCCCACGCAGGGCGCTCCTGCAGCACGTGCTGCGCCGTCTCGTCGAGACAGCCGTCGTAGTGGTGGCACCCGGCTGTCGGCTCCCTCCTCCTAGGTTAGGTTAGGTTAGGTTATCTACTTTTTACTTAAAACTTTCCTTATTCCACCAACAAGATAGGTTTCCGGCATTCTTTAATCATTATTGATGAGACCTGGTAAGGTCGGTCGCTGCGCCGTAGAGTGTGGAAGATTCCTCACGGGCCCTCAGGCTCTACGGCAATATGCGATGAGGTGGAACACGGTGGGGTTTTAGCCGGTAAGAGTCCGGCATAACCCGTCGCCGTTTCGGTTTCCAACATTCTTTAATCATTATTTAGCCTTAGGCGTGGTAGTTATGGCAAAAAAAAAAAAAAAAAATTTTTAGAGTTTTCCGCCTTGTTGTCTTTGAAGATCAATTCTAGCCAAATTAGCCCTCTTAAGTACTACTTTTTATTTATGATTATGAAAGCTGAGAGTTGGGCGCATTTTTGGGATTGGCTAAAAAATCATAAGGTTACCTGTTTAGAGTTTTAATTTAAAGTTGAAAATTTAGTCATAATTCACGGATCGCAAATTTTTAACTTTAGATCAATAGTTTCATAACTTTTATCAAAGTTACGATGCTGATGATGTCATGAATAAAGACACAATTCATGAAGATTAAGTTGCAAAAAAAGAATCTCTAAAAAGTCTTACACTTTTTTTTTTAGAAGTTGTTCAAGCCGGTCATGTCGAGTTTCCTCAAAAAATCGGAAAAATCATCATAACTCGAAAACTATAAAAAATCGCGGAACATACATGGGGGTGATTCGGATACCCCACGACATACCGGACCTAAATTTTACGTTTGAACGTCAACTCCCCGGCCACCCTGTATATTGTTATGTTTGTATTAGTGTAACAACTGTTGGGAATACAATAGAGAAAATAAATAATAAAAATTTAGTTTATCAATTTTTTGGGCTATGTCAGCTACTCTGGTTTTTAGCGGATCTTTCATTTCTGATTGAATCTCGCAGGGAAACTCCGAGCACAGCCCTCTCCATTGCCCTTCGAGTGACTTTTAGCTTTCTTATGAGTCCTTGAAGCCTATATTGTATTGAATGAGTCTATTAAATTTTTTTGTAGCCCAACTGTAATATTATAATTATTTCTATTCGCATAATAAAAACGACAAGGTGATTATAGTCATTGTAACATAATGTCTCACGTATGTGTCGTCCAGTCCCTCATCTAGTATCAGCTTTTTGTAGATCATTGTATTTAGGTACATTATACCTACTAGGCTGGAACTTTACGAAACACAGCCACAGCCATATACAGGGTGAAATTGATATCATTAGCATCCTTTTAAACTAAGAGTCTATCCATCAAACTGAACGACTTTTACTATGGGAGCAAACCGATCGGAGCAAAAAAAAATCAGCTGTTCCATACTAAACTGCCTACTCGACTCAAATGTATGCAACAGCTGATTTCTTTTTTGCTCCGATCAGTTTGCTCCCATAGTAAAATTTGTTCAGTTTGATGGGTAGACTCTTAGTTTGAAAAGATGCTAATGATATCAATTTCACCCTGTAGTTCGATTTTTTTAAATTCACACGTTGAAATCAGCAGTACGTAGGTAGATAATGATTAAATAGTGTGAAGTTTGTGTATTCATAACGGTCATGATTTCGAATCTCACTATTCAAAAATAATTCCTCATCCCTTTCCATGACGAGCATATTCGCGAAACTCTATAGTTTTAAGAAGGCTATCGGAGTCCAGTGGCGCCCTCGTCACAATAATAAAGATTTCTCAAAAAAGAAAGCCTTAATTAAAAAAGTGCTCAACAGATGAACTACAAAAGCCTTCAAGCCATTATTATACAATACTTTTATAGGTGCTGAACATTCCAGTTTTAGATAGTTTCGAATAAAAATAGCTTGAAGGCTTGTAGTTTATCTTTTGAGCACTTTTTAAATTTCTTTATCGAGAAATCTTTATTATTGTGACGAGGGCGCCACTGGACTCCGATAACCCTCTTAACAAAATAGATCGTAATCGTAATAGTTTACGGTCACCCTCCCCGCCGAGCTAAGTGACAAATAAAATAGATCAGAAAACTTGGAAGTTGTGTGCACTCTTTCAACAGATCCGTTCAACTAAACCAACTTCATAATTAAATTCCAATAGTTAGCCTTGTTCCGGATAATTATCTACCGTCAACATCGAGAACTGATATAAAGGGTGTTATCTTAAATACGTTTCAGGCCATCAAACTGAACAACTTTCACTATACGGAACAGACATTAAAATTGCGAAAAATAAATCAGCTGTATCATACATTATTGTCGAGTTACCATTCGTCACTAGATGTTTTCTATGGAGTTGCAGATCTTAGTTTCATAATAAAAGTGGTTTAGTTTGATGGTCCTGCGCCGCGATACGTCGTTATGGCGATCCTTGGGGGAGGCCTATGTCCAGCAGTGGACGTCCATCGGCTGAGATGATGATGATGAGTTTGATGGTCTCAAGCACCCCGTTAAAGTATGTAAGTAACTCCTTTAATTTGCATGCATATGCTCACGACTATATTCCCCGAGGGGGTAGTCAGAGATATTCTGAAAACTCAGAACATCCACGTTTCACTAGTACCGTAACTCTGTCCAGTGTGACGGGGAGTGAGCCCGTCGCCACTTGTAATGGACAGTGGGTACAATACATGCCTCGAAATTGAAGCATGCAGGTTTCCTCACGATGTTTTCCTTCACCGAAAAGCCAGTGGTGTTACATATCGTACATAAATTCCGAAAAACTCATTGGTACGAGTCGGCCTGGTCGGGGATCGAACCATCGCCTCCTGCACGGCAGGCAAGGTTACTCGCCACTGGACCACCACGGCTTCTCCTTTAATTTTACACCTGTATAAAGTGATTTTGAATAAAGCCTACGAAATAATTAAATAAATATTATACGGGGAACGCACATCAATGACGGAAATTTTACGCATAATGATTATGAGATTTATGAGCAAGTAGAATAAGATATTTTAATTACTTAATTTTCTCAAATTAATTTAACGATACCGGGACATGAAATTTCCTCGCTATCGTAATCTATTTACACAATACTTTCTACCATTGCAGCCGTGCCCTTTTAAAAGCACCTTATATACAATTCTATTCTAACAAAGAAGGGGCCATTTCTCCAAATCAAATTACAGTTTTTCCAACGAGGAAATTTTTAGATTGCACCCGACACTGGCATCGGATAGTAAAATTGAACACCGTTCATAATTGTTTGAAGCTCTCTTTTTGCGTTTCATTCAAAGTAATTTAGACTTAATTCCCTTATGATAAGGATTGGGAGGGGTGAGTAGGCGGCTGGGGATGGCACACGGAATTAGAACAAAGGGTTGTCACCGGTAGAACGTCGCTCAATAAAGTTTAATCAGCTCGACCAGTTGAGTGTTAGTTATGTTCTGTGTGTTTGCTTATTGTACGGCTAATATAGAAACGTTTTAACTGTCGAGCTTATTTAACATGTCACTATCTATTTGTGTCTGAAGTGCTATTGAATGCACTTTCAAAATAATGATAGAATGATGCATAATCTCCATAGTAATTTAGACATTTTCCACTGCTGATTGAAATGTGTGACTTTCTAAAATCGCACTCGTTCATGAAAGTGTGGATGAGAGAACGAGAGCCCAGAACATACCCATAGCATAGTATTATTTTATCTGTGCCATAGCGAAAAAACAATGTAGTGGGAGAGCTCAGCGATGGCTGTCGGGAAGTGCGTCCCGGTACCGACTTGCCTCGCGCGGAACCGACAAAGGCCGTCCCCCGCACACTGCGCTCTATTGACTTGTCCAGACCGCTAAGCTTCGACACTTTATAATTTTTTCGCTATGACGGACGTACCTAAGGATTGGTGGAGGCAAGTTTGTGGTTAACTTTTTTCTAGATAAAGCCGATTTCAACTACAACGACTGCTTATTCAAGAAGCAGTCAAGTACGCAGGATATTTATCAGTGCTCTAAACACAGATATACTCTCTCATCCTTACCTTCTTGAATGTGTTGGAATGGTAAAACGATACGAACAGAGAAAGGATCGGATGCAGTGACTCTAACCGCTTTGCGGTCACATGTTTTAGGGTTCGGAAATGCCTGATGATATTAGTTTCCCCTTACGACATTCTAGATTATCGAATGCATAGTACCGACCTATATAAACAAGACCCCTCATCATAATCAGCTTTTGTTCACCAACTGCAGGATATAAGCCTCCTCCCCATTAAGCCACTCTTTTCTGTCCTGTGCCAGTCGCATCCAAGTCTTTCCAGACGCCCTCGCAATATCATCAGCCCACCAAGCTCTCTCTTGCCTGATAGATCATGCAAGACCCCTAAAAACGGTTTTTCTATTCGGGCATAGGTCCACATTCCCACCGCTGTAACTCCTATAAACCAGGATCAAAATCAGGCCACCACTACCACTCACAACACCAGGCAATGAAGTCCAGCAAGCGAGCGTGATCTGTCTTGAAACCCACAACGAATTTAATCAAGGAAGACAGGAACATAAAACAGACACGGCTAAGCAAACGATGCATGTGTTGTGTAGTCCCTTTAGGCCAATACGACAAATCGCTCGAGGAATCGAACATCTGAAACGGGTCATTATACAATCTCTACAGTTAAGGTAGAACATTCAATTTGGGTTGTTTCAGGTTGCAGTCCGTCAACAAACAGTAGATAACGGTTCACAAAGGCGCCTTTGCATATCAGATGCGGTTAGTGTTTGCTGGCCGTTGTGTTGGGACCTTGTTGCTGAATACCACTGTTCTGTTGTTTAAACCCTAATGACAAATGTTTTGTGTAATGTACCTTACGTGTTTATATCCTCACGTTTATGTTTGATAGACTATTTTCAAGTAGAAGTCCCTCCATACAAAATAAGTTTGGTCATATAGGAGTATTTACGATATTTAACTGACTTTTAATAATTAATTCATGTTCAAAATGTAGTGCGTTCGTTCAGTGGAAACTTCTCTAAATACACAGAACACTCTCACACACACACACACTCTACACACTCTCTATTCTCATGTGTTTTTGCACAGTCACACTTTTTAGATTTTAAGGATCACACAGCATTGAAAATAACGCACTCTGTCGCTGTTCTGAGTACCTACCATAAAAAACCACGCTTTATTACCATTTTACCGTCGAATCCAACTCGGCTGGGCAGCGTTCGGGAAGCTACGTAGTATCTTCACGTCCCAAATACCGCAGTGTCTTAAAGCGAAAGTCTTCGACCAGTGTGTGTTGCTAGTGATGACATATAGAACAGAGACGTGGTCGTTCACTCAAGGCCTCATAAAAAGGCTGAAAGTCACCCAAAGGGCAATGGAGAGGGCTATGCTTGGAGTTTCCCTGCGAGATCGAATCAGAAATGAAGAGATCCGCAGAAGAACCAGAGTAACTGACATAGCCCAAAGAATTTCTAAACTTAAGTGGCAGTGGGCGGGGCACATTGTTCGCAGAACCGATTGCCGGTGGGGCCGAAAAGTTGTCGAGTGGCGACCGCGTACCGGAAAGCGCAGCGTGGGTAGGCCCCTCACACGGTGGACCGACGACCTGGTGAAGGCGGCGGGAAAACGTTGGATGAGGGTAGCGCAGGACCGGCCGTTATGGCGATCCTTGGGGGAGGCCTATGTCCAGCAGTGGACGTCCATCGGCTGAGATGATGATGATGATTACCATTTCATGCATAATACCATCCAATTTCTAATTTGCTTGTCTTTATTTTTATAATTGTGCCAATGTGCTCTTTACCTACAGAGTTTAACTGTTAAAAAATTGTTATTATTGACCTATAAAGGTCCTTCCGGTTAAACCGTCGTCACCATATAAAGTTTATACAGGGTCCCACTTATGGTGACGGTTTTTAGGGTTCCGAAGTCAACAAGGAACTTATAGTTTCGCCATGTCCGTCCGTCTGTCCGTCCGTCCGTCCGTCTGTCCGCGGCTTAACTCAGAGACACTAGAAAGCTATAATTTTGCATGGGTATACACATATTGATCACGTCGACAAAGTGGTAAAATAAAATCTTGAAAAATATGTTTTTAGGTTGTTTTATATATACAAAATTACTTATATTAATACCGTCTACGCGTATTGTGCGTCAAAGTTTTGTATAAAATTGACCCCTCAACCACCTTAAGTAGGCTTTGCAGTCTTGTACGAAACAGCTGATATATTTTTTTTATTTCGACGTTGGTCCCGGGACTTTATCTATATAAATTTGTTCAGTGTGATGATCTGATCATCCCCTTAAAAACCGTTAGCTAATTAAAAAGGATATACAGTCCCTGTGATTTTAAACTTTAATCACTTTTCAATTATCTCTCTCTAATCGAAAGCGGGTGAACGTAGCGGATGAAAAACGTCTCTCTTTCATCGGAAAATCACGAAATTTCTCCGACATTTCACGCACGAGTTCATTTCTAATTTACCATCGTTTGTTTGAGCGAAATTAATATTTGATCGCTTCAAATGTATATTTTAGCTACATTTATTTGCTCGTCATGCCTGTTGCTAGGTTAAGTGAGACCCTTTAGGTATTTGCTTTAACAAAAAGTGAATATTATTGAAAAATTCCTGCGATGCCAAATCTAAATATTAATCATAACGGTGTACGTATTGATGAAGTAGCAACTACCAAGTTCCTCGGAATTCATATTGATAAGTCACTGACATGGAAGCCACACATTTATGAGTTAAGCACAAAAATGTCTAAAGCTGCCTACGCACTCTATAAACTCTCACAGATTGTAGATAGGGAGGCGCTGCTAACAGCGTATTATGGCCTAGTTGCTTCAATTTTAAGATACGGGCTCATATTTTGGGGAAATTCTACAGAGAAAGAATTAATTTTCAAATCACAAAAGAAATGCATCAGGGCAATGTTTGGACTAAACACAATAGATAGCTGTAAACCATATTTTTTAAAATATAAGTTTTTAACCCTACCATCGCTATACATTCTGGAAGTAGCCGTTTTCGTGAAGTCTAATCCAAATCTGTTTATTAAAGTCGTAGATACCAACTCCCGAAGTCAGCGAGATAAAACCAGACTTTGTTTGCATCCGTCAAAGACTGCTCTTCTGCACAAAAGCGTTTTCTGCATGGCTCCTAAAATATATAATAAAATACCTATGGCGTGCCTATGGCAATAAGAGAGTTGAATTTGACTCTTTTCAAGCAACAGATTAAAAATATATTAGAACAAAAATGTTACTATAAATTAGAAGAATATTTGACTGATAATAATTTCAAATGTAAATAAGACTCAATGAATTGTATTAATTGTGTTAATTTATGTCATACAATTGTTTTGTTTCGTTACTATAGATTTTTATATAATTCTAATTTAATATTGTATAATTTAATATAATTTGATATTGTTATAAATTTTTTATATATTTTTAATTGCAATTTAATTCGCGTAGTAACGACTTTTACCTAATTCATTTTTTTATTTTTAAATAAATGTAATCTTTTAAATTTTAAATTTTTGCGCTATTCACCCAGTTTTGCTGTGCATGCAGTGCATGGGCATGTAATTTGTATGCCGAAAGGCCAAACATGGAGGACTTTTTAAAACATGACATCTACTGTACCTAATGTATACTCATGTTTCACAAATAAATGATTCTTATTCTTATTCTTATTCTCATTCTTATTCTTATTCTTATTCTTATTCTTAAGTCCTTTTCTCGAAACTTAAAAAAATTAATATAAAAATTATAATTCAACATACATATTTCTTTTACATTCAATCCATAAGTACCATTTACAACAGTTTTGGCTTCGTAAAATTTGTAGTTTGCAAATCACACACTTTTACACTAATTACAAAGAAATAATATTGCAACTTTACTATGGGGTGTGAACGCGAGATGTTCTTGACAAGAACATTGTATATAGTATTTTTGGTTCTTGATAAATGTAAGGAATCCAAAAAGTTTGTATTTCTTGTCGACATATTTTTCAAACAACCAAAGAGTTATCATTAGATCTTATAAATACAGAACTGGCAGCTATCTGTCAGAAAAAAATTACATTGCGCCAAATACTCAAATTAAAAAGATAAAAGTGATCTTTCTTTTTAGTTTTATGGCTTTTGATTTTTTTTCCAAGACAACTAGTCATACTAATTATGAAATCAAAGCTGCACTTTTAGATGGAAGCAAGCCGCTTTGCACAGTGATAGTAGGGACCAAAATAAGCGATTTGACCCGCAGCAGCGCAACTTTCATCCCTTAGGATAATAGATGGCGCCACTTTATTAAAAAAAACTTTGAAAAATTCTACAAGCCAAACGGCTTCACCGATTTCTATTATTAATGTGTCAATCGAAAGAATATTTATTAGTTTATGATAAAAAAATAAAAAATAAAAATATCTATAATGGCTGCAAAAAGCCATGCATTTTTGTAAATTTTTTAAAGTTATTTTTCCTTTTTTTCTTAATAACATTAAAAAAATGTATGAATTGGGTATATTTTTAATTATTCACATTGTTAATAAATCAATAGCAAGTTTAATAAAAAAACTGCATGTCAATATCTTTAATAGTTAGGAAAATATTTAAGATTACATAAGCAGGTAAGGCGCGCCCCAGTCTTAGTAATTATGCAAAAATTACTCAATTTGGTACTGGAAGCAAGCCGCTTTGCACAGTGATAGAAGGGACTAAAATAAGCAATTTTACCCGCAGCATCGAAACATTAATCGTTTAGGATCACAGATGGCGCCACATATTTTAACAAACTTCAAAAAATTATAGAAACTAAACGGCTACACCGATTTTAATTATTTAGGTGTCAAACGGTTCGTCTTTTTATGTTTCAATTTAAAAAAATTAAATAGTCAATTATTTGTAGAAATTGAAAGTGCAAAAATAATATAATATATACAAAAAATTGTAAAATGTCATGTTTTCACTAAACTACGTTGAACAATGTATGAAGTGTGTATTTTTATTTTAGACAGATTTATTTCGAATCTAAAGATGAAAACTGCATCGAAATCGGTTTAGTAGTTTTGTAAATATTTCTAATTTCTGCTGATAAAAGTCCACAAATCAAGGATCGCCACAACAGGACCGGCCCTGTACTATCTTCATCCAACGAGTGCCCGCTACCTTCACCGGATCGTTGGTCCACCTTACGATACGCTTACGATTTATTACGATACGCTTACGATATACGCTTACGATCTACCCACGATACGCTTTCCGGTACGCGACTGCGCGGTCGCCACTCGAGAACTCTTCAGCCCCATAGCCCATCCGTACGTTGAGCAATGTGCTAAGCCCATTCCTACTTTAGTTAGAAATTCTCCGGGTTGTGTCGGGCTGTCGGCTACCCTGGTTCTCTTGCGGACGGACCTCTTCATTTCTTAATCGATCTCGCAGGGACAATCTATATAGCCATCTCCATTGCCTTTGGGTGACTTACAATATTTTTACTTGGCTTTAATTTAGTGAGCGACCATGTAATAGCATAATTTATTATATTATATTTGTATATCATTTCAAATCATATCTATTTACTTACGTATGATTTCCACAGCCGCCCTTGCAGAATTTTTATTACACTGCAGAGGACAGGGTGCAAGCTAGGTCAACGTGTCGGCAACCACAGCGCATTGTGTCCGTCACAGCCTGATTTCTAAGCGAATTGGTTGAAGAATATTTTCTGTTTAATAGTTCCCATCCCATGCCCATCTTTTTAGGGATGTAACAAGAGCTCCTAAGGTGGATGGACTTCACAGTAGTTAAAATATACAATGGTCAGTGCATTGTGCGCAGCCTGATTTACAAGCGTATTTAGTTAGTCGAAGAGGGATAATTCTGACAAATTGCAACTTTTGACCATTGTGGAGTCCATCTTACCTTAGGAGGTCTTGTTACATCATCATAAAAAGATAGGCATGGGATGGGATGGGTACTAAGTACTAAGTACTTATAAATGAGGCTGCGACGGACACAATACGCTGTAGTTGCCGACACGTCGACCAACCTTGCACCTTGCAGTGTAAAATATTCTGCAAAAGCGTCTGTGGGAATCAAACGTAAGTAAAGTACCTACCTATAAAACTTTAAAATGCTATAAATAAATATCTTGGACATTGTCACACAAATTATCTAGTACATTTAAAGTACCGGAATCTAAACTCATACACCACAACTACAATACCAATCACCAACTACAATACCTGGCTATACTAATATTATTATTATAATACTAAATGAAGGCATAGTTTGAAGGCTGCAAGTCAACCAAAGTGCAATGGGCTAGAGGGCTAAGCTCGGAGTTTCCCTTTCTAAATCAAATCAGAAATGTATTCGACACAACCCGAAGAATTGCTAACTAAAGTGGCAATGGGCTGGGCATATTGCTCGCAGAACAGCTGGCCGATGCTGATGGGGCAGAAAAGTTCTCGACCGGCGACCGCGAGGTCGCGTACCGGAAAACGTACCGTGGGTAGGCCTCCACTAGGTGAACCGACGATCCGGTGATGATAGTGGGTACCTTTTGGATGAGAGTAGTGCAGAACCAGTTGTTTTGGCGATCCTTTAGGGGGCCTACGTCAACGTTTAGTGGACGTTTATCGGCAGAAATTAGAAATATCTACATAACTACTAAACCGATTTCGATGCAGTTTTCACTTTTAGATTCGAAATAGATCTGTCTAATTTTAGACAAAGAAAAAAACACTCTTCATACATTGTTCAACGTAGTTTAGTGAAAACATGACATTTTTTATTTTTTTATATATATATTTTATTATTTTTGCACTTTCTATTTCTACAAATAATTGATTATTTTTTTTTAATTTAAACATAAAAATTCGAACCGTTTGACACCTAAATAATTAAAATCGGTGTAGCCGTTTAGTTTCTATAATTTTTTGAAGTTTGTTGAAATATGTGGCGCCATCAGCATAATGTTATTAAGAAAAAACGGAAAAATAACTTTAAAAAATTTACAAAAATGCATGGCTTTTTGCAGCCATTATAGACATTTTTATTTTTTATTTTTTTTATCATAAACTAATAAATATTCTTTCGATTGACACATTAATAATAGAAATCGGTGAAGCTGTTTGGCTTGTAGAATTTTTCAAAGTTTTTTTTAATGAAGTGGCGCCATCTATTATCCTAAGGGATGAAAGTTGCGCTGCTGCGGGTCAAATCGCTTATTTTGGTCCCTACTATCATTGTGCAAAGCGGCTTGCTTCCATCCCAAAGTGTAGCTTTTCCTTAAAATATCTCCATAACGACTAAGACTACACTTGCCAGTTCACATCAAAAAAATTTAGAATCAATAAATAGTTTTTATTCCTAAATCCCAAATAATCCCAATAATGTCTCTTTGCTTTGGTGCCTATTTTTTTCCCTAAGAGAATGGAAACATGGAAACTAAAGTTTTGGTAAATTATATTTGTTTTAACGAATATAATTTATTCATAGGAATTATCTGACAATTGCAAAATAGGCGGACCTACATTTAATCATGTTTCTTTAGTTAGTGTTTTTTGGATTGATTTCTCGCTTCCCGCGCTTTTTGGAGAGCGGAAGCCACGCAAGTTGCCACGATAATGTAGAGGTATGGAAAAAAGCCGAGTCACGGGCAAGTGGAGAAATTATGCTAGACGTGCAGAACCCTCTTTCCGCAAGTAGATACCTCGCTCTTGGCCAATTATTTTCACAACTGTCTCAAACATAACATAGCGCGTTTCATTGAACTCGCCATTTGTTTGGTTTTCATTTTGTCAAGCCCCGGGAGTCTAGGTGATTAAAATCCAGAGTTTTATCAAGGAGTAATTGAGACCAATGTTATAATGGAGATATTGACGTCATTTTCCTCTATCCTTAAGGCTGGCGTAACAATAATAGCTATTTTCATTTCATTTCTTTTCATATTAGTACGATTTTATTTAGCTTCGCTCAGAGATCTACTTATTGCTACGAGAGACTTTAATAATGCTCGGGCGGCAACGTAAACTTACTATAAACTTTGCTACCACTATACAAACTTTGGATACTTGGCTGTCACTTCATACAAATGGGGAAAATGATACTACTAATCCAATCCTACGATATCCTACTACCTATACAACGTGTTAATGAATTAACGCAAAACTAGAAAGTAGTTTGTTTAGAATCGAGAGCAGAATCGAATTATCATGGTTTCAACATAGGTAATTTTTTTCAAAATATTAAATAATCTGTTTGTAAAATTTAAAATTTACTGAACCCGATGTCAATCCACCGCACGAGCGCACTCACCCTACTTACTACCAAACCAAGATTATTAAAATGTATCCATGAGTACGTTTGCGCTTTCATACTTTGCTGAAATGATAACAAATCATTTTTGCATCAAAACTTAAAATGCGAATAACTTAAAATATTCGCTATCAAAATAATAAAATTATTGTTTCAATCTAATTATTTTGTTATAAATCAGTGGGGGTGTATGAGGTTTTGCATTAATTCATTAACACGTTGTATAATATACAACGTGTTAATGAATTAATGCAAAACCTCATACACCCCAACTGATTTATAACCAAAGACTTTTTATAACAAAATAATTAAATAGAAACAATAATTTCATTATTTTGATAATTAAACTTTAAAGTTATTCGCATTTTAAGTTTTGAGGCAATTATAACAAAATAATTAAATAGAAACAATAATTAAATTATTTTAATAATTAAAATTTAAAGTTATTCGCATTTTAAATTTTGAGGCAAAAATGATTTGTTATCATTTCAGCAATGAATGAAAGCGCTAACGTACTCATGGACACATTTTAAGAATATTGTTTTGGTAGTAAGTAGGGTGAGTGTGCCTGTGCGGTCGTTTGACATCGGGTTCAGTAAATTTAAAATTTTAGAAACAAATTATTTAATATTTTGAAAAAATTACCTATGCTGAAACCATGATAATTCGATTCTGCTCTAAATTCTAAACAAAGTACTTTCTAGTTTTGCGTTAATTCATTAACACGTTGTATTTTAAATATGAAATGAGGATGTTTGTAAATCCATCACGCATAAACGGCTAAACTTATTTGAATGAGGCAGAATTATGTGGATTAACACATGATACTTTTATTTACTCTATGCTTTTATAAAGACAACGCGGACTAAGTTGCAAGCAAAAGCTAGTAAACCAAATCACAATTTTACACGCTAGGGTTACAATCACACACCACCTATAATAAACAGTAACTTTAATCGACCAGAAACTGGTTTCCCTAGAAACAAGCAGGCTTTCGCTTGCCTACGATGGGAACCCCTGGTAAATGAATTCGGTATACATAATTTTTTTCTGCATTTACCCCAAGTGTACTTTTAGTTAATACTTATTACTTAAAGATTTTTATGTAACCATTTTTTATACCTTTATTTAAATAAATTATTTTTCATTTTCATTTTCAAAAAGGTTCTCAGTATCGAATTTATTGATTTTACATGTATGCCATGTTAGCTTAATTAAATTAAAGATTGAAAAAGTCGGGCGGGTCGGGTTCTCAGTATGGTTAATAGTTTTTTCACAGGCCGATTGTAGGTACAGTCGGCCGCAATAAGTTGTATACACTTTTGTTCTACGCCGTAGTACTAAAGTGTACATAACTTATTGCGGCCGACTGTACTACGAATAACGATACTTAATCGAAAGTTTTAAATATTAGTAAACGAATTTAAGCAACAGAAACCATAACCATGTTTACTTAAACAATAATTATTTATACATTACCTGCTCACTGTAAAGTTAGCGAGAAACTTTGATTGTGTTCTCTCGGCTAACTCGGGAGCTAGCTTACAGTTGTTTGGCTTAACAACTTCGACAACTAGAGAGTTCGATTCTGTTCTGAAAAGTACAAAATTACGTGGAAACTGTTGTTTAAGATTGATTCTAACTCAGTTCTGCATACAAAGTGGCTAGCTGATCGATGATTCTGTTATAGGATTCCGTAGTCAAGCATGGGCATATACTTTCGTCAAATCTGTCTGTCTGGCTGTATGCCCCGCCTCAATTACCTACTCCCTCAATTCTACGGACCTGATAAAAAGACGGACGTAATGTCACTCTAAAAAGAGGTGAAGCATGCAAGGTCCTACAATTTCGTTTGTTCTACAAGGGACCTACACCACAGGTCCGGCACTTCAAACAACGTTTTAGATTTGACATGAGTACGTTCGCACATGCGCACTTTGCGAAAATTGTGCATGACATATGTGTAGGGTTGACTTAACACGCATCGTATGAACTAAATTATACATTTTGTTACTTTTATAGTTCATTCTGTTATTAAAAATAGTTTTTAAGCTAAAGAATCATAGAAAATGTGAATTTAGCGTTATTTTCCAGCGTTTATTTTTACTGTGAGGAGAAAAATAAAATATATTTTATGTAGTCAAATCCAACGGGTGCGCGCGCCTGACTGCATTCCCTTGCTCGGCTTTCCTCAAGTTACCACAGACAGTGTGAGGGGGGGGTGAGGTATCTGAAGTCAGAGGGGGGCGGGGAGTGGCCGTTCTGTATGTAGAACTATATACTATTACCTATTCTGTGCCTACACTCACACAGACGCACCAGTTCTAAGCGCAGGTCCGACCACCCGCCGCCATTATGTACCGCGCGACAGGGCGACAGCACGCACACTCATATAAATGGGTGCTTCACTTTTGATTAGACGAGATTCCGTCCGTCTTTTTTTCGTCCGTTAGGTCCGTGCTCAATTCAAACAAAGACAGATAACCTACACATACCTAAGCATATAAGGATAATTTTGTATCCTCTTCGGTTGTCTATTGTTTTCAGAATATTTTTCTTTTCTTTAACCAGGCTTAACCAAAGTCAAAGTCAAAGTCAACATAATTTATTCAATATAGGAGCTTGAAGCGTAACACCTATGTTTGTGCTTGAAGCACACTTATTAAATGTCAAATCTTTTTTGAAGCTACTAAGAAAGCGAAAATACCAATTTTATTAATCGATCCGTCCAACTTATCCCTTCCATTCTTAGCTAGAACCACATCAAGACCACATCCTCATCACAAAAGCTGATAACTCATTTTCAATTGCGTTACTAAAATATTAAGCAATAGATAACCTATGCCACGACTTAACTTAACTAAATTTATTCCTGTCACTTTCTAAAATAAGATTAAGAAAAGAGACAGAAAACTAACAACTGACTTTAGTGCTGTCAAAGTGACGTTACACGCCCAAAAACGCCTTAAATAAGATGGCGTATATTATGATGGCATCATATTTTGGACGTGTAACGTCACTTTGACAGCACTAAAGTCAGTTGTTGGTTTTCTGTCTCTTTTCTTAATCTTATTTTAGAGGAGTCACGTTGCAGGGACTGACCCGAGCACACGTCTCGCGTGGTTTCTTCGCGCGTCGCGTTTTTGCCTGCCACGAGGCTCCGCAATCCTCAGTCTCTTCTTGTTCTTGTCCAAAAACAATCCCTGAGATTGGGATAGATTCTCCCATAAAATACTTGACACTGGCGGAAATGCAGTGCTAACGCACAAGTAAGAGTCCATTTAATTATAAATAAAAAATAAATAAAAAAAAAAAACTTATTTTAGAAAATCATCATCATCATCATCATCTCAGCCGATGGACGTCCACTGCTGGACATAGGCCTCCCCCAAGGATCGCCATAACGACCGGTCCCGCGCTGCCCTCATCCAACGTTTTCCCGCCGCCTTCACCAGGTCGTCGGTCCACCGTGTGAGGGGCCTACCCACGCTGCGCTTTCCGGTACGCGGTCGCCACTCGAGAACTTTTCGGCCCCACCGGCCATCGGTTCTGCGAGCAATGTGCCCCGCCCACTGCCACTTAAGTTTAGCAACTCTTTGGGCTATGTCAGTTACCCTGGTTCTTCTGCGGATCTCTTCATTTCTGATTCGATCTCGCAGGGAAACTCCGAGCATAGCCCTCATTTTAGAAAATGACAGGAATAAATTTAGTTAAGTCGTCGCACAGTTCGAATCGGTTGCCAAATTCTGGCAAAGTACTATTTAGCGACTTTGTTGTGTTGAAGTCGACACGATAAGCAAGCAAGTTCGAATCGACACCAATACAAACCCAATTCCAAAGAAGGATCTACCAGCAAAACACAAAAGATAGACCGCTTAGAACCCGTTTTGCTGATAAAAATATACGGATCCGGAATATCTTTATCGCAGAACATGTCAGGTAGGAGTAGCACCGCCTTCGCACTTTCACGCTAAAATTGTAAATAGAGTGCGAAAATATTTTCCGGCCCACCCCCGAATAGCAAGGTCAGCAACGAAAGTAGGTAAACAATTTTGGATAAGCTTTTCGAGTTTTCTTTAAAAGGGAGACGAGGGTTTCGTGTTGTTCAGTGTAAGCAATTCGCACTTTTTTGGGCAAATCATAAATTACTCGACTATCTATTTGGCTTCAAATCGACGTATTTCGCTCCTACGAATTTGCGTGGAATTTGAGTGGACTCACTTCGCAACCACGAATTTTCGGGAGGACGCCTATCGAGAATATAGGTATTATGAGTTTCGAACCCATGGGTACAATGCTTATTTTTGATTTCTCCGAGTTTTAATTCAAAGAAATTCAGGTTTTATTTATATATAAATGTTCTTCGCGTTCAAATAAAGCATAGGTAGATACCTATTTATGTTATGTTATGTAAGCGTAAGATAGTTTCATAGTTTTCATAATACAACGTGTTAATGAATTAACGCAAAACCTCATACACCCAAACTGATTTATATCAAAATAATTAGATTGAAACAATAATTTCATTATTTTTGTAGTTAAAATTTAAAGTTATTCGCATTTCAAGTTTTGAGGCAAAAATGATTTTTCATCATTTCAGCAATGAATGAAAGCGCTAACGTACTAGTGGATACATTTTAATAATCTTGTTTTGGTAGTAAGTAGGGTGGGTGTGCCCGTGGGGTGGGTTGACATCAAATAAAAAATTTTACAAAGAAATTATTTAATATTTTGAAAAAAATTACCCATGTTGAAACCATGATAATTCGATTCGGCTCTCGATTCTAAACAAACTACTTTCTAGTTTTGCGTTAATTCATTAACACGTTGTATACTATCACTGTTGAAAATCCGGAGGGACAAATCTAGTTGAACTTATGTCCAATAACTAATATCAATTCGAAAACTATGTAAATATACTTAAACCTTTCAACCTAAAGTTACCAATAAACCTATTTTAAGAATAACATGGGTCACCTTTCAAAAACATCCGTTTTTGTAACTTAGTACAAGGTTGGGGCTAGAGGTCCAGGGGTTCGGGGGTCCGGGGTCCAGGTTGGAGCAGGTTACATTGACTTTGCAAGGGTCAGGACAAGATACAGTGAGGAGAGGAGCGGTTAAGCAGTAGAAAATGAGCAAATTGCTATGCAGATTATTAATCATTCGATCATGATTTTGAAAGATAAGATTCGAAAATAGCAATAGCTTCTGTATTTATTAAAGACTTCCCTATTTGTCTACGATGCATACAAAACGGACTCTCTCCGCTCGCTATTCCGAGATCGGATGTCGCCCTTGCCGCGACATGTATAATCACGTAGTATGGAAAAAAGCAGAGTCGCGCTAAAGTAAAGAAATCATACTAGAGGCATAGTTGCTAGAGGTGCTGGCCTACCATAAGTTGAAGCTGAAGTTAAACCGACTACTGTAGTTTCTATGTTCATTTTGTATTGTCAAAATAAATTCTTAGAGTAACACCAGGAACAGTGTACCAAACTCAAAAAAAATTTGAAGTCAAACTAGGTACTTCCGTTCGTCCACAGTGTCAACACTGACGAATTAGTCGATTATTACATCTTCATCCTAAGCACAACAACTTCGGGTTTAATCTATACTTAAATTGCAATTTTTTATTCTCATTCGAAATTATGATCGTATAATTTCCTTATCTCCAATTTTGTTATTTCTACTGCTGATTTTCAAAAATACCACCTCCGATACCGATAGTAGTGATGGAGGAAATGTAGTGTAAAACAAAATAGTAGTACCAGTAGGCCTCGCATGCCACCCCCGAGAAAACGACAAAAATCGAGAAGTGCCTCCATCTTTATTATTTTACGTGTGCCAAAAAGAGCGCGCATGACGGTTTTCTCGTTTAAACGCTTTATCGTGGGTGGCATGCTAGCCGTGCAGGTACCTACTAGATACATTAACATACATAAAAAAAAATTTTACAAAAAAATAAAACCGACTTCAAAACTCAAAAAGTGAAAAATAATATTGCAGCCGATGAATTTTACGTCAGCATCTATAAGAATATCAATATCAATTTGTTTTATCGAAGTCGCTGTCAAGCCTGTACGAGACTGAGCTTGCAGTAATTTTTTGGCTAGGCTTGACACCGACTCCAATAAAACAAATTGATATTGATATTCTTATAGATGCTGACGTAAAATTCATCGGCTGCAATATTATTTTTCACTTTTTGAGTTTTGAAGTCGGTTTTATTTTTTTGTTAAAAAATTTTATTTCATAATTTTTAATGGTGCTGGTGATATACATTACTTGGATTCTGATATCAGCACACACAAAGGGTACATCGATTATTTCAATCGCCGATGATATGCTATAGATTTTTGAGGAGTTCTATTGTCTATCTCCGAAGCCCTTTACCAGATCTTCACCAAATTAAAATGGGACCACCTCTGAAGTATGAACTACTACAAAAAATTATCAATATCGGACTACTCTGTAAAAAGTTATGCGTGTTCATACATAAAGCAAACAAAAAAATATATACGCGTCGACTTGAGAACCTCCTCCGTCTTTTGTTTTTTCGTCGGTTAATAAAATATTATTGCTACTGTTACAATGTTGTTGTTGTTGTTGTTGTTTTTATTGTTAGTGTTATTGTTACTTGCACAACAAAAACATACAAACAACAAAATAAGATAAAGATACTTAAAGATAAAAGTTTACAAGAGACGAAGTACACATAACATAACCTATCTCATTTATTAGCATACTCAAAGTAATGCGAAATTTTTAAAATAAACACCTTGAACAAGAGTAATCTCCTGAAATTAAGTGTACAGGAATTAAAGTGAACCTTACCCTCCTAAAATATTCCGCCTAGGTCCTCGGCCGACCGTAGTGACCTCAGACATAAAAATTTTACGGTTACGAGCTGTCAGCATTTCCTGGTATTTCCAGATGATAGGAATATTAGGCCCAGAACCGAAACTTGGACGCCACATCCCTGGCGTTATATAGCACAGTGTGAGAAAGAGTACATTATCTAGGTATATAAAGTACGGACATTCCATGCCCCCCACTAATTTTGACCCCTCATCCGCGAGAGTAGACCAGTCGGTGGTACTGATACGAAAGCAAGCAGTGATGTATTTCCTCTCTCACAGCATACATGTGCTAGCATCTTGTTGTGAGTGCGAGCTCGTTTGTATCCAGGGTGTGGTGGCTCACCATAAGAAAAAGAAAATGAGTGGAATCCATTTAGTGGCTGGCTACGTATTAAAGCGTGCTGTACTGGTAATTTTACCTACAAAACTCTATATTGTTGCAGTAGGTAGGTCTTCTTCCAAATCGATGGAATACCATTAATTTAAGACTTGCCAAAAACAATCAGCTATTCCATACAAATCTGCGAACCTACTCGAGCCAAATGTATGGGACAGCTGACTTTTTTTTCGCGATTTCGATGTTGGTCCCATAAAGAAAGTTGTTCAGTTTGATGGTCTGGACATCCACTTAAAAAAATGTCAGTATATTAAGAAGGACCCTGTATATTGCACTCTGTATTGTCGCTTCTTCTATGATTCGCCCCAAAGGGTAGGTATGGGACTAGTTTAACCAACGTGGTGAAAGTTGAAGAGATTTGCCAACCAGCATTAGATGCTTGTTGAAAACCCATGGTGCGCCGGATGTAACGGGAGTTCAATACACCACCTAAGTTCAGTTCTACCTTCCGGGCACAATCTGCAATGGCCAGTGTGGAAGTCCTCAAATCGGCTTCGCACTGAGGATGGTCGTTGCAGACAAAGTTTATGCCATTGAGGGTACAAGGACCCTGGTGCCTAATGCAGTGCGATTGAGGCGAACCTATCAAGTCGATGGCACACCTGCTAGAATGTCCGTTGTGCCCAAACACCTGCACGAGAAAGGACCTCAATAAAGCTACACTGGATGCTGTCAGGCTCGCCGAATATCTGGCCAGTAAAATATTGAAACACAATAGTAGAACTATTTACACGAAAAATTTTAACAAAAAATTAAAACCGCCTCCAAAAAAACTAAAAAGTTAAAAAATAATATTGCAGCCGATGACTTTTCGTTCGCTTTCGAAGTCGCTGTCAAGCCGGTATGATTCGCAACAGGGCTTGCATTAGTTTTTTGGCTTGGCTTGACACCGACTTCTATAAAACAAATTAATGTTCTTATGATGCGAACGAAAAAATCATCGGCTGCAATATTATTTTTTAACTTTTTAGTTTTTTTGAAGGCGGTTTTAATTTTTTTTGTTAAAATTTTGTTTATTTCACATTTTTCAGTGGTAAATTCATTAGTTCGATTTAATAGTAGTACTTTAAATTAGCAAACGCAGTAGTCGGCACTACGATTTTCGAAGGTTCCCCTCGATTTCTCTGGGATCCATCATCAGATCCTGGTTTCCTTATCATGGGTCCTTTTTTGGGATATCTCCTTTCCAACAAAAAAAGAATCATCAAAATCGGTTCATAAACGACGATGTTATCCGCGAACACATATAAAAAAATATATATATATAATTATATACGATCGAATTGAGAAACCTCCTCCTTTTTTGAATTCGGTTAAAAAGAAGAAGTACATCACACAAAGAGGGCTCTCTTCTTGGCAGAAGGAAGTGTTTGGAAGCTTTGTCGAATCCCTGTGAAGTTCTGACAATCCACGCCACTAAGCCACCAGCCTACACGTCAAGTGTTTCCACCTTCCTGGCCCGACACGCTATAATAATTCCCCCCTCCCTCCCTTTAAACGACGCAATTGCGCCAAACGCTCTCCTGAATTTGTTAGACACTTTGTTCCTCAGTCCTCACCCTTTGTTAGATGAAAATATGTATGTAATTTCGTAAAAAAAAGTCTTGGCGCGTGACGTGAAGCCGGTTGCGAAATATTTGCATGTATAGTAGGCGCGGCTTTTATTAGCTGGGGGTAGTCTCGCTCACAAATTCACATTGTTGACTTTAATTTCTTAATTTTGGGAAAAATAACTTAGATTAAGTTCGTTATTATTCATATTGCCCTACGTTACGGCTTATGGCTTAATCTAAACTATTATAAAACTGTAACAGAAATGTGTCTGTCTGTACATTGAAGATATTAACAAAAAATATTACAACATGGTTTTTACCTATCCCTGATTCCGAATCACCAATTTTTGGATTTTTTGTCTGTCTGTTTGTTTGTTTGTTTGGGTGTTTGTTTGTTCGAGTATCACGCAAAAACTACTGAACTGATTTTGATGAAACTTTTTTGTTTGATAGCTTATCATCTGACTTAAAATCTGGTATATAATTTATGCGGACGAAGTCGCGGGTAAATGCTCGTTTACTATATAATTCTTAATAATCTACACTATTACACTACGGGAAAAATAACTTAGATTAATCTAGAATTAAACATTTTAACGGGTTCTTACCGCGTTTTGGTAACCAAAACGCGGTAAGAACCCGTTAAAATGTTTAATTCTAGATTAAATAATAACCCAACTAACAAAAGTTCCTCTTATAGTGGCTTATATTGCCAAAAATAATATTCTTATAAGAGCCGTATTATCGCTAATAAGGGTGCGTTTGGGCACAAATTATAAGAACAATAAACTTATACCCCCCTTATAGTTGCTTTATTGTTAGCAATTTTTTTCTTATACGTACTTTATTATGGCAAGCAACAAGGGAGTTAAACTTATAATTGCAAGAAAAAAGCTCTTAAAAATTCAATATACTTATAAGAGACATATTGAAAGCGTTAATAAGGGCGATCACCCTTATACGTGTTTTATTATGATTAGCAATAAGGGAGTAAAACTCATAACGACAAAACAAAGGTTCTTAAAAAGCCATTGTCTCTTATAATCGTGTGTTTATGACTCTGCAATAAGTGTTTTTGCTTAGTGATTTACATTTTCGTGACAGTTCGGCGAAAACGAGAAAGCGTCAACCATTTCATTGAAATGAAAACGGTAAGGTATTAATTTATTTTATTTAGTTTATCTGAATATGTGCTTGTATTAGTGAAAACTGTGTGGGAATTCAAATGCATGATAAAATGTGGTACGCAGTGTGTTGTACTACCAATGCGCCCTCGAATTTAAGCTGTTTTGTGCTATAAATGTGGTTAATTATTTAGTCATGTTTTAAACAATGCTATTATAAGGGCAAAAGCAATTCGTACATCTTCTACAAGGAGGCTATGAGAGTGAAAACTAATAATGTCAACATTTGTTGCTTGTGCTATCGCCATTTTACGTATCGTTAGGGTTCCTTTCTCACAAGTAAAATCCCGTACCTATATATAAATTTTTTTTTGTCCGCAGATTTAACAATGGTAGTATTCGCGGATGTGGACAAATTGGACCATTGACGTCAGCGGAGCGGAGGGTCCTTAAATCCACAAATACAGAATCAACCTTCCTTTAGATAATGCCCTATTTGAGTGCACTCTTCCATTTCCAAATCGGCGACATGACAGTCTATAAAAAAAGATAACTTTAATAAAAATAAGTGATTTTCAAATTAGCGAATTGTTTTATTTTACAAAGTATGGATTAAGTGCATAAAATGCAATACAGAATTATATTCTACATTTAATAATTTACATTTAATATCAGCACACGAAAAGTGATATATATTTTTTGATTTACTAGCAACATAATCTTCACATTTATAGATATTAATTAATGAAGATTTTAAGGGGTAGTCAAAGGCGTCAATTAAATTATCCATGCGGTATCCTTTTAGTCGTATTTCATCAGTTTCAATAAGGTGTTTTGCTTTTATTCCTATAACTTGTTCATCCGTTGTTAAAAACCATTTATCATGTTTTTGGGATGATAAAAGAAAAGATTCAAAATGAAGTATCAATCTTGATCCGTTTTTGTAATTGTGTAAGTAATCCATTATGCCAGTAATGTCCACTACCAATCAGTCAATTCAAACAGTAGGGCAGCAGTAGGGCATATTTCTACTTTATTTGTTTTGAGCAATGTACGCGCATCCAATGGCATTTGGTCTGGCAATACATTATGTAATATTTTTAATAAATCACTTAAAGCCATATGGGAAATATTGAATTTCACTGCCCAGTTTCTGATATCACTACGAATATCAACCTTCTTCAACTCTTCATTTAAAAACATGTCTATATCATTATCACTATCGCTAGAATTATATTCTTCCTGACTGCATTCCTGTTCATTGTCATTTTCCATAAAACTATCCTCTACGGAACCACTGGCTGATTCGTTGGTATCAGCTTGGTAATTTTGTAGATTTATAGGAGTAGAAGTGGTGGGTGTAGCGTTCACAACCATATTCTCGTAAATTTGTTTTACTTTTCTTCTATAACCACCACTTCTCTTAAACTTCTTCCAGTCTTTTGAATCCATTTTTAAAAGTTATCTTTCAATCCATTCACATCTGCTGCAGTTTCAAAATGGCGAGTCTAGTTATATAAAATATTTTAATATAACCATATAGAGAACAGTGCCTTTATTATGACTATATAAGTGAATATGGATTGCTTTCTTTCTTGTTAAGACCATATAAAATGCTTTAAATAGTTTGTTCGATAGACATCTTATAAAATGCTTCTATAAGTTAAAAAGTATCATAGTGGCCTTGTGCATTACTCTAAAAAGAATAATTGACCTTATAAAAAGCCTTTATATGGCATTAAATATTATACGGCTAAAAAGCAATATAACTAGCCTCTATAAGAAGACAACATTTTGAACCCTTATTGTAGCTATATTAATCGGATTTATTAGCGTTTACCCAGCCAAATTATAAGAATAAAGGTAATATTAGCCAAATCTTCTTATAATGTGCCTTTATAAGGTACATTGACATAATGAATGCTCTTTTAAAACAACTATAAGAGTTTAGACCTTATAGATTCAAATTTATAAGGTTAATTTGTTAGGTGGGAACCGCGTAACTCTCAAAAACTTAGATTAAGTTTGTTATTATTCAGTTTGCCCTACGTTACGGCTTATGGCTTAATCTAAACTATTACTTATAAAACTGTAGGAGAAGTGTGTCTGTACATTGAAGATATTTCAAAAAAGTTCACAATGGCCTGACTGACTGACCTCAGGGTCAGTCGGTGGGGCCATGGGTTCTGGTCGGGCCATTGTCATTGGAGCCAGCTCCAAGTCATCGATTTTGGATTTTTTCCCTCTGTTTGTTTGTTCGAGTATCACGCAAAACCCACTGGACTGATTTTGATGAAACTTTTCGTGCCACGCACTAAACTGGTAAGTACATATTTTATTTTTTTATCTCGCTACGATGACGAGAACCGTGCGAACGAAGTCGCGGGCAAAAGCTCGTATTTTTATAATGCGGTAATGAGCTAAACTTACTTGTACTTACATTTAAACAAAATCGTTACCGCGTGACATGTCACGGAGCCGTTTAATTAAAATAAAAAGAAAAATTACCCTCGGAGCAAGAATGTTGCGGCATTTTATAAGAAAGGAAAAAGGAATGTGCAAGGAAACCATAAATTGTAATCAAGACCCCCAGTTCATTGTTTATTTTATACATTGCTATTTGCTCCCTACACACTGATTTATTTCGTATCCTTATTGCTATTGATTTTCTTCGTCTTGAGGATAGCGGTGAATTGTTTTACATTTCTTTTAAAACGGAAATGGTGGAATTGTTGAGTTTTGTAAGTGAACTTAAATAGTTATTTGTTATGCAAGGCTGCAAAGTTGCTTTTTGGCGCGAGTACTTGTATTGAATCCTGAGCGTCGCGAGGGTTTCAAAGGTACGAGACGCAGAATAACTTTGCCGCCGAGCGTAACACACAACTTTTCACCTCACTACAGCGAGGAAAATGGCAATGCGCCAACCTCATTTTTTTAGAATAATCGCACTGGCCAGCACAAAAATAGCATGAAAAAAAAACTTTTTTTGGCACAAACATAGGTATTACAGTAGTTTTTTTGGCTGTTTTTCTTTATTAAATAGAAAGATTCTAATTTTAAAAACTCTTTCTTTCGGATAAAATGCACTTTTGCACACAGATATCGAATGATAAACAGAATCTTACCGAGCTTGTGATATTCTCTTTGCTTGTGAGGTTAAAACAATTTTCGCACCGTAGTATTCGAGAACTTATACAACGTGTTAATGAATTAACGCAAAACTAGAAAGTAGTTTGTTTAGAATCGAGAGCAGAATCGAATTATCATGGTTTCAACGTAGGTAATTTTTTTCAAAATATTAAATATTTTTTTTTGCAAAATTTAAAATTTACTGAACCCGATGAAAACCCACCGCACGGGCACACTCACTCTACTTACTACCAAAACAAGATTATGAAAATGTATCCATGAGTACGTTAGCGCTTTCTTTCAGTGCTGAAATGATAACAAATCATTTTTGCCTCAAAACCTAAAATGCGAATAACTTTAAATTTTAAGTAATAAAATAATGAAATTATTATTTCAATCTAATTATTTTGTTATAAATCAGTTGGGGTGTATGAGGTTTTGCGCTAATTCATTAACACGTTGTATACATTGCTTATAGTGTGCTATTTGGAACTAAACGTCGTATCGAATAAGTTCTAACTGCTCGATTAGTGTCATGCTTGCTTCGAATATCAAAAAGTAAGCGCGCGGCTAGAGGATTCACTGATGGACGTGTTTCTCTCGCTCGCGGTTTAGGTGGCCATGTGGCACCGCCATTTTATGGTGTCTCAAGTGTGTTTTTGAACAAAAGCAATCTTTGAGATCACCGAACAACTTCACTACCGAAAAACTTCACACATTTGCTATTAAAATTTTTAAATTAGACTTCTGTAAAATTAAGATTAGTATAGAATCAAAACGTATTATATATCTAAAAATAACAATAATAACATTTTTATCCAATAGCAATACGATTTTCAATTTAGCGGAAAGTATTGGCATTAAATACGTGAGCACGTGCATCGGCGTCGGCGCCAGCGGTTCAATTCAACGACAGGAACCCGCTGGAGAAATCTCGCCCCTAACGGAAGGAGAGTAAACAAAATGTGTTCTCCGTTCAAATAAATGCAATAGCCATGGAAATTGTGCAGTCATATAGAGCAAAGTAGGGGGCGATCCTTGGGGAAGGTCTATGTCCAGCAGTGGACTTTTATCAGCTTACATGATGATGATGATGACAGAGTTATGTATTAAAGTATGTGTGTGGGGATGTGTGTGTATATGTTCAAATTCGTAGCCGATCGCATGTAGCAGCAGCAGACGACGTGTCGCTACGACACGTCGCAGTGACACGTCGTTGAGTCATGTCGCCTGCTGTCAAGATTTCGAACCCGACTGCAGACCGTATTCCACTGTCGCCTTTATCGGTACTGAATTGGTATTATTTTACATTACACTCTCCGCGCCCGCCCGTCGTAATGTGAATAGAGCTAATGAGACTACAGCACATCTAGTATGATTTCTTTAGACGCGCGCGCGTCGCGCGTACAAAATAACCTGTTCCCGGTCTTTTCGGTGAGCGCAAGTCGCGCCGCGACGAAAAAAGACGAGGCGCGCGCGTGTAGAAAAATCATGCTAGACGTGCTGGTCTGCGGTCGAGTGACAGTGAAGCTCAACAGTGTCGTCGACCGCAGTGTCGGAAGCTACGCCGAGTATTTCATAGGAACAAACCAGTAATGTCGCAGCGACACTTTCGTCTGCTGCTGCTGCGTGCGGTCGGCTTATAACTTGTACCTTAATTCATAGGAGGAGGCCTTTGCCTTGCAGTGGCATTCTATTCTTTATTCTAGGCTATAGCATGGCTATAACATACTTTCTTTTCGTTTACTATGATTTGAAGTCTTTGTCGTATAGTGGGCCTTACCATATTAGTTACTAGCCTTGCTTCCATGTAGGAGGCTGCAATTCGATCCCAGCGCAGATCAGACACGAACCAATGACTACAGGAACTTGACTAATGGGTACGATTTGTAACACAACTGGCTTTGGAGAAAGGAAAACATCGTTTGAAAACTTACTTTCTTAAATTTTTAGGGGTTGTACACTGAAAAAAAAAATTGTTTACTTCAACCAACACATCAATCCATATGAACCTGTCAACATCATGACTTCTACGACTAAGAGAACTTTGTTAAACGAATTCGGCTTGTTGTTACAACTAACCATCTTTTGTTTTTAGTAAACAATAATAACGTCATTTCAATTATTTTGGTGCTAATTAAGAGTCTTAGTAGGCTCGCATTTTTTCCAGTGTATCCGGCTACGATCGCGCTACCTGTCACACTGGACAGAGTTTGGGCACTATCATCATCAACCTATATGACAGACCACTAAGCCTACTGGTATGTGGCATATAAACGTCCCACTCCAGTGTATTTTTTCTTTGGTGAAGGACACAGGCACAGATTATTTAATAGTTACTACCACAGAGCTACCCCCAGGAGCTTGTATGGACTTTAGTCCACCACGATTACACGAGTGAGTTTGGGCACTGCTTGTATAATTTTTATATTTATAAAACTTAATTATATTCAGAAAACTTGTGCTTACGCTGATATTTTATGCCACTCAACTTTACACCCTATCGCCCCGTTATCTCTTCACGTTTGAACTCAAAATCCCTTGAAGCACCTCTCAAAACCTTACAGGAATAAATTAATATCGGCTCAGCAACATTTCACGAAACATTGCACTTTGTTAAGGATCATTTTTAATCTAAATTCCGACCTTTCCCTTCCTTTGTGATGCCTCTACAAATTGATCTAAGAGTCAGATGGCCAAGTACAGTCACTTGGGAAAGTCGGTGTACGTTTTAAAGGTGAAAATGAAAAAAAATTGTTTCATTTTATTTTACCTTGTATTTCTCAATATTTTAAGTGAACTGTACTTCGAACTGTACCTATTCTTTCTTTTTGAGAAATAAATATCTTAAACCCAAAGATTTTTTTTGGTCTGTACGACCAACAAAAATCTTTGCTTAAACCATAAAATGCATTACAGCAAATTATAAATCACCAACCAACACCGAAATCGTAAAAAAAACAATAGCTGTCCAATACATTTAGGTCGAGTAAGATTTCAATTTTGTATGGAACATCCGTTTTTTTTTTGGGATTTCGATGTTGGTCCCATAGAGAAAGTTGTTCAGTGTGATGGTCTGATAATCCCCTTAAAAACCGCCAGCATATTAAGAAGGACCTACAGGGTGTAACAAAATACCCTAGTAATATTTATGGCTTAGATTCAGCTTAGACCATCAAACTGAAACAACTCTACTTTCACTTTGGAACCACCCCTTTAAATATTACTGGGTCTTGGTTTATTTATACATAAATCAGCACCATGCTTCGTCAAAACAATTAAATACAAGCTCAGTCAAATAACCAGCAGCTCCTTGTCGATCCCGATGCAAAGGAACCCCGAGGAGGTTTATTTATTGGTATATTACCATGGTTTTGTTACACTTTGTAGTTAAAAGTTTACTATGCACTGAACAAAATGATCAACCAAACTAGTGTTAAATATAACCAAACTTTAGTGACTTCCAAACTGTTTTGTAGCACATAATCAAATATTTGTAAGTATATAAATACGCACGTACGCTGGCCAAATGGATGCGTACTGAAGAAGGGCCAAATAAAATGTACCCGGAACCGAAGAGCTAGTAAGAAGAGACTTATGGATGTTGAGGAGGCGAGAGATATGTGTCAGAATCGTAGCATGTGGCGATCTGTTGCCTCTGCCTACCCCAGTAGTGGGACATAGGCCTGAGCATATGTATGTATGTATGTATGGTTATAAATAGCAAAACGTGTTGTTATTTATAGCCGAAAGTTTGTTTATATGCTACAAAACAGTTTGGAAGTCACTAAAGTTTGGTTGATCATTTTTTTCAGTGTGGTTACCAACTACCAACTAACTTTCTTGGTGTAGCATGGTACAAATATCTAGTAATACAGTTACTTTTCATTATACATTATCTGTTTTGGACGTTTGGCCGAACCCAAAAAATATTCCTTTGTATTTTTTTTCAAGTTTTTCTTTTTGTTCGAAAATCAAAGCCATCAAGCGAATTCATACGGAAGAGTTAGGTTTTCGCTATTCAAAACCTGATAATTCAACCAGCCAACTTAAACCAACCAACCAGCCAACTAGCTAATTAGAGTGATCTTTTTATCATGTAAATACATCGATTATCAGCAGTCGTCGATTCGAAGAAGTCACAGTAATGATAACTAAGAATTAAATTCTAGTACGCCCATTTTAAACGTTGACTGTCCATGATATTGGATCGTATTTCCACTCCACTAGCTGGGAAGACTTTAAAGAAATTTGGCAAACTTCTCGAGATATTAGATACCTAGCGACCTGTGAGCCAAGACAAGAGTAAAACATAAATTTTGAACCGACAGCTGAGAAAATTGAATTCTTAACTTATATCGTAATATTGTTCCTGAGCCATAACTCTAGAGGAAAACGTATTGATACAACTCTATATGAACATTCTTCTTTATCATAGTTTTAAAAAAAAAACTCTAAATCGAAAAACACTCTATTTTGCTAATGAACGCATTATGTAAGTTAAGACAAATAAATTATAGTTTTTAGGGTTCCGAAATCAACAAGGAACCCTTATAGTTTCGCCATGTCCGTCCGTCTGTCCGCGGCTTTGCTCAGAGACGCTTAGTACTAGAAAGCTGTCATTTGGCATGGATATACATATTTATCACGCCGACAAAGTGGTAAAATAAAATCTAGATTTTTTTTTTTTTTTTTAGGGTTTGTTCTTATTACATCCCCACTTCACATGTAGGGGAGGTCCCTACACGTCCCTACACGTGAAGCGGGGATGTAATTTTTTTTCTCGTCTACCCCATGGTGTGGGGTATCGCTGGATAGGTCGTTTAAAAATATTATGGAAGTGGGAAAGCCATTTTTCGATTTAGGGATCTGTTAGCGAAATAATAAGCTTAAAAGTGAAAAATGTTGATAGAGCCAAGTGTAGGCTGTCACTTACACCCTGTATATCCAAGAAGAGATGAGGGTGAAGGACGATCGGGAGGATAGACGGACAAAAGAGTCTCTCTTCTTCTTGTGTAGTCAAAATCACAATCACCCAAGATCCTCTTTGAGATACCAAACTAACTTTATGGTAATATAGGCAAAGCGAAACAAACTACGAGACAAACTTAGAACACCTTTGTAAACTGAGCTCCTTACTACTCGAGTAGCGACATTCTTCAGTCGCCTAGGTTGTCACTTAGCACCAGTTTGTACAATGTCTTGAGTGGATGCAGTATACTTAATATAAAGTCACGTATACAACCTGTCATAAAACACCCTACTAGTTAGTAACTTTAACTGTGGAGAAAATGTTGGATAAAAAAATGTATCAGCTGTCCCACATTTTTTCGAAAAGGTACAACCTACTGCAGGTTTGTTTGAAGCAGGAGATTTTTTATTTTTTCTCGTTGTTACCTCCGTAGTTCTAGTTGTTCAGTTTGATGGCCTAAACCACCTCTATAAGTATTACTAGCGTGTTTTGTTACATCCTTTGTTTCCTACCAGGGTCTTGTAAAATGGAACAAAACACCCTACAAAATAAATCGTTATAATGCTGCATCTCAAGATATACAAGGTGTTACAAAAATACAAATAAACATTTAAGAGGTTAGTTAAGACCATCAAACTGAACAACTTTCTCTATGGGACCAATATCGAAATCGCGAAAAAAAATCGGATGTTCCATCATCATCATCATCATATCAGCCGATAGACGTCCCCTACTGGACATAGGCCTCCCCTAAAATGGGGAGATTTGCCATAATCGCCACGATTCGATGCGTTTGCGATGTTCCATACTAAACTACAGATCTGCTCGAGCTAAATGTATGCGACAAAAGATTTTTGTTTTCACGATTTCGATGTTGGTCTCATAGTAAAAGTTGTTCAGTTTGATTGTCTTAACAACTCCCTTAAAAGTTTGAAATGTTTATTTTTACTTCTGTAACACCCTGTATTTGCGCTGAAAGTCAAAAATAGGGCTCTAATATTTGAAATACTAGAGTGAAAAATCTGAAACTTTTCTACAATATATCTGTAGTTAATAGATAGCGTTGGACGTAATTATATCGCGCTATCGCGTTTCGTTTCAAGATATTTTTAAGTAGTTTAGGCTACTTCGGGTTTCAAAAATCCAATCCTTGAGCGTGATAGGATTTCGTAGTAATTGCCGACGCCAAACAGACAGATACTCTACTGAGTATTATGAGTATAGATTTTTGAAAGTCACACGTTCAAATCAGCGGTAGAAAATGTCAAAATTACTATGGAGATTATTCGAACACAATTTTGAATCTCACTTTTGGCCGGTTTAATTTTAATCAGTTTTCTCGATTCCATTAACTGAGCTCACAGACACAGAGAAACTATTTATTAAACAAACATTGACACCTAGGGATCCATCGCAATTAACTCTACCTAATAGATTTCCATTCCGACCGTAGGAGGTAACTATGTTCGTCTGAAGTATGCATATTAGTGTTTACGTACGTAGTTCACGTATGATGGGTTTAGGTGCTCCATTCAGATCGAATATATATGTTTGTGGAATTGGCATTTATGTACTTTAGGGATGTGGCATTTGTTCCAGTGATACGACTCAGTGAGTCGACAGAAACTGCTATGATCGTTTTAAAAAGGCCAGTGATGAAATACTGAACTAACTCAAAGCCTGTCGCTCACTCAAAGCCTCAAGAAAGGCTGAAAGTCACACAAAAGGCAATGGAGAGGGCTATGCTTGGAGTTTCCTTGCGAGATCGAATCAAAAATGACGAGATTCGCAGAAGAACTAGAGTAACCGATGTAGCCCAAAGAATTGTTAAACTAAAGTGGCAATGGGCGGGGCACACTGCTCACAAAACCGATAGCCGATGGAGCCAAACAGTTCTCCAGTAGCGACCACGTACCGGAAAGCGCAGTATGGGTAAGCCCCCACAAGGTGGACTGATGAACTGGTGAAGGCGGCGTGAATCCTTTGGATGAGGGAAGTGCAGGACCGGTTGTTGTGGCGATCCATGGGAAACTGCTAAGTGAAGTCAGTTCGAAAATATAATTTATAATATTATCCAACAGTAAGAGCGCACTCTTCAAATGTGTCTATTATCTATTACATTTACGTCACCGCGCCGCTACGAACTAACTGATCCTCAAGATTTTATATCTCTCGCTGTGAGTGAGACCACTTCACAGATTGTAACTATCTTGATCCATCTTATAAAGCGCATCTGTATAGATTAAACCAGTATTATCCTAAGCCAATGCTAACTCACCGTTCATCAAGATTTTGTGAGTTAAATCACTTCTCAGATTTAGCTCACTAGATTCAACTGCAGCACATCTCTACAGATGTATCCAATACTCACAAGCTAGTGCATTTCCCACGCCGCTGCAAGCGCACGGTTCAACAACCTGAATAATTAACTTACACCGATTATTGCTCAATTTAATGGAGTAGGTACCAAATAAATAATGCCAAGCTTTACGCTTTACTATAAGCGTTTTTTCAATTTTTTTTATTTTGCCTGCAAAAGGTCACTGGGCACCTTAATATGACACCTATACACATGACCTACAGGAGAAAAAAGTATAGAATGTTTAGATAAATGTCGCTAGTTCATGAATATACATATATGTCGCATTAATGTAGGTAGACCATGGGATTCAGGTCAAAAACTAAAAAAAGAAAAATTTAACATTTTGGTACATTTTTTACATTTTCGTACATTTAATACATTTTCTTACATTTTGTACATTTTAGTACAATTGTGTAGCAGAAAAGCAAAAGCAGCTATATTTCCAGACACAATGGATTTTCCATTGTGTCTGGAAATATAGCTGCTTTTGCTTTTACACCCGTCAATTAGTACATTTTAGTACAATTAGTACATTTTAGTACAATTAGTACTTACATCTTAGTACATTTTCTTAATTTTGAACATTTTCGTACATTTTGTACATTTTTGGACATTAAGTACATTTTCCCATGGTTTAAAAAATAAATAACAACATAAAATTTAATGCAGGTTAATACTACAATTTGGTTTTTGTAGGAAAAATTTTGTTGGCTGGGTCAGATTTCGCCCAAATGACCTTTAGCATTTTGCTTAATGTGACACAGGTCCATACTAAACCTTAATAGACCAAAATTTTACAGCCTACAGGATAATTTTTATATCACTGCGGATAACTTCAGCATGTAGGTATTCTACTCATCAAACTGAACAACATTCACTATGGAGCCAACTTCGAAATCGCGATAAAAAATCTGCTGTCCCATACAAAACTGCAGTACCTACCTACCTATTCGACTCAAATGTATGGGACAGCTGATATTTTTTCGCGATTTCGATATTAAATTAATATTAAGTTTGAGGTTGTTTCTATAGAAACGTGTGATTTGAAAACAATGAAAATGCTTTGAAATAATCAAATCAAAAATCGTTTGAAATTAAATAAGTATTAAATTAATACAAATCTGTTTTACTTTTCGGTGTGGTAATAAAGTAATTAAAAATCGTGAGGAAACCTGTTGTACCCAATGTCCATTACAAGTGGGCAGAGTTTCGATACCTCTACTACTAGTGAAACGTGTATGTTCTGAGATATCGGAATATCTCTACCTACCCCCTCGCAGAATATAGTCGTAAGATATGCTAGGCTTTTTGTCCAAAAGTAATGACTAAATACCACGACGTCGTAAGAAAAGGAGGATAATTAATATACAACGTGTTAATGAATTAGCGCATAACCATATACTTACACCCCAACCCAACTGATTTATAACAAAATAATTCGATTGAAACTCTAAGATTGAAACAATAATTTCATTATTTTGATAGTTCAAATTTAAAGTTATTCGCCACGGATCTGAAAAAAAGACGGATGTAATCTCGTCTAATCATGAGTGAAGCATGCAAATGGCCGCCCTTTTCTATGTGTTGCGTTCTTTGAGGGTTGCCATATAAGTCATCAATTTGCCCACTTTTTACCAGCACAATTAAATCATGTCATATTACTATCTACTGCATTGGCTATGATTGTGTCGTGCGACCGTTTTAAATTAGTTGATGGTTCGTTAAATTTAAAGTTTTTTAATAAAACTTTGGAATAAAAGTGTAATTGTGTCCTTAATTAATATTGGTTTTTCACTACCTAATAAAAATAATAACGTCTACGGACAAATTATTGCTAGGTAAATTTTAACTGTCTATCTGTCAGATTAAAATAAAATAAGAGTAATTTTATAAGGTAAAGGTGCCTTATAAAATCACTTACGTGGCCAATAAAGTGACAAAATCAAAATTCACTTGCGTCCTAAATTGACGTCGCTAAAGTTATCAGAGCAATCTACTATTATATTTTATTTAGAGATAAACAAATTATGCATAACTAATATTTAAGATAGCTATCAGAGTCCAGTGGCGCCCTCATCACATTAATAAAGATTTCTCAATAAAGAAAGCCTAAATTAAAAAAGTGCTCAATTGACAAACTACAAAAGCCTTCAAGCCATTGTTATCCAATACTTCCGAAGACATTCGAACTTCGCAATTGTGTGAACGTTTTCGTTCCAATATCAACTCTTTTACAATGCAGTTCGGACCGAAACGGTCGCGATATATCAATAATCGAAAGTCCGGGTACAAGGCCAGTGGACGGACGAACGCAAGAATAATTTTATACGGGTTATATTCTTATCGTCTTGAGGTACGGAACCCCAAAAACTTACAAAACCTGATCTTAAAGAGTCACAGATTCAACAAATACAGATTTCCCCACTTTCAGGGAAATTCACTCGCAAAAAAACAGCAACACTGTTCAAATTTTCTTAAGAATTTACGTCAAAGTAAATAAAACATAATTTTATAAATTATCACGAATCATCATTACTTACCTATGGTAGGTGATTCCATCAGACTTTTTGACTTTACTCATGTAGGTTTTGCATGAATAAACAAAACAAGAAGGCATTTTTAAATAATATTTGTGAATGCAAAACACATGTGACAGGTGCTGTCGCGCGGTGCGTAATGGCGACGGGTTGTGGCACCTGGTGCATCTGTGTGAGTGTAGGTCTTGTAGAACAAACGAGATTGTAGCACATTGCGTGCTTCATATCTTTATAGTGTAGAATTACTTCCGTCTTTTTTTCAGATCCGTGTTATTCGCATTTTAAGTTTTGAAGCAAAAATGATTTGTTATCATTTCAGCATTATTCATCAATCATTTTTGCATTTATATGAAAGCGCTAACGTACTCATGGATACATTTTAATAATCTTGTTTTGGTAGTAAGAAGGGTGAGTGTGCCCGTGCTGTAGATTGACATTGGGTTCAGCAAATTTTTTATTTTACAAACAAATTATACAACGTGTTAATAAATTAGCGCAAAACCTCATACACCCCAACTGATTTATAACAAAATTATTAGATTGAAACAATAATTTCATTATTTTGATAGTTAAAATTTAAAGTTATTCGCATTTTTAGTTTTGAGGTTAAAATTATTTGTTATCATTTCAGCAATGAATGAAAGCGCTAACGTGCTCATGGATACATTTTAATAATCTTGTTTTGGTAGTAAGTATTGTGAGTGTGCCCGTGCGGTGGGTTGACATTGGGTTCAGTAAATTTTATATTTTACAAACAAATTATATAAATTGAAACCATGATAATTCGATTCTGCTCTCGATTCTAAACAAACTACTTTTTAATTTTGCGTTAATTCATTAACACGTTGTATAGATCAGATACTACAAACAATACATAGAATATTAGCTTATTGTTAAGGTGACACACACATTCACAAACACGCACCCAAATAAACATACTTGTATCAAAATATTAGCATCCTTCACTTTTTTGTGTCGAGACGTTAAAAAGAGAAACAATATGCTTAAACTTACAAAAGAGTAAAGTTTGCTAGTGCTGTCAACATGTTCCCCGTTTCTTATTCAACTCCATTCATCCTTGCAACTTGCTCGAGTCCGGGCTACGCCGTTGGAACACTTAGCATTTAGTGCCCACCTACGACTACGAGCTACGGGCGGATTTGCACACAGCTACTTTTCAAAACATATGTACCTACTCAAGCAAGACATTCACGTGTTTCGTAAATATGCTACTTCTTTTATTCCGTAGATTTACCAGGTACAGCAATGCAATTCACTGAGCACAAAGAAACATCGTCACAACCTTAAATTTGTCGTTGGAACAACGGCAAGCTTTCAATTTCATGTGGTCAACTCAGACGAATATAAAACCTCAGACGATCTGAAGGATGCGAGCTCGTCAATTTGACGCTTAGTGAGTTGCGCTCCAGGGTCAAACTTAATAATATAATGGGGATGATCAAACTATCAAACTGTTCAACTTTCTCTATGGGAGCAACGGCAAAAACTTACAGCAAATCATTTTCGCGATTTTTAGTGGTCAAGTAGGATTGCAGTTTTGAATGTTCAAAAAATTCAAAATTCAAATTTTTTTTATTCAAAATAATATCATATAGATAGCTTTTTGACGTCATTTTTTGACTCTACCACCGCGTCGGAAGGTGTTCCGTTGAGAGAAGATGCGGCCAGAAACTCTACAACACACATCTTTTAAACAAAATGGAACCTTTGATTAAATTATTTTAATTTAATCAAAATATGGAACAACAGATTTGCTTCTCCGATTTCAACTTAGTTCCCCAAATAGTTCCCATATAAAAGTTGTTTAATTTGTTGGTCTGTAACTGTTAACGGTAACTTTACACCCTGTAGATCAGAATAGAATAGTATAATTTATTGAGAATGCGGCGTTGTATGCGTGAACATTCACGGATGAGTTCACTTACATGCCGCCCGTGGACAAAACCGGCTCGACCAGTGCAGTGGACGATTGATGTGACGTAATTATTTTGAGCACTTCTTAGAAGCTTCTCTGTGGGATATTTACTCATGTGGGTAAGAATGGACCACCGCATTTCTTTCCATGGGCCTCGTACAAGGCGACTAAAATATCCATGTAGCGAACGGCTGTCAGCCGTTCCATAGAAAACGTCTATAGCTACTCGACTAAAACAGCAGGTTTTTTTATCACGATTTCATAGTTTGTCCAGTAGTAAAAAGGAGATTGATGATCTGAAGCACCTCGTCAAAGGTGTTACAAAAATACAAATATACTTTTAAGGGGGTGGTTTAGCTACAAAACTTAACAACTTTCACTATGGGACCAATATCGAACTCGCGAAATAAAAATCGGATGTTCCATACTAAACTACAAATCTACTCGAGCTAAATGTTTAGAAAGCAGTTTTTTTTTCGCGATTTCGACGTTGGTCCCATAGTGAAAGTTGTTCAGTTTGATGGTCTAAAACCCCTTAAAAGTTATAAATTTTTACTTTTGTAACACCCTGTGTATACCTACTTATCGTAGCGTGATTGTATAAAGCTTTGATTCTGTAGGGCATTTACTCATGTGGCAGACACCCACGCGGTTTTTTAATTACTTTAAGTTATTAAAAGTTCCTGATTTGATCTACCCCTGGAAAGAATGAACTGTCAACATCTCCTAATTGCCTTAGGTTGTCCATGGAGACAAACGTTCTGAATTCTTAATAAGGGTTCCGACTTCCGAGCGATCAATGAGGTCGCGGCTAAGTACGAGCTGGGCTCGCGCGTTAGAGGTTCTGTATCTTTTTCTTTTTAACGAATACTTACTACCTAGGTACGAATAAATCAATCGAAGAGATCTAACTACCCCTTTGACTCACGAGTGTATTGTGGCAACGCCTCATTAATTTTCAGGTGGATAACTTAACGGATATATTAACAACAAAAATTTTTTGCCTGTTATATGTTCTTCTGTTGATACTGATTGCATGGAAGAAAATTGCGCACTGTCTACGTAGTAACCCTGTATATAAATGACTTCGGGTCTTGTCGGGGACTCGGGTCTGCTCTGCGAAAACGAACATTGATGAGCGGAATTTTTTTCCTGGTCGTATTGTACTTAATAGTTTGACATTGGCCTCGATTCGGACTGTGCCACGACTTAACTAAATTTATTCCTGTCACTTTCTAAAATAAGATTAAGAAAAGAGACAGAAAACCAACAGCTGACTTTAGTGCTGTCAAAGTGACGTTACACGCCCAAAATAAGATGCCACCATAATGTACGCCATCTTATTTAAAGCGTTTTTGGGCGTGTAACGTCACTTTGACAGCACTAAAGTCAGCTGTTGGTTTTGGTCTCTTTTCTTAATCTTATTTTAGAAAGTGACAGGAATAAATTTAGTTAAGTTAAGTCGTGGCACAGTCCGAATCGGTACCAGTCTCCACTTAGACCTTTCTAGTACGGATTCCTAATAAAAACGTCTTGATTAAGCCTCAGATTCGTCCGAAATTAAATTAAATTTGGCGCATGAGGTGTTTTGTAAACCGTCCGTCTATCGTCTGTCCCGCTCCCGTCCCGCCGCTTCTACTCTAATGAGTTCCAAACTTCTCTTTGTAAGATTAGGCCAAAAATTTAGAAAAACTCGGTTCCCTGGCGGGTGAGGGGCGGCGCCGGCGTTTGACGCACGTAATATTTGGTCCCTTGCCCGAACAAGTTTTTCCATACTTTTCTACTCTCCTTACTTAAGTATGCTTAGCGGAATTAAAACTTAAGTTAAGTTGTTTTTAGGGTTCTGTAGGTACTTCAGAGGGTGCCAACGGGAACCTATTCATAAGCCTATGCTGTCCTGTCCGTCCATCCTAAGTAGTAAGTATCTTTTGAACCGTATAATAGAATAGAATAGAATAGAAAAACTTTATTTCGACCAACTGAGATCATAATTTTGTTAGTAACACACTTAGCCTACTGTTAGTTTATACACACAACACATTACTACATTATAACTGTTTGTTTGTCAGCGATAATGATAGCGAGTTTGCATTTTCAGAGCATGTTTGTTAATACAACGTGTTAATGAATTAGCGCAAAACCTCATACACCCCAACTGATTTATAGCAAAATAATTAGATTGAAACAATAATTTCATTATTTTGATGGTTAAAATTTAAAGTTATTTTAAGTTTTGAGGCAAAAATGATTTGTTATCATTTCAGCACGAAAAGAAAGCGCTAACGTACTACCCGTTCACGACCAGTTGGCCGTCGATGACCGTTACAAAATTTCCTCCCAGGCACATTAATTGGTCCCGTCGACAAAAAATAATATATAAGGCAAATAAAAATTTAAAATTAAAAGCGATATTAGTGACCGGGACGGACGTACCATACGTGATTGCGTTGCTAAAGGTTATAAAATTGCGTTTATTAGGGTCTCTTAGGGGTGCGGTGCGGGGAAGCGGGAAGGGAGGTAACGGCCAACTCGAAGTGAATGACTAGTAGTCATGGATACATTTTTATAATCTTGTTTTGGTAGTAAGTAGGGTGAGTGTGCCCGTGCGGTGGGTTGACATCCGGTTCAGAAAATTTTAAATTTAACAAAAAAAAAATTTATATTTTGAAAAAAAATACCTATGTTGAAACCATGATAATTCGATTCTGCTCTCGATTCTAAACAAACTACTTTCTAGTTTTGCGTTAATTCATTAACACGTTGTATATTGGGTATACGCTAAAAAAATTAAAATTAAGGTGGAGCCCTATACAAGAATGCTATATGTTGCCACAAGTTTCATAATGATGTAAATTACGTAAATTACACCTTGCAAATTTTACCGGAAATTCGAAAAAAGTTCGTACTTCCGGCCAATTCTGTGTGCATAATTCAACTGATCTTTGCTTAGCATAACTTTGTCGACCGTGTGCCAATGCATTTCATTGTGATGGCTCACGGATTATAATGTTTTCCGCAGTTTTTTGTTTTTGCTCTATCGTAAAAATGGCAATACCTAAGTATTTTCTTTACGCTTTGGTAATACATACGACCGTTAAAAGTGTGACTATTGTATTGTTTCTCGTAGGGTAAATAGTTGCATTACTTTAAGGGGTGATGATACTTATCAACTCTCAAGAAGTAACTTTTACATTTTCCATACTATCAATCAGCTTATCGAAAGTTTGTATGAAAAGATGAAATTATTTTTGGGAATTTCCTATAGGTCTTGTCCTATAGGAAAATTGATCAGTATCATGGGTACAATCACCCCTTAAAGTAATACAACTGTTTACCTAACACCCTGTATAGTGCATGCATACTCGAAGGTAAAACAATAAAGGGTGTAACAAAACTAGTAATACTTAAGGGGGTGCTTCAGACCACCAAACTGAACAACTTTCACTATGGGGCCAACACCGAGAAAAAATAAATAAAAAACTGCTGTCCCATACAAAACTGCAGTACCGACTCGACTAAAATGTATGGGACAGCAGATTTTTTTATTTTTTCTCGATGTTGGCCCCATAGTGAAAGTTGTTCAGGGTTATTATTACTAGGGTGTTTTGTTACACCCTGTAGAAGTCGGTCAAGTCTGTGTCTTGCTTGTGTTAACGAGCGAAATTAATTTTTTTTTGTAATATTGTTTGGTGTTACGGGAACCTCCGTGCGCCAGTCCGACTCGCACTTTGCCGCTTTTTTTTTATTGCAATGATTTGCCTTCGCTAGTAATGTGGGTCGTGTCTTATTTGCATGTTTGAGTTGACGGTGATTTTTATGTTATTGTTGGAAAATAAGGTTTGACGCTTCGTTGAGCTTTTGGTCGCTTATTTCTTTGTTTTGATTGTTTTCTTTGAAACAACGAACGAAGCTTTTATTTTATTTAAAAATGTGTTCTTCAAAGAAGAGAGGTGTTTATAAGTTAGAAGCCTTTATCTATGTGTCTGCCCTCATAGCTCAGTATAGGTAGTGAACCTGCCTGCTGCACCAAGACTCGCAAGAACCTCGTTCGAATCCTGTAAGGGACAAGTGTAGGGGTTCTACAGTTATATGCTAAGATGATTCTAAGTTGATGATAGATCGTGTGTGCGGAGTAATGTTAGAAGGAAACTACCGCTGCTGTTGAGTGCGTTTATTGAACTGATTTAATAATGATAATGTGCTAATAATGTTAACTCTAAATCGCTAACGCCAGCAATGTAAATACAATAACCTTTGTACAGTTGACTGTACAACAAGTATTTACGTTTTTTCAAAATGCAAATCAAGTTTACATTCTGGTTGGTACATCAACTGGGGCTAGATAAACTGTATTAAAAAACAACAAAAAAATTATCATTTAAAAAACGTGATTGATTTTAATGTTTTTTTTTTCAAAATAATTTCAAAATAATTTTTTTTTATTCGAAATAATATCAAATAGATAGCTTTCTGAGATCATTTTTTTGACTCTTCCACATGTCGGAAGGAGCGAAGATGCAGCCAAAAACTCTACAATACAATATCTGCGAAACGAAATATACGAAGTACAGTTACAAATACAAATATTGAATTGAAAAAAAATGAAAAAATATGTATTATCAAGTAAAGAACAATTACCTAAATTGTCCAAGATATTTATTATTTTATTTATTATTTACATGAAATGAAATTCCGGTGGACCTCACAACAGGCGGATTTCGTCTGGCCCGTGGGTTCAGCATTAGCCAAGCCTAAGAAAGTTGTACAGTAAGCGGCTTTAAAAAGATTTACATAAATTATGAATTTGCGATAGAACACAGTTTATGAAACCAGTAACAACGACATTAAGAGTAATAAACTATTACATTAGATCATGAGTAAATACCTACTTGATTACAAACAGACACGTATAGATTGATAGATTCTAATGAAATGCGTACAATTACAAGCTGACACATACAATTACATAGTGTAACATTGTCAAGTCGGACATTTTGATCATTTGAATAAAGAGATACTTCCACTGAGGGTCATTCATATAATATATGATTGAAAAAGTTGTTAGCGGTCGAAATCTAACTTTTTTCAAATCCTAACTTCAATCGGGTCATTTTTTCAACATTTCATTTTCTACGCCGTAGTACAAAGCTACGACGTAGTATTTTTCGTAACCCGACTTTAAGTTTTCTTAAATTTTTTTGTATAATAATAAAATGTGATAGACCAAAAATATGGCTCCATAAAAAAGCTAACCCAAAAAAAGGCCCAAACAATTATTAACATAACAAAATGCAAATTGCAAGTGCTCAAAATTTACGCGTGCGAAATATATCCGGGCAATATGCGGTGCGTATTTTCGCCTTAGCATCTGAAAGGCGAAGCGACTTCCATATTTTTGCATACTTATTCTATGACAATACTGGTTCATATAAGAAAGAGAATTTGTATGATAATTTTCATTTTGCATTCGTCGGGTTATTCTTCTCCGTGGTTGTTGTGGATGGTGCTCGGGGGAAATTCGGCGGTTGTGTCGCGGGGGATATTGGAACCACGGACCGCGGGCTCTGGTACTCGCTGGAAGTTTCACTGATGTTAGGTGAGGAAATGGACGAAAAATCATTTAAACGTAATATATTATGTTAGAGACGTGGGTCAGTGCTTGTAAAATGTGGATATTCAGAATAAGGCATATTTAGAATTTATCTCTCAAATACCACATTTATACAAATTAGAAATAAAACATTGGAAAATACCACATATGGAAAATACCACAGTGTACTAAGCCAATTTTGATTTAAAAAATGCAAAGCGATGTATGTACAGGATAGCCGTTTGGTACACAGGTACTCTATAGGTTAAAACAATCATTTTGAGCGGCAACCTTAAAAAAATTTCCCTTAGGGGGGAGTTTTTTTTAGACCTATGGTGTGGGTACGATAAAATAGCTTTATGAGCCGGTTCTAAAAATATACTACACTACTTCGATCAAATACCTATATTTGATCGAAGCTAAACTATTACGTTTTAGCCACAGGTTTTCTAAAAAAAGCAAAAAAAATTTTCAATACATACTATAAATTTTCTTCTTCTCATAGACGGCTGACAAAATGTTTGTGAAACATCCACCAATAGCTCGTAATATCCTCAAATCTAACGTCAAAAAAGGAATTTCAATAATCTATTGTGACAGAAATGTGTGTATTAATTAAAGATACAGGGTGTACAGGGTGTAGGGACAGCCCTCCACAGACTGAAACGGTAAACTCAGACTGAACTACTTTCACGAGCCTACCTCAGGAAAGGCAAAAAAAAAATTGTCCCATACGTTAATTTGAGTCGGGTATAGCAATTTGTATGAAATAGCTGAAAAAATACTAGGTAGTGTTTACTACTGGTGTCTCTTCTAGGTAATTTATATCGGCTTCAGAAGGAGCTAGCAAGTAATTGTCATCTTGTCGCTCGGTTATATCGATATCAGTAAATATGAGCGCCTTAACGAGTCGAATGTTCCCTTCGAGGGCACTACCTTTATACCACTGTTATTTGCTCCGCTGTAATAGAAATGTAATGTTAACTGTTTGTAATAAAGTTCAATTTCCTAGCTATAGTTACGACATTATGTTCTTTGCGTAGTTTATAACATGTAAGAAATACAGCTTAAGGCGGTTGCAGAGGGGTCAATTTTATACAAAACTTTGACGCACTATACGCGTAGACGGTATTAATATAAGTAACTTTGTATATATGGAAAAATAGGTTATAAAATCTAGATGTCACAAGATATAAAGCTTTGAAAATTTTGTATGAAAAATTTCAAAGCCTTATATCTTCGTAATTATATTATGAATTGCAAATGTTGTTTGATACGCGATATCTAGATTTTCTGAACTATTTTTCCATATATAAAATATTAGTTTTGTTAATTCCGTCTACGCGTATTGTGCGTCAAACGTTTGTATGGACTGAAACCACCTTAACACATTCGCGGGCACTGAACGAGACACAATAGAACTTTTATTGTTATCACTGCTATAGCCAGTCACTGTCCGCGAATGTGTTAATATACCTTCTAACATAATGCCCACAACTTATATTTTCCGAGGGAGTTGAGATATAAAAGAGAGAGTATAAAAGTTAACCTTCGAGCATCGGTGACGCGTTGCGGAGAGATATGGACACCCAATTATGGAGGTCCGGGTTCGAATTCGCACGGAAAACATGCCATGTACCAATGAGTTTTTCTAACTTATGTACGTAGTACCGACTGCTCTCAAACGGTGAAGGAAAACATCGTGACGAAACCTGCATACACTGAAGAAGAAATTCTGATGTGTATTTGAAGTCTACCAATCCGCATTGGGCACGCGTGGTGGACTAATGCCCATACACCCTCCCTGAGGGCAGGCCTGTGCCCTGCAGTGGGACGTTTATAGGCTGATGATGATGATGAAAAGTTAACCTTGACCTAACTGCAACCTTGTACGATATGTACGAAAATGTACTCATAATTTGGATCATGATTGTTTCTTTCTCCTTTTTTGACGAAACGTTTTATACTTTGACAAAACATGTGGTTTTTATCTATCTATCTATAACGTCACGCCTCTTTCCCAGTGGGGTAGGCAGAGACCAGGGCGCGCCACTTACTACGATCTTTACATACCTCTTTTGCCTCATGCACATTCATACATCTCTTCATACATGCCCGTCGGTTTCGAGTACTCCGCACCTCCCCTTTTTGTAGGACGCAACTGATTTGATCAGCATACGTCCTACGAGGGCGCCCTCTGCCGACACTTCCACTCACATTAGCAACATATATCTCTTTCGTTCATCTGCTGTCACTCATCCTTTCCATGACCAAACCAACGAAGCATACCTTTCTCTATTCTTGTCACAACATCTTCTTTCAATTTACATCGATCTCTTATTACACAATTTCTCACTCTATCTCTCATCGTGACACCACACATACTTCGCAAGGAACGCATTTCAACAGCATTAATTTTACTTGCATGCTTCTTCTGCCATACCCAGCACTCACTGCCATACATAAGTGTAGGCACCAACACACCATTGTGTATAGCAAGTCGTGGTTTTTAATTGTGAGTATATAGTAATATTTATATTATAGTAAGTTAACATTCTTAATTACGCTGTCCATCTAAATTTCAAATTTTCCGAAACACTTTTACCTAAGTGATAAACTCCAGTTCTAAGTTTACAAAGTAATAAATTCACAAAGTAATTTCTCAGGTGGTAGGTAACTACGAAAGTGTTAAGTTGTAACTAAAAGCACAAAGAACAAACTTTTCGAAGTATTATTCATTAAATTGTGTGCTTCCCTGGACGAGTAACCGAGTAAGGGTGGAAACATACCACCCCAGAAACACGTAAGTCGTCTAGTAGCTGAATGTAGAAAATTGCTTTTTTCAGCTCCTGTACAGCTAAAATACAGCTTACGTGTTTCTCGGGATTACCGGTCAGGTTATCATTCAGTATTTTTAAAATCTGAAAGGCTGAAAGTCACCCAAAGGACAATGGAGAGGACTAAGATCGAAGTTTCCCAGCGAGATCGAATCTGAAATGTAGAGATTCGCAGTAGAATCAGAGTAGCCGACATAGCCCAAAGAATTACTATACTAAATTGGCAATAGACAGGGACACGTTGCTCGCAAAACAGATGGCCAATAATGGGGTCAAAGTTCTCAAGTGACGTACCGACAATCTGGCGAAGGCGGTGGGAACCCGCTGGCTGAGGGCAGCGCAGGACCAGTCGTTGTGGCGATCCTCGGGGGAGGCCTATATCCTCTGTACTGTGGACGTCCATGGGCTGAGATGATGATGTTTGGTAACATCAATTAAGCAAGCGGATTTCAACTAAAAAGTGGAAGTTGGCAGGCCACTTGACGAAATAATTGACACTCTTGGGGTCTATACCCAGCAGTGGAGTTTACCGGGCTGATGTTGATGATTGGTAACATAGAGTCACGGGTCAGAAATGGACCAGAAGTGAAGAAGTGAGGTAACCGGCCAAAGAGTAGCACGCGTACCCAATGCGGCTTGGCAGTCCACAAGTCCACACTAACGCCCATGCAGCTAAACCATGAGGTTAAGCCTATGCCCAGTAGTAGCTTAAAATGGCCCACTTATGCTTAGGCTTGTTGTAATTACCTATACCTACTATCCCTATGTACCTATACCAACTCTAAACTGGATCAAACGACGATCCAGTGCCAAACCAGAGGTCCTGGGATCGAATCCCGGTTCAGTCATGGATGTTATAATGTTTTGTTTGTGCCGAAAAGTCTAGTAGCTATATAACGTTTAGGATCATTACTGGTTATAAATTAATTAATTATTGTGTGTCGCCCCCCTTAGTCGTGAATTTCATTAGTTCATTTCTGCAGTGAATAGAATAGGAGATGCAAGTTTGTTACTGTCACACCAAATGTATATAAGTTTTGCAAGATTCAATTAAATTGTTTTGGATTTAAACGTTTTGCTAAGCTTAGAGAAGGAAGCGTTTATAAACAGAGGTTTGTGGAAATGTGTGTGCGGAAACGCGAGAAGCGTCATGGGAACCTTTGCATCAGGTATGACCCCGGGCGGGCTTTTTGAACTGTAGTTAATTTGTTTTGCCTGCATCCTAGTTAGTTTTAAGATTGTTAATTTTGATTTTAATAACTCTTTTAGGAAATTAGATCACTCTGACACCAGGGCTCTGCCCACACGATAAGAAGTAGAAGGAAATTAGATTTTAATTATTTATTATGTATATTATTATGTATATAACAATAATACTATCTTAATAGATAGTATTATTGTTACCAATTGTTAGTACATACATCTTTAAACTCATCATATGTATTCCATTAAATTTTTTGTTAATTAGGTACCTACTATAATGTTCCTAAGTAAGTAGATTATGTAGCCAGACATGGTGGGTTCGAAAATTAGTGCTTGCCCCGATATTGGTTTTTTAACTCTATAAAAACGTAACTTACTTATCCCTCTTATGACCGATAGCTGCACAGACCTCTGCAGAGTTAACCTTCTCTGTTGGCCGGGGCTTTACTAAGATTGGTTAGGTTTGGTTTTTTAGGGTTCCGTACCCAAAGAGTGAAAACGGGACCCTAAGCCTACGTAGTCCGTCCGTCCGTCCGGCAGTCCGTCCGTCCGTCTGTCCTACCTATTGAGGACTGTAACTTTTGAACCGGAACAACTAGATAGTTGAAATTCTTCTCAGATTATGCGTTATTACAGCGGATTTGTTAACAAATAATAAAACCTTCCTTCTTAATATGCTGACACTTTTTTTAGGGGATGATCAAACCGTCAAACCAAACAACTTTCTCTATGGCACCAAAACTGAATTAGCGAAAAAAAACAGATGTTCCACAAAAAAACTGAACCTACTCGAGCCAAATGTTCAGGGACAGCTGTTTTTTTTTTGCGATTTCGATGTTGGTCCCATAGAGAAAGTTGTTCAGTTTGACGGTCTGGTCAATCTCTTTAAAACCGTCAGCATATTAAGAAGTACCCTGTATAATTTGTGCGGACGAAGTCGCGTGTAAAAGCTCGTACTTAATTTAAAAAAAAATGGGAAAAGTGAACGGTCATGAGATGACAATGTTTGTATAATTTATTCAACCCACATTTACGGCTTTTGCTACAAAATTTCGCTACAAAACGGCTCTTTAATTAGTATCAGCTTAATGAAAATTCTCTGTTGTTAAATATTTGCACGCCTAAAGGATTTTAAAACATTCGCCCTCATTCGCATTTCTAATTAAATATTCAAAACCATTTTAACTACATGAAATTACTTAATTAATGTAGCTCGAGTGATGTAACATGATGGCTCTTGAGAAAAGTCATGTTTTACTTGGCAACGCGACATTACAAAGTCCCACCATATCTCTCTTTCATTTGGTGCGTAGGTAAATGAGCGAGAGAAAAGACGCAGGATAATAATGTTGTCAAACGCACGTACACACGGTGACAGGTCAGGTTACCCTGTTTGGACTTTGAACTATTAGAAATTGAACGCTGCGAATCGTGCGAGAGGGTGCGGTATGTTGTTGTTGTTTCGTCTCAGCACGCTGCGCCCGCGCCGGCAGCCGCGTCTATGCAGGCTCTCTACCGCACTATTTTGTGTTTTGTACGTAGTGTAGTTAGGGGTATACAACGTGTTAATGAATTAACGCAAAACCTCATACACCCCCACTGATTTATAACAAAATAATTAGATTGCAACAATAATTTCATTATTTTGATAGTTAAAATTTAAAGTTATTCACATTTTAAGTTTTGAGACAAAAATGATTTGTTATCATTTCAGGACTTAAAGAAAGCGCTAACGTACTCATGGATACATTTTTATAATCTTGTTTTGGTAGTAAGTAGGATGAGTGTGCCCGTGCGGTGGGTTGACATCGGGTTCAGAAAATTTGAAATTTGGCTAACAAATTATTTAATATTTTGAAAAAAATTACCTATGTTAAAACCATGATAATTCGATTCTGCTCTCGATTCTAAACAAACTACTTTCTAGTTTTGCGTTAATTCATTAACACGTTGTATAGGGTGCGTAACCTGATGTGTCGCCGTGTGTACAATAAGGTAAGTATTTGCTTGCCTTTATGGAAGAATATGCTGGAAAATTATATTTCTATACTAGCTGTTGCCCGCGACTTCATCTGCCTTACCCGGATAAAAAGTACCCTATGTGTTAATCCAGGCCATGGTTTATCTGTATGCCAAATTTCATCAAAATCCGTTCAGCAGTTTTTGCGTCAAAGCGGAACAAACATCCATCCATCCCAACCATACTTACATACTTTCGCGTTTATAATATTAGTCATATTATATTTTTGCATCCTAATCATTATCATAATCATACTAGGCCTATAGACAATACCTATTCCAACTTCCTGCTAGGCCCTTTGTGAATAGCGATTCGGTACACTATGGAGGTCAAGTATGTTTACTTTCCAGAATCCAAAAAGTTTTTATACCCGCAGATAGTTAACACTGGCCAATATGAAGTAAAAAAATTACGTCGTAGCCATTTGCTTCAATTAAAAAGAAAACAAGATTTCTTCCTTCGGATTTTATGGCAATTGTAAATTTTTTTTCACACCACGCAGCCAGGCTCTATATGAACATAAAAAACAGAGACCAAAAAGTTTATAATATGTTAACTAAAGTGTATTTATTAAATGCAAAAAAAAAGCGATCAACTAATTAGGCAAGTCAGAAAAACGCGCGCTTTGTTTATCCTATTCATTCAAGCTAAACAATAAGAGTAGCGTTATTTAAAAACGTTTTTTGTGACGGAGAAGATGAAACTAAAATATATGATTATGATTATGCATTCAACTCCCCAAACTAGACTACAGTAGTGCAAAGGCCTATCCTCTCAACCTCTCATGAATAAAGTTAGGTAAGAGGGATGATTTTATAGGGTACTAGAGTTATCCCGCCACTTCGTCCGCACAAATTATATAAGTACCTACCAGATTTTAAGTCAGATCATAAGCTATCAAATAAAAAAATTTCATCAAAATCGGTTCAGTAGTTTTTGCGTGATGCTCGATCAAACAAACAAACACACAAACAAACAGACAGACAAAAAATCAAAAAATTTGTTATTTGTAATCAGGCACACCTAAAAACATAGAGAAAATAACGCGCTCCCCTGGGGTAGAGATGTTGTATCGAACTGTGCACAGATACTCAACTGGGCCTGACGTCATATCATACACATCTAGCGGGAAGTAGCGTATTTAAATGTTAACCCTCCCCTCACCCTCTAGCCTCACCCGTTTTTCACCCCCTTTGTTGGCGACAACATTTTCTATAGAAACAAGCCGATATGCCATCTCTTCGTACTCTATGCCTAAAAACCATATCGTAACTTTTTTTTTGGCAAAAAAGAGTTTGACGTGGTGACAGGTGGATCTAACTATTTACTATTTTAGTATGGTGGTGTTGCCAGTTTATGCGGGATTTTGACGTTCTTGCGTGGAGGCAGAGCGCCCTAATTTATTCCAAACTCTTTTTTGCCAAGCTGTACAGACACACTTCTCTTACAGACAGTTTTAAAATAGTTAAGATACCTTTACCTATAATATGTATAATAGTTATTACGTAGATAATAAAACTTTTAATACAGTCAATTTTAAAATGCCGTAGTCAATTTCCAAGACTCGATTTAATCCCATCGCATATCTGCCTTGAATCCAAATGTAATTCAATCTCGGTCCGCCTACCCTCGGCTAGGCTAGGTAGGTAATGTTCCGAGGCAGTCGGAGCCGTATTGTCAGTCGAGTGTGGTCGGCATCTCGCATGACATCCACATTCATGTCCGAGACGTCACGTAATCTCATCCTTGCTGCGACATACTAGATTTGCCATCTTGGGCTGTTACCACTTCGGGAGAAACTTCATTTCATACCGTTAGTTAGCCGCATAATACATATAAGTCATCATCATCTCAGCCGATGGACGTCCACTGCTGGACATAGGCCTCCCCCAAGGATCGCCCATAACGACCGGTCCTGCACTGCCCTCATCCAACGGGTTACCGCCGCCTTCACCAGGTCGTCGGTCCATACCGTGTGCGGGGCCTACCCACGCTGCGCTTTCCGGTACGCAGTCGTTTCTCGATAACTTTTCGGCCCCATAGGCCATCGGTTCTGCGAGCAATGTGCCCCGCCCACTGCCACATTCTTTGGGCTATGTCAGTTACTCTGGTTCTTCTGCGGATCTCTTCATTTCTGATTCGATCTCGCATATAAGTAGTCCTTCTTAATAATAATATGCTGACACTTTTTTAAGGGGATGATCAGACCATCAAACTGAACAACTTTCTTTATGGCACCAACACTAACATCGAAGCCGCGAAAAAAATATCAGCTGTTCCATACAAAACTGCAAACCACTTCAGCCAAATATATTGGTATAGGACAGCAGATTTTTTTTTTCACCATTTCGATGTTGGTCCCATACAAAAAGTTGTTCAGTTTGATGGTCTGAACCACCTCTGATAATGGAAAAGTACCTATACGGAAAGTTCTTAAAGAGAATGTAACTCAGTACGGTATAAGAGTCGGGACTTGCATACTAAAAATTGCTCGTGACTGATATCCAGAATGTTTGAAATGTGTGCTAACGTTCAAAGGAATTTAATGGCGTTAGTGCACGTTTCATATAACATTTTTTGGTTTGAGAGTTGCCTGCTACCTATATGACACTGAAAAGTACCTACCAAGAAACTATACCATCAGGCTACATAGGAATAACCAAACATTCAGTTGAAAATTGTTCATACAGTACCTACCTACCACAAGAATTAAATCGTTCTAGAGTACGAATCGCGATAATGCATGAACGAGAGTCATACCAGAAGGGAATAATCTTGGAGATGTCATGCGATTTCCGACATTTGTCCTGCACTCTGTCGCTATTTGCTATACGCGACCGAATAGCTGATCGTATTGTGTTGGCAAGGTAACCTAACCAAGATGCTTTGCCTACAGGATATGTCGAACCTAGGCATGGAATCGCACATGATTAAACATCCTTACCTTACACACACAAACTCACGACTATTGCTACGGTTCGAATTATGCCAAAAGTGTAAACGCTAATGCACACGCTTTACCGGTCGGTCCAAATTAGTAAGTACGAATACACCGCTAAACAATTTGTACAATTTGAAACAGCTGTCAATTTGATATGCATATGCTGCACTACCTATTTTTCGTGTGCGTCGTAAGCGCAAGTTAATTACGTCACTGATGACGTCAGACAGCAAACGTATCCGCACATTCGCGCATTATGAACCGATTGTGTGCATGCTATCTCTACCGATAGCGCATATTTGCGCATTTTGGACCGTAGCAAAATTCAGGGTATAACTTTCAGGGTGTGCAATAATTGTTGAGATGACTTATGATCATAGGTGTATAATGAACAATTTATCAAAATCATGATGAAAATTAAATTGAAGTCTTCTCTTCTTTATCGTATCAGCGTGAGCTATGTCGCATAACAATCACTGATGCTGTAGAGGAATTCAAATAATTAGTTAAGTACCTAACTGAATTTTTCTGAACCATATAAAGTACCTACTAGTAGGTATAATGTGGCCTATTGGCACTATTTGGTCTTATTCGCCTATCATTTTCAATAACGCTCTATGCAAATTGTTCATTAATTTTCGTAATAATTTGCAGCAAGAATCACAACCAGTAGATGGTACTACATTTTCACGGTTTACCTTGTGCCAGGGCCGCGGTCGCGCCGGGGTGCGAAAATCAGCCTGCGCCCCCCTCGCCAAAAAAAAAACGCGCATGTTAAGACATTAATTCTTGTTGTTAGTAAAAAAATCTGAATTAGCTTGCAAGCCGAATGTGCCGAAAGCTGCACGAATCGTATTTGTGAACAATATTGGTGCCTATATTTTTATAGCCGTGGTTGTCCAGTGGCGAGTAACCTTGCCTACCGTGCAGGAGGCAATAGTTCGATCCCCGTCCAGGTCGACTCGTACCAATGAGTTTTTCGGAATTTATGTACGATTTGTAACACCACTGGCTTTTCGGTGAAGGAAAACATCGAGTGGAAACCTGCATGCTAAAATTTCGAGGCATGTATTGTACCTACTGTCCATTACAAGTGGCGACGGGCTCACTACCTGTCACACTGGACAGAGTATCGGTACTACTAGTGAAACGTGGATGTTCTGAGGTTTCAGAATATCTCTGACTACTCCCTCGGGGAATATAGTCGTGAGCATATGCTATGCTATGCTATGCTATGCTATGCTATGCTATGCTATGCTATGCTATGCTATGCTATGCTATATTTTTATACCTACTAGGTACTTACCTGGGTTATACATATTAACCCAGTAAAATTAGATAAATCAGAAGAAATAATTTCCGGAGTTTTGGAACTTTTTTTAAACGTTCCTTTGGTACGTAATATTGAAGAAAAAAAAAGTCCTGGTGAAGGGGGGTGAGCTCGAGGAAGGGGGGGGCTCTAAAGGCTTATTTCTTGAAATCTGAAAGTCGTATCGAAATACTTTGTATGGACAAATTAAACCTAACAAAATTTCCTACAAAACAAGTGGTATGCATTTTTGTCATAGGACTTAACCTTTGAGGGCTACGGGGCCGAGAAAGTAACGACATTTCAAAAATTATGAAATTTGTATGGCGACCCTCATGAAAGTTGAAGATAAAAACAAAATGATTTCATATTCTTAATCAGCAGCCCCGAAAACCCCCAGATACAAATTTTCAGTCGGTTCGGGGAACCCTTAAAAGCTGCATTGGCGTTTCAAATTTCCATGGCAGCCATCTTGGATATCGCAATTTTGGATTTTTTTCATCGCCAATCAAATCTGACCAGGGTCCTCTATGACATTTGTTCGAGGTCCATAACCCTATCTATCATAGTTTCCGCGGGCCGTTGACCTCATCCATCAGGACTTTTTTTTTTCTTCAATAATACGTACCAAAGGAACGTTTAAAAAAAGTTTCAGAACTCCGGAAATTACTTCTCCTGATTGGTATATTTCAGCTTAATTTTACTGGGTTATATTGAATGTTGGATGTTCTGAAGTTTCAGAATATCTCTGACTACCGCCTCGGGGAATATAGTCGTGAGAATATGCTTATGCTGTATTGAATGTTTTTAAATAATTTATAACATACATACATACCTACATACATATACTCACGCCATTATCCCACTGGAGTAGGCAGATATTACGGCTCGCCACATACTACGTACCTACCTACCTACTTCTCTCGCCTCCTCCACTTTCATACATCTATTTATACAATTTTCAAAACTAGCAGATAAAGCATGGTGTGTGCTTAGTGTATAACGCGATTGGCCTGCGCCCCCTAGGTCCCAGCGTCCGGATGCCATGCATCCCTTGCACCCCGGGTAAAGACGGCCCTGCCTAGTACGGCGTGCAAATGCAAGCCTCGATGTTAACGGTCCTTGGTACGGTAATTTAGTTAATTAATCAATTAGCTGGTCGCAAAACCCGCTCGCTCGGCTTGTGCAAAGTACAGGGAACCGTATGCGAAACGTGTGCTGCGGAATAAAATAGGCGAGTGAACATTGAGTTTTAAGTAAGGTTTCGCTCGAGTTGAGTTGAGTTTTCAATCAGATAGTAAGTATACGATATTATAGTATACTAGAGTTAACCCGCGACTTTGTCCGCACAAATTATATACCAGATTTTAAGTCAGATCATATTAAGCTAAAAAATATAAAAGTTTCATCAAAATCAGTTCAGTAGTTTTTGCGTGATGCTCGTTCAAACAAACAAACACACAAACAAACAAACAGAGAGACAAGAAATCCAAAAATTGGTGATTTGGAATCAGGGACGCCTAAAAACCACATCGTAACTTTTTTTTTGTTAAAATATCTTCAATGTACATACAGACCATAGAGAATTCACACGCACCTGGGTACAGACACACTTCTGTTACAGTTTTATAATAGTTTAGATTCGTTGTTATCAATAAAAACATCTTGTAGGTTTGCTCCCATAGTAAAACACTTGTTATGCATACATTTCTGCATGTGCTAGACTATATTTCCCGAGAGAGTCGTCAGAGATTTACTAAATAGGTATACCTACCATTTGACCACAACGAACAGAAAAATCTTGTTTAGGTATCTACAGGATGAAATTGATATCATTAGCATCCTTTTAAACTAAGAGTCTACCCACCAAACTGAACAACTTTTAAATCTGCTGTTCCATACTAAACTGCACCCGCCGCCGCGCCGCACGGTGGGTCGAAACTGCTATGTGAGGGACTTAGGGATTTTTTTCACAAATTCCAGTTTTTTAAAATATCTATCGATAGATCTTGTAATTTGAATGAATAATAGTCGTTAAACGTTTTTGTCTAAAACTTATAGTTTGCTTGGAAAAAAATGTTTTCTGTTTTTGTTGTATGGAACGAGACATAAAGTGCTCAATTTCAGCAAATACGTGATATATCGTGTTTTAAAACTACTTAAGCATTATTCCTTGGGCTAATTACTATAATCCTACACTATCAGCGAGAGCCCAAAGCTGCCCGTTCACGAGTTATGAGGATCCGAAAAACAAATAAAAAATGTGAGTCAAAGTCAATATTTTTTTATTTCTAAAATCATAGGTCACCATAAATCTAACAAAAAAAATTGTCTTGCATTAAAATACTAACAAACGAACAATGTTTTGAATTTTAAAACACTAGTTTATCGAAAATATTGTCTATTTATTAGTTGAATAATACAGCAAAATATATTTACTGACATAAACTGCAAATTACAATATACAAGATGTAAAAATTTTAGAAATAAAAATGTATTGACTATATTTATCATTTCTAAATTCATAAATCTAACCAAAAACATTGTCTTACCTTAAAATACTAACAAATAAAAAATGTTTTGAATTTAAAACACTAGTTTATCGAAAGGATGCTTAAGAGTCGAGTTATAAATATAATATTTACAAATTTTAAACTATTAATTAGAAAATAAAGTGTATTTAAACTAAATGGAACATTACAACTTATTTCAAAATAACATCTATTTAAAAAACAAAAATGTCAATTAATCACTATCACTATCTTGTAAAGTATTTATATCTATAAAATCAAATTCAGGTTCGGTTGGAAGAGACACCAAAAGTTCGACTGTTCTTGGTGAAAGAACCATTCTCCGTTGTTTGGTCATTCTTGGCCTTAAAGAAGCAAGTTTGGATCAGACGACAAAAGAAGATTATGCTAGATATCTTCATTTGTCGCTGTCCTACTTACTTTTCTAGAATGTTTCTCTCTAAATTTACGAAAGTCCTTATTTCGAGCCTCTGATGCTTCTTCCGACAGTTTGCCGATTGGTAAAAGTCCAAAAGGTTCAATTATATCCGTTCCATGTACTAGCAACTTATGTACGCTAGATGGCATGTAGTACCACGGATATAACTGGACATACAGATTGGCTGTATCTTTACAAAATTGGGAGAATTTGGAAAGATCCACTCGCTCACCAGAACCCACTGTTTGTAAAATTACGTGGAACCTTTCGATTAATTCTTCATCAACACCAGTGATGCGAGCTGATGTCTTTGAATCACTAAAGATCCTTTTGACAATTTGTATTTTGTATATTTTCTTAGTAATTCGTAGAACTATGTTGTGCTTTTTTAGTTTACATTTACTATACAGGTGTAAAAAAACACCCTAGTATTTTTTCGTTTTCTACATAATGAAAGTGGTTCAGTTTGATGGTCTAAAGTTTAGACCATCAAACTGAACCTTTTTTTTTAGTTTTAGTGTAGTGTAGTTGTAGTAGAACGTTTAGACCCTAAACCATCCCTTTAAATACTACTAGGGTGATTTGTTACACCTTGAATATTTTATTTTACAGTTTAAGTCAGTAAATATATTTTTCTTGTATTATTCAACTCATAAATAGACAATGTTTTCGATAAAATAGTGTTTTAAAATTCAAAACAATGTTCGTTTGTTAGTATTTTAATGCAAGACAATTTTTTTGGTTAGATTTACGGTGACCTATGATTTTAAAAATAAAAAAATATTGACTTTCACTCACATTTTTTATTTGTTTTTCGGATCCTCATAACTCGTGAACGGGCAGCTTTGGGCTCTCGCTGATAGTGTAGGATTATAGTAAATAGGCCAAAGAATAATTCTTAAGTAGTTTTAAAGCACGATATATCACGTATTTGCCGAAATTGAGCACTTTATGTCTCGTTCCATACAACAAAAACAGAAAACATTTTTTTCCAAGCAAACTATAAGTTTTAGACAAAAACGTTTAACGACAATTATTCATTCAAATTACAAGATCTATCGATAGGTATTTTAAAAAACTGGAATTTGTGAAACAAATCCCTAAGTCCCTCACATAGCAGTTTCGACCCACCGTGCGCCGCTGCCTATTCGACTCAAATGTATGCAACAGCAGATTTTTTTTTGCTTGGATCGGTTTGCTCCCATAGTAAAAGTTGTTCAGTTTGATGGGTATAAACTCTTAGTTTAAAAGGATGCTAATGATATCAATTTGTGTATCCTGTAATAATTAGGTAAAATAACGATTATCTATTTTATTCTATCTACATTAGGCCACGCAATAATAACATAAAAGGGGTATTTAGTTACAATACAAAAGGTCTAGGAAAGTTCTGATTTGTAGAAATTCGCTGAGCTTGACTCCGTTCTCTTGTACTATTCATATGACTGAAAAATGTTTGTAACATTGTAAGCTGCAGGAAACTACTCTATAATTTTTACCTACATGGCGCTGGAGAAAAGATTAATAGGTATCGAAAAACTGGTTTTCGGTACCATTTTTCCAAAAGGTCGCAAACTTTGTATTTTAATGAGGACACTAAACTGTACAAAACCAACAAAATAGAAAGGTCATTGGGTGTAATCTGACCCAGCTAACAAAATTTTTCCTACAAAAACCAAATTGGCTTTAAAATGTTTAGTATTAAGTAACCCACATTTAATTATATGTAGTTACGAGCTTTTACCCGCGACTTCGTCCGCATAAATTATATACCAGATTTTAAGTCAGATCATAAGCTATCAAACAAAAAAAGTTTCATCAAAATCGGTTTAGTAGTTTTTGCGTGATACTCGAACAAACAAACACCCAAACAAACAAACAAACAAACGAACAAACAAACAAACAAACAGACAGACAAAAAGTCCAAAAATTTGTGATTTGGAATCAGGGAAGCCTAAAAACCATATCGTAATCTTTTTTTTGTAAATATCTTCAATGTACAGACACACTTCTGTTACAGTTTTATAAAAGTCTAGATTTATTTTTTAAACCATGGGAAAATGTACAAAATTCACAAAATGTACAAAAATATACTGAATGTACTAAAATGCACAAAATGTACAAAATGTAAGAAAATTTATTAAATGTAAGTACAAAAATGATTTTTTTTAACAAAAATAAAAAAAAAATCTTTATTAGTTTTTGGCCTGAATCCTATTTTCTACAATAATGCGACATATACAACGTGTTAATGAATTAGCGCAAAACCTCATACACCCCAACTGATTTATAACAAAATAATTAGATTGAAACAATAATTTCATTATTTTGATGGTTAAAATTTAAAGTTATTCGCATTTTAAGTTTTGAGGCAAAAATGATTTGTTATCATTTCAGCACTGAAAAAAAGCGCTAACGTACTCATGGATACATTTTTATAATCTTGTTTTGGTAGTAAGTAGGGTGAGTGTGCCCGTGCGGTGGGTTGACATCCGGTTCAGAAAATTTTAAATTTTGCAAACAAATTATTTAATATTTTGAAAAAAATTACCTATGTTGAAACTACGATAATTCGATTCTGCTCTCGATTCTAAACAAACTACTTTCTAGTTTTGCGTTAATTCATTAACACGTTGTATATTCATGAACTAGAGACATTTATCTAATATCCTATACTATTTTTGCCCAGTGACCCTTCCTTGACCTTTTGCAAGTCAGAACCTACCATTGCCTGGCCTACTAGGTATTTAGCTTTTTAGCTAATTAATTGTTTAAGCTTTTTCAGTATTTAGGAATTTAGGAATAACGTGGAAATAAATAATAGGATCTCGTACAACAATTAACATTTCTCTATTAAAGATGACGATGATAATGGCGCGGTAGTGTATATTTTCTTTGATAATGGTGAGTTTCTCACAATTCTTTTAGAGCCAAAAGTCGCTTCAATGCTCTCGGGAACTAGTGTGTTAATTTATTTTCGATGTTATTTCAACGCCTGCAAAGAGGGCCGTAGTTAGAGGGGGGCATCGTGGGGCCCTACCTTAAAATACCAATGCCCTACCTTAAAAATTACCCAACCTTCTTTACAATATGGGCAAGTTAGACAAATTCCCTTACAAAATTTCGAGCTCGCTTCGCTCGCTCAAGCCTATGATAAGTATTGTGAGCGTAGGTAGGCTAATGGAACTCGTACCAACACCGTTTTCAGTCTTGGAGGGTGAAAGGAGAATGGTCATCTGTGACCCAGGCCCGACAACAAAGTGACCTATCCCAGTTTTTTTGTGACATTAAGTATAACTAAAATATATAATTTTTTTTTTCAATTTGTGTGGCTAACACCTAAATATTGCCTGGTGAATTTCTCCAATCGCTCCGCAATCCTAAAAAACAATACTTTTCACACACTTCTAGCGATTATATCTATTAAAGACTCTGCAGATGCATTTCAATTTTCAATTTATTTATTTGTGAATCACAGGTTATAAAGATGTTACAAAATTGTTGGTTCCATTGTGTTCCGCCAGAAGGCATACAAAAGTTTACAAATTACATTTAACAAAATACGAGATACATTTACAATTATTAAGTAGATTTTACATTAGTATCTTTCAAATAAATTAAATAAGACGTAAAAGAATAAAACATTAAGATTAAGATGTCAACATTAAGATGTCAACAAATAATAACACTACAAAATTCATTAAAAAACTAAATTGAAAGATATCATAATATTATTAAATTAAATTCCAAAATGTAAATAACAACTACTATAATAAAAAACAAATATTAATCAAACAATAAAAATGTGCAGAATTATCTAAAGCTTGAGATCATGCAATAAATAATACATTTGGAAACATAATATATTATACTTAAGTACAATACCTTTTACATTATTTATTAATTATAGTCAAAAAACATTATATTATTTATTATAGTCAAAAAATTCATTTATGGTGTAAAAAGTGCCATCGATTAAAAAGTCAAACATTTTCCTCTTGAACATCGCTACATCATTGCATTGTCTTAGTGTTAGAGGAATTGAATTATATATTTTTGGAGCCATATGAAAAATACTTTTATTGTACAATACGGTCTTGTGAGAATTATAACATAATTGGTCCTTTCGACGTGCACTAGTGTCATGAATAAATAGGTCTGGATATCGCTTAACAAACAGTACAGTTTCATAAATATATAGAGATGGAAGAGTCAATAGCTTAAGTTGTTTAAAATAGGGTCTACAACTGTCCGTCCTTTTTATACCGCACATTGCTCTTACACATCTCTTTTGAGCTAAAAATACTCGGTTATTGTTGGTAGCGTTTCCCCAGAACGTGATCCCATACCTTATTCTAGAAGCCACGTATGTTTTCGTTCAAGGATGACCTTTGTTCAAAAGCCAGGGTATCATCATCATCATCATTATCATCATTATCATCATCATCATTATCATCATCATCATCAGCCTATCATCGTCCACTGCTGAACATAGGCCTCTCCTAAGGCGCGCCACAAAACTTTGTCCTCGGCCTTCCTCATCCAGTCGCTCCCCGTTACTTTTTTTAGGTCGTTTGTCCAGCGGGCAGCAGGGCATCCCACACTACGCCTGCCAGTTCGTGGTCTCCACTCTAGAACTCTGACACCCCATCGGTTGTCAGTTCTTTGGCAGATATGAACAGCCCATTGCCACTTCAGCTTGCTAATGCTGGCCAGCCAGTGTATTCTGCAAAACTAATAATGTCACCTACATGACCTCCATTCAAACCAGTTAGATGGTTCGTTTTGTGCTGAGGAATATCTTGTAACGGCTTGTGCAGCAAGTGATGTTGGCAAATGTAGGCAAGATTGGATACAAAGAACTGGTAGCAGGTGCGAAGATTCACGTTTATCGAATTAGGCACTTGTCAACGTTGGGTGCTGTTGCAATTATCAAAGAAACACCTGAAACCTAACCACCTGCTCGCCTAACATCTTGGACATTTACCATTTTGGAATGGTAACAGGGGCAGTGGCAGTAGCCAGGAGCTTGCTGGTCTTGATAAGTTGCAGCATTAATTATATGCCTACAAAAAACGTTCCAGCTCTATCATTAGATACCTACTTGTTACAAAATGCAGAGAATAGGACTCATCAACACGATTCCAATGAGTCTAAACTCGACGGGTATGCTAGTAGCCACCCAAGAGTTCCACTAGCCACCTTCCAGCTCCATCATCAGACCCTCAATACCAACTGCAATGCACAGGACTCATCAAGACGATTCCAATGAGTCCAAACTCAATGGGTGTGCTAGTAGCCACCCAAGAGTTCCACTAGTCACCTTCCAACTCCATCATCAGATCAGCCGGATAGTACCATATTATCGTATTGTCATCAAAATCACATCCATATGCAAAGTTCTTGATAGATAGAATCGCTAGAAGTATGTGAAAAGTATTGGTTTAGTATTGCGCCTGGAGAAGTTCACAAGGCAATATTTAGGTGTTAGCCATACAAATTGAAAATAAAAATTATATATTTTAGTCATACTAAATATATATAAAAAACTGGGATAGGTCACTTTGTTGTCGGACCTGGGTAAATTTTGTATGGGCCGTGACCCTTCTCCTTTCCAGCCTTTAAATGTTATTTTGAGGATATGTAGGCTAATGGAACTCAGTATCACCGTTGGGTTTTGAGTCTTGGTGTGTTCTTTTCTTTTCTAGAGAGAAGATTTCACAGACACTGAATTATGTTAATCATCCAAAAACTAGCCTTTTGCTTCCGCCCTACCTTAAACTTATATAACAACGCCTTCAGGATGCTGTTGAGGCTCCCACGCTTCTGCAGCGCGTCGACCATGTTCGCTGAAATGCGAACTGATGGCTTCCACGCGATCTTGCGGAAGAAGACGGCCTCTCTGCTGAGCAGGACGCGGGGGAGCACCAACACCATTCTGAAGGCTATTGTTGATAAATTTGACTGTCCCATTCTGGCTCATTGGGTCAAACTGGTGAACAGAGTGGGTACTATATTTATATAGTAGTAATAATTGACATTGTTATTTTTTTTTTATGTAATTTTATTCTGAAATTTTTTAAGTTAATATAATTGTATTGGATAATTTATAATATTGTTAATGTAATTCTATTAATTTTAACTATGTACCTACTACCTCTAACTTATATGGGCGAAAGTCTGAAATAAATTATTTTTATTTTTTTTTATTTTTTTTTTTAAACCTCCTATGCCCTACCTTCAATCCAGTTCTAGCTACAGCCCTGGCAAAGAAAAATTATTGCTACCCACATGGAACAGGGGCGCCAATGTCAAGTTTTTGCCCCGGGTCGGAAAATTCGTAGCTATAGGGGGCTAACTCAGCCCTAGTCGTGGCCTTATATGCTACCCTTATCATTATTTATCCTCAATAAAATAAAAACATTTTGTTTTAAAAATATTTATTTCATTAATAGTTGAATTTTCTTACATTTAAAGTTGAACTGGGGTACAGTATATATTCAGACATTAGTGAAAATATTAATAAATTGAAAAGATTCATAATAAGTGTGGAATTATTAAAATATTATATTTTAATAAAAGCTAATTACTATAATAAATGCATTATTATACTGAAAATGTTTATCACATAGTAGGTTTTCCAAATTTTAATTAATTTGATCTTTTTTAACACTCCCGTCAAAAAACCTTTTACAAAAAAATTAATAATATTTACCTATTTATCAGGGATCGAAACTGTACAGAAAAATACTATAAAAGCAGATATAATCATACTAAACAAAATATAGAGCCTAAGCACCTTTTCACACACGCATTTTCATCACTCGATTCCAAAGTCCATAAAGAGCGACTTTTAGCCCACTGTGCGGTGGTTTTACTTGAAAACTCGAAAAAAACAACTGTTTATTTTTCCCTATTTGTCGCTATTATTGGTCCCATAATAAAAGTTCTTCATTTTGATAGTCTGAAGCACTCTTTAAAGTATGTAACGCCTTTAAGGGCAGGTATTCCTAGTGCAAGCGTCTCTTTCTAACAAACAAACTTTTGCAATTAGCCATCCCGCTTCAAAGCAAAGATCGCAAAAAAACTTATTTTTCATCAATATCTTTTCTCTTGGGTGTTTGGGGTAAAATCCATCGGATAGAATCACTGCTATAATTAATTACCTTTCAAATGATGGTATATTCAGAAGAAATGGCGTATGGTGATTCTTGTAAAACTGATTATAAATCTGAAATCGAATTTACTTTGCTCCTATTTTTTTATCGAGAAAATTTAATAGAATCGTGTTTTCAACGGTTCGATTCACTGCAGAAAGAACGTATCTACACTGTTATTTGAACTATAGGTAATTAGGTATAATTCAATATAATAATTTGGTTATCAAAAACCGGTTTGAAAACAGTCAAAATAGGCCACCAACGACTTCGAGTTTGTCATGCCTGCTGTATTTGGAAAAATTCAACACTTTTAACACGTCGTAACCATAACCGCGTAATTGTGGAATGTATAAAATAGCAGCGATGAAAATGCACGTGTAAAAAGGTATTTTAAATACCACTTGAACCGAATCCATCCATCCAGTTTTTAATATTTAATGGATTTTATTGAACGAATCGAAAGAGCACTTTATCAATTAACCGGCGATTGAAATGATTTACATAAGTTTTTGCATAAAAAGGTTTTCGAGCGGTTGCTATATTTAATCACAGACGCAAAAAAATATAGAGGTTATTTGTTCCTTTGTTTTTCCCGAGCCTAATAACAACGTAAGCGGCAAATGATATATTTTACAAGAGAAAGTTCTTTCTTATTTAAAAGTTCATAGCAAAGTCATTCGCAATAAGAACATATTTATAAAATAAAAATAGTAAAAATAATATGTCGACCGAATTTGAACTCACGGGGAAAGAGATATCAAATTAAATGTAGGCTAAATTAAAATGTATTTGGCCATTTTTGGCGCTTACTCTTTCAAAAAAGGCTCGATAAATTGCACTTAGATCATAAGATGCTTAGATTCTGATTTTTATTTTTATAAGTTGTTTTGAATTTTTTATTTAGCATACGTCTTTTTACATTCTACTTTTTCAGTATTTCTCCGTAAAGGATTTCGACGTGTCCACGTGTTAAAATAAACACAAATACAAACTGTCAGCACGAATCAGTACATTTTATAAACGAATTTTTATAAGAATTACTTTGGCTTTTATAATTACAGGCTAAAGCTTAAAACTAGAAATTAAAATTAAAAATAGTATACGTATAAGTATTGATGTTAGTGCCACGAGATGAGATTCTATGTTAGGATTGTATGGCAAGTTAATTTCAAATACCTTACGATAAACCACAGACTTAGCGAACATAGATTGTTATCTAGATTGTTAACGCAATAGAAATAACTATTAAGGGCCGGCGCACACCTAGCTAAACGCAGCGCAGAGCATTTTACAATGCCAAACCATTATCGACGTTGCTTGCGTTGAAATAACATCGAAAATCAACTACAAGTCCCCGAGAGCATCAAAGCGACTTAAAAAAAATACAAAAATATTTATTTCAATGAGCACTTGTACAATTTTGTTCATATAAAAAAACAAATAATAGGCGATAGAAGGATTGTTGATGTTATTTCAAAGTGGGCAGAGTCGATAATGGTTTCGCAGTTGGTAATGCTCTGAGCTGCGTTTCGCCAGGCGTGCGCCGGCTCAAACTGATTGCAGCCTCTAAAATAATTTTTAGCTTTAATTTCATGGTGTTTATCTAACAGTAGCGACAAAAATAAACTTGCGATATCTATTCGCTTCATAAGTCTGTGAGAAACGCTTATCAAGTGCTTTATACCGAAAAAATACCAATGTATTTTAGTAAATTTCATGTTTTGATTTAGAAGTTTAAATCACTTTTTATTAACGTTTTTTATCGATAAGGTTAACAATTCTAAAAAATAATCTCTGCATAATGTAACAAAATAATTATAAATGAATAAAATTGTAGAATACAGCGAACTAGAAATGCATGAATTGAATTGAACAATGTATTTGTAATTGAATATTCCATGTTTTGTTTTTACCACTTTTTGAGGGTCGAACCTACATAAAAATCCCCCTAATTGCCTTAGTCCAAAAAAAATTACTAAGTATACAGGGTGTAAATGTAGACAATTATTTCATTACTTTCAAAGGTGATTGTAGATATAATACTGAACAAATTTCCTCAAGGAACCCATAGGAAATTATTTAAAATCACTTTGTATTTTACTGTTTAAGTTTTGGTGTAAAATAAAGAATATTAGATTGATTGACTTTTCATATACAGGGTGTACAATAAAATGAGACAGCTACTTAAAGGGGTGCTCCAGACCATCAAACTGAACAACTTTCTCTATGGGACCAATATCGAAATCGCGAAAAAAAATTCCGCTCTCCCATACAAAACTGCTAACAAAACTCGACTGAAATGTATGGGACAGCAGATTTTTTTTCGCGATTTCGATATTGGTTCCATAGAGAAAGTTGTTCAGTTTGATGGTCCGAAGCACCTCTTTAAGTAGCTGTCCTATTTTAATTTACACCCTGTATAATTCCCAGCCACGGACACAAAGTCTTCTACCTAAATTGTTAAATTTTTTCAATTAGAATAAAATTGTAAGATGTTAGCTAGGTATCTTTACTTACCCTTACTTTTCAATTTAAATAATAAACTCGCGTGCACTTAACGAATGATCCATCCTGATGAAAAAATAAACCCCACATTTGTATTAATTGAAACATCATGCTAAATCTGTTTTACACCTATGGATAGTCATTGTAATCGCAAATTGATTTTTATCCAATGTTTCTGTTATCTACCTACCTGTCAAGTAAACTCACTTTGTATTTATCTATCTAATTACCTATAAAAAATAGCTCCCGTAAGTAATTATTAAGTTGTATTTTGTATAACTACCTACCTATTTAGTTCATAAAAATTAGAAACGTAAGTAAGCAGTACTAGTGACTTGTTATCAACCTGTGGCAGTACGTTCTTTGGCAACTTAGTACCTACCTACCTAATGTAGAACTCTGGAGGCGGGCGTTGGTACTTGTCCTACAGACTGGATCCTTACCGCGGGTACCAACACACCGATACCTTATAACCCTTATGAAATGTTGTATAATTAGTAATAACATCTAGATATTAGCCCAACTTTATGTACCTACCTACCTATTTATACTAATGTTTTAGGTACGCAAATAAATATTTTTGTATTTTGTATTTTTTTGTATGCTAAACGCAACCTGCATCTGATCGAACATTAGTATGAAAAGTTGAAATGTTGTCCCTTAGGTTCTTTGGGGAAGGTGGTTCAGTATCATGAACAATGATACAAAACCAAATTAAGCTGGCTGCGCGCCGGTAGAGTAATTATAACGTCGTGGGGCCAGCTTATGTTGGTTTTGTATAGCTTGATGTGTCGCCGTGTGTACAATCACCCTATAAAGTAATGAAACTATCTACACTTACACCCTGCATATCTAAGATCACGACCATAATCCCTTTCAAGACGCTCAGAAACCTTACCTCAACTAGCAACTATAATTTTAAGCATGCAGTTGTAGCAAGCCTCACTTTTTAGCAAACACCCCTTCAAATTAAACAACTGCCCGAAGTAGGAAGTATAGCAATGTAGTTTCGACCCTCCAACCACTTAAGAGCCTACCGAGCCTATTGTGCTGCCCTCAATCGTATTTTTTTTATTTCTAAACTAATTGTTTTGTTGTTGTTGTTGTTTTGTTTTTTGGAAATGTTGTTTAATTAACAACATTTCCAAAAAACAAGAATGTCACATTGTAGTCCTGATTGGCTTTCAATTTATCGAAACATTACGGATTATTATGTTTTATGCTTGTAGCTATTATCGTTAAAACCGCCAAAAGTGGCCACTTTTGGCGGTTTTAACGATAATAGTTTAAAGCATTATAAAAACAAATCAGCAGTGACCCGATAAATTGAAAATCAGCACTGGCTACAATGTGACATTCTTGTTTTATGGAAATACGAGCTTTTACCCGCGACTTCGTCCGCATAAATTATATACCAGATTTTAAGTCAGATGATAAGCTATCAAACAAAAAAAGTTTCATCAAAATCGAACAAACAAACACCCAAACAAACACAAACAAACAAACATACATACAAACAAACAAACAAACAGACAGACAAAAAATCCAAAAATTGGTGATTCGGAATCAGGGACAGGTAAAAACCATGTCGTAATTTTTTTTTTGTAAATATCTTCAATGTATAGACACACTTCTGTTACAGTTTTATAATAGTTTAGATTGTTTAATTGTTAAGAAATAAAAAAAAATACGATTGGGGGCAGCACAATAGGCTCGGTGCAGCCTTAAACAAGTCACAAATTAGAACTCGTCGTGCCTCGCCAGGGCTTCGCCGAAGTCAGTCGCCTGGGAGCCCACGAAGAGGTCGTACTTGTCGAGGATCTCCGCCTTGGTGAGCTTCTCGTCCGCGTCAGAGTCCGCCTCGAACACGAGGTGGCGGGCTTCCGCCTCCGCGTGGTCGAACTCGGGCGGCGCGATCCAGTCCTTCACCTCTCTCTGGTCTAAGTAGCCGTCTTTGTCTGTGTCTCTGTGTTGGAGAAAACAATTCATTAAACTTTTGTTACTGGGCTATAAAGGATATACAGAAAAACTGATATTGGCTATGTGCGAAGTGGGTGTTGGGAACTGTCGAGTCGATCGCAGCGCACGGTGTGGTAGAAATTTGTACTTCTGACGGCGAAGCTGTGTCAGATTTGCTTGAATCTATGCAAATCCGCACACTCACTCAATACTCAAATATCCAAACCAGCAAATACTAATTCTTAAAATTTGGCAGGGATGTTTTTATTGCCATCTAAATGTTCACAAAAAAAAGATTTTTCGCAATTCAACCCCCAAAGGTGTAAAAATAGTGGTGAAAGTTTGTATGAGAATTTTGTAACAAAGAATGGGAATCCCAGCTAGTTAGGTATTATAACATTTTTAATATCGTCAATATTGCTCATTTATTTAGTTTTTACTTTATTTTAAATTAAAATAACAAACTTTATCTTAACAAGAGCTTTTACCCGCGACTTCGTCCGCATAAATTATATACCAGATTTTAATTCAGATGATAAGCTATCAAACAAAAAAAGTTTCATCAAAATCGGTTCAGTAGTTTTGGCGTGATACTCGAACAAACAAACACCCAAACAAACAAACAAACAAACAAACAAACAATCAGACAGTCAAAAAATTCAAAAATTGGTGATTTGGAATCAGGGACATCTAAAAATCATATCGTAATTTTTTTTTTGTAAATATCTTCAATGTACAGACACACTTCTGTTACAGTTCAATGTACAGACACACTTCTGTTACAGTTTTATAATAGTTTAGATTTTATGTACAAATAATCCACGGGGCCGTAGTGCGCTAGATGGCGCTAGTGTCGTGCACACAGCCAATACAGAGTGTTAGGGTAAACCTTTATCTGTGGAAACTTTTAGTTGGCAATGTTGTTTTATAAAAAACGAGCATTTACCCGCGACTTCGTCCGCATAAATTATATACCAGATTTTAAGTCAGATCATAAGCTGTCAAACAAAAAAAGTTTCATCAAAATCGGTTCACTAGTTTTTGCGTGATGCTCGAACAAACAAACACACAAACAAACAAACAAAAAAACAAACAAATAAACAAACAAACAAACAAATAAACAAACAAACAAACAAATAAACAAACAAACAAACAGACAGACAAAAAGTCCAAAAATTGTTGATTTGGAATCAGGGACATCTAAAAACCATATCGTAATCTTTTTCTTGTAAATATCTTCAATGTACAGACACACTTCTGTTACAGTTTTATAATAGTTAAGATAACGGTTAGAGAGCTAGATTTAGCCACTAACCTGTACCCGGTGAACTGTTCCCGCTCCTGCTTGACCCAGTCGGGCTCCTCCTCGTCCTCACCGTCCTCTGTCTTGTACATGTCCCCGATGTATTCCTCTATCGACACTTTGCCGTCCTGCACAAAATAATTACTCTGCGTTAGTTTCCAATAATTATATCTAGCTCTTACCTACTCCTATAGAGGGTCTAACATGATTTCTCTACTTGCGCGCGACTCGGCATTTTGCCATACTACATGTCGCGGCAAGCGCGGCTTTCGCTCTCCGAAAACCGCGGGAACAGGTTATTTTCTATGCAGCAAAGACGCGTCGCGCGCGTGTAGAGAAATCTTACTGGACGAACAGGTAGGTAGGTAGGTACATAGTTCAATTTTATGTATGAAGCTTTTACCCGCGACTTCGTCCGCATAAATTATATACCAGATTTTAAGTCAGATGATAAGCTATCAAACAAAAAAAGTTTCATCAAAGTCGGTTCAGTAGTTTTTGCGTGATACTTGAACAAACAAACACCCAAACAAACAAACAAATAAACAAACAAACAAACAAACAAACAAACAAACAAACAGACAAAAAATCCAAAAATTGGTAATTTGGAATCAGGGACAGGTAAAAACCATGTCGTAATTTTTTTTTTAATATCTTCAATGTACAGACACACTTCTGTTACAGTTTTATAATAGTTTAGATTTAGATTAGCGTTGCCAGGCGTCCGGATAAAGCCGGACAGGGTCAGGCTTTTTGGATGTGTGCCCAGCCAAATTAGACGATGTCCGGCTTTTGTTAGGCTTTCTACATTTGACCAGTATACTCTATTTTGAAGGAAACTGCGCTTTTTAAGCAGTTATCTAAACCTTTTTTTTATCCTATTAATACCAAGACAAAAAATCCACAATATTTAAGGGTGTCCGGCTTTTTCACACAAATGTCCGGCTAAACTGGCTGGTATGTCCGACTATTAGGTTTTAAGACCTGGCAACCCTATGTATGATACATGGTAAAGAATGAACATTCAAATATAGGCTTAGATTTGTTCAGGGAGTCGTTTGTTGTTATATTACCTTGTCCTTGTCGATATCCTCCATGGTCTCGAGCACGACGATGTCACGCATGTTGGTGTGGTCCTCAGGGTGCAGGAAGGCACCGAACTCTGTCTTATTCAAGGAGTCGTTCTGATCAGCATCTGAAATTTACATACTTTCATTTTAGAACAATACATTTGCTGGAGTACGTAGATTCAGGTCTTTGTTTATACTTGTATCTGTTGTTTATATAAACAAATATACTAATCTTCGACTAATCTTCTACAATGATCTGAGACACAAAAAAAGTCATTATTATTCTCCTGTTTATCGTCCCGTGCAAATCGTAAAAATCAATAGACAGAAAGGGTAGGTAATAGTATTCAATGCAAGAAGCTTGCAATTTATTGTCCATAATTCCAAATTATAGGCTTGAGACTTAGGGTCAGCGCAGATCAGGAGAGCAATTATGGCTCAAGCCAATTTTGTCAAAAGTAAGCTACTACAACTGATTTACATCTGAGGTTTTATCTGACAATCGGCGTGCGATAGTATTTTCTGTATAGCTTCAAGGCTGCACGGACATTCTGGAAAATGTTTTACGGCTTTGTGTTTTTGTAATAAAACTAAATAAACTGCCTCCGTGGTTAAGAGCATTGTGCTCTCGACACGGAGGTCGTGGGTTCGATTCCCACGGGGGACACCTAGTGATATGTCACTTTGTGCATTTTTCCCCAGTTGGTTAGGACATTGCAGGCAGGAATCACCTGATGGTCTGAAAAGAAACATGATGCCTTGCTTCGGATGGCACGTTAAGCCGTTGGTCCCGGCTACTATCTCTGGTGGTATTTGTCATTACATAAAAACCACGTCAAAGGCCGTAAGGCAGTCTGAAAAACCTCTGACACCAGGGCTCTGCCCACACGATAAGAAAGAAGATACTTCGTATTTTGTTGGAATCTGATATTATGGTCAAACAATAAAAAGCCATATCTACCCGCGTGATGCCACCGGCGACGGTCTCTCTTCAGGAGGATGGAGTACGTCAGCCCCTCGCTGTTCGGTGCAGAGAGCTCCTTCTCGCTCATCTCGTCCATGAAGCCATACACGTTCTTTCTGTACGCCTGCAATTATCATTATTGAACAGTTTAAAGACTATTATTTGTCCAACTGGGTGACTTCCAGGTCTAATAGTTTACAAATTACAAAGGGACGTTGTGTGTAAATATAAATATCTAAATACAAATTATCTAGTCACATTTGAAGTACCAGGGCCTCTACCCGCACATTCGAACTTCGCAATTGCGTGACCGTTTTCGTTCCAATATCAACTCTATTACAATGAAGTGCGGACCGAAACAGTGGCTATACATCGAACATCGAAACTCCGGGTACAGGGCCAGAATCTAGCCTGGACTTGTATTATGATGACTAGACAACGATATAGAATACATTAATAGATACAAACATCCATGACTCGGGTACAAATATTCATATTCATCATACAAATATTTGTCCCTTACGGGATTCGAACCCGCGACCCTCGGCACAGTAGGCAGGTTCACTACCGACTGAGCTACCGGGCCGTCTCTCGCCGATATCTCGTTAATGGAATGACTTTTGTATGGACCCACAGACTTAGTTGGAAATACTTTCACCATCATCATCAGCATATACAGGGTCCTTCTTAATATGCTGACACTTTTTTAAGGCGATGACCAGACTATGAAACTGAACAACTTTCTCTATGGAATCAACATCGAAATTGCGAAAAAAAAAAACAGTTGTCCCATACGTTTGGCTCCGAGTAGGTTTTCAGTTTTGTATGGAAGTGACGATTTTTTTTTCGCGATTTCGATGTTGGTCCCATAGAGGAAGTTGTTCAGTTTGACGGTCCGATCATCCCCTTAAAAAAATGTCAGCATATTAACCAGGACCCTATATGTGGCCAACTGAGTGATTACAGCTTTCTAGGTCAAATATCTAATTTAGAATTTACTTCTTCAGAATCTTTTCTAGAGCAGTCGGTATTACGTACAAAAGTTAGCAAATATCATTGGTACATGGCATGATTGGCATGTCGTCAGTGCGAATTCGAACTCGGACCTTCATGATTGAGTGTCAATACCACTTCGCAACGCGCAACCGACGCTCTCAATGAATTTAAAATTATGCAAGTACAGCCCGGGCGAATTAACTAGGCACCTGGCTCGCACGTGGCTCGGAATTTGACACCCCTCCTGCTACCCCCCGCGGGACCCCGCCGTCGCTGTGCGAGGCCGTAGCATAGCATTTCAGTTACCGTTGCACGTGTCTCTGCGCTTCAGCATTTTCGAGTTACTCTTTCCGAGTTTTCTGAGTTTTTTATTCCGAGCCACGTGCGAGCCAGGTGCCAAGTTAATTCGCCCGTGTTGTAACCATTTACGAATAACTTAATTGCTAATAGGACTTTGGACGCCTAATCCAATTAGACTTTAAATAACAATAATGAAATACGAACCTCCCAAGGAATAAGGTCGTCATTGTTAAGGTTGTGCTGTCTCCAGTGCCTCTCGATGTCCTCATCTATGTACCTCTTCTGCGTATACCGGATCCAGTCTTTGAGTTCCACCAGGGACACATATCCGTCTTTATCAGAGTCTATCTTGTCTACGATTATTCTGGAAACAAATTGAAAAAGCCATGTGATTTCGGTTTGGAAAGGACCATTTCATATAAAAGAACCATCCATCCAGATTCATTACTATCAGTTTAAAATAACAATGTGCATGACCTTGAAAGGCTGTTGGATAACATCACTTGGTTGAGAAAGGAATGTAGACTCTATGCAAGGGAAACAATCATTTGAATGACTCGAGTGAAGTTCGTGTGATTGAGTAACGTCACATTTGCGAGCGAGGTCATGCACATTGTTATTTTAAACTGATAATATGTTGTTTTTTGTACAATAAATAATTTAAGAAAAAAAAATTAAAACTGGTTACAGCTTAAAAGTATGAAGTGGTAACAAAGTTACTGTCCAGCCCTAAAAAGAAATATGACAAATGATGATATCAATCAATCAAAATAGTTAATTGCTTTTATGTGATAAAATAAAATTTCTTTCCGGTTTTCATCCCATAGATAAAGTTCCTTCTAATTAAGTTTCAGCACCCGATCATATTCAAATCGTAATCGAGTTTTACTAAACAATGAATAGAGTTCATTGTCGCCTGACCTTTTGCCAGTATTTAAGAGTAGGAACTAAAACTTAAGACGTCTTTAAATCAAAGTCTATTAAGAAAAAAATGAAAACCGACTTCAAAAATCAAAAAGTAAAAAATAATAAATATTGCAGCCGATGAATTTTACGTTAGCTTCTATAAGAATATCGTTTTGTGTTATCGAAGTCGCTGTCAAGCCTGTACGATTCGAGACTGAGCTCGCAGTAATTTTTTGGCTAGGCTTGACACCGACTACAATAAAACAAAATAATATTCTAATAGAAGCTAACGTAAAATTCATCGGCTGCAATATTTATTATTTTTTACTTTTTGAGTTTTGAAGTCGGTTTTCATTTTTTGTTAAAAAAAATGTATTTCAAAATTTTCAGTGTTAGTGTTATATTGGGTTAACATATCCGTTGTACATGTAAAGGGAACATGAACACAAATCATTTATTTCAATCGTCGATGATATGCTATAGATCTTTGAGGAGTTCTATTGTCTATCTCCGAATCCCTTTACCAGATTTTCACCAAATTAAAATGGGACCACCTCTGAAGTATGACCTACTAAAATTTTATTAAAATCGGACTACCTACCCTGTAAAAAGTTATGCGTGTTCATACATAAAACAAACAAAAAAACAAGAAAAATATACCGTAAAACGGGGCTAATTGGGATTCACGAGGCTATTTTAGACACTTTAAATTATAATATTTGTTGGCAATTATTTTCGACGGTAGCATTAGTATTAACGAAATTTTTACTTCTGGCAACACTTTAGTTCATGTGGCAACACTAAATGACACTTTTGATGTTATAACGCATGTTGATAGCAGACATTTTCGCAGATGAAAAAAAGTGCAAAAAACACGGTGTTTTTGTACCCGTCCAAATTTACTTCGGAACTCTATGGATTTAAAAGTAATTGTATATTATGTTTTACTATCAAAATGCAGGATATTTCGTGATAATATTTCAGTATTTAAACTTAGAAAAACCCTATATTTGAATATGTTTTCACGCGCATTTGTAACATGGGGCTATTTGAGACTGCATTCGGGGGTTATTTTGGACACCTCATTAGCTGGCCGCGTTCGGAAATTTATGATCGTAGGTAAAGGTTTTTTGTTTGTTTCAGATTTGTTAATTGATAATTTAAAAAAAACATGGTTCGTGAGTACAAAAGAACGTATCGCCAAGTAAGAATGGGCAAAACTAATAGGCCTTATGAGAGTTACAGTAAAGAAAATTTACAAAAAGCTATTGCCGACGTAAAATCGGGAATAATTACAATACAGAAAGCAGCTGTTAAATATGATGTGCCTAAAAGTACTATAGCCCGATACTGCAATGAGAATAAAAAACCCGTTCGAAAGAAAAGTGGGCATCCTACTCTGATTTTTGAAGACGAGGAAGAAGCTTTTATAAAATACTGCCTGATAGTGGCACAAGGCCTAAAATGTTTGCGTTTAGTTTGTTAGGACATATCTAGTTGCTATGTGAATTCAAGTGCCTTAAAACGTACCAAAAATCAATATTTAAGCCTAGTTTATGATTGTAAACAAATTGGTTGATAAATACACGATGATTTTTTTTATTTAATTTTTTTTATACCAAGATACCAACAAAAAATTAACAAAAAATTGTTTAGTATGTTTCCGAACATGCTTAGAATCGTCTCAAATATCGCACAGACCTCTAAATTCAGTCCTTCTATCGAAAAAGTACGCCAAAATGTCCAGGTCCCAAAAAACCCCAAATGCGAGGCTATTTTGGACAGCTCTTAAAAATATTCTGTACGGTTTATTTTAACTTCTAGACGAAAAGTTATCAGTGCAAACGATGTATCCAAACCAATTACATATTAAAAAAAGTAGTGAGTTATTGAGAGTTCTAACTCACGGCGTTCGGTCGCAGACGCGACCTCACTGGTTAGTTAGAGCTCTCAATAACTCGTTTGATTTTCTGTTTTTCCAACGACATTCGTTGACCGTTTTAATGCTATCGTTGATTCACTGTTTAGTTAGCACCTCTCGATAACTCGATTGAGAGTTCTAACTCACGGTGTTCGGTCGCAGACGCGACCTCGCTGTTTAGTTATAGCTCTCAATAACTCGTTTGATTTTCTGTTTTTCTAACAAGAAAATTAGTTTTATTTGATTCAAAAATGTTTGCCTTTGCTTTGCGTTCTAGTTAGCAAAAACCTTGATGCTTTGAGCTTTCAGGTACCTTGAGCGGTCTCATTTCGAAGTTGTCGAAGGTACCTTACTTGCTCATCGCACTAAGGAAACCCCTTAGGGTTTTTTAGGTTTTAATTTTCATGTAGACAGGATGTTACTGTAGCAATTTTCAGATTGGCCAGGTCTTACTTATTGCTAGGTCACACCAGGCGTGGTTGCAAGTTACTAAGTATGGTAAAGTTGATCAATCCTTACTATACTGTTTGCCTCAACCAGCCCACAAGAAACAGCGTCAATTTGGTATATATACCTAACGTTGTTAAAAACTTCAATAGCGCGATTTAGAACATTTGCATTTTACTCCTAAAATAATCAATATTTTTAATATTAAATTCGTTTTAATGTTGACAACTTAAACTAGAATTATAATATAAAATGTTACTTTTGTAAATGTTCCCTAAATTAAGGAATACAAAATTTAAACTAATTTATCCATGCATTATTTCGATACCTACATATTTATATTCGTTTTAATAATGACAACTTAAACTAGAATAAAATTAGAATCTAAAATGTTAGTACTTTTGTAAATATTACAATTAACTAATTTATCCAAACATTATTTCGATACGGTGTTACTTTTTGTATTTATTGTAGAGCGGATTTATTTTGAACTATTTTGTTAGTACAATGCACAGTCGATATTTGAAACTTCATTCATGTTATAGGTACGTAGATTGCATGATAGTGTAATAGTATTTTGCACAGATGGCGTTCCACTTCATCCTATCAGAACTAAAGCATTTTTATTCAAATATACATTTCGAGTGGGTCAACATCTAGCGGATGTATCGAAACTAATATACGAACTATAATATAATATACGAACAACGTACTCATTCGATGTTTGAACATTTTATAAATTATCAAGAGAATGCTTAGTATCAGGTATTGCAAAAGTTTACTAGATGGCGTACGTACGCGTTAGTTAATTTTTTGTGTTCGGATTTGATTTTTTTTAAAGTTCGAATAGTGTTAATAAAGCGCATTTTACCATGCGGTATATTTTAGAAATTAGATTTTATACAAGGTGTTACAAAAATACAAATAAACAACTTTCACTATGGGACCAATATCGAAATCGCAAAAACTGATGTTCCATAGTGAAAGTTGCTTATTTTTACTATTGTAACACCTTGTATAGGTAGGTACGTAATACAAAAATATATATGATGCTTATTTGCCTGACTTTACGATTACGTAGGTATACAATGTGTTAAACAGCTCTTAAACGAAATATGAAAATAATTCAACGTATACTCTCGATAAATGATCAACATTGAGGTATTATATGTAAGGTACTAGTTCCATACATAAACTATCAAACATACTGGGATTTCGGGGGGAATAGACACTTTATTGCAACTATGCCATTGATTTATCATCTCTATAATGTAGTTTCCAAAATCGTTAATAATTAAATTTTACAAAGTGTAATTACATTAAGATTTTTCAGAATCGATAACAGATCAATTTGAAAATCATGATTTTAGTTTTTCAAATTTTAGGTTTGTAATCAATCCTAACACGTTGTATAATATTTGATAATGTTAGGTTTCATACTATGTTGTAATACCTTATTAAAAATCAGAACAATGTTACTATTGCTGAGTGTGTTAAACGTACTCTAACTTTTTCATTATAAACAATTCATTTGTAAATAATTGTACGACTGTTTGCCTTTCGTGGTGAACAGATTAATAATTGCTAAAATAGGTATAACATATTTATCAAAATTAACTTACATACAAATGCAACAAACTGATCTGTATTAGCCTTCAGTAAACAGTACACAGGCCCTTTGGGACGGATAGACTAGGTAGTTTATCACCAAAAAACAATGTATAGGGATCTATATTTCATGTAATTTGAAAACTATGATTGAAAGTAAGTACCTACTTAAGAAAAAATTATTTTTGTTTTCGAGTAACGCCAGCTCGGAAACCTAGTGTTGCTAAGATATCAAATTACAAATTGTCGTTTACCGAAATGCATTTTCGTTCAATGAATTATTTATTCACTGCGTAGGCAAAAATATTATTGATCAATAAATTGTTAATTCTGAAATGAATTAAGTCAAGTTGAAATATCTAGCACATATGACTTTTTTATTTTGATAAGCATTTTAATGACGAAATGAACGTTTAAATCGATGTTCGACCATGATTGAGTTGGAAAGCACAGTCGAGTCAAACTCCTAAGTAGCCATTGTTGAACATTGCTGTTCCGCGCGGTCCGGTTTTTGAAATTTAGTTCGGTTAGCCCTACACCCTCTACAGACGTCACATCGTTTTGTAGCAAGTGTATTCCAGTTGTCTTCCGGAATTTAAAGATAAAATGTTAGTAAGTACCTAACTAAGTACATAGATTTTTTTATTTCGCAAGATTGTGGTGTTTATTGCTAATAAGATTAGGAACCAATTTGATTTCAACTGTTTTCTTTATTTCCAGGTCTGATTCGGAGTGTGATTATACCTCGTCGGGACCGTGTGAGCTGGTTAAAACCAAACCTAATAAAGTATCATCAAAACGTAAGATTGTTGCCAAGAATAGCAAGAAAGTGACCACAGAGTCCTTAAGGTAAATAAGAATGTCCTAAATTCCTCGCTATTTTTTGAGGTTTTATTCGAAAGATAATGGTATTTATTGCTAATAAGATTAAGAATCAATTTGATTTCAACTGTTTTCTTTATTTCTAGGTCTGATTCGGAGTGTGATTATTCCTCCTCGGTACCATGTGAGCTGGTAAAGACCAAGCGGACTAAAGTAGCATCGAAACGTAAGATTGTTGCCGCAAATAGCAAGAAAGCGTCCACGGAGTCCTTAAGGTAAATAAGAATGTACTTAACTACTCTTTCAGGTGTTTGGAAAAATATTGTTTACTTAACATACTTATTATGTACATAATTATTATATTTTGTGAATATGAGTAATATCAGGAATTAAGTATGTTACTAATAGGTAACAAATTGTATTCTGTTCTTCATATTCCTCCATTTTGTCAAGCAACTGAATAAGTAGGTATCACTTAGGTTAATTTCGTTTAATAGTTCAAAAATTACAAATTAAATCAATGTTTTAATTACGTATCAGATATAACCCAAGCCTGCCAGCCGTTACCATAATAATAATTATATAGCGATGTCGAACGTCTTACAATTAGAAATCTCCTTACCATAAGAAATCCTATTATTATTTGTGTATAATATTGTTATTGTTTCTTTTCAGAACAAGCAAGAAGAAGACTTCATTCGACGTGTTCAATCTTCAACAAGGGGAAGAAGTGGTGAAGAAGAAGATTCCAGCGTCGGTATTTTACAACCGTGTGGCCAACGGACAAACGCGACGTGTGCTCGACACTGACGGCGAGTTCTACGTGGAGCTGAAGGTATTCCATTCATCGGATGTGACCGAGGGCGGTGACGATTTGTGGAAGAAATCGTTGCTTTGGTTGAAGCTACGCACCGATACTGATACTCAACAATGGAACAACTTGCAGGAGTTTGTGGAGCAAGCTCATGTAATATTTGAAAAGGCAGAGCCAACCTTTTTTTCTGACAATATAAAATTTAAATAAATCTGATAACTAAGTTACCTATAATTGTGTAATTTTATGTTCCTTATAATTATAATGTTCTCAAAGAAATTTACGTAATTGTATCATTATTAATTTTTCCGACAATTACACTCAGAATCACTTATTACTCTAGTAAGATTTTGTAAGAAGTTTAGCTTTAGACTCATAAATACCTAAATAATATCATTGAATTTTCCAAGTAGTTCTTTTTAGAGTAAACATCGTACATTTACAGATTTTTCTAGTTTTTTCAATCACATTATTATCATGCCTTTTTGTTCAGTTTGTAGTATGACTGTAGGTAATAGACAGTGGGTTGGTCATTTAAGGAGTAAAGCACATAAACAAAAGACGAATGATATAGTAAGTCTAGGGAATGGGGTTGAGAAAGTAAGTAGCGCTTTTAGAAATAGATTAGCTACCTATAGAATAACAGCTACTAATCAAAAAGAGCAACAACATCTTGATTTTTTTTTCAATAACATTCGAAATCGGATAAAGACACTGATAGACCAATCACTTACAGTCCACACAAGTATCAAAGTAAATTTTGACATCTACCTTGTATTTTTAATGATGAAAAATAATACCCAAGAGATGAAGTCTTTTGGTACAAAAAACATTATGCTTCATCTAAATTATAATGTTGATTCAATTTTTTCCGATGTCATAAATAAATTGATGAAAAAAATTTCTGAGTTTGAAGAAAAAGATAGTGGTTGGACTCTATTAAGTAATAGTCACTTGGAAATAAACATAAATAGATATCACCCCCTACGTGGTTCTAATTTTATTGATTTGCCTCCATACATAAAGAGGAAAAAAGCATGTATAAATATTCAAAATGAAGATGAGTTTTGTTTTTTGTGGTCTATCACTGCCGCTCTCAACCCTGTTAGTAAAAATTGTCAAAGGGTGTCGATGTATCCTAGTTTTCACGATTTTCTTAACACTGAAGGAATGTCATTCCCAGTAACATTCACCGACATAGCTATTTTTGAAAGAAATAACCCAAATATACGAATAAATGTATATGGTTTAGAAAACGAGAAAAGTATAACAGGTCCATTATACAGATCAAAGTACGCCAAACACAGTAGGAAAACTATTAATTTATTATTATTAGAGCAAGGCGATTCTGCTCATTACTGTTATATAAAAAATTTGTCGCGTTTAGTGAGGAAGCAAATCACTAAACATAACGGTAGACTATACTTTTGCGATGACTGTCTTTTATTTTTTAGAACAAATCAAGAAATAGATTCTCACGTGTGTGCAGGCGTGGTCACAAAATTACCTCAAAAAGGCTCTGTGATCCAATTTAAAAATTATGAACGTAAACAAAATATCCCGTTCATAATTTATGCAGATTTTGAGACTATGTTAGTACCTGTGCATGGGTGTGACGCAGATCCAGAAGCTGCTAGCACGACTAACCGTCAGATACATGTCCCTATTGCGTTCGCTTACCATATCGTTTGTTCTTTTGATGATAGTAAGAATAATATAATATCGTATCGCGGAACAGATTGTGTTGATAAATTTATTCGTTATTTGTATCGTGATATTGATTTGATCAGTAAAAAGTTGAACACTACTGCCCCAATTCTTTTTACTAAAACTGATGACGTTAATTATAAGTCGTCAATTTATTGTCATATTTGTAATAATTTATTATTTCATGATAGAGTGAGGGACCATTGTCATATCACTGGGAAATACCGCGGAGCTGCGCATAATATTTGCAATCTTCAGTATAAACTTCCGAAGTTTATCCCTATTTTCTTTCACAATCTTTCTGGGTATGACTGTCATCTTTTTATAAAAAAATTAGGAGAAGCTCCCGGAGCCTTAAAAATAATTGCAAAAAATAAAGAAAATTATGTTACGTTTACTAAATTTATTCAGGTCAGTAAAGATGAGTGTGTACAAATTAGATTCCTAGACTCTTTTAAGTTTTTAGGTGCGAGTTTAGACAAATTGACAAATACATTGAAACCATCTCAGTTCAAAAACTTAAAGGATTATTTTCCAGAAAAAAAACAATTTGATCTGTTGTCGCGTAAAGGAGTTTACCCATACGAGTACATGTCCAACTTGAAACGATATGATGAGACATCTCTCCCGAGTAAAGATAGATTTTTTAGTTCCTTGAATAATGAAAATATATCTGATGAAGATTACAGTCATGCGCAGTCAGTTTGGTCAGAGTTCAATATACAAAATCTGGGGGAATACACAGATCTATATCTTAAAACAGACGTTCTTTTGTTAACAGACGTTTTCGAAAATTTTAGGAGAACATCAAAACTCCACTATCAGCTCGATCCCGCATTTTATGTAACGGCTCCAAGTTTATCTTTCGATGCTATGTTATTAAAAACAGGAGTAAAAATAGAACTAATTGATGACTTAGCCATTATTCGAATGATCCAGAGCGGAATTAGAGGAGGTATTTGCATGTGTTCACATCGTTATGCTAAAAGTAATAACAAATACACGACTGACTACGATCCTATGCAGGAAAGTGAGTTTATTGTGTACGTTGATTGTAACAATTTATATGGCTATGCCATGTCTCAAACCCTACCTTTATCTGGTTTTAGGTTTTTAGATCAAAACGAAATAAACGTTTTAGATATAATTAATGTAAAAAACGATGCAGAGTACGGTTTTATTTTAGAGGTGGATTTACATTACCCTAAACACTTGCATAACCTACATAACGATCTACCTTTTTGCCCTGAGAAATGTGTGCCACCTGGAGGTAAAACCTCAAAACTTGTACCTAATATGTATGATAAATATTATTATGTTATACATTATGTATATCTCAAAAACTGTTTAAAGCATGGACTTATTTTAAAAAAAGTGCATCGCGTCATCACTTTCAGACAAAGCACGTTTTTAAAAAAATATATTGACCTCAATACAGAATTGAGACAGAAGTCAACCTCTACATTCGAACAGGATTTTTTCAAACTTTTGAACAATAGTATTTTCGGAAAAACTCTTGAAAATAGTGAAAATAGAGTAAATATTCAGTTAGTAAATCAATGGAGTGATGAAAACAATCAAACTAAGAAAAAGTCATGTGCAGAGTCATTAATTTCTAGACCGAATTTTCATAGCGCAGTCATATTTTCAGAAAATCTAGTAGCTATTCAAATGAAACCTGAGAAAATAATCTTAGACAAACCGATCCAAATCGGTTTTTCCGTCTTAGAATTATCAAAAAGTCATATGTACGAATTCCACTACTCTGTAATTAAACCGTACTATGGGGATCGTGTTAAATTATGCTATACGGATACCGATAGCTTTATCTACAAAATACGCACTCAAGATTTTTATAAAGACCTGAAACACCAATTTTTAGAGTTTTTTGATACTAGCAACTATGATTTTTACAATAAATTCAACCTATCTCTTTTGAATAAAAAAGTTCCAGGTCTTTTCAAAGATGAAATGGGTGGGGAAATAATAAGTGAATTTGTTGGTTTGCGACCAAAACTGTATTGCATTGAATCTATGAATTCCACCATTAAAAAGGCGAAAGGTATAAAAAAATGTGTAGTACGTGATATACGTACATCTGATTACAAATCTACTTTATTCACAGGAGACATAATACGAAGAAAAAATATTCTATTTAAATCTTTAAAACATGCAGTATTTACGCGTTGTGTGAATAAAGTTGTTTTGTCATCTAATGACGACAAGCGATTAGTGTTATCTGACCAAATTTCTACAATGGCTTGGGGTAATTACTCCATGCTATGTAGTAATAGTGAGTGAAATTTACTGGAATACATCTAGTATTGTTAGTAGCAAATAATTATAAATATTAATTCTTATATTGCAATGTAAAATAGCTGTAAGAAAGCAGATTTTGATTGTTATGGATACGTAAATAACATGTATTTTACTGGAGTGGACAATAACAGTTTGTTTTATATACCTATTATATTAAATAAAAAATATTTTTAAAACAGTCATTCGTTTCATTTCATTTACCTGCAACATAAAATTAAAAAGTACCTAGGTACACACGGCGACAGATCAACCTACCCATAGTTGAACTCTATGTTCATAGACATAAGGTCGAACTATGGGTAGGTTGACCTAGTTTAAAATGTGAACAATTGCATGAAACTCTAAAGTGCTACACTGCAAATTACTGGCGGTCACTGAACTCAATCCAATGCGATTTTGTTTTAAATCAATTCATTTTACAACAGACAATCGAGCACATTATATCGCTGGTACCACCCTGGGTTCTTATTTACAAAACGTAAGTTAGTTTCGATTAAATATTTATGAAAATGTTTCGATTGTTTTCAGATAGATTGTTAGTATTAATCCATAACTGAGTTTTTATTGTTACATGTTGTTTCAGAATAATGGATCCTTCAGATTTATGGTTTCCGCATGCGCAACCTTTGGACGAGTTTGACAGCGATGTCACTGAAGTGCCTGTTAGCTCTGATATACACAAGGATAATTGTGGTAGTAATAAAAAGAATATTCCACGGATAAAGAAGCACCAACCAAAGGCGCATTCTTCATATGTTATATCAAAGCCTCCAAGAAGACCACTTCGCTTAATTAAGATAGAAATCTATGATTTGTTGGGGACAACTGCTTCGGGACCTTCATCAAAAACAGACGACCGTGTTGTTAGTGCTCAGTACTTGGTTTCAGAAGCAGTAGATGAAATTCTGGATTTGACCGAAAACGTTGTAAAAAAAATTTGTAAAAAAATATGTAATGAACACATTTAGCAATAAGTTTTGAAAAAATAAACGTAATAAAAAATGTTTCCTTGTTTTATATTGAAATCATTAGTTAAACTTGACTAAAAATAATACATTAGGTAATTAATAAGTCATAATTTTCCTCCTTCATAATTTATCATAGCAATTATTTTGACTGTGGTTACATATTCCTTTAAATAGTTAGGAGCTTTTTTGTTATGTATGATAATGAATTATAATAGAATAAAACAAATAGCTTTAGCTTTCCAATTATTTATTAAAACTTAATTACAATAATTAAACCTTTATCATTAAATAAATAAATTAAATACAGTCATATTGTTATCATAATACCACTTGTAAATACACAAAACATTGTTTAACGCACAGTGTTTATTATGATAAACACAGTTAAAAGCCTTATTTTCTTTACAAAAATCTTGTCGAAGTTTCATCAAAGTAGGACAGCCTTTCTCACTTAAATCTATTACTTCACAATTTAAGCACAAATTTTTAATCCATTGTACCTTTTCAAAACCTTTTGTTAAAATCCTCTTATTCTGTAGGTATGAGATAATAAGTCGGTGGAACTCTTGATAATCAATATAACCTTCACTCCAATAAATTCCATAATTTTTTTCTAACCATTTGACTTGCTTTCTTTCTTCATTCGATAAATAATTAAATTTATATGGAGGTTTAACTAAAAATGATTGTGTATAGTTCGGGGTTGCCAAAGCTAATTCTTTAATGATAAATGTATTAGTTATATCTTTAAAACCTTGGACATCAACAAAAATTATCTCTTTATTCATGATATCTTCTTCACAATATTACTCAGTGGTTTGTATTCGATTATACAATCGTTCAGTATAAGACAGTAAGCTGAAGTCTGGTCTGGTATTTCTGATTCACTTTCTATTTCTACCCGTACATCAACAACAGCACCTGTTTTTAAATTATCTATTTGCCTCGAGCAATCGATTACAAAAAGTGGAGCTAAATCTTTAAATTGCTTAGCGCTTAACAACGGCTCGCTTCGCACTCCATAATACGAATGGTGGAATCGGGAATACTGTTCGTATAATAAAGCAATTCTATCGTTAGAAAAACTCACATTTAAGTTTTCATATGGAAAATAAGTAGAATTGAGATAAACTTTAACATCACGCAAATTGCAATGATCAAATTGAGACATGTCACCACCTGCATTATTTTTTCTATTTGTTTGCAATCCTAAAATAACATACCTCGGTTTTTCTATTTGGGATGATGTCTTAATAGACCAAGTGTGCTTTGTAGTTTTTGGTAGTAAAGGATATTCATAAAGATCCCAATTTCTAAAAACCATTTGAACTGGGCGATCTTTTTCTAATAGCCGAAGCAAGGTCAATTTTTCCTTGTCGGATACCTTTACATGTGGCACACGCCATATTATTTTATTAATTTGTATATCGTTTACTACTTCACCGGTATTAAGTTTCACAGCGTTCAAATCCGTATTACTTCGTAAAAGTACAAGTTCATGTCTACAATTAATTACAACCTTTTTATAATCCTCTGCGAAACCGAGAATACTGCCAAGTGGTATAGAGGCTGAAAAGTTACCATTGTTCACATTTTTTGTGCCTTCAATATCCCAGCCCCAAGCCTTCGACATTTTTGATTCACTTTCATTCATTGATAGTAAAGACTTCATTGTAGTAGTGATGCCTGCATTTTTTATTTTATCTATTTCGACCCCATTCAATTCATATCGAATATCTTGGAATAAGTAAAGTAAAGGATTATTTATAAATTGAACACTTGTAATTTTAGCTTGCGTTTCCCTATTGTGCACATTCACAGTTCCTTCCAAATATAAAGTGCTTCCTGATGGTAGTATGTATAAATCTTGTTGATTGATTGGAATCCGAATTTCATCATTTCTGTTGAAGCTCGTTATGTAAGGTTTGTACGAATGATATTCAATTCCGTCAATGGTGTTGTCATAAGACGGAGTCGATAAAATGTCTAAAATATTCATTTCAGTAGTCCTATTTGCTTGAGAAAAATTGTGTTTTCCCTAGATAATTTTATTTTACTTCTTGATTTTGGTGTTGCTTTGCAGATAGCTCGTTTAGAACTAATGTTAGTTGATTGAGGAGTCTCGTATTTATTATAATTAATCATTTTTTCTTCAGATGTAAATACAACTGCACTTCTTCACCTCTTAAATTTAATAGGTTATTATTTATATCTAATAACCGTATATTTAAATTGCTTATATTTTTTTGATTTACTGGAAAATATATAGCGTGTTTAGGAATTTCTATAATTCTGTATCCAGGTGGAACATTCGGTGCAAACTCATGAATTATGTGACTCCGCTTTCCGTTAATGTATGACCCGCTAACAATATCACATTCGATCCGTACCACAGTCGTTGATAAAATGTTGACTGGCACTTGTGACATATGCTTTATATTCGATCTATAGATCTGCCTATCAAACCCAAGTAGACTTCCAAGAGAACCTTCTTTTTTAAAATCAACATCCTTTGAACATATTATAGAGGTTTTTAATGTATTGTTGTTGCACTGTAGATAAAAAGTAGCTTCTTTTATGTTCCCCTTTATATAGTCATTTATATCCTGAAGTTCATATGCTCCTTCAGGTATTTCAATGACTTCGTTGTGACCATAAAAAAACTTATTATTGGAAATATCAATATTTGGAATAGAATTGAATGTAGATAAATATAATAAAGCACACTCATATTCATCATCAAGTTGTAAAGTAGGTGAATAATAACTTGATAAAACTGATGTGTTACCAGTTATCGATAGTGTGAACGACATGGTGTTAATGATAGAAAGAAAAAACGTTTAATCATTTTATACATTTATTCCAAAAATTACATAAAAACAATAAACACAGATGTCCACAGTTCACAGTATTAAAATGTTGGTATCTAGTAAAGTTATAAAATATTTCACATTTTTTAAATAGTTTAAAAGTTCTAATGGTGGTTTTAAATCACCATAGCTATCAAAATATTCACAATAGTTATTTACTTTAATATATGCGACCCAATGCGTTCCTTCGTTGACTGAATCATCTAAATTAACAACACCACATTCGACACGTCTTGGTTTCTTTGGTAACTGATCTTTCATATAAACTCCCCGAAAGTATGGTATAGTATTTGCATATTTTAAAATATCAATATTGGTAAGAGCGCGTTTCATTAGGTTTCTACTTAGTTTTTTATACATTTTACAAATAATCCGCAACCTTTCTTATATGGTTTAATGTATAAGCCTTTGCCCAGGGCGACCGATTCCATAACCTTATTATGTCGTTCTGATTCTCGTAAATTATGTTGAGCTGATTTATAGTCATTAACTGTCTTCGCGATGCCTGCCGCACCTCCTGCTAGAGTACCTAATGCTGATAATCCCGCAAAAATTGGAATTAATGGTAAAATTCCACCAGTCTTAGGTAGGGGAATTATACGTGGCAAACGTATTCTATTATTTTTTGGAAACAATTTTTTCCCTGCTGAATAAGCACATTTAATAAGGGAGCTATCACTCTTATTCTTCGATTTCTTCATCTGTGATCGAATTTTAGAAACCAAAGTTTTAAAAGTCTTAACGCCAGAACCTGTTTTCAATTTAGTTTTCATAACTTTACTAACTAACCATGAAGCTAATTTTTCTCCCTTCCTAGAATTTTTTGCGCTGAGTCGTTGTTTTGCCATGTTAAGTAGTTCAACATCAGCCTTGTGTCGGTTCGCTAAATCAGGATAGTTGGAATATGCGATATCGTGGTTCATACAAGCTTCATCTAGTTTATTGATTCCCTTATCTCCTCTCAGTAATCGTTCTCGCAGTTTCGTGCCGGGTCCACAATAATTATATCCAGGTAAGTGTAACTCAAACGGTAAATTATTTATAATGTTATTTACAAGTCCTCCTCCGCGCATTGCATGAGATGTAATGTTAATTATAAATATTGCTTTTTAATATATAATAATACAAAATTTAGTGTACAATAGCGCGTCTGTCAATCCAACTATTTTCACTATTATTCAAACCCAACCATTTCACATATAGTTTATTCCCCCTTTTTTTAATCACCTTTTCAATGAGATACACATCAGGATATTTTGTTTTTTGAAGTTCTTGCTCATAGAAAGCACCTAGCACTTGTTGTTTCCGCTGATCTTCTAAGTAATATGTAAATGGCTTAGTATTGTTTACTTTTTTAACTGTAAATATTTCGGTTGACCAATTTGGAGTATACCCCTTTTGAAAACTAGTTTTGTACTTACTGACTCGTACATGATCACCTAATTGGAACTTACTTTTCAACGATTTCAAATTTTTCTTTTGTGATTTTTGAATGTTTTCCCTTATTATTTCTTCGTTTAGTTGACTAACCTCAACTGGTTTGTATTTAATAATTCGATGTTTTGTTTTATTATACGCATCAACAACATCAGGTAAAATATTTCCAATCCATTTGTAATTGCCTTTTAAACTAAACTTCTTGTATAGTTGCTGTTTCAAAGTTTTAATCAACCTCTCTACTATTGAAGCTTTTTTAGTTGAGAATGTAGAGTAATGGTTTATTTTTAAAGAGGTCATAAGTGCTTGAAAAATATTATTATAAAACTCGGTTCCACGGTCAGTTTGTAAATTAACCGGTGTGCGATGACTTTTAAAGATTACATTTTCAAAAGCATTAGAGACTTCGGATTTAGTTTTTTTTTTCAACGGTACCGCCCAAGCGTACTTAGAGAAACAATCTATAACTACTAAAATAAAGCTAAAGCTATTATTACAATGTTTCAAATTTTTAAAATCGATCAAATCAGCTTGCCATAAATCATCAATTCCTCTAAGAATAACAGGACAACGATTAAAATTTTTTCTCGCAGCTTTATGTATCTCATTTACCACTTGCTCTTTTTTCATTTTGTAATGATTTAATAATATTATCAACGTCAACCTTGGTATAGTATTTTGTTTCAAACTGATCAAAAAGTGAAAATATCTTTGTTTTTAAAGCGTTATTGATCATATTCATAAAAGTTGCTTCAAATTCCTCCCGCATAGAGTCAACGCGATTTTGAACATCTTTTTTAGTACAAAAATCGGAACACTTTTTATCAACGTATTGTTTGTTAACAGCATCATGAACACTTTCAGGATTTTTAACGTTTGTTAATTTCATAAAATTGGCACTAAAGTCTCCATTGTCTAGTTTTGATAAATATTTCTCACTAAGATCGAATATATCCGATAAACGCATTCTTTTGTGAATATGATGACCAAATTTATCTATGTTCATAGTGAAGCCTGTTTCGTAGAAGAGTTTGATGTGAAATGAATAAATTTGTGAAGTTATCAGTATTTATCAATTTAATACCCCACTTTCACGTAACTCTTCTACAATAGAAATAATTTCATTACTAACTCCAGTATTACCAGCATCTTTAGATGCTAATAATAATTTTAACCTCTCAACTAGTTCGTTAGGATCATCCCAATAAACAAAATCTACATTTTTCTTCCATCTTTTCAATAACGGCAAACCTTCCCCTGTTCGATGATTTCTATTAATACCGGTAGAATCTTTTTGCAAACTAAACAGTGGTTTGATAATGTTCAAATACTTTAGTCCTTTATTGCTTTTTATTGGCTTATGTGGCTCATAATCTCGTCGATGAGCGTTTGTGTCTAGCAATATAACTTTGTAGACCTTTAAGTCGTCTTTGGTTATTAAACTTAAATCGGGTACTTTCTTGAATATTAGTTCTTTCAAACCAACAGTATTGTTATAATTTCGACCTGCTACTGATATATGATTGTAAGTAACAGTTACAACAGCTGATCCCATCATCAGTTTCCCATGTTCTCTTCGGACTCCAAATGGAACATTATCGAATGCCTCAGATGATAGTGACCAGGAAGAGGTGTCTTTATTTGGACTTGCATTCGATTCAACCGATTGGAACGAATTATTGCTGTTTTCGTTTTCTAACTCACTTTCTCTGTCTTCACCTGTATTCTTAGTAATATCGTTAAATTTATCTTCATCTTCACCTTCACCGTTATTATCTTCCGCATCATCAGTATTATCTTGTCTAAGCACATTTTTCGTATTGATTCCGAAGTTTGACTTATTACATAAAGTTCCCTCCGAATACGTATCGTGAAATAAATTAATTTTATTGCTTTCATTAATATGATCTTGATTTTGTTTTTTATCTATTAAGTATTTATTATGATTAGTTTTAACTAAACAATTAAGAGGTTCGGTTAGTGGTTTGAACGCAGTTTCAAACACATTTTTAGTATCAAACTCATTGTCTCTCATTTTGCGTATCTTCTTTTTTACAGCTTCCGCAGCATCAATAATCTGACGTTTTAGTACCTTCTCCATTTTGCGATTGATTAATGATGTGGTAAGAGGTTATCTAAAGACTGATTCATAATTGAATGTGACTTGCTTATATATTAATATAAATCAGTCGAACACTACGAACGAATCAAATTTATTTCGATAGCATCCTTCATTTTTCTTACAATCTTTATTGATTACCAAATAGTCATACGGTTCATTCCATATTTTAGAACACATGTTACGGAACTGATTCCAGGTCATATCCGTATTAACGTGTTCTTCATATACATGCTTCATATTAATTTCATCTTGTTTAAAAAGGATTATTAAATTTGTGTTGTCTCTAACAAGCTGTTTTGGAATCTTACTATATGTTTGATTCAAATAAAAACAGTCTACATACTTATGTCTCCCCATAGCGAAATAATTCCGTATGTTGTTTTGATTTTCGCATGCTACATCATCAAACATTATGATAGAATTAGGCTTGATTTCTTGCGGAGAAATCACTTCTTGATTATCATGATATTTAGCAAACGAAATCCCCGGCACCAAATTCAAAACTTTTTCTAAAAAGACGTACTTAGGTTGATGTAAAGTTTTAGAGTATACGTACACATTTTTATAACATAGACCGTGTTCATGCAAAAGAAGACCTATAACCAAATTAGTTTTTCCACAATTTGAAGGTCCACAAACAATGCACCTAATTGTATTAGGCAACAGTTTCCCGTGGCGTAATCTTGATCTAGGTGAATCTACACAAATATTATCAACTTGAAGTGAAGGATGTTGTTTCATAAATTGCATGATGATGTTTATCACTTCAGAGACCGTATTACACTGATTGAACATCTAAGCTTTATGATATTTTATAACAAAGAATGTTTCGTTTTATGGGAATTAATCGATACGTTCACGACGGTGTCACGCACGAGCGGTTGATCGTGTTCTATATTGAACAACAGCCACACAACTGTACCGATATCCGCAAACGATCCAACAAGTTTAATTGGAAACGAGTGTCACTCGTTGATGAACGTTTGTCGTCTGATCATGAATCGGTATTAAATCAAGCGAGTTATTGAGAGCTCTAACTAACCAGTGAGGTCGCGTCTGCGACCGAACGCCGTGAGTTAGAACTCTCAATAACTCACTACTAAAAAAAATATTATGTTGTTGTAATATCATCAACGAATTGTCAGGACACATTTTTCCTAAAAAATTGACCCAATTAGCCCCGTTTTACGGTACGCGTCGACTTGAGAACCTCCTCCGTCTTTTGTTTTTTCGTCGGTTAAAAATACAGTTTGTCATAAACACCAAACAGCTATTTAATCGATCATCAAATCCTATGGAAATTATGCATCATTCGATCATGATTTTGAAAGTGTGAGATTCGGAAATTGCAATCCTGCTCTGTCAGGCACGGCAGAAAATCAACGCCTTGCTTATCAAGTAAGGCACTACGTTGAGTCGTGTCCTATTCACCGTCGCGGCACACACCGCTACTACCTACCTACTATTTCTATTAATGTACTCTGTTGTTTCGTGTGTGCCTTTAATGGTGAATAAAGATTTTTCTTTCTTTCTTTCTTTCTTTCAAATCCATGAAGAAATTCATAAGAGATTTGACTCCAGAGTGCGGGCATAACAGCATGATTGATTAACAAACTTTTAGACATATTAACTTATTGGTATGATGTATTACGCTATGATAACTGGGTCAGTGAACTTTTGATAATGTTCAATTGAGTTTTTATTAGCATATTCTGCTTTTGTTGATAGTTATGAATAAGAATGTATGATTAGTCAGTTTATTAGGTCACTGTTGGTTGCCTGCAATTGACAACACAGATGTCTTTCATCTGAAATTGTAATTGCAAAATTGCTTTCCTCTCTTTTTATGTCAATAATGGTTCTACAATGTTCCTATACAGGAGTGCGATTTCTGAAAGTCACACGTTCAAATCAAAAACCGCCCTCTAATATCCAGGTATTCAGCGAGCTTGATAGCGTGGCGCAGCGACACTAGTGGCATTCCAGCAACTGTCCCATCAACTGGATAGGTTCGCCGCAATCACACTGCGTTTTTAACTAGGTTCCCCAGATACCCCATTTTTACGATAGAGCGTAAAGAAAAAACGTTGATAAAAACTAGTTTCTTGTTGAGAACCCCCCTTAATTTTTAATTTTGTGACATTTTTATTATTTGTTAACAAATCCGCCTTAATAACGCATAATCTGAGAAAATTTCAACTATCGAACTTTTACGGTTCAAAGTCACAGCCCTAAATAGGTAGGACAGACGGACGGACAACGTAGGTTTAGTAATAGGGTCCCGTTTTCACCCTTTGGGTACGGATCCCTCAAAACGTGGATCCACTGGGATGTTTTCGTTTTGGTTACAACATACGTAAAGCTGGGTCCGCAGCCCGCAGGTGATGTTATCCGCCGCAAATGGATATCACCCACGTTCGCCTGCGGGGGGAGGGAAATGTTTTGTTAACGTATTATGATAACAAAAAACTCGCCACCAAATAAAAGAGTAGAATGTTGTGGTTTTGCATTGATGTTGTGGGTAAGCATTGCATAGCGTACATAAACATAAGCATGCATAGCACTACTACGCTTGCATCTTTATTCTCAGAAGTGATCAAAATATTCAGTATATCCATATTTTGCTAAACTTGGCAATCGACCCTCACTCCCTTGGTTTGATTTGGGCACTTTAAACTAGTAAACCGTAGTAGATTGTAAGTAGTCTTTGAGAAGTAGTCAAAATTAGAAATTGGCTAGTCAAAATGAGAAATTCGCTATTCGCGTAGTAGTCACTCTGACTTGGTTAAAATTATCATAAATAAACCATGATTTATTATGCCCACACGGAAACATGGCATGTTATCAATTATCATAACATTATTTTTATCTCAAGTTTAAATTACATCATTAGGTACCATTGGACATGTAATGTGGGGGATATATACATATAATAGGCAAATTAAACTTTAGCATAGCATAGGATATGCTCACGACTATATTCCGCAAGGGGGTAGTCAGAGATATTCTGAACTGCAGAACATCCACGACTAAATTAAACTTACTTACTTAAACTTTAGCTCTATTTTATTATGGTCTGGTAATAGGTCTTGTCTTCTAAAGTTGGTTTAACTTTTTTATTAAAACTTGTCAATTACAAATAGGAAGAATAAGGAATTTTACATTATCTTATCGTTGAGTTTATTTAACCCAGTATAGTGTGTGGGTGAGATAATACACTGGAAGATTGTAATCTTGCAGGAAATTCATAGTTACTAGCGGTATGGATTTATCTCACTTGTTTAAAATGGGTTAATGACTTTGTACCAAGTTTATTGGCCTTTCATGCTTATGATATTTAAAACTGTCGGGCAATTTTAATCCTTCTCCTACTACAACATAAGGTTCTATTTCAAATTGTCGTAAAATAAAGTAGTGAAAATGATAGTTAATATTTTTCCATTTGATGTTAAGATGGGTGATTATTCACCCAATCAATCTTTAAAAATAACTTTGTATGAAGTGAAATGGCTTCTTCGTACCGTTTTATTTACGGTTAGCAAACTAAAAAAGTTCATCGTCTAAAAGATTAGTTTTACTAAAAGATTAGGTTAGGTTTTATTAGATTAGGTTTTAGTTTTTCTAAAAGATTAGATTAGTTTTTACTAAAAAAGTTCATCGTCTAAAAGATTAGTTTTACAGTTGTTAGCATAAATTTACTGTAATAATTATAATTTAAAGTTCATTGTTTCTTTCTGCGCCAAATAATGTGGTCTCTAAGTTCTATGTTCCAAAATGAAATCATCAGAGCGTTTAGTATCTGGATATAAAAAAAAACTAAAACATACATACATAAGCTCACGCCATTGTCCCAGGGGGTAGGCAGAGACCACGGACCGCCACACGCTACGACTCTAACATACTTCTTTAGCCTCATTGACATTCATACATCTTTTCATGCACTTCCGTCGATTGAGGGTGTTACGCACTTGTCCTTTTCGGAAAAGATCATTGATTTGATCGTGTTATGTTTTTCTCGGACGGCCTCTCCCAACACTTCCGCTCAAAAGTAAAAAAATTATTAATTTACGCGTTTTTAGGTTCTCGTTGGCACCCTTTGGGTACGCAACCCTATTACGAAGCCTACACCAGTTGGTCATCATTATCTGACCTAGTAGCGCTTGGTCCAATATGCATTTCATCCAGTATGGATTTCATCCAATATGGATTTCATGCAATACGCATTTCGTCCAATATGCATTTCATTAAATATGCAGTTCGTCCATACACATGCCTGTAAAGACTAGGGTTACCAGATAATGGCGCTAATTATAAGTAGTACCATTATTTCTAGACCAATGTATGAAGCAAGTATTACAATGAAACATTTTACAACTAAGACGGTTGTAATTATAGTACTCTGTGAACTAAGTTTGAGGGTCTTAAAAGTCATGACAAAAACAGTGTCATTAGCTTTTATTCTAGCTTTAATTGGATAAAAGCACAGCAAGGACATACCCGGGGAGGTCCTAGGGGTCAGGACCACTGCAAATCACTGCCTCATGATTGAAGCGCTCTCTTCCGTATAGGCTATCATCGCTCTATAACCTTAATATCATAAACTGCCTCCATGGTCTAATGGTTAAGAGCATTTGCTCTCGACACAGAGGTTGTGGGTTCAATTCCCACGGGGGACACCTAGTGATATGTCACTTTGTGCGTTTTTCCCCAGTTGGTTAAGACATTGCAGGCTGAATCACCTGATTGTCTGAAAAGTAAATGATTGATTCCATGCTTTGGATGGCACGTTCAGCCGTTGGTCCCGGCTACTGTAGTTTTTTCTGCTCAATAAACATTTTTATTATTTTTATTATTTATTATTATAAGCCGTTGGTCCCGGCTACTGTAGTTTTTTCTGCTCAATAAACATTTTTATTATTTTTATTATTTATTATTATAAGCCGTTGGTCCCGGCTACTGTAGTTTTTTCTGCTCAATAAACATTTTTATTATTTTTATTATTTATTATTATAAGCCGTTGGTCCCGGCTACTATCTCTGGTAGTAGTAATTGTTACATAAAAACCACATCAGAGGCCGTAAGTCGGTCTGAAAAAACTCTGACACCAGGGCTCTGCCCACACGATAAGAAGATATCATAAAGATCACTCACCCCAATCTCCTCTTGCTCTCTTCAGGCGCCAGCTGGTCGAAGGTCTTAGCCTGGTCTTCACCCAGGAACGCGTCATGATCAAACTGCTTATTATGATGTTCATTCTTAAAATGTTCAGCGTCCGAGAGATGGTCCATCAATCGCTTCGTCTCATCCGGGCTCGGGACGCCGGCAAAAGCCGCAGAAATGGCCAAAGACACAAACAAAGTCGTCAACATTTTGCCTGAAAACGCACAAGTTAGCTTGAAACGAAACTACGCGAATATTCTTATTAGAATCTAGGTCGAAAGTTGTTCAAACAATGAGTTGGTCGAGATTGAATGATGTTGCTCGTGCGGAAGCTTCGTCCGTTCCAAAACAAAACCTAAAATTTTAAGAATGTTGTGATTGTTGTGTTGTGTTAATCCGCTTAAAGTACAAAGTATTTAGATTAGGAGCAATACTCTGATATTATTTATTTAAGGACTGACAACAGGTGATGGAAGTGTACAAACTACAAACAAAGAAAGATGAAGATAAGTTAAATAATTCTTCATATTTTTAAATAAAATAAAACAAAATTGTATTTTGAACGCACTCATCTGATTTTGACATTTCATTGAAATCATAGACAAAAGTAGGTACCCTAACGTAGTATAGGTACAGGAATTCCAAATGTCAACCACTAGTGCCATCTATGGGACATATTGCAAAGCTGAACTAACATCCTTACTATCTTAAGCCGGGTCCGCAGCGCCAATTTTCTAACAAAACATATTATCAAAACAAGTTAGCAAAACAAGTTTGCAAAACATCGCGTCCGCTGCGCCTTTATCAAAACAAGTTAGTAAAACATGTTGGTAAAACAGCCAATCCGCTGCGCCTGTTTTTAACGTGTTTTTGCTTCAAAAATTAGTTCCGACGAAGAAGACGTGACTGCTGTATTGTCAATAGTAGATTTAGCTCTCCAAAGAAGAAACAGGAATAATTTCCGGGTCCGACCCTACCTACATTCACGTTCGTTCAATATTTATCAAGAACTAAAAATTGATGATAGGTTCGGTATCAAAATTTTTATTGATGTTCAGAAAGTGATTTCCAAGAGCTGCTATCATTAATTTTACCAGACATAGAGAAGAAAACAACATGGAGGAATGATGTGATACCTCCTGACATGAGATTAGGTGCGACTTTACGCTTTTTAGCCACCGGAGACAGTTACACCAGTATAATGTATCACTTAAGAATCTCTAAACAACAACTATCAAAACTGATTCCAGAAGTCTGTTTAGCTCTCTACAATAGACTGAAAAATGTGCATCTGATATATTGCCCTTTGAGGCTCACCCATTTTAAATTAACTTCATGTTTTGCAATTCCGATAATTTTTGCTAACTTGCTTTGCTCTAGCTTTTAATTTTTATGATCTTCCAATGTAACATCCCAAATCACCGGTCTCTCTCTAATTAGTTGTATAAAAAACAAAGTATTATTTTTATTCCGCTCCATCACGAAACAATCCAAAGAGAATTAATCTTCAAACGATGTAGTCTTCCTCTAGTGAAAGCTAACAAAAAATGAATAATTTCCCCTCCCCGCAGGCGAACGCGGGGGATGTTATCCATTCGTCGCGGTAAACATGTATTTTGTATTTTTTCTAACAAAACTGTTAGGCCACGCCCCTAATCGGTTAGGAAACGATGTTTTGGTGTTAGCAAACACGATAACATGGCGCAGGAGACCCGACTTTAGAACTAGATACACAATCAATGCTCCAAAAATGGCAGATCCTAAAGCCGGGTCCGCAGCGCCAATTTTCTAACAAAACATATTATCAAAACAAGTTAGGAAAACAAGTTTGCAAAACATCGCGTCCGCTGCGCCTTTATCAAAACAAGTTAGTAAAACATGTTGGTAAAACAGCCAATCCGCTGCGCCTGTTTTTAACGTATTTTTGCTTCAAAAATGAGTTCCGACGAAGAAGACGTGGCTGCTGTATTGTCAATAGTAGATTTAGCTCTCCAAAGAAGAAACAGGAATAATTTCCGATCCGACCCTACCTGCATTCACGTTCGTTCAATATTTATCAAGAACTATAGGTTCGGTATCAAATTTTTTCAAACAACTATCAAAACTGATTCCAGAGGTCTGTTTAGCTCTCTACAATAGACTGAAAAATGTGCATCTGATATATTGTCCTTTGAGGCTCACCCATTTTAAATTAACTTCATTTTTTGTAATTCCGATAATTTTTGCTATTTCCGACAGGGCATCTAGCTTTTTATTTTTATGATCTTCCAATGTAACATCCCAAATCACCGGTCTCTCTCTAATTAGTTGTATAAAAAACAAAGTATTATTTTTATTCCGCTCCATCACGAAACAATCCAAAGAGAATGAAACTTCAAACGATGTAGTCTTCCTCTAGTGAAAGCTAACAAAAAAATGAATAATTTCCCCTCCCCGCAGGCGAACGCGGGGGATGTTATCCATTCGTCGCGGAAAACATGTATTTGTATTTTTTCTAACAAAACTGTTAGGCCACGCCCCTAATCGGTTAGGAAACGATGTTTTGGTGTTAGCAAACACGATAACATGGCGCAGGAGACCCGACTTAAAGAGCTCCTGAATAATGGAGCTCTTTTGATCTTAGTACTACGCCAACTGTCTGACTATACACAGACCTAATACGACCAAGTTTAATAATAATAAAATACGACGTATTAGTATAATCAGCAGTATAATACAGCATTCATTTTTGTTTTTTGTGGGTTATAATTTGTGTTGTGTCTGCATTACATTTTTGACGGGTGGAGTAGACAATGCGTTTCTAAAATTTTTATAGTTTTCTATTTTTCGTAGCACTTATTGTATTATTTTTCTGTTGGAGGGCCTTTTATTTACCCAACAACATAGGTATAATACACGGACACGGCAATAATATTAATCTAAATAGGTACGAACTAAGCCAAAGCAGTACTTAACGCGAATTTACTTTTTGGTATTCACAGTCATTAAGTTTCAACCGGACCTAAGATACTACTTGGCTAAGTATTAAAGATCACGAGCCACCGTAAGTAAAAAAAAAAATTAAAATATGATCTCTTTTTTTTCTATATTTTGTCATATTCTTCACCTTAGTTCAATACCCATACGTTTTTATTTATGGAGTACTTTTTTAAAATATTTTCCTTATTACTAATTTTATTACAAATTTTAAAATTACAGCTCCATATAATAATAATTCTGCCAATTTTGAAATGGGAAAGTCCACCCACTTAGTTAATATGCACAAAATCTGCTAATGTAGAAGTAGCAGTTGGTCACTGACAAAAGCCAAAGGTCCACCAGCCCATATAAAGAGACAAGAAACACCTGCTTCTAGGCTTCTGGCACATGTGGAGGCAGGGCCAGATTAAGCCGTATAGAGGCCTTTTTTTTTTAAATATGCAATAAATATAATAATTTTCAATACCTTGCTTATTGACTTTTACAGACTTTTTAACCCGGCGGCACTCGCTACTGGGTAAAAAATACCACTGAGTACCTAAATTTGGTTGTATTTTTTTTTCTAAGCCTTCTGGCAACCCAAGGTTCTCAGTACCTTCGAACCAGAAGTGCGATTTTTGAAAATCATACGAGCGACTTGGCAGTAGAAAGATGCATAATCTCCATAGTAATTTTGACATTTTCTGCTGCCAAGTCGCTCGTATGATTTTCAAAAATCGCACTACAGTAGATAGCACACCCGCACCCCACGGGGCATTCCGTTTGTGCGCAGCGTTTGTTGACGACGTACATGTAAATCGAGAACAGAATGTTGGATGTTGATTATGTCTGTGTTCATTTATTATAAAGGGATAATTATTTTTTGTTAGTTTACTAGTGTACTAAATTTATTTTCGATTTTGATCTCAATTTTGTATAATTTGAAAGAAAAAACAATAATTTTGTTGATTTTTCTAAGGTTACTAAGTAAAAACTAAATATTATGTTGATTTTTTTGGATGAGCTTTTATTTTAAATACATGAACATTACAACTTGGATTTGTTGTTTTATTTATGGACAATAATACCAATAACACAAATGCATTGTCAAACATTCAAACACAAACTTCTTTTCTTAAATAATGCCAATTAAACTCTCGTGGTATTTTTTACCCGGTAGCGAGTATTCATGTTTGTAAAGACCTAGCGAGTACCGCCGGGTTAATAATTCGTTTTAATTTTGGGGTGAGTTAAATCTTCGAGTTTTTACTTATTTTTGTCTCAGGCCGCGGGGCCCCTAGGCGGCGCTGGGCCCATAGGCAGTTGCCTACTTTGCCTCTATGTTTAATCCGGCACTGTGTGGAGGTAACCTCTTAAAAGTAATAATTAATGCTAGAGTGATATACTATCAGTTTAAAATAACAATGTGCATGACCTTGAAGGGCCGTTCGATAACTTCACTCGGTTGTATAGGAATATAGACTCTATGTAAAGGAAATAATCATTTGAATGACTGGAGTGAAGTTCGTTGAGTGACGTCACATTTGCAAACGAGATCGTGCACATTGTTATTTTATACAGAAGTGCGATTTTTGAAAATCATACGAGCGACTTGGCAGTAGAAAGATGCATAATCTCCATAGTAATTTTGACATTTTCTACTGCCAAGTCGCTCGTATGATTTTCAAAAATCGTACTTCTGATAGTACCCGAGTGATTTTTAAACATTTGAAACAGAAGTGCGATTTTTGAAAATCATACGAGCGACTTGGCAGTAGAAAATGTCAAAATTACTATGGAGATTATGCATCTTTCTGCTGCCAAGTCTGATGATTGATGATTTTCAAAAATCGCATTACTGGCCCTTAGTTAGTTGACCATTCTACACCAATAGAGGTCATTTTTTGAGCTGTAAAAAATCAGATTCAACTTTTCTGTCATACTCCCTCCATCCTCTAAAGGTCTATAGTTCCAGATTGTCTATGATTCCACCTGGCGAACTGTCATGACGGTTTTGCTACTTATTTTTCCTATTTCCTAAAAGAAATTCTAATAATGTTTCTAGGAATAATTATCGCTGTATTGTAAATCAATCGCTAGTGGCTGTGGCAACCGTATATCGTGTCGATAAGTTGCTAAAAACAGATTGCAAATGTCAATATGTCAGGATCTCGGCCTTAACTTCCAGCAGAGAATGGTGAGAAAATGCATAATTATGTGTGTGTTCGGTGATAATTATAACTAATTAGATCGCTCCTACATTCGTATCGGACTTGTATAAAGCTACTTTCTCAAAGTTCGTGCAGTAAAACGTGCAATTAACTTGAGATTGCATCAAGTTCTCGAAAGCGGCATTTCAGTGTTTTCCGTAATATAAAACCGGATTTTTTGGTTTTCAGGGCGCAAATATATCACAGTTAGAAAGAGATATCGGGTCAGAGCAGTTCCCACCTAACGAGCATTACTTTGGTTTAGTCAATGTGAGTATTTTGGTTAGGAATATTATGTGACAAATTTCTGTAACTTGTGCATAGCTCTAAACATAATTACTTTAGTTAATTACTCATTGTGATCTTCAAATAAGGTGTGCAGATCTGAACGAGCCTTGGAGTAACATCAATCAAAATTCTATGGAACTTAACAATCCTTTTGAGTATGATAGGTAACATTTAAGTATCATTGAAATCAGTGCCCGTGTTTCTACAACACAATTAATTTCCAGTGGAAACTTTATGTGTAGGCCAGGGGTGCACGAGAGCTGCTGGATTCAATATTTAGCAGAAAAGCAATATTTCCTTGAAAGACTTCAAAATATATGTGATTATGTCAGCGCAGCGGTGCCATGCATCTGGTCAGATGTGACCAACATTTTGTAATTAATGTTCATCACCAATAGAAATGATATTTTAAATATACAGGTTGAAATTGATATCATTAGCATCCTTTTAAACTAAGAAACAAACTGAACAACTTTTACTATGGGAGCAATCAAACCGATCGGAGCAACCACAAAATCAGCCGTCCCATACTACTATTTTGTGATAGATCGTCACCACTATTATAAGTCACCTCTAGGGTAGGCGTTCTAAGGTAGGGATCCTAGAAGCTAAACCTTGGTTACTTGCCATGTCTTCGTTCATAGTCTTCCACTGACTAAAATGTGGCTCTGAAATCAATGGATACTTTTCTAAAATGTCTTATCTTGGTTTTTTCTTGTGCTTTTGGTTCCGAAATCTGGCATAAGAATCTACAATGAGACATGTTATAATTATGTTCACCTCTATCTTCCCTGTTAGACATTATTTCTAAGCTAAAATTTTGTTTAATAATCCCTTTTTTCAGTTTGGCAACACATGCTATAGCAATTCGGTGTTGCAAGCGTTATACTTCTGTCGTCCATTCCGAGAGAAAGTTCTAGAATACAAAGCAAAGAATAAAAGAACGAAGGAGACCTTGCTAACATGCCTCGCAGATCTATTTTATAGCATCGCTACGCAGAAGAAGAAAGTTGGTTCCATCGCTCCCAAGAAGTTTATCGCTAGATTGAGGAAGGAGAAAGGTAAATTCTTCATGTTTTTTTTAACATACTTGTAGTATGATTGGACAAGCAAGTTGTACAAAAGTCCCTAAATAAAATTAGACTAATAAAAAAGGTACTTCTATAATTAATTGTACTTTTCTGTAATGTGATAATAAATAACTGAATAAAACAGATGATAGGTATTGCATCTTTGACCATATTATGAGCTATGTGATAAAAAAACACCTTCTGATGTGGTGAAAAGTCAAAAATTTTTTGTCTATGATAAGTTGATTTTAGAAGTTGATAACCTTGAGCAGTTTTTGATTGATTTTCATTTGATTTCACTTATCAAGGTTAAACGTCCATATAAAATACCAGTTCTAATAAGATACCCACACACACATGAATGTATTGCTGCCACTGTGCCACTCAAGAGATTTTGCAGTGTACTTACTGCCTTTGATGAATTACTTATGGCTGCTTGATAATATTTTGTGCTTCTAAAATATTATAAATCTAAACTATTATAAAACTGTAACAGAAGTGTGTCTGTACATTGAAGATATACATATATCTACAAGATAAAGATTAAGATATAGCTGACTCCAAATAAACCTTTTTCTTTAGCATTTTTGGATTTTTGTCTGTCTGATTGTTTGTTCGAGAATCGCGCATAAACTACTGAACCGATTTTGATGAAACTTTTTTGTTTGGTTGCTTATGAATTGACTGAAACTTAGAATTTGATGAAGTCATGCGTTAACTAATAGTATCAAATAAAATTATTCTGTGAAACATTTTCAATGGCGGCTGAAGGGATTTTTTTTAATTTGCCCCTGGGTTGACGCGGGTTTTTCCTGTGGTTTCATGCCTGGCTCGACATCATTGGCTTTGTGTGCCTTACATTGTAAATATTATTGATTATTAACATAACTATTACAGACATGTTGCCATATCAAATTTTTTCTGTTAAGATGTAAAAGTAGAAAGTTTTAGTTTTCACATGTATTTTTATTCTGAAAATGAAACCACATTTACAACAATATCAATTATTTATTTCAGAGGAATTTGATAATTACATGCAACAGGACGCTCATGAGTTTTTGAATTTCCTCATTAACCACATCAACGAGATTATTTTAGGTAAGTATAAAATTGTTATCAGCAATACCTGGAGTGACCAACTAACTTCACATTTGCGTGCGCATTACGAAAGTTTCCTTACAAATCATATGTACAAAATGAATTAAACAAGTAATTAAATTGCAGCTGAACGTAATCAAAGCACGCTGAAAGTGCAGAAGAGCACCGGTGAGAACGTGACATGCAATGGTACCGCGCCGCAGAGCTCCGAGCCCACGTGGGTGCACGAGATATTCCAGGGCACGCTCACCAGCGAGACCAGGTGCCTCAACTGCGAGACTGTTAGCAGTAAGGACGAGCATTTCTTTGACTTACAGGTTTGTTCAGCTCTTTCATAATGGGTACATTTAAGCTCAACGCAGGTGACAGACATTCAGAAATTAAGAGATTCGCAGAAGAATCAAAGTAACCAACATAGCCCGAAGAATTACTAAACTGAAGTGGCAATGGGCACGGCAGGGCTGCTTGTAGAACCAATTGCTGATGGGGCCGAAGAGTTCTCGAGTGGCGACTGCGTACCGGAAAGCGCAGCGTGGGCAGATCCCCCACATGGTGGACCGACAACCTTGTGAAGGCGGCGGGAACCCGTTCGATGAGGGCAGCGCTGGACCGATCGTTGTGGCAATCCCTGGAGAGGCCTTTGTCCAGCAGTGGACGTCTATCGACTGATATGATGATGAAGTGATGATATATGACTAGCCTTTCGCCCACAAGAACACTGCAAAAGAATCTCTTTCCTTAGTCCCTTGATGAAACATAGGAAAATATTTATTGTAAGCACACACGCGGTGGTTGTTTAATACTCAATTATACATTTTCAGGTAGATGTAGGCCAGAATACAAGCATAACGCACTGTCTAAAATGCTTCAGTGACACAGAAACTCTATGCAACGATAACAAATTCAAATGCGACAACTGCAGTAGTTATCAAGAGGCCCAGAAACGGATGAGAGTGAAGAAACTTCCATTGATACTAGCGCTGCATCTGAAGAGATTTAAATATATGGAACAGTATAATAGACATATTAAAGTGTCGCATAGAGTTGTTTTTCCTTTGGAGCTGAGATTGTTTAATACGGTGAGTGTTGTTGTTTTTACTAACTTATTTAACCAGTAATGTTTGTATGTATAATTGTCCATTTCAACATGGCTTTTTTCAAACACTTCCTGTAATCAGTTTGAGGTGTTTAGTATACATACTTCAAAGAACTTGATGACAATGCATTAATATAGTAACAACAACCTGGTAATGCAGCCAGGACCCTACGAGGGATCTCCTCAGCGGTTCATAGCATTGACTTGTAATTTTGAATGCACATTTAATTTTGATTAAAAATAACATATTTAACCCAAATCTGGAACTGCAAACAGAATTGTCTCTGTATGAGGATAATCCTCACGTCATATACATCCTGTAACTGTATATTATGTTGACGGTTTTTTTAAGGGGATCATTAGACCATCACACGGTTTCGGGTGGGTTACGGCGTTGGTCCTATACAGAAAGTTTTTCAGTATGGATGTCTGATCATTCCCTTCAAAAATCGTCTGCATATTAACAACCCTTTATGTAGTGAAATAATTAGATAATTATGTAAGAGATTTATTAATATAAAGACGTTAAAATTTCGCACAAATGTTTGCCCCTTTCAAGATACGAACCAGCAGAACTATGCTTTGCTAGGTTTCAGTGTCTTGGCTTGCAAATAAACTAAGCTATCAGCGGCCGTAGTATGGCAGCGTGATAATAGCGCTATCGCGCCTTAGCTCCCTTTCTATTCGCGCGAATAAACGAGATAAAAGGCGTGATATAGCCTTATCGCGCGCATCATGCTAAAGCCGCATGTTATCGAAAGCCTGCGTTAGACGGGCGTTATTTCAACGCGCGTTATCATCTCTACATTTTATAATCATTTGCTATTTAGTCTCAAGCCCCAATGTCAAAATTCAACTTCAAAATGAACTCGCGATAAGGGTGTTCACTTTTCGCAGTCGGACGACGCAGTCAACCCGGACCGGCTGTACGACCTGGTCGCCGTGGTCGTACACTGCGGGTCTGGCCCCAACCGGGGACATTACATCAGTATTGTGAAGAGCCACGGCTTCTGGCTGCTGTTCGACGACGATATGGTAGATGTAAGTATTAACTACGTTATGACTTCTGGTCTTGGTTGTAATCTGTGGGTCTGGCCCCAACCGGGGAAAAAACATCAGTATTGTGAAGAGCTACGGCTTCTGGCTGCTGTTCGACGACGATATGGTAGATGTAAGTATTAATTATATAAATTACTTGTGGTCTTGGTTATAATCTGTGGGTCTGGCCCCTACTGCGGGGACATTACATCAGTATTGTGAAGAGCCACGGCTTCTGGCTGCTGTTAGACGACGATATGGTAGATGTAAGTAACAACTACGTTATGACTTCTGGTCTTGGTTGTAATCTGTGGGTCTGGCCCCAACCGGGGAAATTACATCAGTATTGTGAAGAGCGGTTTCTGGCTGTTCGACGACGATATGGTAAATGTAAGTATTAACCATGTTATAAAGTACTGTGTGGCAATGGCGGTACAGTCGGCTTTAGAGAAACTTGACCCCTCTATCTAAATCTTTTTAAGCGCAATGGGGTCTTTCTCTGATGCTGATCGTACATTGCTACTCTGGACCCGTTCGGGGACATCACACCAGTCTTGAGAGGAGCCACGGCTTCTTGGCGACGACTGCATAGGGTAGACATAAGTTTTAACTGTTATAAATTACCTACTATTGTCATGCATGACGTTATAGTGAATCTCTGGACCTAACTGGGGTCATTCCATCAGTATTTTGAAGATCCATGCAACGCCATGGCTTGTTTTTTAATATTTCTATAGTGAGAGGGGGGATTGTGTCCGTATAGTTAGCAGCCTCACCAGCTCATTTGAAGGTTTTGACTAAGCCACGATTTAGTGCCCAATTAGTGCAATTTGGTGCCCAAAGCACAGATTTGGTGCTCATGTAGTTTAAAAGATATTTGGGTACCTTACTGAGGCTGCTAGATAGACGTCAAGCTAGCAGTCGCATTTTGAAATACTGTTTGTATCGATGTGATTTATATGTCACGATTTAGTGCTCATTTAGTGATCCCTATATCCAAAATTTCATGAATATTGATCCAATACAAGCCGAGATATGATAGTACATTGTTGAGGCTGCTAACTAGACGTTTCTTCCAACGATGATTCCAATGAAACGGATGCACATTTGAAACAGATAAATACATAGCGATTTAGTGCTCGATTTGGTGACTCTTATGATATTTATGAAAAGTAGAATTTTCTTTCCTATTTCCCAAAAAAATTACGTAAACTTCTACATACAACGATTTTCGGTACAACCGTGCACAAAAATTATCATTTCTCGGAACTACTGCCATGAGCTAGCGCTTGCGCTCGCGCAAGTAGTTCATAGTTATACCGAGAGATGGCGGGACTGGCGGATTGTTTACGTGAGTTACGGAGATGCGAATACGTGTCTTTTTATTACATAGAATGAAGAACTAATTGCTTGATACAAATTAGTGCATTATAACTTCTTATCGTCGTCTACAGTTCCACATTATATTATTTATCCTATAAATTAACTAACTGCCTCCGTGGTCTAATGGTTAAGAACATTGGGCTCTCGAAACGGAGGTCGTGGGTTCGATTCCCACAGGGGACACCTAGTGATATGTCACTTTGGGCGTTTTTCCCCAGTTGATTAGGAAATTGCAGGCCGAGTCACCTGGTTGTCTGAAAAGAAAAATGATTCCGTGCTTCGGATGGCGCGTTAAGCCGTTCGTCCCTGCTACTATCTCTGGTGGTAGTAGTCATTACACGTCAGGCGGTCTGAAAAAACTTTGACATCAGGGCTCTGCCCACGTGATAAGAAGAAGACTAATGGAATGTTCAGACCCGCACGACCAAAGTGACTGGGAAGCGGGAGCGTCTACCGCGCGGCGGTCGCTGCCCATGTAATCTTAGAGCGCTTACAGACGAGCGACAGTTGTCTGCGACAGCTCGCGACAGGGTCGCGCGACCCTCTGCGACCGTCGCGCGACTGTGACGTAGGTATAGTCTGAAGCACAAGTCTTGTTCTTGAGAGATTTCAGTTTGAAGAAAACGGAGGCTAAAAAATAACATGTTTGATATTTCGGGTTTTTATACGTTTTTCGTAGATTTTGGTTTCTTTAGATAATAGATAATCCAGAATTGATTATCTTCATCATCAAGTCCACAAAATATTACAGACTGGTAAAAATAGGGCAATTATAATATACATTGGTACCGATTCGGACTGTGCCACGACTTAACTTAACTAAATTTATTCCTGTCACTTTCTAAAATAAGATTAAGAAAAGAGACAGAAATCCAACAGCTGACTTTAGTGCTGTCAAAGTGACGTTAAACGCCCAAAATAAGATGCCATCATAATGTACGCCATCTTATTTAAGCGTTTTTGGGCGTGTAACGTCACTTTGACAGCACTAAAGTCAGCTGTTGGTTTTCTGTCTCTTTTCTTAATCTTATTTTAGAAAGTGACAGGAATAAATTTAGTTAAGTCGTGGCACAGTCCGAATCGAGGCCATTACACAGGGTGTAACAAAACACCCTAGTAATACTTAAGGGGGTGCTTCAGACCATCAATCTGAACAACTTTCACTATGGAGCCAACGTCGAGAAAAAAAAATATATATTGCCGTCCCATATATTTGAGTCGAGACGGTACTGCAGTTTTGTATGAAACAGTGCATTTTTTTATCGCGATTTCTATGTTGGCTCCATAGTGAAAGTTGTTCAGTTTGATGGTCTGAAGCACCCCCTTAAGTATTACTAGGGTGTTTTGTTACACCCTGTATAGTTAATTAGTTATGATATAATACTTAACACAACACTAATAATTATAACACATAATATTATACACATAATATTATACACATAAATATTTATAAATACGTATACAGGGTGTAACAAAACACCCTAGTAATACTTAAGGGGGTGCTTCAGACCATCAAACTGAACAACTTTTACTATGGAGCCAAACATCGAAATCGCGAAAAAAAATCAGCTCTTTCATACAAAACTACAAACCTACTCGGAGCCAAACGTATGGGACAACTGTTTTTTTTTTCGCGATTTCGATGTTGATTCCATAGAGAAAGTTGTTCAGTTTAATAATATAATAATAATTTAATAATCATAATTTTCCGAGTCATGGATGTTTGTATCTATATATGTATTCTATATCGTTGTCTAGTCATCATAATACAAGTCCAGGCTAGATTCTGGTACTTTGAATGTGACTAGATAATTTGTGTGACAATGTCCAAGATATTTATTTATTTATTTAATAGTCTGGTCATCGCCTTAAAAAAGTGTCAGCATATTAAGAAGGATCCTGTATACAACGTGTTAATGATTTAGCGCAAAACCTCATACACCCCAACTGATTTATAACAAAATAATTAGATTGAAACAATAATTTAATTACTTTGATAGTTAAAATTTAAAGTTATTAGCATTTTAAGTTTTGAGGCAAAAATGATTTGTTATCATTTCGGCATTGAAAGAAAGCGCTAACGTACTCATGGATACATTTTTATGATATTGTTTTGGTAGTAAGTAGGGTGAGTGTGCATGTGCGGTGGGTTGACATCGGGTTCAGAAAATTTTAAATTTTGCAAACAAATTATTTAATGTTTTGAAAAAAATTACCTACGTTGAAACCATGATAATTCGACTCTGCTCTCGATTCTACACAAACTACTTTCTAGTTTTGCGTTAATTCATTAACACGTTGTATAGGATGTTACAAACTGCCAAAAAAACTGTTTTGGATATGGAGGTCTATCTCTCAGACTATACAACACTACGTCACGGTCTTCAACTGTCGCGCGACCCTGTCGCGAGCTGTCGCGGACAACTGTCGCTGGTCTGTAAGAGCCCTTACGGCGTACCGCCAAGTCGCCCAAACAAACGCGACCATGACGCGGGAAGGCAGCGTCAGCGGAGCGGGAAGCGTGCGTCAAGTGGTCAGACGTGTACAATGTTAAGCTCACGTAACAAAATAAAATACAAATTTTAAATTTCAGTACATTTTGGTTCTTTATGATAGATTTTGAACGTTTTTGGTAGTTCTTCCTAGATTTTTTGTAGATTTTGGTTGTTTTTGGTTCTTTTTTGTAGATTTTGGAAATTTTTGTTTCTTCTGGTACCTAGTTTTTGGTAATTTCTGGTAGATTTTGGTAGCAAAATCCATAAAACTATGTAACTATGTAACGGCTACTACCACAAGAGATAGTAGCAGGGACCAACGGCTTAACGTGTCATCCGAAGCAAGGGATCAACTTTATTTTCAGACAATCTGGTATTTAGCCTGTAATGTTCTTACCAACTGGGGAAAAATGCACACAGTGACATATCAGGAGGTGTCCCCCGTGGGAATCGAACCCACGACCTCCGTGTCGAGAGCCCATTGCTTTTAACCATTAGACCACAGAGAGGCAGTTATTGGCAGGGCATTTCAATAAGAAAAGTCCTAAAATCCTCATTGCTTGATAGTAATGAGGATTTTTGCCGACAGATAAGGTAATTTTTTTGCAAACTACGTCCTTATTTTACTTTAAGATTACTATTACCCTCCTTCTAGCGCAGTCGGGTAAAAACTGAATGTTTATAAGAAAAACTAAATGAAACTAGGAGAATAATGAACAGATTTATTATAAGAGAATAAATCACACACAGATTTTTGACTTGCTTGCTTTGCAGGCTTGACACAAATGATTTGGGACTAGTCAATTAATACAGTAATAGTCAAATAGTAGAGAAGAATAATAGACTCCTGGAGTGCGATTTTTGAATCTCATTCGCTGAGTTCAGCAGTTGAAAATGTCAAAATTACTATGGAGATAAGCATCTTTCTACTGCTGATTTGACTTTCAAAAATTGCACTCCTGAAGTATGATTTTTGAAAGTCAAATCAGCAGTAGAAAGATGCATATCTCCACAGTAATTTTGATATTTTCAACTGCTAAACTCCGCGAATGAGATTCAAAAATCGCACTCCTGGACTCAAATTGAGTCACTCAATACATACATAAGAGAGTGAGTATTGTCACAGTTATAAAAATTTAATGTCATTTAACTTTTTTGCTTGGCAGTACTAACCATAAAATTAAAAACAATTTTAAACCCTATCACAGTTGAATAAAGTCTAAATTTGATCAACGGTTTCGTCAGACCTAAATTACGATTTGTATGTAGAAGTTTACGTAATTTTTTTGGGAAATAGGAAAGAAAATTCTACTTTTCATAAATATCATAAGAGTCACCAAATCGAGCACTAAATCGCTATGTATTTATCTGTTTCAAATGTGCATCCGTTTCATTGGAATCATCGTTGGAAGAAACGTCTAGTTAGCAGCCTCAACAATGTACTATCATATCTCGGCTTGTATTGGATCAATATTCATGAAATTTTGGATATAGGGATCACTAAATGAGCACTAAATCGTGACATATAAATCACATCGATACAAACAGTATTTCAAAATGCGACTGCTAGCTTGACGTCTATCTAGCAGCCTCAGTAAGGTACCCAAATATCTTTTAAACTACATGAGCACCAAATCTGTGCTTTGGGCACCAAATTGCACTAATTGGGCACTAAATCGTGGCTTAGTCAAAACCTTCGAATGAGCTGGTGAGGCTGCTAACTATACGGACACGGGGGATTTACCTTTTATTTTTAGTTCATATCCTAATTTGAATCAGATACTTTTCCCCTGCCCAGACAATTTACAGTCTGCAACGAAAGTTGATGGACTTTTCTCAACATTAAGTTTCAAAAAGAGTTCAACAACTTTTGTTGCTGACTGTACATACTGGCTACTCTTGAGTTGAGACAAGTAGGCGTCGCATGCCACCCACGAGAAAGCGATAAATCTTCACAGATAAAAGCCTGATTCACGTAATCTAGATTTTTAAAACAAACTTTATTAAAGTAAGCCTTTTCTTTTACAGAAAATTGATGCCTCCGCTATAGAAGACTTCTACGGCCTAACTTCAGATATACAAAAATCGTCTGAGACGGGATACATACTATTTTATCAATCTAGGGATGCTAGCTGTTAAGTTTATCCCATTTATTATTAGTAATTTATATTATTTAAGATAGTCACTACGATAGATAATGTTAAATTAATATGCCGCGTTTGTTAAAGTTGAAAAGGCATAAATTATTGAAAAATTGTTTGATTCCCAATCATTGATTTATTATTATTATTCATCTTTTTAGAATTCATTCATTTGTAAATATATATCATTTCAAAATAAAAAAATTGTGATCTTTCTCTGATTCGGTTTTTTCATTTGTACCATTTATTTAATTGGCACTGAGTCCGCGTGGTGGACTATGGCCCTACAGTGGGAATAGTGAGATCCCAGTCCCACTGATGCTGTAATGATACACAATGACATGCACATCTCATACATGTGCAAGGTGATATTAGAGTTTGTTTTAGGCATAAAGATATTATACCTTACGTTTTAGGTCTGCTGTTGGGTGGTCAGTGGTCATGTGTCGGTTGCCTGCCACGAAGCTCCACATTGTATTGGTGCTCAAGATAGAGTTTTGTGAACAAAACAACCCTTGAAGTGAAGTGAAACGCCCAGACAAGCACTGCTACTGGGTTTATGTGTGTGCTTAAACTGTATTAATGCAATAAATTATTATGAATTATTACTGATTACTTGCTATAAACTAGACATTGGCAAAATCATCCACACTTAGGGTCAGCGCACACCCAGCGTAGAACTGCTCGCGCATGCTCGAGCATGTTCTTTGCAGTCGCGCACACCTAGCGGCAAAATCCGCCGGCGGCAGCGGCGGAGCATGCTCACGCGTGTTCGAACAGTCTCGCGGATGCTCCCGTGTTTACAATATTTTATAGTAAAGACGTGCGATAACAACAATTTTAAAGTATGGTAGACTGGGATTTGGTAATTATTGGGTTACAAGCAAAGGAAGAGGAGCAAGAAGAGCACATCAATAAGATGAAAAGAGGCAAGAAAGATGTACTTATATTTGGGAAATACTGCCCATTTGGGAAACATTTGCCCTGTGCTGTGTTACGGTTTAAAGTTCTAGGGACAGTTATTTTATGTACTATAAAATGGAATATGAACAATTTGAAAACCTACTAAATCTGCTTCGACCTTTTAGATTTTCTTTGTATTTTCAAAAAGAGTTAGATTATTATACAACGCGTTAATGAATTAGCGCAAAACCTCATACACCCCAAATGATTTATAACAAAATAATTGGATTGAAACAATAATTTCATTATTTTTATGGTTAAAATATTAAGTTATTCGCATTTTAAGTTTTTAGGCAAAAATGATTTGTTATCATTTCAGCAATGACCGAAAGCGCTAACGTTCTCATGGATACATTTTAATAATCTTGTTTTGGTAGTAAGTAGGGTAGGTGTGCCCGTGGGGTGGGTTGACATCGGCTTCAGGAAATTTTAAATTTTACAAACAAATTATTTAATATTTTGAAAAAAATTACCTATTCAACATAGGTAATTTTTTTCAAAATATTAAATAATTTAAAATTACCTATGTTGAAACCATGATAATTGAATTCTGCTCTCGATTCTAAACAAACTACTTTCTAATTTTGCGTTAATTCATTAACACGTTGTATATTATCTTGCCCTTTTCGGGCTAAAGTAGTAAAAAAATATGCTAGATTTAGTCCGAAACCGGCCGAGGTGGCAACACTTACGACGGATCGCAAGCATCGACACGGGCGTATGCTCGAACATGCTCGAGCATGCGCGAACATGCTCGCGTCGCCGCGAGGAGCATACGCGAGCATACTCGAGCAGACGCCACAGGGATTTAATCCCTTGCAAGCTATTTTCAACTTTATTTCAATGGGAATAGAGTTCAATATCAATTGAATCAATTAAAACTGCTCGCGCATGCTCGAGCAGATTTACGCTGGGTGTGCGCTGACCCTTACGCGTTTTGCCTGCGTAGAATAACATTTATTGTAGTACCACTGAGCAAGTAGGTAACCACTACGTTTTCTGTGTGACAGTTTTTTATCTTCAGGACTTCTTTTTTTATTTACTTCTCCAAAAAGGAACTTACCTATTGTTATCAACCCATCATCATCAGCCTATATAGTTAGGTCCTACTGCAGGGCACAGGTTTGTAAATAAGGTGCATGGGCGTTAGTCCACCACGCGTGCCCATTGCTGATTGATAGACTACGCATACGAGGGCGCCACTGAAAGTTTCAAGAATGGACCAGTTAGTGACAATGCCAATGAAAAATTTATTTTAATTACGAATAAGAAACTCTTTATCAACCTATAGCCGAAAATTTTATTCGATTGTCATTTGTTTTAACGATTTGGCGGCAATTTGAAAAGTGCGTGTCGCGAGGCAAAACGAATTTAGCAAGGAAAAATGTTTTCTCCCCAATTTATTACGATTTTCGTCGTGTTCCTAGTCCATAACAAAGTTAATGATAAACTTCGATTGGTATTTCATGATGAAGCCCTGTCCCTTGACACTTGTTTACAACTGGTTAAATGAGTTTAGGCATGATCGGAGCAATCTCAGTGATGATCTACCTGGGAGATGTCGTTCAACGGAGACAACTGAAGAAAACGCCAATGCTGTGCAGCTCATGAGAGAGGCTGATAAGAGAGTGACCTACCAGCAGATTCAGGCAAGCTTCAGCATTGATATGAGTCAAGTGCAAAAGATCCTACACGAATATTAAGGCGTAGGGAAGCTTTGTACTAGATGAATACCCCATAATTTAACAGATTTCAATAATTTCATAGTAAAGCAGAGGGGGTCCACTGCTTCTCACAGAGGTTCCATTGAACGGGACGATACATAAAATGGAATGGAGGCCACTTCTAAAAATATTAAAAGTATTCCCAACCTCCTACTTCTATACACTTTTTATTGTCTTGAAACTTTCAGTGTCGCCCTCGTACGTTTTAGAATTTCTTCCGTATATTGCAGGTTTCCTCTAAAGAAATACATTCATTACTAACTACGTTTCCCAGTTTTCCTTCACTATTTAAGAGCAGACACTATACATACACATGTTAGAAAAACTCATTGCTAATTTGGTACATGACATGTCGTACGTGCGGATTTGAACCCGCACCCTCATGATTTGTCTCCATACCAGTCCGTAAAACGCCACCGAGACGCGCTCTATCATCACACTACGTATCAATCACCGTAAAGTGACGCGATGTTCAGAGACTCGACGTTGGGAGACTTGACGTACGGAGACGATCGACGGACGTAAAGTGAATGATTCGACCTACCTACGAACAACGATTTTAATTCGCTGATATCGTGGGTGCATTTAAGGGTCGTATCACACAAGCGATTGGTGTTATAGGCGTTGACGGAATGATATTTCTGAGATCATCAGTGTCGCGGCAATAATGCTAAGTCAGGGCGATCAAGTTGCAACATCGTTGCAGTGCAGTAGCAACAACATTGCCTACGCCCAAAATTCACTTAGTTTGTAGATGAAGCAAAAATTGATAGAAACAGTCTCTGAATTATAGTGATGTAGCCAGATTACGGAGCGACGTCTCATATTACTGTAGGTATGTAATATTATTGTATGTAACAACTACATATAATACCATACTGGTTCAAATATAAAGCAATTCGAATTATAGACAGTCAGAATTCAGGATTTAACAGAATCCGTACAGTAAAACAAAAAAAATGTACTTAAAAATAATTTTTTATTAAATTTTTAAGCTACGAATTCGTATGGGATAGGAGCCAGGAGCACTGGTTTCTCCGCACCATTGACGATGTGGGCGGGCTTGGGGGGCGCTGGCTGTCTCTTTAGCTTGACAATTTTGTTGGCGGCTCTCGCTTCGGTCAGCAGCCTCTCGTTTTCCTTCACGCGCTTGAGGAAGTCCTCCCTGCACTTGGAGTGCTTTACGTGCTCGATGCGGATGTTGATGCGCTTGGGGATGATTCTCCCGCGGACGCGCTTGTTCACGATGACGCCGAGAGCGTGGGCTGTGACGTTGTAAACACGACCAGTCTTGCCGTGGTATACTTTGTGTGGCATACCCTTTTGGACTGCACCATTGCCCTGGAAAAGTAAGAATTATATTGTGAGTTTTTTGGTTACTTAAAACCTATAGACACAAGACTTCTTTCAGGAATAAGAAGTTGCAAGAAGTGGGTTTACCATGCAGGCCCAATGTGGATTGGTAAAGGCAAGTTGGTGGGCAATTTGTCATAGTATTGAAGTTACCTATTGTGGAGTATCTGGGATAACCAGCTTAAGGGTTGAACCTCATCTGGCAGCACGGCATCGCCGTTCGCTCAGAAGTGCGATTTTTTAATCTCATTCGGTGAGTTCAGCAATTGAAAATGTCAAAATTACTATGGAGATGCGCATCTTTCTACGGCTGATTTGACTTTTAAAAATCGCACTCCTGAAGTATGATTATTGAAAGTCAAATCAGCAGTAGAAAGATGCATATCTCCACAGTAATTTTGACATTTTCAACTCATATTACATTTATTATTTTGATTCAAAAACTATGTTTTTATTTGAGATCAGGTGTGCCTAGATACAGTTGAAATCGGTTATAACGACATAGAGGGGATAAGGTTGAAAAAATCAATAGTCATAAAAGCAGGGTTTAAAATGATACATGTTTCTTCAATATTAAAATGTGTTCATTTTTAAACAATTTCGTTATAAACAATTTCAACTGTATAATGGTGGTGAAGAAGCATACTCAAAATCCGAAAAATATAGAAAATAAGAAGCATCAAAATTAGGCAGAAAACAAAGCTAACAGATGCAGTCACACGAGCCTTGACATCGAAGTGGCAATAAGCTGGACACGTCTCACGCTACAAAGACAAAAGATGGACAATACAAACAACACGATGGAAAGGCCTGGCTTGCAAAAGGAATGTTGGCAGGCCGAATAAACGTTGGGCCGATGACATTGCAAAGATAGCTGAAGAAAACTGGATGAGCACAAGCAAAGACAGAGTTGTGGAAGAGGATGGAGGAGGCCTTCACCCAAAGTGGTGTATCTCCATATCTCAAACATTGAAGAGAACTAATCATACTAACAACCTAAAAATTGAACATATTAACAACCTAAAAATTGAACATATTAACAACCTAGTAACTTACTAACAACATCTGAAATGTCATGATAATATTATGGAATGCAAATAAAGGTTTTTTTATTATTTATTTTATTTTATTAATGGTGGTGAATTTCAAATAATCCATGGATATTAAAGATGGATACCAATCCTCCTTACAAGCATGGAAACACGAAAATTGGTCATGGCGATTGATAATGTTCAACCTTCTTTCATACCTCGATGTTTCCAACAGTAGGTAGGTTTGTCCCTTTCTATCAGAACAACAATTAACAAAAACTCTCTTTTTTAATTTTCATCGTTGGATTAAACAGGGACAAACATACCTGTTGCGGACCAAAGAGTCTGGCTATGACAGACTGGCCGCTTACGACTGACAGTTGGACTTTATGACAAGACTTTTGACAGAGGAAAAATCGGAGACGACAGACAATATTACGGAAGAAAATTATATCAGTATTTTAGTCGACAAAGCCGTGTTTTCTTTCAGTCTGGTCCTTCGTAGCGACTTTACCAGTTATAATATGGAGACTCAGTTCGCTAGGGTCACGAGAAGCAAGTCCGCGCGGAATCCCGACGACCGACCGGGGTCCTCCGCCGCTCCCGACCTGGAGCATGCTATCGTTACCACGACCGACGCTGAGCCGAAGCCGACGGACCCTCAACGTCCAGCGTCTATCAGGACAGCCTCCTCCGGCAAGTCATCGCTCTCGCGCCGACAGCGCACACGTGAACTAGAGCTAAAAAAAGCGGAGCAACTTGCGGAGATTGCACGACGAAAGCTGGATTTGGAGGAAGAGTTAGTTCATCGAAGAGCCGCGATCGAGCGAGCTTTACTGGATGACGACAGCGACCAAGATATAGACCACGGTGAGCTTTTCCAGCCAACAAAAAATCGCGAATGCGAAACGGCCGCGCATCCTCATCTATCATTGACGAACAACCAAGAGCGCGCACGTAGCCCATCCGACGCAGCATACCGCACTCCGAGTAGCTCGCTAAGCGCGCCCGTCAACAAAATGCTAGCCAGACAGACCTGCAATAAAGACCTGCCGATTTTTACTGGAGCTCCCGAAGAGTGGTTGCTATTTTATAGCCAATACAAGGTGACAACCAACTTATGCGGTTTTAGCGAGGAAGAAAACATTGCCCGTCTATCCAAATGTCTACGTGGCGAAGCGCGAGACGCAGTTTACGGCTTACTCATGAGTTCCTCAAACCTAAACCTTATAATTGAAACATTAAAAATGAGATTTGGACGACCAGAGACAATAATCGATCTAATGTTAACAAAAATTAAGAACATGCGTGACGTAAGACATGACGACATGGGACAATTGATGAAATTTGCGACGGAGATCCAAAACGTCGTTGCTGTAATGAACTCCACGGAGCAAAGGAACCATCTTGTAAATCCAACGCTGATTCGCGACGTGCTGTCCAAACTACCTTCCACTCTTAAGTATCAGTGGGGCCTCGACAAGGCGCGGCGAGGACTGTCCAACCTGACGCTCGAGCACGTTGCTGACTGGCTGATGGAGGTCGCGAGGTCTACAGCGGAGTTTGTACCTTCGTCGAGTTCACACCAACAGAATCGAACTCCACATAAAGATGAGCGACATGTACTGTTGAACACAGGAAAGACTAACTCTCTGTGTTTGCTGTGCCAAGGTGAGCATGAGCTAAAGAGTTGCCCGAAGTTCCTTGATATGTCTGTGGACGCCAGATGGATGTTAGTCACTAGCTTAAAGCTCTGCTTCTCCTGTCTTTCACCTCGACACCAACTGCGAGACTGCAGGAAAAAGACAAAGTGCACACAGCCTGATTGCGATCGCGTTCATCATGTCACGCTGCACTCAACACCAAAACTGCCTGTAAATAATGTAAATAATGAAGACGAACAAGAAGTTCAAGTAAATGTGAACCGTAACGACGACGGCCAGGCCGTCTTGCTGAAAGTCGTTCGTGTGGTCATCAGCGGGAGGAACGGCGACGTCGAGACGGCGGCCCTGCTGGACGAGGGCGCTGCGGTGAGTTTGATCGACGCGTCGCTCGCAGCTCGCGCCGGCATCGACGGCCCCACGCAGCCGCTTCGCATGTGCGGCGCACACGGCATGACATCGGTAGACTCTAGGTCTAAATCTGTGTCGTTTAAAATACGCGGACATTCTTGTGATGTGTCATATAATATTAATAATGTTCGTACTGTAAATAATTTGAATTTGCCTGTAAATTGTCTTAGATATAAGAATATTGTAAATCGATTTCCTTATGTGACTGACTACATAAAGATGTCCGACATGACCTTTAAAAACGTGGATTTACTGATTGGACAAGATAACATTGACCTCATCGTTACTCGACAAGTGATACAGGGCCCTCTGAACGCTCCTATGGTCTCGATGACGAACTTGGGTTATGTAGTACACGGCAATGCTTCTATTGGACTGCCGACCGACACAACCGTACTTCACCTTTGTTCCTGTGAGAAACTTGACGCGACTGTGAAACAATTTTTACGTAATGACGACTTTTTAACTAATTTCTCCTCTGACACTCCAAGGTCCCGGGAGGATATGAAAGCGTTGAGCATCATGGAGGCCACTACAAAGCTAGTCGGAAACCGGTGGGAAATCGGTTTGTTATGGAAGGACGAGTCTAGTTTGCCGAATAGCTTTCCACAGGCGAAATATCGACTTTCAAGTATTCAGAAAAAAATGACGAGACTGCCAGATCTACGGCTTAAATATTTTGACAAGATTAAGGATTACTTGGACAAAGGTTATATCTCCAAACTTAGTCCAAAAGAGGCTGAGATTAAGACCGACAGGACCTGGTATCTGCCGCATTTTGCGGTGTTCAACCCAAACAAGCCTAACAAGCTGCGCCTAGTGTTCGACTCAGCGGCGAAGTCGGAAGGTAAGTCTTTGAATGACTTCTTACTTCCTGGTCCGGACCTACTTACTTCGCTGTCAGGTGTCTTGTTAGGGTTCAGGTGCCGTAAGATTGCTGTCATTGGGGACATCCAGGAAATGTTCCACCGCGTTTTGATGCGGAAAGAAGATAGACAAGCGCAGCGTTTCTTATGGGAACAGGACGAGTACGTTATGAACGTCATGACGTTTGGCGCTGCATGCTCCCCATCATGTGCGCAGTATGTAAAAAATCTGAACGCACGCAGGTTCGAACAAAGTCATCCTCGAGCGGTCCAGGCAATAGTGGACCGGCACTACGTCGACGACTACATCCAATCTTTGGACAGCGAGGAGGACGCAAAACAGATGGTAGACGACGTCATAATGATCCATGCCGCTGGGGGATTTAATATGACTAACTTCATGTCTAATTCTAAGGAAGTTTTACGACACTTACCTTCTGAGAAGCTAGCAGCTGGTGGAGTCAAGTACCTCTCGGACGCCCAGGATGATCAAGTTGAGCGCGTGCTTGGGGTGCATTGGGAACCTAATTCTGACAATTTCAAGTTTTTAATGTCGCTCTCAAATATTAAGGACGATATTAAGAATGGTAACAAGCGACCGACAAAACGTGACCATCTGAGGGTAATGATGTCTGTATTTGACCCTCTTGGACTTCTGTTATTCCTGACTATGACGGCACGGATTATCTTCCAGGACATTTGGAAGACTAAGATTGGTTGGGATGATGAGATTGACGCAGATCTGTACAAAAGATGGTGGGATTGGCTAGGGCGTTTAAGTCAAGCTATATCAATGCACGTTCCCAGGTGGTTTCTGACCCCAGACATCGACCAAACGCAGGCTGTTGAACTACATATTTTCTGTGACGCCAGTTCTAAAGCTTGTGCTACTGTATCATACGTGAGGTCTGTGAAGAGAGACGATAGTTTTCATGTGGCCTTGGCAATGGCAAGGGGCCGAGTTGCATCGAATGTCGTGAGTATCCCGCGACTCGAATTACAGGCGGCCTTGATAGGAGCACGCATGGCAGAGACGCTAAAGAAGTACATAGATCTTCCAGTAAGCCGTGTTGTATACTGGTCGGACTCGAAAACCGTTCTTAGTTGGATTCGCTCTGACGCGGGAAGGTTTAAACCTTTTGTAGCCCACCGTGTGAGCGAAATAGCAGAGTTGTCGAATCCTAACGACTGGAGGTGGGTGCCTTCGAATTTAAACCCTGCTGATCTCGCGACCAGGGAGAGCTGTACCGACGAAAGTCTTGTATGGATCAATGGCCCGGGGTTTTTACGATTGTCGCAGGATCAATGGCCCTCCGAAGAGAGCCATTTTGAGGACTTAGCTGATCCGGAAATCAAGGCCATCCATCTGACCAATACTACCCCGCATGAGGGCCTGCCTAACGACAGCAGGTTCTTAAACTACTGGCGGTTGGTTAGAGCGACTGCATGGGTTTTAAGATTTATTTTTAATTTAAAGAACTTAGGTAAACGAAGGGGCGAGTTGTTGACATCAGAAACTATAGAAGCGGAGACTCTTTGGCTCAAGGAGAGTCAAAGAAGACATTTTGCAAAAGAAATCGACGCCCTTAAAACTCGGGGACAAATTGGAAGCGATAGCCGCATTTTTGAGCTAACCCCTTTTTTAGACGCTGATGGTCTCTTAAGACTTGGGGGGCGTATTAACGCCGCTGCGGCGGACCATGATGTGAAGTGTCCTATAATTCTTGATCCAAGTGATTATTTTACGAGACTGTTAATTTTTCAATACCACAAGGATGCCTCTCATGTTGGGAAGGAAAGTGTCCTAAACAGTCTAAGATCGAAATATTGGATCTTAAGGGGACGGTCAGCCGTAAAAGCGGCCTGGCGAGACTGTCAACTTTGCCGAAATAACCGGGCTGCTCCAAGTCCTCCTATGATGGGTCAAATTCCCTCGGCTAGGTTCAAGACTAACTTCAGAGTTTTTAGTGTGACTGGACTTGACTACTTTGGCCCAATAACAGTCAAGGTAGGTCGCCGACATGAGAAGAGGTATGGAGCTCTGTTTACCTGCATGACCGTGAGGGCTGTACATATAGAACTCGTAAATGATCTGACGACGGACAGTGCTATTTTGGCTCTACGACGTTTTATAGCCAGACGTGGCGCACCCCAAGAAGTGTGGTCAGACAATGCTACCACTTTCAAAGGTGCTGACAGAGAACTTCGAAATGCTGTGCAAGACTTAGATACTGACCAGCTATTACAATTTTATAGTCTACGCCAAATTCACTGGAAATTTATTTGCCCTAGTTCTCCCCATCACGGTGGGTGTTGGGAGAGAATGGTTCGGTCGGTGAAGACGGCCATCAAAATGACACTGAAAGAGAGAGCACCGACTGAACAGACCTTACTGACGGTACTTACAGAGGCGGAGTTTTTTATCAATAACAGACCACTGACCCATGTTTCCCTGGACCTTAACGACGACTTACCACTGACCCCCAATCACTTTATATTTGGACGAACTGACAATTTAACTTACCCGATGGGTGTTTTTAACGACAGAGACCTGTTACGCAAGTCATGGCGAGAGTCTCAACGGCTGTCCGACTTACTCTGGAAGCGTTGGGTGAAGGAGTATCTACCCACGCTTACCAAACGCGCCAAGTGGCATGGAGCCGTGCCGCCGCTAGCAGTCGGCGACACTGTGATAATATGCGATGACTCTCTGCCAAGAAATTGCTGGCCAAAAGGGAAAGTGACAGAGACTTTCCCCGGGACTGACGGACAAGTACGAATAGTGAACGTGAAGACAACGACTGGGACGTATAAAAGACCGACGACTAAAATTTGTAAACTAGACTTGACGCCACTAGACCGACTTGACTAGACTGACTTGACTCGACTAGACTCAACTAGACTCGACTGGACTCGACTAGACTCGACTAGACTCGACTGGACTCGACTCGACTCGACTGACATGACCTTTGGTCTGCCACGCCTGCCCCCCTTTTTGACATAAATGTAGGCCGTTTTGTAACCTGAGAGTATTGCGTCCCAATACTGGGGGTGGGAATGTTGCGGACCAAAGAGTCTGGCTATGACAGACTGGCCGCTTACGACTGACAGTTGGACTTTATGACAAGACTTTTGACAGAGGAAAAATCGGAGACGACAGACAATATTACGGAAGAAAATTATATCAGTATTTTAGTCGACAAAGCCGTGTTTTCTTTCAATACCATTGGAAAAATCATATGAAAGGTTGGTCATAAAGCCTCATATCCACTAGGCAACATTTGACGCTCAACATGTTAGGCAACATTGCTAAACAATGGCAACACGCATTGCTGTACATGTTGTGGCAAACTTAGTTGAAGTTCTGCGACGTCACACTTTTTTTGCAACGTTGCCCAACATGTTGCACGTCAAATGTTGCCTAGTGATACACAGCTTTACCGACCGCCAAAGAGTATTTTCATGTTTCACCACTTGTTTCGGCAGTCTGTACTCCAGGTATAGACAATGCCTATGCCACCTTCCTGAAAAAATCTCACTATACATTCATTACACCATCTTTGCCGTGTCGCTGACATGAAAGCTAGCCAACTAGCGGCATTGTCTGCATTTTCCTTTTGAATTGGTATCAATAAAAATAAATGATGCATTCATCATATTGTCACCAGTAAAAATTATCAAAAACATTTTAGAAGGATCTATAGTAGAAATTGAAAACCATGACCACTGGTCCGGCACTTCAAACAACGTTTTAGATTTGACATGATGACGTTCGCACATGCGCACTTTGCGAAAATTGTGTGACATATGTGTAGGGTTGACTTAACATGCATCGTATGAACTACATTATACATTTCGTTACTTTTTATAGTTCATTCTGTTATTAATATTAATAATTATTAATAGTTTTTAAGCTAAAGAATTACAGAAAATGTGAATTTATTGTTATTTTCCAACGTTTATTTTTACTTGTGAGGAGAAAAATTAAATATATTTTATGTAGTCAAATCCAACGGGTGACGCCTGACTGCATTCCCTTGCTCGGCTTCCCTCAAGTTACCACAGAGAGTGTGTGGGGAGGTGAGGTATCTGAAGTCAGAGGGGACAGGGAGTGGCCGTTCTGTATGTAGAACTATATACTATTACCTATTATGTGCCATGACAACCTATGTTTTGTTTACATTTTTGGGAATAAGACTCCTACTATCATAGTCAACTCCTTCTTCACGGCTAAAAGATATAAATCTGATCAGCTCAAGACCATTGTGTACGTACCCTAATGTCAACGATGTCGCCAACTTTGTACACTTTCATGTACGTTGAAAGCGGGATAGTTCCATGTGTGCGGAACCTGCGGGCAAACAGATCCCTCGTCCCGCGACGGTAACCCTTGGAGTTAGTCATCTTGCCTGTAACCAAACTTTTACGTTACCAACACGATATGCACGTGGGCCGCGACAATCACTCTCAAACCACTAAACTACACAGAAATACTGATTCAAATTATTCCCAGTGATTAGAGGTAATCGTGTTGAGCGAAATATCCAGTTTCGTGTACTATTTTAGCGGGTTTTGAGGAATTTTTAATGATTTTACACGATAATCACCTCGTCTTCCAAAGCTTGACGGATTGAAAAGAGGTTAGTTTTGTCTATGATCAGCGTGACCACTTTTTTTTCAGAGAAACTACCAAAATGACTGCTGAAATCTACCAAAATCTACCAAGTCCTGATTCAAATTCTACTTAAAATCTACTAACTAATATTTATGCGTTTCAGATGGTTAAAATTCAGTATAAAACACGTTTTTGAACAAAATATTATCATTTTTATCTAAACGCTCATCATTACTCATGTTATTTTCGCATTTTTGTAAATAGAATCATCGGTTTTCATCACTTTTTAACATGGATGCTTCAATTTTCAAATAAATATTATTGGTCGTCCCTATGCAGATTGAAAGTTGGTACAGTTTTCTGTGTCTTATATTATAAGCCCTCTTTTGTAAAAAAACAACATTAGGCGATAAGATTAATATCGCTGCACCCTGCACCACTAAAGCTTTACTAGAAGTTCCGGAAAACCCCCGTTTTTTCACCTATTTATATTGCCAGCTTTGATTTTTTTGCCAAAATCCTTGCATTTTTGGTTTAATTTTCGAATACCGAATTTCTACCAAATCTACTAATCTATTTCCCACTACTAAATTATCGTTTTCTTTGCCCTAAATCTACCAAAAAAGTAGAAATCTACTAAAAGTGGTCACACTGTCTATGATTGAAAATGGCGGAAGCAGTTGCCAGTTTCTAGCGTTATTTACCCACATGCTGTCAACATGGTAAAAATTAATTTAATTTCTTTACTCTAAGGTCTATGTATGAAATAAATCTCTTTTACGTACTAGAGGATAGCTGTATTTTTGATATAATCAGCCTTTTATCTAATTTCTAATGCATTTTTTGTTTTGTCTGAATAAGGTAGGTATCGCGTTAATTAGTTTCATTATTTTTTTTAGAAACAAAGGTTTAAAAATTTTTTTTGCTAAACATTGAAACCTACGAATAAGAATAACTATAGAAGAATAACTCTAAACAAAAGCTACATAATTTTTGTCATCTAATGAAAAATAACATTTTGTTTGTGTTTTGGCGGCAAGGAACAAATTTCGAACACGGTCACAGATATTAGAATACAAGTAACACGGTGTAGTTGTTTTGGTCACTTTATGAGCTTGATTTACATTTCTATACATTCTTATTCGTAGATTGAAACGATGATTTATCATTTCGGGGTACGAAAATAGGGGTAAATTTTTGTTATCGTATGGTATTATTAAACCATAGACAGTAGAGTCACCTCTGTTTTTGTAGTATAATTTTATCACAAAACAATACGAATAACGGAACAAGCGCTATACAAAAGCACGTAATTTATCTCACTCATAAACCAAACCCAGCGCTTTTTACGATCGTTCTTATATTTTAAGGGGCAAAATAAAATTCTGAACGAAAAATCTATTGTCATTTTACATTTTTCGATTAGTAGGTGGAAGATTTGTTTATTTCAATAGAAATACGCGATAATTATTGATAATGTGTAAAATTTGCTAAATCCAACATCGGGTTGTGTTTTTAGAAAATAATGGAAGTAACACCAGAAAACATCATCGTGAATTCGTGTGAATATACGCCTATTTATTTGATTCCAAGCCATAGCGTCAGTCAGGTATTTTTTATTATCTTTCGTATTTTCTTTTATTTATCTCACGATCGATTATAAATATGGCTATATTTGTTACAGGCTGGGTCGTACATAATAACGCAAAACATCCAAGATTCCCAAAAGCCTGTGACTGATAACCTGAAAAGATTTTACGAAAACAGCGGCAATTTGGAGAATAGTCTGCTTAGTCCGAGACCCAGGATCCTGAAGCGGCAGACCAACAGTCTCATCGGAAACAACCTCAAGCTTGCCAGTTTCCTTTTACCAAAAACAGAAAATGTCGAACAAAAAATCAATATTACCGAAAAACAAAGTTTCCTAATAACGAAAACAGAAAACGTCGATCAAAAAATCAATGTTAACGAAAAACAACAAATCACTGTTGTTAAACAGGAAAGTATTGTAAACGACAAAGTTGTTATTCCGAATGAAAAAAAAATCGTTCACGATAAAGTGAAAACAGAAAACCTAATAACAACAAAACAGTATACGACACCAACGAACCAAGTTATATTCAAACCGGTAGTCAGTACTGTTAATACAAATGTGACAACGGTACCATGTTTGGAGATCGATAGGAAGATAGTGCGGGTCGGTAATATACCTAAAAAAATAAGGTTGCCGCCTACAAGACCATTGCCCAAGATCAAGCCAGGAGAGAAGTGAGTTTTACCTATAACTGCAGTCTTTATGAGATTAATATTTATCATCATCATCATCTCAGCCGATGGACGTCCACTGCTGGACATAGGCCTCCCCCAAGGATTGCCATAACGACCGGTCCTACGCTGCCCTCATACAATGGGTTCCGACTTCACTAGGTCGTCGGTCCACCTTGTGAGGGGCCTACCCACGCTGTGCTTTCTGGTACGCAGTCGCCACTCGAGAACTTTTTGGCCCCATCGGCCATCGATTCTGCGAGCAATGTGCCCCGCCCACTGCCACTTTAGTGTAGCGATTCTTTGGGCTATGTCAGCTACTCTGGTTCTTCTGCAGTTCATTATCATTAGCATATAATAAGTGCTGATGAGCGGGAGCATCCGTGGAGCGTTGTTGGGAGCTACGGAAACTCAATCTTGAGGTCCAGGTTCAAATCTGCATGGATGACATGCCATGGCATGGCAAATTAAGTTGGAAAACTCTTTGGTACATGTACCAAAGAGTTTTCCAACTTAATTACGTAATACTGACTGCTCTTAAACGGTGAAGGAAAACATTGTGAGGAAACCTGCATACATGTGTATGTGAAGTCTACCAATCTGCATCGGGCACGCATGGTGGACTAACACCTGTAAAACCTACCTGAGGGTAGGCCTGTGCCCTGTAGTTATAGGCTGATGAAGGCGGATGATAAAAGGAATATTTCGACTTCCTCAGAAGGTCGACTCCTGACGGATGAGGTCGACAGCCTGCGGAAACTATGACAGATAGGGGTTCTGGTTATATGTAAACTAATTTTAGTTAATTATTTTGTATTTTGTATTTGTATGGACCTCGAACAAATGTCATAGTGGACCCTGGTTAGATCGAGTTACAGATTCCAAGAAATTAGCGAAAAAAGCTTTAGAGCTGCAGGCTTCCTCCAAAATATTTTACTTCACCATTTGAGAGCAGTTGGTAATATGCTTGCAGGATGTCATGAAATTAATATTATCCTATGTTTTTTATTGTCAACCATTGTCAAAGTTTCTTTTTGGTGTTTAAAAGAAAACCTTTATTTTTCAGCACATCTAAACACACATCAGTACAATTACTAAAACTAGGAGAGACATACCACAGGTTAGTAAGTTTATCAAAACCTTTACCGCCCCAAGCTGGTAGGGGAGGCAAGTTCCCAAAGCCTCACTATCATCAACCTTTCATCATCCAATGCTGAACTAAAGTATTTTTTACGGCACACTGCAACTCTTTTGACTTTCTTTGTTCAGTGTCTATTTATAATTAATCGACTTTTGCGTGCGTTAGCACTGCCATTTCCGGGTCAAGTAGATTCTGGGAGTGTCTATCATCTAAGGGATTGTTTTAGATGAAGAACAGGAAGAGATTGCAGATTGCTGAGCCTCATGGCAGGCAAAAACGCGAACCACACGAACACTACGTGAGACAAGTGCTTGTGTCAGAACCTGCAATGTGACTTTTGTTCAGTGTCATTTTCTGCTGAACATAGGCTGTTCCCAAAATGTACCACAAGACTCATATCTTGTATCCTCACTCATCCATTAGCTACCAGCTGTATGTCTCAGGTCATTGATCAAACAGCATCTTTTACAGTTACTTAGCAAGACTTCAGATTTATTGGACCTTCCAACAGTCACAATGGGCAGCTCAACTGCTGGTTGACTGACCCTCTGTCAGGCAGAGCAGTGAGCCTATACAGGTTTTTGGGGCTGTCCCTTGCCCTAGACTCTAGGGCAATTTTAAATTACTCTAGGGCCTAGAGTAATTTAAAAAATTGTTCAAACCTGTGAGGATGTAACTATGGATTTAGTTGAGTTGTTCCTCCTGTCTCTTTCTGCATGAAGCATGGCAGAATGACATAGCGTAGTGCTGTTACTCCTAAGCATCTGTCTTTCACACATCCAAACGAGATAAAAGGCGCGTCAGAGCCTTGTTGCCAGCATTATGCTAGTATGTGATAAAAGCCTAAATAAAATAAAATAAAAACAAAAGCGACAAAAACAAGAAAACTTTCAAATGCAATAAAATAAATCGTTACCTAATTTGGTATTCAACATTTATTATGTGCAGTGAATATGGTAATTAATAATTATTCTAAAAATTACAGTCTCAATCAATTGAGTGATGACCAGATGAAGATCGTCAACAAAGCTCTCAAAATATTCAGCGACCCGGAGAAGATACCCGAACCTGCCTACGATCCTGTCACCAACACTAAATTCATTTACAAGTAAGAATAAGTCATCATTCTTGAAATTTATTCAATCACTTGACCTTATTATTATTATTGTTGGCTGGGCTATTGCAAGTAAGGTTCGTTAAGTAACACTGCAACTATTGCTGGTCTATTGTGTTCGCCCCAAGCTCACCCATATTTTACACATACATCCAAACTTTTTTTTCGGTTTCCTCACGATGTTTTCATTGCGCTGAGCTACTGATAATGATAAATTCAACCGTACATAAATTCCATAGAACTTAGTGGTGCAGGCCAGGAATCGAACTGCCGCCACATGATTGAATCGCTACCTCTCTTCCATGTGGACCTACGCCTTTTCGGTAGCACGGGAGTTGGACGACAATAAGCAGTGGTGTATTCCTCTCTCACTCGCACTCACTCAGCAAACATGTGCACTTTATATGTCCTAGGTGCGGCGCCACACCGCACCGTGTGGCTTGACCCTAAGAGAGTTCTCACTTTTTGAATTAACTAAATATTTGTATTTTGCAGAGTTGTATCACCAAGAGATCTCACAGTTGTTGGTAAAAACAAGGTTTTTGTGAAAAATGCAAAGAAATATCCAGTTAAAAAACTTGAGAAAAGAGAACTGACACCAGAACCAGTTGAAGAATTGCCCACTGAGGTGAGTTTCCATTCCTCTCCAGTCTCCACACACTGATTTATTGTATTTTACTTGTATTTTGCTACATGTGATAAGATAAGTTTATTTGATGATTGATGTGAGAGCCTAGGAAAAATGAACATGATGAGGGATCTACACTTATATCTTTGCGGATTTTTTATATTCATTGGTTCTTAGTACAGGACCATGATGAATTGCGGGAGATTACAGGTTTCATCCCCTGAACGGTTTTGCGTCTCCCTCGAGTCATTTACCACGTTTTTTTGAGATTTGAAGAAAATAAATAAGGAGGGGGTCAAAACAAAAGATCCCATTGGGTCAAAGTGTTGCTGGCCTTCAAGCCCCCATAATAAGATAAAGATGAAGAATGGCGCAATGAAAAGGAGCAGCAGCTATGCCCAGCAGTGGGTTAAAGTGGGCAGGCTGCCTTGATTGATCAATTTTAACATTTTTGTAACTTTGGTATACACTGCAAACGATTTTCACATCGGTTAGGCAAACGCGCCGCCGGCAAGCAGTTCATACGCTTTTTCATACAATTTGTAGGGACTCTGCACACATGTAGCCGGTGGCCGCTACTTGCTACAGTAGTGGCTGTACCGATGGCTCGTTTGCGCCGAGCCTTATGGTCCCTAATAAACCGAAGAAGATAATCATTTGAGCCATCCATTTCTCTCTCCCTATCACCGTGCATAGGCCGAAAGGCATCCTTCGGTTATCAAATTATTAGACCAATACAACCATTTCTTATCTTATTATCATCACCCTTCAAAAACGAGGGAAATAAGTGAGGCAATTCCGTTCAGGGGAAGAAGAAACATTTAAACTCCCGGTTGTGGATAACCATCTCCCGGGAGGCTCCCAGAATACAATCATTTGCTTAGCCTGCTGTAGAGACAAGCCTGCTGATGTTGTGTGTTTTGTATTGCAGCCCAAAGTGACGCGAAGTGGTCGAACAGTGAAACTACCAAAGCAGATGTGTCCGGAAGAGTCTCCGCAGAAACCTAAGAAGAAAGCTGGCAGCGTTGTGTCCTGTTACCAATGTTCTGCTGTAAGTTTTATCACTAACTAGCGACCCGCCCCGACTTCGCACGGGTGCAATGCTGAGACTATGCATGTATTGTATAGGTACAAATAAACCTTCTTCTTGAACCACTCTATCTATTACAAAAAACCGCATCAAAATCCGTTGCGTAGTTTTAAAGATCTAAGCATACATAGGGACAGACAGACAGCGGGAAGCGACTTTGTTTTATACTATGCAGTGATTTCCAAGATACGCTCTCTTGACCACACGATCATCCATTTTGTCGCATCGATTTTATTTCTCCTAAGATGTTGGTAAAGGAAACAGGGTAACAGAAGTCCTCCTTGGACTTTTCCCTGTTCTTCCTTATGCGCCAACTCCCGTCTTTTGGTCGGTCTCAAGATTTTCCTTTTGGCCACTAATAGTAAATAATATTAGCTACTTAAAGTGTATCTTATTTCTTTCCTGCACGGCGAGCATGCCACCCACGACAAAACGAGAAAAACGTCATGCGCGCTCTTTTTGGCATACGTCAAATAACAAAGATGGAGACATCTCGATTTTTATCGTTTTCTCGGGGGTGGCATGCGAGGCTTACCTAGACATTGTTTTGCATGCATTATTCTATACATATAATGTTTTTTTAAATGAAGAACTATTGAATTTCAATCCGTTTTTTTTATCGGAACATTTATCAGGACATTCATTAGGACCTTTAAAATACTGCATTGTTTGCTGCACTTCGAAGTCTGCAAATAAGCTGTTTTATGCATATTTCATCAGTACAGTGTAAAGTGTACAAATTGTTACTAGATTGAGCAGGTTTTGCATTGTTTAGAGTTTTTAATAGCTACTGATCTTCTATTTCCAGGATTTCAGCAGCCTCTACAGACTCCAAAGACATTACGATAGTTACCCAACACATGTACCAGAGAAAATACACTCGAATCTGTTCCACTGCCTCCTCGCTATCATCAAGGGTGGTTCCGACGAAGACCAAGCCAACATGTTCATACAACAACTGGAACAGCTGATCGAGAAGCTCAAGTCTTTGCTTCCATGCTTACTGAAGAAGATAGATGGATGTGAAGGAAAATTGTGTAATATTAATGATGATATTGGAAGGTGAGGATCCATTTTATCGCTACTTGCGACCCGCCCAGATGGCCTAGCCGAGAAAATGACAAAAATCGAAACATGCCTGTCATTGTTTTTCTTATGTAAGCGACAGCGAGCGCGCATGACGGTTTTCTCTTTTTGTCTCTTTGTCGTGGTTGGAAATGCAAGGCCTATAGGTTCCGCACAGGTACACAAACCTTCCTTGTGAACCAATCTACCTTTTAGTGTAAGCGGTATCAAAATCTCTACAGTCCTTCCCGAGTTTAGCCTTTACAGACAGTCGGACAGAAAAATGCGGCGGGGGCTTTATAATAATTATGTCGTAAGGATATGTCACATGTGTGGCTTAGAATGGACCACCCCATTTCTTCCGGTAGGTGTCGTATGAGGCGACTTTCTTATTCAGTGTTTCTGTGCGCGAAAGGCAAGCCACCGATCACCACTTGACACTTTAATCCATCCTGAACCCTTCAACATCTTCAAGGTAAACCTTGGTACTGGTATGGCATGCGTAAAAAAGTTGTACCCTAAGCTTCTGACCACCCCGTAGGGATAATGGATGATAGTTTATTATGTATGTAAGTCATATACCAGAAGCCTGATAAGGCGCGTGATAAGGCTATATCCCGCCTTTTATCTCGTTCGTTCGCGCGCAAATAGAAAGAGAGCTGCATCACGCTGCCATACTATGGCCTCAGATGTCTTCAACATGCTATGACTGTAGGCTTTGATTTCCTGATATCAAAGTGCCAATTTGAATATCAAATTTTCTTTGTAAAACATTAATCATAGTTTTAATCATTACAGATTATTTGGCATGAACCCCGGCAAATACAACCTCAATATGGAAGCGCTAAATTGTGTCAAAGAAAAAGACGGGCACTGCATACACAATCCCCCTCCGAAGAGCAACCAGTTCAACTCAGACATGAGCAAACCTTCACAGCTCTGGCTCTCTAAACACAACGAAGAAATCGCAAACAACGAAGCGGAGACAGAAGATTGCGCTCGGGTACATTCAGTCGACAAATGGCCGACCGTTAGCAAAAGAATCTGGAAAATAAAGCAGCAGAAATCACAGAAATTAAATGCAAAGAAAATGAGACTCGCTTCTGAAAATGAACCGATGATAGAATTAGGTATGGAGGATACGTTTGAGACTGAAAAAGAGAGTGCAATAAATGTAGCACAAAATATAAGTTCTGTAGAAAATAGTGAAAAAGACAATATTAAACCGATTATTAATAATACTACCTCTCTCGATGACCAAAGTAAGAAACCTAAGGGCACACATATACAGTTTCACAGTGCACATTTTGATATACGATCCTCACCTATAAAGCAATCTGCTTTAGTGCGGAAGTTTCAAATCAATCCCGACAAAATTTCAAACTATGAAGTACAAGTTATGCGGCCTTTACAAAAGACGAAAGAAACAAAACCAGAAATAATTAAATCAAATTCTGATACCACTTTACAGCTTCAGGAAATATTTAGAGATAATGTTATACCAAAAGATCAAGAAATTAATAATGAATTAAATTTTGATAATCCAAACTGGACAATAATCTCAGCAGCAAATGATAACCAATCACACGACAGTTACATGAAATCTAATATTCTGTTTGAACCAACATTATCACATGATAAAGATGATCTAATTGAACCATCTCTGATACATGTAAAAGATAAATCAAATAGTTTATTTGATCAACAATCAAAGTCTGATAGTTTAATTGAATCATTGATGACGAAAGCAGATATTGAATCAACTGTGATGCATAATAAAAATGATACAAACCACACATACGATCCACCAATACATATAAAAACTAAATTGGGAACTATAATTGATTCTACTCTTATGTACTCAAAGGATAAATGCAATGATTTATTTGGACCATGTTTATCAAAAGAGCCAACAAATAGCTTATTTGAACCATCCATGATGCATATGAAAGATGAATCAAATAGTTTATTTGATGCATTATCACACGTTAAAGATAGATCTCGTAATTTGTTCGAACCATCTAGATCAAGTAGTCTTTTTGAACCTTTGATACATGAGAAAGAAAAAACTAACATTTTCGAAACAAATCTGCCTCATCAAGAATCAAATAGTTTATATGAACCATCAATGATACATGATAAAGAAAAGTCTTTTGAACCATCTTTATTACATGTGAAAGATGATAAAAGTCTAAATATTGATATGAATCAAAGTGATTTAAATTGTAACGATAATGATAATCGTCTCTTGTCTAGTCAAGGGCAGTCAGTATTAAACTTTTTGGAGTCTTTAGGCAGCGATTGCCTCTCATACCCAGAGACTGAGATTAGAAATAATTCCGTTGATTTCCAGTTGGATTTATTCTCATTTAATAGTTCATGATAGGTTAAGTATAAAAATTAGATAATTATATTAAATAAGTTTTATTTTGAACAAATTAGAAATAATAAAGATTATTTTTACAACATACAAATTTTATTTTACTCAAGTACTCAATTTCATAGTAAATTTTCACAACATACATACACAGGGCTGCGTTCCGAACGCCCCAGGTTCACCCCGAGTGCAACTTTTCACACTAACCCCATACATACGATAGTTTGTGCTAACGCCGTTCCGAGCCTCGTTCCGTAGGCTTTCGTACCATAGAACAAGTTGAAAAAACAAACACACCGAAAGGTCGTGAACGCAGCCCCCAGAAGAGGAGTTTAGCACATGTAGGACTAGTATGCCTTCGTTACTCTGGGTGTGCCATATGAGCGCGCATGGCGGTTTTCTCGTTTGTCGTGTTGCATGATAGTTAGACTGCTAAGATAAAGAACTAGATGGGTGGAAACAAAGAAAACTAGTTCTATTCTAATCTTAAAATTGTGGCTCCATCGTGGTATCAATGATTTTTACAATCTTTTACAATACCTATGCCAGCTTTCTGGTATAAATAAATGGGATATCAAGATATGCAATTTGTCAAGAGTAACTGGCATTGTATCTCTGGTAAGGAAAATTGTATCTCTAGAAAGGGAGGAAGGGCAGCTGCTCCAACATTTGGCAGCCATACGATGCTTGCTTGAGCTCTTCATTTGTCAGTTTGTCACATGATATGCTGCCAGTGGTATAGCAGATTATCATAGGCAGTGTCTGCAAATCATGTCACTAATCTCAGGTAATAACCACTAAAATAAATTGCAGTGGGGTAAAATTGGTCCTCCCTAATCATGAGAATGGTGGCTTGCTGACTTCATCATCATCTCGGCCAATGGACGTCCACTGCTGTACATAGGCATCCCCCAAGGATCGCCACAATGACCGGTCTTGCGTCGCCCTGATCCAACAGGTTCCCGCCGCCTTCACAAGGTCGATGGTCCACCTTGTGCGGGGCCAACCCACACTGCGCTTTCCAGTATGCACCCGCCACTCGAGACCTCTGTGGCCCCATCGGCCATTGGTTCTGCGAGCTACGTGCCCCGCCCATTGCCACTAGCAATTCTTACTTATTTATTCCTAAATTTAAAATTCTTGCCAGCTTATTCTTTATTTCTAAATGTATAACTAAGCCTGTAACACTGGCCGCTCATTCTTTCCCTCTAGGTTCTGATTCGTGAGGGCATATCCCGTGCCTCCTCTCTGCATTGGGATAATGTCCTTCTCTTTCAGTTTGTCGCCGGTGAGAGGGTGCAGCCAGTCTTTCTTTATGATCTTTTCAACGCACTCCATTGTTACAACGTGACCGGTTGTTCTGGAAAAATGTATTGTATGAGACCATTGAGTTTTTATGTTCTATTGACTATTATAATGGTGTAAAAACCATCAAACTAACAACTTTAACTATGGGACCCATTAAACAAGTAATCACTATGTGGTGACTCGACCCAAATGTAGAAGATAAAGCATAGAACAGAAAGCTGATCTTTTTTTACCATTTCAATATAAGTTTTTAGTGAAAGTTGCTCAGTTTGATGGTCTGAAACACTCCCTTATCCTCTCGTATGCTGGAAATACAGAAACAATAGAAATTAATTGTTTTATCCCACAGATCCATATTCTGGCATACGAGAGGTTAAAAGTATGTAACACATTTAACCTGGCGGGAGTCTGGCCGGGTATGTCATACCCACCTAGTGATTTAAGTGACAGCATTTCACAAAATTATCACCCTAATTATTTGTGGCTTCTGGTAGCTGGAGTTAAAGAGTTACTAGACGGGATAGCGACTTGTTTGCAATAATAAGTTAACCAGCACTTGAGTAATACACGTTTAATTATCGTTCGGGCATCTTATACCCGGCCACACAGCTGGCGTATAGGATTTGTGCAAAAAAAATGTATGCATGGTTTTGTTCTGTTTTCTTTATTTTTAGTTTATATCGTAGTTTACGATCAGAAATGGATATGCAAAGTCAGAAAGGCGACTTTGGTCTATGTTAAAGGAAGTTAAAGATGAATCTTCAACCGTGTCACACATGCATACTGTATTGAGCATGTACTGCGATCTGAGGCAGAAAAGGGGGGGTTAGTGATCATAGGGAGTCAAGGGAGGTGAAATAAATGCCAATTTCAGAGATTCTTATGACAGTATGACTTTCCACATCCAGCACATGTGTTTTTAGTCTTCCTGTCTTTTTTTCATAATAGAACATGCTATTATATTTTTTGCGTAAACTGAACTGAATGTAACATAATTTCCTAAGATGTTCTAGAATAAAATCGGAAGTTTTTTTAGTGTTTATGATTCACTGTAGTGTGTTTTTTAAATATTCCCAGTTCTTTTATAGAATATTTTTTTTTCTAAATATTTATGGCTATTTTGAAAGTGCCTATGTTGTGTTTTGTAAATTTACTGATTAGAGTTTCATTAATTTACTAATACAAAACTCTTTCATTATGAACAGTTTTTATTTTGAAATGGATTAATAGATATTCGTTTCTGTATAAAAACATCTTTACTTATCGTGATTAATTAAAATATAACATATTAAGTCATTTTTAAATATGGGTATCCTATACCCTACCACACCCTCAGTGTAACATTTTTCACCAGACTCCCGCCGGGTTAAGTAAACACCCTGTATTATTATCCTAAATCAGTTTCTTGATGCTAAAAATCAGAATGCAAATCCTAGGACCAGTGATGCCTAAAGTGGGTTCCACAGAACCAAAGTTAGGGTTCCTTGGGGAAGCTAGGAGGGGAATATGAATCTGTAACATTTGTCAATAGGTGCTTCCAAACAGCGTGAGCATGATAGATCGGGATCCGGTGACGAGGTCCGTATACCAATCGAGCTCATCCATAATTCAGTTTTCATGCAATAGTTTCCTATTAGAAGATGCGAAAAAACTTGGTCGGCCGACCCCTATCCTGGTGGGTTTTGTGTAGGAGGGTGACTAGTAACCTCTCTGAGACGAGACTAATTACCCATCGAGCTCATGAACCAAATTATGCTTATCCGATTGGACTTTATTAGTGTTACGAAGTACACTCGGTCGTCCGCCGGATATCCTGGCAGGTAGTGCTGGCCAACCAAAAATGGTGGTCAAATTTTGGAGTACTTCTCACCCATCGAGCTCATGGATGAAATGTATGCCAAATCAAAGGTTAGACCTTTACCTTCAATATTTCATCGGTCGTCCTGGCCGAAACCTGGTGGGTTCTGGTGGCCAACCAGATTTATCTGTCAAAGTAAGATCATGCGTTTTCACGTTTATATGAATAAATACTTTATTTACCTGATATATGCAGTTCTTTTAGCATGAACGTGAACGGTTGTATGGTTTAAAAGTATTTTTAAAAAAAACTTGAAAAAAAAAAATTACCGTGTCGATAAATGAGACATCAAATAAAAAAATTTTTTTTCGATATAACTTCGTCATTTCTAAACTGATTTGGCTGATTGTTTTATTTTACAAAAATATATATTCAAGAGTTCATGCCACTAAAATTTGGTGAAGATCTGATGAAGCGTTTCGAAGATGTTCAATGTTTTAAGTGGGTCAGATTTTACTACAAAAAATATCCAACCAAATTGATTCTTTAAAGAGAATAATAATTGAGTTCTATTAATGATTCTTTCTAAAATGAAATTTGCTCTCTTAAGAGATGTCTATATAATAAAATAAACTAGTAATACCGCGGCGTTGCTTTCAAAAATGAAGCTGAAAAAAAATGTTTCGTCAAGTAAAAGCTACCTATGTTTATGTGGATGATCTAATTAAGTACGTACCTATATTAGTTCTAAAATAATTAGCTAAAACTGTTTAAAGGGATGATTGGATCATCAAACTGAACAACTGGGACTGGGACTAACATCGAAAACGCGAAAAAAATCTGCTGTCCCATACAAAACTGCAAACTTACTCGACTGGAATCGGAATGTATGAGACAGCAGTTTTTTAGCGATTTCGATTTTGAACCCATAATAAAAGTTGTTCAGTTTGATGATCCAATCATCCCTTTAAACAGTTTTAGCTAATTATTTTAGAACTAATATAGGTACGTACTAAATTAGATCATCCACATAAACATAGGTAGTTTTTACTTGACGAAACATTTTTTTTCAACTTCATTTTTGAAAGCAACGCCGCGGTATTACTAGTTTATTTTATTATATAGACATCTCTTAAGAGAGCAAATTTCATTTTAGAAAGAATCATTAATAGAACTCAATTATTATTCTCTTTAAAGAATCAATTTGGTTGGATATTTTTTGTAGTAAAATCTGACCCACTTAAAACATTGAACATCTTCGAAACGCTTCATCAGATCTTCACCAAATTTTAGTGGCATGAACTCTTGAATATATATTTTTGTAAAATAAAACAATCAGCCAAATCAGTTTAGAAATGACGAAGTTATATCGAAAAAAAAAATTTTTATTTGATGTCTCATATATCGACACGGTAATTTTTTTTTTTCAAGTTTTTTTTAAAAATACTTTTAAACCATACAACCGTTCACGTTCATGCTAAAAGAACTGCATATATCAGGTAAATAAAGTATTTATTCATATAAACGTGAAAACGCATGATCTTACTTTGATAGATAAATCTGGTTGGCCACCAGAACCCACCAGGTTTCGGCCAGGACGACCGATGAAATATTGAAGGTAAAGGTCTAACCTTTGATTTGGCATACATTTCATCCATGAGCTCGATGGGTGAGAAGTACTCCAAAATTTGACCACCATTTTTGGTTGGCCAGCACTACCTGCCAGGATATCCGGCGGACGACCGAGTGTACTTCGTAACACTAATAAAGTCCAATCGGATAAGCATAATTTGGTTCATGAGCTCGATGGGTAATTAGTCTCGTCTCAGAGAGGTTACTAGTCACCCTCCTACACAAAACCCACCAGGATAGGGGTCGGCCGACCAAGTTTTTTCGCATCTTCTAATAGTAAACTATTGCATGAAAACTGAATTATGGATGAGCTCGATTGGTATACGGACCTCGTCACCGGATCCCGATCTATGAGTATTGTCACTCAGACAGCGTGGCTAGTATGCCAGTGCGATATAGCGCTATCACGCTTCCACTCTCTGCATGCGAACAAATGAGATAAAAGATGTGATAAAGCCGTATCATGCTAGCCCATGTGTTAACTCTTCTTTTAAATTATGGTTAGGAGTTCCATATAATAAAATGTGCTTTCCATATTATAGAATAGAATAGAATAGAAAAACTTTATTTCGACCAACTGAGATCATAATTTTGTTAGTAACACACTTAGCCTAAAAAAAATAAAAAAATAAAAATAAAAAAATAAAAATAATAAATAAAAAATAATAAATTGCTGCATTAAGTCATATCCAGTGATCGGAATAGGTAGTGCAATTCAGGGTAATGTTGTGAATATTTGTGTGATAAATATTAATATTTGTATTCGATTCATGGGTGTTTGTATCTATACGGGGTGTGCACCCTGTTGAATATACAATGTATAAAATTTTAGACCCTGTATTCGATACACACACCCACGAAACTAATACAAATATTAATATTCTTCACACAAATATTAGCAAAATTACCCTGAATTATTGCACTACCTATTCCGATCACTGGTCATATCTAAAAGGAATAATAAAATGAAAAGTATAATCACCTGATTATAGCACAAGGCACAGCATTGCCCAGTATATCATGTGTCACAGGACACATATATCTGTTCTCCTTAGCTATCAAAGACTTCTTGTCATCGGGGTCCTTGACCAGTGTCCAGTTAACTTCTATCAAGTCCTTCATCTTCAACGGCTTCCCACTTATGGGACAGTACACTGTTGCGTCCGGCTTCTCTAGCTTCGACACTTTCGCATCCGGAAGCTGAGATGGTACCCAGAAACTTGGTAACTGCTTACTCTTACCGTTCGCCAAGTTTGACACGGAAGATGACGTGGAAGCGCCACTTCCGGACCCTTTGCCGCCACTACTGGATATGTTCTTCTCTCTATTCATGAATTTGATCAAGTTCGCTTCTTTTTCTGCAGCAGCGAGCTCATTCTTCTCCGCTTCCTCCTTTTTCGACTGTTTATCAAATTGCTTCAGTTTTCTTGTGTATTCAGTCTTTTTTGTTATGATGTACTGTAAGATGGCTTCTTTGTCGAATAAGTAGCCTTCTTTAGTGACCACAGGGTTCCTGCAAGGCTGCAGGGTGAGGCTGCAGCAGTCGAAGCTCTTCACTGAATCCTTGCCCACTCGTTCGTTTTGTGTGCCGTAGCCTGAGGCGGCAGCATCCTTTTTCTTCTCGTGGTAGGTGTAGACGGCTCCGGCGGTACAATTTCTTGCGTGTCGAGTCATTTTTATGGTTAATAAATGTTGAATTTATGAAACCAAGATTAATTTTGTCAACACAATGGGAAAGAAACCCAAGAAACTTCACATAGTATAATGTACTCTTTGAACTTCACTCACTTGTCAAATCACTGGTACTCAGTGTTGCCACCTCACCTCCGGAACAAGTAGCTAAACCGTACCCAAAAAGTGGCTAGATAATGAAAATTTCAGTATTGCTAAAGTGGTTAAAAGTGGCTGAACAGTGAACACAGTAAAGTATCAAAAATATTGATTTACAATCATTTATTCTATAAAATTATGCTCTTTTATAATTTAATGGCATAAAAAGATTGAATTTTGAGTGAATTATTGATTTTATTGTAGCCCATTCTATTACGATGTTGATGCTTTACACTGCACGTTATAGAAAATAGTCTTTTGACTTCTACGTTTGGGTAAGGCGATGAAATAAATTGTAATATATCCAGATTCTAAGAGTTATGGAGTTATATCGGAACTCAAAAACAATAAAAAACACTCTAAGAACCCGTTAATATGATAAACTTTTGCTAAATAAATTGTTATTTACCGTTAAATAAATAAACAAAAAAAGTGGCTAGAATAAGCGGCTAAAACATTTAGCCACCGAATATTTTTTTTGTAGCTGACAAGCTCGAAAATGTTGCTAGATCTAGCTAAGAAGTGGCTAAAGTGGCTGCTGCTGGTACTTTGAATTCACGAAGTCACGAAATAATTTACAGCTATATTCATCTCTTTCATACACCATACGTAAGAATAGATCCGAAAACTCGACTGAGAATTCAGTTAAATAAATACTAAAGTACCAATTTTGAAATTACTTGGTTTGTTCGCGAAGCTATCTACATGCAACCTCTCGTGCAATGTAAATGTTTTTGGAGTTTTTGGCGGGATTTGAACAGATACGTTTGGAGTCCTCATATTTCATCGAATTTTTATTGTTTATAGTGAGTTTTGGTTCGTAAAATCGGTGTTGTTTTGCGTAACAAAGTGTCGTGCAAGTGAACAATATACAGTTCAGTGAAATATGATGGTGTGGGTCGTGAATAGGAAAAGTGTTCCGTTCTTTTGTAGCGCGGCAAGCGGTCGGTTCACCTCTTTCCTGTGGACTTCTCTGCGTTTCCTGCGTTTCTCGATTGCCTCCAAAAACTCCGAAGAAGCATTGAAACGTCGAACACCAACGTTTTATTTGCTATAAATGAGAGTATTTATTCCTGACATCGGTTGTATGCGATACTATAATCGCTTTACCTTGAACTGAACCAAAAAAAAAAAAGTAAATGTTTTTGGACGACAAGGTCGACAAGGCCACAGGCAAGCCACAGGGTACATACAACCAAAGATAAAATATAGGGAAGATTAATATTATAAAGCGCAGCATAAAAACCAAGAAGCTTCTTTGCCTACAGAGAATATAAGCTTCTTGATAAAAACGCAACTTTTCTTCTAGTCACACTTAGGACGAATTGCCGGTCTTTACTATTAATACGTTAATGCATTCAACCTCTATTTATTTTTAACCGACTTCAAAAAAGGAGGAGGAAGTCCAACGATCAGAAGACATCGGTTGTATGGGTACCCTTTACCTTGAACTGAACCCAAAAAAAATACTAATAAAATGACAATCTGTCAATCTGACACTGAAGTCTGACAGTCAAGTCTAGTGTTCCCAGACGTGCGATAATTATCCTAGATCCACGATATTTTTTAGTGGCATGCTTCCGCTGTCTTTCTATTTGCGCGCGAACGAACGAGATAAAAAACTGAGTTGGACAGCTGGATGTGTTAAATGTCGCTATCGCGGGTTGGCGTACTAGCCCCGCCTACGCCTGGTAGGTATCGCATGATAATTCGTAAAAATTCAACGATAATTTTTAAATGTAATGAAATCATTGTATCCAATGATTATTCTCAACCATATTTTCCGTTAAATTCCAACGATACATCATACTCGCGTTTAATATTGGGTACAGTCAGTGTTAAAATATTACTAAAATTTAAGTTCTAATAAGAAAAATTGAGACTGAAATATTTAATTGTGTCGTTTCAATCATGTACACACGGCGACAGATCAACCTACCCATAGTTCGACCTTATGTCCATGAACATAGAGTTCAACTATGGGTAGGTTGATCTGTCGCCGTGTGTACTAAGATTATCTAAACCCTGAACCTCGTATTTAGGTACCTACCTTTAAATAGGTAACATTAAATACTTACGCACGTAATGTATAGTAATGATTGAATTTTATGCATCATTAGGTTCTCTCTCTCTCTTTTAGACTTGTAAGAGACATCCCAAATTCCCAAAACTAAATGCGATAAAAAAACGATAATTTTGCTTTGCGGCCAATCTGTGATAATTCTTAACTCATGGATCTGGCAACACTGGTCAAGTCAGCTGTGAAACGAGGAAACCAATTTACCAAACGACTTTGTTTGTTTTCTATCCCGTGCACAAGCAAGTTACGCAGCAGATGTATTGTGAATCACGTTTGACGACAGTCGTGTAGGACAATAATTCATTGTGGATTACGACTTGCGAGCAACAACAACAGTTATCTCGTGATATTGTTATCTAATCTGCACATTATAATACTTCTGGATCCGTTTATTTAGAGCCAGTGTACCGACCCAATTCGTGGCAGTGTTCAAATAATCAGTGTCTTTTTAATTTGTTCTGTTAATTAATGTGATTTTAGAATGAATTTATCGTTCGCCGGTTGTGGTTTTCTTGGTATTTACCATGTAGGAGTAGCGGTGTGCTTTAAAAAATATGCGCCACATTTGCTTTTGGGTAAAATATCCGGGGCCTCTTTTGGCGCCCTGTCGGCTTGCTGCTTATTATGTGACCTGCCTATTGGTGAGTTTAGATTACGATGTCTATCCTACTAATATTATAAACGAGAAAGTTTGTATGGATGGATGGATTGTTACTCTTTCACGCTAAAACGGCTGGACCGATTTCGTTGAAACTTGGCATATAGATATTTCATAGCCCAGAATAAGACATAGGCTACATATTATTATATGGGTATTTCTTACAGAAAAGAAAAAAAAATTATTTTTTATTTTTTTACAATATTTTTAATTTTTACTCATGTATTCTAAAGTGTATCCAAAATAATGGTTTTCAATATATAAGGTCACGCTTAAAAACCTTTGCAAGGGGTTGAAAATGGGGTGCAAAGGTATGGTTGTGACATTGAGCAGCATGGCTGTGACCGTTGATGACATTTCAGCTTTTCTTTTGTCCCCAATACTTTGTGTGTTGTTTTTATTCGGTGGCATCTAAAACAATAAGAAATTCTACATCAGATAAACAAAGTCATTCGATCTCACAATATCCTCCACTGCTGGTGTCAAAAATAATTTATATTAGATACGTCACAACCATGCATTTTTGTCACAGCCATGGTCTCAAAAAGCCATGGTATCAAAAAGCCATGGTTGTGACTGCCTTGGTCGTGACATTTTCGTGCCGTGTCCGACATAACTTAAAAACTAGATGAGTTCTTTGCAATATCTTACTTTTAGCAGAAACTATTTAGTTTAGTTTACAATTCATAAAAAAAACACCAGCATTACAATTGTACTTACCTTTTATAATTCGGGCACGGCCTGGACAGGTTTAGATTGTCACTTTTCAAAATAAAACACAAAAACTATTTTTTATATTCACTTCGCTATTCACACCGTCCGGGAAAGGGGAGGCCTAGAATGTTGCCAAAGAAGAAAAATATATAGTGATACCGGCTTTTAATTATCTTACGTTTCTACCGTTTTAGAAGAAAAATTATTTTGTGGCATGGCTGTGATAATTTTTTTTCGGACAAACTTCATAAAGTTTTATATTTTACACTTATTACCAAAACGAAACAATCAATTTATTTTGTGATAAGTTGAACGCACATAAAATGAATGGCAATGCATTTATTTCCAATAAATCGAAAAGGAATTCAGAAAAATTTTTTTTTTAGAGTATTTCGGTGAGCGGACACAGCATGGCTGTGACATTTTGGTCATAGTTGTATGTGTAAATCCAACAGCTGTATATTTTATGAGTAATTAAGCTTTCAGTATAGTAAATAAAGTTAATTACTATTATAATTGGAAAAATAAACAAGAGTGACTTCGCCCAGCTAACCAATTCTCACGAAAGACACTATTTTTCGTAAGAATAAGAATTACCCATATGTCCACGCAGACGGAGTCGCGGGCAAAACCTAGTCTTGTATAACAAACCTATTATTTTTAAATATTATTATAAACTTGTTACAGCCAAATTGTGCTATTTCAAATCATATAAAGATTGAAAAATTAAGTCCCGTCCTGAACTAAATTTTTCAATCAATTATTGTTTTTAATTTCATGGAAATTTTTAATGTTGTGCCTTAGAAAATGTATATGTCTAGAATGAGCCTCACGTTTCTACCGTAAAACAAAAGGGGCCAACTTTCTTAGGTGTGGGTGAGGCGTCAAACAAGTTATGTCTGTGTGCGTGTATATGGATAGGGTTTAGAGGCCAGTACTGGCTGCAATTTTTTTCTTTGCTTTTGTAGCTTCGACTGTCAATCTTGATCTTGTTATGTAAGGAATATAATACTCCCTAGGTGGGAGGTGTTGTGCAAAGAGAATGTAACTCACTATGTTATAAGAGTCAGGACTTCCACACTAAAAACTGGTTGTGACCGATTATCCAGAATGTATGAAACATGTGCAACCATTCAAAGGAATTTAATGGCAGCAGTGCACGTTTTACACTGAAGAAGAAATTCTGATATGTATGTGAAGTCTACCAACCCGCATTGGGCACGCGTGGTGGACTAATGCCCATACACCCTCCTTGAGGGCAGGCCTGTGCCCTGCAGTGGGACGTTTATAGGCTGATTATGATGATGAGTGCACATTTCATATAAAATTTTTTTATTAGAGAGTTGCACGAGCCTAGTGTTGTGCATAAAAATGTAAAAAAATGATATGCAAATTAAGAATCCCGTATATTTAGGTATTTCTGATACGGACCCTTCAATTTTACATTATTTTATGTACAAAATGCAAATTATCATTGTGTTGTAAAACAAATTCTCACACAAACCCCTTTACATTCATTATTACGTTTTTAATTTGCTAATGAAACCACTGCGGTATGCAGTCATTGTTTAATGTGAATGACATGACCAAAAGCTTTACAATATTTAAGGTCAATTAATGCATTGGGGACAGCTATAAAATGAGAATATGCTAGTGGACAACTAGTACTTTTACTACAAAGTCAAAGATAAAACTAAAATATATTTTATGCAGTCCGCTATCCTATTGTTTTTTTATTCTGCAGTCTCCTGCAGTCCCCAACACATTAATTGTTCTAAAATATCTTTAAGAGAGTTAATAATTTTTGTTACTTTTAAAATGTTCAAATTAAAGATTGAAAAAGTAGGATTCGAACCCAGTACCTGCCTATCCGGGGCATGCTCCTCTCCAACAGAGCTGTCTGACTGCTGCTTGACTTTTTCAATCTTTAATTTGATTAAGCTAACATAGCAATAGCATACATGTAAAATCAATAAATTCAGTTTTAAATGTTCGCTTTTTAATTTAATTTTATTTCGTAATTTTTAAAGTAAATTGAAAACTGCTGAACCGATTTTCATGAAACAAAACTCTTACAGAAATGAGCTTTTTATTACAAGAAACTGCATTGAAATTTGGGACCGTTTGGGAGCTTTGATGCCAGAGACACACAGACAGGCATAGGCGTCAAACTTATACATATATACATAAAGTCACGACCGTTATCCCTTTGGGGGTGATCGAAAACATTGCTTCAACTACCAACTTTCTGTCAAACTTATAACACCCCTCTTTTTGCATCAGAGGCTAAAAAATGAGCATTGCTGTATTTGATCTACACTCCCACACACCTTTTGTTTATCAGTTTGAATTCAATTTGAATAGAAAAACTCCTATAACTGAAATACAAACTCTTTCCCTTTGACCTTAAATGAAATACCATACAAGATTTCCACTGTTGATCAGTCCAATATCTAAATAACATAAAATAGTACATTACTATATTGTAAACAAAGCAGAAGTCACAAGGTCAAAACATGTAAGTAGTGATAGATACAGCTGTAGTTAATGTAAACAAATATTATTGTTTTGTGAAAATGAATTAATTCCAATTTGTACTCTGATGTCATATTTACCTACCTAGGTATTTATTTTGTTATCTACATACAAGTACATTTAATATGCACAAGTTTTTCTTCACCATTATCTTATTATTTATTTGCGTACTTATTTTACATACCTACATAATACTACACATTCAAAAAGTCATGATCCTAAATCCTACCCTTTCGACGTTGGGAGGTAGGATTGGGGAAGGAAAAGACCTGTCAACTGTTAAGTAATAAGCGCTAGCTAGGTGAATGAAAAATCGGTTAAAATAAGATAAGATTTATTTGCACTGGAAAGGGTAAAGTTACAGGATATTATTTTAATTACAAAATTCAAATATTTACAAATAGTATGCAACATTTGATTCTTACAAACATATTATTAAATTAATTTGCGAATATTTCAGAGTTAAAAAAAGTTAAAACAAACTTCTACTCTTGTACTGCCATCCAAACATCTGCCTAGGTTTTGTTTTGGTACAATTCTCCATCTCTTCCACTCAGGTCCGCAATAGCTGTGTAAAATCATCCAATCGAATGGCTCAATTTTTCTTGCTTAATAGAATCAAGCTATTTTATTAGAATATCGAAAAATCCTTTGTTAGTGCACCCATACTGCATTCAATTAAAACCGCCTTCAAAAAACTAAAAAGTTAAAAAATAATATTGCAGCCTATGACTTTTTCGTTCGCATCATAAGAACATTAATTTGTTTTATTGAAGTCGCTGTCAAGCAGGTACGATTCGCGACAGGGCTTGCATTTTTTGGCTTGGCTTGACACCGACTTCTATAAAACAAATTAATGTTCTTATGATGCGAACGAAAAAGTCATAGGCTGCAATATTATTTTTTAACTTTTTAGTTTTTTGAAGGCGGTTTTAATTTTTTTGTTAAAATTTTGTTTATTTCACAATTTTCAGTGGTAAATTCATTAGTTCGATTTAATTGTAGTGCTTTAAATTAACAAACGCACCTAGTCGGCACTACGATTTTCGAAGGTTCCCCTCGATATCTCTGAGATCCATCATCAGATCCTGGTTTCCTTATCATGGGACCTCACTTGGGATATCTCCTTTCCAACAAAAAAGAATCATCGAAATCGGTTCATAAACGACGAAGTTATCCGCGAACACACATAAAAAAAAATATATATATACGGTCGAATTGAGAAACCTCCTCCTTTTTTGAAGTCGGTTAAAAATACCTTTGTTAGTACATCCATAGAATCTGCTTCTTTTTATCTTCAGTGGTTTAGGCTCTGCGTTGTCTGTCTATCAGTCAGTCACGCAACTGTTTTATAAGTATAGATTTAACACATCACTGATCCACTCAACCTTGGTGTATTCCGGCTCTTAATTAACTAACGACTTGGCCGAATAAGGCCCGTATTTAATATGTATATTTTTGCAGGTGAAATAACAAGTGATGTCCTAAGAGTAGTAAGCGAGGCGAGGGCCGGGTCCCTGGGACCCTTCAGCCCCTCGTTCAACATCCAGAATGTCCTTCTGGAAGGCATGGAGAAGTTCCTCCCGCACGATGTCCACAAAATTGTCAGTGGGAAGCTTCATATATCCCTCACGAGGGTATACGATGGGAAAAATGTGATAGTTTCGGAATTCCCGACCAGGGAAGACCTTTTGCAGGTATGTGAAGACCCTGATTGAGAGGTAACTCACTCTTCTTCTTTGACTACTTATATAGGGACTAATTACGCGTGTCATTCTACTAACAAACATTTCTGCCACTTTTTGCGGGGGGGCAAGGTAACATGAAATCCGCACCTTTGGATTTTATTCCCCATAAGTTTAGATTCTAATTTTGAATGTTAAAAATCATGGAAAGTAGTCTCGTGTGAACCCCAAACGTTCTAAGTTCAAAATTATTGTTTCGCAATTATAGGCTGTCTCGTTTAGTGATAAGGTATAAAATTGAGTGTACATGATCAATTTTTCTTATACCGTGGCAGAGGGGAAATGCTACCGCAAGGCCAGTCCTTATATAAGTAGTCAAAGCTCTTCTTTGAATAACATTACATATCAGTCCCATTAATATTAGACTACAATTTTGTATTATTATTTATTTATGTTTTTGACATTCAGCTTCTATCCAGCCTGATCATAGAGATCAAGAGCATTTTTGCTATAAAAATAATACAGGGTGTGAACTTAAATGCGTTACATACTTAAGGGGATGTTTCAGACCATCAAACTGAACCACTTTCCCTATGGGATCAACATCGAAATTGCGAAAAGACAATCCACTGTTCTATACATTTGGGTCGAGTTGCCTTTGACGTGTTCTATGGAACTGCTAATTTTTATTGTTCAGTTTGATGGTCTGAAGCACCCCTTAAGTAAACCTTAAGTTCTCAAACATGTTTGGAAATGTGAGCATTATTTTGACAACCTTCTTCGAGATAAATCGAAATTGCTGTACTGGCCAAATACATGCGCGCAGCGGCCGGCAATGTTTGTATGAAAATCCATATCTGTCGTCTTTAGCGACCAAATAAATTACATACTAAACTCATATCTGTCGTGTAATTCAAAAATGGAACGATCTTTTTCTCCGAAACATGGCGACCAAGGAGGTAACTCATCAAAGGTTTTATTTAAATTTCGAACTGGCTTGCAAACAGAAAGCTGTTTATTGAAAAAAAAAAACAAAATGTTGTTCGTTGTTCGTCATTGATTTTGAAAAGAGTTTTAATTTCCGCGAATTATTTGAGATAATTTACTGTTTTCATTTCCGCGCATTATTTGAGAAAAGTACTATACAAGCCTTGGCCACAACTAGGCATTGATGGACTTACGTATGTGTGCCTCGGCTTCGCCTCGGCCCACATTTACACGTTCGTCCATCAATGCCTCTGTTGCTGGCCGCTGCAGTAATGTACTATAAGTTTACACCCTGTATATGAGTAATATGCACTAGTTTTCAAGGTTTTCCTATATCTATTAATAGACAAGGTCTATGCTATGCATCCTGGCTGGTATCAGTATCATTGTTTCTGTATCCTTCATAATAGCTTAGTCATTTAGTTACAAGCGATAACTTTTAGTTTCGCCACTATAGACACTACCTAGTCCCTTAAACGGCCTTCTAACTCCCCATACAAATATACAGGGTGTTAGGGTAAACAGTTGCATTACTTTAAGGGTTTATTTTACCCATCATACTGAACAACTTTCCCTAAGAAACCTATAGGAAATTCGCAAAAAACTTTTTCTACTTTCCATACAAACGTTCGATCAGCATTTAGTATGAGAAGTGCAATTTTTTTTTTGCGAATTTCCTATAAGTTTCTTGGGGAAAGTTGTTGAGTATCATGAGTACACTAACCCTTTTAAGTAATGCAACTGTTTATCCTAACACCCTGTATTGTGGTCTTGTGTTGGTGTCCTGCTTCGAATTGCACCAGCCCAAACTGGTGTCGTGAGAGGCGAGACATCGTCAACATCTTTGATGCTCTCACCGTGTGGCTGGCTGCCGGTTATAGCCGCCGCTGTAATCGAATTCGACTATCAGAATATTCAGAATTAATTTTGTCTTATACATAATGAGGACCTAACTGTCACCCAAAATATGCTTTAAGCCTAAAACTTATCATTCAGCCAACTTTCATAATATGAATCGCCTTATGTATAGGAAGCTGCGATTCGATCTTAGATGACACTCGGAATAGGTTTTAGGAACTTACGAGTTTAAGTAGAATATCGCAAAATGTTTTTTTTTTTCATTTCTTAACGCAGCTCTGTGCGATCGGACCACGTGAACAGAGGGTTCTATCTACTTTCCATCTATCGTCTTCGCAATATGTGGTGATATTGATTTATAGACATTATAACTGCATTGTACTACTTACCTACTTACTTACCAAGCTGGCTCAGGGACCCGAAGTGGTTTTTGGCCTCCGACACCAAAACACGCCACTCCAGTTAGGCACCACCAGCTCCTCGAGATCCTTGATGACCTGGTCTATCCAGCGGTATCTGGGCCTGCCCACCGGGCGACGCCCAGAAGGTCGCCCCACAGACACGCTCTCCTCACCGCACGATCGTCCAATCTTCCCCCATCCGTTCTATTCTACAGGGTGAAATTGATATAATTGGCATCCTTTTAAACAAAGAGTCTACCCATCAAACTGAACAACTTTTACTATGGGAGCAAACCGATTGGAGCAATTAAAAAATCTGCTGTTCCATACTAAACTGCAGTGCCTACAAAAATTCAAAATTCAAAATTTTTTATTCAAAATAATATCATATAGATAGCTTTTTGACGTAATTTTTTGACTCTACCACCGCGTCGGAAGGTGTTCCTTTGAGAGAAGATGCGGCCGAAACTCTACAACACACATCTTTTAAACAAAACAAAAAGTACAAAGTACAATTAAAATACAATATTGCATTACATAGTGTAAAACTCGACTCAAATGTATGCAACAGCTGATTTTTTAGTTGCTCCGATCGGTTTGCTCCCATAGTAAAAGTTGTTCAGTTTGATGGGTAGACTCTTAGTTTAAAAGGATCCTAATGATATCAATTTCACCCTGTATTATGTCCGAGCAAGCGCAGTCCTGCAGATTTTATCTGCATTGTACTAACATAGTGATTTGTTTCAGGCGCTCCTAGCGACTTGCTTCGTACCAGTATTCTCAGGCATGCTGCCTCCGAGGTTCCACGGGATCAGATACATGGACGGAGGCTTCAGTGATAATCTACCCGTCTTGGACGAGAACACTATCACAGTCAGCCCGTTTTGCGGCGAGAGCGACATCTGTCCAAGGGATGTGAGCTCGCAGTTGTTTCATGTAAGTATCTGGACGTATGAAACGTGATCAGTTGACGTATCTCATTTGGCTTTTATCTTTGACGCACGAAATGCGATCATCGTTGACGTATCTCTTTTGTCTTTTATAATCCCCGCAAGTTGATATTGCGATTGGCGGCCATCTTGGTGACGTAATTTTGACGTAGTCGACTGTGCACCATCAGTACCGTTCGCAAGGTCAGCCCGTGCTTGATGACGTCACGCAGCTATTATTGTGACAAGGTTCCATCGCAATATCAACTTGCGGGGATTATAGTTGAACGCACGAAACGCGACCATCAGTTGACGTAAGAGTATCTCTTATGTCTTTTACCTGAACGCAAGAAATGCGACCATCATGGACGTATCTCTTTTGTCTTTTACATGAACGCACGAATCGCGACAATTAGTTGACGTAGGTACCCATCTCTTTAGTCTTTTGTCTTGGACGAACATATCGTGATCATGAATCAATCAATTATTCCGTTATCGTTCATGTTTACTCAAAATTGACAGCGCATGAACCGCGAGTAGTTTCTTTTATTCTTCGCTAGAGAAGGGAAGACGGCTGGTGGAAAAAAGTAATATTAAAATGGTTGCCAAGGAAGGCAGACCACCAGAACGTTACTCCTAAGGACATTGTTCGGGGTCGGAAATTGATCCACTAATCATTAATCTAAGGGATGAGACAAGCATAGGACCGCGAGGAATGTCGCAATAAGGAAGTTCTATGTACAGCAGTGGGTTGATGTGGGCTGGTTTAAGTATTGCACGCCTGCGCAACCTTACTGTAGCAAATAGCGCCGACCCACCTAACTCTCTAGACAATGATATCCAGCCAGTACCGGAGACTAATTTTTTATTCATAAAGTTTTTTTAGCTATCAATTCTGTTTAAACACTTGAGTTTTGCGCTCATCGATAAAAACTCGTAAAGTAATAGTTACTATGTACTCTGTGCTATTACGTAAATAAGGTAGTTTTAATAGCTAAGTAGAGATATATAATTTTTCTTTTCTGATGACTACTTAAAACGAGGCGTGGTTTAATCATCTCATTAACTGCAAACTGCTTGAGAAAGTTGTTTATGTATAAGAGAAAACTGGGATCTTATTAGAGGTTTATAAGTTCATCATGTATTTAATATCACCAAGTTTATCACTGTCAAATCAATAAACACACATGCTTGTTCTGACGACTTCCAATTGCCTAATCAATTAATTTATGGTTATAGATAACTATAGGCACTTTACTTTATTAACTATTTCGTAGCACCCTCGCCCACGCATTATTCTCACTAGGCGTTGGAATTTGAAGAAAAACACTATTTTAGCAAGCTATACACCCCAAAAAAAGTTCTATAGTTTCATTCTGCATTGGGCGTACCTATAAGTAGGTAAACTAAAGATAATGATAATTAAGATAATGCTTCTACCCAAATCTATTTAAATTTCAATTAGGTATTATTTATCGATACTTTCGTTTTGTGATAGGTTTCTATTCTCTATAACAACATTGGCAATGGAGGTCATACAATTTACCAGTAGCCACTAGCAAATTATAATAATTATAATATGTCTGTTTGTATACTATAATAACAATAACTATGCCAAGTTTGACACAGTTTTCGTGCACTGTTGCACTTTATTTTCTTATTTAGCACAGTAGCACTTTCTCAGTACCAGTGGTCATTCAGATCTTAGAATGCAGCTATAAAGTCATAAAACCCGTTTACGGTTATTTCCTGCATGTAGATGCTTATGGACATCGGAAACAATCGCATGTTCAATGCAATACAAATATAGTTATGAAGCATTACCCCATTGTGTTCACGATAACACATAATGCGACGCAATGTGGGTTTACATTTTTATTGATATGCATTATGTGTTTACTAGAACTCAAGGACATTATCAGTACGTACCTAATGTTATTTAATGTAGGTACATAATTATATTGGCAATCAAACAAGTACTTCTAGAGCTGCTCTCAAACAGTGAACAAAAACATATCGTGAGGAAAAAGAAATTCTGATTGATGCTGAAGAAGAAATTCTGATGCGTATGTGAAGTCTACACAATCGGCATTGGCCACGCGTGGTAGAAATGACCTATGGTACGGAAACATGGACCCTGACGATAGGACTAGTTCATCAATTCAAGGTCGCTCAGCGAGCTATGAAGAGAGCTATGCTCGGTGCTTCTCTGAGAGATCACATCAGAAATGAAGTGATACGTCAGAGAACTAAAGTGGTTGACATAACTCAGAAAATTAGCAAGCTGAAGTGGCAATGGGTTGGTCATATCTGACGACCGGTGGGGTGTCAGAGTTCTAGAATGGAGTCCGCGCACTGGTAGGCGTAGTGTGGGACGCCCTGCTACCCGCTGGACAGACGACCTAAAAAAAGAAGCGGGGAGCGACGGGATGAGGAAGGCCGAGGACAGAGTTTTTTGGCGCGCCTATGTTCAGCAGTGGACGATGATAGGAAGATGATGATAGTAGACTTAACGCCCTTGCACCCTTATTCCCTGAGTGTAGGCCTGTGCCCTGCAGTGGGACGTACATAGGCTGTGATTATGGTTGTCGAGGAGTATGGCTCCTAGTTTGAGAAGAACTGTCTCACTTATCGATTAGATCAGAGGAAGCCTTTGCAGTGGAATCGTGTAGGCTAGCCTGTAGGCCTTAGTTTTCCATAGCATATCAAAAAGTATCTTTTACGGCCTAAAGTCACAAAATTATACCAAGCGCGTGTCTCGAGATAAAACATGAAAACATGAATGGTATTAAATTTATCTCTCCGCAAAGTTTATCAAACGTGTTTCTATTAAACTTGAACTTTACTTGTGCATTTGATAAATCGTATCACGCATTCTTGCATTAGATTTACTAGATGCATCGCTTCGCATCGCATAGAACTATCTTCGACTGGTGCTATTTAATGTGATGATTTTATTTAGCTGAACAGCTAAAAGTCGAATATTTGAAAACCATTCATCTCTTGGTTGAACGACTAGGTCGTATTGTAATCATGCACAAAGTGTGTAACAGATCAATCGACTCTACTAAAGTCGAACGACTTTCGAAACTCGAAAGTATGTTTAAACAGTCGATTCATAGTTGACAGACTATTCGTTCGAAGTCTTTTCTGTTTATCATAGTTTTAGATAGGTCAATCGATTCATCCTAGTGAGATATCAGAACTCAAATTTTAAATTTCACATACACAGTCACCTGTGTTTCACTTTTTGCGGATAATGTGGACCCACAGAAAAGAGGGCCAGCAGAAAACGCATGAGGCTATTTCATGACCAAAAAAAAAACCGTGGTATAAATTAAACGTTATCTTTATGTCCTATGACTGAATCTTCATAAAATTGTTATACTTATAACCATTTGTTGAACGTTATGTCTGTACAAACTGTAGTGGCACGATGCGGGCTGTACCTGCATGCTACTTAGGACTATTAAAGCAAAGCCGAGTCCTTTGTTCTGTGGCTTAACCCGCACTACGTCCCTTGATAAAACACTTAAAAGGCATGCCGTATAGGCTGCATCTTATCCGCATTTTAAAATTTATCAAGTCTCTTCTTCAACAGGTAAACGTAGCAAATACAAGTATAGAACTGTCAAAGCAGAACATGAATAGATTCGCTCGCATCCTGTTCCCGCCTAAACCAGAAGTCCTCAGTAGTATGTGCAAGCAGGGCTTCGATGACGCCCTGAGGTTTCTGCACAGGAACAACATGATATCCTGCACGAGGTGTCTGGCCGTCCAGACCACCTTCCAGCTGCAAGATGTGTTGGACGACACGACTTACGATTACGACCCTGAATGTGAGGAGTGCAAGACCCACAGACAGGTATGTTTCTTTATATTATTGTACTTCTTTTTCGGGTTAATCCCCATTACTGGAGGTTGGCAGACAGCTCTGCATATCCCTGCCTATCTCTCGCCAAACTAAAGGCTAAAGGTTTACGAGTAGCGTATCTGACCCCAAAGGCCAGAATTCAGAGACGTCTTTCGAGGGTGAACTTAGTCTAAGTAGGGTAGAAATTGTATGGATTGATTATGATTGACATACGGGAGTTAAAAACTAAAACATACAAAACGTATTTGAATCTCGACCTTATTCTCTTCGGGAATGCCATCGTTGTGGTGGAACAACAACGGCTGATATAATAAAATTAATTACTTCGAGCCGAATAAAATTTAATGAGGAAAATAAAAACCTTTTCGCAAAGGTCTTATGTTTCACGTCTATGACTGAAAATGATATCTCCTTCAATTTAAAAGGACCTTTTGTCTATAAAATATTTGGTCGACAAGTCAGGGACTTAACCACACACTTAGACACTTCGCTGTCACTTCATACATATAGGCTCGCCCTTACAAAAAGAGGTTAGAACATGCGATACTGAGTGAGTGTGAGTGAGAGGACTACAACATTGCCTACTGTCGTCTTCCAATTGCTTCCAAGAGGGGGTGAGGTAAAAATTGGTGCGCAGGCAGGCCCGTACTGTATCTAGTACCATACCATACTATTTCTTATACTGTGACTAAACCACAGGTCCGGCAATTCAAAGAACATTTTAGATTTGACATGATGACGTTCGCACATGCGCACTTTGCGAAAATTGTGAATAACATATATGTAGGGTTGACTTAACACGCATTGTATGAACTACATTATACATTTCGTTACTTTTTATTGTTCATTCTGTGATTAAAAATAGTTTTTTAAGCTAAAGAATCACAGAAAATGTGAATTTAGCGTTATTTTCCAACGTTTATTTTTATTATGAGGAGAAAAATAAAATATATTTTATGTAGTCAAATTCAACGGGTGCGCTCGCCTGACTGCATTCCCTTGCTCGGCTTCCCTCAAGTTACCACAGAGAGTGTGAGGGGAGGTGGGGTATCTGAAGTCAGAGGGGGGCGGGGAGTGGCCGTTCTGTATGTAGAACTATATACTATTACCTATTCTGTGACTAAACGTTACATTTCTTTTGTCGCAGGATGCCCTAGTAGATAACCTACCCGACACTGTGATGACAATATTCCAAAACGCCATAGATTCAGCAAACAATGGATTAGCTAACTGGGTGATGAGACAGAAAGGGATGCAGTATGTATCGCTGTTCACTCTACCGTACAGAGTGCCCATCGATATTATGTATGCTACATTTACCAAGTAAGTTTAAACTTTTTTGTATATGTCACACATCTCATTTTTCTTTCACATTATCTTTTGCGCTTTTGTTTAGAATTGCAATTGAATTTCTCTAACACTATTATTAGGGACAGATACTGTATTTAACTTCTATTAATTTATGACGCAAGCATCTCCACGGAATAGTTAGTGTCAAATTCAGCCTGCCCTAGTGCGTATCAGGGACCACATAATATAGTGTAGAGTCCTTAGTCATAATATGCATACGCATATGCTCACGACTATATTCCCCGAGGGGGTAGTCAGAGATATTCTGAAAACTCAGAACATCCACGTTTCACTAGTACCGTAACTCTGTCCAGTGTGACGGGGAGTGAGCCCGTCGCCACTTGTAATGGACAGTGGGTACAATACATGCCTCGAAATTGAAGCATGCAGGTTTCCTCACGATGTTTTCCTTCACCGAAAAGCCAGTGGTGTTACAAATCGTACATAAATTCCGAAAAACTCATTGGTACGAGTCTGCCTGGACGGGGATCGAACCATCGCCTCCTGCACGGCAGGCAAGGTTACTCGCAGGGTTAAGTCATAATATGGAACCCTGGAAGCTTCCACCACTATATAAGGCTAAAATATTTCATCCAATGAAAAACAAAATCAGCGGCGAAGTAAATGATATATTCAACTGATATCGATGTATGAGGAAACATTGTGAAAGCAGTAATGGTTCTTGTCTCGCCTTTACCCAGCATTGTGCTAAATACGGTAATAGACCTATAATAACCAATAAATATTATAATTTTTTTTCATTTTCTTTCTTCACGATGCGTCTTTCGTACATCCTTCCTTGATACTTGGATTCCATAATAAAAAACCTTAACTAAAAGCGTAATAACTTGATATCTTGCAGTTCGAGACACGTGCCTATTTAAAAAAAAAAAAAAAAAAAAAAAAAAAAAAAAAATTAATCAGTCATTTAAATTAGATTTACATAAATCAAAAAGACATTATAATTTACTTTTTTTAAATTTGCCTCTGATTGTCCTTTTAACCTTAATTATAGCGGTCTTTGAACCTAACTGTTTTTTTAAAGTTGATCCTTCGAGCCGGATATTAACATTTTCGTGAGATTAATGTTGCATTGTTGCATTTATCTTTTGTGCTTTATTTACAAAACTTTAAAATGTTTTATAAAAAATATTTCAAAACATCGATAAAGTTATTACGTCAATGTAAATTATCATTGTTGCTCTCGTTTTAACATAATTTATAGTTGAAACTATCATGTCGGTCATACAACTGGGTCACGGTCTTATTATTACGAAATTTTTGTCCATTTATTTATATGCTGTTGCTATACAGTTCAACTAATGGTGAAGATTATCCTATACCTAAGTTGGTTAGGTTAAAAACAGAAAAACGAAGCGATAATTATCATTGATAATCCTACTTAATCCCTAATATTATAAATGTGAATGTAAGTTTGTTTGTTAGGCTTTCACGCGAAAACTACTTAACCGATCATCATGAAACTTAGTACACATATTTTTAGAGATATTAGAAGTAACATAGGATACTTGGGGTTTCCTAACTCCACGCGGACGAAGTCGCGGGCAAAAGCTATAATATTATAAACGCGAAAGGTTGTAAATATGGATGGATGTTTGTTCCGCTTTCACGCAAAAACTGCTAAACTGATTTTGATGAAATTTGGCATACAGATAGACCATGGCCTGGATTAACACATAGGATACTTTTTATCCGGGTAAAACAGACGAAGACGCGGGCAACAACTAGTCTTTTATAATACTGCCTATCGAAAATATCAAGTTAATATTGCACAAAGATCCCATAATTCGAACCCTGGTTAAAAGGATCTTGAAAACTTTTCAACCGATAAAAAAAAAAATTAGTTGCATGATTCTTTTCCTAGGAACATACTTTTAAAAACAATTTACGGTTGTCATAAAGTCTGGAATAAGTCTACATAAAGGTACTATTATATAAAATTAAACTCCCTGTCACGTTTTTCTGTCGTCCTGTCTGTCTGTATAAGTAAATAGACTAATCTCAGAAAGAACTCTAGGAATTTTGTTACGATTTTCGCTAATAGACAGATTCACGAGGAACGTTTTTTTTATTTGTAGTAACCGTTTGAAGACGGGCAGCAAATAGAGAAAAAATGTAGAAAAGAATTTACTTTGTGAAATACACAATGTCATCGGTCGTTTGGATTTCATGTTACAACGTTCACGTTTCATTTGCAGATATCATTGCAGAAAAAAAAAATATCTTTAACTTTTGAACAATATGGCGAGGTAGTATTAATCCAGGTTAGTTTTTACTTTAACCGCGGATTCATTGAAATCGGCCCATCAGTTTCAACGTAACCCAAATTAACTACTTATTTGAATTTGGTAGCACTTTAAAAATATTCCAATGCATTTTCAATCCACCTCACCACGGACCTGAAAAAAAGACGGACGGAATCTCGTCTAATCAAAAGTGAAGCACCCATTTATATGAGTGTGCGTGCTGTTGCGCGGGACAAAATGGCGGCGGGTTGTAGCACCTGCGCCTAGAACTGGTGCGTCTGTGTGAGTGTAAGTGCTTTGTAGAACAAACGAAATTGTAGCACCTTGCACGCTTCACCTCTTTTTAATGTGACATTACGTCCGTCTTTTTTTCAGGTCCGTGCCACCTCACATTCATTTTATACTAATCCTAAAATATTGAACCGCTTTTGTGACTAATCTTCAATCGCACCGCTTTTTAGTTATATCGGTGATAGAGTAGAGAGGCATGCAGCGCAGTACAAGGTAGCCGGCAATGTGTTCGTGGTTAGGAAGAAATGTGTCCGACACAACAACATTATGACTAGGTTAGTGTTTGCTTTATTTCTGCGCTAGAAGGTGGTGGAACGCAAAAGGTTGTGGTATGGTCGACCAAACCGTTGATCACATTTGGACTTCACAATAAACTCTTAACTTTATAATCTGAAATTATGTAACCGTTTGATAAGTATAATAAACTTAATTATTTCAAAGCGTTATTAAAGTACTTTACAAATAAATTATCAATCTTAAAACTCTTAACAGTCAATAATAGTGTTTGTACAACTATCTATATCAGAGAATACACCATTTATATTTGTATAGTATGACAAGGTTCTGAGTGTGGTTGAGGGGTTATCATAAACCGATTGTAAACAAAAAATGGTTTTGTGTTTTCTCTACAGGGTGAAACTCGGGGTTTTCTCGGGGTTTGATATAATTGGCATCCTTTTAAACTAAGAGTCTACCCATCAAACTGAACTTTTACTATCGGAGCAACTAAAAAATCGGCTGTTGCATACATTTGAGTCGAGTAGGCATTGCAGTTTAGTATGGAACAGCTGATTTTTTAGTTGCTTCGATCGGTTTGCTCCCATAGTAAAAGTTGCTCAGTTTGATGGGTAGACTCTTAGTTTAAAAGGATGCTAATGATATCAATTTCACCCTGTATATCTTGGGTAACGGAATGGACACGTGTTGCGTTTCTAGCTTTATGTTATTTTTGCGTGATGTTTAATGAGTTAGGTATATTTGAGTGGTTGAAATAAGTCTTACACAACAAAATTATGACTATGATTGTGCTTTGTAAAAGCTTTTATTTTATTTGTAAAAAATAAATATTTTATTTATTATCTTACTATCTTTTGATTGTACAATACGTGGGATTTTACGTAATGTTTTTGTTTGAATGAAAACTACGTCTTCTTTATCAAAATTGTTTCTCTTATATCACTGGGTCAAGGTTTAAAATGTTTTTGAAAAAACAATGTATCTTTTTCGGATCATTTGCATTGACGTCAAATAAGACATTGGCGATCGCTTGTTTTATTAACATGCTACGCGTGACTAAGTTTTTATTTCTATGTTTATCTTTAGATAAGTGGCAATCTATACATAATAACTCGTCGTCAATGTACATCATATTAAAAATATTTGCAAATAAATTAATTATAATTAAAGATACGTAATATAATGCATTCAGGAGTGCGATTTTTGAATCTCATTCGCTGAGTTCAGCAGTTGAAAATGTCAAAATTACTGTGGAGATTTTTTTATTTTTATTAACTATGGGTTTGCTCTTGACCTCAATCCAGTCCTCACGACGAAGATGGGGTCGTAGATGTAGTGAGCTTACCCAGAAGATGCCTATTCACTCGTACTTTAAAGGAATTCGGATTGTAAGTACTCGGAAATACTGACGCAGGTAAGGCACTCTTTGTAATTAATAATGTATCTTTCTGCTGCTGATTTGACTTAAAAAATCATACTTCAAGAGTAAGATTTTTGAAAGTCAAATCAGCAGTAGAAAGATGCGTATCTCCATGGTAATTTTGACATTTTCAACTGCTGAACTCAGCGAATGAGATTTAAAAATTGCATTCCAGGACATTTTTAGAATTTTTGTGTTTGTTTGTGCACGTATCACATAAAAACTACTGAACTGATTTGGGGTTTTCAAAAAAGTATAAGAAAGTCTTATACTTTCTTACAATCGGTCCATTCAATCAAAAAGTCGCGGGCGTCGTTAGTCTTCATAGACAGTATTTTCTTAGCCTCTTTTCTCTTGTTAGTGGAGCTCAAGTTTTATTGGATATGCCTCTTCTATCAAGGAGAATGGAACTTTGGCTTGAACTCTGAAAACCGGTCCGGAACTCGGATCTGTGTATAAAGATCAAGTCAAGATGTTTGTTTAACTAACTGGGTGATCAGGAAATCATACTTAACTTCTGTCAAGTAGATGGCAGAGTTTAATTTGGCATCCTGGTCTCTTAAATATTCCGTGTCGTGGTGAAGATATTTGCCAACCTTGATTATACAGGAACAGGGTGAAATTGATATCATTATTGGCATCCTTTTAAACTAAGTCTACCCATCAAACTAAACAACTTTTACTATGGGAGCAAAACCATTTGTACAAAAAAAAAATCGGCTGTTTCATATTAAACTGCAGTACCTACCGACTCAACTCAAATGTATGGAACAGCTGGTTTTGTCTTTTTTTCGACGTAGTTTCCACAGTAAAAGTTGTTCAGTTTGATGGTAAACCGCCCATTTAGATATTACTATAGGGTGTAGTTACACCTCAGATTATGAGACCAATCCCACAGAGTAGGTACTATAATTACTACCCAATACTGACTGATCCATAGGGTTGCCAACCTTAGTACAGGCTTACAGGGATAATTAGCAATCAAGATGCGGGACGTGGCTAAAAAAAGCGGGACCCAGCTGTCAACGTATAAGAAGGCGAAAAAATAATGAGGATTTGAAGAAAAATAAAAATTTTTGTTTTCCGTTCTTTTTGATTATAATAACACAAATAAGTACTTTAAACTTTAACATTTAGGAGCATTCGAATCAGAAACAAAAATCGGTCAATTACCTAAGTTAACTTTTGAATGATTTTACAAACATAAAAGTTAGTACCTACCAAGGGGTGCCAAGAATGAGCAGTTTGATGAAACCTGAGTAGGTACGTCAGGCACACCATGGATAGTCAGCCTCGTTACTACTATTCGTAATTACTAGCTGGCTAATCTTTCCAATACAGCATGAATATAATGCTGACACGAAAGAAAAAGAAGAAGAATCATCTAACTTTGAAATTTAGTATTCAATAAAAAGAAATAATTTAAAAAGGAATAAAAAGCAAAAATTAGAGAAGAAACTTAATAAAGTTTTATATCACTTCTTCTGAGTCAACTGAGCTCACAACTACTTCTGCCATAAAGGATTTGCCAGAAAACGGGACAATAGGCGTCCCGCACACATCTATCGCGGGACGCATCCTCTGAGGGTCTAGAAACGGGACGTCCCGCCTCTCGCGGGACGGTTGGCAACCCTACTGATCACATTTAATTAATAAACAGTTTATTGGTATAATTTATCTTATAACATTTACTCTAATTAGAGGAAATAAAAATAGAATTTCTGTAGATAGTGAAATAAATGAGAAACAATAGATTTCCACCTAGTAACAGATTTAAATATAAATCGACCTCGAACTAACGATATCGACTATCTGAGCGCAATTATACGATAATGCTTGCTTTGTCGACTTTGCTCGCTTCCTGTTTATTTAACTGAAGCCTGTTGATTAGTTAGGATAGTAACCAATTGTTTTAGATCGCCAATTTACCATGGAACTTTACTGTCACAATCGCCGGCACTCCATATAACTATCTCACGATGTTTCAATATAACTGTATATCCTGTCTCACTCGCACGCGCTCGCTAGCTGTATGTGCTTCTCGCTCGGCTTCCTCAAAGTTACCCTCGAAGCGCGGGGTGAGGTGCGGTATTTGAATTTAGTGAGGGGCAGAGAGTGGCCATACGTATGTACTGTACGTAAAAAATAATATTATAATCCGAACTTCATTGTAATAGAGTTGAAATTGGAACGAAAACGTTCGAATGTTCGGATAGACCCCCTGAATTCTGGAATGAAACTACGAAAAATGGACGTGGGTAGAAACGGTTTACCGATTTAAAAACCTCATTGAATAGGATAGAACACATTGATTTGCCAGAATATGGTACATCAACGTCTTATAACGCTTCCATTTGGGCATTGACTTACCGACTACTGGACGTAGGGTACGCGCTCAAAAGTGTCCGAACCAAACGAGCACCAAAACGAAAAAAGAAAACCAATTACACGACAGTTTTCGTTTGATCGGCCGACATGGTGCACGTTCATCGGTCCTGAAGTTACTATAAATAACGTAGGTATACATAAACACAGACTAATGGATTTAACTCACACTATCTTTACACCTGTTTAAGGGAAGAAGGACACTTGAATTTGACGACCCGGTTGGTGTAATGGTTACCACGCCGGACTGCCAAACCAGGGTCCTGGGTTCGAATCCCGGTTCGGTCATGGATGTTTACATGTTTGTGCCGTTGTTGTATGGTTTCCATAATAAACAGCCTATTAATAGTGCTTTCTTGGGATCATTACAATGTATGTGCCTGTGAGCGTTAGTTATTTATTTATAATTTCAATAAATACTTATGAAGGCAACAGAAGAATATATAACCTACTATCAAAAATATGATTGAGCATGAAAGTTTTCAGTCAGTGCCATCTACTGAGCTATTTGTAATCTGCATCAATTTTTTTACCCGACTGGGGCAGAATAGGGTAATGTTTTGTTCTCAAAGAAAGTTGCTCAATTATCATGTTTTCAACTAGTCAAATTAACAACTCTTTATCAAACGTCAAAACGTGTGCTTTGTATGAAATATTGTACTAAAATTTGCAGAGTGACGTCATTGTTTTTCGTCGCCGTTTTGATACTTTTTATAGTTTATCCAGTTATTAAAAATAGTATTCCAAGCAACAGAATAACTAAAAATGTGAGTTTAGCGTTATTTTCAAACGGTTTATTTACTTAGCAGTTAAAACTAAAATATATTTTATGTAGTCAAAACCCCAATGAGGGTTTTTTATTGTTTTCTAGTGGATCGATAGATGGCGTTACGGTCTGTGCGAATAAAGGTCAAAATTTCAAAATGTGTTTCTTTAAAATAATAAAGAGGGAGAAGATGATCAAAAAGATGCCAATTACTCATCTTTTGATTTAATATTTCATTATTTACGAATCATTTTAATCGAAAATATGAAACTTTTTACGTCTGACATAGTTGTATGGGCTCGATCCCTTGGCCTTTAAAAAAAAGTCAGGCACAGTCTTGACATGATTTTGACATTATCTCGCCTACGTCTCTATGGAGCGATAAGCATGTCATCTGTCGCGTTTTATAGGAACTAAAATTAAAAAAGAAAAGAAAAACGCTCATTACAAATGGTAAGCTCCGCAAGCAGTAACAAACACGAATAAAACCCTACTGGCGTTTGAATAAAGTTTTCTGCTGCTTTCAATATTGGACCAATCTTTATAGATAGACTATTCCTATCATCAAACCTATAGTTACATACTATTTGACAAATAACTAGATTGCTGTTACATGGTATAGCCTACGGGCTTTGGTTTGATGAGCTTTCTTATATTAACATAGTGTGTGAGTCCGTTTTCTCGCCAAGAGAAAGTTAAGAAATCACGGCTGTAGAAGACTAGTTTTTGCTAGCATCTTGCTTGGACTAACTATACATGGAATGGAACCATATTGACATAAACTATGAAGGGTGCTACAGAAAGGTGTCGTCATGTTAAAAAGCCAAAAATGTTACTTCAACTTTCACTATAATAATTATAATAGAAAGTCATTGTTACTTGAATAAAGAAAATTATTTATTCAAGTATCATAGTTAGTGTGTTCTTATTCTATGTTAGTATGAATACATTAACTAACCCCAACTATGGTGCCAACTCACTCAAAAACAAAAAAATTCTATACAAAACTGCAACATACTCGATTCAAAAGTAGGGAGATAAACTAAACACCTTTTAACATTGGTGGGTGTATGTTAAGCAGGTAAAATTTAAGTCTACTTAGGTTTCAAGATGATAATTGTATACCCCTTAGTCTTTCTATATAACTTTCTATAGAAAGCTTTTAATTGAATTTGCAGTTTAGACTAAAAAACTAAAGGATCTTTTATAACTTTATATTTTGATTAATAGAGATAACAAAATAAAGACGATAATTATGTTATGTAGGTATAAACAGACAGCAATACGTTGTGCTTTAGGTAATTCATGTAATTTGAGTGAAGCAATAAATAGCCTGTCATAGGTGTGTGAATAATGTTGTGTTGTTATTTATTTTCTCTCTTTTTGTTACATAATAATAGTTTAAGATTAAGACGTTTCTTGCTAATTTATGTGCATTCATTTGTTTCGTTTTAAACAATTTGTTTGTTTGTTTAAATTAGATACTTACATTTTTATGTTCACTTTATTAAATTGATGTTTGGAACATTTTCCTGGTGGTAAATGGTATCCATTATCCAAAATCTACAGGGTGTACAATAAAATGGGACAGCTACTTAAAGGGGTACTTCAGACCATCAAACTGAACAACTGTCTCTATGGGACCAATATCGAAATCGCGAAAAAAAAATCTGCTGTCCCATACATTTCAGTCGAGTTATGTTTGCAGTTTTGTATGGGAGAGCGGATTTTTTTTTCGCGATTTCGATATTGGTCCCATAGAGAAAGTTGTTCAGTTTGATGGTCTGAAGCACCCATTTGAGTAGCTGTTCCATTTTATTGTACACCCTGTATAACAGAATCCAAAATACCTAATATAAGTACCTATTATTTGTTTCGGAATCCATAATGACAAGATTGTCAGGAGTGCTATTTTAGAATTTTACACATCCTAATTCGTGCACGAAAATGGCATAAACTGTATGGGATTTATGCATTATTCGTATTTGGATATGTGAAATTAAAAATTAAAGTCCCAGAGCTATTTACATGTGCTCATAATCAACATTGTTAAAACTAAACACTAACAGGCAATATACTTACTTTATTCTGACCCCGAAATGAGACCTTTTTCTATGTGAACCAGCCTAGCTAGTACGCCAACCCGCGATAGCCGTGATACGGCTATCTCGTCTTTTATCTCGTTTGTTCGCGCGCAAAGGAGCGAGATAAAAGATGTGATATAGCCGTACCACGGCTATCGCGGGTTGGCGTACTAGCTAGGCTGACCACAATATTACAACGATTCCTATTCATGGGCAGGAACTTCGTAAAATCTACATTATCACCTAAATAGTATGACTTAAATGTGGTTCTTTTTTCGCAGATTCGTAACATGCACGCCGAAGATGAGCAAGTCACTATGGAAGCTGAGCCTTAACGTTCTGCAACAGTTACACGGCTTCATATACTCTGCCCACGACCGGTCCGAAGCGGCCGCCAGGATCTACTACAAACTCACTATGGATGCTAAGAAGGAGGACGGATATATGCTGGATAGAAGGTTCGTTAATCTTTCTTCTTTTTTGTATCATGGATATCGATTCCTTCGCGTTCAAGCCATAATTATACAGGATGTAAGTGACAGCCTAGCATATAAGTACTAAAACGGTGAAAGACCATTAAACTGAACAACTTTCACTATGGAGCCTACCTCAGGAAACGCGAAAAGAATTCTGCTGTCCCATACAAAACTGCTGTACCTACCCGACTTTAATCAATGGGACAGCTGATTTTTCTTCGCGTTTCCTGAGGTATATGCTCCATAGTGAAAATTGTTCAGTTTAATGGTCTGAGTTCACCGTTTCAGTATTTGTAGGGCTGTCACTTATATTACACCCTGTACAATAACGCGTCCAATTTATTTGGAGTTGGAAGTGAGCGAGGTGAGCTCAAAATTTCCCAGCCCAGCTCTGCGGCGTGAATGCGGCTAGAATAATCTCCATTTAAGCGCTTGTGCCCCACTTACCCATAAATGGTGAAGAAGGTATTAGTGTCTGGGTAATATTTAAGGTAGGGTAGGGCATTGGTATTTTAAGGTAGGATATTGCCCCACGTTTCCCCCCAACCCTTAGCCAGGGCACTGACGTGTGTGAGCTCTCATGTCCTTTCCTTCCTGAATTTGATGGAATGGGAAACCGCTACGATTAGGGTCGGATACGGTGACTATAATCAGTAATTGAACAGTAGGTATGGTTATTATACAACGTGTTAATGAATTAGCGCAAAACCTCATACACCCCAACTGATTTATAACAAAATAATTAGATTGAAACAATAATTTAATTATTTTGATACAAAAAATTTAAAGTTATTCGCATTTTAAGTTTTAAGGCAAAAATTATTTGTTATCATTTCAGCACTGAAAGAAAGCGCTAACATACTCATGGATACATTTTTATAATCTTGTTTTGATAGTAAGTAGGATGAGTGTGCCCGTGCGGTGGGTTGACATCGGGTTCAGAAAATTTTAAATTTTGCAAACAAATTATGTAATATTTTGAAAAAAATTACCTATGTTGAAACCATGATAATTCGACTCTGCTCTCGATTCTAAACAAACTACTTTCTAGTTTTGCGTTAATTTATTAACACGTATATGTTATACAATACAATTAGAATAGAATTGATACTAAAGGGTGTTAGGGTAAACAATTGTATTACTTTAAGAGGTTATTGTACCCATGATACTGAACGACTTTCCCTAAAAATCTATAGGAAATTCGCATAATTTTTCGACTTTTAATGCAAACGGTCGATCAGCTGACTGCATTTAGTATGGAAAGGTTACAAAATTTTTTGCAAAAGACAATGCGGGTTTTGTATGTAAGGTTGGCGCCTTATTTTTCGCCGTTGTTTTTGGCGCGGCCAGCAACCAAACTTGAATATTTTATTTCAGAATAAAGTAACAAACAAAACTTATTAACATGTATATCCCTAAACTCAGTCCGGACGGAGATATAAAGGCTTGAAGTTGAAAATTTTACCATTACGTGCACTTCAAGCCGTTATATCTCAGTTCGGACTGAGTCCCGAGATATTTGCAATAACAAGTTTTTTTTTTAACTTTATCCTGAACTATAATAATATTCAAGTTTGATTGTAGGCTGCGCTTAAAAATGAAAAAAAGCGCTATTTTTAGGCATAGGCTTTTCCTATAGGTTTCTTAGGAAAAGTTGGTCAGTATCATGAGTACAATCACCCCTTAAACTTAAAGTAATGCAACTGTTTACCCTAAGGGCGCCTTTAAATTTGCCGCAGAGTGACACTCTGCGGCAAAGAAGGCGCCCTAACATCCTGTACTCGAATAATACTAGTTAATAATAATACCTATAATGTTAGTTTTAAAGCAGGTACATGTTTCATGCGAAGATCTTATGAGTAATTTGCAGAGATCGGAACGACGGGTGCGATTACTATCAAAAGTATGGATATGACCAAAAATCCCGGGATTTCCCAGGGTGTCCCGGGATTCGGTACCTTAGTAACGGATGTAAATACATTACTAGGATTCTGAATGAACATGATTCTACTGCTTGTAGTATACAAACACTGTCCCTTTAAATGAATAACAGGAATCTGGTTACTAAACTAAGTAAATAAAACAATCATCCAGGGTATATTTTTCTCGATATAAATATGAACAAAATATAACAGCTTTTATTTAAACTCAAATTAGGTAATAAATTCCTCGACTTCCCGGAATCCCGGGATTTCCAAGTCATATCCATGTTAATGATAATGTCTCAAATAGCACCCAGATTCCGATCTTTGGTAATTTGTGTGCCTGAGTGCATGATTATAGTTGCATCATATTTTGTGCATTCACTTGAATAGCGAAACAATTTATGACGTCACACTAGAACGATTCGATCATTGTTCTTTCGACCTCGGCATTGTCCTTTATCGCATTTGTAATAAAAATGGTTTTTTGATTACATTTCACGTGTTTAGTAAAATAATAATGACGCAGTATGCAAGAACATATTTTGTTGATAGTAAAAATAAATCGTTATCTAAACTATTATAAAACTATATATTTATTTGTATGTCGTATATTAGAATAGGTATATTACTTCAATTTTTTTTAAATTTAAATTAGGGAACGGTAGTGAGGTGCGGAGAGGTATCGACACTCGATGGTTCGGTTTCGATTTCGCATGGTTGACATGAGTTTTTATTACGTCACAAGTTCATAACGACTGCTCTTGAACAGTGAAGGAAACATAGTGAGAAAACTTGCATACGCTGAAGAAGAAATTCCGAAGTGTATGTGAAGTCTACCAATAAGCGTTGGACAAGCGTGGTGGACAAACGCCCATACACCCTCCCTGAGGGTAGATATATGCTCTGCAGTGGAACGTAAATAGGTTGATGATGATGATGTTAATAAAATCGAACGTTGCTACATCATCAGTATCATCACGCTTTAGTTATAGTTAGTAGGTAGTTAGAACTTTATACACCTATTCGATCGTATAGGTACGTCTACAGGGTGAAATTGATATCATTAGCATCCTTTTAAACTAAGAGTTTACCCATCAAACTGCACAACTTTTACTATGGGAGCAAACCGATCGGAGCAACAAAAAAATCTGCTGTTCCATACTAAACTGCAATGCCTACTCGACTCAAATGTATGCAACAGCTGATTTTTTAGTTGCTCCGATCGGTTTGCTCCCATAGTATTTGGTCAGTTTGATGGGTATACTCTTAGTTTAAAAGGATGCTAATGATATCAATTTCACCTTGTATAAAAGTCATGAAGCGAGAATATCCTACATATCACATTATGTTCATAATAACAATGAAGTCAAAGTCAAACTGCATAAAGTCAACGCGCAAATCATAAATTTCTTTTAATTCAACATTATCTATTGCAGAATTTAATACTACCTAATACTTTTATTTACGAGATTAATAATCAATCTAATCTTCGTCGACCTTCAGGATACGTTGATCCTTTATCTTTTGCATCCGTAATCGTAAAACTTATTTATCGATTTATTTGACGTAATCTGACAGATAAATAATCTTTACACGGCATGCGTTGCAATGCCCCTTTTTTTCCCGACCAAGTGTGGTCCCTTTTTCCCGACACACACTTGGCCTTTTTTTAATAAGACTGCACAATTTTCTCTATGTGACCAATATCGAAATCGCAAAAAAACAGCTGTCCCATACATTTTGGTTGACTAGGATTGCAGTTTTGTATGGAACAGCAGAATTGTATTTCTGCGATTTCCATGTTGGTCCCACATAGAGAATGCTGTTCAGGAGTGCGATTTTTGAAACTCATTCTTTGAACTCAGCAGTTGAAAATGTCAATATTACTATGGAGACGTGCATCTTTCTACTGTTGATTTGACATTAAAAAATCATACTCCAGGAGTTTCATCTTTGAAAGTCAAATCAGCAGTAGAAAGATGCGTATCTCCATATATTTTTAAAATGTCAACTGCTGAGTTCAACGTATGAGATTCAAAAATCGCACTCCTGTTCGATGGTCAGATTATCCTCTTAGAAAACCATCAGCATAATTAAGAAAAACCCTGTATACACGAATCGTATCAACAATTGGGATGTTATAGGTAACCATCCAGCTGTCAGATAATGTTTTACGTCAATAAAGGCACTATCGCTCCCTTATCCAATTGACCCATTTTACCATGTTTTTGTTACCAGGAATTTAGTTGTGAAACATGTCAATTGTTGATTATAACGATCATTAAATTTTATGAAATTAAATGTTAAATAATTTATCATAAAATTTGTAGCGCTCTGGAAAACGTTCATACTTATTTATTTTATCTTTTAAACAAGTTTCGCTCTGATTAGCAATTTCTTTTTAAATGTTGTTTGATTTTTTCTAAGTTACTTATGCTGTATACCTTCTTATTGAATCTTGCAATGGGATTGTAGAATATATACAACGTGTTAATGAATTAACGCAAAACTAGAAAGTAGTTTGTTTAGAATCGAGAGCAGAATCGAATTATCATGGTTTCAACATAGGTAATTTTTTTAAAAATAAAATTTACTGAACCCGATGACAACCCACCGCACGGGCACACTCACCCTTCTAACTACCATAACAAGATTATAAAAATGTATTCATGAGTACGTTAGCGCTTTCTTTTAGTGCTGAAATGATAACAAATCATTTTTGCCTCAAAGCTTAAAATGCGAATCGAATAACTTTAAATTTTAATTATCAAAATAATGAAATTATTGTTGCAATCTAGTTATTTTATTATAAATCAGTTGAGGTATATGAGGTTTTGCGTTAATTCATTAACACGTTGTATACTTTTGTAGGTGATAAACCGGACGAAGGTTTTTTCGTGAGGTGATAGTGTGAAAACAGTTAGAATGTCTCTGTCTTTAAATGACATACTATACATCATACATGACTTACATGAGCCTTGCTACAACTGCATGCTTAGAATACAATAGTAGTTGGTAAAAAGGTAGATATAGCAATGTTTCGGATCGAATGGGATTATGTATGCACGTATACACAATAAATCTGACATCTTAGCCCATTTAAATTTAAACTGACCCATCTAGATTTCTAAGAATGACTGTATCACTTTATTTCGCATCAAAAAATGATTAGATGTCATTCATTATGTTGCATAAGTCCAAGATTAATATTCTTTCTGCGCAGTAGTTTTATTATATCACAGTATATGACGTATCTTGCTAATTTCGCAAATACAGCGAATATTGTATTGTTATGTTTTGCCTACATTTTAGATAAAGTGTGTCAGTGGGTGGTATATTCATCTTGATAAAAGGCTTTGATGATTAAGTTTTTTTTTTAGTAAATAAATGGATTATAAGCCTATAGGATTAGGATCGAATTTTGTGCGCAAAATAATTGAACTTGTTATCTTAATTTTCCATGTTTATAAAGAATTTACGTTACTATTATTCACCATGATCTTGCAACTTTGCAATTTACCTAATGATGGCATGACGTTTGGGTAAAATTGCATTCATTATATTATATTGTATAAGGCGAACATCTAGCGAAAAAATGCTCGAACATTTTCCGCTAGTTGTGCGCTGACCCTAATCCAGCCATATATCATCTCTGTAAACCATCAGTAAAGTGTAAACATGCATTTTATGACAGTAAAGAAACAGACACCGAGTTGATTTTAAGAAATCGATACTTCCTTAGCGATTGTTCATTTATTACCTAACTGCGCCAGAAGGAGGGTAATGTTAGTGTATATTAGATTCGTCCTTATTGTGAAATTGACATAGGGATTATATATTATAGGATACATAGGGATTATATACAGGGTGAAATTGATATCATTGGCATCCTTTTAAACTAAGAGTCTACCCATCAAACTGAACAACTTTTACTATGGGAGCAAACCGATCGGAGCAACTAAATAATCAGCTGTTCCATACTAAACTGCAATGCCTACTCGACTCAAATGCATGCAACAGTTGTTTTTTTTTTTGCTCCGATCAGATTGCTCCCATAGTAAAAGCTGTTCAGTTTGATGGGTAGACTCTTAGTTTAAAAGGATGCTAATGATATCAATTTCACCCTGTATATTGAGATTGACATAATTGGATATGATGAAGACAATATCAAAATGAACGCAGACGTATTGTGTGATCATAACATTTCAAATCACGTTTATCCAGGAGTGTGATTTTTGAAACTCATTCGCTGAGTTCAGCAATTGAAAATGTCAAAATTACTCTGGAGAAAGATGCATAGCATCTTTCTACTGCTGATTTGACTTTCAAAAATCATACTTTAGGAGTGCGATGTTCAATTGCTGAACTCAGGGAATGAGATTCAAAAATCGCACACCAGCACGGCTAGCATGCCACCCAAGACAAAGCGTTTAAAAGAGAAAACCGTCATGTGCGCTCTTTTTGGCATACGTAAAATAATAAAGATGGAGGCACGTCTCGATTTTTGTCGTTTTCTCGGGGGTGGCATGCTAGGCCTACAGGTCAATTCTTCTGAGCTAGTCTAGAACATAATGTACCTAATGACTAATGGAGATGTGTTCATAGAGTTCATACATGTTACAGTGCATGATACGCCATCGCTGATCTAAGTAGATTAGATCATGAGAGACCGTACAGAGTCCATAGTGCACTAATGTAATGTGTACCTACACTACGTCGTTTAATTTAACGATACATACATAAACTGACAATAATTTGTGTGTTAGCTAGTTCCAGTCTGTTAGACATTCGTACATGGCATGTCGGCGTGCAAATTCGACTTGTATAATTCCAATTTAAAGTTTTTTGGCTGCACCGTTTGATTCTGCGTGTTAATGTTAGCGTTGGAAGATAGGAACCTTTTTTTATTTTGTAATTTGATAGTTCAATCAGTGAGATCTATCGAAAAGGTGAGATCGGTTTAGCTAGATATAGGCTTAGCAGAACTTGCTTATTCATACTCTACCAACACAGCACAAATATCTACAAGATGTCTAATAGATATCTACAAAATATCTAAGTGTCTACAAAATATCTAATAGATACATATCTAGTAGATATTCTGTGCTGTGTGGGTAAGGATGTAGCGAATTCCTATTTCCAAAAAGAGTATCGCATATTTTATCGCACATTTTATGAAGAAAATTTCCAATTCTTATAAATACTTTTTTTTAAATTAAATACTAAGAAAAATAAGAAATAATATATTTAGACATACCGCCTTCAAACGTCAAATTATTCAGGGTGTAAGTGACAGCCTAGCAAATACTGAAACGGTGAACTGAGACAATCAAACTGAACAACTTTCACTATGAAGCCTGCCTCAGGAAACTCAAAAAAATCTGCAGTCCCATACATTTTAGTCAGGTAGTTACAGCAGTTTTGTATGGGACAGCAGATTTTTTTTTGTTTCAGTATTTGCTAGGCTGTCACTTACACCCTGTATAATAACAGGCTGGCAGGCGGTACCTAATAGGTACCACCTATGTCTAAATCACGTCTAAATATATGTCTAGTTTTCGAAATTTTGGAGCTAGAGGCACTTGCCCCGTAGAGGCACTTGCTTCGTCTGACCATACGTGGTTTTTACTAAGTTCATCAAATGATAAACTAGTAAAAACCAAGTATTTTTTCTTAAAACAGCAGCTAAGTTGTAGAATGTAGTAAAACTATTTGTTGGAATGGGACCGTGAGTCAAACAAATAATACGAGAGATAAGGACAAAAGTGCGCAAATATTGTTGTTTGACGTCACAGCACCGCTCGACTGCCTTGTGATGATAGCCTAGGTTGGTTAGTGACCTCTCTCCTTATTACTTCTCTATCTTTTCATTTTTATCACTTACACTTTTGTACAAGTTTACCGGAACCAAATTGAACAAGATAAAGTAATTTTTGTTTGGATTAACTAAATAAGATGAGAATGAATATAGGGCCTTTCTTAATATGCTGACGGGTTTGTCAGGTGATGATCAGATCATTAAATTGAACAGCTTCCTCTTTTGGATCAACACCGAAATCGCAAATATGAAACAGCTGTCCCATACAGTTGGGTCGAGTAGGTTTGCAGTTTTGTATGGAACAGAAAACTTTGTTTTTCAATGTAGGTCCCATAAAGAAAGTTTTGAAGTTTGATGGTCTGATCATCACCTGAAAAAACCGTCAGTATATTAAGAATGACCCCGTATAAGCATGTAGAGGGGAAGAGAGATCGAGGAACATATCGTCATCATCAGCCTATTCTAGGGTGCTTCAGACCATCAAACCAGGGAGTAATTGAGGTGGGGCATACATACAGAATGGATGAAAGTATAACGGTTCTTTGTTTGACTATGGAACTCTAAAAAGTACAGGCAAGAAATAAAGATGGGGCACAATTTTGAAACACTTTTAAAGTCCCTTTATACATAAGTCCCACTGCAAGGGGGGTGTATGGGTGTGTGTGTTTTTTCGTCCCCTTCGACACCCGTGAAAAGAAATGTGGTGGTCTATTCTACACCAGGAATTTAAAAAAAAAGGAGGTCGAACACTGATTTGTTTAAATAACATGGTTGTTTGTCATCTAGCTCTTCATTTGATGAATTATTACAATCTCTAAAACTATAAACTTTGATCTTCCAGACGGGCGAGTGAATTCAGAATATCCTACAACGACGCGGTTCCGGAGTCCGATACATTCGACCACATCCTCAGCGTGACGTCACATAACGAAGCCGTACTCGCGTATTACTACCTCGACAGTGACAATAAGGTGAGACATACAATAGTAACGCTTCATTTTACCTGTAACTCCTTTAACGGGTTTCCCTGACCGGACGACCTTGACTCTTTCAGAGCCACCTCACCTCTACTAAACTACGTCATTTTAGTAGGTATACCTATTTTTGACTAGCTTGTCCTTCATTATGTCACAGTGGAGCCTTCTAATCCAAGGAAATCACATTCTAAAATCATAAGAATTCGCCCCAAATTTAACAATTATCTAATTAACTCATTAAATAAAAAACCAAGACCAAGACCAATGTCTTAAAAAAAATTTGCTAAATAGCAATTTTAGATCTTAATATTGTCTACACAAAGCTGTGTGTCTCAAGTAAATGTGACTTCAAGTTTAAAAGTAGATGCACATAAGTAATACAGATTTTTTCCAATATTTAGGCTTTCCTTTGAACACAGGTTTCATATGTATTTTATAGAAAAATGAGAAATATGATCTATAGCAAATAATGCCGAGATGTTGAAGAATATTGCTATTGTATGTCTTTCAAATAACGAGAAGATAGCTTCTAAAAACCAGTAAAATATGGCCCGAGCTAGCGTTTACCTAAGGGGAGCCTCTTAAGTACATAATAGTTACCACACACAGAATGGCTACTCCTTGCCCCTCTTGGGCTACCGCACCTCACCCCTCACTTCAGGGTAGATTTTAGAGGACCCTCGAGACATTTCGATTACATAACTATTTAAATTAACTAAAAGAGCCCATGGTCCTTCGAGCCGGATCGCAGAATTAATAAATTGGTGATCCTTGAAATTCATTTAATAAACATAAAAGTATGCTAAAAAAAAATTCATGTAATTTGTATGACAAGACGTAGGTAAGACGTCACATCTAAATATCCAACGGGTCCAACGTAATATGCTGACGGTTTTTAAGGGGATGATCAGGAGTGCGATTTTTGAATCTCATTCGCTGAGTTCAGCAGTTGAAAATGTCAAAATTACTGTGGAGATATGCATCTTTCTACTGGTGCTTTGACTTTCAAAAATCATACTTCAGGAGTGCAATTTTTGAAAGTCAAATCAGCAGTAGAAAGATGCATATCTCCATAGTAATTTTGACATTTTCTACTGCTGAGTTCAAAGAATGAGTTTCAAAAATCGCACTCCAGACCATCAAACTGAACATTCTCTGCGGGACCGAAGTAAAACACTCTAAAAAAATGTACAGCTGTTACATTGGCCTCAAATAGGATTGCAGTTTTATAAGGGACAGCAAACATTTTTTTCCATTTTTACTTGCAATCAGCAATAAGAAAAGCAAGCTTTATTCAATTATTGACGTCATTAGTCAATGTTTTTTGCAATGATTGTTGACCGTAACCATTCATCTAGAACTATCCACGTAATGTTTAGTCTTACGCGAATCATTAACTGCTATCACTTAGCAATTAACCTTTACGTAGCGACACGTTTCTGATTGCAGTCAACTGTGACACAGGACACACCTCCAGAGGTTAAATATGCGGCAGTGTTTGTTCCGAACTTGAATTTCTTCACAAATCAAACAATAATATTTCACGTTTGTGCCTTATAACGCCCATAAAATCAGAAGACGGATTTTTGAAAGTCACACGTTCAAATCAGCAGTAGAAAATTTATTCGATCGTGATTTGAACGTGTAACTTTCAAAAATCGCACTCCAGGAGTGCGATTTTTATCACACGTTCGTTCAAACGAGTAGTAGAAAATGTCAAAATTACTATGGAGATTATGGCATCTTTCTACTACTCGTTTCAACGTGTGATGTTCAAAAATCGCACTCCTGAAGTGCGATTTTTGAAACTCATTTGTTGAACTCAGCCGTTGAAAATGTCAAAATTTCTATGGAGATATGCATCTTTCTACTGCTGATTTGACTTTCAAAAATCGCACTCCTGTGATGTTTTTTTTCACTCGCTTTAATTCGGATACGAATAGATCGTAATTTCCGTATTAAGTTATCTAAAATAAATAAAATAGTCCAGGAGTGCGATTTTTGAATCTCATTCGCTGAGTTCAGCAGTTGAAAAAGTCAAAATTACTGTGGAGATATGCATCTTTCTACTGCTGATTTGATCGAATTATTGATTTTACATGTATGCCATGTTAGCTTAATCAAATTAAAGATTGAAAAAGTCGGGCGGCGGCGGCTGCTGATTTGACTTTCAAAAATCATACTTCAGGAATGCGATTTTTAAGAAAAGTTGCGAAAGTTAAATCAGCAGTAGAAAGATGTACGTCTCCATAGTAATTTTGACATTTTCAACTGCAGTACTCAGCGAATGAGATTCAAAAATCGCACTCCTGATAGGTAATACATATATTGCCAATTTATTTATGTACCTAATTTCAGCTTTTACAATAATGGAAGAAGTAAAATATCTAGTTACTTAATTGTCGATACAGATTTCTCAATTTTATTTTACAAATTATCGATACATAGTTTTGAAACAATGTTATTGCTTTATATTGAACATAGGAAATCGTGTAATACATTTACTTTAAGTTTCCGATTACCAATTTCCCGCACGCTTAAATCGTGTCATGGCAAAAAAGGCAATTTGAATCATATTTCTTCACGAGCAAGACACGTTATCAGGCATAGGACGTTTCATCAACCACGTGTAACTATCGTAGTACTTAAAACTTTATTAATAAGGTTCATTATTGAATGCAAACGTGGTGGCTACAGCCTGATAAAAGGGTTAAAACCAGCTTAGTCATTATATACAGGGTGAAATTGATATCATTAGCATCCTTTTAAACTAAGAGTCTACTCATCAAACTGAACAACTTTTACTATGGGAGCGAACCGATCGGAGCAAAAAAAAAAACAGCTGTTGCATACATTTGAGTCGAGTAGGCGCTGCAGTTTAGTATGGAACAGCTGACTTTTTTTTTGGTCCAATAGTGAAAGTTGTTCAGTTTGATGGGTAGACTCTTAGTTTAAAAGGATGCTAATGATATCAATTTCACCCTGTATAATGCATTATACAGGGTGTAAGGAAAAGTATAATTAACCTTTAAACCACATACTCCACCCATCAAACTGAACAACTTTTACTATGGGAGCAAGCCGATTGGAGCAAAAAAATCAGCTGCTGCATACATTTGAGTCGAGTAGGTATTGGAGTTTAGTATGGGACAGCTGGTTATTTTTTTGCTCCGATAGGTTTGCTCCCATAGTAAAAGTTGTTCAGTTTGATGGGTAGAGTATGTGGTTTAAAGGGTAATGATACTTTTCCTTACATCCTGTAGTACTCGGAAATTTTTTCTACGGGATCAAGGTTAGTACAGAGTTTTGAAAAATGTATGGCTGGTTTAAAATACTGTTGACAGCAAGTTGACCACTAACTTCGTATGGTAATACGCACTGGATCGCTATAATAATCATAATACCTTTCTTCTATCATCTAAAATTTCCCAAGAAAATAATAAACAATGATAAAAGGCTGTAAATATTAAAGAAATTGCACGTGTGAATAATATGACTGAATGATAATGAAACACGTGAAGCAGTGAAAGAAAAGAAATTGTTTTAAAGATTTCAGACAGATTCATACAACCGTCATTTCAGTGCTGACTTCCTTCTGTCCTCGTATTATTTCTGGTTATAAGTCCTTCTTACGAATGTTCGTATTAAAATCATAGTCGAGTCTTGTAGATGAACCGTAACTCCTTATATTACAAACAATATCGAACGATGTGATGATATAATATAATAATGACCATCATCCGATGTAAGGGTGGTTTCATACAAGCTCGGAAGGTTATCTCTATTGCAGTAATACTACTTTTCAGAACGTCATTATTGTGGTTCGTATGCTACGTTGATAGAGTTCAGTATCGCTTGTAACGGAAAGAATATATTATTTTAGATATCGGGTATCGATTGAGCTATGATGTCACCTGATATTTCTATAAATAGTTAATTAAATAAATAAGTAATTATAAATTGATATCATTAGCATCCTTTTAAACTAAGAGTCTACCCACCAAACTAAACAACTTTTACTATGGGAGCAAACCGATCGGAGCAAATGAAAAATCAGCTATTCCATACTAAACTGCAATGACGACGCGCGAGTTCGCGACTCAAATGTATGCAACAGCAGATTTGTTTTTTTGCTCCGATCGGTTTGCTGCCATAGTAAAAGTTGTTCAGTTTGATGGGTAGACTCTTACTTAGTTTAAAAGGATGCTAATGATATCAATTTCACCCTGTATACAGGGTGTACAATAAAATGGGACAGCTACTCAAAGGGGTGCTTCAGACCATCAAACTGAACAACTTTCTCTATGGGACCAATATCGAAATCGCGAAAAAAAAATCCACTCTCCCATACAAAACTGCAAACATAACTCGACTGAAATGTATGGGACAGCAGATTATTTTTTCGCGATTTCGATATTGGTCCCATAGAGAAAGTTGTTCAGTTTGATGGTCTGAAGCACCCCTTTAAGTAGCTGTCCTATTTTATTGTACACCCTGTATAATATACCTATAACTATATAATTTCTTCTTCGGTGATATGCTATCCGATGCATGCAAAAATGCATATATTTTTTTTTATATAAAAATGTTTTTTTTTTAAATTAAGAGTTTCCCATCATAAATAAAAAAAAATAAAAAGAATTAGGCGACACACATTAGCGGTGATTCGAACCACTTCTAACTATAATTTAATGTTCTGTGACTAGGTCTTTAGTTAATTAAAGGCTCAATAATAACTAATAATAAATTGTCTTAAGTTCACGTATGTTTGTATGTGTTTGCTTTAAATAGAATCGTTGTATGCAACTAGTTCCGTACATGGATGGGTCAAGATGATTGACTTGCTTAATTGCTATTGTAATTATGCAAGTGTCCTTATTGCTTTGTTGGGAGTTTGTTTAATGTCTCTGTTTGGATATGGAAATTATAGATAATTTTTTAAACCAGATGCATTATTAACAATAGGGTATTTGCCTACATACATTTAATGCGCGCGTTTTGACATTGCTATGAGTTACTGATTTGACTAGGCTAGGTAAATTATTATGTTGGATGATCAGACCATCAAACTAAACAATTTTTTCTACAACAAAATTGAAATTGGGAAAAAAAGTTAGTTTAGCATGAGTGTCTGATCATCTCCTTAAAATATAGGGCATTATGTCGAGCCTTTTCGAGTTTCAGAATATTCGAGTTTCAGAATATCTCTGACTAAGTCGTGAGCATATGCTATGCTGCTATGCTATGCTTTTCGGGAAGAACATCGTAAGCGCCCAAAATTTCAAAATGTGATTTTTACGTAACCTCTAGAACAGATGTTTAAAAATTTGCAGCCGTGATTTTTGAATCTCATTCGCTGAGTTGAGCAGTTGTAAATGTCAAAATTACTATGGAGATATGCGTCTTTCTACTGCTGATTTGACTTTCAAAAAACTATTCCTCTAAATAAAAGAATATATCACACAACATTTAAAAAAAATATCAAGTAAATACCATTCACGATGTATAAGATATAAATACAAAAAACCTCGTCCTGTAAAAAAACTTACTTGTCGCTTACGATGTTCTTCCCAAAAAGGCTCGATGTTGAGAAAAACACGATATTGTTGGTTATAGAAACTGCAAACTACATTGTAGAGTATATAAAATACTGTACCCTAGTAGAAAGCACGCGGGCCGGGGTAGAGGCCGCCCACCAGAGAGATGGATTAAGGATATTAGAGAACGGGAAGTTAAGGACAGAACGTCATGGAGGAATATGGAGGAGGCCTATGTCCGAAGACGGACTGATCAAAGGTTATGATGAAAAATATGCATTAATATAACCTTCGGCGTAGAAAAGCCTTTGGCAAGGAATCATCATCATCTCAGCCGATGGACGTCCACTGCTGGACATAGGCCTCCCCCAAGGATCGCCATAACGACCGGTCCTGCGCTGCCCTCATCCATCGTTTTCCCGCCGCCTTCACCAGGTCGTCGGTACACCGTGTGAGGGGCCTACCCACGCTGCGCTCTCCGGTACGCGGTCGCCACTCGAGAACTTTTCGGCCCCACCGGCCATCGGTTCTGCGAGCAATGTGCCCCGCCCACTGCCACTTAAGTTTAGCAATTCTTTGGGCTATGTCAGTTACTCTTGTGGTTGTTAAGGAATATAGCCACCTTATTAGTCTTGTGTGAATGCCCCTTCTAACTCCCTATTGCAGCCAAGAATCCTAGGTTTTTTGGTAGAGACGGATTGTATCTCACCGTGTCAATACTTGTATACCTAGACGAGTAGGTATGTAGGACTTAGGACTACACACTTCGTTGCATTAAAATGTAAAACAAACAACAAAAACATATTATTTTCGTTCGCAAAAACATGTTTATTTACCTACCCAATTAGTTAGTGAATTGCATGCAACGTGCTTCACCCTGATTGCCAATTAAATGTATTACGAATTTATAATGGCTCTCTTAGATAAGTTGTAAACTATCGGCCTCATGAGTAATATGTTATAACCCCTCGTTTGTTTGTTCGATAGCGGTTTCTTTGTTCTCCTGCGATATGATAGCGATTGATAGATGTTTAGGAATTTGTAATTAATGTTGTTAATGTCCTTTATGACAAAACACTGTTTGGACTCTTGGAACCAATGCTCGTGAATGCTGCGGCTTCTTGATAACATTATAATTATTGAATGCGACTTTAATGATTTACGTACAAATTATAGACTATACCACAGGTCTGGCACTCGATAGAACGTTTTTGAATTTCTAAATGGCGTCTGCACATGCGCACTTTGTGCAAACTATCCATGACATTGCGTATGTATAGGGTTAGAAGACCGCGTTTTGCATTTAGCGTCATCTACATTTCGATACTTTTTATTATTCGTTCTGTTATTAAAAATAGTATTTGAGCTAAAGAATTACTAAAAATGCTAATTTAGCGTTATTTTTTAACGTGTTGCATTGAAAAGACACAATTTTATGAAAGCAAATCAAATAGGTGCGGGCGCCTGACTGCATTCCCTTGCTCGGCTCCCCTAAAGTGTATCTTAGAAAGTGTGAGGTGAGGTGGGGTATGTGAAGTCAGAGGAGGCGGGCGGAGAATTGCCGTTCTGTATTGTAGAACTACTATTACCTATTCTGTGACTCTACAGCAAACGCTTACCACCGAATACTAACGATCACAACTCCAAACGCAGCAAGAAACTCATAACACCTCTTTTAAAATATCCCATCCACTTTGATGGTGTAATAATATCAATGCTTCTCTTTCGTTGCAGGTGAAAATGACAGAGATATACGATGTGACGGACGCGGACACGGAGGCGGTGCAGTCGCCCACTGAAAGAGATGTCAACAAGCAGTTGGAGTTCGACAACGATTGGTCTTCAGAGCTCATAGTTGACAGTGGTTAGTTTTATAGTTTTTATTTCTTTATTTACCATACGACTGCAACGGTCTAATATTGTCTACATCAAAGTATAATTGGTATCTTCTCATAAAAAGAACATTGAAAATAACGCTAAACTAACACTTTCCCGATTTTTTAAGCTTGAGTACTATTTTAATAACATAATTTAAGGCCTGTGCCCTGCAGACAGAGGGACATGATATATGGGCTGATAATGATGATTTTCTAAAATTTATAAGCCTCTGTATCGCCCTCTTTTCTACATTGTTTTACCACAGCAAAACTATATAGTCCTTGCAGTGCAGAGCAACGGAGGGGGCCTTGCGGGGAAGTGGGAACTGGGCAGCGGGGGTCTCATCATGAGATATATTTGAAGGGATTTCAGGTCTAGTGTTGGTATTGCCTTGAATATCTGACAGCATAAGTACACGCGGCGCGGCATCGCCCGCCATCAAGAGCGTTGCCATACTGTGAGGCTCATACTAATACTTACGGTAGTAATTATAGTACTCTGTGGTAATACTGTGGTTTTACTCCCCTTTCCCTCTCTCTGTCACACACACCGTGACTACATTTCGCTTATTCCTATGTTTTATATTCCACAGATGAACTGGACATAGACGCGATGGACGAAGATGAGTTAGCAGACCGAAATATATTCTCCGACCCCGAGAGCGAGTGGGTGAGACGTAGTTCACTGTCAGACGCGACAGAAAGCGATGAACAACCTGAGTCGGACCAGCGGATGAGCAGTTACGTCACATACGCTGATTAGTTAGACTTTTAGAGCGGGGTTTTAATTAGACTGTGTTTTAGAAACTAAGGGCCCGTCTCACCACCTCTGGATAAGTTCTTAGTAGCTTATCTGGTAGATGGTTTGACATATTTCGAATGAAAGATATGTCAAACGATCTGTCAGATAAGATATTAAGAATTTATTCAGATGTAGTGAAATAGGCTCTAAGTCTTATTTACAACTAAGCTACTTTGTGTTATTCGGAAAGCGCGTTAAGCAGTTGGTCCTGGGCAGTTCCGTTAGATGGCGTTGTAATTATTGGTTAAGCCAGGTCACAGGCGTGGTGACCCAATCCCTTTCACGCTTGATTAAGTAATCCGAAATACAAGTGTGTTTAGTTTTCAATTACAGTTATACTTTATTGCACACCAAAAACGGACATTTGAATAAAGATACCTAAAAAATTACAATTAGGTAAGTACAAATAAGGCGGTCTTATCGCTAAAAAGCGATTTCTTCCAGTTTTCTTAACACGTTGAACGCCGGCGGGTCACAATAACGATAGATTTTACATTGTTTGTCGGTCATTTGGCAGTCAAAGCCTTAAATTAAATGTTCATATTTCTGACAGAAAGTAGCGGTACTCGATTTAAAAAAAAAATTTTGTTTGACCCCGCTCTTAAAATTAGTAAAGATGGACGGCATCGTTGGGAGTATATAGAAGAGAAATTTAAGCTCAGAATTGTAACTCAGTGGATCGGAATGGCAACGTCGCAAATACGCAAACTCTTGCGCGCCGTAGATAAATCAGAGTGGCAACGTCGCTTTTTAAATCCGCAATAATCTTTTCAGGCTGAATGACTTTAGCTCTATTCACATGACGGGCGGTGGAGGTTGCAATGTAAAATAATACCTATTTCAATACCGATAGAGTTGACAGAGAGAGCCCATACGGGCACCACAGGCGGAGGACGGAGCTTTCTCTGTCAACTCTATCGGTATTCTTTCTTTCTTATCGTGTGGGCAGAGCCCTGGTGTCAGAGTTTTTTTCAGACCGCCTTACGGCCTCTAACGTGGTTTTAATGTAACGACTACTACCACCAGAGATAGTAGCCGGGACCAACGGCTTATCGTGCCATCCGAAGCACGGAATCATTTTTCTTTTCGGACAATCAGGTGATTCAGCCTGCAATGTCCTAACCAACTGGGGAAAAACGTACAAAGTGACATATCACTAGGTGTCCCCCGTGGGAATCGAACCCACGACCTCCGTGTCGAGAGCCAATGCTCTTAACCATTAGACCACGGAGGCAGTATTGGTATTGAAATAGTTATTATTTTACATTGCACCCTCCGCGCCCGTCCGTCGTAATGTGAGTAGAGCTTTAATCATTAAGTCGAGAATTAAGATGTATAGCGGTAATATTATTTGGAATACACTAACGTATAGTTGAATTACTTCAAAAAGCAAACACCAGCGGCCGTAGCATGATGCGCAAGATAAGGCTATATCGCTATAGAGCAGGCAGGATAGCGCTATATTATCACGCTGCTACGCCACTGCCGCTGAACTCAATACCTAACCAAAATTTTAAATTAGTACCTTTGTAAAATACATGTCTAATTAGTATTGATAGGTATTTCGTCACCAAATCCAAAGATAATTTATTTTGGAAATATATTTATATAAACTGTAACAAAGCTAAATTGTGATAATTGAATATCAAATCAAATACCTAATATTAACTTTGTATTGAGATTTATAGAGTAGGTGAGATGAGGGGAAATATACATATAGCCTTAGAGTGAAAACCTCTGAAATGAAATTTTTAAAATTTTTTATTATTACGTTTCTGGAAAAAAAAACTCGCAAACCATGTCCTGATTTCAAGCAAAAAATAATCTGATACTCGTAATGCCATCTACAGGGTGTACCCTAGTAATACTTAAGGGGGTGCTTCAGACCATCAAACTGAACAACTTTCACTATGGAGCCAATATCGAAATCGCGAAAAAAAAAAAATAGTCTTTCATAAAAAAACTGCAGTACCGTCTCGACTCAAATGTATGGGACGACGGCAGATATTTTTTATTTTTTCTCGACGTTGGCTCCATAGTGAAAGTTGTTCAGATTGATGGGTGACCATCTTAAGTATTACTAGGGTGTTTTGTTACACCCTGTATAGCGTGTAATAAGAACCTCGCAAATACGCCTAAACTTACAGAAAAGTTATAGGACGCAGTTTTTTCTTCCTAAAAATTTTTCTCTTTGCACTTACGAGTTTTTCACTCAAAGGCGTCGATATGTAGTCTTCAAAATGTTCTATATCAACCAATTTATATGTGAAATTAACGCGGATACAATGTTTGTTTGTTGGTTTCTGATTGTTTAGGCGCATCAACAATTTTATTTCATATTCATTTTACATAAGTGTATGAGAATGAAGCGACATTGTTTTTAGGATTTTTCTATAATATAAGTAGATTTTGTTTAACCTATAATGTGATATCATAACACTATTCCAAATAGTGGACAATTATTATCTATTTCTAAGGTTTCAAAGCTATAAATATACCCATTAAACTTTTTAATAAGTCAACGAAATGTTTTTTACCAAAATGAATTTAGGTAATAAGAAATTGACATTTTTATATATTTGAGAATCGAGATGTTTACAACTATGGAGTTTGCCCTGTCTAACCACCTATCCACATGAAAACCCAGTGGATGAAAAGAACGGCAGAATGCTAAACACAGATCACAAAAACTAAAGGGAGATGTGAAAAGGGGGCGGGGCCAGTGTCGCAGCAATATGCGCAAAAACGGAACGCATTGCTCGCGACAGTAATAATTCAATATATTATGAGGCTGAAAGCCAGTCGAGATATTATGTGTAAATAGTTTACAATGCTTGCGTAGTACTACAGATTATTCGAACGCTGAGTTCTGATAGCGCAATGAATAATGAGCACATACAAGCTAACAAAATACTTTCTATCGCGTGGTACTGGTGGTAATGCGACACTAGGTTTCGTACTCAGCGCGTTGGGTGGCATCTCTCTAGATATCTATGATGCTAAATCACGTGAGCATTTCTAGTTTCAACGAATGTTAGACACTACAGTCTCCATAAAACACACTCCCTAGGAATAACATTGTAACTCACTTTCTAGCTTTTTTACAGCCACAATTAAGGTGGACTTCCGATGCCAGCGGCCGATGCGACTAACGCGCGCGTCTGACGCGAGGTTCTGTCATATATGACAGAACCTCGCGTCAGACGCGCGCGGCCGACGACAGACCTCACTTCCGATGTCAGCGACTGACGCGTGCCTATTGCGCAGAGTGTTATCACTTTAGGGTATTTTCCCCAAAATTTAGGGTATGTTTTTATGTTTTGGTGTTTAAACAAAAACATAAAAACACAAACAAAAAAAACAATACATATTTTAATAAAGAATATTTGATTGATTGACAGATTGATAGGTTTAGAGAATATATGAATGCATTTTTTTTACAGGGTGTATGATAAAATACATTTTTGGGAGTAATGAGACCCTTGGCTTTTTAACCTGTACCTACATGGATCGCTTTCTAGCTAATAATTATGTAGGCAAGAGATTTTCCGAAAAAAGAAAAAGTAGTTTCAAGTGGCTCGATAGATGGTGTTATCGCTACGTGGATGAGCGACCTTGCAGATAATAAAATACAAATAAAATAGTAAAAATTAAGCAAATTTTCGGTAAAAACTTCGTAATATTTCTGGCAAACATTCTTGTCCCGCGTGACGTCAGAGCATAGCCGCGCGCGGCCGCGGCCGATGCGATAGACATCGGCCGCGCGCGTCTGACGCGCGCGTCAGTCGCTGGCATCGGAAGCGGCGCCATACGTTTTCATAGTAACTAGTATGGCCGCATCGGCCGTCGGCCGCGAGCCGCGCGCGTCAGACGCGTCGGCCGCTAGCATCGGAAGTCCACCTTTAGAATCAGGAATAATCAATCAAAAACAATATTCAAACAATCATTTATTTGGTTTACATGTGGTCCATCCAGGATCGTTCTAGTTCCAGGTAAATAAATAAAGATTGAATCTTTGATGTGCTCTCCAGCAAAATGCAAAAGTGAGTTACAATATTATTTCCTAGTGAGTGTCGAAATATGTAATTTTCTTGGTTAGTTTTATTCACTAGATTTTCTGTTTATTTAATCAATCAAGCAAAGATATTTAGTAAGAGAGTGCTCGGTTCATACTGGGAAAACAGTTCCAAAAGTATTGGAAATCTTATTCAGAAACCAGTTACGAAATTCGGTTTTAAAAGGGCTATTCGATTTCAGTGGCGCCCTCTTCACAATAATAATGATTTTTAAAAAAGAAAGCCTAAATTAAAAAAGTGCCCACTAGACAAACTACAAAAGCTTTTTAAATTTTTTGAAATTTAGGCTTTCTTTATTGAGAAATCTTTATTATTGTGACGAGGGCGCCAAATGAACTCGAATAGCCCCCTTAAGCCTACACTCATATTAAAATAGTTTTTTTAATAGGTATAAATCGCGCTCTTATTTATCTAAATCCCTTAGGCTTATTTTGACAGGTATACGGTTTTTGTTCTAAGGCAGTTAACGTTTCATAGTTTTAATACAATTTTGATTTCGTTCTAAGGCTCTCTTAATGTATTTTTAATAAATTAAATAAATTTTTATATATTTTATCGGAAATGTATGTAATCCGTCATTATTTAGCATTCCTAGGAAATGTAATGCCTAATATCGAAAGGAAATGTGTGAAATACATTAGTGTTATACACATTTCCAAAACAGCCATTGGAAATCTGTTAAATAGGTAGGGATATAGCAGGCAATCGAGGCGGAGCCCCTGTTAGATTAGAAGGTTTTTCAGAGTACCCCGACACGCTCCGTTTGTTAATTTTTATACATTTCCTAGTACCGTTTTGGAATTGCATACAATGCACCTTTGACAATTTATTTAACATATTTCCTAAATGTATTCGGCGTTGTATACATTTCCTAGGAAGTGTATACAATTCCTAGGTTTAATTCATTTCCGGTAACATATGTATACAAACACAACATAATGTGGCCTAAAAGTTACCATATTTAGTCCATTTTAAATAAGTGAGTGTGATCGAGAGTTATTTTTAAAGTATTGTTTGTTATTTAATGGTCTCTTAGAAAATTTTAGTTTTAGGTTACATGTTTTTGTATAACGAACGTCACAAATATTTTAAAAATAAAAAAGCAAGCCAATTTATTGTTTTATTCCCTTAGGCATTACCCTTGTATTATTCATCATCATCATTATCATCTCAGCCGATGGACGTCCACTGCTGGACATAGGCCTCCCCCAATGATCGCCATAACGACCGGTCGTTGCCCTCATCCAACGTTTTCCCGCCGCCGGGAAGGCAGTGGGCGGGGCACATTGCTCGCAGAACCGATGGCCGGTGGGGCCGAAAAGTTCTCGAGTGGCGACCGCGTACCGGAAAGCGCAGCGTGGATAGGCCCCTCACACGGTGAACCAACGACCTTGTATTATTATTTATTATTAATCTGTGTTACAGTATAATTAAAGGTACACCAAATATCCGTTGTTCTTATTCAAAATAGCCTTAACATTTTGTTGCTATTTGGAATGTATAGGCGATGCGATGCAAGTGGGGCTAAGATTGGGAAGTGGTCCTTATGAGTCAAGTCAAATGTACCCGAAAACAAAGAGCATACATGAAGTGCAATCAAGCGAGTAGCGATCTATTTTCTCTGCCTACCCCAATGAAAGACTGGCGTGAGTATAAAATTGTTTTATGTATTTTATGGTCATGGCTCTGAGATTAGGATAGTTTTCCGTAGAGTTTTCCTAAGATATTTAAACCTAAAGAAGTATAAGATCTCTTTGCGGGTGAAGCTATACCTAAACCAAATTAAATAAAAAAATAGGTGGCGTCGCATGTCAAAAACTAATTCCAATTTCAAATCACTGTCTACATTTTTGAGCACTTATTCACAAAAATCATATTTATTATCAAAATATTTTTTCCGCTACACAAAAGGGCGTAGAGCCGCGTTTTGCACGGTTCTAGAGTGACCGAATGGTTTTTTTGTTGGTTTACTAATTTTTTTAACGTAATGGTTGGTAAAGGTATCGTTGAATCTAAAGCGCAGACTAGCCGTATATTCCATCAGTGCTACTTGAAATGCTGCAAGCTGCAGAATCTGACGCCTCTGAACAACGTGCTACCTGGAGGGAATGGAAAAGTTTTGGATTTTTGTGTGGACCGGATCAAATACGCAGACTGGCCGCCGATCCTGAATGCTCTAAGCTGCGATTTGAGTCTACACTCTGTTTCTATAAAGTGCCGACAGCCTGTGAAGACTGGTATGGAGTTTTCGCGTTGTTAAAAATATATGCAGTTGTAAATAGTAGTTAAAAACGAGCGAGTAGAATGCTTGGTAGGTTGTATACCTATTCTATTCCAGACATTACAAGGAAAAGAAGGAAAATATTAAACCACACAGCTCAGGATCTACTAATTGTCTATTAGATATTTTGAAGACACTTAGATGTTTTGTAAACATTTGTGCTGTCTGGGAAGAAGGCACTGGCGGACTAAGGGGGGGGGGGCGGAGGGGCGGTCCGCACCGGGCCCCCAGTCCTGGGGGGCCTCCGAATCTCGAGAAGAGAATCCATTTTTAATCAAAACCAAAATAATGACGTTTATACAACGTGTTAATGAATTAGCGCAAAACCTCATACACCCCAACTGATTTATAACAAAATAATTAGATTCCAACAATAATTTCATTATTTTGATAATTACAATTTAAAGTTATTCGCATTTTAAGTTTTGAGGCAAAAATAATTTGTTAGCATTTCAGCACTGAAAGAAAGCGCTAACGTACTCATGGATACATTTTTATAATCTTGTTTTGGTAGTAAGTAGGGTGAGCGTGCCTGTGCGATGGGTTGACATCGGGTTCAGAAAATATAAAATTTTGCAAAAAAATTATTTAATATTTTGAAAAAAATTACCTATGTTGAAACCATGATAATTGGATTCTGCTCTCGATTCTAAACAAACTACTTTCTAGTTTTGCGTTAATTCATTAACACGTTGTATAGCAAGTAAAGACACAGTTTAGAGTTGGAGGCCCGGGCCTCAGGAGGCCAGAAGCAGAACAGGTTCTGAGACTGCAGTTTGAAGTTGGAGGCCCCGTACGTTAGTCATCGAAAGTCAAGAAAAGAAATAGAGTCAAAAATACTGCGAATTTGCGAGCTCGCTTCGCTCGCTAAATCTTTTTCAAGTTGTTATGCAGTTAGCATAATTATGAGTTCGCTTCGCTCGCTCCGGAGGCCCTGGCCTCCGGTACTGGGACTGCAGTTTGAAGTTGGAGGCCCCGTAAGTTAGTAATTGAAAGTCAAAGAAGGAAATAGAGTCCAAAATATTGCGAATTTGCGAGCTCGCTTTGCTCGCTCAATCTTTTTCAAGTTGTTATGCAGTTAGTATAATTATGAGCTCGCTTCTTGAAAGGTCAATGTGGTTGGAATTAGAATGTGTCTCGAAAATTTGAGCTTGCTTCGCTTGCTTGGTTTTTTTGATAGCTTTCTGTGCATTGAGACTGAGTTCATGCTACAACCCAGTCATAACTATAGAATCGTTCGCTCCGGTTTTAATTTTATACGCCAATATACTCACCTACTCTATTTCAAGATGAGCTCTACAATCGAGTTATTATAAGCATTATATTATAAGCTCATTTCAGCTATTTGTTTAATACATCAATCGCTTCAATTTCGGCATGAGCTGAAAAAGTCGAGTTATAATGAAGCAAAATCTCGAGCTCGCTTCACTCGCTCTTGGTTTTGGATGGTACCTATGTCTTTTCATAGTATACAGTTGCAGTTGCACTGTTGGTGTGCAGTTAAATCTTGAGCTTACTTTGTTCGTTCCAGATTTTAAGTCGTAAAAAAACTCGAGCTCGCTCCCCTCGTTCAATGATTTAAATCTTATTCCACTGATCTCATTATATTGCAGTAAAATTTCACTTAGCTTTGCCCGCTCCAGAATTCAGTGAAATCTCGAGCTCGCTTCGCTCGCTCTAAGTTTTACATTGTACGAATGTCAGGCTCGCTTCGCTCGCTCCATGTTGTAGGACCTGGATCTCCCTGGGACAAAATACTTGCTACCTATTCCTATGGAAGGAAGGGGCTCCGATGTTAAGTTTTTGCCACGGCTCGAAAGAATTGTAGATATCAATTTCTGGAAAGACCGGGGGCCTCATTTAGTTTTGACGCCCCGGGCCTCCGGCGGGCTTAGTCCGCCGCTGGAAGAAGGTGAACAAAATACTTTGTGACAAGTACAAGTTTGACACAATAATCTATGATGAAATATGTCGAACGATCTATCAGATAAGCTATTAATAACTTAACCAAAAGTGGTGAAAGAAGCCCTTAATATTTCAGCTTTTTGGTTGTCTGCGTGCGTCTAGTTAGAGTGTGGTATTTTTTGCTGCTCTCTAGGTAAGGTACGGGGGGTGAGGGTGTTCCGTTGTATTCTTCATCATCTCAGCCGATAGAAGTCTAATGCTGGACTTAGGCCTCCCCCAAGGATCGCCACAACGACAGATTCTGCGCTGCCCTCAGCCAACGGGTTCCCGCCGCCTTCACAAGGACCACCTTGCGGGGGCCTATATTATACCCACGCTGAGCTTTCCTGCATGCCTAGTATGATTTCTCTACACGCGAGCGACGCGCCTTCGCTGCATACAAAATAACTTGATCCCGCGCTTTTCGGAGAGCGAAAGCCGCGCTTGCCGCGACTTGTAGTATGGAAAAAACCGAGTCGCGCGCAAGTAGAGAAATCATGCTAGGGGGTCTGGTCGCCACTCGAGAACTCTTCGGCCCCATCGACCATCGGTTCTGCGAGCAATGTTCCCTTGTATTGTTCGGGACTATTTATTTATATTATATTCAATTTGACAGTGTTAGAACACATAGACTGTGAGAGATTGGCGAAGACGGTGAACAAACGTTCAGTCATCCTGACCAACTTTATGTTGACCAACCTCATCGAGGCGACATCCCAGCTGCTCTCTAACACCACGCTGTTGACTTCGTTGACACTGGAGGGGCTGCCGTTGAAGATACCCTACTTGAATCCTATGTGCGAGGTATGACAATTAGATTCAGAGAGAAATTCTCTTCAAATTCACTTCTATCTACGTGGTATAAAAAAGTACTTTACACGAAGCTGAGCAACGCTTGTTCTCTACAACACTGGGTGTATACACTTCATTACATTATCATTTGTTCCATAGAAACCAAGGTAACTCAACGCAAATGTATTGAACACCAAATTTTTCTTTGTGATTTCAATGTTGGTCAACGCATTTAAGTTTACACTCTGTATTCTCTGCCTTTGAACCGGCGCACACCTGGCGAAGCGCAGCGCAGAGCATTTGTCACTGTCATTACCAAATCATTATCGACTTTGCTTGCGTTGAAATAACATCGAACATCGAAAATTTATTAACACAACTACTAGTTTATCGAAGCGAGATTATCGAAGCGACTGAGGCGAAAGTTGTGTTAATTTATTTTCGATGTTATTTCAAAGCAAACAAAGTTTATAATGGTTTGGCAGTGACAAATGCTCTGCGCAGCGCTTCGCCAGGTGTGCGCCGGCTCTTTAGCTGTAGATAACTAGTAGTAGAAAGTATGCAGACATACTACCTACAAAGATATTTACATCAGTCAAGATGATTAAGCCAAACCTTTGAATTTGAACATACATTTTGGGCAAAAGTGGTGATTAATTCGCTAACTGTTTTACCAAACTGCTTGTGCATTTCCAGGCGATACTCGCAAACAGTTCGCTGAGGCACGTCTTCTTGCCGCGATGTCTGATCGGCGATGCCGGCTGCATGGCCATCTGTAAGGCTGTGAGGTGTTTGCCCAATATTTTGACCCTGGATCTGTCTGGATGCGATCTTACGCCTTCTGGGGCTAGCTACATTGCTGATTTGGTTAAGGTAAGTTAATAAAGGGGCGTAGATGAAAGATCTTATGTGGTCACAATTGCTAGGGAAATTATAGACAGATCTACAAATCTTAGAAATAATTTTCTTAATACCACCTAAGGCGTATGGCATACAGGAGAAGTCGAGGCGGCATCGAGGCCCGGGCGCGCGTCTTAAAGACCTTGACATACGGTCGGTAATTGTATATCATACCAATCGGAGCGGCTCGCCTCTCTGATTCTTGGTATACAATTATCGACCGTATATCAAGGTCGCAAGGCGCGCCCGCGCCTCGACTCCTTCGGTATGTGATATACTTAAGGGTGCAAGGGCTGCACATCACCCAGAGCTTAGTCCCGAGTGAGGGGCGTTTAAACCCTGACCACAGATTCAAGAGTTACTATACTAACCTAACAGAAAACGATAAATTCCCACGCTTTACGCTATGACATTATGTTCGACGCTTTCGCTTGCGCTGCTCGTGGCAATCGAATGAGGCGAGGGAGGACCAGCTCAGCCCGAAAGTGTTGGCAATTACCGCGGTAGGTAGGTACGGTCAAGTAACGGAGGTCTGCCCTGACCCAGAGCTGCAGGAAATTGTGGTGGTCCAAGATAAACTGCTAACAAAGCACAACGCAGTCATAGTTCTTGTTTTTTTAACATAAATTCTGGCTAGCTTGCAAAAAGCTGACGGTTGCTAGGGCTGGATTGTGATTCAACAGGGCTTCAGAAGCCAACATCTCCGGCGCTTGACAGCTGAGACCGCCGCTGCTTTTATTCATCCCTGAAGTTAGCCTGATGTCCAGGAAATAGGGTTTCCCGCGGATTTTTCTTCCTTCGTGTCAGTATGAGCTACGTATATCACAATAAGATGCTGTAAGTGGAAAGATTAGCCAGAAAGAAATGGTCTGGTTCCGGCGGATTGATAATATTATACAAAGCGGAGTAGAAGATCTTGCATGTCATACCTAATTTGGCTTAGTTAAGATCAGCAGTTACTTACTACTCTTAGGTGTAGGTTATGTAGGTAACGTTCCAGCTTGAATCGCATGGTATTATTTCAGTACCAGAAGATCCACCGCTACAGCGAGAACTGGGTGCACACTCTTCGGTATCGTCTGCCAGACCTGGACACGATGGCTGGACTCAGACGGATATCGTTGTGCGGCAACCCGATGCTTGGTGACTCTGGCATCGTCAAACTACTGGATGTTCTTGCCGATGACTTGTGGATCAAAGGTGATATTAACGTTGATTGAGATTCAGACATGGACGCAAATAGAATGATCTTTCCACTACTTACAGCCATATCACACAAGCGATTTTTAAGCGTAGGCGATATCACATCTGCACCGCCGCGACATCATAAAGGAATCGCCGCGACATTACCGCCGGACCACGACACTGATTGATCTTAGAAAAATCAGTAACGCCTACGCTCAAAAATAGGTTGTGTGATATTTCTCTAAGGGAAAAACGAAAAACATATTTTGTCTGTGCGAGTCTATTGTCATTTTTTAGGACCCCAGAACTCTCTAGTTCCTTTCTGATGGAATCTGACTGAATTCCCATCATTTACTTACAATTCGCGTTCGACGTCTTTTCTATTCTTTCTCATATATCTAAAGCTCATTCGTGAGCTAGAATCTTTTGTAAGAAAAGGATTATAAGGGGGCTAGTTTAATGTTGAACATTTAAAACTTTTATCTGCTGGTGTTCCACGACGATATCATAAATATTGGCTACATTCATTCTCACTGTACAAATTTGTTTCCAGCGTTGGATATACAAAACTGCGGTTTAACAGAAGTGTCTACAATGGCCGCTCTACAAACCATGAACTCCAACAAAACCCTCGTCATTCTTGACATGAGACACAATGTAGACATCCCCGGCGAAGCACTGTCGAGAGTGCGAGCTGCTTTGAAGGAGAACGAGAACGGTTTGGGAGGACAGGTAACCTTGTTACGATTTGTGAAGGTTGAGATTTGATTGAATGGTAGGTAATAAAGAACTTACAGTACTTGGTTTTCAGTATTCGTGGCTTGGTAACACAAGTGGATATTCTAGTGAAAGCAGATCCGTCAAATCTGTTGTTACGAAGTTAGTATTATGTTCTATGATATTTAATTTTAGAGTTGGTATATTGGGTGTGAATATAAAACATAATTTACTATTATTTTTCAGGAATGGAGCAGTGAAAGATCGATTAGCTTCCAACTCGAGGACTGCGTCTAACAAATATGCAACAAAGACTAATTTAGTTAAGAAAGAAAAGTAAGTTTTGTTTAGTTAAAAGGACAGAAGTCTAACCAATCCAACGGGTTTCCAATTACATGGAAAAGCCTATTACTATTATTACCTACGAGCTTTTACCCGCGACTTCGTCCGCATAAATTATATACCAGATTTTAAGTCAGATGTTACGCTACCAAACAAAAAAGTTTCATCAAAATCGGTTCAGTAGTTTTTGCGTGATACTCGAACAAACAAACACCCAAACAAACAAACAAACTAAATTCTTTTTTCAAATTTACAGTTTTATAATAGTCAAGATACTCTAGAAAATTATTAGGGCCGGCGCACACCTGGCGAAGCACAGCGCAGAACATTTTTCACTGCCTAACCATCATTATAGACTTTGCTTGCATCGAAATAACATTGAAAATTAATTAACATAACTTTCGCTTCGATGCTCTCGGGGAATAGTAGTTGTGTTAATTGATTTTAGTTGTACTTATTTTCTAATTGATAATGTGGTTTGTCAGTGAAAATGCTCAAGCGCTTCGCCAGGTGTGCGCCGGCTCTTAGTAAAAACAAATGCTTAGGTACCTTATCTATATCATAATTCTAATTTTACACAGGGATTACACGGAAATACTAGAAGAGCAACTCCATGAGGAGATATCGCATAGACAACAACTCGAGGAGCTGAACCTTCAGCTCGTGGACCAGATGAAGCTGCTCAAACAGCAGCAAATCCAGCTGTGGACCAACGGCGGCAATTCTTCAAGTGAGCATCTAACACATATGGAGACACAGGGAGCCTCATATAAACGCTATCGACATTTTCACACGCGCTGGCATAAATACAAGATCCGACTAATATATCTTGATTCTTGCTGCTCCATAAGGGTCAAAAACTTGCCAACGGATCTTTTGATGGAACATCTCATTATTAATTGAAAATTTGAAACTGTTTACGTCTGACATGGCTGTATGGACGGGCTCGATTCCTTGGCCTTTGAAAAAAGGTAGCCACAGTCTTGACATGATCTAGCTCACTCCTCCAAGGAGTGGTGAACATGGCATCTATCGAGTTTTTAAACTAAAGAAAAACGCTCAATATTAATATTTATATCGGCCATAATAAAGATATTGTGACGTTATTGCAGGTTCAGAGCAGTCGTTCCAAGCCAGCTCGAGATCAGGCGGGTTATCGAGTAGCTCCGGATCGACCAGCTCTGTGCCCATAGACCAGAACACGCTCTCTTATATCCAGCAGGCATTCAAGGACATCTACGCGTTTATAAAGAATAATCAGTGTCATGGGTAAGACGCATAAGTTTTATTTTAATCATTCGATTTTGTTGAGTATTTTAGATGACGAAGGTCGACCGGATTACAAAGTTGAAGTGGAGATGGGCAGGACATTTGGCTAGAAGGGAAGACGGCCGGTGGACCAAGGTAATATCGGAATGGTGGCCAAGGGTAGACCACTGATGCGTTCGTCAGACGACATTGTAAGGGTTGCGGGTCGGACATGGATCAGATTTGCATATACAGGTGAAATTGATATCATTAGCATCCTTTTAGACTAAGAGTCCACCCATCAAACTGAACAACTTTTACTATGGGAGCTAAAAAATAATCAGCTTTTGCATACATTTGAGTTGAGTTTTCGTTGTTTACATTGCAGTTTAGTATGGAACAGTTGATTTTATTTTGCTCCGATCGGTTTGCTCCCATAGTAAAAGTTGTTCAGTTTGAAAGGTAGACTCTTAGTTTAAAAGGATCCTAATGATATCAATTTCAATCCTGTATATCGTGAGGGTCGGTGCATTAAAAAGGGGACCTATGCCCAGCAAGGAGTTGATAAGAGCTGATTTGAAAGTTTAATGAAAACGTTGGGATTGTAGATGTAGAGTATGTATAAGCAAGCTATAGAGCGCGCCTTATTGCGTATTTTAAAAAAATGTCCATTTCTCGTTCAATTAGTAGGTACCAAAAAAAACGCGTCCTGCCTGGCTGTTTCAGCGATAGTTATAATGTCTACAAACACAAAATGTTTTCAAACTGTAGGTTCATAGATTAGCAGCGATATTAAGTAGGTTTCTAAAAAAAAACACACTTTATTCCAGCCAATGTTTCCACAAAGAATCAGAACAAATGAAGCCAGAACATCAGCCTATAGAAGCTATAAAAGAAGGGAATGAAATGGAAGAGTATGAAGCGAGCGAACTTCGCATTAACATCGTGCCGAAGAAAGCGCAGAGTACGCATATGAAACTCTTGGATAGTGTCAAGGTGAACAAGACTACGAAGTCTGCTCATCTGCTTGGAGACTTGCAGCTTAGAGATAGTGCGAACATGGTGAGTGGCAAATAATTTATATGACTTTCACCCATACACAAAAGAGGTTATACTAGAATAATTAATTTGCAATAAATTAAGCCACATTAACTAGGGGTTGAAAATAAGTTTACATTATGGGCCGGCGCACGCCTGGCGAAGCGCCACGCAGAGCATTTTTAACTGCTTAACTATTATCGACTTTGCTAGCGTTGAAATAACATCGAAAATAAATTAACACAACTATCGCTTCAAGTCGCTTCGATGCTCTCGGAGACTAGCAGTGTTAATAGATTTTCGATGTTATTTCAACGCAAGCAAAATCCTATAACGCTTTTGCAGTGAAAAATGCTCTGCGTTGCGCTTCGCCAGGCGTGTGCCGACTCTTTTACCCATCCACTATATGTATATTCACAGAGGACACTGCGATATCATGTGAATAAAACAAATAAATTGTTTCACAGAAACCAGGAATGATTGAAAAACGAATGGGCGACATGAAGAATGCCCACGGCGATGAACAAACCGTAGAAGACTTTGTCGCGGCGCAGTGCAAGCCGAGGAAAGTGAGTCATTCTGTCAGAATAACTAAGTGCTAAGAATTGCGATCAAATAACATTGTATTGTACCTATAGAATTTCAACATTCAAGGTGTGACAATTTAATAGAGAATGTTTTAATAAGTACAATCACGATTCTACAATGGCATTAGTAGAAAAGAAATTAGGAATGATAACGATTTGCAATCGAGTTCGAATCTATATCGCCATCACAATAAGGTTTTTATTTGAGAAAGACAGGCTAGTATGCCTGAGGGCCTACCGTAGACTGACGATTATTATTCAGAACTTAAGAAACTTAAATAGCGCTATAGAAGTTTTCTCACGCGTTGAACGGTTAACGCGCGTGAATGTTAAGGGTTGAACCTCGGCGCGAACGCGCGGCGGTGCTGCAGCGTGCGATCGCGATTGCTCTACCAAATGACGTTCCTGAGTGACAGAAAAGGATGGAGCGACAGAAAAAGGCGATGCGATGCTGCCAGATGAGGTTCAACGCTAATAGCGCTATAACTCGTAGGTTTTAGCGTATTTGGCGCGCAGCGCAGTAAGAATACGCTGAACGCTACGCCAGTATTGCCATGAAGTGTAAAATTAAGCAATTATTTGGTAGTTTCAAAAACGCCTGTAGATGGCGCCACGTCCTTTAAAGACTATACAGGATAAAATTGATATCAATGGCATCCTTTTAAACTAAGAGTCTACCCATCAAACAGAACAACTTTTACTATGGGGAGCAAACCGATCCGAGCAAAAAAAAATCAGCTGTTGCATATATTTATTTATTTATTTATTTATTTATTTCCTTTTTGGAGAACTTACAGCTAAATAACAGTTCGGTTTCAACAAAGACAGATTGATAGTCAGATGCTGACAACAAGTTCCCACATATAAAAATAAAGAGAAAGAAAAGTCTTATGAATAAAGCTAACATTAAAAATAAAAACTAAGGTAATACAAAATTATTATGGGCCATCAAAAAAGTTGAGTCGAGTATGCATTGCAGTTTAGTATGAGCAGATTTTTTAGTTGTTCCGATTGGTTTGCTCCCATAGTAAAAGTTGTTCAGTTTGATGGGTAGATTCTTAGTTTAAAAGGATGCTAATGATATCAATTTCACTCTGTTGTTGAAAAAAATGCTAAATTCCGTGCTGCGATATGAAGCTCAACCCTTATCTATTTACAGAACAGCATATACGAGAAGAGCAGTCCGTGTAGCAGCGTGGTGAGCGACTCGTCGGAGACGCTGGTGTGCACGCCGGGCCACGAGGACGAGGACACGCAGCGCACGCTCCTCCCCCTCCCCCCCGCGCCCGCGCCCGCGCCCTCCCACTCCATCAACCCGCGGGACGCACTCTACTCCTCCGACGAGGACGACGACGACAGCTCTTAACGATTACTTTATCTAAACTGCTTATGTGTGAAGATTAAAACTATTTGTTTTTTAACTTTTGCGTTTTTGTTTTGGTTTATTTGGTTTTAGTGGTTTGTCAACAATTTTCTTTGTACAGTAGAATCATAATACTTTAAAATTTACTTAAATCCTCAATTCGTTGAAAGAGCTACGGCAACGTGATGTTGAAGATGATGTCTGTAGGATTGAGGAGCCATTTTTGGCCGACCTCAACTTGCTCAAACTGCTAACAAATGTGTCCGTGTAGGAACGCACCTGCCGAAATGGCACTGATTCAAATTAAATAACGCCATCGTTTGGTTTTCAAAATTGCTTTAACTAATCCAAGGTACTTCCTACAGTTCACCTTTTAAAGGTGAACCACGGGTAGAAAATACTACCTATAGTACACCTTGGTCCACCTGGGTGGACCACGGGTAAAAATGTCTGCCCATGGTCCACCAGCCTGCGTAACACATGACAGAGGTGAGAGCGACACAGGTCACTTCTAAAAGTCAAATTTGAGTGAGATACTATGGAGATAACCGCCAATTTGACGTTTAGAAGTGACCTGTGTCGCTCTCACCTCTTTCATGTTACGCAGGCTGGTCAACCAACTTGGGTGTACCACGGGAAATGCCTGGGTATTATGATTCTATTGAAAAAAAAAACATTGTTAATCCTTGCTATTTTCCTTAACATCTTCCGAATCATCCCCTTCTGACAATGTGTGCAAGAATAGAGTGAACAGCCATTACTTATACAATGGCTACGGAACCCTATCATGGGCGAGTCCCGACTCGCTCTTGGCCGGTTTTTGAAGTAACTGCCGAAATTATGTACAGGTATAAACCGCGTAATTTCAGCAAATACATACACTATTTTTTTTTTAAATTGTATTCGATATAAAATTATTCTCCAAAGTCCAAAGACATGCAATAAAGCTTCGATCAAAGTAAAATTAATGGATAGGCCCAAAGCGCTTTAAGGTGAAGCACGCAACAACTAGGGCACTTCAATACAAACTAGGGCACTTGGTCTGTCATCTCAATACATATTCGAAGTAAAACTGTCAATTGTTTTGCCTAATTTTTCTGGTTTGAAATCCATTAATTTTACTTTGATCTAAGCAATAAAGCCCCACCACCGTACTTACTACACTAGAATCTGTCACAGATTCTACCCTTTTCAAGAAGAAACTCCAAAAAACAATACAATACTTTATTAACTACACTATAATCTACGTAAACATACCTATCTCTTATTGTCACTAATCTCAACATTCTGCTGCTGTAGCTTAGCGATCATCATCTTCTCTTTGGCTTCCTTCTTGGCTAACTTCTCTTGTTTCTTCTGCTCCTTCTCCCGCTTGGCGAGCATCTCTTGGAACCTCTCGTCTCTAGGGTCAAGAGTGAAACCGAAGTGTCTTCTAACTTCTTCTACGAGTCGCTCCTTCTTTTGCTGTGATATAAAAAGGATTTAATATGTTAATGGAAAGGTCATTGTCATTGGGCACCTTAGTATGAAACCTATACCCACGACCTACAGAAAAAAAAAAGTATAGGATGTTTAGATAAATGTCTCTAGTTCATGAATATACAGGGTGGCCGGGGAGTTAACGTTCAAACGTAAAATTTAGGTCCGGTATGTCGTGGGGTATCCGAATCACCCCCATGTATGTTCCGCGATTTTTTATAGTTTTCGAGTTATGATGATTTTTCCGATTTTTTGAGGAAACTCGACATGACCGGCTTAACAACTTCTAAAAAAAAAAGTGTAAGACTTTTTAGAGATTCTTTTTTTGCAACTTAATCTTCATGAATTGTGCCTTTATTCATAACATCATCAGCATCGTAACTTTGATAAAAGTTATGAAAATATTGATCTAAAGTTAAAAATTTGCGATCCGTGAATTATGACTAAATTTTCAACTTTAAATTAAAACTCTAAACAGGTGGCCTTATGATTTTTTAGGTACTTTTTACTTAAAACTTTCCTTATTCCACCAACACGATAGGTTTCCAGCATTCTTTAATCATTATTGATGAGACCTGGTAAGGTCGGTCGCTGCGCCGTAGAGTGTGGAAGATTCCTCACGGGCCCTCAGGCTCTACGGCAATATGCGATGAGGTGGAACACGGTGGGGTTTTAGCCGGTAAGAGTCCGGCATAACCCGTCGCCGTTTCGGTTTCCAGCATTCTTTAATCATTATGTAGCCTTAGGCGTGGTAGTTATGGCAAAAAAAAAAAAAATTAATTTTAGAATTTTCCGCCTTGTTGTCTTTGAAGATCAATTCTAGCCAAATTAGCCCTCTTAAGTACTACTTTTTATTTATGATTATGAAAGCTGAGAGTTGGGCGCATTTTTGGGATTGGCTAAAAAATCATAAGGCCACCTGTTTAGAGTTTTAATTTAAAGTTGAAAATTTAGTCATAATTCACGGATCGCAAATTTTTAACTTTAGACCAATATTTTCAAAACTTTTATCAAAGTTACGATGCTGATGATGTTATGAATAAAGGCACAATTCATAAAGATTAAGTTGCAAAAAAAAAAATCTCTAAAAAGTCTTACACTTTTTTTTTTAGAAGTTGTTAAGCCGGTCATGTCGAGTTTCCTCAAAAAATCGGAAAAATCATCATAACTCGAAAACTATAAAAAATCGCGGAACATACATGGGGGTGATTCGGATACCCCACGACATACCGGACCTAAATTTTACGTTTGAACGTCAACTCCCCGGCCACCCTGTATATGTTGCATTAATTTAGACCATGGGATTCAGGCCAAAAACTAAAAAAGAAAAATGTAATATTTTGGTACATTTTTTTACATTTAATACATTTTCTTACATTTTAGTACAATTAGTACATTTTTGTATATTTTAGTACTTACATTTTCTTCATTTTGAACATTTTCGTACATTTTGTACATTTTTGGACATTTAGTACATGTTAGTATTATAGAGTACATTTTCCCATGGTTTAAAAAATAAATAACTACATAAAATTGAATGTGGGTTAATAAACATTTTAAAACCAATTTGGTTTTTGTAGGAAAAATTTAGCTAGCTGGGTCAGATTTCGCCCAATGACTTTTCATTTTTTGGAAAAATAAAAACAGTAGTGAAGCTACTGTTTCTTTTTCAATGTTTTTATTTTGTTTTTGCTTCACCTATCATAAAGCTTCAAACATGGTGTGATTATAGAGTACTAGTACTACTAGTACTAACAATAAATAATAAAAACCGGTGAAGTGGTATGCTAAGGATCCCGGAGATAACCATCCGCCCATGAAGGAGTCAGAGTCAGACCCACAATTCGCCAGTTTTTAGGGTTCCGTACCCAAAGGGTGAAAACGGGACGCTATTACTAAGCCTATGTTGTCCGTCCGTCCGTCCGTTCGTCTGTCCGTCTGTCCGTCCGTCCGTCCGTCTGTCCTACATATTTAGGGCTGTAACTTTTGAACCGTAATAGCTAGATAGTTGAAATTTTCTCACATTATGCGTTATTGCGGCGGATTTGTTATCAAATAATAAAAATGGCAGAAAATTAAAAATTAAGGGAGGTTTTCAACAAGAAACTAGTTTTTATCAACGTTTTTTCTTCACGCTCTATAGTAAAAACGGTAATACATACAAGCGTCAAACTTATTGTGATTATAGAGCAAACTCTTCAGAATAACAACAAATACTAAAAACCGGCCAAGTGTGAGTCGGTGTCGCGCTAAAGGTCCCGGACAAAAAAAGTTTTTTTTCTAAGTTAATAATGTTGTGTTCTGTGGTGGTGTGGTACGGAACCCTCGGTGCGTGAGTAGCCCGACTCGCACTTGACCGGTTTTATTTTTTGTTTGAATTAACATGATTTACGAGATAGCACAATACCAAGACAACACACATAATTGTTTTAGGGGAACTTTTGAATCTACCATTTTTGGAGTGTCGATTGTGCTCAAAGGATCAATGGTTAAAGAGAGTAATATACCTTTGCAGCTTCTGCCTCGGCAGTTTTCTTAGCGATCTTGTTATGAAGGTCCTTCTTCCATTGCTCCAGCTTCTCGTATTTGGCCAATAGTTCCTTTTCTCTCAGCTCTATTTTAAGTTGCTCTTCTTTCCTCTTCTGTGCTGCCGAGTCCATCACTTCTCTGATAGTGTACGGGTAGGCAACGGCTTCATATTCTTGATTCTCTTGGATTTCTTCTTTAGTTGGCCAGCAAAGACCTGGAAAAATATTTGGGATTGATAAGTGACAACCTTACATTTCAGTTAGGTAAGTCTAACTTCGAGAAAGAGATCAACCATCGAATCCAACTCGGCTGGGCAGCGTTCGAGAGGCTACGTAGTATCTTCACGTCCCAAATACTGCAGTGTCTTAAAACGAAAGTCTTCGATCAGTGTGTGTTGCCAGTGATGACATATGGAACAGAGACGTGGTCGTTCACTCAAGGCCTCATAAAAAGGCTGAAAGTCATCCAAAAGGCAATGGGGAGGGCTATGCTCGGAGTTTCCCTGTGAGATCGAATCAGAAATGAAGATATCCACAGAAGAACCAGAGTAACTGACATAGCCCAAAGAATTGCTAAACTGAAGTGGCAGTGGGCGGGGCACATTGCTCGCAGAACCGATGGCCGGTGGGGCCAAAAAGTTCTCGAGTGGCGACTGCATACCAGAAAGCGCAGCGTGGGTAGGCCCCTCACACGGTGGACCGACGACCTGGTGAAGGCGGCGGGAAAACGTTGGATGAGGGCAGAGCAGGACCGGTCGTTATGACGATCATTGGGGGAGGCCGATGTCCAGCAGTGGACGTCCATCGGCTGAGATGATGATGATGATGATGATGAACCTTACATCTCTTAACCCAGTTGGTATATAAAGCTTATGGACTAAATACAATGCCAGTATCAGTGGCGGATACATATGGGGCGTGCAAGCCCGTAGCTGGCAGTCCGCATTGCTGCCCACACGCTATTCGTTCGTTTTTTGGTCAGTCGACTCTGAGGGTCTACCCGGACATTCGAACTTTGCAATTGCATGAATATTTTCGTTCCAATGTCAACTCTATTACAATGAAGTTTAGTCTGAAACAGTCTTGATTACTAGATTATAGTCAGATCATAAGCTATCAAACAAAAAAAGTTTCATCAAAATCGGTTCAATCGTTTTAATGTGATGCTGTTACAAACATACAAACGGATAAAAGAAGTTTGGCGGACGGCCATGTAATTTGAGACCCAGACTTAGAGGATTTTTTTTCTCAATTTCGATGTTAGTCCCAAATAAAAAGTTGTTCTGTTCGATGGTCTGGATCGTCTCGTGAAAAAACCGTTCGCATAAAGAACACCCTGTACATTGCTATCATAATAAGTCCTTTACTTACTAGGGTTCACGCCACTAGCAATGCCGTACTTCCCATACATTTTCCTGCTATATTTCACTGTCAGATGTATCAAATTCTTTGGTTCTTCATAAGGTCTCCTGCCATTGATCAAGTTGAAATGGGCTTCAGACAGCCTGGACTTGTTCCTTTTCTTCTCGATGGCGACTTCCCTGGCTCGGGTATCGTCCGTATCGTCGAGCAAAACTTGTTCGTTCTGCTCGATCACTTCTGGCGTAGTTGTGGCGAAACGACAGAGATTACTTATTAGGTTGGGTTTTAGAAACTTCGCTCTTACGCACAGATTCATTTTTGTGTACTGAATCGGTGATTTAATTGACGAAAATTACAAGAATTTCAAGAATAGATTATTTTAGGTTATGTTTGGGAAAAGTGTGTTTTTTTAGTATACGAAAAGTTTGAATTTAAATGATTGATTGACAGAGGAAAAAAAAATATTTACCTTATTAACAAAGGAAAGTATTTCAAACTTATCTCATGTCGCTAAAATGTTTCAATTAAAACGGAACTTTGACATTTACCATAAACTGTAGAAAAGGGTGAGCTTTATTTTCTATTCCGAAGCGTTTAATAGAAAGTGCGACCGAAAAAGCGCTATTTCAATTTTGCCTTGTTAAATCTTTTCCTCTGTGTAATTGACTTATTAGCGTACAAAAAAAACACGTATGATTTGTCATTTCGCTCTATATTTTGTCTATAGTTTTAATTGACGTCCGCTTTTGTTCGTATTTTATCCGAATTTATTACTTTCCGATTAGAAATGGATGATTTCGGTGATAATTTCGTTCAGCCCGAAGTTGACCCCGCAGCGGAGTTCCTAGCGCGCGAGCAGAACCAGCTGGCGGGACTTGAAGACGACTTAGAGACAAGCGCTCCGCCCCCCATCACTGCTTCTTCGAACGGTTTCGAGGACTTTGTCGGTACGTCAACTTAAGCAATATCTTATTTACACAAACTAAAACAACGTTCTAATTTTGTATTTACTGATTTTGCATGTTCACCTTTTCTGACTTAGAACCTAGCGCTTCGCCCCCTGTCACTGCAGCTTCCAATGGCTTCGATGACTTTGTCGGTACGTCCGCTTTTATTTACTAATTTGGCACTTTATTGCAATTATTTACTGTACTTAGCACTTGTTATTTATTACTTACACACAAACAATATTAATGTACCAGTACTAGATAAGGTGATCAGTAGGAACCAAAAAGAATGTAACTCACTATGTTATAAAAGTCGGGCCTTCCGTACTAATAACTGGTTGTGACCAATTATCCAGAATGTATGAAACATGTGCAACCATTCAAAGGAATTTAATGGTGTCGGTGCAAGTTTCATATAACATTTGTTTGTTAGAGAGTTGCTTGAGCCTGGTAGGAACTGCATGTTCCACTTGAATACAGTTCCCGCACCGCATTGATGTTCCTGAGTTCGTTTCGTTACTCTGGCAATGACAGACCGCAATATGTTATTTGTGTGACATGCTGTTTCTAAGAAAGTTCTTCGTTAGAGTGTAAGGGTTGAGACACATTTACCGAAAATGTAATTTAGTATGGGAAGCCGTCCGCTGTCAACGCAGCGACGATGGCGGACAGCTTCCCATACTAAATGTCATTTTTGTATGTGCCTGCCGTTGGCAAATGTGTCTCGACCCTTTGTCAATATTTCAAACAGAAACATTTTTATTTTTGCATGTTACTACTATTACTTTTCCACATAAGTACTTAATCCATTTTGATTGTTTAATCTAACAACATATCTGATTATAGTCTTTCAATTGGACTGATTCTCAATGTGGCACCTTCCACTATAAGAACCCATGATTAAACCTTTGAACTATCACAGATGCAATATTATTGAACCACACATTTATCTATTGTTATCTAGTTTGCGAGAGGTTGAAAGTGAATTGATGAGTAAAAATTTTAAATGGAATAAATTTTGCAGAAGTGCCAAGCGCAGCGTCCTTTGATGCCAATGGCTTGCTAGACGATGAGCCAGTGCCCACATCAGTCTTCAGACAAGAGAGAGAAGAGCCAGAGAAGATCAAGATATGGCGAGAGGAACAGAAAAAGAGATTGGAAGAGAAAGGTTATCTTTTTTATGGGTGGTTTGTCCATTCATTAGCATTGTTATTGAGTTTTCTTATCCAATACTAGTTTTGTCATCGGCTTAATTTGTGTGGTCCTTTTTGTTTTCTGAAAAGTTTTCTATGTCCAATTCTCCAGTGGCAATGGGATAAATTCCATTCGGGATTGTTCCCAAGTAAACTTTCCTGCCATTATCACAGATATTATAATAGTTGAATTTGAATGTTTTTAGAGACCTTTCATTGTCATACACATAGGCGATGTTTCTATAGAAAGACCCTTGTTGTCCATGCGCTTAAGAGATAGATGTGCACAGATCTATCTACAACGTGTTAATGAATAAGCGCAAAACCTCATACACCCCAACTGATTTATAACAAAATAATTAGAATGCAACAATAATTTCATTATTTTGATAGTTAAAATTTAAAGTTATTCGCATTTTAAATTTTGAGGCAAAAATGATTTGTTATTATTTCAGCATTGAAAGAAAGCGCTAACGTACTCATGGATACATTTTTATAATCTTGTTTTGGTAGTAAGTAGGGTGAGTGTGCCCGTGCGGTGGATTGACATCGGGTTCAGTAAATTTTAAATTTTGCAAAAAAAATAATTAATATTTTGAAAAAAATTACCTATGTTGAAACCATGATAATTCGATTCTGCTCTTGATTCTAAACAAACTACTTTCTAGTTTTGCGTTAATTCATTAACACGTTGTATATATTTTAACAGGAAAAGGTCATTGGCCGAAATCTGACCCAGCTAACTAAATGTTTCCTACAAAAACCAAATTGGTTTTAAAATGTTTAGTATTAACCCACATTCCATTTTATGTAGTTATTTATTTTTTAAACCATGGGAAAATGTACTACATGTACTATAATACTAAAATGTACAAAAATGTACAAAATTAACAAAATGTACTAAATGTACTAAAATGTACAAAATGTAAGAAAAAGTATCAAAATATTACATTTTTCTTTATTAGTTTTTGGCCTGAATCCTATGGTCTACATTAATGCGACATATACAGGGTGAAATTGATATCATTGGCATCCTTTTAGACTAAGAGTCTACCCATCAAACTGAACAACTTTTACTATGGGAGCAAACCGATCGGAGCAACTAAAAAATCAGCCGTCCCATACTGAACTGCAATGCCTACTCGACTCAAATGTATGCAACAGCAGATTTTTTTTTTTGCTTCTATCGGTATTCTCCCATAGTAAAAGTTGTTCAGTTTGATGGATAGACTCTTAGTTTAAAAGGGTGCCAATGATATCAATTTCACCCTGTATATTCATGAACTAGAGACATTTATCTAAACATCCTATTCTTTTTTTTTCTGTAGGTCGTGTGGGTATGAGTTTCATACTAAGGTGCCCAGTGACCTTTACAGATGCTAGTTGGCTGAACCATTGTCAAAGAGAATGGTTAGCTTGTACCAACTTGTTGGGCTGTCCCTTTTATGGAGAGAGAGAGTGCTGTTAAAACTTACAAATCCACTGGTCTAGGGTGACTTGAGCCTTGAAAAAAAAAACTATGACAAAACGATTTTTTTTATATTATACTAAGTTTTGTTATTCTCATTTTACTTTTTGCACGAAACAATACACATGGCATCAATTTTTAAACTTTCAGATGCCGAAGAGGAGAGGAAGAAAGAAGAGATGTTGAAAGTAGCAAAGAAAGAGTTGGAGGACTGGTACAAAACACATGAAGACACCATCGCCAAGACGAAGGCTGCTAACAGGTATGCTTTTATAATTATTGTGTTCATGTAAATAATTGGTAATTATTGTTTTATTAACAACAAAATTATTAAGAAGCATGTACCTACATGTTTCAAATAAATAGATTTCTTAAAAGTTTATTTCAGCATTATTATCGCTTTGTAGAAATTATAATTACAGTGGCATTTCACTTGGTTTTTCGTATTTGTGTAACTGTATTCGATCAAAATATTTTGATGTTTTCACAAATATCACAAACATTCCTTCCACGGAACCAATATTATGAACGCCAAGTAAAGTGCCACCATTAGAGGTAGTATAGAGCATATGCTTATGCATAGGGAAGATTAGGTTCATGGGTTAGAACATCAAACTGAACTACATTCACAGAAATCTGCTATTCCATTAATTTCAGATGAGCATTCTATGGAACAGTAGATTTCTTTTCGCGAATTCATTATTGGTCCCATAGATTGTGAAAGTGGTTCAATTTGATATTCTACTATCTAAAGTTTGACCACCCACGCTTCAAAGCAACAGCTGGTAGATTGGTTTTTATAATATAAAGGAGGTCTGTTGGTTACCAGTAAAAAATTACTTACATTGATTTTGGTAAGTATATATTTTGCATATAGGAGACAAGAAAGATATATTCTGTTTAAATCTCATTGTGGTTTTTAATTAGTCTTTCAGACAAAACCGACCACCCAAAGCTTGCTGATCTTGGCAGGACATCTCTTTCTTGTACCTACATGGCTGGCATGCCAACCAAGAAAAAGCTGCAAAACAAAAAAGTCGTCATGTCATGCGCATTTATTTTGGCACGTGCAAAATAACAAAGTCCGAGGCAGCGCACATTTTGGCACGTGCAAAGTAACAAAGTCAAAGGCAGAGCTCATTTTGGCATGCGCAAAGTAACTAAGACAGGCAGTTTTGCGCTCATTTTGGCATTTGGCTCGTGCAAAGTAACAAAGTCAGAGGCCCTTCTCGATCTTTCTCGTGTTCTCGAAGATGGCATGCTAGGCATTGTAGCTTCTAGTCTATCTAGTATGTTTTGTCTCGGTCTAGTTTAAATATGTAGGTTAGATGCAATGATGCTAGATTAGTGCATGCAAGACCCGATTTCAGCGCGCCCCCCCGATCCTCGCGCCCTAGGCTGCAGCCTAATTAGCCTAAGGGTTAATCAGGCCCTGTGTAGCTAGCATGTTTCTGATCGTTATCCTCACTAATTTTACTTTTATTTCCTTTTCAATGCTGTCAGGGAGTCTGCTAAGTGAGTAAACTTTATTTAGAAGGCCGATTATTCCTAACACTGTTGTAGACTGCTAAAGAGTGACCTCACAATCTGGTAAACCATTTTTATGCAGTCATTATTTAAACAAAACAGTAACTATCATGTCTCGAATAAGGGGGAGATGGGAGTCATGTTGCAAGTTTGGCCACGAGTGGTTTTGTCATCCGCGGTTGAGCCTTGCCACGAGGCTCTGCTGTCTCTTTTCACAAATTTATTTTTGCTTAACATTCCTTGAGATTGGAGATACTCCTACAAACTAATTGACATTGCATTGGTAGAAATGCAGTGCTCAAACACAAGCAAAACGCCATTAATATATAAAACTAAAAAAAAATGCTGAGATGGTGCCGACCATTTTTCCCAGTTCATATTTAGTAGAGGCAAATGATTTGTCATTTTCGTCCCACCAGCTCTTTTGCTGCATTTATTCTACGGGCTTTAACTTTTAGATTATTGTTTATTTTCCTGAAGTCATTTCCCTCTTTTATTGAATATAAATTATTATTTTTATTACTTGGTTTACTTTGTGACTTCACTATTTATGCAGTCGTTTGTTTTTGGTGCAGGTTTTGGTTTACAGGTTGGGTGAATTCGTTCTAACAATATGGGTATAAGTTGGGTTTCATTTTGTTTTGTCACGGTTTAATAAACTATTTGTTTTTGACTTTTTGTAAGTTTTCAAACATTATGTTAAAATAAACTGGAAATATTTGGAAGACTTTTGTGTAAAATTAATATGGGGTTGGTGTAACAATCATCATGATTTTCAAATACCTATTATTGATTATAATCATGTAACAGCCATACTTATATACCAGAGAGTTTCTGGTTTAGACCATCAAACTGAACTACCATTTAAATGGCGAAAACTCAAATAGTTTAAGCGTTTTTTATGGAACCAGCTATATTTTTTTCCAATTTTGAAGTCAACAAAATAAAAAAACAATTTGATGGTCTAAACCGCCCACAAAAATAAGTAACACATTGAAGTAGACACCTTTATAATTGAACGGCCACCAGGAACGCGGAGAGAGCCCTAGCACGAGGCTCGGAGAGCTCTGTGGAGGAAGGCAACGAGTGGGCGCGCGTGGCCGAGCTCTGCGACTTCGGGCCGCGGCGCGGGCGCGACGTGGCGCGTCTCAGGTCCATCGTGCTACAGCTGAAGCAGGCGGGCGTGAGGCCCAACCATCCGCCCAGGGGCACTAAAGTGTAAGACTGCTTTTATGTTCTTCTGTAGAGTCTAGAGTCACCCCGCGACTTCGTCCGCACAAATTATATACCAAATTTTAAGTCAGATCATAAGCTATCAAACAAAAAAAGTTTCTTCAAAATCGGTTTAGTAGTTTTTGCGTGATGCTCGATCAAACAAACACACAGACAGACAAAAATTCTAAAAAAGGTTGATTTGGAGTCAGGGACACCTAAAAACCATATCGTAATCTTTTTTTGGAAATATCTTTAGTACAGACACACTTCTCTCAGTTTTATAATAGTTTAGATACACTACATGTTATTAGAGAGCTGACAGTCGCACAGCGAGCGTAGGCGATGTCGCAACTGCACCGCAACGAATTGCCGCGATTTTAAGTATAGGCGTTGACTGATAGTTATCGCTGCGATTCCGCCGCGACACTGATTGATCTCAGAAATATCGCGACGATAACGAGGCGTATGTCGCGACGATATCGTTCCGCCAACGCCTACGATCAAAAATAGCTTGTGTGATAAGGCCAACGATAAGAGAGATAAGGCGAGACAACGGGACTAAGCGAGACGCGAGACTCGTTTTGTCGCGGGACCATGCTAGCCCCACTGGATGATTTCGATAATTTAACTGTATATTTTTGTTACGAAAACGAATCGAATTATACGCGTTTGATTTATGATGAAAAAATAATTTATTTAAACTTAAATAATTAACATTAAATAATACAATTTGTCATTTTGTTCACAGTGCATAAATCAACGGAGTCCACATAAGTTTAATACTTATTATAGCCTGAATATTTGTAAGGTATAAAATCAGTCTCACTGTTTGAGAATCACATGAATACATACTTTATTAGTAAATGTTTATAATATAATATCTAGAATATGTTAATCTTGTTCAAGGGCTGTATATTATGAACTGGAATGTACAACAGTAGTCAGCAAAAAAATATGGTGCATTGAAAAACAGAGAAGTTCGGACATTTCCATATATGAAGGTTGTGTGAGAGACTTACTTTGACCCTTTGACCTGACTTCTCTTTCTAGCATGTTTCTTAGCTTACTACTGTTATTATAAATTTCATGAAACTGTTATTTATTGAAATTGTTTTATAGTATTATTTTGTAATGTTTAAAAATGGCTGTCGGCTATTGATTGACTAGTTGAGTTGCCTTTTTTTATTTTGATCATAGTATTATAATATCATTCCAAAATTAATCTTTGATTTCACTATAATCTTCCAAAATACACATAATCAAGCAGTAGTGTTAAAGACTTGGACTTGGAATCTGGTACACAGACACAATCTACACGTTTAACCCTTAGACTAATTATATCCGGACCGGCCTTGCGGTAGCATTTCCCCTCTGCCACGGTATTAGATCAATTAATCTTGCGCATTTACACCCAATTTTATACCTTATCACTAAACGAGACAGCCTATAATAGCGAAACAATAATTTTGAACTTAGAACGTTTGGGGTTTACACGAGACTACTTTTCATGATTTTGAACATTCAAAATTAGAATCTAAAGTCATAGGGAATAAAATCCAAAGATGCGGATAACATGTTACCTCGCCCCCCGCAAAAAGTGGCAGAAGTTTGTTAGTAGAATGACACGTGGTTACGCGTCCCGATATAATTAGTCTAAGGTTTAACCTCTAGTACATTGTTCCGTATCCGTCCATACCCCATCGTCCGTGTAGTCCCGGATCCGGCCCAGAGCTGACTACTCAGATTTTACGCAATTATAATACATATCACCTGGAAATATTGTCTGTTAATGCTTGAAATCGTTTCAATAAATTTTATTCTACCATTCATTCAATATTCCTTCATTCATAAAAGGATCGTTCATTCACAAAACTCTTTTCAAATTTGAATTTTTACGGCTACGCGCCATCTTGCCACAGACTACGGGTGCAGATTGTGCGCGGCTTACACGTACCAGAGGTTAGTTCAGGGAGAGGCCTATATAGGGTCCTTCTTAATATGCTGACACTTTTTTAATGGGATGATCAGGGACCAACATTCTCTATGGGACCAACACCGAAATCGCGAAAAAAAATCTGCAGTTCCATACAAGACTGCAAACCTACTCGAGCCTAATGTATGAGACAGCTGTTTTTTTTTCGCTATTTCGATGTTGGTCCCATAGAGAAAGTTGTTCAGTTTCATGGTCTGATCATCCCCTTAAAAAAGTGTCAGCATATTAAGAAGGACCCTGCATGCAGCAGTGGATGTCTTGCCTGATATGATGATGATTATCAAGATAGTTTAGCTTTAACCTTTTGAACGCTACATCACTTTCAAGTTACTGAGCTCTGTACGCCACGGAATAAACTATTTAGTAGATAAATGGCTCTGGCGTGTCAGGCATTTTATTGGTTGCCACGACTGGATGAATCTGGCGTTTAAAAGGTTAATGTCATTATTGCTTGAATAGTGTATTTTATGATGCTCTATTTATAATTTTAAATCCCTAGCTATATCTATATGCTTTCGTTTATAAACTCTCTCTGCTAATTGCAAAAGTAAATACATAAGACTAATGAGTAAAAGAAACGGCCAAACACCGCAAGTTAAATAACTACGAAGCTGCTGTCCTAGCGTCTTGTTATTGTTCAACAATATCTTGTTGTAAACTAACTCAGTCCTTCTGGTTATGTCCATCCAATTGTACATGTTCCGAACCATTTTATTGCATTGGTACGGACATATTATTTTCCCTTTCTGCGTATCTAGAATGGCTTGTTCGATACCGTCAACTAAACTGGTAACGTTCGGCTCTGTTAAATAAATCATGCTTTCTGGCAACACTTCAGGGATACCACCTACTCTTGTAGAAACTACTTTTAACCCGCACGAAGCGGCTTCAACGATCGCCATACAATAAGCTTCAGTTAGAGATGTGTTTAGAAATATATCTCCTTTGACGAGAACGTTTCTTACTTGGGAATGTTTTAGACTTCCTAGCAACGTGACGCAATGTTGAAAGCCTTTTCTTTCCCGTACCTCTTGTAGCAACCACATTTTGGGTCCATCGCCCCCAATAATAAACCTTAAATTTGGATAACGTGGGCACATATCCGCTATAACCGCAGCCATTAGATCTACACCTTTTCTGTATACCAATCTAGATACAATTACTATCGTAATCATATTTGGATCTCTTTGGCTTGGGTCTGGAATGAAGTTATACGTGTCCACTGCGTTAGGTATAACTGACACTTTATGAGCTTTGACTTTAGCTCTTAGTACCGTATTCTCTTTACCGGTATGCGAAACACAAATACAATGATCACATTCGCAAAGACACATTTGTAAATACTTATTAGTTAATACCGCTGACGTATCAGCGAATCCAAACAGACTATGATCGGTAAATACAGTTTTTAAACCTAACAATTTGCCTATAATAGAGACTTCATGAGCTAAAACGCTAAAAGCAGAATGTCCGTGTACGATTTCAATACATTCTCGAATAAGTATGTATCGGAGAATGAAAATATTACAAATCATGGTAGGTAACACACATTGGTTGTAAAATACTCTGATAGGTAAATAGTAGACTTTAAGGCCGGCTGTCAAGTATCGAATTCCGACCCTATTGCCGTAAGAATGGGTAATGACTACAACTTTGTGTCCCCTCTTGATTAAACATTGCGATAGATTGTAGATGTGCTCTTCCACGCCTCCCGTGTTAGGGTAGAAGAAATCTGACGCCATGCAGATAACGTGCCGCTTTTTCTTCAAAGTTTCCTAGAACGATAAAGTAAAATTCAAGTAATGTTTTGGCAGAGAGGTTATGTCAGAATTTAACAGAGTACTTACTGCGTACATACTGTTGAAGGGCGTAACTGTTTATCCTCCAATTTTAAATCAGCGGCTGTTCAGAGATTTTTAATTTCGCGGATCCTCTTACAAACAAAAATAATTTATAATTAATTGAGTTTATCCACTTGTACCATTGACAGTGACAGACACAGTGTTGCAAAAGTAACTTCAATAAAATCGGTAGGTAATCGGTAGTTTGTCTAGATTACGACACGGGACGGACGGGCCCGACTACCGATAGGCGCTGTCCTATTGCCATCGCTCGCGCGATCATGCGTTCGTCCGACGAAAATATCCTATAGAAGGTCGTGCTATCATGAGATGCGATCGAATTGTTCTATTTTTATTCAGATATAAGTATGTTTAAACGCACAGAGGCACAGTGATTTTCGTCGGACGAACGCATGATCGCGCAAGCGATGGCAATAGGACAGCGCCATAGAGTTCACAGAGAAGATTCTATAATCTATAAACTATTGATATTGTAAACTTATTACTGAATAAATGAATAATATTCAATTCAATTAAATTCATTTATTCATTTATTTATGAATATGGAAGCTCCGTGTGGCTCCGTCCTCCGTGGCTTTGACTACTTATGATAGGGACTAGTTACGCGTGTCTTTCTACTAACAAACATTTCTGCCACTTTTTGCGGGAGGCGAGGTAACATGAAATCCGCAACTTTGGATTTTATCCCCCATAACTTAAGATTCTATTTTTGAATGTTAAAAATCATGCAAAGTAGTCTCGTGTGAACCCCAAACGTTTTAAGTTCAAAATTATTGTTTCGCAATTATAGGCAGTTTCGTTTAGTGATAAGGTATAAAATGGAGTGTAAATGCACATGATCAATTTGTCTTATACCGTGGCAGAGGGGAAATGCTACCGCAAGGCCAGTCCTTCTAATAAGTATAAAAAGGCCCGTGGGGCCCATATGGGTGTTCTCTCAGTGGACTTTAACGGTATTGAAATAGGTACGACGCGTCGTACTCGTCACGTCGGACACGTCGCGACGTGCAGACACGGACGGGCGCGAGCTTAAAAGTTACCTTTCAGAGACGTTTTTTAAGTCTTAGTTCGAACTCCCGTATGTCAAAATCCATACATTTTTGACCGAAACCGTAGTTCGAAATACTTATGACTTAAAAATCGTCTCAGAATCTCGGTAGAATGTTTGTAAAGTTCTGGTTTTAGGTCCTTTTTTTCACCAGTACTCATTCACCTTCGAATTCTGAACTATGAGACATGCTGTTGCTGTAATGAGGTACTCTTAGCATCAGCCGCACAAAAAGGCAAAATACTTAAAGATTTGTCAAAAACAACTGCTATAAAATAAATCTGTATATCGATTATCGGTAGATAGCACCCGAATTCCGAAATCGGCAGATCTACCGATAAATCGGTAGCTCTTGCAACACTGGTGACAGGATGGGTGATGGGTGCTAGATGGCGCTCGCTGCACGCAGATAATAGTGCGCTTTTGTTCCCCGCCGGTTGCATTGCACTGCACCCTGCCTAGCTAGTACGCCAACCCGTGATAGCCGTGATACGGCTATATCACATCTTTTATCTCGCTCGTTTGTTAGCGAACAAACGAGATATAAGACGTGATATAGCCGTATCACGGCTATCGCGGGTTGACGTACTAGCCGTGCTGGAGTGCGATTTTTGAACATCACACGTTCAAACGAGTAGGTATAGGTAGGTACCTATAGTAGAAAATGTCCACATTAGATGACATTATGCATCTTTCTACTACTCGTTTGAAAGTGCGATGTTCAAAAATCGCATTCTTGCGGGGCTAGTACGCCAACCAGCGACAGCGACATTTGTCAAATCTATCTGTCAAATTTAGTATTTTACGTCGTTCTTTCGCGCGCAAATAGAAAGAGAGCAGCAGCGTGATAGCGCTATATTATACTAAAGTCCGGCAATATCAGTTACACAAATGGCACCACTTTTTGAGCAAATTCAAGCAAAAATCGTTCTTAACGTAAGGAAATAGTTCAGTCCTCCAGCTGGAGGCCAGGTGACAAAATGTTTCAAGACGGTATCTGTTGAACTACTGAAGTCTCGCTTATTCTAATGGGCGGTTGTCATAAGTGTGAATGGACGTCAAGTAGCGTTTATATGTTTTGTTTTTATTATTATTATTATTTATTATCTATGATTATCACGCTATCGTGGGTTAGCGTACGCGTACTAGCCCGCTACCGCATCTTATAGGGGTCTGTTTCAAAACGTGAAAAAATCACTCTAGCTCGTCTATCTATCTCTAGCGCACATTATCTTTGTATGCATTTTCTCTTTTGTATGAGGGATTTTCCAAAAGCAAAAAAAAGTAAAAAGTTAGTTCCAAATTTCTCGATAGATGGCGTTGACAAGAGAGGGGTCGATTAGGTATGACCAGCACAGGCAGCATGCCAACCCGCGATAGCCGTAATACGGCTTTATCACTTCTTTTATATCGTTCTTTTGCGCGCGAACGAACGAGATAAAAGACGCGATAAAGCCGTAACACGGCTATCTCGGGTTGGCATGCTACCAGTGCTGGTCTACCCAATATCAAACTGTACAAAAACATGTATAGTCATTCCTTACTGTTGAAGTTATTAAGTATAACCTCTTTGTCAATCCAGACTTAACGAGTAGTAAGACTTAAACTAGCAACACTAATAATCTGGTAACACTGCTTGCTCTCTACTTCCGTCCGGTATATGGCCGTCAACGGTGATAATTTGCAATTCTGTAAAATGTCTTAATCCAAGCCATAATAAAGTGTATCATACATCTGTGATCATCTGGTTTCCTTCCAGCGCCCTTTAAGAGGTTATGGGCCCAGGGCAGAGTATCAGCACAGATTTGTTGCGAGCGGTTTATATTTTTCAATAAACCACAGGCAGAACACAGGCAGAAGACATTTTGTTTTTCCTCAAGTTCGAATCGTTCGTAATCGTCTAGAATCATGGCAGCTCGCCTTGATAGAGTTTCCATCGATAAGTTGGCAGGTGATTCCAATTGGATATCTTGGAAATTTGATATGGATTTGCAGTTTACTTTGCACAAGGTTGCAGACCATCTGAAGAAGACAGAAAGTCCAGGTGAAGGCGCCGATGCAAAAGCAAAGAAGGATTACGACGATCAGGAGGCAATTGCAAAATTTTTAATTGGATCAACTGTGGGTCAGGAACCCAAGCAGCACATATTGACGTGCAGATCTGCGAGGGAGATGTGGACCACATTGCATTCCACATATGAACAGAAGAACGAAAGGCGGTTAGACTTGCTCTACTGTGAACTTTTTACCTACAAAAAGGCTTCAGAAGATGATATAGCTTTGCATGTGTCAAAGTTACAAAGAATATTTAGCCAGCTTAACAATGAGCTAAAGGCAGATAGGCATTCTCTGCCAGATTCTTTGCTTATGAACAGAATACTAAATACATTGCCATCAGAATTCTTAGAATTTAAAAATGCGTGGGAGTCGGTACCGTCCAAAGAAAGAGATGTTACAGTTCTAATGGAGCGTCTAAGGCTTCATGAGCAGCGACTATCCGAGGGATCTACAAACCCAGAAATGGCTTTATTTTCAAAGAAAGGCAAAACTAAACATATTCCTGTTTGTAACTTCTGTAAGAAAAAGGGGCACATCAAGAAAAATTGTTACAAATTTAAAAGCAAGTCTAATGATGATGAGGGACAAGCTTTCATAGCCAACAATGTTTTGACAGAAGACTGGATCATTGACTCAGGCGCTTCGCACCATGTTACATATCATAGAGAGTGGTTCGATGATTATGTGAAATTTGAAAACCCTATCGCGCTGTATTTGGGTGATGGTAGCCAGATGCTTGCTTATGGCTCAGGCACCATAAAGGTTCAAATGTCAGTGTCAGGTAAGTGGCAGAATGCACACCTACAGAATTGTTGGTATGTCCCGCAGTCGAAGCATAATTTATTTTCGTCAGGTTCAGCTTTATCTAATGGTCTAGTGGAATTGGCTGACCAGAATAAAAGGATTTTCAAGAACAACAAGGGTAAAACTGTGGCAGTTGGCGTGAAGAGCTCTGACAGCTCAATTTATCGTCTGTTAATGAAGGTAAGAATACCCGAAGGCTCTTGTATGTACGCTGATGTCAGTCACCTTAACATATGTGGTACAACATGCCATGTTCACATACCACAACAGAAACGAAAGAATTTGGACAGAAAAGATGTAAAAGGATTCATGGTCGGTTATTGTGGAGACAAAGATGGATATAGAGTGTGGACAGATAATGAGAAGTTGATACTTTCAAGAAATGTAAAGTTTCTGCATGAACAGACTTGTTCAGAATTGTTTGCCCGCTCTGACATATTCACTAAACTTATTGATCATGAACAGAATACAGAGGATTCTAAGGCGCATAAGAGGCAGCCTGCGGTAATTAATTCTTTGAAGTCATCTCATATAGGTGATGCAGAGTGTGAGTGTGACTTGCATGAGTCCGCTTGCGCTACCGATGACTCCGCTGGTGCTAACTGCGAGCCTGTTACTGACAGTCCGGTTGTTCCGGAAGCCTCGGTTCCTGAGAGTGACGATCTCCTCTTTGATGAAGCATGCTCAGGTTATGTTAATCCTAATTTTGTAGACTGTTCTGTTGAGTATTCTTCTTATGCTCATAGTTCGATCGATATAGGTCCACTAGCTGGTACAAGTGATCAAAGTTTCACTGGTTCTGATAAAAAATATCCAGTACGTAAAAAAAAAAAAAAAAGGATTTTTCAGATTTTCATATGTATTCCTGTGTAGAGTCTGATGATAATGATGAATTTATTGAATTTCGTGATATAAGCGAATTACCAAGCTGTTGGAAACAAGCTGTAGAAGAAGAATTATCTTCAATAATGATAAACAATACTTGGAATTTAGTAGATTCATCAGCAAATGCTACACCTATTGATAGCAAATGGGTATTTCAGATTAAGAAAGACAGTGACAACAATGTAGCGAGATATAAAGCTAGGCTTGTAGCAAGAGGCTATACTCAGCAATTCGGGATTAATTATTCTGTAACGTTTTCGCCCGTAGTTCGTGCCAGCAAAATAAGAATGCTATTCTCACTTGTCAAGAATGCTATTCTCACTTGCTGTGCAGTTAGATTGGTTTATTGATCACTAGGACGTTGTCACAGCAGCCTTGTGTAGATCAGAAAAATATATTGAAAAAGTGTTAAGTTTGTATACATAACATGTCTGATTGTAAAACAGTTAATTCTCCGATGTTGGTTGGTGTGAAACTAAGCAAAGGTGATGGGTCTAGAGATCCGAAAATGCTGACATTCTTTATTCGGTTTGCTTATTTTCGCAGTTCAATAACTGTTACACTCAAGAACATTTTGTTGTTTGAAATTGTATGGTTGCGTTGACCCGGATTGGGGTAATTCTGATGACAGAGTCATCTTGTCATAAGATTGCTTCTAGCAAAATATTAAGTAACCGTACAAAACATACCTATTGATGTTAAACATTTTGTGAGAGATGTAGTAATTAATAATAAGTGGTAGCAGACATTTTTACAAAACTTTAATGGTATGAAAATTAAGATTTTCATTCAGAGTCTATTACTTTATAAAAGGTTTAAGTTTTTGTAGACATGTCTGTGTTCAGTGTTGGAATTTTCTATGTTTGTGAAAAGTTAAGATCTGGCTTGAGGGGTCGTGTTGAAGTTATTAAGTATAACCTCTTTGTCAATCCAGACTTAACGAGTAGTAAGACTTAAACTAGCAACACTAATAATCTGGTAACACTGCTTGCTCTCTACTTCCGTCCGGTATATGGCCGTCAACGGTGATAATTTGCAATTCTGTAAAATGTCTTAATCCAAGCCATAATAAAGTGTATCATACATCTGTGATCATCTGGTTTCCTTCCAGCGCCCTTTAAGACTTACAGTAGCACACAGATTGCCACAAGAGTGACAGAGCTAGATTAGACGTAAATCTGTTAAACAAATGTCACCACTTTTTAAGCAAATTCAAGCAAAATTCGTTCTTAACGTAAGGAAATAGCGGAGTCTTCCAGCTGAAGGTCTGGTGACAAAATGGTTTAAGATGGTATCTGCACTGGTAGCATGCACACCCGCGATAGCCGTGATACGGCTTTATCACGTCTTTTATCTCGTTCCTTTGCGCGCGAAAGAACGAGATAAAAGACGTGATAAAGCCGTATCACGGCTATCGCGGGTGTGCATGCTACCAGTGCTGTTTACTATTGACATTTCACTTATTCTAATGGGCGGTTATCATAAGTGTGAATGGATGTCAAGTAGCGTTTCTATGTCTTGCTTTATATTATTTATCTACCCCTATATTTTATCTTTGAGTATGACCAATATAAGCTGACCGCGCGCAGGGTGAATAACGTATAACGTCGCGCGACCACCTTATTTTGGTTTTGCTTAGCTTGATGTGTCGCCGTGTGTACAAACAAACCCTTTCTTATTGTTGTTGGTTTATTATAAACTATCTGCGGGGCTAGTATGCCAACCCACTATAGCGTGATATATCGCTATCACGCTTCCGCTCTCTTTTTTATTTTCGCACGACACGAACGAACAAGATAAAAGATTTGACAGATGGATGTGTTAAATATCGCAATCGTGGGTTGGCGTGCGTACTAGCCCCGCTGTTGATGAAGTAGCGATTACAAGTTTCCCGGTTTATTTGTGTTTTTCTGTTAAGCCGGGTCCGCTGCGCCATGTTTTCGTGTTACGATGTTAGCAAACACGAAAACATGGCGCAGCGGACCCGGCTTTAGGTTTTTGTAGTTTGTTATTGTCGTTATATTCAAAATGGATACAAAGCCCATACAGCCACGTCCGATACTTGATTCATTGTTGACAGACAATAACACCGAGATTGTTAATAATAAACCGACAATAATATCAAAGGGTTTATACTGCGTCTTTTTATTAATAACATTCATAAATATACCATAGGTACCTAATCGACCCCTCTCTGTTCAACGCCATCTATCGAGAAATTATGAACTAGCTTTTTTTTTTCTCTGGAAAATCCCCCATTATAGAGGGATTTTCCAAAAGCAAAAAAAAGTAAAAAGTTAGTTCCAAATTTCTCGATAGATGGCGTTGACAAGAGAGGGGTCGATTAGGTATGACCAGCACAGGCAGCATGCCAACCCGCGATAGCCGTAATACGGCTTTATCACTTCTTTTATATCGTTCTTTTGCGCGCGAACGAACGAGATAAAAGACGCGATAAAGCCGTAACACGGCTATCTCGGGTTGGCATGCTACCAGTGCTGGTCTACCCAATATCAAACTGTACAAAAACATGTATAGTCATTCCTTACTGTTGAAGTTATTAAGTATAACCTCTTTGTCAATCCAGACTTAACGAGTAGTAAGACTTAAACTAGCAACACTAATAATCTGGTAACACTGCTTGCTCTCTACTTCCGTCCGGTATATGGCCGTCAACGGTGATAATTTGCAATTCTGTAAAATGTCTTAATCCAAGCCATAATAAAGTGTATCATACATCTGTGATCATCTGGTTTCCTTCCAGCGCCCTTTAAGAGGTTATGGGCCCAGGGCAGAGTATCAGCACAGATTTGTTGCGAGCGGTTTATATTTTTCAATAAACCACAGGCAGAACACAGGCAGAAGACATTTTGTTTTTCCTCAAGTTCGAATCGTTCGTAATCGTCTAGAATCATGGCAGCTCGCCTTGATAGAGTTTCCATCGATAAGTTGGCAGGTGATTCCAATTGGATATCTTGGAAATTTGATATGGATTTGCAGTTTACTTTGCACAAGGTTGCAGACCATCTGAAGAAGACAGAAAGTCCAGGTGAAGGCGCCGATGCAAAAGCAAAGAAGGATTACGACGATCAGGAGGCAATTGCAAAATTTTTAATTGGATCAACTGTGGGTCAGGAACCCAAGCAGCACATATTGACGTGCAGATCTGCGAGGGAGATGTGGACCACATTGCATTCCACATATGAACAGAAGAACGAAAGGCGGTTAGACTTGCTCTACTGTGAACTTTTTACCTACAAAAAGGCTTCAGAAGATGATATAGCTTTGCATGTGTCAAAGTTACAAAGAATATTTAGCCAGCTTAACAATGAGCTAAAGGCAGATAGGCATTCTCTGCCAGATTCTTTGCTTATGAACAGAATACTAAATACATTGCCATCAGAATTCTTAGAATTTAAAAATGCGTGGGAGTCGGTACCGTCCAAAGAAAGAGATGTTACAGTTCTAATGGAGCGTCTAAGGCTTCATGAGCAGCGACTATCCGAGGGATCTACAAACCCAGAAATGGCTTTATTTTCAAAGAAAGGCAAAACTAAACATATTCCTGTTTGTAACTTCTGTAAGAAAAAGGGGCACATCAAGAAAAATTGTTACAAATTTAAAAGCAAGTCTAATGATGATGAGGGACAAGCTTTCATAGCCAACAATGTTTTGACAGAAGACTGGATCATTGACTCAGGCGCTTCGCACCATGTTACATATCATAGAGAGTGGTTCGATGATTATGTGAAATTTGAAAACCCTATCGCGCTGTATTTGGGTGATGGTAGCCAGATGCTTGCTTATGGCTCAGGCACCATAAAGGTTCAAATGTCAGTGTCAGGTAAGTGGCAGAATGCACACCTACAGAATTGTTGGTATGTCCCGCAGTCGAAGCATAATTTATTTTCGTCAGGTTCAGCTTTATCTAATGGTCTAGTGGAATTGGCTGACCAGAATAAAAGGATTTTCAAGAACAACAAGGGTAAAACTGTGGCAGTTGGCGTGAAGAGCTCTGACAGCTCAATTTATCGTCTGTTAATGAAGGTAAGAATACCCGAAGGCTCTTGTATGTACGCTGATGTCAGTCACCTTAACATATGTGGTACAACATGCCATGTTCACATACCACAACAGAAACGAAAGAATTTGGACAGAAAAGATGTAAAAGGATTCATGGTCGGTTATTGTGGAGACAAAGATGGATATAGAGTGTGGACAGATAATGAGAAGTTGATACTTTCAAGAAATGTAAAGTTTCTGCATGAACAGACTTGTTCAGAATTGTTTGCCCGCTCTGACATATTCACTAAACTTATTGATCATGAACAGAATACAGAGGATTCTAAGGCGCATAAGAGGCAGCCTGCGGTAATTAATTCTTTGAAGTCATCTCATATAGGTGATGCAGAGTGTGAGTGTGACTTGCATGAGTCCGCTTGCGCTACCGATGACTCCGCTGGTGCTAACTGCGAGCCTGTTACTGACAGTCCGGTTGTTCCGGAAGCCTCGGTTCCTGAGAGTGACGATCTCCTCTTTGATGAAGCATGCTCAGGTTATGTTAATCCTAATTTTGTAGACTGTTCTGTTGAGTATTCTTCTTATGCTCATAGTTCGATCGATATAGGTCCACTAGCTGGTACAAGTGATCAAAGTTTCACTGGTTCTGATAAAAAATATCCAGTACGTAAAAAAAAAAAAAAAAGGATTTTTCAGATTTTCATATGTATTCCTGTGTAGAGTCTGATGATAATGATGAATTTATTGAATTTCGTGATATAAGCGAATTACCAAGCTGTTGGAAACAAGCTGTAGAAGAAGAATTATCTTCAATAATGATAAACAATACTTGGAATTTAGTAGATTCATCAGCAAATGCTACACCTATTGATAGCAAATGGGTATTTCAGATTAAGAAAGACAGTGACAACAATGTAGCGAGATATAAAGCTAGGCTTGTAGCAAGAGGCTATACTCAGCAATTCGGGATTAATTATTCTGTAACGTTTTCGCCCGTAGTTCGTGCCAGCAAAATAAGAATGCTATTCTCACTTGTCAAGAATGCTATTCTCACTTGCTGTGCAGTTAGATTGGTTTATTGATCACTAGGACGTTGTCACAGCAGCCTTGTGTAGATCAGAAAAATATATTGAAAAAGTGTTAAGTTTGTATACATAACATGTCTGATTGTAAAACAGTTAATTCTCCGATGTTGGTTGGTGTGAAACTAAGCAAAGGTGATGGGTCTAGAGATCCGAAAATGCTGACATTCTTTATTCGGTTTGCTTATTTTCGCAGTTCAATAACTGTTACACTCAAGAACATTTTGTTGTTTGAAATTGTATGGTTGCGTTGACCCGGATTGGGGTAATTCTGATGACAGAGTCATCTTGTCATAAGATTGCTTCTAGCAAAATATTAAGTAACCGTACAAAACATACCTATTGATGTTAAACATTTTGTGAGAGATGTAGTAATTAATAATAAGTGGTAGCAGACATTTTTACAAAACTTTAATGGTATGAAAATTAAGATTTTCATTCAGAGTCTATTACTTTATAAAAGGTTTAAGTTTTTGTAGACATGTCTGTGTTCAGTGTTGGAATTTTCTATGTTTGTGAAAAGTTAAGATCTGGCTTGAGGGGTCGTGTTGAAGTTATTAAGTATAACCTCTTTGTCAATCCAGACTTAACGAGTAGTAAGACTTAAACTAGCAACACTAATAATCTGGTAACACTGCTTGCTCTCTACTTCCGTCCGGTATATGGCCGTCAACGGTGATAATTTGCAATTCTGTAAAATGTCTTAATCCAAGCCATAATAAAGTGTATCATACATCTGTGATCATCTGGTTTCCTTCCAGCGCCCTTTAAGACTTACAGTAGCACACAGATTGCCACAAGAGTGACAGAGCTAGATTAGACGTAAATCTGTTAAACAAATGTCACCACTTTTTAAGCAAATTCAAGCAAAATTCGTTCTTAACGTAAGGAAATAGCGGAGTCTTCCAGCTGAAGGTCTGGTGACAAAATGGTTTAAGATGGTATCTGCACTGGTAGCATGCACACCCGCGATAGCCGTGATACGGCTTTATCACGTCTTTTATCTCGTTCCTTTGCGCGCGAAAGAACGAGATAAAAGACGTGATAAAGCCGTATCACGGCTATCGCGGGTGTGCATGCTACCAGTGCTGTTTACTATTGACATTTCACTTATTCTAATGGGCGGTTATCATAAGTGTGAATGGATGTCAAGTAGCGTTTCTATGTCTTGCTTTATATTATTTATCTACCCCTATATTTTATCTTTGAGTATGACCAATATAAGCTGACCGCGCGCAGGGTGAATAACGTATAACGTCGCGCGACCACCTTATTTTGGTTTTGCTTAGCTTGATGTGTCGCCGTGTGTACAAACAAACCCTTTCTTATTGTTGTTGGTTTATTATAAACTATCTGCGGGGCTAGTATGCCAACCCACTATAGCGTGATATATCGCTATCACGCTTCCGCTCTCTTTCTATTTTCGCACGACACGAACGAACAAGATAAAAGATTTGACAGATGGATGTGTTAAATATCGCAATCGTGGGTTGGCGTGCGTACTAGCCCCGCTGTTGATGAAGTAGCGATTACAAGTTTCCCGGTTTATTTGTGTTTTTCTGTTAAGCCGGGTCCGCTGCGCCATGTTTTCGTGTTACGATGTTAGCAAACACGAAAACATGGCGCAGCGGACCCGGCTTTAGGTTTTTGTAGTTTGTTATTGTCGTTATATTCAAAATGGATACAAAGCCCATACAGCCACGTCCGATACTTGATTCATTGTTGACAGACAATAACACCGAGATTGTTAATAATAAACCGACAATAATATCAAAGGGTTTATACTGCGTCTTTTTATTAATAACATTCATAAATATACCATAGGTACCTAATCGACCCCTCTCTGTTCAACGCCATCTATCGAGAAATTATGAACTAGCTTTTTTTTTTCTCTGGAAAATCCCCCATTGGCTCCCTAAGTGTGATTGTCACACGTTATGAAATGGACAGTGTCAGATTTCCCAGCTGAAGTGCGATTTTTGAAAATCATACGAGCGACTTGACAGTAGAAAAATTGTCAAAATTACTATGCTGTGGAGTCGGAGAACGGGTCGTTAAGGAAATTAGAGGTCAAAAAGTTTGTTGTTTTTTATGATAGGTAATTAAAAATTAAAAACCATTTCTATCATAATTTTTTTTGCAAAACTCTCTTTTGTTATCTATTCTATAAATATACTATTATAAAACTGTAAATTCAAAAAAAGAACAGTTTGTTTATTTGATCGAGCATCGCACGAAAACTACTGAACCGATTTTGATGAAACTTTTTTAGTTTGATCGCTTATGACCTGACTTAAAATCTGATATATAATTTGTGCGGACGAAGTCGCGGGTAAACTCTAGTCAAATCTATACCTAACTGTAATCTAAGTTAATAAAGAAATTGAATTTCTATTGTAATTAGTTTTGCAACACCCTTCTATCAAATCTATCGGTGTTAGACTCGAACCACGAGTCGAAAAACTTCATAAACAGTGAGAGTCTGCTTGAATACATTTTTAATATTTTGCTTAGATACCGCGACACTCATAAAAGCTCTACAAACCGGTTCGAGATGGCCACTCGCCACGCACACAGTCACATCAGTTATAGCATTACATGACTCACACAAGCAAAGCGTAGTGCAGCAGGAAAAATGCAACGCCAAACAGAGAGAAACATATTTGTCTCTGTCGCTCATTTCTCTCCGATAACTTCAAACAGTTCAAAGTCCAATGTGTCTAGCTTGACGAGCTCTTGACTGTACTATGGAGATTATGCATCTTTCTACTGCCAAGTCGCTCGTATGATTTTCTAAAATCGCACTTCTGAACACGTGGAGCTAATGTCAAATTCACGTCAAATTGTCATTTTGACACAATAATACGGCCAATTTTAAAGTCTCACTACCCTCACTATCTGTTTCTTTTCTTCTCATTGAAAGAACCGCGTGCGAGCAGTGCCAAAAAGCATACTATTTTTCCTCTTTGTAATAGTGGAGTAATCAAATATTTACAGTTCACGTTCTGTCGAAAAAGTGGCGAATTATTGATGAAATTGTTGTTTTTCTGTGAATAAATACCAAGAATGGAAGAAGAGAAGAAAACAGAACGCAAAAGAAAGAGATTCGCAGCGCGACTGAAATGTTCTAGAGGAATAAATTGTACCGACACCTTCGGACATGTAAGGTTATTTTTTATGCAAATAAACTCACAACCATAATCCCTTTCGGGGTGGTCAGAAGCTCTCCTACAACTACCAACTTAAGATGACACTCTGACCCAACTATCTTGTTAAGCACGCACTTGTACCAATATTCACTTTCAGCATATTGAAGGTTTTTGAATGGAGCCAGCCTTTCGCCTACAAAAACACTGCATAAGACTGTATCCCCTAGTCGCCTCGTACAACATCCATGGGAAGAAATGAGGTGGTCCAATCTAAACTGGAACACGCATTTTATTTTAACTAGCTGTTTCTCGCGACCTCGTACGCCTGGACATGTTTTTAGTGTCCGACCGAAGTTTCGGTTTCGGTTTCGGATTCGGCCAGTTTCGGTTTCGGATTCGGCCAGTTTCGGCCCAAATTTGGAGTTTCGGTTCGGTTTCGGCAGAAAAACGGCCGAAACTACGACCGAAGCCGAAACTACGTTCGTGAGTTATCGCCCGGTCTTCCGAGGCGATCGGCGGCGTAATGGGGAGCGTGGAATTCACTCCCCGCGCCCCTGTTTATGTCTTGCGCTGCTGTTTGTTTTTTGATGTGATTCAAAAAGACTGAGATGGTCACACATAATCAAATCATCTACGTTTTAGATTTGATGTTTTAAAAACTGATTTCACTGATTTTTTCTGAGTTAAAATATACCTCACCTCACCACATAGGTAGATATGTACACACCTACCATGTACCTACCTATATGTACAGTATAAATAATTGTTTTCAAAACAACAAAACTACTAAGTAATCAGTTAAATATCAAATTAATTGCTTCTGTAAACATAATACACATATTATTGGCAACTAGCTACATTGAAACAAACCTAAAAAGTGGGGAAGAATTATGTCATAAGGAAGTTTCAGTTTCGGTTTCGGATTCGGCCGAAACTGAAACAGAAACCGAATGTCAGTTTCGGTTTCGGTTCGAAAAACTAGGTTCGGTCGGACACTACATGTTATTAATACTTTTTCTGCTATTCAGGACGGAGACAAATTCTACAAATCAAAAACCATGAAAATTGGTCCAGCCGCTCTTGAGTTATAAGTGTTTGAATAAACCTGACTTTGTTTTATATATTAGGGGCTGTTTAAACAGAAGTGACGTGGCGTGGACATTTCGCGGGCGGGGTGCTGCAATATAAACCTTATAGTACATAGCATAGAGTCGTTTGGAGAATTACGCCCGCGCCTCCAGGCGACGTCGCCTGGTGGCGGGGGCGCGATTTTTCTTTACGTCAAAAAACGACGCTATGCTACGTAATAAAAGGTTTATGTTGGTGTTACTTTGACTGCCCGCCACCGCCACGCGTCTCTTCTGTATAAACCCTGCCTTACGATTTGGTTGTAGTGTATTCTTGATGTAACAGGTTTGATAAAATTTAAACTGACTCTTCAATAATTTGTTTGTATTTAATATTACAATAATTTCGTTGTCACATGTGTTGTCAAACACAAAAGTTGCCAAAAGTCTGCCCATGGGTCTGACCTGCCCGCAACAATGATACTTGAGATATATTTAAAATACATTAAATAAATGCAGTCGGGTAATAAATAAAAGATATTTAGGTTGGTCCAGTGGCGAGTAACCTTGCCTGCCGTGCAGGAGGCGATGGTTCGATCCCCGTCCAAGCCGACTCGTACCAATGAGTTTTTCGGAATTTATTTACGATTTGTAACACCACTGGCTCTTCGGTGAAGAAAAACATCGTGAGGAAACCTACATGCTTCAATTTCGAGGCATGTATTGTACCCATTGTCCATTGCAAGTGGCGACGGGCTCACTCCCCGTCACACTGGACAGAGTTTCGGTACTACTAGTGAAACGTGGATGTTCTGAAGATACAGAATATCTCTGACTACCCCCTCGGGGAATATAGTCGTGAGCATATATGCTACGTACTTATAAGTTTTAAAAGCTGTTTCATTTCAAACTAATGTAAATAAACGTTAACATATTTCAGAACATTGTCTTGTGCAACGTTGGGCAAGCTACGGGCTTAGAAAAAGAAACAATACATAAGCTCATATCCAGTTTGTCTCTAGCAATATCATTGCCCAAACTGATAGCACAGAAGGGAGAGTCACATTCATTCCTAGTTTTCAAAGCTACAGAAGATGCCGTATTGTTCTACAATACATTCAATGGGAAAGCAAAACTTGATGAGAGTGGAACCCCAGTTTACATGAGTTTTGTTGAAGATGGTAAGCATGCCTAAGCTAATTTTATACAGGGTGGCCTAGAACACATAATAGAAGTTCAGGCTAGCCCAATGGCTATTAAATAGGACTAGATTATCCATGTGACAATGTCGAAGATATTTAATTTCATAATTTTAGAAAATATGTTTCTTAGCATTGGTGGTTTTTTGTAATTCTCATACAGGGTGTTACAAAAGTAAAAATTTAAAACTTTGAAGGGAGTTGTTTAGACCATCAACCTGAACAACTTTCTCTATGGGAGCAACATCCAAATCGCGAAAAAAAATCTGCTGTCCCATACATTAAGCTCGAGTAGATTTGTAGTTTAGTATGGAACATCACTTTTTTTTCGCGTTTTCGATATTGGTCTCATAGTGAAAGTTGTTCAGTTTGATGGTCTTAACCACCTCCCTTAAATGTATATATTTGTATTTTTGTAACACCCTGTATAAGATCTAACAAAATTAGGTGAAACTATTTAAGGGGATCATCAGACCATCAAACCGAACAACATTCTCTGTGTGACCAACATTGAAATAACCCAAAAAAAATCTGCTGTTCCATACAATACAAAACTATGCGACCCAAATGTATGGGACAGCAGATGTTTATTTTCGCGATTTCGATGTTGGTCCCAAAGAGAAAGTTGTTCAGTTTGATGGTCAGATCATCCCCTTAAAATTTTTTCAGCGATATTTGTTTGATAAGGTCAAACAAAATTCGCTGAAAAAATTTTAAGGGGATGATCTGACCATCAAACTGAACAACTTTCTCTTTGGGACCAACATCGAAATCGCGATTGTTTGATCCATTTGTATTATGTTTAAATACCTACTTGTTTCTCTTACAGTGCCAAACACTGAAATAATATGTGAGCACGAAAACCCAAAAGGACTTCTCATACTAAACAATTTCCTTTCAACCGAAGAAGAGAAACACTTCATCAAACTATTTGACTGGACGGAAGACTCCAGTAACTTGAAGAACCGCCAAGTTAAACATTACGGGTACGAGTTCAGATACGGCAGCAACGATGTGGATTTGAACGCTCCGCTTGAAGAAAAAATACCGAAGGAATGTGATGTCCTCTGGCAGAGGCTGAGGGAGCAGGGTCTTGAGCTGGGGGTGCCAGATCAGTTGACGATTAATAAATATAGTCCTGGACAAGGTAAACAATGTTAAAACTTTGTACAGTATCTTTGCCCTCATTTTCTGATCAATTTTATCTACAGTAAAATGTATTTCAATTGTCAGAATAATCTAATGACACTGATATAACCCCCTAATCATTTTTTTTAAATATGAAACAGGTACTAATTCCTTTTATTGCTAGCACATCTTTCATACATTCTGGATCTATATCCAGACTGTATACACAACCAGTTCAATATTATGCCACTACCAACTCTTAAAAGAAAATAGTTAGATTCAAAGAAAATTTATCTATTTTCTTTGAATCTAACCAGTACCTTATGTTATACCTTTGACTGATTGGATTAGTCCACCAGGAAAACCAATTCAATTCAATTATTCTAATTAACTAGGTTCCCTACACTCTTCCATAATACCTCTGATTGGTGCATTTTATTTATTTTAGTCACCTCGTACGACACCCACGCCCACAGAAAGAAATGGGGTGAACCATTCTAAACCAGAATAACTGCTTAAAAAAGGCAAAAGATTGATTTCATGAATCTTGATGAAACTCTATATATTTTTTAGGTATACCATCACACGTAGACCGCCACAGTCCGTTCGGAGATACGATCCTGTCGGTGTCCCTCGGCTCGTCGGTCCTGATGGACTGGAAGCATCACTCCGGGAAGTATGTGCCGGTCGAAGTACCGGCTAGGTCCACGCTCATCATGCAGGGTGAAGCTAGGTATGTTTTATTTGTTTAAAAGTCTGCTATATCTAAACTATTATAAAACTGTAACAGAAATGTGTGAAACATTGAAGATATTTACAAAAAAAAAAATTACGACATGGATTTTACCTGTCCCTGATTCCAAATCACCAATTTTTGGATTTTTTGTCTGTCTGTTTGTTTCGCTCGTAATTTATAAGAATATTCCTATTTCTTCTGACAGCCCCTTTGAAGTAATTAGTCCAGGGCCCCTAGACAAAGCACTTTCGATTAGCGTTAACGACAGTAGACAACATAAAAAATGTATGGACTTGACGTATGGTGACGAAAGCAAAAGTCAACATGTTTCGATCGCAAATGTCAAATCCATACATTCTGTCATTTCTACTAGCGTCTATAGATAGGCTCTGTCCCGTGTATGTTACGCCATATTTCCGCGATGGGGATAAATCCCAATTATCCTTCGAAGTCTGTGCGACTCTTGGGCATTTTGCAAATTGGACATTCTGCTCCTAAAGGCTACATACAGTGCATGTTGCAAAAGAGAATCTGTACAAAAAATATTAAAAAATAAACTCTGGCACTCAGTCAATAACATTGCTTTTCATATTTTTGTCTCGAAATCTTAGATCAAAGTAAAATTAATGGATAGGCCTTACGCGAACATTTCAAACCAGAAAAATGAGGCAAAACAATTGACAGTTTTACTTCGAATTTTTACCGAGATGACAGACCAAGTGCCCTAGTTTGTATTGAAGTGCCCTAGTTTTGCGTGCTTCAACTTAAAGCCTATTGTAATACAGAAGTCTGTGCTTAAAGCGCTTTGGGTCTATCCATTCATTTTACTTTGATCTAAGCTCGAAATAGGTTCAGTCGTTTTTCCCTAGGCATATTGTTTATCTGATTGCGAAGAAAAGAATAATTATCCTGGAATTAATTGTGATAAAAATACATTTTCACCAGATATGATTGGCAGCATGGCATCCAACCTAGAACCTGGGACCCAATCATTGAACACCGCACCATAAACAACAAGGACGTTAAAGTGATTACAAATGAAAGTGTTCCGAGACAGACGAGGATATCTCTCACGTTCAGGTGGACGAGGAATGGGCCGTGCGAGTGTGGCTACAAGACGCTGTGTGATAGTGTCGACACCGACATCGGGGATAATGTCGCTTCCAATCTGGAGGAGTTGCATGTTCATCAGGTATTGTTTTCATATTTTGCATATCTTATAGTGTATTGTACAAACACTTACCAAACATATCGAGCCTTTTCTGGAAGCACATCGTAAGCGCCCAAAATTTCTAAATGTGATTTTTACGTAACCTCTAGAACAGATGTTTAAAAATTTGCAGCTGTTAGTTAAAAACTATTCCTCTAAATAATAGAAAATATCACACATAACATTTTTTTTAAATATCAAGTAAATACCATTCACGATGTATAAGATATGTAGAAAAAAACCTTGTCCTGTAAAAAAACTTAATAGGGGATCGGACAGTCCGGGACAATTAGTCAAATTAGCAACTTTTAATTGAACATCAAAACGCGCGCGATGTATGAAAAATTGTACTAAATACCCACAAGTGACGTCATCAACATTTAACTACTTTTTATAGTTCATCATGTTATTAAAAATAATATTCTAGCTTAAAAAAATATAAAAATGTGAGTATTATCAAATGCGAGTTATTTTCAAATGTTTTTTTTACTAAGAAGATAAAACTAATTATGCAGTCCGCTCCCCTATTGTTGCTTACGATGTTCTTCCCAAAAAGGCTCGACATATCCACTTTTGTTTTGGGGATTAATTTTCGGGGGGGGGGGGGGGGATTATCATAGAGAAACAATGGAAACGAAATCACTGTAATTACTTTTCTAATATACAAATATTCGGATTCCGGGAGGGCATAGCCACAGTATAAGAAAGAGTATCTTGGCATAGCATAATAGCACTTCTATATTCCCCGAAGTCCGAGATAGAAGTACCAAAACTCTGTCCAGTTTGATAGTACAGTAGGTATAATACATGCCTCGTAATTCAAGCATGCAGGTTTTGTCTCGATGTTTTCCGTTACCGAAAAGTCAGTAGTGTTACAAATTGTACATAAATTCCGAAAAATTCATTTTTACGAGTTTCTTGGACGGGTACCCACGGGTACGATCGACCCATCGCCTCCCGCCTGGCACGGCAGGCAAGGTTACTCGCTCCAGTGGCGACCATGGAAGCCCTCCATCACGGCTTTTACAAGAAGGGGGGAGAGATAAATCCGACCTATCCCCATTGGATACATGCTCCACACTTGCCAAAATTACGCGACTTGTAATTTCGGTTGCGTAATTTCAGGCAGGTGACGACGTAGATTCGACGTATTTTTAAAATCAGCCAGGAATTCAGATTAATTCTGAACTATCTTTCTCTGTAGGTGTACGAACAGATAGCAAGTCACTTTAGTACGACGCGGCACAAGCCGTGGCCTAAAGTAGTAGAGTTCATGAAGAATGTTGACACCGGCGCTGTGCTGTTAGACCTGGGCTGCGGCAACGGCAAGAACATACTGCCGAGGAACGATATCTTACAAGTGAGTAACTAAGTGTCCATTCAGATCAGGCGGAAAAATGCTTGTTAGTTGTGCAGGCAGTTTTCATTGATAAATTGACTATGAACTTAGTGACATCTAGAATAGAGTTGAAAATAGCGTGCAAGAGATAAATCCGTGCGGCGTGTGTTCGCATTATCCCTTTCATGCTATTTTCAATTGAAATTGGTTTATTGCTCTGAGTTAGATGTATAGAGCGATCAGCGAACTCCGCGCTTCATGACGTTGTCCCATGCAACTGTGGCGATATAGGTACCTACTCTTGCATTTAGTCACTTTCTCACTGCGGTCACGTGTAGGTATCAGATTGATTGCAAATCTGCATAAATGCATCGGCCATCGGTTCTGCGAGCAATGTGTACCGCCCACTGCTATTTTAGCAATTCTTTGGGCTATGTCAGTTACCCTGGTTCTTCTGCGGGTCTCTTCATTTGTGATTGGATCTCGCAGGGAAACTCCGAGCACAGCCCTCTTCATTGCCAGCAGTAGCGTAGCGAGGGGGGGACAGGGGGGGTAAATGCCCCGGGCGGCACTTTACTAGGGGCGGCAAATTCGAGAAAAATATAGATTGATTGAAAGTAGAGTTCGCTTCGCTCGCTCAAGTTTCTGTTTTAAGTATTGTACCTTACCTAGACAGTCATAATCCTAAAGATTTTATACTGAGACCTGGGTCTAAAAGTTTGCTTCGCTCGATCCATAGCGTTTACTCAATGTTACATTGCACATATTGTGTGTAAAAAGCTCTGGCTCCAAATGATTCGTATTGAGAAGAAAAGTCGAGCTCGCTTCGCTCGCTCCGTTATTTTTCGTATAGGTCTTCTTACAAAGATAAGGGGGCGGCAAAATCGGTCTGTGCCCCGGGCGGCAGAAAGCCACGCTACGCCACTAATTGGCAGTGTGACACAGCTAAGATTATTGTTTGTGGTTGTACTTAGATAGCAGCGGAACGCAGCAGCGGCCTGCTGGCGGAGTGCAGGAGCCACGTGCGTGCCTGTGAGATCGGGGCCGCGGAGTGCGTGCGCGCCGACGCGCTGCGCGCCGGGCTGCGCGACGCGTGCGCCGACGCGCTCCTCTGCATCGCCGTCATACACCACTTCAGCAGCAAGGTTCCTTCATCATGATCATACATATCATAGCCCGCAGTATTAACATCTCGAAGAGATCTCGCTACTCTGATTTTTTTAACTAGCCTATTTCATCCCACTGCAAAATAATCACCCAATGGCACCCAAGAGAAGGGCAGCGAAAGAGAAGTAGACCACCGAGACGATGGGTTGACGACATAAGTCAGGTTGCCGGAAACACAGGGCACAGAGTGGCAGGCGACAGACGGCAAACAGACATGCAAAAAACGAACAAAGCACAACTACTAGAATAAAAAGAAAATAATATAGATGTCTGAATAAGGCTAATAATAATAATAATTTCATTCCACTGCTGGGCGAAGGCCTCCCCTTTAATCCTGCAACCATCTCTGTCTTGGGCACGCTTTGGCCACGCGTTATCCAAAGAATCCAGATCGTCCCGCCCTCTTCCTAGGACGACCCGGACGTCGACGACCGTTTTCTGGGATCCAGGGCGTTACAATTCTTGCCCACCTTTCCTGGTGCATTCTACAGACATGGCCGGCCCAATTCCACTTTAATCTGGCGGTTTTTTCCCCAGCATCGGCTATTCGTGTTTTGGAGCGCAGTGTATTGTTTTTGAGTTTTCTGACACGATTTAACACGCCTAATTTACTAGTTATACTACGCTCCATTGCCCTCTAACCTTGAGTTTGGACTTTTTAGACTCTGAGCACCATAGGTTTAGGATTACAGGATACACTGCTCCCTCCAACCCTCTCAATAATTAGAAATACTGGCTGTTACGCGTGACTTCATCTACGTTAACTATAAAAAGTATACATACTAACAAACTCACGACCGTAATCCCTTTCGGGGTGTTCAGAAACATTTGCTACAACTACAAATTTTCTGTTTAAAAATGTAGTTCTAGCAATGCTCGCATTTAGCAATTTAAGTTTAGGATAGAATGACGTGTCAAGTAGTGAGAGGTGGCTAGTCTTTCGCCCACATAAACACTGCATAAGAAACAAAAGTATCCTATTTGTTAATCCAGAACATATTCTATCTGTCTCTAAGAGTAAGGATCTCCTTTATAGGAGATTCTTGCTGTTAGAGTAGTAACATTAATATCATTGCAGCGTTTTCTCGTGGTTCTACTAGTAGGTGCACCAGGGACACCTATTTCTGTTGGTGCTCTTAGATCTATCTGTATGCCAAAAGCTTCAAAAGCCAATACCTAGAAATAGCTCCTTTTTTTCTCGCAAATTTTTTGGTTTCGGCCATCAACTTGAATATTTTCTTTCAGAATAAAGTAACAAACAACATTTTGTTATAACAAGTATATCTCTAAACTCAGTCCGAACGGAGATTATAAAGGCTTGAGGCTTGAAATTGAAAATATATTCATTACGATTACTTCAAGCCTTTATATCTCCATTCGTACTGAGCTACGAGATATACTTGTCATTTTTACTTTATTCTGAACTAAAATTCAAGTTTGGTTGATGGCCACGCCAAAAAAATAGTCGAAATAACAAGGCGCCAACTTCCATACAAAAACCCGCATTGTCTTTTTATTCAAATCCGTTCACCCGATTATGTGGAGCATTACAGACATTACAGACAAGAGAGCATCAGTTTGAGGGGAACTTTTGAATCCTGCCATTTTCATAACGTTGTGTCATAATTTTTTTATTGTTGATCGAAGCTTCAGATCCAATTTTTTGTACACAAATAGTCACAAGCAGATAAATAGCAAGCATAAATGTGATCAGCCGAAAAAGAAAACTATATTTTGTCTTTCTCACACTTTAAAGTGTTCATTCGAGTCGAGTAGTAGAGTCAAGAGCTACTCGTAGTTTGTTTGTTTCAGCCGATTCCATTCTTTAGTTAGGTGATTAATATATCACTTGACTTTTCCACAAAACCTATGCCAGCTTCCTGACTTTACCCAAGATGCACACAAAATGTGTCCATGTGTTCTTTTGATAGACTTTGAATCATGCTACTGCTATTGTAAATAGCTTTAAAGTCTGTGCGATTTGTAGAAAGGAATCAAAATAAGAATTGAACCTGAATTTTAACTACTTAAGAGGGCTATCGGAGTCCAGTTGCGCCCTCGTCACAATAATAAAGATTTCTCAATAAAGAAAGCCTAAATCAAAAAAGTGCTCAACAGATAAACTACAGAAGCCTTCAAGATATTTTCATAGAATACTTTTATAGGTTTTTTTAAAGGTTTTAGACCTTAAAAGATTTAGACCCATAAAAATTTTGAAAAAAGAGAAGAAAACGGCCGCTTTTGTTTTTATTCGAAATTATCTAAAAGTGGAATGTTTAGAACCTATAAAAGTATTGTATAACAATGCTTTGAAGGCTTTTGTAGTTTATCTGTTGAGCACTTTTTTAATTTAGGCTTTATTGAGAAATCTTTGTTATTGTGACGAGGGCGCCACTGGACTCCGATAGCCCTCTTAAGCAAATAGAAGGTAATGGTCTCAGCTAACTTTGCAGTAAAGCTCAAGTTATTTAAAGAATACTTAAATTTATTAAAAAGTTACAACATAATAATTAGATTTCCCATTTCTCAGGCCAGAAGATTGCAAGCTATATCAACAATAAGTCGCTTACTTCGCCCCGGGGGACGCGCCCTCATCACAGTGTGGGCCAAGGACCAGAGAAAATCTAACTACCTCTGCAAAAATAAGACTCAGAATACGCAAGAAATCATGTCAGTAGGAGGTGTCCACCTTCCCGTCCATGAAAACAGGACCCAGTTCCAACACAACGACCTATTGGTACCGTGGAAACTAAGAAAAAAAAACGAAAATAAACTATCAGATCAATCAGAAAACACTCTATTCAGATACTACCACGTTTTCGAAGAAAACGAACTAGACGAATTGTGCAAAGAAATACCTGACTTAACAATCGAAAATAGTTTTTACGAAGAAGGAAATTGGTGTGTTATTTGTAAAAAAATATAAAGCTGAGGAAACATTTGTACTGTATTTTTATTAATTTTAAAAACTGAGCTACAAAAACAAAACAGAAACATGACTATTATAAAACTTTATACAAAACAATGTGTACAATTACTTATGAATCTAATCATGAACGTAATCAAAAATTATTATACTTTGTTCGTGTATTAAAAATAAATAGAGTTTATTTTCTAGCTCTGACATATTTCATAAAATACATATATTCCAGAATAAATTTGAATTAGGACCAATTTAGACATACCACTATAAGTGGTTGCTTGGCGCGAATATCTTAACTAAATAGGAAATGATGTTAGCCACAATGCATTTCAGCTAATCGTGTAGAACACGACATTCATTATCCATCCTCACGTCGTGCAAAGGTCATATGAAATAAAGGACATCCTTTCCTACCGCGGCAGCACTTCATTCTCTTTTCAAATCATTATTATTTTGGTTTGCACGATATTATCTAATGCGGGATAACGAATTTCGTGTTTAATTTCAAAATTTCTTTTTTCATATATGTATGCCTCAAACCACATGCAGTACGTGTTTTGAGTAATGTAGGTATACCTATCCTAGGTTTTTTTAAATTGTTTGAATTTTTTGAATTTTGAATTTCGGTATTCATCCTGATCATCTGTTTCTAACCCCTTTTATTTCTTGATTATAGAAGCGTAAGGGGATTAAACGAGCGGCCCGTACTTTAATTAAGGTCTAGGATCTAAGGTCTGGCTAAAAGTGGTGTGTCTAAAAAGGCACTATATGATAAAATTCTATAAACACGAAATTAATTATCTATCCTTATACCAAATTGCGGTGCTCAAAAAATGGAAGAGAACACCTCCTGTCCTTTTCTTTCTCTCTAGGAAACGCAATAACCTAGCAGGACATCAAGATTGGATAATTAATTTCGTGCACTTTTAAGTGCGGCTCTTGACTGAAATACATCCGTAAACTATTCCTTCGATATAATAAAAAAATAATAATCTCAAATTAAGGCTTCATCAATGCTAATTGTAATAAAGGTATAACAGAGATAGTGGATAGGTCGGCTAACACGGCGTCGACGTTTTGTATTGTATTGACTTGAAAAATATTTTCTTTTCTAAAACTCAGTATTGCCAGAGCTAATAAAGGTAGTATTTCTAAGCAGTCGTAGCCTAAGATGGCATCCCAGAGGAGTAGGAGCTGGTCTGGTGGTAGATGTCCACTGAACGCTCGCATTAGCCATTTGAAGACTACTCTGATACTGAAAAAGAGATGCATAATTAAATAGTCACCAAGCATGTGGTACCACTAATTGCTTTTATATTAAAGTGAACAAATTGTTGTAATAGTAAAAAGTGTTAAAACCTGTATTTGTTTCTAGTTACGCCATTTGTTGCCACTAACGCCATATGTTGCTACTTACGCCATTTGTTGCCACTAACGACATTTGTTGCCACTAACGCCATATGTTGCTACTTACGCCATTTGTTGCTACTAACGCCATTTGTTGCCATTAACGCCATATGTTGCTACTTACGCCATTTGTTGCTACTAACGCTATTTGTTTCTACTTACGTCATTTGTTGCTACTAAACTAACGCCACATCAATAGAAGATTAGAAGAGCTTGTAGTCCTCAGTATATTTTCATTCGCCGTTTGATAGCACTCTGTCTTAAGTAGTCAAAGTTTTAAGTACTTACGGATTAATGTTTATGTTCCTAAAATGTATCCAAAGTAAAGGTTCGTTTGCTTCCAATAATCTCTCGTATAGTAGACATAATGAAACTATACCCTGCAACGGTAAAAATATACTCACTTACACATTCTTTTTTTAATTTAGTTATTCCTATAAGAATATATACATACATAAGAGCCATATCACACTAGCGATTTTTGAGTGTAGGCGATATCGCAACTGCACCGCCACGATGACAAAACTTAAGTTTTGTCATCGTGCGCGATCATGCGCGATTAATCGCCGCGATTTTTACTGAGCGTATTCGCTGCGATTTCGCCACGACTGTGATTGATCTCAGAAATATCGCGGCGATATCGCAATGATATCGTTCCATCAACGCCTGCGCTCAGAAATCGCTTGTGTGATATGGTTCTAAAACTACGACCGTAATTCCATTTGTAGAGGTTATGGCATGGTTCCCTTAGCAAATTCGTAAGAATACCACACACTTCGGACCGTCGGTGGACCGACGACCTGGTGAAGGCGGCGGGAAAACGTTGGATGAGGGCAGCGCAGGACCGGTCGTTATGGCGATCCTTGGGGGAGGCCTATGTCCAGCAGTGGACGTCCATCGGCTGAGATGATGATGATGATGACCACACACTTGTGTAAAATGCACCCCGTTTTAGACTTTTTACATCCGCCTAAGTACGTTTCAGATACATCGCCAATCTACTACGCAGTTACAAACACCGCTTTGAAAATGCACGTGTGATACGCACTTAAACTCGGCGTACTCAAAAGGGTAGTCTATTTTTAGCTGAGAATCACAGTGTATTAACCTGTAGCTTCCTATAAACTGGAGTACTGAGTAGTACCTAAATCACGGTTGCTACTGCTTGAGAGTTAATAGTTAAATGATTTAGTTTAAACTTGTGTAATATTTACCTGTGGATGTGTAGAAATATAATGAAGTCGGTGCCAATATCGTATGTAAAACGCTCTGAACGTATAGTAAAGTTGTACCGGGTCGTCGTAGAGATAGCAGAATGGAGTCGCTGGAAGAAACAGTAAAACTTTTGTCATCAAATAGAGAAGAGATTCGATAGTAACTATATACCAAGGAGTCTCAAGAATTGAACAAGAGTTTGCGGTGCTAACGGCCGACCTCCGGTTATGGAGGGGTAACCTACCATAAGGAGATCTATAGAAGATTTTGAAAAGGATAGTAATTTTCCCCTTTTAACATGCAATTTCGTGCTATGTATTTATAATCAACCTACCTATTTTTTGTCTTTATGCTCTAAGTAATAAGACATCAATTTGTATGACGTAAAGTAACACAAAGAGAAAAACACTGTATTTAAAAACAATTTATCGGCCTGCATCTTGATTTTATTATAATTTACAGTCACTAATAAAATTTTATACTTTGCCAAACTATCATTTGTGAACTTTGACTTTTTGGTGACAGAAATAACTTTCAAAATATTCCTCCACTGACATTATTAGTAAAAGAAGTTTACTTGCATATTATCTGTGTAGATCACAGGTTCGCGGTAGTGTATATTTTCTTTTTTCTTTGTCACAGGTGTAGATTGAGCAAAAAAAATATATGGGTAATGTTTTCTAGATAGCATTTGATAACTACTTGCCCAAATACGAATTTTGGAGTAGAATTTGGGATAAGTTTATGGGATTCAAAAAAATAACCCAACTTTCGTTCCTTCAAGACTTCAAGTTCGTAATGTTGATAAATGTCTTATTTTTAGGGCTAGGTATCCAAAGGGTGCCAACGGGGCGCTATTCATAAGCCTACGCTGTCCGTCCTTCCGTCCGTCCTAGCTTTAAAGGTCTGTACCTCACTGGCTGTACCTACGTATCTATTGAACCGTAATAGCATGTCTGGCCAGTTCCATACATTTTAGATTTAGCATAGTCTTGGCGCAAACAGATGTCGCTACAAGTATCATCTGTCTGTGTGTGTATTGTTGCTTTATACAGGGTGGTCGTGTTAATATAGTCCAAAGGAAAATCTGGGGTAGGGGATCTGGGGTATCATTTTCAACTTTTTTGGCTGAAATATACGAATTTTTGAGTAGAATTTGGGTTAAGTATGTTTATGGGATTCTATGAAATAAGCCAACATTAGTTCGTTCAAGTTCTTAATCTTGAGAAATATCTTCTAATTTCTAAGTATCTTTGTCAAACTAAACATCTCGTGCTTATTCTTTTCGCTTACGTTGAATCTCGTGTGACAAAAAATGTAGGTATAAAGACAAACTTTTATTTGTACTCTTAGGCGCTGTCCTATTGCCATCGCTCGTGCGATCATGCGTTCGTCCGACGAAAATCATTGTGCCACTGTGCGTTTAAACATACTTATATCTGCGGAATATCCTATAGAAGGTCGTGCTATCATGAGATGCGATCGAATTGTTCTATTTTTATTCAGATATAAGTATGTTTAAACGCACAGTGGCACAATAATTTTCGTCGGACGAACGCATGATCGCGCGAGCGACGGCAATAGGACAGCGCCTTATACATGGTGTAACAAAACACCCTAGTAATACTTAAGGGGGTGCTTCAGACCATCAAACTGAACAACTTTCACTATGGAGCCAACATCGAAATCGCGAAAAAAAACAGCTCTTTCATACAAAACTGCAGTACCGTCTTGACTCAAATGTATGGGACGGCAGATTTTTTTAAATTTCTCTCGACGTGGCTCTATAGTGAAAGTTGTTCAGATTGACGGTCTGAAGCACCCCCTTAAGTATTACTAGGGAGTTTTGTTACACCCTGTATATTCCGTGCTTTTATAGCGCTATTAAGGTTTACGCCGTCCTCTAGCGCCCCTTATGGTAATCCGTTGCAACTCTTGCGCACCTGTAAAGCCCGTACCGTACACCACTTACCGTACATAGTAAATCCATGGAAAGGAATGATGCCGCTGGGCGGGAACACGGTGAGGCTCTCCGCGGATGTCTGCTTGCCCTTTATAGTGACTGTTAGGGGATTCCCCGTGCTACCCTTAAGGTTCTGCATCACGTCGCAGTCGCGGGAGAAGCAGAGCATCACCTGAGGTCCAATCAATTCTCTTGTTTATACAGGGTCCATCTTGATCAGAACATCACACTGTACAACTTTCTCTATAGGGCCAACGACGAAATAGCGAAAAAAAAATACAGCTGTTTCATACAATCAAGTCCAGTATGACTGTGTGCAGTAGTGTATGGGAAGCAAATTCTTTTTTTGTGCGATTTCGACGTTTGTCCCATAGGTAAAGTTATTCGATTTAATAGTCTGATCATCCCCTTAGAAAATCTTCAATATACTTGAAATAATTGTTTCTGGAAACGGCTGTATTTAATTTATTTTGATAAAATTTATGAATAAGGAGTTCTTTGGGGTAGTGGATTTTTTGGTTTATCTGGAACCTATTAAGCAAATTTCGTTGCTTTCTTGGCCGCTCATGTTCTTAGTAGCTGACCCCTAAACACGATGCACGAAATTCATTATCCATTGAAAGCATTTCAATTTTCACTAGATTTTCACAGTCGAAATGCTGATAGCGCAGTAAGTTATAATAGCCTATAGGATCCCACTGCAGGGCAAAGGTTCCTGTCACGAATAGAGTGAGAGAGTATGCCATACTCCATCAAAAGATTAAAGTATCTTGTACGGTAGGCAGGTACCTGATAAAGCAGATCTTCAAACACGAAGTACTGGTCATCGTTGGAGGCCGTCAGCTGGACGTCTTTGAATATTAGCTTATCGATCATCAGGTCCACTTCGAGCACGCTCTTCTTTAGCTGGTTGAAATAGGTGATTTGCTGAAATAAATAACCTTGTTGATTGGCTAGGAAACTAAATGGGCATGTTGAACAAAGTGTACAAAAATCCTAGGACAGATACTAGCTAGTAGCTACAGTACCTGGCAAGCATCATGAAAAATGCGGGGTGGTGAGGGGGACTGCGCGTGAGCGCTTTCTCCAACAAATTTTGTTTCTGCGCATTCAAGGTTTTGCTCAAGAATTTTACCGGCCACTGTACTATCATACATTAGGAGCATATTGTCACATTCGCAAATTATCACACTGTATGCTTGTGAGGGGTTGAGAGAGCGAGTGTGTTTGTATGATTATGTGTGCATATACACACATACACAAAAAATTTTGCCCATCCCATCCTCCTTTTAAAATAGACCAAATTGGAAATTGTTGTTTTGGGAAACTCAAGTTGACCTTATGGAAATCCAGAAGTCGAAAATTCGGAAATAATGGTAGTCGATTTGAGGAACTAGAATAATCTTATGGGAATCTTAAAGTTGAGTTTAAAGAGACGTGGTCGTTCACTCAAGGCCTCATAAAAAGGCTGAAAGTCACCCAAAGGGCAATGGAGAGGGCTATGCTCGGAGTTTTCCTGCGAGATCGAATCAGAAATGAAGAGATCCGCAGACGAACCAGAGTAACTGACATAGCCCAAAGAATTGCTAAACTTAAGTAGCAGTGGGCGGGGCACATTGCTCGCAGAACCGATGGCCGGTGGGGCCGAAAAGTTCTCGAATGGCGACCGCGTACCGGAAAGCGCAGCGTGGGTAGGCCCCTCACACGGTAGACCGACGACCCGGTGAAGGCGGCGGGAAAACGTTGGATGAGGGCAGCGCGAGGACCGGTCGTTATGGCGATCCTTGGGGGAGGCCTATGTCCAGCAGTGGACTTCCATCGGCTGAGATGATGATGATGAGTCTTAAAGTTGACGATTTGCGATTGAAAAAGTTGTCGTTTCGGAATTCGACTTTTTAAGACTTGACCTTTCGAAAAGTACTTATAGTCGTATTGGAAAATTTACGTTTTAGTAAGGCATCCTCATGAACATAAACGATCCGAAACCCTTGACGAACCTGCTTCTTAACTTCAGCCCCCAGCACCTGGGCCCATAACCTGGCGCGCAAGCACTGCGGACTGCCCTTCTTCAGGTACTCCTGTATGACCGGTGCGTAGCCGAGGGTTGATACCCTCTCTCCGAGGCCGATCCTCTCTCCTTCCAGGTTCGTGAACCCTGCTACAGTGCTGTTCATACTTGGGTTCACTCCGAGAAGAGGTTCCCCGTTGTACCATTCGATGTAGACTTTACGCTGGAAAATATTCTTACGTTACTACAGGGTGTAACAAAACACCCTAGTAATACTTAAGGGGGTGCTTCAGACCATCAATCTGAACAACTTTCACTATGGAGCCAAAGTCGAGAAAAAACAAAAAAAATCCGCCATCCCATACATTTGAGTCGAGACAGTACTGCAGTTTTGAATGAAAGAGCGGATTTTTTTGATTTTTTCTCAACGTTGGCTCCATAGTGAAAGTTGTTCAGATTGATGGTCTGAAGTAGGGTTGCCAACCTTAGTGCACCGATTAGCGAGAAATTTGCAATCAAGGTGCGGGACGTGACCCAAAAAAGCGTGACCCAGCTAGTATGAGGCAAGAAACAATAAGTCAAGGAATAAAAATAAAAATTTGTTGCCTTTTACTTTGCATGATTTTACAAACATAAAAGTTACTACCAAGGGGTACAAGGAAAGAGCAGTTTGAAGAAATCTGAGTTCATCAGGCGCACCCGGGACAGTCAGCCTCGATACTACCATTGCTGACTGGCAAATCTTTCCAAACAGCATGAGTAATTGTCGTGCGTTATGACTCATGTTGATACGAAATTAGAAGTAAAAGAAGAATAATACACGACCTATGAACTTTGGCATTTTAAAAAGACTGCATAAATTAGAAAAGAAACTTAATAAAGTTTGAAATCACTTCTTCTGAGTCAACTGAGCTTACAAATTCTTCTGCTGGAAAGATAAGCCAGTAAACGGGACAATAGGCGTCCCGCACACATCTATCGCGGGACGCATCCTCTAAGGGTCTAGAAACGGGACGTCCCGCCTCTCGCGGGACGGTTGGCAACCCTAGTCTGAAGCACCCCCTTAAGTGTTACTAGGGTGTTTTGTTACACCCTCTATAATTGGATATCAAATGCAAGACCGGTGCATGTGGTTAGGTGGGTGACCCGTGTAATTTGTTTTTTCATGACAAGTGCTTTCTAGTTTTGGAAAGCACATAGGAATCTGGACCTGTGTTCAAACCTGATGATGCTACAAAATATCAGTGCATGACAGCACTCTACGGGTAGAGAGATATTCGATGATGTAATAAGATCGGTAGAAAAAAATAGAGCTTTAAAAACCGGTCAAGTGCGAGTCGGGCTACTCGTGCACCGAGGGTTCCGCACCACACCACCACAGAACACAACATTATTAACTTAGAAAAAAAAACTTTTTTTGTCTGGGACCTTTAGCGCAAGACCGACTCACACTTGGCCGGTTTTTAGTATTTGTTGTTATTCTGTAGAGTTTTCTCTATAATCACACTAAGTTTGACGCTTGTATGTATTACCGTTTTTACGATAGAGCGTGAAGAAAAAACGTTCATAAAAACTAGTTTCTTGTTGAGAACCCCCCTTAATTTTTATCGTTTTGACATTTTTATTATTTGTTAACAAATCCGCCGAAATAACGCATAATCTGAGAAAATTTCAAGTATCTAGCTATTACGGTTCAAAAGTTACAGCCCTAAATAGGTAGGACAGACGGACGGACGGACGGACAACGTAGGCTTAGTAATAGGGTCCCGTATTCACCCTTTGGGTACGGAACCCTAAAAATAATTCAACTGAAATTTGCCCTTCGAGATGGATTTTTAAATTGTAGGTACTCTTACTTACCAATTGGTCTAATGTTTTGACTTGGAGCGGTAGGTGCGCGAATTCCCATTTGGGTTCATTTCTGAAAATAAAGCGGCTATTTTCAGTGGCGCAATATATCGTCTATATGATGCTGTCAACTATACATTATCCTCAAATAAAGTAAATCCATAACACTGTTAGACACATGCATGTTTTGGAACTTTGTAAATGTACTTACTCTCTCGTGTAAGGAACGTATCCCGATAGGGTTAGTAATACTTCTAGAAAGTCTTTAGGTGCATACACTGGCCTATATTTTGTTAAATCTGAAATAATGTTTCATAAATTAGTCTACGTTTCTGATCTACTGTTTTGTTATTTCACACATCCGGGTGTGCGATTTTTGAAACTCATTCGTTGAACTCGGCAGTTGTAAATGTCAAAATTACTATGGAGATACGCATCTTACTACTGCTGATTTGACATTCAAAAATTATACTCCAGGGGTGCGATTTTTGAAAGTCAAATCAGCAGTAGAAAGATGCTGATCTACGGATGCGATACTTTCGTATACATGTGAAATTCAAAAATATTTACTCTTACTGATGATCGTTTCGAATCAAATAAGTTCGTTTTTGGATTTTATGAGCCTACGCTATTATTTTTTGTTTCTGGGGCTCTATCTAATTTTAAATTTCACACATGCTCAGGTACCTACCTACCTATATGAAAATGGCATACTTAAACATGCTTACACCGGATTTTGATATTATTCTTATTATACCTATGTACGAATTAAGATGTGTGGAACATAAACATAGTATGTAAGATGAATGGTGTAGAATAATTTAAAAAATCTCCCCGTACTGGCCGTAGTATGGCAGCGCGATACAACGCTATCGCGCCTTAGCTCTCTTTCTATTTGCGCGCGAAAGAACGAGATAAAAGGCGTGATATAGCCGTACCACGCACATCATGCTACGGCCGCTGGCTATACATATACAATACATTCAAGGCAGTTATTTATTCTTATGCCGGCTCTTCATTCTCGTCGAGAACGGGCGAAACAGGCCGAGAACGAGAGTGTGGATGCCCTTCATTGTTCTCGTGGCGTCGTAAGCCATAGTAATTTTCCTTGAAAATTCTCGCCGAGCGTTCTCGGCGAGAATTCTCGGCGAGAGTGTAGTGCAGTGTTTAGAGTTAAATCCGCCGTCTCCCGTCCTGTTACCTACCTAAATTATAGGTGCTAAGCTCATTCCATTTGTCCGCCAGTTCCTCTTGTTCGCTCTGCGGTCTAAGTTTAGCTAACGAAGTCTCCAAATCCGAGCACATTGAATTTAACGATTTGTGAATCCTCTTCTCCCATTGGGCACTAGCTTTTAACAATGAAGTTAGTGGGTCTAGTTTCTGCAAAAAGTATTGTATCATTTTCTGTAGTGGATTGGATGCATGGTAAAAAGGTGACGCGACAACAATAGGTAATATTTTAAACCACATGCTCCACTCATTATTTTAACCAGTCACCCACCAATGAAGGTATTAAGAGGCTCCCACTATGTAACGCAGGGCCGGGCCATATATTCCATATTTTGGTGGTTTACGGTTTTTAGAAGCTATCTTCTCGACATATAAATTAATGAAAAATATAGCAATGATCTTCAACATCTCGGCTTTATTTGCTACGAGCTTTAACCCGCGACTTCGTCCGCATAAATTATATACCAGATTTTAAGTCAGATGATAAGCTATCAAACAAAAAAAGTTTCATCAAAATCCGTTCAGTAGTTTTTGCGTGATACTCGAACAAACAAACACCCAAACAAACAAACAAACAAACAAACATACAAACAAACAAACAAACAGACAGACAAAAAATTCAAAAATTTGTGATTTGGAATCAGGGACAGGTAAAAACCATGTCGTAATTTTTTTTTTTTAGATATTTTCAATGTACAGACACACTTCTGTTACAGTTTTATAATAGTTTAGATTAGATGAAGGAAGTAAGTAGGCCCTATATTTCTTATTTTTCTATAAAATACATTTGAAACCTGTGTTCAAATGAAAACCTAAATATTTGAAAAATGTCTTTATTATGTGCATCTACTTTCTAAGTTGAAGTTACTTTTACTTGCATTGCGACACACACCATTGTGTAGACACTGTTAAGATCTAAAATTGCTATGAAGTAATTTTTTTTAAGGTCAATATTTAATGGTTTGAAATTTGGTGCTAATCCTTATGATTTTCAAATTTGATTTCCTTGGATTAGAAGGCGCCACCGTGGCATAATGAAGGACAAGCCAGTCAAAAATAGGTACTTATACCTCGTGAAAAGAAAAGTGCAGCACGTGTCTGGCACATGACAAGTAAGGTTGAGTCAATTAAACGAGTTTAACAAAAAAAAATTATTTATTATTATTTATTTTATTTTATTCATTTTAGGAAAACTTACGGACTAATTACAGAATAGTAGGGTATCATGTTGTCTGGGTGTCGCCTCTAATAGGTACCTCAATGATAAGTAAATTAAAATTTTCTGGTTGTTTATGTTTACATCTTAGGATTTTCATATTATATTAGTACGTAAAGATAGGCCTAACCTATACCTTGAAGCTGAACTGATTTTGAAAGTAAATGGAGCATGTGATTATTGTCGTCTACAGCACAGTATAAGACAGTAAACCATCTTCATACAATAGTACCAAACGCGGCTTGTATGTGTGCTCGCCTGGCTCGCCAGTACGTACGACGATATCTCAGGGCAGCCAAGGCAGCGCCAGACGGGACTACGCGGAGATATTGTCAGTGTGTGCGTGCTACGAGGCGTACACCGCGTTTGGTACTATTTTGTATGAAGATGGATTACTGTCTTATACTGTGTCTACAGTCACCAATAATAAAAAAGACTTAGTGGTTAGTTCTACATACCTGGTCCTGACAATGTGGAGGGATCTGACTACTTGACCTGTCCTTATGTTGAAATAGACTTACGTTCTGCTTAGTCTGTGTCCGAACCCAGTGAAAAACGGTGTTCCTCAACTTAGTGTCTAGACCCTTTTCTTTCATGGCCTGTTGTAGAGTTTGCTTAAAATCCTCCTTTTTCACATCTGGTGATGACACTAGTTTCTGTAGAACAATTACATGTGTGAGGGGAATACGTAAATTCTTCTAATCGTGTGGGCAGAGTCCTGGTGTCAGAGTTTTTTCAGACCGCCTTACGGCCTCTGACGTGGTTTTTATGTAACGACTACTACCATCAGAGATAGTAGCAGGTACCAACTTAACGTGCCATCCGAAGCACGAATCATTTTTCTTTTCAGACAATCAGGTGATTCAGCCTGCAATGTCCTAACCAACTGGGGAAAAACGCACAAAGTGACATATCACTAGGTGTCCCCCGAGGGAATCGAACCCACGACCTCCGTGTCGAGAGCCAATGCTCTTAACCATTAGACCACGGAGGCAGTCTGGAGGCAGTTAATACGTAATACGTGAAATTTGGCTACGTGGTTGCTGCATCAATACTTGCCTGGACATCACTGTAAAAAGATTTGTATATTGACAAGTTCTTTATTTCTTCGGCTAACTTTAGTGCTGTGCGATGAATAGCTTCTTCCTTTATGCCGTCCATTTCGACTAATTAAAAATATATAATAATTTAGTAAAATAATAACGTGAATGTGATTGTTCTGTTTACTTTTTTTTTATACAAAAATCATTGTTCACGTGAATGAAGTGACGCTGTTACCTAGGCAACCGATAAACGGCAGTTCAAGTGATTCCATTCTCTTTGCGGCAGTTAATCTAGCTAACCATGCGCCAAAGAGTGTTTTTATCAATCCACGGAAATTCCGGAAAAGGCATGGAAAAAATACCTACTTCAAAAACTTTTCCACATAATTTCGAACGTAACGTCCATCGAAACTTGGACGAAACTTTCCATTTTCGGATACAATATACAAAACTTTAATGAAATCAAAAACTTTTGGTAGTGCTACTTGATTGGATAAAAGTTTTTTATAAATAGATATACTCACGCCTGTGTCCGTTTGGGGTAGGTTGGGGGGGGTAGGCATTTATGATGTGATGAATCAAAGGACGAATCGGGTGATGTGTGTGGAGTGTGAAAAAAATAGAAAGCTAAAACCGAACGACAAAAGCGCGTTCACGTCAGCTGTTCTTCTTGTCATTCTTGAATTTTCTGACATTTACTCAGTGTTGCCAGGCCTACGGATTTATCCGTAGATCTACGGACTTTTGGCCTGGCCTACGGATCTACGGATTTCCATAGCAAATCTACGGATTTTTAGAAATCTTCTTAATTCCGACCTAAAATGATATCATTTTATGCATAAAATGATACCCAGTCGCAAATAAGTCAATTCAAGTTCACTTTTTCCATGTATTGGACTGTGTTTCCTAAAATATGGCTCGTCCCTACTCTTTTCCATCTATCTTCTTCCTTCTACTTTCAGTCCATACACGACAGAAATATTAAATTGTAACATTGTATTGTATGACAAAAGTACTGACACAGATGGTGATAATGAAAATAATGAAACAGAAATGTAAGTTAGAACAGAAAACAAAGAGTTAATTTTATTTATTTTCATGTTGTCTGCGCTTAAACTTGTCAAAGATTCTTATTTCTTCTTCAATTTAGAGGGGTTTTTTTTAATCAGTTCACTCCAAAATAGTCAGATTAAGGCATTTAAAAAAAGTCTGTAGATCTACGGATTTTTCAACCTTGACCTACGGATTTCTAAAAATTGGATCTGGCAACACTGCATTTACCCTTCACTTCACAAAAGTGATTGCGTTATTTTGAAAACAAAGAAAATTTTAGAAAAAATGGGTAAAATATTCCTCGATCACATCGGTGGGAGTAGACTGTTCTCATGTGCAGCATGTGATGTGAACCTTACCAACCGTTCCGAGCTGATAAGCACTAGATTCACTGGTGCTACAGGTATATGAAAATTCTATCTATTTTGCTACGTTTATAATCTCGATTTCTTCCTTTCCTTAGCTTAAAATTTAACAATTAGCTTACAAATGTGTTATTCTTGTCGTAACTGGTCATCTGACCTGGAGAATAAATGAAATATGAGGGCTATCGGAGTCCAGTGGCGCCCTCGTCACAATAATAAAGATTTCTCAATAAAGAAAGCCTAAATTTAAAAAGTGCTCTACAGATAAACTACAAAAGTCTTCAAGCCATTGTTATACAATACTTTTATAGGTTCTAAACATTCCACTTTTAGATAATTTCGAATAAAAACAAAAGCGGCCGTTTTCTTCTCTTTTTTCAAAATTTGTGTGTTAAGACCTTTGAAAAACCTATAAAAGTATTCTATGAAAAAATAGTAAATTTAATCTAATATTAAATCTAATAATAAATTTAGGCTTTCTTTATTGAGAAATCTTTATTATTGTGACGAGGGCGCCACTGGACTCCGATAGCCCTCGTTAAACACATGGTACTTTGGCAGGTCGTGCATTTTTATTCCACAAAGTGGTAAACCTCGTATACTCGGAAGTGCAAGACCGTGTGATGCTGACGGGCCGCCACATGGTGCGCGACGTGTCGTGCAAGAACTGCGCTACAAAACTCGGCTGGGTTTACGAGTTTGCTACGGAGGAAAATCAGAGGTTAGTTGGACGATTTTTAACACTTTCACTGCTGACGACCTACGTCATGGGTCGGCGAAAGATGGGCCGCAGAGCTGAAGAACCCACGTAACGAGTAAGTTCAATTGCATTTCGCCTGTGCTCGCAAACTACCGCACGAGTCACCGGCAACTTTGCGCGGGTGACCCACGAGACGAGCCAGTTTATCCTTTCACCGTTGCGACTGTGCGCATGACCTACGAATGGGGTCAAGTGCTATTGCATTTCCCCTGGGCTCATGACATTCCCCTATGCATGTGCGGGCGACCCAAGAGGTAAGCCACTTTGTTCATTTTTACGTTACGACTGTGCACACGACCTACGAGGGGCGTCAGTTTTAGCACTGCCCGAGGATCACGATTTTGAGCTTAGCAGCGAAAGTGTTAATATCTTTTATATCTCTAATGACTTCACATTATGCACGATGCTGATGATAATCTTCTTCTTCTTATCGTGTGGGCAGAGCCCTGGTGTCAGAGTTTTTTCAGACCGCCTTTCGGCCTCTGACGTGGTTTTTATGTAATGACTACTACCACCAGAGATAGTAGCCGGGACCAACGGCTTAACGTGCCATCCGAAGCACGGAATTACTTTTCTTATTCTGATGATAATTGTGAGTAGAGACGCAAAGCAGGTTAATGTTGTGAGCATGAGAATGTGAGCGTTTTAAAAAAAAAGTGTACCCTCCACTTTTGCTGTCCCCTGTGTTTGAAGTCTAATAGCAAGTAAAATTTAAATCTGGCTAATATTTTAACGATTGAAAAGCAATAAACATACTCCAAACTATTGTAATATAAACACTATTATTACGAAAACTTTGCGTTATTTAAATGATAACCATATTTCGGCACCGAGGTGTTCGCTTTTGGCGTGTCCCCCACTAAAGACAGACAGAATGGACGAAAGTATATGAGTTCCTTGTTTGACTAAGGAACCCTAAAAACTGTGGTCAAATTACTTCACAGTTGTCAGATCTGACTTTCTTTTGTTCAAGATTTCTTGACCTACTTTTAATTTTCTGCATTTCAGATACAAGGAAGGCCGCGTCATTCTGGAGAGAGCACTTGTCACTGAAAGTGACGGTATTGACGAAATACAAGTTGATAATGATGATTAGATTTATTTAATTTACACTGGCTGTTGATTTGAACCATGCTTCGACTTAAGAGGGCTATTTGAGCTCAGTGGCGCCCTCGTTACAATAATAAAGATTTCTCAATAAAGAAAGCCTAAATTTAAAAAGTGCCCAATAGATAAATTACAAAAGCCTTCAAGCTATTTTCATAGAATACTTGTATAGGTCTTTTAAAGGTCGATACATACAAATTTTGAAAAAAGAAAAAAAAAAACGGCCATTTTTTATTTATTCGAAATTATCTAAAGTTTAATGTTTAAAACCTATAAAAGTATTGTATAACAATGGCTTGAAGGCTTTTGTAGTTTATCTATTGGGCACTTTTTTAATGTAGGCTTTTTTATTGAGAAATCTTTATTATTGTGACGAGGGCGCCACTGAGCTCGAATAGCCCTCTTAAGGGACCGGCGCGCGCCTGGCGAAGCGCAACGCAGAGTATTTTTCACCGTCAAAACCATTACCGACTTTGCTTGCTTTGAAATAACTTCGAAAACCACTACCTACCTTTCACATAGGGACTAGTAGTTGTGTTAATTGATTTTTGATGTTATTTTAAAGCAAGTAAAGTCGATAATGGTTTGGCAGTGAAAAATGCTCAGCGCTGCGCTTTACCAGGTGTGCGTCGGCCCTTAGGGTGAATTAAAACATCTTGAACTGAACAACTTCCACTATGAAGCACGGGGCTAGCACCAACGCACGAAACAATTTTTAACTTCTTATGTAAATTGAAGTGTGATAGATGACATATGGAACAGAGACCTGTAGGTCTAGTATGATTTCTCTACACGCGCGCGACGCGTCTTCGCTGCATAGAAAATAACCTGTTCCCGCGCTTTTCGGAGAGCGAAAGCCGCGCTTGCCGCGACTGGTAGTATGGGAAAAAGCCGAGTCGCGCGCAAGTAGAGAAATCATGCTAGAGGGTCTGGTCGCTCACTCAAGGCCTCGGCTGAAAGTCACCCAAAGGGAAATGGTGAGGGCTATGCTCGGAGTTTCCCTACAAGATCGAATCAGAAATGAAGAGTAGCTACCGTAGCCCAAAGAATTGCTAAACTAAAGTGGGGGGCCGAAGAGTTCTCGAGTGGCGACCGGGTACCGCAAAGCGCAGAGTTGGTGGGCAAGGTGGACCGACGACCTGGTGAAGGCGGCGGGAACACGTTAGATGAGGGCAGCGCAGGACCAGTCGGTTGTGGCGATCCTTCGGGGAGGCCTATGTCCAGCATTGGACGTCCATCAGCTGAGATGTTGATGATGTAAATTCAAATTGAAACAGCAAATTTTTCGCATTTCCTTGGTCCTTTAATCGAAGTTTGATAGATGGTCTAATCCACCCTCTACCTTCAAATCAATAGCTTTTATAAAAATAGTACCTATTTACTTAAATACGTTTATACTTTCCCTAAGCTATACTTAACTGAAAATTTTAAAGAATGTGCATATGAAGAATCCTGTGTATTACTTTTATGTTATAGTTTTAAGCAAAAGTTAAAAATAAACGTTATCTTATCTTATCTTATTACCGTCGAATTTAGTCATTCATGATTCATGAAGATAGTTGACTGAATTTATGATTTTTACATAATATGCATTTAGTTGGCGTTGAAATATTTATTGTTAATCTAAAGCTTTTATTTAGTCCAAAAAAAAAAAAAAAACTACATATTTATTTTAAATACAATCAAATTATTTAAGTTAATAGTGGTAATAATAAAAGGATTTATAATTTATTGTCCAGCATTGGTTGTAATCATTGAACTATTATATTATGTACTTACTACATACTAGAACGTGACAAAAAAACGTCGTGCGCCACATGCGAGTAAGACGAGCGCAGGCGGGTGAAAGAGATAGCGATAAGGAATTACTAAGTATAGCGATACCGCATCAATACCGTCACAAAGAATGGAACACAGTTCTGACGTGCAGTGTTATTTCTAGTCTTTAAAAATTCTTCGTCTATGTTTCTAGTACAGTCAAGAGCACGTCAAGCTTGACACTTTGTACCGTTCTTATTTAGTGCGCCATAAGCGTTACAATCGAACTGCAAGTGTAAAGCTTGATGTGCTCTTGACTGTACAATTATAATAGTTCAATGTTTGTAAAATGTTAAAATTTTACTTGGTACAATATTGTAAAGATTTTTATTGGGTTAAAATTTTAAGTTTAATTACTTCTTTACTATTAAGATTTTGTTATCCATAACTGTTAGTAACATAACACTGCCTATATTTATTTATTTGTGGTCAATAAAATAACGAAAGCCCAACAATTTGTTTTCTGTACTTCTAGGAATCAACAAATCAACCTTATAAGATGGTTATAAAAGTAGGATTGAGTATTTTTTAGATTCACTGATCGCATAGGTAAGGTGAACCGAGGCAAGTGTGACGAAAAATTTATTGACGCCGTAGTACCATTGAAGAAAACCTACTTTATGTTGGTAGAACACCAGTAGGTTTATTTGTAAACTTTTATTTTTTAACGGTAGTTTGATTGATCGTGCAAATTAACTCCTATAGCAATATATTTATTTAAAAAAAAGAACTTTACCTCATTAGAACGCTAACTGTCACAATTGCCCCTATCTGGGGAAAGTGTGACAGTCTCGAATATCGTCGCAGTTTACTATATTATTTACAGTTTCCTACGAAAATGTAACAAGATGTGTGTAAGTATCATTGTAATTTATGCTCTATTTAAACGCATTACGGTTGGTTTTTGCGTAACGATAAATTTTCAGTCTAATGGGGCAACTGTGACATTTTTTTGTTAAAATAGTGATTTCATTAATTTTATCGATTGTCACACTTACTACATGTCAACAAAACGATAGTGTAATAGTTCATGCAACGTTTGATAGATGGCGGTTTAAGGTATAATAACGTTGAGTGGAGTTATTCGCAAGAGTCACACTTACCCGTGCGTCACACTTGCCTCGGTTCACCTTACTGGAAAAGGATTGGAGATAGTAAAAAATGTATGAAAAATCGTGCCTATGTCTGACTCAGTTGCAAGATTTTGTAAGCAATTTGAACTGAGCCACCAAAAACACGTACCTATGTACACACGGCGACAGGTCAGGTTACCCTGTTTGGACTTTGAACTATTAGAAGTTGAACGCTGCGAATCGTGCGAAAGGGTGCGGTATGTTGTTGTTGTTTCGTCTCACAGCACGCTGCGCCCGCGCCGGCAGCCGCGTCTATGTAGGCTCTCTACCGCACTATTTTGTGTTTTGTACGTAGTGTAGTTATGGGTATATAGGGTGCGTAACCTGATGTGTCGCTGTGTGTACATAGAAAGCGACAAAGAACATCGATTTTCTCTTGCTCACTCAATGTGATTAGCGAATAAGCCCGTCTCATTTTCGCGATTATTATAATTTTAATGCTTTTTCTAGTCATTCTCTTTCTACGGCTAATAATTTTTATCGGTGATACTGTAGGCCTACCATGGTGTACACTGTAGTAAACTACACTATAGTAAACTACAGTTTTTGTAATGAATTTCATACAGCGCTCCTAGTGGTTACATTGAGAACTAATTCTGATATGACAAAATTGGCGTAGTATCGTACAGTGAAAACTCATGGTATTGTGAATGGTATGGTGCGATCATAAAGGTATCATATAGAGGAACTGACAGCTGAGAGAGCGAGATGTACCTAGCGGCGCCACTGTATAATAGAAAGAGATACGTGACGCGAGGCAATAGAACCGATTTTGGGAACTTGTCAGCACAATCGACTGGGTAAATATTCGTGCTCTGTGAATAATTAGTGAATCTAAAGTGAAGTCGTAGATTATTTTGTGAAATATACTAACACTATTTCATTAAGTTACCTACGATTTCACGTTAGATTCACAATTATACACAGAACTCGAAGTTTTAGGGTGCCTGCCTATAAGTGCCGACAAATGCACAAAAAACGATTTCATTTGACAACTCATGTCAGTTACTCTATTCCGACAGGTATAATAACTTTATGGGTGCGATAGCCAGTACAGTTTTGTTTTCTGTAAGTTGCTTAACATATTATTATAGTACTCTGTGCTGCTACACTCGACAAGGAAAGGAAGGAACGAAGGAAGGGCAGGTTCACAATTATTAATCAAGCTTTGTTGTAGGGAATACAGTACAAATATAAATAATAATGCAAAAAATATACAATATCACATTTTATTCATTATTATATTATATAACACAACGTATATCTTTAGCAGATAACATAAAATTTGTCTCTCTATTTTTTTCTCCATGCAATTACATAAGCTCAGCTTTACAAATTGGAATATAGTATAAATAAAATGCCAACAACGTAAAATAGCTTGAGAACATTCAAGCAGTGGACAAATTACCTTCCAATCTATTAAATTATATTTTTTTATTTAGAGAAAAATCCATATTTTACCTTCTTTTTTTATTTTTGGCAAATAATTTATCTTGTTTCAAATAATTATCTCTCCACTGCTTTAATGACCCTGCATTCTACATAATTATAATATCACCTAAGCATAGAAACAAAAAATAAATTTCATAAAAAAATATCGCACCATCGCCCGTGCCGTGGCACGGCCCAAATACTCCACAAAGCACCTCATTTTTACTTTTCAACAAGAATAAAAAAAAAATCTAAAACTTTTAGATTCTTACGTTTAAATCATAGAAGAATAAAGACTATCAAAGAGATGGTTCTGGCAAAGTCACAAATAACACGTGTAAAAATATTTGCAAAATTCCAGTACAGGGATTAAAAATATAAAATAAATCTAGTCTACGGGGATATTTTAAAGACATTAATTTGAATTCCTGATTATCTCTGAAATCTGATTTGTTTGTTACAAAATACAATCTTTATAGTAGTAGTGTTATTCTATCATGAATTAAACTAAGGAACTAAGTTATTAGTAAAATAAACAAATCCTCACAGCAAGCATGCATTCCATTTTGTAGTAAAGTAATAAAATTAGTCAGTGTATTTCAAAACCCAATTCGAGATCACATAAAAGCCAACCTCCGGGCTTGTGTAGTGCTAATTTAAAGCAACAATTTGAAACATCAGGTAGCCGTTTAGTTTTAAATATATTAAAATAATAGTTTTTGTAAAATACTAACAGATACTATGATGCCACTCTAACAACATTACTTATAATTTTTCTTTCAATTTGTTATAGAACATCTTGAGTGTTGGAAAATATTCTAAACCATTTAGAACCAAATATATTATGAACATTATTTCGACTGGTCACTTAATATTTCTAATTAGTGCCTCATTATAATTAAAAACTATACATATACGTAATAATATATTTTACAACAAGTAAACACTTCATAGAACGAAATTGTTTTTTTTTTTCAGATATATCCATTAGGAAACTTATTTAATTATTATTATTCGTCAATGCCATTTTTATTTATTTCTTCTTACTTTTTTAATTCATAATCTATTTTATGTCTGTTTGAATTTACTGGATGAAGCGAGTAACATGGTAGATAAGTTATTACAAAAATTGTTTTCTAGTAATATTTCATGGCATTATTACTTCATTATTAGTATAAGTACCTAAAATTCTTTAATTTCGATGACCTAACAGAATTTAATAAATACCAAAATTTCGGTCGACCTATCTAAATAATAAACACATGTTTAAAACATGTGTTGTGTTAAAGTTTAAAAATAACGTTACATTTGTATTTATTATAACACGATGATAAATTACCATCAATCTTGCGATAATTTCATTTCAAATAAGTATTACGCAATTAATTGATAAAATCTATGAAAATTGTTATTATGAATCACGATAGAATATTTTAATAGTTACCCTTAGCAAGTGGTTACAAGACCGAGTCAAAATATGTTGAAATATACCTACTAGTCACCTACAATACCTCCATTGGATAAAGCTTTTGACAGAAATTTTCTTGCTTTTCTAACGCGATTCATAAAAAAGGTACGGGATGGGATCTGATGCGGGGCGAGTCCTGGGCAGGCTCCGGGCCGAGCCCAACTCTCTGCTTCTCAGTTTCTATGAATTCCAACACCGCCATATAAATAAACTTGTACTGAGCTTCGTTTTGCACCATACCGGAGCGCTGGTCTCGCACCATTTGCACTGTACGATGAATATCGATCTCACAATCGAATCCCTCTTTCCTTATTTGGTCCAAGATCATGTCGATCACTATAAATGTGCCGGTGCGTCCTATGCCGGCCGAGCAGTGCACGCACACGACGGCCTGCGGCGGCGGGTTGGGCCCCGTCATTATCTGTTGCAGGCGATAGTTGACGTCGAGCAGTATATTCAGAACTCGACCGGGCTCCGACGGAACCCCGTGGTCAGGCCATGCCGTGAAATGAAAATGATAAATAGTTCTTTTGACGTTCGGCTCATCCTTTTTCGTGACGACGAAACGCCTCAACGTGTAATCTTGTGTCGAAGATTCGGATTCATTAAAAATCGTGTATTTCTTCTGGATAACTTCCGTTTTGTTTACATCGGGCCAGTAGCGCTCGCATTTAACTTTCCCGCGTTCTATTTCTTTCGTCGTCATTATAATGATACGTACGTCTTCCTGCCATATCATGGACCAGAACTGATAAATCGTTGTGGAAAGACAACCTTGTGTGGCGATATAGACTTTATTATAAACATGTTCTGCATCTCCGTTTTCAACCTCGACTGCAGTTTTCGGGATGGTCGTGTTTACATAGTTGGGGTTGGAGCGGAGGACGCTCGGCTCGAAGGACGGTACAGGCTTGTGAGTACCGTTACCAACACTTTTTACACTATCTCTTTGAAGTTTTTCTTCCGTAACGATCACACTCGTGTGGTTTGGTGAACATTTATCTTTGCTTTTAGTTGGGGACCCGCTCCGACCTTGAGGTGACCCATTTTCATTACTCCCATTGCTCGAATGTATCGAGTCTTGAGAGTCCGAGCTGCAATCGATACTGTCGCATCTAATGTAGTTGGCATTTATGTAATCGGACCCCGCTGGCGCATCGGACGGGATATCCCTCAACACGACACGCGTATGATCGAACGGAATGATATTTTTGTATCTATTTTTCCTTATGTTCTCCGGTTTGGACCCTTCCATCCTATCGAAAAGCTGCAAGTTTTCCATCATTTGCAGTGTTTCGAATTCCTCCCAGAAGCCCTGTTTGTACGCCATACTTTCAATAGGGCCCTCGTTTTCTTTCTGCAGCTGTTTGACTCTAGTGTAGAAGTGGCGGACTTGGATGCGAGTTGCATTGAAAGGTTGGATGAGCCTTAGGACTTCGCCAGTGGTTTCGACCATGGGATAGTTGCGGTAGTGTTCTATGAGACTGACGAGGTCGTCGAACTGTTGTCCGCCGCCGACATCATACTTGTTGTCCTGGCGACGTATGATGACGTGTGTGACTCGGTCGCGGGTGCGGACTGAGAGCACGAAGTCCCCGGGCTGCCGTTGCGACTCCCTGACGAGGAACGACCCGTTCTTACCATTTTCCAGCATCATTTTCTCAGCTTCCTTTGCTGTTAGTTGTCCATGGTACCAGCGCTCTGTGGTCGGGTCAGCGCAGTTGAGCGGTGTCTTCAGTCGGATGATGTTTCCGTTCTTCTCCCGCAGGTGACCTTGGTTATCCATGTAGTACTGCACGAGTTCTGATAGAGTGGCGAATTTTTCACCTCCGTAAAGGTCGAGGAATTCTCCATTGTTCTGAATTTTAATGTGCGTCACCTCGTTGCCTCTTCGTACGGACAAAGTAAAATCGCCTTTGTTACTCATGCTTGGTCTAGCTAGGAAGTACCCATCTCGTCCGCAGTCCAATAATAATTTCTCCGCGTCCACACCGGTCAGTGAGGGGTGGAACCATCTTCTGGTGATCATCTTACTCTAACAAAAGCACCTTGAATACTTACAATACCTACCTATCTAACAGATTAATGTTCCTTTTTGACTTTTGAACTTCCAAGCATTATCTCCAGTCATCTGAAAATAGAGAAAATAATAACAGTTATCATAAAAGTAAGTCAGATACTTAACTAGTATAATATGACCAAATGCAACTACCTACGTAGGGCACACTGAAAGTTTCAGGAACGGACCAGTTGACAATGCCAATGAAAAATTTATTTTAATTACGAATAAGAAACTCTTTATCAAATTACTTATAACCGAAAATTTTATTCGATTTTCATTTGTTTTAACGATTTGGCGGCAATTTGAAAAGAGTGTGTCGCGAGGCAAAACGAATTTAGCAAGGAAAAATGTTTTCTCCCCAATTTATTACGATTTTCGCCGTGGTCCTAGTCCATAACAAAGTTAATGATAAACTTCGATAGGTATTTCATGATGAAGCCCTTTCCCTTGACACTTGTTTACAACTGGTGAAATGAGTTTAGGCATGATCGGAGCAATCTCAGTGATGATCTACCTGGGAGATGTCGTTCAACGGCGACAACTGAAGAAAACGCCAATGCTGTGCAGCTCATGAGAGAGGCTGATAAGAGAGTGACCTACCAGCAGATTCAGGCAAGCTTCAGCATTGATATGAGTCAAGTGCAAAAGATCCTACACGAATATTAAGGCGTAGGGAAGCTTTGTACTAGGTGAATACCCCATAATTTAACCGATTTCAATAATTTCATAGTAAAGAGGGGGTCCACTGCTTCTCACAGAGGTTCCATTGAACGGGAGGATACATAAAATGGAATGGAGGCCACTTCTAAAAATATTAAAAGTATTCCCAACCTCCTAGATCTATACACTTTTTATTGTCCTGAAACTTTCAGTGTGCCCCACGTATAAGTACATATGCGACTAGGAAAAAGCAAGTAAGTCCCAAGGAAATTAACAATAATATGGATTCTAAGTATTTTTTGAAGAAGTCTTTGCTGGACAGGAAACGTAGTTACGGAGTCTAGTCCTCAACATTAATTAAAGGAAATCAGTCGTAGCATGTTGCGCGTGATACGGCTATATTACGCCTTTTAACTTTTTAACGATAAAAAATAGAACGAGAGCGAAGGCGCGATAGCGCTGTATCACGCTGCCATACTACGGCTGCAGGACGTCGTCCATACAAACTTAAATTGATTAACGTTGGTTACCATGAAAACATTTTATTTAAAATTATAATAAACTAGCGGCCCGTCCCGGCTTCGCACGGGTGGACGTCTTATCTTTTCTAGCAATAAATATAGCCTATGTTACTCAGGGTGAATGCAGCTTTCTAATGGTGAAAGAATTTTTTAAATCGGCCCAGTACTTTTTGAGCCTATTCATTACAAACATACAAAAATAGGTACAAATCTTTCCTCTTTTTAATATTAAGTGTAGATGTAGATGAAAAACCTTATTAATTTAATTGAGTTTGTGTGTGTATTAATAATGATTCTTTTTATTTATTTAATTGTTTTTTTTTTAAATAAGACCTCATTTATTTAAACAAATTGTATCTTTTCACATAATTTAAATTTTATGATTTTTTTTTAAAACTAGCCCCGTTTTTCAGATTAATAGCAATAACTTTGTAACGAAAAAGCTGAGACATCGAGACGCAAGTTTTATACCAATAAGGTATGCAAAGCTGATGAAGTGTTAATTTTTTTTAAATAATGATCCAGACAGTGTCATCGATTTTTTTGATAGATTTTTTAAATTTCGGTTTCGGTTTATCGGAAAAGGAAGAAAATAATTTTTCAACTCGGGATTTTTTCCCAAGTCAATCTTAAAATTTTGTAACAAGATTGTTATCTGGATACATTGGTAAAGTACCTATTCAGCGATATTTTACAAAAATAAGATCTTAAAAATGTTATCATTTGCAGGGACAGCGTTAAAAAACTTGGAAGTCCAGTAGAAGAAATGGAAAAATCCCGAAAAAAATATTTTCTTGGTAACCCTATGGATTTTTTAAAACAATTTAAATTAGTTATAGTAGGTAATTAAATAAGGTATCTTCCCCTTAACGTTGGACCATTATTTACGGGACACTGTATGTTCCGTCCTCTAAATCTGTACAACATAGGTACATAGGTGCATAGGTAGGTAGAACATAATTTTACGTGCTGCAGTCTTTTCTAATAATAAACCCATTGTTTGCCGCAGATACTACTTAGTAAACAGGTAATACATAACATATACCATACAATAACAAGGATAAATTATTATATGTTAAGTAGGTATAATTATACACATTTCTATAGGTAGTAATACCTATAGAAGGAAATAGATAATGTATTTAATTTCAATAGAAAAATCCAGAAGGCTAGTTTACTACATACAGAGTGTCTCAAAACTCAACGTCAAGCCGAAAGCAGGAGATAGGCTTGTATTAGCTGTTCAGGGAATAATAAAAATATATATTTCTGTTTTTTTGGATTCTATTCATCAGTTCCCATACAGTAAAATTTAGTCAGAGCAGCATAAAAAAAGGTGTACATTTTTTGCATATTTATGGATAACTCACGCGTGACCAAAAATTTACTATGTCAAAATTGTGTTCACAAAAAAGACCTAAGGGACCTAAGGGTAATTGGCCCTTGACATTTTTAGCCCTTGCTTGACTGACTTGCACTATTAGGGCGCCTTCAAATTTGCCGCAGAGTGTCGCGTGCGCTGCGCTGTCAAATTCATACAAATTAACAAACCGCGGCCGCAGCGCGGCAGCAGCAATGCGGCCGCGCTTTCTTAATTTTGACAGCGCAGCGCTGCAGCCGCGCGACACTCTGCGGCAAATTTGAAGGCGCCCTTAGGCGCTGTCGCTTGCCATCGCTCGCGCGATCATGCGTGCGTCCGACGAAAATGATTGTGCGATCGTGCGTTTAAACATACTTATATCTAAATAGAAATACCTAGAACAATTCGAACGCATCGCATGATCGCACGACCTTCAATAGGACATTCCGCAGATATGATATGAGTGTGTTTAAACGCACAGTAGCACAATCATTTTCGTCGGACGCACGCCTGATCGCGCGAGCGATGGCAATAGGACAGCACCTTAGGATGCCTGTCCACTGATGCGAGCTGGCTGGGCGAGCTGTAAATATTAATCAATCAGGATCTCGGCCGGTGTGTGTCTTTAGTGGACAGGCAGCCTTACACTAAATCCTTTTTACAATCAAACCTGTAAAAAGTTTATCAACATGGCGTATTAAATCGACATTTTTTTTTGACAGTTCGTGGTGATTCTGCTTTTTAAAATTTAGTATTTTGTATTCAATATAATCGGAAGCTTACACTAAAGGCCTACAGATCCTTTTCTCTCAAAACTTACAAAATAAATGTCTTAGAAAAGTAGACTTGCCTGAAAAACTGTTTATTTCAACTAAGTGTAAATGGCCGGTAAAGAACTTGGCAATAATCTTATCTGAGCAGAACAAAATATGTAGACGGAAACGCTACTGCGCATACCCCCACCCCATTGGTCAAGTTGTTTGCTGTAGTAGTAGTATAGTGCAGCAGTCGGCAACTGGCAGACCGGTCCGCATCCGGACGACCAGCTGAAACCTGGACCGCTGGCTGGGGGGAGATGCCCCAGGCGGCACTTTACTAGGGGCATAATTTGGAAAAAATAGATGTTTATTGATTGAACTCTATTTATAACCGATTTGAAGAGTGGAGAAAAATCGAGCTCGCTTCGCTCGCTCATAGACGTAATTCAAAAGATTTCTAACCACTGTTAAAAAGTGGTGCTGTTGAATTGGTGCTAAAAATTTCGAGTTCGTTTCGCTAGCTTTTACTTAAATGCATGTCTTGTACCGAAAGAGCACTGGCTAGAACTAATTCGTATTGGGGAGAAGTCAAGCTCCCTTTAAAATATGTTGGTAAGGATGAGCCAAGATATTCCTAAGTAGTTGTGCTAAAAAAATTTCGAGCTCGCTACGCTTGCTCCATAATTTTTTTTTTGTAGGTGCTCTAGATATAGAAAAAAGAGGGCGGGGGGAAATCAAGTGAGTGCGACGGAGCGCGGGGGCCCCCGCGACCTTGAAATTGTTGTCTGGACCTCGATAAAAATTTTCAAATGTATCCGGACCCCACTTGAAATTACTTGCTGACCCCTGTTATAGTGTACTCGTATTATCTATGTCTAGCTTGAGTCTCATGCTGCTACCGTATAAAACAAAAGGGGCCAACTTTCTTAGGTTGGTGTGCGTGATGCGTCATACAAATTATCTCTGGGAGCCTGCATAGTGATAGGGTTTTTCGGCCATGACTGGCTGCAATTTTTTTCAACACGTTTGTAGCTTCGACTGTCTATCTTGACATATAACTTATCAATTCAATAAAATTTTTTGTTTAATGGCGTTCTGTGATATCACAATTGTGCCAACGTCCCGTTATGTGGAGATATCTTGTAGGAAAATGATCGATAGTACTCTTAATTAATGGAAATGGCAGTTCTGCCAATGTCAAGTAGTTTATTATAATCTCAAGCTAACGTTTTATAGCTAAAACACAAAAGAGTTTACAAAATGGTGGAGCGGCGTGGCCACCTAAATCGCGAACCAACGCAGGATGACCACTCGAGACGCCACGCGACTCTATAACTTATCAAAGAGTTTATTATAGAAAAACAATTAATGTTTTTTACTTTTTTAGAATCTGCATGAGAAGTGAAACTTTTTCTAACACAGCATCACTTTTCTGTAGTACCTACATATTTATTTCATGACATGCTTTAGAAGTTGGTCAATTTTTTTCAAGAAAATGAATGTCAGTCCCAAAATATTCTACTGCTGTGGATAGAAACTAGTGACTTTATTTATTGGAAACAGTCTCATTGCAAACCTACACCCTTAAGGCTGCACTAAGCCTATTGTGCTGCCCCCAATCTTATTTTTTTTACAATTAAACAATATTTCCAAAAAACAAGAATGTCACATTGTAGTCAATGCTGATTTTAAATTATCAGGTCACTGGGGATTTGTTTTTATAATGTTTGTAGTTATTATCTTTAAAACCGCCAAAAGTGGACACTTTTGACAGTTTTAACGATAATAGAGCTACAAGCATAAAACATAATAATCCATAGTTTCGATAAATTTAAAGCTAATCAAGACTACAATGTGACATTCTTAGCATAAGCATATACAGGGTCAAATTAATATCATTGGCATCCTTTTAAACTAAGAGTCTACCCATCAAACTGAACAACTTTTACTATGGCAGCAAACTGATCAGAGCAAAAAAAAATCAGCTGTTGCATACATTTGAGTCGAGTAGGCATTGCAGTTTAGTATATGGGACAGCTGATTTTTTAATTGCTCCGATTGGTTTGCTCCCATAGTAAAAGTTGTTCAGTTTGATGGGTAGACTCTTAGTTTAAAAGGATGCCAATGATATCAATTTCACCCTGTAGACATATTCTGAAACCCCAGAACATCCACGTTTCACTAGTAGTACCAAAACTCTGCCCAGTGTGATGGGGAGTGAGCCCGTCGCCACTGTACCGTTGCATGGTACAATGTGACATTCTCGCTTTTACGATTGAGGGGAGCACAATAGGCTCGGTAGGCTCTAAGAAAATAAAAATAATATCAAAAGTTTTAATTTTTAAATATGTAATTTATCTACATTTTATGAAAAACTAATTTAACTTTCGAATCATTCATTCCCAGATTTAAAATATTTTTGTGGATATTTTATCTTCACCTACCTATCCCTGACCAAAAAATTATAAACTAAACATAATTAGAAACTATACATTCTATGCATCTAAAAACGTAGGTACCTAAGTACCTACATGCCATATACATGCAAAGACAAAGTAGTACCTACTTCATACAACACTTTTACATAGCACTTGCTTATATACATACCTATGTATACAGCAACTATACATATTGGAAGGCCTCGTACACAAAGGTACGATTGATCCGATTTTACAATCAAATTGAGGCACAAAATGCAAGTTTAATGAACAAAATAACGAGATACTCACCTCACGAAGGCACCTGCACGGCTGATAGTGCCTCGTATTCCATACAATAGGAATTATGTGGATCGGAATATTGTTGCTATGCTGACTTTAGATTTTTTTGTAGCACGATTTTCAAGGGCGTATACACCCGTACACTGGCGCACATAAACTAATAACTGTACCCGAGTGTTCAGACAGTAACTTAACGTAATAATACATTAATAATATCAAATTAAAATGGGTGAATTAAAATTTATTGCACAAAAAGCTAAAAATTAATATCGCCCCTTCCTTGGTTGTGGAAATGTCATTTGCCGATTTTTTTATCCATCTATCTGTCAGATCCTCATGCGTTTCGTTTCACGCAAAAAGTTTACTTACAAAAAAAATTTCGCGTCGAACACCCACCATATCATGTGAAAAATGCATAAAAAATGAGGTCGTATCCAATTCCAATATCTATGCACGGTGCCCCGCACCCGCATTGCTGTGGCATTGCTGAAGTGCGATTTTTGAAAATCATACGAGCGACTTGGCAGTAGAAAATGTCAAAATTACTATGAAGATTATGCATCTTTCTACTGCCAAGTCGCTGATTTTCAAAAATCGCACTTCTGATCGTGGTGCACCAATGGTGCACAGATTTTGTTCGCGTTGATGGTATTGCCACGGAATATTTTAGTTTTATGTTACTGGGTAGATTGTAGAACCCCGAGAAGCTTATAGCTGGATGCTGGACTAAAATATAAACATGCAAATACTAAAATAAAGTTTATTATTTAAATAATAATTCATAACAATAATTTAACTTTAATCATCATCAGGGATGGGTGTCGACTTTTGATTCTTTCCAAAGTAACTTGACAAAACTTTTTTAACGCCAAGACGTTTATTCGAAGACGAGGATTCCCCTTGTTGATTCGGTGACTTATTCCAGTGTTCAGCTAAACTTGAGCGTCTGAACATTTTCCCTAAAGATTGCCATTTTTGGTCTGGTGTTAGTTCTTTCTCTTCAAAGTCTTCTTTGCTCCCAGTTGCTTCATCTCCCTGTGAAAGAATTGTAAACATTGACATTCCTAAGTAGTTACTCGGAAGCTGATATACCTAAGTAGCTATTATAACTTACATCGTTTGATTTTGTAGATCGAAGTTGATTACGAAAGAAGTTTGTAATTGACTTTTTCCAAGTCTTAGGATTTTTGAAAGAGGTAAGTTCTACGCTACTGGTGCCTTCGGCTGGTACTTTCCTATTGTTTTTCTTCTGCCATATTATTTCCTCTTCTTCTTTGTTAACAGTTTCGTTTTGAACTACTGTACCTTCAGGGCATAGCATTTTGATGTATATCAAAAATTCCTCTGAACTTTTCACATAAACGTTTCAAAATTATTTCTTGATTATTTCCAACCATTTGTCATTCGCACACAAGTCATTTGTTCTAAAGACTGTCATAAATTTTGAAAAAAGAATAAAAACTATTTTTGGCGAGTGAAAAAGATACGTAAACAAGATTTTATTATGAACATGCATAGCATGATGAAGACCAAGTCTTTAGTGCTATTTTTAAGACATGAAAACACATCCCAAGCGCATGCGTGTTTCGAGAGCCATAAAAAATTAAAATGGAAGGCGGGAAATCAAAGCGGGAAATTAAAACTTTTCGTCATTTCATTAATTGATTACTCGGAAAAGTTGATTTGATAATACGATCTTTATTTTGCAATATAGGTATCTTGCGAATTTTTAATGTGGTAAAATGAGGGCTATAGCAAATCGTAAGACGCAGGTGCGTATTAATTTATTGAAAAGTAGGCGTACGAACCTAATGTGATAAATAACCAAATTTTTTCGTTTCATATATTTCTTTTCAGGCTTTAGAGGAGTGGACTAAGATATTTCCCCGACAAATGACGGAGAATTACACCAATTCAGTGACCTTTATGAAACAACTAACAATTGTGGTTGTTAGTACAATAACGTACTTGAAAAATGCGTTTCCCGAAGATAATTACTGTGTTGAATCGTTCGGAGGTGCGAAGATAAGGATTTTGAAGAAAAAATGTCAAGACGAATTGCCGCAGTTTCTGAGTACGGCTCTAAATCAGGCGTTCGAGGCGTTTGATAAGAAATATGTAAGTATTCATACAGGTTGTAAGGAAATTAACCTTTAAACCACACACTCTACCCATAAAACTGAACAACGTTTATTACAGGGGCAAAACGATCGGAGCAAAAAAAAATAATTTGTTATTTTCATTGAAAAACGATGAAAAAAATTGTAGATGTAATCTACAAATATTCAGAATTCGGGGGGAAATAAATAAATAAATAAATAACGCTCACAGGCACATACATTGTAATGATCCCAAGTAAGCCTCAGGCTTTTTGTTATGGGAATCATACAACAACGGCACAATCATATAACATCCATGACCGAACCGGGATTCGAACCCAGGACCCTGGTTTGGCAGTCCGGCGTGGTAACCATTACACCAACCGGGTCGTCAATTCGGTCGGTCGTCGTGAATACGTGCTTGTTTGCAGTTTTCTTGCAGTGCTTCATGTGTCTTAGCATTCTCAGCCAGTTCTCAGCAATGTAGGTACCTATACTCTGGAGTGCGATTTTCGTATCTCATTCGTTGAACTCAGCAGTTAAAAATGTCAAAATTGCTATGGAGAAACCTATGCTTCCACCTACTGCTGATTTGACTTTCAAAAATCGCACTCCTGGAGTGAAATTTTTGAAACTCGTTCGTTGAACTCAGCAGTTGAAAATGTCAAAATTACTATGAAGATATGCTTCTTTCTACTGCTAATTTGACTTTCAAAAATCATACTTCAGGAGTGTGATTTTTGAAAGTCAAATCAGCAGTAGAAAGTTGCGTATCACCAATTCTCTATACATTTTCAACTGCTGAGTTCAGCGTATGAGATTCAAAAATCGCACTATTGAAGTATGATTTTTGAAAGTCAAATCAGCAGTAGAAAGATGTATATTATCTCCACAGTAATTTTGACATTTTCAACTGCTGAATGAGTTTCAAAAATCGCACTCCAGAATTGTCATTGTCAATTGTCACTGTTATTGACCTATTTGATTTGGTCCCATGGTACAAATAATATACTGCGCCTGGTATTCTCTTCCGATCACGTGGCTGACACAAGCCTACGTCATCATACCCTTTTACCATGTTTAGCGGCCATTTTTTTGTGACGTAGGCTTGTGTAACTCTGGGAATAGAAGACCTTGTTTTTTTAGACTATGTTTAGTCCCAAGGCTTGCTGCAAAGACTACAGTTTAATATACCGGCTTGCTGCCCACACGAATGTGACAATGTCCAAGATATTGATCAATGTTAACAATGTTAACATTTCAGCTGTACCAAATAGCCCTGTGCTTCTACGAGGACGAGTGTAAGCGTGATAATCTGCTGGAGTACCACATCCTGGAGTACACCTACAACGAGGACGGTGTCACCATGAGCATCAGCTCCAAGAACAAGGAGAATGAAACTTCTGTTAGATGCACCTTTGAGAACATTATGGTAGGTTCCTATCTTGCGTATTTTCGTACCAGGGGTGCGATTTTTGAATCTCATTCGCTGAGTTCAGCAGTTGAAAATGTCTAAATTACTATGGAGACGTGCATCTTTCTACTGCTGATTTGACTTTCAAAAGTAATACTTCAGGAGTGCGAATCACCAGTAGGGCTGACATAACCTCAGGGTTAAAAGCTCCAAATAAAATAAAATAAAAAACAGAATAAAAACAAACAGCAGTAGAAAGATGCTTATCTCATAGTAATTTTGTCATTTTCAACTGCTGAACACACCGAATGAGATTCAAAAATCGCACTCCTGTATGTGTTAAGAGGTCATTAAGTGGTCGCTCACTCAAGGCCTCATAAAAAGGCTGAAAGTCACCCAAAGGGCAATAGAGGCTAAGCTCGGAATTTCCCTGCGAGATCGAATCAGAAATGAAGAGATCCGCAGAAGAACAAAAGTACCTATAAGCAAGCAGAAGTAGAGTATAAGCAAATGCATGTTTTACTTTTTAACTCTCTTAGGCTGAGATTCACAGACGATTTTTAAGTCATAATTCGAACCATGTTCGAAAAATGTGTGGACTTTGACATACTACGGGAGTTCGAACTAAGACTTAATAGCCCAGTCATTTTACGGACTTTTGTTAAGAGAGGTGGGAAGTAATTTTCTAATTGGACTTTTAATCTGCAACCGGTACTATTTAGTGACAAAAAGACTATCAGAAAAAAATTAAAAAAAAATCACTACGCAACATAGAAATTAAAACTGTGAGTCCCAGAAGGCTTTTAAATTAATAATATCAACACCATACACTCATTTGAATAAGATTTTACAGTGTAAATTATTTTTATCAATAAAATAGGCATTGAAATTTAAAAAAAAATTTATTTTTTTAGAAAATACTAATATATTTTTCAAAACCTTATAAGTAGACAAAAATATTTACACCATGTTTGAAGTATGTATAATGATAATGCCTTAAATATGGGCAAAAAAAAATACCATCAGGTTTTTTCTAGGGATGCAACGATTCGGCCATTACGATTACGATTACGATATTAATCGTTATTTATTACGATAACCGATGCATTACGAGTATTTAAACAAATTTAGCTGAGATTATCCTCAGAATGAGTTTTCACGGTGTTTCTTTGCATTCCAATGAAAGTTAAATCATTAAAAAAAACTTTTAAAAATTCCAGGATTTTGTAACTTTTTTTACTAATTTGAGATCAAAGTCAAATGCTCACTTCGTTAGGATTCTGATTTTTGGATGCGTAGCGGCCAATTTGCTTTGAAAAACACAATATGGAACATGATTCTGTGTTATATCGTTAATCAAGCGATACCTCGTCCGATTTACGAGAGCGATTAATTTTTTTTAATGTGGACGGGATATCGCGCACGAAAACTCCTCACCTACTTCAAACCGAAAATCAAATCATAGGAATCAGTCGAATTTTTGAAAAATGATAAAATGAGAGCCAAATCTGACAAAAAAAATACAGATTTAGCTCCAAACGAGCTAAAATGGTAGCGAGAGGTCCGTTTTTTTTTTAAGTTATTTTTTGGCTCTGGAATCTAGTATTCAGGTCTGGTATTTGTCAACAAGTGCAACCCGATTGACGTTTTCAATTCGGTTTAAAGAATTTATTTACTCAAAAGAACATTGTTCACTTACATGAGTTTTGTTAAAAATAAGCTAATAAAAACAATTAGGTATTGTGAGTGACATTGAGACAATAGAACAGTGAAAAAAAAGAAAATTATACATAAAATAAGTCCCAGCAGAGAAAACAATAATAACGCAGTAAACATCTACTAATGGTTAATGTAATAAGTTACTTACAGAAAAACAAATGAGTTATCCATCTATCTATCCATTCAATACAGAATTCCACAGCCTTCATCACCAAAATCAAATCCTCCATCCCTCACGATATCCGGTCCGCCGCGATCGCTGGTAGTACCTAGTTACCTAGTGACGCGTGTCTATGTGAGCGTGAATTCAATTTAATAATCGTACGATTCTTACTGCGGTGCATTGCATCGTTATTAATCGTGATTATTACGATTACAGATGCAAAACGATGCACCGCTTCGTAATCGTTGCATCCCTAGTTTTTTCATAACGAGATAATACCAAAATTTTAAATTTGGATCTGTTGCTGACGAGATTCTTTTTTAATTTTGGTATATGTCTTAGCTCAAATTGGCTCTTAAATACTGTACCGGAAAAAAATACCAATTAGTAATTAGTCCCGGCTCAAACCGTAAAATGACTGGGCTATAAAAACGTCTCTGAATCTCAGCTTTAAAGATATTTTAGGTCAATTAATGTGCCGGGGACCGCAAGTGATTGTTGAATAAAAATAACAATGGTCATTTCATAGCGGCACCCTACGCAGTTAGAAAGTAAAACATACGTTTGCTCATGGTTTGCTTCACATCAAAATGAAGGGGACCGAATTATTTTTCACTGTTTATTAAATCAAAACGATTATAAAACTGTAAAAGAAGTGTGTCTGTACATTGAAGATATTTACAAAAAAAAATACGACATGGTTTTTACCTGTCCCTGATTCCAAATCACCAATTTTTGGATTTTTTGTCTGTCTGTTTGTTTGTTTGTTTGTTCGAGTATCACGCAAAAACTACTGAACCGATTTTGATGAAACTTTTTTTGATTGATAGCTTATCATCTGACTTAAAATCTGGTATATAATTTATGCGGACGAAGTCGCGGGTAAAAGCTCGTATATATTATTTTTTGGCGTTGTGTTGTGTTGTGCACTACGGGCCGCTGACGTTTGTTTAGACTTATATTTCTCGTTATAAACTGTTCGCATAAGGTGTCCACCGCCGCCGTCACCGAACGAGATTATGTTAACGTCGACGGCGGCGTTCGTCCGCGGTGGACACGCAGCCATAAGTAGGTAAATTTACCGCTACTTCTTCGGCGCCGTCATTTATTCTCGGTGACGTCCCGGTGGTGACGGGCTGCTGTGTACAAACGCACTCAGGCGTTCACGGCATCCATTAAGAGCCTATGTCGAAAAATAATTTTAGCGAAACGGGCGTGTGATAGCTTATATTACTGCCAGCAGAGCCGTGCGAATACAAAACTGCGCCCGGGGCGAAGTTTGATTTTGGCGCCCCATTTTTTTGTCACTTTGTCACTACCAAGTCACTGTCTAGTCCATAAAGAAATGACACGCTCCGCTATTAGGGCCTAGTGCTCAAACGTACTATCAGGCATATAGGTACCTACGCCCTACCTACGCCTATACTTATAAGTATAACTCTTGTTTTCTATTAAATCTCTGTGAGATTCGAGATATGAGAAGGAATCGCTCTTTTAATGATAAAAGTACTTAGGCCGAGATTCAGAGACGATTTTTAAGTCACAGTTCGAACTAAGTAGGGTCAAAAATGTATGGATTTTGACATGCGGGAGTTCGAACTAAGACTTAAAAAACGTCTCTGAATCTCAGCATTAGTTACTAATATTTTCGATTTTACTTATAATTTTAACTATTCGAGTGAATGTAGGTACAGTCAACCAATTAAACTGACCCATAAAACCATGTCAATCCTATTCCTATATACCTACTCACACAACAAACAAGTGTCGTATTTGTTTTCATATCAAATATTGTAAAATTATAATTATGCATTAAATATCGACTAGGGTGCTTCAGTTATTTCATGACAGTATTGCCACTAGTTACATCCAAATCTTTCAAGCAAAGCGAGCTGAATATTCTATAGAACTGTGATCAGAATTGTGTTTTGAGTAAGTTGCTGCAAAATTTTAAATATGGAGGTAGCAAAACGATCTCAAAATTGTTTAATTATAGGACTTGGCTGTAGCTATGTATGCAGTATAATAGTAAACATAGAGGACAGAGTGAGTGAAGCGAGCTCGAAATCTCTCATCACTATGTCTTGTCTATGACTAGAACTATGTTCATTTGTATTTTTAACACTAAGCACGGACGCATTATCTTAATTTGATTGTAACTCTGCCGGTCTATGTATGTAGTATCACAACGAAATGAGAATGCAGAGCGAGCGAAGCGAGCTCGAAATTTTTTCACAATATGCCAGGGCTGTGGCCAGAAAACTGTCTGTCTGTAGACTCGGTGTGTTTACGACGAAGATGCAATGGTAATAATACCAACTAGAGCGAGAATCGTTCAAATCACTTAAAAAAAGCGCTGCCTACGGTTAAATTGAAGAACCTGGAAAAAGCGAAGCGAGCTTTTATTATTTTACTATTAGAGGTAGGTTATATTATAATCCTGATTGCAAAAAAAAAGTATATTTTTTTATAAACTTTATTAGAATTTGGAAATGCACCTTTGGATCCCTCCGCTCTTTCGTGCCTCTGGCTATTCTGAATTTCTTTGGGCAACAATTTCCTCCAGGCCGCCTCCCTTGACCTGGCTGCTCTTATCACATGCCCATTTTGACCTTAAGTGAATACGCCCCAGCGGGGCTAGTACGCCAACCCGCGATATCGTGATATAGCGCTATCACGCTTCCGCTCTCTTTCTATTTGCGCGCGAACGAACGAGATAAAAGACTAAATTTGACAGATGGATATGTTAAATGTCGCTATTGTGGGTTGGCGTACCAGCCCAGCTGAATATGTGGTAGGTAGAGTCACGTTGCAGGAACTGACCCGAGTACACGTCTCGCGTGGTTTCGCGCGTCGCGTTTGTGCCTGCCACGAGGCTCCACATTCCTCAATCTCTTCTTGTTCTTGTCCAAAAACAGTCCCTGAGATTGGGATAGATTCTCCCAATAAACTACACTTGACACTGGCGGAAATGCAGTGCTAACGCACAAGCAAGAGTCTATTTAATTATAAATAAAAAAAAATGTGGTAGGTAGGTCTAGGTACTCACCAATATGGATGCGGATACGGCTACCTACTTTGAGTTTTTGAATAGGATTCAGACTTTAACTTTCTTAAAAGTACAAAGTGCACTACAATTATTATTTTCAACAAATTAAAATAACTGCTTGCAAACCTTCGATTGCAAACAAAGACAGTTTGATTTGTAGTAAAGAACTGTAGTGTAGTAGTGGCACCGTCGCGGTCGCCGCATATAATGATGAATGACAGACAAGGCAAAAACAACGGCAAAAACTAAAAGCGGCTTGCAAGACAAAACAAAAGAAATTACTTTTTACTTCTTACTGGCAAATTCAACATCTGGAAGCCGCACGTGTGAAGGCGGTTATAAGGGCTATAAAATTTTGACATTTCTATTGTACGCGCCCACCACGTGCCCACCACTGAACTCAGATGGGTCGGTGCATACAATGCGTTTCGGAAGTCGATAAAATGTTATGGTAGATAGCTAAAGATTTAGATACTTATTTATTTAATGGTGTGTAGTTAGTAGGTATATAACTACTATTTAGCGTATTTCCTGGTATTCGGTCTGGGGTTATGGCGCCCCCCTGGTTAAGGCGCCCGGGGCGGGCGCCCCCTTCGCCCCCCCTTCGCACGGCTCTGACTGCCAGATGCGAGAGAAAGAGATGGGGCGGCGCGCGCGCCTGGATCGAATCAAGCTAAAAAACAAACTTTATTTAATTGTGATTGTACTATTTATGTAAATTCAATTATGCTCTAATCAAAACTTAGATAATAGTCATACTAATTATGAAATCAAAGCTGCACTTTTAGATGGAAGCAAGCCGCTTTGCACAGTAATAGTAGGGACCAAAATAAGCGATTTGACCCGCAGCAGCGCAACTTTCATCCCTTAGGATAATAGATGGCGCCACTTCATTAAAAAAAACTTTGAAAAATTCTACAAGCCAAACGGCTTCACCGATTTCTATTATTAATGTGTCAATCGAAAGAATATTTATTAGTTTATGATAAAAAAAATAAAAAATAAAAATATCTATAATGGCTGCAAAAAGCCATGCAGTTTTGTAAATTTTTTTAAGTTATTTTTCCGTTTTTTCTTAATAACATTTAAAAAATGTATTAATTGGGTATATTTTTAATTATTCACATTATTAATAAATCAATAATAAGTTTAATAAAAAAACTGCATGTCAATATCTTTAATAGTTTGGAAAATATTTAAGATTACATAAGCAGGTAAGGCGCGCCCCAGTCTTAGTAATTATGCAAAAATTACTCAATTTGGTACTGGAAGCTAGCCGCTTTGCACAGTGATAGAAGGGACTAAAATAAACAATTTTATCCGCGGCAGCGAAACATTAATCGTTTAGGATCACAGATGTCGCCACATATTTTAACAAACTTCAAAAAATTATAGAAACTAAACGGCTACACCGATTTTAATTATTTAGGTGTCAAACGGTTCGTCTTTTTATGTTTCAATTTAAAAAAAAATAGTCAATTATTTGTAGAAATTGAAAGTGCAAAAATAATAAAATATATACAAAAAATTAAAAATGTCATGTTTTCACAATTTTCACTAAATATTGTAAATATTTCTAATTTCTGCTGATAAAAGTCCACAAATCAAGGATCGCCACAACAGGACCGGCCCTGTACTATCTTCATCCAACGAGTGCCCGCTACCTTCACCGGATCGTCGGTCCACCTTGTGGACTACCCACGATACGCTTTCCGGTACGCGACTGCGCGGTCGCCACTCGAGAACTCTTCAGCCCCATCGCCCATCCGTACGTGGAGCAATGTGCTAAGCCCATTCCTACTTTAGTTAGAAATTCTCCGGGTTGTGTCGGGCTGTCGGCTACCCTGGTTCTCTTGCGGACGGAACTCTTCATTTCTTAATCGATCTCGCAGGGACAATCTATATAGCCATCTCCATTGCCTTTGTGACTTACAACATTTTTACTTGACTTTAATTTAGTGAGCGACCATGTACTAACATAATTTATTATATTAAATTTGTATATCATTTCAAATCATATCTATTTACTTACGTATGATTTCCACAGCCGCCCTTGCAGAATTTTTATTACACTACAAAGGACAGGGTGCAAGCTAGGTCGACGCGTCGGCAACCACAGGGCATTGTGTCCGTCCAGCCTGATTTATAAGCGAATTGGTTGAAGAATATTTTCTGTTCAATAGTTCCCATCCCATGTCCATATTTTTAGGGATGTAACAAGAGCTCCTAAGGGGGATGGACTTCACAGTAGTTAAAATATACAATGGTCAGTGCATTGTGCGCAGCCTGATTTACAAGCGTATTAGTCGAAGAGGGATAATTCTGACAAATTGCAACTTTTGACCATTGTGGAGTCCATCTTACCTTAGGAGGTCTTGTTACATCATCATAAAAAGATAATCATGGGATGGGAATTATTAAATTGAAGACATTCTCCGACCAATGAACTTATAAATGAGGCTGCAACGGACACAATACGCTGTACGCTGAACACAATAACTGGATCCGGCCACCCCTGGAAAAAATTATTGCTACTCCCTTGGAGGGGAGGGGCGCCAATGTCAAGTGTTTGCCCCGGGTCGGAAAAATCGTAGATCCGGGGCTGATAATAATAATAAATGAAGGCATAGTTTGAAGGCTGCAAGTCAACCAAAGTGCAATGGGCTAGAGGGCTAAGCTCGGAGTTTCCCTTTCTAAATCAAATCAGAAATGAAGTCGACACAACCCGAAGAATTGCTAACTAAAGTGGCAATGGGATTATCCAAAGGCATATTGCTCGCAGAACAGCTGGCCGATGCTGATGGGGCAGAAAAGTTCTCGACCGGCGACCGCGAGGTCGCGTACCGGAAAACGTACCGTGGGTAGGCCTCCACTAGGTGAACTGACGATTCGGTGATGATAGTGGGTACCTTTTGGATGAGAGTAGTGCAGAACCAGTTGTTTTGGCGATCCTTGAGGGGGCCTACGTCTAGCAGTGGACGTTTATCGGCAGAAATTAGAAATATCTACATAACTACTAAACCGATTTCGATGCAGTTTTCACTTTTAGATTCGAAATAGATCTGTCTAAAATAAAAATACACACTTCATACATTGTTCAACGTAGTTTAGTGAAAACATGTAATTTTTTATTTTTTTTTATATATTTTATTATTTTTGCACTTTCTATTTCTACAAATAATTGATTATTATTATTTTTAAATTTAAACATAAAAAGACGAACAGTTTGACACCTAAATAATTAAAATCGGTGTAGCCGTTTAGTTTCTATAATTTTTTGAAGTTTGTTAAAATATGTGGCGCCATCTGTTATCCTAAACGATTAATGTTTCGCTGCTGCGGGTAAAATTGCTTATTTTAGTCCCTTCTATCACTGTGCAAAGCGGCTTGCTTCCATCACCAAATTGAGTAATTTTTGCATAATTACTAAGACTGGGGCGCGCCTTACCTGCTTAGGTATGTAATCTTAAATATTTTCCTAACTATTAAAGATATTGACATGCAGTTTTTTTATTAAACTTGTTATTGATTTATTAACAATGTGAATAATTAAAAATATATCCAATTCATACATTTTTTTAATGTTATTAAGAAAAAACTGAAAAATTACATAAAATTTTTTACAAAAATGCATGGCTTTTTGCAGCCATTATAGATATTTTTGTTTTTTATTTTTTTTGTCATAAATTAATAAATGTTCTTTCAATTGACACATTATTAATAGAAATCGGTGAAGCCGTTCGGCTTGTAGAATTTTTCAAAGTTTTTTTTAATGAAGTGGCGCCATCTATTATCCTAAGGGATGAAAGTTGCACTGCTGCGGGTCAAATCGCTTATTTTGGTCCCTACTATCACTGTGCAAAGCGGCTTGCTTCCATCCCAAAGTGCAGCTTTTCCTTAAAATATCTCCATAACGACTAGGACTATAATAGCAATCTCTTTTTTTAAAATCAAGTCTCATGTTTCTATTATTCACCGTTTAGCAGTTACAAGCGTTTATAGACAAAAACGGAGGCTACTTTGGCTTGTTTTTCTATCGAGAAAATTTGTCTTAATCGTGTTTTGGCTCTAATCAAAACTTCAATTATACGTTCAATTTACACATATCCGCAAATCATACTCCTACTGTTAGTACTTCATGATATAAGGAGCTTTGAAGAATCCTATTTTTTCACATAGTCCCTTAAGTTTACTTTCATCTAAGCCTGTACCACGGAATATACATAAGAGTACCCTGCACCTACAAACTCGTTAAATGTAACTCGTAGGAGAAGACGACACAGCTGATCCGCGCCTGCGTTGTGATGATGGAGACATTTCCACACCAGCTCCCGGAGACCTATGACGTCAGTCTACGCCTCTACTATAACGAAAGTAAGTTGTCATTATAGACTTCGAAGCTATGGTCACAGTACATAATTTATTATCGTGAATTACCCGTCCACCCACCAGTGGGAAAGTCCAGAATTTATTTCCGGTGCGCTTAGTTCAAGTTCTCGCTATAGACTTTGAAGATTGCACATGCACAATGCACATACCTATGTATTTCCAAGTCCAAACATAGTCCAAGTTGAAACAATACCTATTTCCAGCTTCCTGCCAAGTTGATATTATATTGCAGAAATAAAAATAAAACCGGTCAAGTGCGAGTCGGGCTACTCGCGCACCGAGGGTTCCGTATAGGGTTGCCAACTTTTTTGAGACCAAATATAGTATTTCGAGCCTTAGTGCCCAAAAAAATATAGTAGATCGGGGAAAAATAAGAAAAAATATAGTAGGTAGGTATGTTTCCAATTTTTTATTTTCAAAGACATATTTTTTTGCTACTTTTTGGTTTGAATACCAAGTTCTTATTTTTAAGAAACAATAATAATTTCTCTATTACGTATTCGTTATAGAAAATAATGCGTCCTATAAACGCAGAAGTCGCTGGATTCGATACAGAAATAAAATAATTTCTAAAAAAATCGATAAATCTGACTTTATGAAAACTTGTTATCACTTTTCAGTAGTATTATTTAGTAGAAAATTGTTTATGGAACAAAACGTGATGAAGAGAATAGTTATTTGTTATGCAAGGCTGCAAAGTTGCTTTTTGGCGCGAGTACTTGTATTGAAACCCGAGCAAGCGAAGGATTCTAGGATTGAACCACGAGCGAAGCGAGTGGTTCAAATATAGAATCCTGAGCGTCGCGAGGGTTTCAAAGGTACGAGACGCAGAATAACTTTGCTGCCGAGCGAAACACACAACTTTTCACCTCACTATAGCGAGGAAAATGTCAATGCGCCAACCTCATTTTAAGAATAATCGCACTGGCCAGCACGAAAATAACATGAAAAAAAAACTTGTTTAGGCTGTTTTCTTTATTGAATAGAAAGATTCGAATTTTAAAAACTCTTTCCACGCTAGCGGATAAAATGCACTTTTGCACTCAGATTTCAAATGACAAACAAAATCTTTCCGAGCTTGTGAGGTGAAAAGAAAATTGTTAATATGATGTTAAATTATTGGTCATTTTTATTGGACCTAAGTGCCAATATATTTAAATTCTCTATAAATTATTTGATCATCAAAATATAGTAGTTTTGCATACTATATATTTTTCTCAGAATTATAGTAGTAGGGCCCCTAATATAGTAGGATACTATATTATATAGTAGGGTTGGCAACCCTAGTTCCGTACCACACCACCACAGAACACAACATTATTAACATAGAAAAAAAACCTTTAGCGCAAGACCGACTCACACTTGGCCGGTTTTTAGTATTTGTTGTTATTTTGTAGAGTTTTCTCTATAATCACACTAAGTTTGACGCTTGTATGTTTTACCGTTTTTACGATAGAGCGTGAAGAAAAAACGTTGATAAAAACTAGTTTCTTGTTGAGAACCCACCTTAATTCTTAACTTTTTGACATTTTTATTATTTGTTAACAAATCCGCCGTAATAACGCATAATTTGAGAAAATTTGAACTATCTAGCTATTACGGTTCAAAAGTTACAGCCCTAAATAGGTAGGACAGACGGACAGACGGACGGACGGACGGACGGACGGACAACGTAGGCTTAGTAATAGGGTCCCGTTTTCACCCTTTGGGTACGGAACCCTAAAAATCTGCTGTTCCATACTAAACTGCAATGCCTACTCTATTCAAATGTTCAACAGCAGTTTTTTTTTTGCTCCGATCGATTTGCTCCCATAGTAAATGTTGTTCAGTTTGATGGGTAGACTCTTAGTATAAAAGGATGCATTAGCATCCTACAACAGATAACAGGGTCAAATTGATATCATTAATTAGATATCAACTGTTATCTGTTTCACAGACGCACCGCCAGGCTACCAAGCGCCTGGCTACCTAGACGCGATGGAACGGAATGACCATGTGCTGGAGTCGTACAAAGACTCGGTGAAGCTCGGCTGGGTCGAGACGCCCTACCACAAGCTGGTGCTCCGCACCTTCGCCAGGGACGGACTGCGCGCCAGCCGCGAGGCCATCGTGAGTCGAACATCGTCATATCAGCCAGTAGCGTAGCGAGGGGGGCATATGCCCCGGGTGGCACTTTACTAGGAGCGGCAAATACGGGAAAAATATAGATTGATTGAGCTCTGTCAATTTGTAGAGCAGTTCTGATCACAGCTAAGAGGTGGTGCTTAAAATTACAAGCTTTTTTCGCTCGATCCATAGTATACTTAGGTTACTTTGCACATGTATTATACGTAAAAAGCTCGGTTTCAATCGATTCGTATTAAAGCGAAATTTCGAGATCATTTCGATCGCTCTAAGTTTCTATTTATGCATGGGTAAACTAAAATATGTCTGGCCCATAATATATAAATCTATGGTCTGGCCACAACATAGTTGCGCAAAAAAATGTCGAGCTCGCCTCGCTCGCTACGTTATTTTTTGTGTAGGTAAGGGGGCGGCAAAATCGGTATGTGCCCCGGGCGGCAGAAGCACACGCTACGCCACTGAGCTCGTACGTGGTGGTTAAGATTGGGTAGTTAAGTAAGTTAACTGCCAATAACATATCCAAATGGAGGAGGGGGGGGGGGAAGTTGGAATTTATCCCTCCCCCCCCCGAAATCCGAATATACAGGGTGTAATGTAAGGGATGGTCCATTTTAAAGTAAAGAGTATGGTACCTACTACGTATTACTAAGTTTATCTCATAAAGCTTAAAATAACACGCACTTGGCTCAGGTCAGTCAAAAGGACAAATTACTTTATGATTTTCAAATGTTTCCTTGTTTTTCAAACGTTTCCTTGTTTTGCAGCCATCACAGAATACTCCCGATATGAGTCAAACACGGGGAATTTTTAATAGTAAGTTCATCTTTTACTCCCTTCATTATTATTATTATTGTATGTCTTACGTTCCGTAATCACGGGCAATTAAGTCCCGGACCTTTGGAAGGCGTGCATGGGGCCGAAGCCAACATGTAGAGGCCCGTTCAAAAGACAAGTTAATCTAAATGTAAGGGATACACAAATGGCGGATACCATCTCCGAGCGTACAACATGATACCCACGGGGATGGTCCCCGCCATTTGTGTAAAGACTATTGGAGTACGGCGCTATGGCCGCGATGGGAAAATAAGGTCTTGGGCTATGGAGGTGAAAGTTGGATGGATGGATACTGGGCTATGGGAGGAGACTAACGGACGCCTGCCATGACAACTAGTCTCAAAATTGTAAATAGGGCAGGCGGTGACTCGCCGACTCGTCGAGTGGGCCCCATAAAACGGCCGCACGCACAAAGTGCGACAATGGGGCAACATCTCATTGAGCGGCTGAAGGTTGTCGAGAGGTGCGGCTCCGGTTTCACCATCGCGGGGTTTACCCCCGTGAGCGGGTTTCCCCGTTATTACGCCATTACGTGCAATACACTTCCAACCTGGAGCATAGGTTCTGCTCTTGCGATTCCACTCTGGACGGCCAATTAAGGCAAGCCAGAGGTAGGGGGGTGTGTTACTGTGTGTGTGGGTGTGTGTGTGGGTGTGTGTGTGTGTGAGCGCATGTCTGTATGGTCCCCCTGGATAGGGGTCCGCGGTGTCGCCACTCACCGTCAGCTCGCCACAAGCTGCCCCCATTATTATTATTATTATTTTTTTTTTTATTCATAATGGGTTTGCGCTTTGCTTCAGCTCACCTGATGGAAAGTGTAGATGAAGCCGAGGATGTAGCGCGCTCGCCCAGAAAAAGCCTATTTACTCTTCTTTTAAAAATATCCTGATTGTATTTGCTTGGGAAAACAGACGCAGGGAGAGAGTTCCAAACCTTACCGGTTCTCATTATAAAAGAGGATGCGAACCTATTTGTGCGGATTGTTGGAATATCGACAACGTATGGATGCAGTCTCGCACTACGTCTTGTCGTACGATGATGGATTAACTACTTTGGTTTAACTACTACTTTGGTTTAACTAGTATAAGAAAGAGTATCTATTACTACATTAATAGTTATTATTTGGTCGAAGATTAATAGAGTACCTACCTGACCTACAGTCCTACACCACAGCCCGGACACTGCATACAAAAAATTGAAATTGACAAGATGACGTCAGCACATGCGAAACCAAAGAAATTGAACCTGACGAGTAACCAGTGCGAAGTAACCAGAGGGCGATAGAGGGGGTGAGGTAAAAAGTTAGTGGGAGGAAGGGAGTGTCCGTACTACTATGGTATCTAGTAATAGATAGATAGGTACTCTTTCTTATACTGTGCCTACACTAATAAGATCCGAGTTTGCGTATCTTGTAATATTTAGAAATTACTAATTTATTTCGATGTTCCTGCAATAACCTGGCTTTTTCTTTCAGCCCTGAACCTTATGTCTCTATACAAAATTTCATAAAAATCGGTTCAACGGTTTACCCATGATAACGTAACAGACACAGACAGATACACTTTCGAACTTAATATAATACTAGAGTTTACCCGCGACTTCTTTCGCACAAATTATGCACCAGATTTTAAGTCAAATCATAAATAAGCTATCAAGCAAAAAAAAAAGTTTCGTCACAATCGGTTCAGTTGTTTTTGCGTGATGCTCGAACAAAAAAACAGTTGATTTGGAGTAAGGGCACCTAAAAACCATAATTATCGTAATTCTTTTCTTATAAATATCTTTAAATGTACAGAAAAGACCACTTCTGTTGCAGTTTTATAATAGTTTAGATTTGTTGATGATATCGTGTGTTGATTTGACTGACTCAAGGCCTCACAAAAAGGCTGAAAGTCACCCAAAGGGCAATGGAGAGGGCTATGCTCGGAGTTTCTCTGCGAGATCGAATGAAATGGAGAGGTCCGCAGAAGAACCAGAGTAGCTGACATAGCTTAAAGAACTGCTAAAGTGGCAGTGGGCGAGGCACATTGCTCGCAGAACCGATGGTCGATGGGGTCAAAGAGTTCTCGAGTGATGACTGCGTACCTACCGGAAAGCGCAGCGTGGGTAGGCTCCCCCTACGGTGGACCTCGTGAAGGCAGCGGAAACCCGTTGGATGAGGGCAATGCAGGACCGGTCGTTATGGCGATACTTGGGAGAGGCCTATGTCTAGCAGTGGACGTTCATCGGCTGAGATGATGATGATGATGATGTGTGTTGTAAACAGCGAGTGGGTCGACGGGACGTAGAACAATGTCCGACGGCAGCTCCGTGCAGCTGCGGTGCGCCTGCAACAACTACGACGCGCTCGATGCACCCGACGACCTGCTGACCTGCCAGTGAGTACTAGTTGATAACATAGTGTATTGTACAGTGCGTGGCTCGGAACTAGAACTATGTCGGACGCAGCTCGGTGCGCCCGACGACCTGCTGACCTGCCAGTGAGTACTAGTTGATAACATAGTGTATTGTACAGTGCGTGGCTCGGAACTAGAACTATGTCGGACGCAGCTCGGTGCGCCCGACGACCTGCTGACCTGCCAGTGAGTACTAGTTGATAACATAGTGTATTGTACAGTGCGTGGCTCGGAACTAGAACTATGTCGGACGCAGCTCGGTGCGCCCGACGACCTGCTGACCTGCCAGTGAGTACTAGTTGATAACATAGTGTATTGTACAGTGCGTGGCTCGGAACTAGAACTATGTCGGACGCAGCTCGGTGCGCCCGACGACCTGCTGACCTGCCAGTGAGTACTAGTTGATAACATAGTGTATTGTACAGTGCGTGGCTCGGAACTAGAACTATGTCGGACGCAGCTCGGTGCGCCCGACGACCTGCTGACCTGCCAGTGAGTACTAGTTGATAACATAGTGTATTGTACAGTGCGTGGCTCGGAACTAGAACTATGTCGGACGCAGCTCGGTGCGCCCGACGACCTGCTGACCTGCCAGTGAGTACTAGTTGATAACATAGTGTATTGTACAGTGCGTGGCTCGGAACTAGAACTATGTCGGACGCAGCTCGGTGCGCCCGACGACCTGCTGACCTGCCAGTGAGTACTAGTTGATAACATAGTGTATTGTACAGTGCGTGGCTCGGAACTAGAACTATGTCGGACGCAGCTCGGTGCGCCCGACGACCTGCTGACCTGCCAGTGAGTACTAGTTGATAACATAGTGTATTGTACAGTGCGTGGCTCGGAACTAGAACTATGTCGGACGCAGCTCGGTGCGCCCGACGACCTGCTGACCTGCCAGTGAGTACTAGTTGATAACATAGTGTATTGTACAGTGCGTGGCTCGGAACTAGAACTATGTCGGACGCAGCTCGGTGCGCCCGACGACCTGCTGACCTGCCAGTGAGTACTAGTTGATAACATAGTGTATTGTACAGTGCGTGGCTCGGAACTAGAACTATGTCGGACGCAGCTCGGTGCGCCCGACGACCTGCTGACCTGCCAGTGAGTACTAGTTGATAACATAGTATATTGTACAGTGCGTGGCTCGGAACTAGAACTATGTCGGACGCAGCTCGGTGCGCCCGACGACCTGCTGACCTGCCAGTGAGTACTAGTTGATAACATAGTGTATTGTACAGTGCGTGGCTCGGAACTAGAACTATGTCGGACGCAGCTCGGTGCGCCCGACGACCTGCTGACCTGCCAGTGAGTACTAGTTGATAACATAGTGTATTGTACAGTGCGTGGCTCGGAACTAGAACTATGTCGGACGCAGCTCGGTGCGCCCGACGACCTGCTGACCTGCCAGTGAGTACTAGTTGATAACATAGTGTATTGTACAGTGCGTGGCTCGGAACTAGAACTATGTCGGACGCAGCTCGGTGCGCCCGACGACCTGCTGACCTGCCAGTGAGTACTAGTTGATAACATAGTGTATTGTACAGTGCGTGGCTCGGAACTAGAACTATGTCGGACGCAGCTCGGTGCGCCCGACGACCTGCTGACCTGCCAGTGAGTACTAGTTGATAACATAGTGTATTGTACAGTGCGTGGCTCGGAACTAGAACTATGTCGGACGCAGCTCGGTGCGCCCGACGACCTGCTGACCTGCCAGTGAGTACTAGTTGATAACATAGTGTATTGTACAGTGCGTGGCTCGGAACTAGAACTATGTCGGACGCAGCTCGGTGCGCCCGACGACCTGCTGACCTGCCAGTGAGTACTAGTTGATAACATAGTATATTGTACAGTGCGTGGCTCGGAACTAGAACTATGTCGGACGCAGCTCGGTGCGCCCGACGACCTGCTGACCTGCCAGTGAGTACTAGTTGATAACATAGTGTATTGTACAGTGCGTGGCTCGGAACTAGAACTATGTCGGACGCAGCTCGGTGCGCCCGACGACCTGCTGACCTGCCAGTGAGTACTAGTTGATAACATAGTGTATTGTACAGTGCGTGGCTCGGAACTAGAACTATGTCGGACGCAGCTCGGTGCGCCCGACGACCTGCTGACCTGCCAGTGAGTACTAGTTGATAACATAGTGTATTGTACAGTGCGTGGCTCGGAACTAGAACTATGTCGGACGCAGCTCGGTGCGCCCGACGACCTGCTGACCTGCCAGTGAGTACTAGTTGATAACATAGTGTATTGTACAGTGCGTGGCTCGGAACTAGAACTATGTCGGACGCAGCTCGGTGCGCCCGACGACCTGCTGACCTGCCAGTGAGTACTAGTTGATAACATAGTGTATTGTACAGTGCGTGGCTCGGAACTAGAACTATGTCGGACGCAGCTCGGTGCGCCCGACGACCTGCTGACCTGCCAGTGAGTACTAGTTGATAACATAGTGTATTGTACAGTGCGTGGCTCGGAACTAGAACTATGTCGGACGCAGCTCGGTGCGCCCGACGACCTGCTGACCTGCCAGTGAGTACTAGTTGATAACATAGTGTATTGTACAGTGCGTGGCTCGGAACTAGAACTATGTCGGACGCAGCTCGGTGCGCCCGACGACCTGCTGACCTGCCAGTGAGTACTAGTTGATAACATAGTGTATTGTACAGTGCGTGGCTCGGAACTAGAACTATGTCGGACGCAGCTCGGTGCGCCCGACGACCTGCTGACCTGCCAGTGAGTACTAGTTGATAACATAGTGTATTGTACAGTGCGTGGCTCGGAACTAGAACTATGTCGGACGCAGCTCGGTGCGCCCGACGACCTGCTGACCTGCCAGTGAGTACTAGTTGATAACATAGTGTATTGTATAGTGCGTGGCTCGGAACTAGAACTATGTCGGACGCAGCTCGGTGCGCCCGACGACCTGCTGACCTGCCAGTGAGTACTAGTTGATAACATAGTGTATTGTACAGTGCGTGGCTCGGAACTAGAACTATGTCGGACGCAGCTCGGTGCGCCCGACGACCTGCTGACCTGCCAGTGAGTACTAGTTGATAACATAGTGTATTGTACAGTGCGTGGCTCGGAACTAGAACTATGTCGGACGCAGCTCGGTGCGCCCGACGACCTGCTGACCTGCCAGTGAGTACTAGTTGATAACATAGTGTATTGTATAGTGCGTGGCTCGGAACTAGAACTATGTCGGACGCAGCTCGGTGCGCCCGACGACCTGCTGACCTGCCAGTGAGTACTAGTTGATAACATAGTGTATTGTACAGTGCGTGGCTCGGAACTAGAACTATGTCGGACGCAGCTCGGTGCGCCCGACGACCTGCTGACCTGCCAGTGAGTACTAGTTGATAACATAGTGTATTGTACAGTGCGTGGCTCGGAACTAGAACTATGTCGGACGCAGCTCGGTGCGCCCGACGACCTGCTGACCTGCCAGTGAGTACTAGTTGATAACATAGTGTATTGTACAGTGCGTGGCTCGGAACTAGAACTATGTCGGACGCAGCTCGGTGCGCCCGACGACCTGCTGACCTGCCAGTGAGTACTAGTTGATAACATAGTGTATTGTACAGTGCGTGGCTCGGAACTAGAACTATGTCGGACGCAGCTCGGTGCGCCCGACGACCTGCTGACCTGCCAGTGAGTACTAGTTGATAACATAGTGTATTGTACAGTGCGTGGCTCGGAACTAGAACTATGTCGGACGCAGCTCGGTGCGCCCGACGACCTGCTGACCTGCCAGTGAGTACTAGTTGATAACATAGTGTATTGTACAGTGCGTGGCTCGGAACTAGAACTATGTCGGACGCAGCTCGGTGCGCCCGACGACCTGCTGACCTGCCAGTGAGTACTAGTTGATAACATAGTGTATTGTACAGTGCGTGGCTCGGAACTAGAACTATGTCGGACGCAGCTCGGTGCGCCCGACGACCTGCTGACCTGCCAGTGAGTACTAGTTGATAACATAGTGTATTGTACAGTGCGTGGCTCGGAACTAGAACTATGTCGGACGCAGCTCGGTGCGCCCGACGACCTGCTGACCTGCCAGTGAGTACTAGTTGATAACATAGTGTATTGTACAGTGCGTGGCTCGGAACTAGAACTATGTCGGACGCAGCTCGGTGCGCCCGACGACCTGCTGACCTGCCAGTGAGTACTAGTTGATAACATAGTGTATTGTACAGTGCGTGGCTCGGAACTAGAACTATGTCGGACGCAGCTCGGTGCGCCCGACGAGCTGCTGACCTGCCAGTGAGTACTAGTTGATAACATAGTGTATTGTACAGTGCGTGGCTCGGAACTAGAACTATGTCGGACGCAGCTCGGTGCGCCCGACGACCTGCTGACCTGCCAGTGAGTACTAGTTGATAACATAGTGTATTGTATAGTGCGTGGCTCGGAACTAGAACTATGTCGGACGCAGCTCGGTGCGCCCGACGACCTGCTGACCTGCCAGTGAGTACTAGTTGATAACATAGTGTATTGTACAGTGCGTGGCTCGGAACTAGAACTATGTCGGACGCAGCTCGGTGCGCCCGACGACCTGCTGACCTGCCAGTGAGTACTAGTTGATAACATAGTATATTGTACAGTGCGTGGCTCGGAACTAGAACTATGTCGGACGCAGCTCGGTGCGCCCGACGACCTGCTGACCTGCCAGTGAGTACTAGTTGATAACATAGTGTATTGTACAGTGCGTGGCTCGGAACTAGAACTATGTCGGACGCAGCTCGGTGCGCCCGACGACCTGCTGACCTGCCAGTGAGTACTAGTTGATAACATAGTGTATTGTACAGTGCGTGGCTCGGAACTAGAACTATGTCGGACGCAGCTCGGTGCGCCCGACGACCTGCTGACCTGCCAGTGAGTACTAGTTGATAACATAGTGTATTGTACAGTGCGTGGCTCGGAACTAGAACTATGTCGGACGCAGCTCGGTGCGCCCGACGACCTGCTGACCTGCCAGTGAGTACTAGTTGATAACATAGTGTATTGTATAGTGCGTGGCTCGGAACTAGAACTATGTCGGACGCAGCTCGGTGCGCCCGACGACCTGCTGACCTGCCAGTGAGTACTAGTTGATAACATAGTGTATTGTACAGTGCGTGGCTCGGAACTAGAACTATGTCGGACGCAGCTCGGTGCGCCCGACGACCTGCTGACCTGCCAGTGAGTACTAGTTGATAACATAGTGTATTGTACAGTGCGTGGCTCGGAACTAGAACTATGTCGGACGCAGCTCGGTGCGCCCGACGACCTGCTGACCTGCCAGTGAGTACTAGTTGATAACATAGTGTATTGTACAGTGCGTGGCTCGGAACTAGAACTATGTCGGACGCAGCTCGGTGCGCCCGACGACCTGCTGACCTGCCAGTGAGTACTAGTTGATAACATAGTGTATTGTACAGTGCGTGGCTCGGAACTAGAACTATGTCGGACGCAGCTCGGTGCGCCCGACGACCTGCTGACCTGCCAGTGAGTACTAGTTGATAACATAGTGTATTGTACAGTGCGTGGCTCGGAACTAGAACTATGTCGGACGCAGCTCGGTGCGCCCGACGACCTGCTGACCTGCCAGTGAGTACTAGTTGATAACATAGTGTATTGTACAGTGCGTGGCTCGGAACTAGAACTATGTCGGACGCAGCTCGGTGCGCCCGACGACCTGCTGACCTGCCAGTGAGTACTAGTTGATAACATAGTGTATTGTACAGTGCGTGGCTCGGAACTAGAACTATGTCGGACGCAGCTCGGTGCGCCCGACGACCTGCTGACCTGCCAGTGAGTACTAGTTGATAACATAGTGTATTGTACAGTGCGTGGCTCGGAACTAGAACTATGTCGGACGCAGCTCGGTGCGCCCGACGACCTGCTGACCTGCCAGTGAGTACTAGTTGATAACATAGTGTATTGTACAGTGCGTGGCTCGGAACAATACACATACACAATACACATACACAATACACAATACACATACACTATACACATATACAATACACATACACAATACTCATACACAATACACATACACAATACACATTACACATACACATACACAATACACACACACAATACACAACACACAAACACAACACACATACACAATACACATACACAATACACATACATAATACACATACACAATACACATACACAATACACATACACAATAAACATACACAATACACATACACAATACACATACACAATACACATAAACAATACACATACACAATACTCATACACAATACACCATACACAATACACATACACAATACACATACACAATACACATTCACAATACACAATACACATACACAATACACATACACAATACACATACACAATACACATACACAATACATCATACACAATACACCATACACAATACACATACACAATACACAATACACATGAACTCAGCGAATGAGATTCAAAAATCGCACTCCAGGGCTATCGATTTGCACTAGTTTCATCGGGGAACTAGATGAGGTAAATGACCCAATTTTTGGGCCTCCCTTCCAGGGTTGGGGCTGGCAACCCATGCGGGTTGTGATCTCCAAAGAGGTCTCTTTCGATGCGTAATCATTTCGATCGGGAACCAGATGATGTAATTTTGGGTCAAGTCAGAGGTATGAAACTCGAAAAAAAATATGGTTCTTCCAGGATATAGGATGGCAACCCACTATATCTCTGTGCTCCTAAGTATTATCTATCGCTGCAGTATGCGTCTGATGGGGGACCGAGTGAGGTAAGAAAAATGCTTTGGGAGCTCAGTCTACAAAATGGAACAATCTAGCAATCTCCTAGAAAAACTTTGCAACGAGACGCCTATTAGTAAGATGTCTCAAATCTTAAATTTTATGATGAGGTCGCCACAATAGTTAACAATCACGTTTAGAATAGTACCTTTTTTTTGCAAGAAATACATTATTATTCAAAAGTAAAAAAAAAAACCTTTGAAAAACACAACGGATATCGATAGTTTGCATCGATAGTTTTTACTATCGATGCAAACTATCGATATCCGTTGTGTTTGTGTTCCGTCAAACCCTAGTTGAAAAGGTAGTTTGCGTCACAGGTTTCCTTCAAGAAAGTGGTGACATTTGTTTAACAGACGTAACATACGAACATATTTCTAGCTCTTTCACTCTTATGGCAATCGGTGTGCGACTGTAAGGAATGACTATACATGTTTTCTAAGTTTGATATTGGATAGACCTGAGTATTACAACTGGAATTCATGTAGTAAATTAATTTTTCTATGGAATTCATACGGTATAGATGTTCCAATTTCAAATATTATTGGTTTTTTAACAATTTTAAACGTGTTACAGCCATGTTGTGCTATTTTGAATCAAATTATGCTCGTGTTCAGGTACTGCCACACGCAGCAGCACGCGGCGTGCTACGGGCTCACGCCGGAGATGGCGCCGCTCGTGACGTCACACTGCTGCGTGTCCTGCTCCGACGCGGAGCCCTCCCGCGCCCCCACCGACCGCAGGCTCGCCTCCATCCCGCCCGTGAAGAGAGACGTGAGTGTGTCTGTGTCTGTGTCTGTGTCTGTGTCTGTGTCTGACCGAGTGCTACATACTCACACTGCTGCGTGCTCCCGCGCCCCCACCGACCGCAGGCTCGCCTCCATCCCGCCCGTGAAGAGAGACGTGAGTGTGTCTGTGTCTGTGTCTGTGTCTGTGTCTGTGTCTGACCGAGTGCTACATACTCACACTGCTGCGTGCTCCCGCGCCCCCACCGACCGCAGGCTCGCCTCCATCCCGCCCGTGAAGAGAGACGTGAGTGTGTCTGTGTCTGTGTCTGTGTCTGTGTCTGTGTCTGACCGAGTGCTACATACTCACACTGCTGCGTGCTCCCGCGCCCCCACCGACCGCAGGCTCGCCTCCATCCCGCCCGTGAAGAGAGACGTGAGTGTGTCTGTGTCTGTGTCTGTGTCTGTGTCTGTGTCTGACCGAGTGCTACATACTCACACTGCTGCGTGCTCCCGCGCCCCCACCGACCGCAGGCTCGCCTCCATCCCGCCCGTGAAGAGAGACGTGAGTGTGTCTGTGTCTGTGTCTGTGTCTGTGTCTGTGTCTGACCGAGTGCTACATACTCACACTGCTGCGTGCTCCCGCGCCCCCACCGACCGCAGGCTCGCCTCCATCCCGCCCGTGAAGAGAGACGTGAGTGTGTCTGTGTCTGTGTCTGTGTCTGTGTCTGTGTCTGACCGAGTGCTACATACTCACACTGCTGCGTGCTCCCGCGCCCCCACCGACCGCAGGCTCGCCTCCATCCCGCCCGTGAAGAGAGACGTGAGTGTGTCTGTGTCTGTGTCTGTGTCTGTGTCTGTGTCTGACCGAGTGCTACATACTCACACTGCTGCGTGCTCCCGCGCCCCCACCGACCGCAGGCTCGCCTCCATCCCGCCCGTGAAGAGAGACGTGAGTGTGTCTGTGTCTGTGTCTGTGTCTGTGTCTGACCGAGTGCTACATACTCACACTGCTGCGTGCTCCCGCGCCCCCACCGACCGCAGGCTCGCCTCCATCCCGCCCGTGAAGAGAGACGTGAGTGTGTCTGTGTCTGTGTCTGTGTCTGTGTCTGTGTCTGACCGAGTGCTACATACTCACACTGCTGCGTGCTCCCGCGCCCCCACCGACCGCAGGCTCGCCTCCATCCCGCCCGTGAAGAGAGACGTGAGTGTGTCTGTGTCTGTGTCTGTGTCTGTGTCTGTGTCTGACCGAGTGCTACATACTCACACTGCTGCGTGCTCCCGCGCCCCCACCGACCGCAGGCTCGCCTCCATCCCGCCCGTGAAGAGAGACGTGAGTGTGTCTGTGTCTGTGTCTGTGTCTGTGTCTGTGTCTGACCGAGTGCTACATACTCACACTGCTGCGTGCTCCCGCGCCCCCACCGACCGCAGGCTCGCCTCCATCCCGCCCGTGAAGAGAGACGTGAGTGTGTCTGTGTCTGTGTCTGTGTCTGTGTCTGTGTCTGACCGAGTGCTACATACTCACACTGCTGCGTGCTCCCGCGCCCCCACCGACCGCAGGCTCGCCTCCATCCCGCCCGTGAAGAGAGACGTGAGTGTGTCTGTGTCTGTGTCTGTGTCTGACCGAGTGCTACATACTCACACTGCTGCGTGCTCCCGCGCCCCCACCGACCGCAGGCTCGCCTCCATCCCGCCCGTGAAGAGAGACGTGAGTGTGTCTGTGTCTGTGTCTGACCGAGTGCTACATACTCACACTGCTGCGTGCTCCCGCGCCCCCACCGACCGCAGGCTCGCCTCCATCCCGCCCGTGAAGAGAGACGTGAGTGTGTCTGTGTCTGTGTCTGTGTCTGTGTCTGTGTCTGACCGAGTGCTACATACTCACACTGCTGCGTGCTCCCGCGCCCCCACCGACCGCAGGCTCGCCTCCATCCCGCCCGTGAAGAGAGACGTGAGTGTGTCTGTGTCTGTGTCTGTGTCTGTGTCTGTGTCTGACCGAGTGCTACATACTCACACTGCTGCGTGCTCCCGCGCCCCCACCGACCGCAGGCTCGCCTCCATCCCGCCCGTGAAGAGAGACGTGAGTGTGTCTGTGTCTGTGTCTGTGTCTGTGTCTGTGTCTGACCGAGTGCTACATACTCACACTGCTGCGTGCTCCCGCGCCCCCACCGACCGCAGGCTCGCCTCCATCCCGCCCGTGAAGAGAGACGTGAGTGTGTCTGTGTCTGTGTCTGTGTCTGTGTCTGTGTCTGACCGAGTGCTACATACTCACACTGCTGCGTGCTCCCGCGCCCCCACCGACCGCAGGCTCGCCTCCATCCCGCCCGTGAAGAGAGACGTGAGTGTGTCTGTGTCTGTGTCTGTGTCTGTGTCTGTGTCTGACCGAGTGCTACATACTCACACTGCTGCGTGCTCCCGCGCCCCCACCGACCGCAGGCTCGCCTCCATCCCGCCCGTGAAGAGAGACGTGAGTGTGTCTGTGTCTGTGTCTGTGTCTGACCGAGTGCTACATACTCACACTGCTGCGTGCTCCCGCGCCCCCACCGACCGCAGGCTCGCCTCCATCCCGCCCGTGAAGAGAGACGTGAGTGTGTCTGTGTCTGTGTCTGTGTCTGTGTCTGTGTCTGACCGAGTGCTACATACTCACACTGCTGCGTGCTCCCGCGCCCCCACCGACCGCAGGCTCGCCTCCATCCCGCCCGTGAAGAGAGACGTGAGTGTGTCTGTGTCTGTGTCTGTGTCTGTGTCTGTGTCTGACCGAGTGCTACATACTCACACTGCTGCGTGCTCCCGCGCCCCCACCGACCGCAGGCTCGCCTCCATCCCGCCCGTGAAGAGAGACGTGAGTGTGTCTGTGTCTGTGTCTGTGTCTGTGTCTGTGTCTGTGTCTGACCGAGTGCTACATACTCACACTGCTGCGTGCTCCCGCGCCCCCACCGACCGCAGGCTCGCCTCCATCCCGCCCGTGAAGAGAGACGTGAGTGTGTCTGTGTCTGTGTCTGTGTCTGTGTCTGTGTCTGACCGAGTGCTACATACTCACACTGCTGCGTGCTCCCGCGCCCCCACCGACCGCAGGCTCGCCTCCATCCCGCCCGTGAAGAGAGACGTGAGTGTGTCTGTGTCTGTGTCTGTGTCTGTGTCTGTGTCTGACCGAGTGCTACATACTCACACTGCTGCGTGCTCCCGCGCCCCCACCGACCGCAGGCTCGCCTCCATCCCGCCCGTGAAGAGAGACGTGAGTGTGTCTGTGTCTGTGTCTGTGTCTGTGTCTGTGTCTGACCGAGTGCTACATACTCACACTGCTGCGTGCTCCCGCGCCCCCACCGACCGCAGGCTCGCCTCCATCCCGCCCGTGAAGAGAGACGTGAGTGTGTCTGTGTCTGTGTCTGTGTCTGTGTCTGTGTCTGACCGAGTGCTACATACTCACACTGCTGCGTGCTCCCGCGCCCCCACCGACCGCAGGCTCGCCTCCATCCCGCCCGTGAAGAGAGACGTGAGTGTGTCTGTGTCTGTGTCTGTGTCTGTGTCTGTGTCTGACCGAGTGCTACATACTCACACTGCTGCGTGCTCCCGCGCCCCCACCGACCGCAGGCTCGCCTCCATCCCGCCCGTGAAGAGAGACGTGAGTGTGTCTGTGTCTGTGTCTGTGTCTGTGTCTGTGTCTGACCGAGTGCTACATACTCACACTGCTGCGTGCTCCCGCGCCCCCACCGACCGCAGGCTCGCCTCCATCCCGCCCGTGAAGAGAGACGTGAGTGTGTCTGTGTCTGTGTCTGTGTCTGACCGAGTGCTACATACTCACACTGCTGCGTGCTCCCGCGCCCCCACCGACCGCAGGCTCGCCTCCATCCCGCCCGTGAAGAGAGACGTGAGTGTGTCTGTGTCTGTGTCTGTGTCTGTGTCTGTGTCTGACCGAGTGCTACATACTCACACTGCTGCGTGCTCCCGCGCCCCCACCGACCGCAGGCTCGCCTCCATCCCGCCCGTGAAGAGAGACGTGAGTGTGTCTGTGTCTGTGTCTGTGTCTGACCGAGTGCTACATACTCACACTGCTGCGTGCTCCCGCGCCCCCACCGACCGCAGGCTCGCCTCCATCCCGCCCGTGAAGAGAGACGTGAGTGTGTCTGTGTCTGTGTCTGTGTCTGTGTCTGTGTCTGACCGAGTGCTACATACTCACACTGCTGCGTGCTCCCGCGCCCCCACCGACCGCAGGCTCGCCTCCATCCCGCCCGTGAAGAGAGACGTGAGTGTGTCTGTGTCTGTGTCTGTGTCTGTGTCTGTGTCTGACCGAGTGCTACATACTCACACTGCTGCGTGCTCCCGCGCCCCCACCGACCGCAGGCTCGCCTCCATCCCGCCCGTGAAGAGAGACGTGAGTGTGTCTGTGTCTGTGTCTGTGTCTGACCGAGTGCTACATACTCACACTGCTGCGTGCTCCCGCGCCCCCACCGACCGCAGGCTCGCCTCCATCCCGCCCGTGAAGAGAGACGTGAGTGTGTCTGTGTCTGTGTCTGTGTCTGTCGGGAACCGGCCGTTACCAAAGGGTTGAGCGTTTTAATAGCATTTAAAAAAAAAACCTACATAACTCAACAAATGGCATGTTCATCGCTCCATAAAAACGTGTGTCAAATAATCTTGTGCCATGACTATATGCCTGCCTTTTCCTTTTTTTTACGGAAGGACACATTGACTTACACTTCATAACGATGCACAAGCCTTTTCATACTATTAAATAATCTGTGATATCACACAATACAACACAAAATTACTCATTGCGGTCTCTCATTCGCATATACAGGGTGTAACACAACAACACCCTAGTAATATTTAAAGGGGTGCTTCAGCTTCAGACCATCAATCTGATCAACTTTCAGTATGGAGCCAACGTCGAGAAAAAATAAAAAAATCTGCCGTCCCATACATTTGAATCGAGACGGTACAAACCGGGCGAATTAACTTGGCACCTGGCTCGCACGTGGCTCGGAATTTGACACCGCTCCTGCTACCCACGCGGGACCCCGCCATTGCCGTACGAGGCCGTAGCATAGCATTTCAGTTACCGTTGCACGTGTCTCTGCGCTTTAGTGTTTTCGAGTTATTCTTTCAGAGTTTTCGAAGTGTTTTATTCCGAACCACGTGCGAGCCAGGTGCCAAGTTAATTCGCCCGGGTTGTACTGCAGTTTTGTGTGAAAGAACGGATTGTTTTTTCTTTCGTGATTTCGATGTTGACTCCATAGTGAAAGTTGTTCAGTTTGATGGTCAAAAGCTCCCCCTTAAGTATTACTAGGGTGTTTTGTTACACCCTGTACAGGTGAAATTGATATCATTGGCATCCTTTTTACCCGACTGCGCGACGCAAAGGAAGGGTAATGAGTTTATCAGCCTATATATGTATGTATGTATCTATGTATGTATGTAAGTTTGTTCCTTTGTGGCACACTAGAGACCAAACGCGTGGGCCGATTTTGATGATTCTTACGTCAATCGATTTGTCTTAATCCTGCGAGTGTCACTAAAGACATGACAGTAATGACAATTAGGTATGGCGACAACCAGACGTCATACTGTAAAAAAAAAATTAAAAAAATTGACCCACTATGTTAAGTGGGGTATCATTGAATAGGTATTTAAAAATCATCTTTAGGTTTCTCTTAATATTTTTCATTTCGAATGACCATTTAGGATCTATAACGATTTAAAGTTGGTTAGCAATCATTCTCAGTTAAATTTTCAATACTTACTTAATAACGACTAAACTTATTTGAATGAAGTTTTCACAAATGCATAGAGCTAAGTTTGGATTAACATATAGATTTTATTTCATCGCAATCGGTTCATTAAGTCAAAAGATTGGTTAGTAGGTATTTCCTGCTCGTGTAGTTTTAAGCTGATTGTACGTAGTGATTTTATTTAGGGGTAATTATTATTAATAAATGTTACCCACAATATTTCATTTATACTGCCTGAACATCTGCGTCACCTCTCGTCTCCCTTTCCCCGTGTAATTTTTGCGAGGCCGAAGGCCGAGCTGCGCGTAGGAGCGAAGCTCCGAAGCGTCCCCCCTGGAACCTGGTGGACTTGGTCTCCGGGATACTGACACTTTTTTTTAAGGGGATAATCAGAACGTCAAAACTAAACAACTTTCTCTATGGGACCAATATCGAAATCGCGGAAAAAAAATTAGCTATCCTAACATTTGGAGTTTCGAGTAGGATTGCAGTTCTCGCGATTTTGATGTTAATTTAATTTAATGGTGCCATAGAGAAAGTTGATCAGTTTGATGGTCTGATTATCCCCTTAAAAAGTATCAGCATATTAAGAAGGACCCTATATAATTACAGTTCAAATAACAGTGTAAATACTTTCTTTCTGCAGTGAATCTAACCGTTGAAAACATGATTCAATTGATCTAAGGATCTATCCTTAGATCAATTGAATCATGTTTTCAACGGTTAGATTAAAGAGGACCAAAGCACAGTACCTATAAGAAAGAGTATCTATTACTACATACAGTACTGACACTCCCTTCCTTCCACCAAGATTTTACCTCACCCCCCCTTTCTCCCTCCCTCTTGTTACCTGGCAGTTACCTAAGAAGAAGATTTAAGGTTCAATTTCTTTGGTTTCGCATGTGCTCTGACGGCATCTTGTCAATTTAAATTTTTGCATTGTCCAGGCTGTGACCAAAGTGAGTTCGATTTCAGATTTATAACCAGTTTTACAAGAATCACCATTCACCATTTCTTCTGAATATACCATCATTTGAAAAGTAATTAATTATAACAGCGATTCTACCCGATGGTTTTTACCCCAAACACCCAAGAGAACATTAAAAAAAAAAAAAAATATGAGACAAAGACATATCACTACATTTGTGGATATATTAAAAATTCTTAGAGTCAGACAACTGATAATGCAGCACCTGGAGATATAATATTAGAAAGCCGACGAGTAGACGTAAACGATCTTAATGAAATCATTCGAGTTTTTCCGACTACTAAACATGTTGATGAACATAATCAAAACATGACATTTATATTGGAAAAGTCTAACTAGACTATATAAATTTCATGCAGGCATGCATGCATATCAGTAGAAAAGAAGACATTATTATGGTCAAAAACCGAAAAATTTATATGTTTCTGATGACCCCAACAAAACTGAAGGAATCGTTAAATATTTGACAATCGGGTTAGGATTTCGAGTAATTTTGCGAAGATTGTCAACGGATTAATGGGAGTATAAGGACAATTGAGTGGCCAGCTCTTTGGAGGGACCAGATGAAACCCGGAGAATTGCAACAAGCAGTTTATTTGCAATTTGACGACAAAGCTATTAAAAACAATGTCCCTGAAGTAGGAGTCAGAATCGAATCGACGACAGAATTCGATGCATTTCGAGTACAGGACAAAATAGAACGATAAGTTAAGTAGTTTAAGATCAGTAACGACAGGGAACTACTTTGGACCAAGCTGTGGTTGATTTAAGTTCACGCATTTTTGCGAAATGTCAAGCCTATGCTATGTAGCTTTGAGCCGAGTTAGGTATATAGATGGATTAATTATCAGTAGTTTAGACCACCGCAAGCTACTTAATAATTCCCACGATATTAACTCCCTCTTTAAATTGCGAAATTTACCGCCTTATAAATTATAATCGTAACTAAAAAGTGTAAAATAAAATAAAAAAATTTAAAAAATAAAAAAACCCGACTGCGTAAAAACTGAAAAGAAAAAAACAAGTTCAGTAGTCTAGAATTCAGTTAAGTTATATTGAATAACTACACCTTGAAATAGTTTTTTGATCGATACACACATAAAACAAAAAATATTAAACTCTAATGTGGAACGTCGTGGGTTTAACAGTCGGGACCCATTAAAAATTCTAGATCTAATTTTCCCAATAATGGGTCCCGACTGTTAAAGCCAAGATGTTCCACATTAGAGTTTAATATTTTTTGTTTTATGTGTGTATCGATCAAAAAACTATTTCAAGGTGTAGTTATTCAATATAACTTAACTGAATTCTAGACTACTGAACTTGTTTTTTTCTTTTCAGTTTTTACGCAGTCGGGTTTTTTTATTTTTTAAATTTTTAAATAAGAGTCTACCCTTCAAACTGAACTACTTTTACTATGGGAGCAAACCGATCGGAGCAACATCTGATTTTTTTGTTGCTCCGATCGGTTTGCTCCCATAGTAAAAGTTGTTCAGTTTGATGGAAAGACTCTTAGTTTAAAAGGAAAAAATTCGAAGTGACTAGGAACATCAATGCGGTACTCAGATAAATTACTGAGATGCGGTACGGGAACCGTATTCAAGTTTTCTATGAAAGGGCTTGTCTATTCGTTTATCTAAAAAGTTGCTGGAAAATCATTAGGTACTGTTAATTTTTAAAGTATTAATAATTAGGTACCTAAACTTAATCTAAACAAAAAAATTGCTACAATAATATAACTAAGATACAATAGATGATTACAATCTAATTTCCTAAATAAATAAAACTAGTCGAACAGACCGCCCCGCATCACGTCTCGCCCAAAGGTGCCCATTATGCTGGCTGCGTTGCCTCGCTGGATAGCCAGCGACATCCTTTGTACGAGATATGAACCGGATCGGCGGTCCAGACCTTTTTGACGGAGCCGTCGGCCAATTTCAAAAATGATTTTTTTTGCTTCTGTCTGTTTTTTTCCCCCACGTGTCAGCGTTTCGACTGCCACCGGAACAAAGTGATATGCAGACTCCAGGGCAACATACGTTGTATGTTTCGCCCCGGCCGCTGACTCAGCAGCAGATCCCGCACGCCGCATTGACCCGGAAAGGTGCGAAGGCGCAAAGGTGCAGCAACAAGTCGCATCCCAGAGACATCGTCCCTTCTCCCAGGGGACTAATGTTAGCCCATCGGGACGCTTGCCATTTTTAAAGCCAAACAACGTGCGATAAAAATATCGGTGAACATACATAAAAAAATATATACATACAGCCGAACACAGAACCTCCTCCTTTTTTTGAAGTCGGTTAAAAAGGCAAAGATGTTGATAATGATTTCAACATCGAATTAGCGAAAAAAACAGCGGTGTCAATATAAAACAAATGTTCCATAAATTTGAGTCGAGTGGGCAGCAGATTTTTTTCACGATTACGATATTGGTTTCATAGGTAGTGAATATAATTCAGTTTCTCAAGCACCCTTGAACAGGGTTAATTTTATATCACTGCGGATTAACCTCAGCATGCTGAACAACTTTCACTATGGAGCCACCTTCAAAATCCTTAAAAAAAACAGCTGTCCCATACATTTGCGTCGAGTCGGTACTGCAGTTTTGTATGCGACAGCTGTTTTTTTTTAAGGATTTCGAAGGTGGCTCCATAGTGAAAGTTGTTCAGTGTGATGAGTAGAATACATGCTGGAGTTATCCGCAGTGATATAAAATTAACATACATACATAAGCTCACGCCATTGTCCCGAGGGGGTAGGCAGAGACCACGGATCGCCACACGCTACGAATCTGACACACGTCTCTAGCCTCATTGACATTCATACATCTTTTCATGCACTTCCGTCGATTGAGGGTGCTACGCACTTGTCCTTTTCGGAAAAGATCATTGATTTGATCGTGGTATGTTTTCCTCGGACGGCCTCTCCCAACACTTCCGCTCATCTTTACTTGATAAATTTCATTCGTAAGTCTTCTTTCATTCATTCTCTCTACGTGACCGAACCATCTAAGCATACCCCTCTCAACCCTTGTTACTATATCATCCTTCAACTTACACCAATCCCTTATCACACTGTTTTTGATTCGATCAACCAAAGTAATACCACACACACATAAATTAACCCTGTATAAATTGAATACTTTTCTCTAACACCGTGTAAAATCAACAGTGCTTCGCGATATTCCGTCGCACGCTGTGGATGTGTTCGAATGCGCGCTCGGTAGCCGCGCACAAACTATGTTCACGACTCGGCATCTCGCCCGTCAGCGCCAGCAAGCTCATGAAGGTGCTCCACAGCAACGGCATCATCAAGCAGGACTCGCGTTCTGAGTACGTGCCCACTCTGTCACTCTAGTTGTTGTTCACTGCTAATTTTGTAAGTGACAGCCTAGCAAATACTGAAACGGTGAACTCAGACCATTAAACTGAACAACTTTCACAATGGAGCCTACCTCAGGAAACGCGAAAAAAAATCGGCTGTCCCACACAAAACTGCTGTACTAACCCGACTAAAATGTATGGGACAGCTGATTTTTTTCGTGTTTCCTGAGGTTGACTCCATAGTGAAATTTGTTCAGTTTGATGGTCTGAGCTGGTTTGATGGTTTGATGGTTTTTGCTAGGCTGTCACCTACACCCTGTATACATTTTTATCCACTTCACGATTATTATTAGTTATTCTTATTATATGGGAACAAGGCTTTCTTTCCCTCTTGCCAGCAAAAAAAAAAAAAATTAAACTTAACCTTCTACCTCCCTTACCAGCCTCGCGACCCCCTCCACAATAATCCACGACCAACTAAAAGCAGTGATGTCTCAATACTTCAACATTTCCGACGAGAACGACATCGTAACTCGACTCATGAACGAAACCCTCGCCTCCCAAGAAATAATCGACCCAGTAGGAGAGGTCCTGAGCCCTTCAGAGAAAGTATCCCTCCAGAACGCTTCTAACATCGGCCGGGTTATAGAGAAAACTCCAGAAAAGAATATTGAAGATCCGACTCTAAAGCAGTACATGGAAGCTTCGGTTTTGCTTAAACGCGTCGACGAAGAGCCTCTGAGTTGGACAGACACGATGGAGAAGTTAGGGAAGAAGAGGAAGGCAGATGACAAGAGTAAGAAGGTGAAGCCTGGAGTTAAATCTAAGAAGGTGAAACGCGTAAATGGTGTAAGTTAGGTATGTAAGATACCTTAATATTTGTGGCAGACCACGACTGCAAGACCCTGGTGTAAGGGAACCGCTTACGAAAACTCAAAGGGGTCAAAATACCCATCAATGTGAACAACTTTTACTATTGGGACCGACTATGAGATCCATAGATAATATATTATACAGGGTCCTTCTAAATATGCTGACACTTTTTAAGGGGATGATCTGACCATCAAACTGAACAACTTTCTCTATGGGACTAACATCGAAATCGCGAAAGAAAAACAGCTGTCCCATTACATTTGGCTCGAGTAAGTTTGTAGCTTTATATTGTATGAAAGTGCTGATTTTTTTTTCGCGTTATCTTTGTTGGTCCCATAGAGAAAGTTGTTCAGAGTGATGGTCTGATCATCCCCTTAAAAAAGTGTCAGCATATTAAGAAGGACCCTATACAGAACATGAGATCTCAAAAAAACAAATCAGCTCCTCCATAATTTTTTTGCCAGAATTTAATATTAGGTATAGGTATTAGGTAGGTTTCATATTGATGGGTACTTTCACTCCTTTGAGTTTTCGGAAGGGGTGCCTTTAACAATATTTTTTGCTTTTTAAAATGTTTAAGAATAATTTTTGCTTTTTGAAACATTGTCTAACAATTGCTAACAACTTACAATTCGATAATTTGATATTTTTATGTTGAAATTCATGTTTGCTTTGTCAAAGTAAACCTTGAAACAAATCTGTTTCGACAATATGACAATGAGGTTTAGTAAAATTATTTTGTTCTTTCACCGTGATCTATGTAGCTACAAAAGCTCAACTGTTTATGCCGGTTTTACACGCTTGCGCTAGCTTAGGCCAGTTCGCTGTACATTGACACTTCTACAGGGAGAAATCGATATCATTAGCATCCTTTTAAACTAAGAGTTTACCCATCAAACTGAACAACTTTTACTATGGGAGCAAACCGATCGGAGCAAAAAAGAAATCAGCTGTTGCACACATTTGAGTCGCGAACTCGCGCGTCGACATTGTAGTTTAGTATGGAACAGCTGATTTTTCATTTACTCCGATCGGTTTGCTCCCATAATAAAAGTTGTTCAGTTTGATGGGTAGACTCTTAGTTTAAAAGGATGGTAATGATATCAATTTCACCCTGTATAAAGTTAATTAGTAACAATCACTTTAGAGACAAGTCGATGTACAGCGAACTTGCCTAAGCTTACGCAAGCGTATAAACCCGGCATTAGAACTTATCTAAGTTCTGGTAATTTTTTTTCAATCTTTGATTAGAATTTAATAACATTGTTTTCATTTCATTATAATTTTTAGAATTATTTGTTTATTTGATTTTCAACAACATTTTAATTAAATCGTAATGCTTCCATATAAACGTTTCTATGCAACGTACGTAAGTTTGTACAGAATGAGACTATAATTAGCTGTTCCTATGCAACTGAAATCCAGCAACACTTAACACTTATTTCATAGGCGAACGAAATGTGATTCTAGTGTATGTTTCGAAACGTGACATAGCGGAAACGTTACATAGACGAAACATTACTTCGTTGAATAGTGCGTTAGACGAAAGGTGTTCGATGAAACATGTTTCGTTGAAACATTTACAACACTTTTTACTATTTTTTGAAACATTTTTGAATAAAGGAAAATATCCTTTATGCAGCTACTGTGCAGCTGCTATATAGCTTGCGTGTTCCTGGGGAGGTGCATAATTTTACGGTCGGATCTCGGACTATTATAGTAAAACCAAAATAAAATCAGACTTCTGTTTATTATTGTACTTTTGATCTAAAAATAAAGTAAATAACATAACACATAGACACTCAAGTATACTGTTAGTGTATTCGGTATATACATGTTTTTAGTCTAGGATAGTCACCGAAGTTAGTAAAAACTCTTCCCCAGTATTGGGGATCTCCTGCAGGGTCTCTGGGCGCATTATTAGGTGGTAATGCTGTGCCGTTTATTTTCACTATTTCTTCAAATAATTTCTCAACAATTGCTGGCTCCCTGGTAAGGAGAAAATTTTATATTGAAGACATTCAAATATTAATTATTTTACTAGAAAAATATTGCAGTAACCCAGTAAAATTAAGCTGAAATATACCAATCAGGAGAAGTAATTTCCGGAGTTCTGAAACTTTTTTTAAACGTTCCTTTGGTACGTAATATTGAAGAAAAAAAAAAGTCCTGGTGAGGGGGGGGGGGGTGAGCTCGAGGAAGGGGGGGGCTCTAAAGGTGACTTTTTTCAGTTTTTCGCTTATTTCTCGAAATCTGCAAGTCGTATCGAAATACTTTGTATGGACAAATTAAACCTAACAAAATTTCCTACAAAACAAGTGGTATACATTTTTGTCATAGGACTTAACCTTTGTGGGCTACGGGGCCGAGAAAGTAACGACATTTCAAAAATTATGAAATTTGTATGGCGACCCTCATGAAAGTTGAAGATAAAAACAAAATGATTTCATATTCTTTATCAGCAGCCCCGAAAACCCCCAGATACAAATTTTCAGTCGGTTCGAGGAACCCTTAAAAGCTGCATTGGCGTTTGAAATTTCCATGGCAGCCATCTTGGATATCGCAATTTTGGATTTTTTTCACCGCCAACCAAATCTGACCAGGGTCCTCTATGACAATTGTTCAAGGTCCATAACCCTATCTGTCATAGTTTCCGCGGGCCGTTGACCTCATCCGTCAGGAGTCGACCTTCTGAGGAAGTCGAAATATTATTTTTATCGCCAGGGCATCCTTATGACGATCCCTAAAATCACTTTACTATACGTTGTATGGGGGAAACCCGGTGAACAATTATACGGGTATTTATCTAATATCTATGTGTTGGGGGGGAGGGGGGGTCAACCAGATACCTCCAATTGATCTCCGGGTTCCCCTTACGGTACAAGGATGACATTTGGGGATCATAATATGGATGCTTTGGGGATAGAGGGAAAACTTTGACTTCCTCGGAAGGTCGACTCCTGATGGATGAGGTCAACGGCCCGCGGAAACTATGACAGATAGGGTTATGGACCTCGAACAAATGTCATAGAGGACCCTGGTCAGATTTGATTGGCGATGAAAAGAATCCAAAATTGCAATATCCAAGATGGCTATCATGGAAATTTCAAACGCCAATGCAGCTTTTAAGGGTTCCCCGAACCGACTGAAAATTTGTATCTGGGGGTTTTCGGGGCTGCTGATTAAGAATATGAAATCATTTTGTTTTTATCTTCAACTTTCATGAGGGTCGCCATACAAATTTCATAATTTTTGAAATGTCGTTACTTTCTCGGCCCCGTAGCCGTCAAAGGTTAAGTCCTATGACAAAAATGCATACCACTTGTTTTGTAGGAAATTTTGTTAGGTTTAATTTGTCTATACAAAGTATATCGATACGACTTTCAGATTTCAAGAAATAAGCGAAAAACTGAAAAAAGTCACCTTTAGAGCCCCCCCCCTCCCTCGAGCTCACCCCCCCCTCACCAGGACTTTTTTTTTTCTTCAATATTACGTACCAAAGGAACGTTTAAAAAGAGTTCCAAAACTCCGGAAATTATTTCTTCTGATTTATCTAATTTTACTGGGTTACAGGTTTTAGATCCCAGAACAAAAGCTTGAAGGAAGGTAAAAGTTCCAAAAGAATATCCCGTAGGTATCCCACCAAATTGTTGATGATTTTATTTTACCACCATAGACATAGACCCAATTGAGTATTCCTTCAATAGTCCGCGTTAAGCAACACTACGAGCGAGGCACAATTTTATGCGCCATTTTCTATGAAGGTAACATAATTATCTTGTGTAAAATATCATGAATACAGGTACACACGGCGACAGGTCAGGTTACCCTGTTTGGACTTTGAACTATTAGAAGTTGAACGCTGCGAATCGTGCGGTATGTTGTTGTTGTTGTTTCGTTTCACAGCACGCTGCGCCCGCGCCGGCAGCCGCGTCTATGCAGGCTCTCTACCGCACTATTTTGTGTTTTGTACGTAGTGTAGTTATGGGTATATAGGGTGCGTAACCTGATGTGTCGCCGTGTGTACATGGATACTCATTACCGATTTAAAAATAAGTTTCTAACCGATGTTTTATTTAAACGTCGATTGCTTAGATAAAGTATATGTCTAGATGGAGCCTCACGCTTCTACGGTATTAAACAAAAGTGGCCAACTTTCTTAGGATGGTGTGCGTGGGGCGCCATACAACTTATCCTTGCCTGTGTGCACGGTAACCCATGTCTGTCTGTATACACATACAGACATGGCTTACCAACTAAGAGTTCACCGATTTTTTTGTTCGAAACGTTCGTAGCTTCGACTGTGAATCTTGATATGCAACGTGTTAATGAATTAACGCAAAACTAGAAAGTAGTTTCAAATATTATTGATTTTTAACATGTTACAGCCATGTAGCAAGAAAGAATGTGTTTTGATTAGAAAGTAGTTTGTTTAGAATCGAGAGCCGAATCGAATTATCATGGTTTCAACATGGGTAATTTTTTTCAAAATATTAAATAATTTTTTTGTAAAACTTTTAAATTTACTGAACCCGATCTCAACCCACCCCGAGGGCACACCCACCCTACTTACTACCAAAACTAGATTATTAAAATGTGTCCATGAGTACGTTAGCGCTTTCATTCATTGCTGAAATGATGAAAAATCATTTTTGCCTCAAAACTTAAAATGCGAATAACTTTAAATTTTAACTACAAAAATAATGAAATTATTGTTTCAATCTAATTATTTTGATATAAATCAGTTGGGGTGTATGAGGTTTTGCGTTAATTCACGTTGTATAACTTGTCAAAGGTAGATTGATTAATAATCAATAGTGTCTCGCTCAATTTACATGGGAAATCGGTTTCGTGTCATACATAACGCATTTGAATGTAAAGATACACTTACAGTTCGGCTACATTTCTTGTTTCACACGGGTCCTCTGCGATGTTGAACAGACAAGGTTTACCGTCTAAGGGATTGCAGGGTATAGCAGGGGCACTTTCATTACATTTCACTATCGCTGCTTCTCTGAAATAATTAAAATTACCTTCTTAACTTATGCGTCTAAGGTTCTTCGTGAGTATTACTTTTTAACCGACTTTATTACACTTGAGTTAGATGTAAAGTGGATATGGTGGTGGTGTGGTTTATCCTATCCTATTTACTAATTCTATGGTATAGTTAAATAGCACTTTATATGTATAACCATAGTGTAAAGAACTAATATTGGTGAAGCTCACCGGTCGCGGCAGGTCAATCGTGCGGGGCGTGCGGGGGCCGGGAGGAGTGCGTCCCGGCCCACGCTGCCTGCGCGCGTACCCTAACAGCGAATTGAGTTAGGGTACGCCCGTCCCCCGCAGTAGCCGCTCGCGTCGCGGGCATAGACCCGCCGCGACCGCTGAGCTTCATCAATATTTTATTTACACTATGGTATAACACTACAGTTTACCCGCGACTTCGTCCGTACAAATTATATACCAGATTTTAATTAAGATAAAAAGTTTTCATCAAAATTGGTTCTGTAGTTTTTGAAGAAACAAACACACAGCTAAACAGACAGACATAAAATGCAAAAATTGGTAATCTGGAATCAGGGACACATAAAAATAAAAACCATACCTATCGTAACTTTTTTTTTGTTAATATCTTCAATGTACAGACACAAATAAAATAAAATAAGTAGAATGAGGATAATATCTTGATAACATTAATTTCAGTGGTTTCCCGTGACCACCCAATTTAGTTCACCTGGTGGACTATGTGCAGTTTCATAAGCTTAATATTATTACTGAGATATATATTATAATATACAACGTGTTAATGAATTAACGCAAAACTAGAAAGTAGTTTGTTTAGAATCGAGAGCAGAGTCGAATTATCATGGTTTCAACATAGGTAATTTTTTTCAAAATATTAAAGAATTTGTTTGTAAAATTGAAAATTTTTTGAACCCGATGTCAACCCACCGTACGGGCACACTCACCCTACTTACTACCAAAACAAGATTATAAAAATGTATCCATGAGTATGTTAGCGCTTTCTTTCAGTGCTGAAATGATAATAAATCATTTTTGCCTCAAAACTTAAAATGCGAATAACTTTAAATTTTAACTATCAATATAATTAAATTATTGTTTCAATCTAATTATTTTTTTATAAATCAGTTGGGGTGTATGAGGTTTTGCGCTAATTCATTAACACATTGCATAATAGATAAAATAATGTACCTACCTAGTCTCACTAAATTTGCTTTTAGACGGCATCAGAGAAAGTTTTTCAAATGCTTTGGCAGCTGGTGAATTGTACAAAGTGTCCAGATCGTAGGCTTCCGACCCTTCGCTTCCGTTCGGTCCGTACCAACCGTCCCAGGTACCATTGTATGCCATGTTTGTTCCTGAAAACATCATTTTCATGTTCATCATAATTTTCTTTAGCGAAACATACCTACTGATGTTAAAAAGGGGAAAGGATTTGAATTTATGAAAAAAAAAATGAGCTATAAGTTTATGGGCTCCTGTTTATTGTTTATGGGAGATCATTATCATCATTGGCTTATACAAGGTATAAGTGACGATTTAGGGTACAATTGGTCACCAGGGTTGTCTATTCACACTGTTTTGATACTTTTGTACCATGTTATCTTTCCCAGTGCCAAACATATTAATTTGATCCACTAATAAGGTATATTAAGTGACAGCCTAGCGAATACTGAAACGGTGAACTCAAGACCATCAAACTGAACAACTTTCACTACCTTAGGAAAGGCGGAAAAATTAGCTGTCCCATGCATTTTAGTCGAGTACGTAGGTACACACGGCGACACATCAAGCTATACAAAACCAACATAAGCTGGCTGCGCTACGTTATACGTTACTCGACCTACGCGCGGCCAGCTTATTTTGGTTTTGTATAGCTTGATGTGTCGCCGTGCGTAAAGCAGTTTTCTATGGGACAGCTGATTTTTTTTTGCGTTTCCTGAGGTAGGCTCCATAGTGAAAGTTGTTCAGTTTGATGGTCTGAGTTCACCGTTTCAGTATTTGCTAGGCTGTCACTTACTCCCTGTATATCGCCTACCTACGTGCTACTGCAGCGCAAATGCCTACCCTCAGGGAACGGGTGTATGGGCGTCAGTCTATCACGCGTGTCCAATGCGGCTTGGTAGACTTTACATAAATGCATCAGAATTTCTTCTTCAGCGTATGCAGGTTTCCTTACGATGTTTTCCCGTGTACATAACATGACTGACATAATCTACCAACATGAGTTAGAAAAACTCATAGGTACATGGTACAAGGAATGTCCTCCATGCGGATTCGAACCCGGACCCTCAATATTGAGTGTCCATACCTCTCCGCAACGCGCTACGCGTTTATGGGATATAATTGTGTAGGTACTTAAAATGTAGTTATGTCTCTATGTAGAAAGAAGAACTGATGATTAGGTATACCTAAGACAAGCTTCCACTGGTCGACAGTAATGGCGGCAAAGCCCCAGATGCTGTCAAAGTTGTGGAACACCGTCGTTCTCTTCGAAGGCTCATCGTTGGACAGCGCCGCCCATTGGTCGATGCCGTCTAGACCTTCTAACACACTGATATTTTGTTTATTTAAATATTAAATTATATTTCGAGTACAAAACGGAAAATATATTTTTTTACGAAACGGTTAGAATAATAGGGGTCGATTTAGATTAGGTATACTAAATAAAACAAATTGAATATAACCATCAGGAGTGCGATTTTTGAATCTCATTCGCTGAGTTCCGCAGTTGAAAATGTCAAAATTACCGTGGAGATATGCATCTTTCTAATGCTGATTTGACTTTCAAAAATCATACTTCAGGAGTACGATTTTTGAAAGTCAAATTAGCAGTAGAAAGATGCGTATATCCATACATTTTCAACTGCTGAGTCCAACGTATGAGATTCAAAAATCGCACTCCTGGAGTGCGATTTTTGAATCTCATTTGCTGAGTTCAGCAGTTGAAAATGTCAAAATTACTGTGGAGATACGCATCTTTCTACAGCAGATTTGAATTTAAAAAATCATACTTCAGGAGTGCGATTTTTGAAAGTCAAATCAGCAGTAGAATGATGCATATCTCCGTAGTAATTTTGACATTTACAACTGCTGAGTTCAACAAATGAGTTTCAAAAATAGCACTCCTGGGCCCCATTTAATAAACATGACAAATTGTAATTTACAATGAAAATTCAAGGTACATTACTGAATTTTAGGCACATCACATGAAACTGCTGCATTAGCGTCCTTAGTAACGAGCAATGTACCCTTGAATTGTCATTGTAAATTACAATTTTCAAGTTTACTCTGATGTCAATGAAATGTGGTTTTTTCAGATTTCTTTTTGTCATATTTTCTTCAAGGGGCTAAGTTCGATATCTAATAATCATAACTAAGCAATCCGTTGTAGTTAGCAATTTGATACCTATCGTAAAAGCAAAACTCGCAAAGCTTCAGAGATATTGGTGGTAGACGAACTTGGGGTAAGTTTGACGAGCCTACCCCACTTAAATAAATAAAATTTGTCATACCTAGTATTTCCACCGGCTGCGCTGTATAGAGTGGGAAGCCAGTCCACCAAGTGCATCCTTTGAGTGGCGATACGCGCCTTTTTCTCTAAGAGAGGACTCCACAACGCGGCCGCCCCTCGCACTCCACCCTCCCACAAAGTATTTTTAGTCTGGAATAAAAATTAAATAACACTAAAGTATCTAGGGTAAGTACTAAGTAGGTTATTGTAAAATTGTAAATTATTTAGGACTAAAACCAAAAAATTTATAATAGCTTTGAAATAACTTAACCGTAAAAATCATTAAAAATACAGGAAACAAGACAAAAAATCTATAAATGAAACATTTTACCCGACAACTTATAATTGGTTTATTTTATACAACAGATGATTTTATAATCACTTTCCACCAGGGGTGGTACAGACCATCAAACTTGGGAGCAAACCAGAAATAGCAAAAAAAAAACAGCTGTTGGTTGCATACTAAACTGAAACGCCTACTCAACTCAAATGTATGAAAAAGACTTTTTTACGATTTCAGGTTCGCTCCTATAGTAAAAGTTGTTTAGTTTGATAATCTCTGTGGATTAGACCCTGAAAATTAAGAAAGTGTTTAACAAAATCACTGTCTCGATAACCAATAGGTATTAGTTGGTTGGTTGGTAAGATATCATCATCTCAACCGATGGACGGCCACTGCTGGACATAGGCCTCCCCCAAGGATCGCCACAACGACCGGTCCTGCGCTGCCCTCATCCAACAGGTTCCCGCAGCCTTCACCAGGTCGTCGGTTCACGCTGCGCTTTCCGGTACGCGATCGCCACTCGAGAACTCTCTGCCCCATCTGCCCCTGCACTCGGCCCCATCGACCATCAGTTCTGCGAGCAATGTGCCCCGCCCACTGCCACTTTAGTTCACTCTAGTCAGCTACTCTGGTTCATCTGTGGATCTCTTCATTTCTGATTCGATCTCGCAAGGAAAGTCCAAGCATAGCTCTTTGGGTTACTTTCAGCATGAGCGACCACGTCTCTGTTCCATAATGTTATCACTGGAAATACACACTGGTCTTTCACTTTCATCTTGGAAGTGACATGACAATACTTAGGTAAGTAATTAAATATTTTGGCTCAAGAATAAGAACATAAAATATTCCGAAAATACCATGTACCTACATAATTACGACGACACATCAAGCTATACAAAACCAACATAAGCTGGCTGCGCGACGGTATACGTTACTCAACCTACGCGCGGCCTGCTTATGTTGGTTTTGTATTGCTTGATGTGCCGTGTGTACCTACCAAAAACAACCAGGGAATACTTACGCCTCGTAACGGATAATTTGAGCCAGCATTACTGTTGAACCCAGCCGGTACTCCGCCATTGTCGGTGGTAAAAAGTATAATAGAATTCTCCAGAAGACCTTTATGTTCTAAAGATGATACTACTTTGCCCACTGATTCATCTAGTTTCGTGAGAACGGCTGAAATAAGATACAAAATAATGAGCCGCCGATCGGTGCGCCATCATTGCCCAGGGGTTGCGAGCCCTGGGCTGGGCTGTGCAAATGTGTAATCATTACAGTACCCGCAGTACCGTAGCGACGGGGGAGCAGGGGGGGGGGGGGGGGGGGGGGGGGGTTGGGGGCAATTGCCCCAGGCGCTAGGCAGCGCTTTACTAGGGGCGGCATATTCGGTAAAAATACAGATTGATTGAGCTCTGTCCATAAATAATTCGTAGAGCACAGAAAAGTCGAGCTCGCTTTGCTCGCTCTAAATTTCTGTTTTCATTGCGCATAATCCTACAGAGTTCTGACCACAGCTAAGACGTGGTGCTAAAAATTACAAAAATCGTAAACTTTTCCAGTCTCTGATATTTTTAAGATACTTTTTCTTGTACTATGGTATATAATAGTGCTATAAGATAGGCACGCGGGGTAAGTAAGTCCTTACAGTCGTTTTGTAATGTTTTCTACATATATCAAGTAGGTAAGTATACAAAATTAATTAGGTAATTTACTATCAACTAGTCAGTCAGTACCTTAGGTATTTATAATATACCTAACATACAAATCGTGTACGCAATACTGTTGATAAACAGGGCACATATTAATTGCACTTTTTAATAAACAAGTATCACCAAGCACTTAACCTTTGGTAGGTACCTAAAAAAACAAGCTGATAAGAAATACCAACGCTTCGAAAATAAGAGAGATTATATCATTTTGATGTAGGTATCGTCAATTTGCCTATAAAAACCAGAGGACTCGTAGATTATGAGCACATTGCGGCAACATGTCTTGGCCCGTGGTTGTCACGTTGTTGGTCTTCGGACTCTTCGTGAGCGCCTTCTCCACACCAGGTTAGTAATATTTCAAATGCAGCGACTGATTAAGAGTTCTGACCGCCCTAGGCTAATTATGAGGACGCGCCGCCCCAGCCATTACAAGTGTGAAAATTATAACATGGTTCAATAAAAGTTTTCAGATCGATCTGCAAGCGAAACAAACGTTGTCCTTTCAGCCCTGGATCTACGATTTTCCCAACCCGGGGCAAAAACTTGACATTGGCGCCCCTCCCTTCCAAGGGAGTAGCAATAATTTGTTCCAGGGGTGGCCGGCTCCAGTTTTGGTTGTTGCAAAAATATCTAAAACTTGAAGCGAGCTCGAGGTTTTTCGGCAATATGATTTGCTCGTCGTAATATGATCTAAAATCTGAATCGAATTTGGATAGGCATGACTGGATAGTTCCAATGTAGGTTCCAATACAATAAAAAAATTTAGAGTGAGCGAAGCGAGCTCGAAATTTTACTGCAATATAATGAGATCATTGCAATACGATCTAAAGGAGCGAGTGAAGCAAGCTCGAGATTTTTTAACAATATTTTCAAGTCGTTGCAATATTTTATTTTTCAAACTTTAAATTTTGGCGCCCCCCCAGACCTGCCGCCTCGTAGATGCAATGATGCTAGATTAGTGCATACGAAGACACGATTTCAGCGCGCCGCCCTATCCTCGCGCCCTAGGCTGCAGCCTAATTAGCCTAAGGGTTAATCAGGCCCTGTTCAAATGTTACAATTCCAGAGGCCGTAGCCAAAGACTGCCGTAGCATGTTGCGCGAGATACCTACAGCTTTGCTGCGCTGCGTCTCCGTCTCTGATATAGACAAACTAATGGTATTTTTGTCAAAATAGTTATCATCATCATATCGTATGCCATTTTACATTTTTAGCGAAAAAAAAATGGTCGCCTTTTGTCTACTCCACGTCTACTTTAATAATTCTTATCTGTATTTTTATGTAGGTATCTCTACTATTATAAAACAGTCGAATGTTTGTTTTGTTTGTTTATAACAGCATCTCGCAAAAACTACTGACCGATTGTGATGGATGAAACTTTTTTGTTTGATAGCTTATAATTTGACTTATAATCTGGCATATAATTTGTGCGGACGAAGTCGCGGTTAATCTCTAGTTATACAATAAAGAGTTAAATCTAAACTATTATAAAACTGTAACAGAAGTGTGTCTGTACATTGAACATATTTACAAAAAAATAAAAAAGATTACGATATGGTTTTTAGATGTCTCTGACTCCAAATCACCAATTTTTGGATTTTTTGTCTGTCTGTTTGTTTGTTTGTTTGTTTGTGGGTTTGTTTGTTCGAGCATCACGCAAAAACTACAGAACCGATTTTGATGAAACTTTATTTGTTTGATAGCTTATGATCTGACTTAAAATCTGGTATATAATTTATGCGGACGAAGTCGCGGGTAAATGCTCGTAAATAATAAAAGAAATCCCTAAACGCTTGCGTATTCTACGACTGAGCGCTCTCACAGAAGAGCGACACTTTGCGGTCGCCGGGTGTCGCGGAGGGTCGCGCGATCGTCAAATTTATGAGCGCGACGCTCTGCGACCCACCGCGACAGCAAAGTGTCGCTCGTCTGTAAGAGCCCTGAGGCAAACAAAGGCAAAATTTCCTGCACCCTTTTCGGTACGCTTGTATGGTTGTTACTTCTTTAGTAAGAAATGGGGTAAGTAAATATTTTAAACTATTTTCTTTCAGTTTCCGTTAGTGACAGCGATATCTACGTGAACACTGTGCACACTGAACGTGTGAGTACAACTACAACCGAAGCTGGACCCCAAAGTAAGAAAATTAATCAAACATTTTAGTTAAGAGGGCTGTGTGGACTAGGTCTGTTACGTTACGTCCTTTTACCCAAACGTCCATCGTCCGATTTTCTTGCACGACCATTTCCTTGTACTTCCATTCTCCCGAACGTCTGTGCCAGCCAATCGTGTGTGCCAAATGCCACTCAAAATGCGCAAACGGTTTTTACAGCCCTAATCATATTGTCACACATTGATTTTTTGAATTTTTAATTGTTATTGTTATACAGGGTGAAATCGATATCATTTGAATTTTTTTTTATTTTTTTTTTAATTATCGATGGGTTTGCTCTTGACCTCAATCTGAACAACTTTTACTATGGGAGCAAACCGATTTGAGCAAACACAAAATCAGCTGTTGCATACATTTGGGACTTGGGTCGAGTAGGCATTGCAGTTTAGTATGGAACAACTGATTATTTTTTTGCTCCGATCGGTTTGCTCCCATAGTAAAAGTTGTTCAGTTTGACGGGTAGACTCTTAGTTTAAAAGGATGCTAATGATATCAATTTCACCCTGTATATTGGTATGACAAATAACCAAGTTTGTAATTACCTAGGTATATGTTATCCTAAGGGCTCTTACAGACGAGCGACACTACGCTGTCGCGGTGGGTCGCAACTCACGCTCATACATTTTATGACCCTCCGCGACACCCGGCGACAGCAAAGTGTCGCTCGTCTGTGAGAGCGCTAACAGCCTGTTAAATATGTATGTTACGGATAAAAGCCGAAGTGCGGTTACACCTAGTTTAAGCCGGCTAAAAGGTTTTATTTTTAAATATATGTATTTTCTTTCAGTTTCTATTAATGACAGCGATAGCTACGTGAACACTGTACACCCTGAACATCTGAGTACAACTACAACCGAAGCTGGATCCCAAAGTAAGAAAATTAATCAAACATTTTATTTTAGTTAAGAGGGCTGTGTGGACTTATCTTATCTTATCTTATTGTGGGGGCTGGAAAGCCAGCAACACTTCGACCCAGTGGGATCTTTTGTGTTAGCCCCAATACTTTTTGCTTACTTCACCCTTCAAACACATGGTCAATGAAGGAGGCAATACTGTGTGGACTTGGTCGGTTACGTCCTTTTACCCAAACGTCCATCGCCCGAATTTCTTGCACGGCCATTTCCTTGTACGTCCATTAATCCATTTTCCCGAACGTCGTATGCGTAGCTAGCCGTCGTGTGTGTCAGATGCCACCCAAAATGCGAAAACGGTTTTTACACCCCTAATCAATAATCATATTGCATCACATTGATTTTTTTAATTTTAAATTGTTATTATTATATATTGGTAAGAAATATAGCCAAGTTTGTAATAACCTAGGTATATGTTACCCTATCAGCCCGTATATGTTACTGCTAAAAGCCGAAGTGCGGTTAAACCTAGTTTAAGCCGGCAAAAAGGTTTTTTTTTATTAATATTATGTATTTTCTTTCAGTTTCCGTGAGTGACAGCGATAGCTACGTGAACACTGTACACCTTGAACGTGAGAGTACAACTACAACCGAAGCTGGACCACAAAGTAAGAAAGTTTATTAAACATTTTAGTTAATAGGGCTGTGTGGACTAGGTCGGTTGCGTCCTTTTACCACAACGTCTATCCGACGGTCAGTAACGGTGGTAGTGTGGTTAGAAGCCTTTTAAGCCTTTCTATACAACCACACACACACACGGACACACCCCCACACACACACACACACACATTGTATTGCAAAACTCTGAAAAATAAGTTGAAACTTTTATCTTTTATTTTAATTTTTTTGTGTATTTTTAAAAACAACCTACGTCTTAACTATTAAGATTAGCATAACATTCATTTATGTACACTTAGATTGGGGAAGCCACTGCAGCATGTACCACAGCTTGCTCTCACATGTTGCAGGGATTACATTGTAACTGTTATACGTGCCAAATAAATGTTTTTTTTTTTATCAACTATCTGTGTTGTAGCAACGATCACGAACAGCACACCCGTTTCATGCATTGTTCACAATGCAACTAAAATTCGCCCGCCCGCCCTGGACAATAGCCCAATTTTGCCACTATGTTATTATAATTATTATTAAGCGTAAATTGATATCTTTGTTTAGCAGATGACAAAGATGGACTTGGTTCGAGTCCGCTGAATTCAAACGAATCTGAAGAATTATACGATGATGTCTACTTCAGTGTCAGGAACTACAACTACGAACCCTACCATCATCACCGCCATCGTGACCGCCATCACTATCAATACGGACCTATATTTCATCAACGCAGAATTCCTGGGCCGGGTACACTCATCCGCAGCAGGTATCCTGAGTCCGTATAGTTAGCAGCCTCACCAGCGAATTCGAAGGTTTTGACTATGCCAAGATTGAGTGCCTAATATAATAACATAACATGAAATATTCTTTATTTGCATAAAGTATAAACAAATACATTTAACAAGAATGAGAAAAAGATTTTTTTTTCTAGCCTATTTCATCCCACTGCTGGGCAAAGGCCTCCCCTTTAATTCTCCAATTATCTCCGTCTTAGGCATGCTCTGGCCAGTGTAAAAAACACCCTAGTAAATGCTTCAGACCATCAAACTGAACAACTTTCACTATGGAGCCAACATCGAAATCGCGAAATAAAAATCAGCTGTTTCATACTGCAGTACACACAGGCCTACCCTCAGAGAGGGTGTATAGGTATTAGTCCATCACGCGTGCCCAATGTATGCTTTTAAACAACATCAAACTGAACAACTTTCTCTATGGGACCAACATCGAAATCGCGAAAAAAATATCAGCTGTCCCATATTTGGCTCGAGTATGTTTGCAGTTTTGAATGGAAGAGCTGTTTTTTTTCGCCATTTCGATTAGAGAAAGTTGTTCAGTTTGACGGTCTGATCATCCCCTTAAAAAAGTGTCAGCATATTAAGAAGGACCCTGTACAGGGTGAAATTGATATCATTAGCATCCTTTTAAACTAAGAGTCTAAACTGAACAACTTTTACTATGGGAGCAAACCGATCGGAGCAACTAAAAATCTGCTGTCCCATACTAAACTGCAATGCATACTCGACTCAAATGTATGCAACAGCATATTTTTTTTGATGCTCCGAAAGTTTTGCTCCCATAGCAAAAGTTGTTCAGTATGATGAAAAGACTCTTAGTTTAAAAGGATTACAATGATATCAATTTCACCCTGTATTCCTCGGAACTTCCTCGGAAGATCGACTCCTGACGGATGATGTCAAGCGCGAGACTGGGTCATTTTGCTGTTTTTTTTCGGTAAGTAGGTAAGGAAAGGTCACAATGTAACTCACCAGCAAACTTCTCTCGTTGCGTGTCGTTGATATATCTGAACTTCGATATCAAGTCGTCGGGCGCTCTGATAAACTCCGATGGGTTCCCCGAATGCACCGCCGAGTGCGCCACCATCAGAAATAGGGGCTCGCTTCTATCGTGCGCTTCGATTACCTGCAAAGTTAAAAATAACAATTGGGTATTTGACTACATACAATATATTTTATTTTTAGAAAATAACGCTAAACTCCCAATTTCGTTGAGTTTTTAGCTTGAATACTATTTTTAATACCAAGATAAACATTAAAAAGTAATGAAATGTTGATGACGTCACAATTCATTATAATTAGTACAAACGTTCATACAAAGCGCACGTTTTGACGTCCGATAAAGAGTAGCTGATTTGACTAGTTGTCAAGTAGCCTTATTACCTACATAAAAAAAACAGAATCTTGATTCCTTTTCCTGAACATTTTCATCTACCTATACCAGTGGATCAGCTGGATGCATTTAGTATGGGAAGTCCAGAAAAGACATTGCCCACGTGATATAGTGTATTCGTTTCGGGCCGTTTCGCAGTTGGCGAATGTGTATGATTAAAGAACAAATACAAACAGTATGATAGCTGAAATTATACACAGGATAGGAGGAATATCGTGCTTTCCAATGAAATGGAAATTATCCTTTTCTGCAGTGGGATTCCTTATAAAATTCAAATTCCAATTTACCCGTTTTGTATGGGAAACGGGATTGGGCAATGTCTTTTTTTACGTAATTTATATAGGTTTCTTAGGGAAAGTTGTTCAGTATTATTTTATAAATAGAAAATTACGTTTTTTATTTCAAGAAATCTTTTTTACCCGTGTATAAGTACTAGGTAATGTTAGAAAATATTCTATATGTAACTTAGTATTTTGGAGTCACTTGTCTCGCGTGGTTTCGCGCGTCGCGTTTTTGCCTGCTACGAGGCTCCGCAATCCTCAATCTCTTCTTGTTCTTGACCAAAAACAATCCCTGAGATTGGGATAGATTCTCCTACAAACTACTTGACACTGGCGGAAATGCAGTGCTAACGCACAAGCAAGAGTAACTTAATTATAAATTAAAAAAAAACTTAGTATTTTTATTTTATACCTTGACAGCCTCATCTGTATAAATATCCGTCGCGTACTTCCCAAACAAGTCATGGGCAACTTCGAACCCTGAAAAATTAAAGAATAACAATAACTAAACAAGGTTAGGTATGCTAAAAAAAGTCATTATCGGTCAAGTGATAATAAACCTTGCTCCAGTTGTTTTTATGTAGTCATCATAAACATTGTCATGATTACTAAAAACATTTTTTTTTTACTTTTTATAGGTACTTAACTACTTTACCTCTTCTGAAATCGAAGCCCCAAACGTTTTGTTCCATATTTGTGTGATCGTACATATCTATTTTCCCCGTCCAAAATCCAATATGGCTGTCGAACCTATAAGATAAACAAAATCGTATTTTTGTACGTTATTATAATGTATTATACCACACTCTGGACACTTCATACAAACTGGCTTACATCATAGAGGGAGGTTACACGCTCAGTATTTCGTCATTCTGGGATTCTGGTCCATCAGTCTGGTCAGAATGAGGGGAGAATGATGGGAGAATGATGGGAGAATAATCGTGTCAGTCGTGTAACCCACGGGACTGACGGAATGATGGTCCAGACCGATGAACATTAAATATAATCATTTCCGTCATTCCATTGTGAATAATAAAATACTGATGGGAAACTGATCGTGTATCCCACTCATCATTCTGGCATTCTGGCATCATTCTGGCGTCATTTAAACGATTGACCAGACTGATGAAATACTGACCGTGTAACCTCCCTCTTACATTGACAAAATGTAAGCACGTGCTGTCGCACAGTGTCCTGTGCGAGTGAGATTGAGAGAGAACTACACTAGTGATAGTGTAGCTCCGTGCCTCCCACCAATTTTTACCTAACCCCCTCGTGGAAGACGGGAGGAAGAGGAGAGGTAGTCACCTACTGTCGTCTTCCTCCCGTCTTCCACGAGGGGGTTAGGTAAAAATTGGTGGAGGGCAGGGAGTGCATACTCCGTCATATACTGTGGTAAAACCGATATTGTCAGAAACTATATTTTTGGTACCTTCAGTGTGAAATTGATATCATTAGCATCCTTTTAAACTAAGTGCCTACCCATCAAATTGAACAACATTCACTATGGGAGCAAAACGATCGTAAAAAAAAAACGGTAGCATGCATTGGAGTCGAGTAGGCATTGCTGTTTAGTACTACGGAACGGCAGCTTTTTTAAAAATCAGCTTTTTTATTTTTTTTATCTTTATTTTGATTCGAAATAGCACAACATGGTTGTAGCATGTTTAAAATCCATAATATTTGAAGCTGCTTTTTTTTCTCCGATCGGTTTGCTCCCATAGTACAAGTTGTTCAGTTTGATGGGTAGACTCTTAGTTTAAACGGATGCCAATAATGTCAATTTCACCCTGTAAAATTACACACATTCCTTCCACATCACTTCCAACGACAACAACTTTCAACCCTCATAAACTTAGCTGTTTTCAAAATGATTAACAATACACACCCTCGATTTAAAGGTAGATATTCCTTCTTGTAATGTCCAAGGTGCCACTTGCCGACCAGGTGTGTCTTGTAGCCCAAATCCTTGAGGTGCTGGGGCAAAATTTTCTCCGATAGCGGAAGACCTCTCCGTTCCATACCGTATATAACTCCATGCTGCATACCTGGAACAGAGAACACACGATAGCTGATATACCTACTACTGCTGGAGATTAAGAGAGCTATCGCAGTCCAGTGGCGCCCTCATCACATTAAAAAAGATTTCTCAATAAAGAAAGCCTACATTAAAAAAAGTGCTCAACAGAAAAACTACAAAAGCCTTCAAGCCATTGTTATACAATACTTTTATAGGTTCTAAACATTCCACTTTTAAACAATTTCGAATAAAAACAAAAGAGGCCGTTTTTTTTCTTTTTTCAAAATTTGTATGTTTAGACCTTTAAAAAACCTATAAAAGTATTCTATGAAAATAGCTTGAAGGTTTTTGTAGTTAATCTGATGAGCACTTTTTTAATTAAGGCTTTCTTTATTGAGAAATCTTTTTTAATGTGATGAGGACGCCACTGGACTGCGATAGCCCTCTTAAGAGGATATATTTAGTACAGCGCTCCATACAACCGTCCTAAAATGTTGTTAGGTAACAGCAATCTAGAAACTTATATCGGCAGTTCAGCACCTTGTCACATTTCCTTGAAAATATTTAGTTTCAAAGTTATCTTGGCTCAAAGTTTCTCATACTTAAAAATCTTAAATTAATCACAATCAGCATTGAAACTAAGTATAATAATATATACAGGGTGAAATTAATATCATTAGCATCCTTTTAAACTAAGAGTCTACCCATCAAACTGAACAACTTATACTAAGGGAGCAAACCGATAGGAGCAACTAAAAAATCAGCTGTTCCATACTAAACTGCAGTGCCTACTCGACCCAAATGTATGCAACAGCTGATTTTTTAGTTGCTCCGATCGGTTTGCTCCCATAGTAAAAGTTGTTCAGTTTGATGGGTAGACTCTTAGTTTAAAAGGATGCTAGTGATATCAATTTCACCCTGTATAATTTATTTTAACGGAAATATGACAAGGTCCAACACAGACATTAGTTTCTAGATAGTTGACTTCAATTGGTTACTATTGAAAATAGGACGGAACTCCGTTTGTATGCAGCGCGCTCAGGAGCATTCGGAATAAACATCTCTTTTTTTATATTCTGTTTTTTTTTATTGGAGCTTTTAACCCTGAGGTTATGTCAGCCCTAAACATCTCTTAAAAGCATTCATTTCATACAAACTTGAACATCAACGAAACCAATTTAGTTAGGTACATAAATGAAGACGAATAATTTTAAACAACTATGTTAGAAAATTGCTATTGCTGAGACCAGCTGAGACGTTTCCAACACAATATATAAATCCAAGTACATATGTTCCTTGATATAAATCTATGTTTCCAACGCAACGTACAGTTTAGGTCATAAAACTCATAAATCATCTCATAGAACCTTTTTCTCGCACTCATGGAACGGTTCCATAGAGCATAGAGCCCATGACCATGAGTGCGAGTGAGAGGTTCGATGAGATGATTTATGACCTAAACTAAACTGTACGTTGGAAACGTCACGACTATTAGTAGTGTACCTACTGGACTGAAATACTTTCACGGGTCAGATGTGGGGAATTACAATTTAAAAATATCAGATAATGGACAGTAGCCGATACTTTATTTATAGTATTAAGTATCAAAAAGTTTGTTAGAGGAGACTAATTCCTTCAGGCGTCTTATACACGCGTCTTTGACGCTTTGTGGCTGCCCATCAGAAGTGCGATTTTCAAAAATCATACGAGCGACTTGGCAGTAGAAAATGTCAAAATTACTATGGAGATTATGTATCTTTCTACTGCCAATTCGCTCGTATGTTTTTCAAAAATCGCACTTCTGACCCCACTTCTGATCGTATCGGTCTCCCGTGACTCCCGTTCCATCAGACATAGGAAGGTAAGGACGAGAGTGCATCTGTGTTTAGGTATAGCGCGTACATTTATGCACTTTACAATATCCTGCGTACCTATACCTAACCTACCCGGAGTGCGATTTTTGAACATCATACCAGCGACTCGGCAGTAGAAAATGTCTAAATTACTATGGAGATTATGCATCTTTCTACTGCCGATTCGCTCGTATGATGTTCAAAAATCGCACTTCTGACTGCTTTTCTGTTATGATTAGAAGTCTGTTGTTCGCTTGTTGATTAATAATATTAATTACTAGTTAACTTGCGACTTCGTACGCACAAATTACTTACCAGATTCTAAGTCAGATCATAAGCTATCAAACAATTTTTTTTATCATAATTTGTTCAGTAGTTTTTGCGTGATGCTCGCAAAACAAACAGACAGACAACAATTATAAAAAAGGTTGATTTGGAGTCAGGGATACCTAAAAACCATATCGTAATCTTTTTTTGTACATATCTTCAAAGTACAGACACACCTCTTTTACTATACCTACAGTTTTACGTTCCGAGACATAGCTGTTCACATGTCTGAACGTACAAAGGGTTCTATTGCCTATGTGCTAAATAATACGAGAGACAAAATGCATAACGGACATATAATACGATTGTTAGAAAGAACGATTGTTAAATGCATTACTATTAAGTTTTATTTTCAGAATGAGCAAGTATCACAATGTACTAATTGTTACAGCGAGCAAATGTTAGAACAATCGAGTGTCAGTATGTATAAAATTAATCACGACATCACTGATATGACTAATGAGAGTCAAAATATACAGTTTGTTTGAATGTCATAATGACTAAACCTATAGGTAAGTATAATAATTTTATACTGGGTGTATCTAAGTGACAGCCTAGCAAATACTGAAACAGTGAACTCAGACCATCAAACTGAACAACTTTCACTATGGAGCCTACCTCAGGAAACGCGAAAAAAATCAGCTGTCCCATACATTTAGTCGGGTAGGTACATTCGGGTAGCTTTGGGACAGCTGATTTTTTTTCGCGTTTCCTGAGGTAGGCTCCATAGTGAAAGTTGTTCAGTTTGATGGTCTGAGTTCACCGTTTCAGTATTTGCTAGGCTGTCACATACACCCTGTATACTTAACGGCCAAAGAGCACCTATAATCTAAACTATTATAAAACTGTAACAGAAGTGTGTCTGTACATTGAAGATATTTACAAAAAAAAATACGACATGGTTTTTACCTGTCCCTGATTCCAAATCACAAATTTTTGAATTTTTTGTCTGTCTGTTTGTTTGTTTGTTTATTTGTTTGTTTGTTTGTTTGTTTGTTTGTTTGTTTGGGTGTTTGTTTGTTCGAGTATCACGCAAAAACTACTGAACCGATTTTGATGAAACTTTTTTGTTTGATAGCTTATCATCTGACGTAAAATCTGGTATATAATTTATGCGGACGAAGTCGCGGGTAAAAGCTCGTACCTACTATAATTACTACTGTTATGGCCAACACGACTTACCAGTATGGATAGGATATTTGCCAGTCATTAAGGCGGCCCTAGACGGAGTGCACAAAGGGGTCACGTAGTAATCCTGCAGAATGACGCCGGACGCCGCCATCGCGTCTATGTTCGGCGTGGGAATGTTGTTCAAGCCGTGGAATCCCACATCGTTCCAGCCCTGGGAAAATATCAGAAATGCTTGTCATACAAATATCATACCTACTTTATATTACACCCCTTTTTGTGGATGTTTTGAGGATTCAGAATCAGGCGCGGATCCTGCCCTAAAAAAAAGGTTGGGTCACAGCCACCTGTAAATCGGCCAAGTGCGAGTTGGACTACGGACAAGCTCATGAAAGGAGACGTTTACAAAATGTATGATGCCCGGGCCAAGACTTTGTACAGGTCCATGTAGTCCATGTATTACAAAATCAGAAAATGCAAGACAAACCCGCGGGACGAACACTAGTAAATTAATAAACCTGTAAAATATAAGTCCGTTTGCTCACGAAATACAAAAGTAAATGTGTGTTTGTTTGCACATCACAATATCACATGTAGACTCTAAACTACTGAACCGATTTTGACGAAACTTTTACAGCTTGAAATCCTATTGACCTCAATTAGGGTTGTGGGCATGTCCACCGTGCCCAATCCGCGCCTGTTCAGAATATCTATGACTACCCCCTCGGGGAATATAGTGGTGGGCATATATTATGCTATGCTATGCCTATTTTTTAATTAAGTATAAGTATACTACAAAAAATTTAAGGCTGCATTCGAATAATAAAACTAAACAACTTTCACGAACTTGGGTCGAAAGACGAGAAAATTGTATGGCCATTACCATTACTTCCCATACAAAATTACGGACCAGCCGATCTATTTTACCTATAGTAGTAAGGTCCAAAAAAAAACTCCTTTTTCGACCCATGTTTCTTAAGAGCCTACCGAACAGACCCTATTGTGCTGCCCTCAATCGTATATTTTTTATTTCTAAACAATTTAACAACATTTCCAAAAAACAAAAATGTCACATTTTGTAGTCCTGGCCTTGTACCCGGACTTTCGACGTTCGATATATCGCCACTGTTTCGGTCCGCACTTCATTGTAATAGAGTTGACATTGGAACGAGTTCGAATGTGCGGGTAGAGGCCCTGATTGGCTTTCAATTTATCGAAACATTACGGATATGCTATTATCGTGAAAACCGCAAAACGTGGCCACTTTTGAAAAATAATTTAAAAATAATAACTACAAACATTATAAAAATAAATCCGCAGTGACCCGATAAATTGAAACTCAGCAAGGACTACAATGTCACATTCTTGTTTTTTGGAAATATTATTTAATTGTTAAGAAATAAAAAAAATCGATTGGGGGCACCACCATAGGCTCGGTGCAGCCTTAACCTATGGTATCGGAATCGGTATTTGGCCGGAACCGGATCCGCGCGACGAAAACAATTGATCTCTATTGTGTCTGTAATTCCCGGCATACCTACGAGAGGTTCATGCAAAGTTGTTAAGTTTAATTTTTTTTAATTAATTAAAAATAGCATTGTATTAAAATGCAAATTATGTGCGCCAAAAATGTGACTATGTATTTTAAGAAAAATTTACAAAAAAAAATGTTTATTCAGTTATTTTGTTTTAATTATTTTATGCTTAAACGCTTACTCAGTAACTTGCAGCTTATTAAAGCTCCGTTAACAATCTGGAATTACATTTTTAATTGAGATAATAACAATAAGATTCGAGGAAATATCGAGGCGTACACAATTCTATAATTACGTCAATATAACGTTTTTAAAAAGTTTAGTAAGCTCGTACAGAAATACGTATAATTTACAATTTACCTATGTAAGCATCGTACCAAAACTGGCCCTGTACCCGAACTTTCGATGTTGGCTATACGAGGGCGACACTGAAAGTTTCAAGACAATAAAAAGTGTATAGAAGTAGGAGGTTGGGAATACTTTTAATATTTTTAGAAGTGGCCTCCCTTCCATTTTATGTATCGTCCTGTTCAATGGAACCTCTGTGAGAAGCAGTGGACCCCCTCTGCTTTACTATGAAATTATTGAAATCGGTTAAATTATGGTGTATTCATCTAGTACAAAGCTTCCCTACGCCTTAATATTCGTGTAGGATCTTTTGCACTTGACTCATATCAATGCTGAAGCTTGCCTGAATCTGCTGGTAGGTCACTCTCTTATCAGCCTCTCTCATGAGCTGCACATCATTGGCGTTTTGTTCAGTTGTCGCCGTTGAACGACATTTCCCAGGTAGATCATCACTGAGATTACTCCGATCATGCCTAAACTCATTTACCCAGTTGTAAACAAGTGTCAAGGGACAGGGCTTCATCATGAGATACCAATCGAAGTTTATCATTAACTTTGTTATGGACTAGGAACACGACGAAAATCGTAATAAATTGGGGAGAAAACATTTTTCCCTGCTAAATTCGTTTTGCCTCGCGACACGCACTTTTCAAATTGCCGCCAAATCGTTAAAACAAATGACAATTGAATAAAATTTTCGGCTATAGGTTGATAAAGAGTTTCTTATTCGTAATTAAAATAAATTTTTCATTGGCATTGTCACTAACTGGTCCATTCTTGAAACTTTCAGTGTCGCCCTCGTATCGCCACTGTTTCGGTCCGCACTTCTTTGTAATAGAGTCAACATTGGAACGAAAATGTTCACGCAATTGCGAAGTTCGAATGTGCGGGTAGAGGCCCAGTGCTAAAAGTTAATAGGTAGGTACCTAGGTAAGGTAAGTATGATTAAAAAAATATGAACCCCACAATCTTTTTGTATACAGAGGCTAAAAAAGCTTTGAATTGTTTAAACTTCAAATTAACTAAGTATACCAAAGCTCGCATTTTAATTTTAAAACTAAAAAGGTGCGTAAATAAATACATAAAATAAAATAGGTACTTACCAGGTCATCAGCAATGATCAACACAATATTGGGTTTGGTCGCCCCGCACACCGCAATCAGACTCAACACCAACAACATCCCGCCTCGAGGTTCAAACGATAAATACTTACACTCGCGCGCAGTAAATAGGTTATCGAACGCTATACGGGGAGTCGGGGACGCTTTACACATTCAGATCATCATTTATTTAGCAACACGGTGCGGGGCGCGCGGCGACCGACTGTGACTTCGTACGTATCAGAAGTAGGGCTTGAGCTCCGGAATTCCGGAATTGGCATAATTCCGGAATTCCGATAGAATCTAATATCGTTTTCAATTCCGGAATTGGCGATATCAATATCGAAATTTCGATATTGAAATAAAATAATATTTTACTACGCGGTTTGAGGCACGAGGTGAAATACTGAAATAGAAACCAATACAGAACATGGAAAAAAAGACATGAAAAAAGAATTATAACGAAAAAAGGAGAAGGAAGACGAACGTTTTAGATTTAGAAAGTTTAATAAGAGTAGAGATGGCAGTTTATGAAAACGGTGGCGTTAGAAGACAGTACAAACTTGCAAAAATGTTTCCAATATTTAAAAACAATACCGCCAACGAGCGTAAAAACAGAAAGAGCTTTTTCGGCGGTCACCTATACAGGGTCCTTCTTACACACGAATACGAAGCTCACTCAATGACGACAGTTTAAACGCGCTAACGTTATAAAAATTTTATTATAAACAAAAATGTGGATTATAAATCATCAACAGCTGTCGTCCGTTAGTGAGCTTCTTATGCGATTTAATTAACTTTAATTACTACAAAGTTTAATAATTTCTGATTTCTCTTTTATAAATGTAATTCAAGTACTTCATCATTTTATTTGTTTTATATGATCATATTTCTAAAACCTACTAAGAAAGTAAATCCATAAAATTAATGGTATTTGATAGAAAACATACATTTAAATTATAATAATATTAGGTATGATATTTTTGCAATTTTTTTACACTTAGAGTCAATGTAAACTTTTACGTATCACAACTTTATACAAAAAGACACTTTTGAGTTCCGGAATTCCGGAATTCCGGAATTGAAATACTGAATATCGAAACCCAATTCCGGAATTGAAAAAGCGTCCGATATTCAAGCCCTAATCAGAAGTGCGATCTTTCAAAATCATACGAGCGACTTGGCAGTAGAAAATGTCAAAATTACTATGGAGATTATGCATCTTTCTACTGCCAAGTCACTCGTATGATTTTCAAAAATCGCACTTCCGACCACCAACTTGAGCTCAAGTGTTTTGTCTAAAAACCGGCCAAGTGCGAGTCGGCTCGCGCACGGAGGGTTCCGTACCATTATACAATATGATGGATGAGGAAGGCCGAGGACAGAGTTTTGTGGCGCGCCTTGGGAGAGGCCTATGTTCAGCAGTGGACGATGATAGGCTGATGATGATACAATATGACCAAAATAAAAAAAGTTTACCGTCACGAGACGCCACGCCAGGCAGAAGTGAAACTTCCGCAGCTGTCAAATTTAAATTTCGGGCTTCCGTCACACGAACAGGTTGCGGATCCAAATTCCAAAGGCCTCCCATAAAAAATTTAACTTAAAAAAAAATCGGGATCTTTAGCGCAAGCTCGACACGCACTTGAGCAGTTTTTATTATTTTTTGTTGAGTATGTTCTATAACCACACCAAGTTTGACGTTTGTACCCAGTATAATTAATTACCTAGCGTTTTTATGATAAGTAGAGCAAAAACGAAAGAGAAAAAATACGCTTCTTGTTTTTTTATTAGGTATTTGTTAGCAAATCTACCATAATAACGCATATTACTCGTATGTGAAAATTCCAACAGTCTACCTATTTAATCTAGAATTAGAGTCTAGCTATTATGGTTCAAAAGATAAAGCCAGCTAGGACAGACGGGCGGCCGCGGCCGGACAGCATAGGCTTATGAATAGGGTCCCGTTGGCACCCTTTGGGTACGGAACCCTAAAAGCTTCCCCGTGAAATACATAATCATCAAAATAGGACCGATAGTTTTCGATAAAATCTCTAACGGGTCTAAACAGGGAACTTGCCTTTTTTGAAGTTAACTTATATTAAGAAATAATTCGCGAAATACAAACAAATACGATCACAAAGAGTTTTTTAAGTGCGATAAAAAAAAATGTTCGCATTTTTTACTATGACGATGACGACCATAGCATATGCTCACGACTATATTCCCCGAGGGGGTAGTCAGAGATATTCTGAAACTTCAGAACATCCACGTTTCACTAGTAGGTAGTACCGAAACTCTGTCCAGTGTGACGGAGAGTGAGCCCGTCGCCACTTGTAATGGACAGTAGGTACAATACATGCCTCGAAATTGAAGCATGCAGGTTTCCTCACGATGTTTTCCTTCACCGAAATGCCAATTATGACGACCAAGAGTGCGATTTTTGATACTCATTCGTTGAACTCGGCAGTTGTAAATGTCAAAATTACTATGAAGATACGCATCTTTCTACTGTTTATTTAACATTCAACAAACATACTCCAGGGGTACGATTTTTTAAAGGCAAATCAGCAGTAGAAAGATGCATATCTCCATAGTAATTTTGACATTTTCAACTGCTGAGCTCGGCGAAAAATCGCACTCCAAATCGTGAAGTCATGTTGATTGTGTGAAGCGCGATTAAATATTGAAGATAGCTTTTAACTTTAGAGGTAGGTATGCCAGAGCGCACCCGTACCAACCTATAACCATATAACTAACCGTAGCTTTACTATCAGTACAGAATAAATACTAGCTATCAGATAACGTTACCATAGACACATACAAATTATGGGCAATTCTAATAAATTGTTTTAAAATGCAAATAAAAACCGAACATTGTTACGAAGTTTCATTCTTTTTTTATTGAAACTAATGACAAACTACAGACAGAGTGTCCCAAAACTCAACGTCAAGCCAAAAAAAAAACAGGAGATAGGCAAGATTATAAACTGTTCACGGAAATTTTGAGATTTTTTGTAACATAACAACAAAAACAAACAACAGATTAACAGTTTTTAAGTACGAGAATTTTAGTCGAAGCTATGTAGAAAAAAAAACTTAATCTAATTTTTATGCGAAAATGTTCCATAAGGCCAGGCCATAGAAGTATATCCGAAAGAATTCCTGACCCCCTGTGATAGTGAGGGGCGGATATTGGTACCGATTCGGACTGTGCCACGACTTAACTAAATTTATTCCTGTCATTTTAGAAAGTACACGTACAAATACAGTATTTTAGAAAATAAGATTAAGAAAAGAGACAGAAACCCAACAGCTGACTTTAGTGCTGTCAAAGTGACGTTACACGCCCAAAATAAGATGCCATCATAATGTACGCCATCTTATTTAAGGACGCGTATGCAGAATTCGAAAAAATGACATGTTTTCCGGTACATTTTCACAAGAAACCGCATCATTTTATGAATAGTTATTGATACTTACTGATACATGATAACCTTTATCTATAAATCTGTGGGAAAACAATTTATAATATTGCTATTTTTAATACTAAAATATCAAATTTCCGTACCCTCCTCCCTTGAAATCTGCGAAAATGGGGCGTCTTTCGGTACATTTATCTCCAAAACTACATTATTTTTATGAGTAAAAAAAATACTGTGATATTAAAGATATAGTCAGCTCAAAACGTTGGGAACAAAAATAATGAATTAATGCTTAAAACTCTCGGAAAAAAAAGAAAATACTTTTTAATGAAACTTGCACTATTTTTGTAAATTTTGCTAATTCACGTAAACCTTGACGTACTGCAATAAGGTTTAGTTTTCTTTGGCAATCACACCGGATTTTTGTTTATATTCACAAGCTTTTAAATGAAGAAATCAGTCGGCGTTCATGCGCCCTTGTGGGTGGACCTCCATGTCGCTCTACAGCAGCTCCTGGCAGTAAAATACATCGCTGTACGGACACACAATTGTATTTGACCATTTCTCTTGGTACTTGATTTGACTATACAAAATAAAAGAATGCCACGGTTACAAGATCCCTCGAGTTTAGGCTCGTTAGATTTGTCTTGGTTATATCATGAAAATAGTCAATTAAAATAATAATGTGGAAGATATATTAAAAATTTTTTGCTTTAATATACCTTAATAAATAATAATAGTCACTTAGGAGTTATTCTTGTTATTTATTACCTATTGTTACGAGCTACGGGTTCCGGGATTGGAGTGAAACGCTAAGTCCAATTTCACAGAATTTATTTGGGTTAAACTTACAAACGGTCCACCTCGCAGAGGTTCCCCTAAACGGTTCACTTCACCGGGTCCTCCTCGCAGGGATTCCCCGTGCACCACTTACTGTCACTGTTCACAGTCCACTACGTCACTACTGTGACGACACGACACGCGTCACGGCTATGACGTCACGACGTACGACACTATGACGTCAAGACGAACGACACTATGACGTCACACACTACACTGACACTATGACGTCAAGTGCTACACCGACACTATGACGTCACGCACTACACTGACACTAGTCTACTCACTGTTCCACTCTTAGCACTTTTCTCTTCACTAGTACTTTTCCACTTTTACTTTTCTTCCTTTTGTTTCGCACTGTTCACTGTAAAACCAAATACTGCCGCCAGTCGAAATTCGCCGCCTTTTTATATCCCGCAGAACATTCCGGAATACCCTTTTTTCGATCTTCTTTTCTTTACTCGATTGTTTTCCTCCAGATAGTTCTAACCCCGCGTTCCTTTTTAGAAACCGATCGAAGACACGCCCACTTTTCTGGTTCTTTTCAAATATTCGTAATTTCGCCTCCTTTCTCGAAGTTCCTAGACACCCCTAGACCTTTTGGTCCCTTTTTAAATATTCCTTCTCTCTCTACCTTCTAGAACATTTCTAAAAACACAAAAATCTAGAAATATTTTTGGCGCGGATCGGATTCGAACCGTCACCCCCTAGCATGGGAGGCGGAACCTTAGACCGTAGGACCACGGCGATTGTTAATGAGCCGGCCGAATTTTCGAATGCCTTCTTTACGTTTGACGTTTGACAGCGGCCGTAACACTGCCCCTTCCTTAGTTCTGCTCGTCCCGAGCATCGTTACTGCCGAAATATCGAGCCAACCGGTCCACGTGCACTATCTTCAACGGGCTCCTTGGCGATCGTCGAATTCGATAGGTGACGTCATTTATCCTGGTCACTACCTCATACGGTCCTTCCCAACTTGCCTGCAACTTCGGACTCTTCCCTTTCCTTCGAACTGGATTATGCAGCCAAACTGATGTTCCTTCCTCAAACCCAGCATAGTTCGCTTTTCGGTCATATCGTGTCTTTGAACGGTCACTTGAGTTTTGACCTGCTTCTCGAAGTTGTTCATAAATGTCGACCATTTTCTCCCGCAGTTCGCTCACATAGTCACTGATACTTTTAGGAGTGCCTGGTGCGCATCCTGATAGCAAATCTGCTGGGAGTTTCAACTCTCTCCCGAAGTTTGCTATTGCTGGAGTTGCCGAAGTACTCTCATGAACAGCGGTTCGATAGGCCAACAGGAAAATAGGTATGTACTCGTCCCAGTTATCTTGATGATTATCGACGACCTTCGCAAGATGCCGTTCCAAAGTTTGATTGAATCGCTCCACCATGCCGTCAGACTGCGGGTGATAAGGAGTAGTCCGGGTCTTATGGATTCCGAAAATTTTGCAAACTTCCTGGAACAACTGTGACTCAAAGTTCCTGCCTTGATCACTGTGCATTTCCAGCGGAACCCCAAACCGGCAGAAAACTTCATTCACCAACTTGGTAGCCACAGTTACCGCTTCCTGATTTGGAATGGCAAATACTTCTGGCCACTTTGTGAAATAATCCATTACCACAAGTATATACCGGTTCCCCGATTTAGTGACTGGAAATGGTCCCGCGACATCCAAAGCGATTCGCTCCCAAGGCGCCCCAACATTATAAATTTTCATTGCTGCCCTGCTCCTCGTATGAGGTCCCTTTACAGCTGCGCAGACTGTACACTTGCGGCACCAATCTTCCACATCGTCTCTGCAATGCAACCAGTAAAATCTTTCCTTTACTTTCTCCAAGGTTTTCTTTACACCCAAATGCCCTCCGGAAGTTCCGTCATGAAAAACTCTCAGAATTTCTTTCACCTTAGCTTGCGGGACCACCAACTGCAGATACGAGTCTTTTCCATCCGATGTCTCCCATTTTCTACAGAGTAATCCGTTATGCATGATGAGGCTCTTCCATTGAGCCCAAAGTCCCTTCGTGACTGCCCCGTACTTTGCCACCTCGCTCCACTGAGGCTTAGAACCATCACTCTTTAACCAGTTCAGGATTGGCCCGACTCCTGAGTCCTTTTCCTGTTCGCGACGCATTGCCTCGTTTCCCCACTCATCGTTGATGGCATCAGTTCTAATAACCTTGAGTGAAACTGTTTCCTTCCCTTCTTGCTTGCTGCAATGCTTACAATCTTCTGGACATGGTCTTCTTGACAGTGCGTCTGCATTGGAGTGAACTCTTCCACTTCGATGCTCTACTTCAAAGTTGAATTCCTGTAGTTGCTCCAACCATCTTGCAACTTGACCTTCCGGGTTCTTAAATTGGAGTAACCATTTCAGCGCAGCGTGGTCTGTCCTGACTAAAAATTTACGTCCCAGCAGATACTTCTTGAAGTGTTGTACAGTCTTCACCACGGCCAATAATTCTCGTCTGGTAACACAGTAGTTCCTCTCAGGTCTAGATAATGATTTACTGAAGTAGGCTATTACAGTTTCCTTTTCACCATGTCGCTGCGAGAGCACACCTCCAATCCCGATGTTACTGGCGTCTGCGTCTACAACAAATTCACCCTGGACATCGGGATATCCAAGAATTGGTGCCTTACTCAGACGTTCCTTTAACTCCATAAAAGCCTCCTCACATTCTGAATCCCATGTGAACGTCCTCTTTTCTTCCGTAAGTCGATGTAGCGGCTTTGCGATGTCCGAAAACCCTTTCACAAAACGACGATAGTAAGAGCAGAGTCCAAGAAAAGCTCTAACTTGTGTCTTATCTTTCGGTGTTGGCCACTCCCTCACAGCAGCAGTTTTGGCAGGATCGGTCTCGACTCCTCTCTCAGAGATTACATGTCCAAGGTAATTGACCTGTCGTTTGAAGAAAGAACATTTTTTTGGACTCAATTTAAGATTGGCTCCACGTAGTCTTTCGAAGACTTTCTCCGACTTTTTCAGGTGGTCATCAAAGTCTCGCCCAACAATGATGATGTCGTCCAGGTAGACAAGACACGTGTCACCCAGAATTCCAGCTAGGACATGTTCCATCAATCTCTCGAAAGTCGCAGGGGCGTTACTCAATCCAAATGGCATTACCTTGAACTGCCACAGTCCTTTCCCGGTGGAAAACGCGGTTTTCTCCTTGTCTTTAGGGTCTACGTCCACTTGCCAGTACCCACTTTTCAGATCGAGCGTTGAAAACCATTTCATTCCATTCAAAGTGTCTAAGGTGTCGTCGATCCTTGGCAAGGGGTAGCTGTCTTTCTTCGTTACTTCATTCAGCTGCCGATAATCCACACAAAATCTCGTTGAGCCATCCTTTTTCTTGACGAGAACTACAGGTGAACACCAGGGACTTGATGAAGGTTCGATGATGTTATTCCTTCTCATGTCCTCTATCATTCCCTCCACTTCCTTCTCACGAGCAAACGGAATGCGCCTAGGTCGTTGCTTGATTGGCGCTACATCTCCCGTATTAATCGTGTGCTTCACCAAGTCTGTTCTACCAATATCTGCGTCGTTCTGGGAGAACAGGTCTGAAAAACGCCGCAGCAAGTTCTTCGCTTTCACAGCCTGTAGCTTAGTCAGGTCCTTGCTGGAGTCTTCCATAACTTTGGATACTACATCCTCCTCAGCCTTATGTTTCCTAGGAGGATTTTCCACACATTGTCGCAACCATAAAACTTCCTCGCAGTGACCAACAACCTCCCCCTTCTCAATCGTCAGGTCCACATCTCCAACGTTAAGTATCGGGATTGAGGTAGATGAAACTGATCCAACAACTGTCCTTGCCGGAATCCAAGAAGTTTCAGTTTTAACTTTCTCTATCACAGCACATCTCCGTGGTAATCTCCCATCGTTACTCTTGGGCAAAACGACAGGTACCAAGGTCTGTGATCTAGGTTTGAGAACTGTTCTTCTCACACAGTAGACCTTTCCCGACGATCCACCTTTCATCGGAACCTCCTCTGTGTTACACCGTAGCACTCCGTTTTTCATGTCTATACTGCACTGGTGATTTTGTAAGAAATCTAAGCCAATGATGCAATCGTCCACTATTTCAGCTACAATCACCTCATGTTTGAAAGGAGTTTCCCCGATCTTAATTGAAACTCCCAACTCCCCGTTGACAGGTATGCGCTGGCCGGTAGCTGTTGTTAACTGCAGGTTGGTTTGTTGCAGAAGTCGTTTCTGATAACTTTCCATCTCGTTTATCAGTCGAGTATTGATCACTGTTCTCGAAGCTCCGGTATCTAAAGTTAGTTGACAGATTCTACCATTGACCTCTCCTTCGACTAACAGACTATTTCCGTCTGATGTCTGTTTGACTCTTATGGTTGGGGTTGCAACATAACCGGCCAGCGCCCACCCCGCAGCCCTGGCTGGTTTTAGTTTTCCTGCTGCTCATCAGTCGAGACTCCTATATCCCGACGACCTGTGCGCTTCGGACAGGAGCTGCGAATATGCCCTCGTTCACCACACTCGTAGCACACAAAACCGACGCTTCGATTCCTTGGCGGTGCGGCTCTAGTCACAATAATCTCCCTGAGGCGAGCGGAACGAGAATCCTGTCGTACGGCCTCCACCTCCAATGCATGGGCAACAGCGTCCCTGAGAGTGCTATGGTGCCCAAGTCGCACGGCAGCTCGCACCTCCGGGTCCCGTATCCCATCCGTAAAGGCCTGCAGGAGCATGTCATCGATGGCTGCTGGTGATGACTGGAAAGCCTTACGCACGAGCTTCTCCACTTCCACGGACCATTGCTGCAGACTCTCGTTAGCATGTTGGTTCCGTTCCTTCAATCGCGCCCGATACATGTGCTCGAGATGTCCGTCGCCGAATCTAGCCTCCAAAGCTCCGAAAAGCTTGTCAAATGTCAGATTTTCGCCTGCACCGACGGCTTCCAGCACGGTGAGAGCCTGTCCCTGGAGTGCCAATGTCAACGCAGACTGCGCCTCCTCTTTGCCGCAGCCATTAACTTTCATCGCCGTCTCAAATTGTAGCTTAAAGGCGGGCCATGACGTTAGTCCATCGTAAACCGGAGTCTTCACACCTTTTGGTTGCATGGGTGAGTCAAAAACAGCAGCGACACGACTATGAGATTTGCTCTGCTCAACCTCTCGCCGGATCTTGGCGAACTCACCCTCCACGCGATCAAATCTCCCTTCGAACTCGCCCTTCACACGATCCAACCTCCCTTCTACGGCTTCGACTCTTTCCACTGCCTGCTGCAAGCCCTTCGTAATATCTTTATGAAGCGCCTCCTGCATCGTGCGCATTTGTTCTTCCATCATGTGTGCCTGCTTCTCCTGACGGCGAGCCTGCTCTTCCTTTATTGCGCGCAGTTCGTGAACCTGTTCCTCTTTCAGTGCGCGCAGCTGTTCCTCCTGCCGGCGAGCCTGCTCCTCCTGCCGGCGAGCCTGTTCCTCCTGGCGGCGAGCCTGTTCCTCCTGGCGGCGAGCTGCCTGTTCCTCCTGACGGCGACCTTGTTCTTCCATCATGCATTGGATTTGATAGAGGAAATTTCCCGGGTTCCGCTCTGGAGTGCGCTGTACTTCACCCCCCTCAGGTCTTCTCTCCGGGGTTCGCTGCACCTCAGTTACAGGGGCCGCACCGTCGTGCCGCGCTTCCGACATGGCCCGGGTGGTGACTCCCTTTAACTCCTTTGGCACCAGCGGCATCTTCCTCCAATCCCACTCTTCTGACACCAAATGTTACGAGCTACGGGTTCCGGGATTGGAGTGAAACGCTAAGTCCAATTTCACAGAGTTTATTTGGGTTAAACTTACAAACGGTCCACCTCGCAGAGGTTCCCCTAAACGGTTCACTTCACCGGGTCCTCCTCGCAGGGATTCCCCGTGCACCACTTACTGTCACTGTTCACAGTCCACTACGTCACTACTGTGACGACACGACACGCGTCACGGCTATGACGTCACGACGTACGACACTATGACGTCAAGACGAACGACACTATGACGTCACACACTACACTGACACTATGACGTCACGTGCTACACCGACACTATGACGTCACGCACTACACTGACACTAGTCTACTCACTGTTCCACTCTTAGCACTTTTCTCTTCACTAGTACTTTTCCACTTTTACTTTTCTTCCTTTTGTTTCGCACTGTTCACTGTAAAACCAAATACTGCCGCCAGTCGAAATTCGCCGCCTTTTTATATCCCGCAGAACATTCCGGAATACCCTTTTTTCGATCTTCTTTTCTTTACTCGATTGTTTTCCTCCAGATAGTTCTAACCCCGCGTTCCTTTTTAGAAACCGATCGAAGACACGCCCACTTTTCTGGTTCTTTTCAAATATTCGTAATTTCGCCTCCTTTCTCGAAGTTCCTAGACACCCCTAGACCTTTTGGTCCCTTTTTAAATATTCCTTCTCTCTCTACCTTCTAGAACATTTCTAAAAACACAAAAATCTAGAAATATTTTTGGCGCGGATCGGATTCGAACCGTCACCCCCTAGCATGGGAGGCGGAACCTTAGACCGTAGGACCACGGCGATTGTTAATGAGCCGGCCGAATTTTCGAATGCCTTCTTTACGTTTGACGTTTGACAGCGGCCGTAACACTATTTTTATTTCATGGTGGAATTACTTTTATCTTTATTTAGATCTAATAGGTAGGTAGTAGATACGGTACCTTCAGACGGTGAGGAAAGAAGGGACGCAATGCGGCGCGGCGGACCGGGGTGCCGGCGTCATTATTGGCTCTTTGTTCAATTTTTGAAGTGTCATAATAATTATGTTATGTGGTAATATTTCTCGTGCGTATATCTAATACTTTGAAATGCCCTACAGTCTAAACGGCTTGATGGATTTTGACAAATGGGGTGTCGTTAGATTCGTCTTAACTATGTGAATGTGAGTGATGTATGTTCTGTTTTGGTGTGCAATAAAGTACCTATAATTGAATTGAATTGAGCACATATAACATTTTAATATGGCGACGACTCAAAAACGAGAGGAGGAATAAAACAATATTTTTTATTAGAGCAATACGGGTATCTACATGGAAAGTTAGTAAATATCAGATTCCATATAAACCCCTAATTTTTAATTACTAACCAAAATATGGTGTATTCAGATAATGAAACTTATTGAAATTGAAATTCACTGGTCGAAAATGATAAAATTTATGGACCTCCGATACAAAATCGATCGGTTGACCAACATTTTAGTATAGGAAGTCAAATTTTTATCCCCTTTTGTCCCATGTTCCTTAGGGAAAGTTGTTTAATTTCATTGTCTGAATACAACCTATAATTTTTTTTAGTAATTTAATCTAGTGGTGTATATGAATATTGGGGGAGAACGGTCAGTGTGCAGAACAGCAGCCAGGTGGTCGGATGACATTATGTAGAGAAGCCGACAAATAGTGGACGAGACTATCGAAGGCTGTTCTGGTTGTCGCGAAAATGAAGAGGCTTATTCCCAGCAGTGGGGTTTCCCGTGCTGACGATGAATATGACATAAATTTTATAGTACTACTACGATTAACTAAAAACTAAAAAGTCTTAAATAAATCCAAATTTTTACGAAAATATAATACTCGACGGCGTGAAAAAATTATTACTTAACTGAAAAGAGAAAAACAAACTCCAAAAGTATTATTTTAAATATTACTCGAATTTTTAGGCCCCGGATAAACCAATAACAAATAGTAGGTACCTGATTAAAAATAAACAAATTATAATAAAAGTATTCAATTTACATCGCTGCGCGCCGGTGCGGGTATATGGGTGGGTAGTGTAATTTCAAAGTACAACAACAATACATTTAGAGTCACAATGCTATTTACGATATGCACGTGTTGCTAAGCTACAACTGGGATCACATTTTTTGGTGTTTATCACTTGCGAGTCACTTTGCTACTTAGATAGCTTTTTTCGTACGTTTGGTTTGGAGTGTTCTTTCTTGTGATCCCTAACAACTTAGCTTCTGTTTTATGATTATACTTTTTTGTAAATTGGCCGGTGTTTTCCTTTGGACTGACAATTTACAGCTACGACTCAAAGACAATAAACCATTGCCATTGCTATTCACATTTGAAGCGCATAGTTCCTACCTGCCTACCTGTCCAGTAAGAGATAATTTTGACTTGGCTCTATTTACGTTTCATACCGTGTAGGTGTAGTTTACATTTTGCTTCTACAATTAGATACCTACGGCTGTAAAAATAATATAAGTACTTTTTTTAAAACTAGTTTTTGCCGCAGCGCAAGTCTGGTCTATAGTCCTTTTTAATATGCTGACACTTTTTAAAGGCGATGATCAGACCATCAAACTGATCAACTTTCTCTATGGGACCAACATCGAAATCACAAAAAAAAAAACTGCTGTCCCATACAAAACTGCAAACCTACTCGAGCCAAATGTATGGGACAGCAGTTTTTTTTTTCGCGATTTCGATGTTGGTCCCATAGAAAAAGCTCTTAGGTTACAAAACTGTCAGCATATTAAGAAGGACTCTATAAGTAAGCTTTTCGACACAAAAAGTTCATTAAAGGTGATTTGGAGTCACGAACACCTAAAAACCAACAGATCACCTCCATACCTAATTAAAAGATTTATAAGATTAATTTAAGTTAAAATAATAAAAAATATTTTTGCCAAAATACAACGAAAAATATTACAAGTATCAAGTGGTTTCAGTTAACTCATACTTTTAGTTATCTCTGTGTGCGTGAGCCTTGCGCATGTAGTAGTACGAGCAAAAGCCTAAAATTGGGATGCGGAAATCGTATACGCGTCCTTAAAGCGTTTTTGGGCGTGTACCGTCACTTTGACAGCACTAAAGTCAGCTGTTGGTTTTCTGTCTCTTTTCTTAATCTTATTTTAGAAAGTGACAGGAATAAATTTAGTTAAGTTAAGTCGTGGCACAGTCCGAATCGAGGCCAGTGAACGTTCTGTATGTATTATTCACTCTACGATATACTTACTATTATCTTTTCTGTGTTAAAGTTTAGGTAGGAATGACGTATCAGAACTCAAACAATAATAAAAAAAAACGTTATAAAATGGGAAATTTTAGTAGGTAATAAAGAAAGAGGTTAATTACATAGTCATACCTAAGTGATAAGGATGCCGCTGAAGTTAAGTAGGTACCTATCTATATTTTTTTTAGTTTAAGTTGAGTATATTTTTTATGTTATACAGGGTGGAAAGTTGAGATGGGCACACAGTAGGGCAGCTATCAGAAGCATTATAGCAGGTACGTACCCAGGGGGGGTAGGTGGGGACGCCCATTTGTATCGTGTTTTTGGCTAAGGTTTTTGGGTAATGCCTGCTAAAAACCAAGCGCTGGAGACACGCCTTTAGAATATCAAAAATCATGTCATAATTTTAAATAGGTATACAACGTGTTAATAAATTAGCGCAAAACCTCATACACCCCAACTGATTTATAACAAAATAATTAGATTGAAACAATAATTTCATTATTTTCATAGTTAAAATTTAAAGTTATTGGCATTTAAAGTTTTGAGGCTAAAATGATTTGTTATCATTTCAGCAATGAAAGAAAGCGCCAACGTACTCATGGATACGTTTTAATAATCTTGTTTTGGTAGTAAGTAGTGTGAATGTGCCCGTGGGGTGGGTTGACATCGGGTTCAGAAAATTTTAAATTTTACAAACGAATTATTTAATATTTTGAAAAAAATTACCCATGTTGAAACCATGATAATTCGATTCTGCTCTCGATTCTACACAAACTACTTTCTAGTTTTGCGTTAATTCATTAACACGTTGTATAGGTATCCCAAAATACCAGAATTCAAAATAAATGTATGAAAATTGAAACACCGAGTTTTCTTTTCAACTTCGTAGTACCAAAAAATATTATAATACCGAACGTTAGATGTGTACGCACCCTAAGGTCACCCCCAAACCAAAAGTTTGGATTCCTAGTTACATACTTGATTGCAACCCAATCAATTCAGTAGAAGCAAAGAAAGAGTATCTATTACCACTATTACTAGATATGGTCGGTTAAAAAAAATCAAGTGTTGCATACATTTGAGTCGAGGTAGGCAGTTTAGTATGGAACAGACAACAGCAGATTTTTTTTCCCGATCGGTTTGCTCCCATAAGTTGTTCAATATGATGGGTAGACTTTCAGTTTGATAATGATATCAATTTCAGCCATAACGAATTGGTACAATAACAAACTGTGCCAACAGTCTGGTTTACCACTATCAAAAGATACTCAGACGGTGGTGGCACTTTTATATTCAAATTATACCTACCTATATTATTGTCAGGTATAATCTAAACTATTATAAAACTGTAACAGATGTGTCTGTACATTGAAGATATTTACAAAAAAAAAGTTACGATATGGTTTTTAGGTGTCCCTGATTCCATATCACCAATTTTTGGATTTTTTGTCTGTCTGTTTGTTTGTTTGTGTGTGTGTTTGTTTGAACGAGCATCACGCAAAAACTACTGAACCGATTTTGATGAAATTTTTTTTTATAGCTTATGATCTGACTTAAAATCTGGAATATAATTTGTGCGGACGAAGTCGCGGGTTAGCACTAGTTTGAATATAAAAGTGTCACCGTCTGAGTATCTTTTGATAGTAAACCAGACTGTTGACACAGTTTGTTAGTGTACCAATTCTTTATGGTCGTAGCTTCGACTCGTTTTTATTATTATGAGTCAAACCATAGCGTAAAATTGAATATCAGAATCAGACTGTAGATACCAATAACAAAGCCTTTTGGATAATATCTAATGTTTTTTCCCTACTAGCAGAGCGCAGCGGTGCAGCGCCTGCAACTTCGTATGCGCAGACCACGCATTATACTCATAACTTTTGATTGAATTTACCGATTGCGATGAAATAAAGCCTTCATGTTAATCCAAACTAAGCCTTCTATGCAGTTCAGTTGATTTTAAGTGATGCGTGCAAAAACAAATAGAGAAAAAGACAACAATTCTAAAAAAATGGTCTCATTGCTATCTAGATTACATATCCTATTACTTGTAGGTATGTAATATTTTTGCAAATATTTATGTACATCCAGTAGTTCAGTAAATCTATGATACCCTACCTTACCTTGGTCGGGTATCCGGGATTTTTTGATATGTTATACAGGTAGAGGTCCTTAATAAAATACAAGCTTTCGACCTTGGGGTCCTACCGCGGGCTTTGGTCCTAAACCATAAAACAACGAAAATTTTGAGACTTTTTCAGTAAAACTTAAACGTTGGGTTTTAGAGCAAACTTGTTTACTAAAGGTTTAACAAGACCAAATATCTAATTTCATACAAGTACACACACACCCAATAGAGGTTGAACGTTTATCAGTTAACGGGTTTTTATTATTGTTTGAGTTCAACTGCAATGACCCATAAATAACACAATACTACTAATATTATAAACGTGAAAGTCTGCGAAGATGTTTCGATGTTTGTGACTCGATCAAGCAATACACGGTTGAACGCTTAGAGTGTGTGTAAGAAATGTTGAACGGATTAGGATAAAATTTTGCATATACAGGGTGAAATTGATATCATTAGCATCCTTTTAAACTAAGAGTCTACCCATCAAACTGAACAACTTTTACTATGGGAGCAAACCGATCGGAGCAAAAACAAAATCAGCTGTCGCATACATTTGAGTCGAGTAGGCATTGCAGTTTAGTATGGAACCGCTGATTTTTTAGTTTCTTCGATCGTTCTTTGCTCCTATAGTAAAAGTTGTTCGGTTTGATGGGTAGACTCTTAGTTTAAAATGATTAGATGATATCAATTTCACCCTGTATTATATGCAGGGTCCTTCTTAATATGCTGACACTTTTTAAGGGGATGATCAGAGTCTGATCATCAGACCATCAAACTGAACAACTTTATCTTCTTTTTTTTTCTCTTCTATATTTCTTCTTTTCCTTCTATATATTTTCTTTTTTACATTGAAATCGCGAAAAAAAAAACAGCTCGCCCATACAAAAGTGCAAACCCACTCGAGCAAAATGTATGGGACAGTTGATTTTTTATTGCGATTTCGATGTTGGTCCCATAGAGAAAGCTGTTCAGTTTGATGGTCTAATCATCCCCTTAAAAAATGTCTGCATATTATGAAGGACCTTTTAGATAGAATGCGTGCGTTCTGGATTAAGAGCTCATCAGCACATGCTCTCTAGCGCGCGCCTGTGGTTTGTCCAATTTTCGTTAAAATGTAGTTTTAAAGTCAAATGTGGCTCAAGGATTCCCATAAATTTTAGCATTAAAACTGTATAATATGTTAAGGCAAATGTGACAAATGTGGCACAGAAATTAGTATCTACAGGGTGTTAGAGTAAACAGTTGCATTACAAGGGTGATTGTACCCATGATATTGAACAACTTTCCCTAAGAAACATAGGAAATTGGCAAAAACCAAGCAATCAGCTGACCTAACGTTTGTATGAGAAGTCGACAAAAAATTGCGAATTTCCTGTACGTTTCCTTGGGGAAAGTTGTTCAGTATCATGGGATCAATCACCCCTTCTGCTAAGCTCAAAACAATGATCTTCGCGCAGTGCTAACAATGTGAAATGCAATACAATTCTGTCTCACCGGGCGAGTCGTGAGCACTGCGGCCCATTTGTTGCTGACCTACCAGGTAGGTCGTCAGCCGTTAAAGTAATGCAACTGTTTACTCTAACACCGAAGATAGTGTTTAATGTCATTGACTTTAATTGGTTAGTATAGAAAATAGGATCTATCTTCGTTTGTATGCAGCTCTCTCGGGCATGGACTATGGTCTTAAACAGGATAATTTAAGAGGGCTATCGGAGTCCAGTGGCGCCCTCACCACAATAATAAAGATTTCTCAGTAAAGAAAGTCTAAATTAAAAAAGTGCTCAACAGATAAACTACAAAAGCCTTCAAGCTATTTTCATAGAATACTTTTATAGGTTTTTTAAAGGTCTAAACTAAACATATACAAAATAATGAAAAAAGAAAAGAAACGGCCGCTTTTGTTTTCATTCGAAATTATCTAAAAGTGGAACGTTTAGAACCTATTAAAGTATTGAATAACAATGACTTGAAGGCATTTGTAGTTTTTCTGTTGAGCACTTTTTTAATTTAGGCTTTCTTTATTGCGAAATCTTTATTATTGTGACGAGGGCGCTACTGGACTCCGATAGCCCTCTTAAGTCAATGCAGACGAAATTGTGAGCCATGTTGCGGAAAATCATTGGAACTATATTTTGTACCTGAAACATCGACATTCAATGTTATATATAGTCGATTGTAGCGCCCCCAACTTAGATTTTTTATATTTCCTTTGACTACTTATATAGGGACTAGTTACGCGTGTAATTCTACTAATAAACATTTCTGCCACTTTTTGCGGAGGGCGAGGTAACATGAAATCCGCAACTTTCGATTTTATTCCCCATAACTTTAGATAATTTATAATGTTAAAAATCATGAAAAGTACTTAGTCTCGTGTGAATCCTAAATGTCCTAAGTTCGTAGTTATTGTTTTGCAATTATAGGCTATCTTTTAGTGACAAGGTATAAAATTGAATGTCAATGCACATGATCAATTGTTCTTATACCGTGGCAGAGGGGAAATGCTACCGCAAGGCTAGTCCTTATAATAAATAGTCAAAAGATATTTCACATCAGGCTTTAGATGATAAATGAAACGATAGCATTATAAATGTTTTACTTTATTAAAATTACAGTCCATTAAACTTGTACCTATCACACACAACATCGCACTTACTGACAAAATAAAATGCATCGAGATATTTACTAACCTGACATACTTCGAGAACTTCCCGAGTTATGCTCTCTCACTTCTTATTATATTTTAACACACATCATATTATCTAGAATAAATAAAACATAATATACAATACATAAAAGGGAAAATACAATTTTCTAAATATTACCTACCTACTGAATTTTATAAATTTCATTCTGAGAACAAAATATGTTAAATTTGTTGAGAGGAATCACAAAAAAAGATTTATTCTTTATTTATGAGCCGACACATCCTGTATACAGGGTGTAACAAAACACCGTAGTAATATTAAAAGGGTTGGTTTAGATCATCAAACTGAACCAACATCGAGAAAATACCAACTCCTCGACTCAAATGTAAGGAACAGCTGTATTTTTCTCGATGTTCGTTCCATAGTTATTCACTTTGATGGTCTGAACCACCCTTTTAAATATTACTAGGTAGGGTGTTTTGTTACATCCTGTATACAGGGTGAAATTGATATCATTGGCATCCTTTTAAACTAAGAGTTTACCCATCAAACTGAACAACTTTTACTATGGGAGCAAACCGATAGGAGCAACAAAAAAATCAGCTGTTCCATACTAAACTGCAGTGCCTACTCGACTCAAATGTATGCAACAGCAGATTTTTTAGTTGCTCCGATCGGTTTGCTCCCATAGTAAAAGTTGTTCAGTTTGATGGGTAGACTCTTAGTTTAAAAGGATGCTAATGATATCGATTTCACCTTGTAGAGTAAAGGTAATGAATGACGGAAATAAAAGCGAACTTCTGTTGGTCCATGTCTATTACAACATATAATACGTTTTACTTCTTAATATTGCGTATTTACACATATAAAATTATTTATTTATATAACTATGTTATGTAAAAAAGTACATAAATGAATAGCAGTTAAAATAAAATGAAAGTGAGTCCTGGTGCAGAGCATAACTCATATAACATTAAAAATTATCAGCACACACAATATGGAATAATGTATTTATCTACATTTTACAAATATACTATTTTATTATATATTATTATATGAATTACATTGTATAGTTGCAACTAAGAATTAAAACCATTTTACTAATAGCTTTTGTATAAATACTACTTCAATCAAGTCCCATCTCATATTAACTTCATTAGTAAGTAGATAGTAGTATACAGGACCATAAAGTTTGTCGATCTACACAATAAAGTAAAATTGTGAACTTGGATTGATTGATGTACAGACGGCGACACATCAAGCTATACAAAACTAATATAAACAGGTCGCGAGACGGTATACGTGACTCGTCTTACGCGCGGCCAGCTTATTTTGGTTTTGTATAACTTGATGACTGTGTCGCCGTGTGTACATTGAAAATATTTGTAAAAAAAATTATTCATTATGTAACAGAACAGTTCGATCAGAGAGGGTGAGGACGAGAAAGTGCATCTGTGTTTATTACACACACTCATGCATTTCAAAATATCCTGCTGACATGCTAAAATAAGCAGCCACTGTCACACATTACCCAATACTTGTTACACTGTAGACAAATTGACAGATTTTCTTATACACTTTCTGTCAACTATCTTCAAAAAATCTGTTTCCGAACCGCGACACCACAAATAAATAAAACTAGTCTTAACTAGTTTTATTTATTTGTGGTGTCGCGGTTCGGATTGAAGTAGTATTTAAGCAAATATTTGAACAATATATATTAGTAAGGCTAAGTGTTTATATTAATAAACAAAAACACATGGACGAAAAGAAAATATAGTATCTTACAACCGCATGACATTTTGGCGCTGCGCAGACGATGTGACATTTTACCCGCAGTCACGCCGCCTTAGCATGCAAGTTACCACACATGTTTGTGTCACCTACGCCATAGCCTACGCACACATCCTTAGGTGCTGTTTATACAGAAGACACGTGTGGCGGTGGCGGATAGTCAAAGTAACACAATATAAACCTTGTAGTACGTAGTATAGCGTCGTTTTTGTCGTAAAGGAAAATCGCGCCCGCGCCACCGGGGGAGGTAACGTAATTCTCTAAACGACTATATTGGTATTTGGTACTGATTCGGACTGTGCCACGACTTAACTAAACTTATTCCCGTCACTTTCTAAAATAAGATTAAGAAAAGAGACAGAAACCAACAACTGACTTTAGTGCTGTCAAAGTGACGTTACACGCCCAAAAACGCCTTAAATAAGATGGCGTACATTATGATGGCATCATATTCTGGGCGTGTAACGTCACTTTGACAGCACTAAAGTCAGTTGTTGGTTTTCTCTCTCTTTTCTTAATCTTATTTTAGAAAGTGACAGGAATAAATTTAGTTAAGTCGTGGCACAGTTCGAATCGACACCAATATAAACCTTATAGTACGTAACATAGCGTTGTTTTTGTCGTAAAGGAAAATCGCGCCCACGCCACTAGGCGACATCGCCTGGAGGCGCGGGCGTAATTCTCCAAAAGACGCTATGCTACGTACTATAAGGTTTATATTGTATTACTTTCTGCCACCGCCACACGTCTCTTCTGTATAAACCGTGCCTTTGATTTGACAACGTGACTGATAGCAAAAATGTCCATCATCTGCGAAGTGCCTAAAGGTTTTACTAACTAAAAACAAAGAATAGCGCTGATAAGTATATTTAGTATTATTCGATGTTAAAGTTATCAAAAGGTGGACAAACGCTTTATGAGAATATTATTTATTTCAAATCCCTAAATGATTTCGATATTTTGATAGCATCATTGGCCGTAGCACGATGCGCTTGATAAGGCGATACCACACCTTTTATCTCGGTCGTTCGCGTTCGCACGCAAATAGTAAGAGAGTCAAGGCGCGGTAGCGCTAAATCAGGCTGCCATACTACGGCCGCTGTTCATACTAGAACGTGATAAAAATATTAGAAGCGGATTAACTTGTTGACTTTAATGTTAACCAAATGCGCTTTGAATTTTGAAGAACAGTTCATTCGTAAAACCTTAAATCATGTATTCGCACTTAAAAATAAACCAAACAATCATGTCACAAATAATAGTTCCTTTGAATATTTGTTCAGACGCGTAAGAAAGAGAAGATAGTCTTTGGTAGTGAGATAGAAAAGAAGAGAAAATGCAAAATTTTAGCGAAACATTTAAAAAACAGGATTTTTTTAAAGAGGGCAGATAGTTTTTTTGATTCGGTATCGTATTGAAAAATAGTTGGAATTTCTTTGTAATACGACTATACTTAATTAATTTAATTATTTCAGTGTGTAATTTTCCATACATACACAATTAGGTTATTGTTACATTCAAGTTCAATTGTGGTCTATCTGCCTACCCATTAAGGAGACAGTCGTGAGTATTATGTATTACTTACATACATTATTCTTAAATGTATGGGCGAACAGAATATTCCAACTAAAAGAAAAAAACGTTATAACGAACACGCACGCAAATACTGTTAATTTTCGATTTCCGGAAAACTGTTTTACTAGAATTTGCCATGCACATTATATTTGAGTCTACGATTCCGCCGCGACACTGGTCGATGTCAGAAATATCGCGGCGATGTCGCAGCGATATCGCTGTCTCAAAAAAAGCTTGTGTGATATGGCCCTTAACCTCGCAAGACACATTTTTACGAACATTATTAACCCCTTCAACCACAGGCAAGACACACAATATCATTTTCATGAGACTGAGGGGAAGGTTAACATAATTCTTGGGAAAAACAGCCCTATTTCACATAATACACGGTTCGTTTTTAAACGGAGATCAAAGTATATCATTAGATACAGCTTTAACATGAATATCCAGTATAAATATAACCGTAGTAGCCTCAAGGGGTCAATATCAACCTAAAGTGACCACCATAAAAAGGGCTCCGTCAAAGTGTACATGCGGAAAAGGCCTCCGGGGTCTAACTAAAGTGGTTTGCTAGTATCGTAGAAGGCAACGAAAGAGATTGCTTACAATACCTGCCCTCTGCCGCACGTGTATTGAACTAATAAAAGAAGACACTACTCCTTGCGTGGCTTCCGTTTCCTCTGGCCGTCGCCGGCGCCTTCCGTGTCTAATAGAGGGGTCGCCTGAAAAGAAATTGAGATTATTTAGCTATTCACTAATATAGGGTAGTAAAAATTGGATGGCCAATGGGGATCAAACCGTGAACAGTCGTATCGTGAGCCAGTTGTCTTGATAGCTCGACCAACAAGACAGATATTATATCGACGGTAAAAACCAAACACCGCTATCTACGAAACATTAACTTTACATGATAGACCGGTAAAATTTTGAGAAAAAGGCCTCCGTTTCAAGTCTAGGAGCAAATCATATTACTTTTTAGTAACAAATGTTTTCTTACTAATTCGACCCCGCTGAATCCGAAAATGCTTGTTACCAACTCGAAATTCCAGCCGGAAGCGAGATATTCAAGATGGCGGCCAAAAAACCGGAAATCGACGTATTTTACGCCTCCTAAGACCCTGACCCTGATTTAAACACCAAATTGTTTAGTTTTGAGGGCAAAACATACACATACATACAGACATTCATACACTCACGACCATAATCTCTTTCGGGGTGGACAGAAACGTTGCTATAACTACCAGTTGTCTTGCATACAGTTTCAAAGCTCACTTTAGCGTATTGAAGGTAGCATATCATATTATGCTCACGACTATATTCCCCGAGGGGGTAGTCAGAGTTATTCTGAAAACTCAGAACATCCACGTTTCTCTAAGTAATATGCGTAGGCCAGGCATAGGCAAGGCATAGGCCTATTAAAAGATTCAATATTAAATTAATTACGAATTCAAGATTAAACGCACATACACAAAAATAGAATTTGAAGTCAGTTTATATTATTATACTTATTATTTATTAAGAAATATTCAACTACTGCCGCGCCTCACAGGTCTTACGTATGCTATTGGTGAGGCCGACCAGTCGGTATACCAGATATTGGCGCCTTAATTAAACTTATTAATGTTCATTTATTTAATGATAATAAAAAGGAAAATGGGAAACTATTTACAAAATAAATAATTAGGAGTATTGTAGTGTAGTGGAGTGAGACAGGGTGGTCTATCCTCGCCGAAACTCTTCAGTTTATACGTGAATGAACTGATCGTCGAGCTCAGCAGTACACGTGTCGGCTGTCATATTGATGGTGTATCAGTCAATAATATAAGCTATGCAGACGACATGGTACTGCTGGCCCCGTCGATTAGTGCTCTCAGAAAGCTGCTCGTGACATGTGAGACCTATGCTCGCTCGCATGGATTGTTGTACATTGTGAAGAAGTCTGAAATCATGGTCTTTAAGGCTGGTTCTACCTCCTGTACAGCTACTCGGTGTTACTCTAAACAGAGTATTCCGATTTAAATATCTAGGTCATTTAGTTACCGACGACCTTAAAGACGATGCAGATATAGAGAGGGAACGCAGAGCATTGTCGATAAGAGCTAACATGCTGGCGCGCAGGTTTGCCAGATGTTCTGATGCAGTGAAGATAACATTGTTTAAAGCATACTGCACTTCATTTTACACTGGCAGCCTGTGGGTTATTTTCACTCAAAAGTCGTACAATGCTCTGCGGATCCAGTACAACAATGCCTTCAGGGCGCTGTTGCGCCTGCCACGTTTCTGCAGTGCATCGGAGATGTTTGTACAAGCCCGAACGGATGGGTTTCACGCCATCCTTCGTAAAAAAACTGCATCATTGCAAAGTAGAGTGCGAGGCAGCGGCAACGGCATCCTGAAGGTTATCTCTGGAAAGATTGATTGCCCCATAATGAGGCACTTCGTCGAGATGACTAAATCTCAATTGTGATTAAGTACTAACTTCGTTTGTAAGGTTTTATTTTATTTGTACTAACCCTGTATGGATCACATAGTTATCTGAATAAATAAAGATTTAATTTAATTTAATTTATGGGGAATTAGGGGATAGGAAATTAGGGTTTAGGAATGTAATGCATTAAGATCAATTCTTGAATTGTCGTCTCTTTGTCTGTTTGTTTGTGCACGCATAACTTAAAATCTACTGAATCGATTACAATGGAGTTTTTACAAAAGCATAGAAAATAGTGTGCATTAACATTTAATTTTTAATTTATCGCAATCGATAAACTAAATCAAAAGTTATGAGTATTAAACGTTTTCAAGTACGCGTATCAGTGGTTTGCGCGTACGATATTGCGAACGCCACTAGTAACACATAAAAAAAACGCACTAGCATATTCCAAATGCTATTTTCATGTATTTGGGTGTATTTTTTGTCTTCAAAAACTTAAAATTAGCTTTAAATTTCGTTTAAATAGACCTTAGATGGCGAAAAAAGTGTCGATTTCCGGTTATAACCGCCATCATGAATATCTCACTTCCGGTTGGGATTTCGAGTTGGTAACAAGCATTTTCGGATTCAGCGGGGTCGAATTAGCTAGAAAACACTTGTTACCAAAAAGTAATATGATTTGCTTCTAGCTGTCAAATTTTTCAATTTTAATTCTGGTCTATGAGGGCAAAAAAACAATTTAGTTTATGAGTTAAACAAAAAATTATATAATTTTTTCTTATAAAATGGTAAGTATACATTACCATTACTCATGGTTATGGTAATGAATTAAAAAATATATATATATATAAAAAATAAAAATAGCCATATATATAATACTTTTACGTTCGCATCATATTTATCGAAGTCTACTATCAAGCCGGTACAATTCGCGACAGGGCTTGCATTAGTTTTTTTGGCTGAAGACGCGTTCAAGGTCACGTTAATAGCCTACCGTCTAGTAACTATTATTAAAAAATTTATCTAACAGCCCTGGCGGCCTCCGTGGTCGACCGCGGAGCGTTGCGGGCTGAGGGGGGAAGTAGGTGTTTATATCGCGGAGATTCCATTTTAAAGAGTATTAGTTATTCTACGAACATACATCTTTTCGTTTCAAAAAAATGTACTAAGATAACAAACAAGAAAGTATTATAATACTAACGTCGGTGGAGTCTGGCTCGGCGTGGTCGAGGCTGGACTTGGAGGGTGCCGGGGGGGGACCCGCCTCGCCGGGCTCCTCCACCTCCGCCTCCCCCTCTGCCTCCGCCTCCCCACCGTCGCCCTCGCCCTCCTCCTCCGGGTGTGGGTCGTCCTCCATGAACGCGTCCGTCTTCTTCACGTCGCTCTCTGAATCCTGTACGTACAAATACATTATAATAATAGTTAAATTGACCTTGTGCCGTGTGTTATCGGCTAAGAATAGCACAATCTCATTTCCTCCATTGGGAGTCGTAAAGGGAGAGATCTACCGGGGGATGGGCAGCAGCATCCTCTGAGTATACACATTCAATCCAACTGCGATCGTCAACCTGCCAAGCGTGGCGATTATGGCAAATCGCCCCATTTTGAGGGAGATATTCGATTGAGTTTTGAATCAGCCATTTTTAGAGCGTTGATTGTGTATCTAGTTCTATATTCTTGATCGAAGCTGTAAAATGTAAAAAACTTACAGATTTGGTTCCGATGCAGAGGTAGGCGACGAAGCCGACGATGAGGAAGGCCACAATGATGAGCACGGCGTACACCCACGGGTTGTCGCCCGCGAACTTCACCGCGCGCTCCACCACCGAGTCCTGCGGGAGTTTAGCGTCTACTACATCTAGCTACTACCAAAGAGCGTAAAACATTGTGAGGAAAATCGTAGGAAGTCAGCTCTGGAGGGGTTTTAATAAAACCGGTCAAGTGCGAGTCGGGCCACTTGCGCACTGAGGGTTCCGTACCACACCACCACAGAACACAACATTATTAACTTAGAAAAAAAACTTTTTTTTCCGGGACCTTTTGTGCAAGACCGACTCACACTTGGCCGGTTTTTAGTATTTGTCGTTATTCTTGCTCTATAATCACACTAAGTTTGACGCTTGTATGTATTACCGTTTTTACGATAGAGCGTGAAGAAAAAACGTTGATAAAAACTAGTTTCTTGTTGAGAACCCCCCCTTAATTTTTAACTATTTGACATTTTTATTATTTGTTAACAAATCCGCCGTAATAACGCAGAATCTGAGAAAATTTCAACTATCTAGCTATTACGGTTCAAAAGTTACAGCCCTAAACAGGTAGGACAGACGAACGGACGGACAACGTAGGCTTAGTAATAGGGTCCCGTTTTCACCCTTTGGGTACGGAACCCTAAAAAGGGGCAAGATAGGAGGATAAAAAATAGAATTTGTTTAGCATCGATAGAATTTTTCCTAAGCTTGTTACTACTAGCATCTACTAAATCCTTATTTAGCCTGGAGCATTATATAGATTTTTTTTAGATGCTCGTCATATTATGCTTATCTCTTGATCATCGAATATGGTGCACATTCACATCTACAGAGTGTAATATAAAATGACTCATAGATCAGGTTTTTGTTTGAGAGTCATTCAGCATTCTTCTAAAACTACCTAACTTTTTGAGCATCAAAAATGCATGTAAGGCTAAGTGAGTAAAAAAAATTTTTTTTTTATTATATGTTAGGTACCTATTTATCTTAGTGTGTGCTTCACACCATCAAACTGAAGAACTTTCACTATGGAGCTAACATGGAAAAAAATAATCGGCCAATTCAACGGCTTCTAAAATCTACGGAATATTATTTATGGTATTTCAATATTGAATCCATAGGAAGAGTTGTTAAATTGGATGGTCTGAGGCAGCACCTAAGATATGTAATTTATGCAGTACAAGAGATATAGCGCAGTATAATCGTCAACTCCGCAATCAACACTAGCCAAAGAACATCAGAGCCTACACACCCGACTATAATGTACATTATCGCTAGCTGGTTCCTACTAAGTAAAGATGCACCTCTCTCGCGCGCCGGACGAGGTACGCGACGTAGATAGCGATGGGTATGGCGACGTATATCGCGTAAGCGGCCCACCACCCAGGGTTGTAGTTTATCGCCCGCATCATACGACCCCATAGGGTTTGCTATTGTGCCAAATGTATAGTATGATGAGATCATTTGTTTATTTATTTACTGATATCAAAGTTTAGGAGATGTATGTGTGCTATATTATCTCCGTAGGGCTAAATAATATCCAGAACATTTACATTTCGTGACCAGTTGTTAAAAATAAAAACATATTATTTATCCATTGAGCTTTATGAATAGAGTAAACATCGCGGTTCATGACGTTGTCCCATTCAACTGCGGCGATATAGTACTCTGGCGTTTAGTCTCTCTCTCACTGCGGTCACGTGTATCAGTTTGATTGAAAAAAAAAATAATCTGCATAAAAAATGCCGTGATGTGTACTGAGCTTAGACTAATTATATCGGGACGCGTAACCACGTGTCATTCTACTAACAAACTTTCTGCCACTTTTTGCGGGGGGCGAGGTAACATGTTATCCGCAACTTTGGATTTTATTCCCTATGACTTTAGATTCTAATTTTGAATGTTCAAAATCATGAAAAGTAGTCTGGTGTAAACCTCAAACGTTCTAAGTTCAAAATTATTGTTTCGCTATTATAGGCTGTCTCGTTTAGTGATAAGGTATAAAATTGGGTGTAAATGCGCTAGATTAATTGATCTAATACCGTGGCAGAGGGGAAATGCTACCGCAAGGCCGGTCCGGATATAATTAGTCTAAGGTACTGAGATACTGCACAAACAATTCAAGAAATGTAAAAAAAATTAAAGGAATAACTTTTCATAGGTAAGCAAGTTGAATTAATTATTAAAAAACCATTTTTAATATTATTAAACAATATTGTTTTCCCGCCCTCGAAAACATATTAAGCAAATGCAAATAAGGACAAACCTATACGCGAAAGAGAAGACAATATATGCACGAAACTATGTATATTTATGTCTTTTTCCCGCGCATTGTATTTACTATCTTCTTATCTCTCTCTCTCTGCAATCTTCTTGCACACGCCCCCCCCCCCCCCCCCACCTCCCCCCGTTTGCCTCACCGGCTGCCGCACATAGCGCAAGAATTTTGTTTGTCGCACTATCTTTATACTTCCTTCCTCTATGTATTTATCAGAAACGTAAGCAGTATACAGTGGGCCTACCATGAGTTTTCACGGTACGTTACTACTGTAGTTGCGGCGCCAATTTTGTATGACAGAATTAGTTCTCAACGTAACAGCTAGGAGCGCTGTACAGAATTCAATACACTGTAGTTTACTACAGTGTAAACTCATGGTAGGCCTACAGGATACCAATTGCTTGGGTGTAACGACCTAGTTATCGACCGATAACAGAGTTATCGATCGGCCGGTATTAAGACATAATACGACCAGAAAAAAAAAGTCCACTCGCCAATCTCCGTTTGCGCAGAGCAGACCCGAGTGGCGTCAAAACTCGAAGACATTTACCTAGTGTAGAATACACCTTTCTACTAAGGGTTGGTTGAGGTTGATGTATATAATGAAACACAGATATAGTCTTCACTAGTGAATGTGACTAGCGCACGTCCGCACAGCACGGCGGTCGGTGCACGAATACCGAGCGAATGAACGATAGATATTGACCACAGACCGCACCTGCCGATAGACGGCGCTACCGGCGCTTTCCACATTAACTACTCTTTATTGCTGTACACTACACCTAGTAATAAAAAGGGTGCAAAGTCGAAGGGGCGAAAATAATAAGCCAATCGCTGCAAGTGATTTCAGGCCCGCGAAGATGGCTCGTCTTGATTGGTTAATACAGGGTGTAAGTGACAGCCTAGCAAATACTGAAACGGTGAACTCAGACCATCAAACTGAACAACTTTCACTATGGAGCCTACTAAAGAAACGCGAAAAAAAATCAGCTGTTCCACACAAAACTGCTGTTCCTACTCGACTAAAATGTATGGGACAGCCGATTTTTTTTCCGCGTTTCCTGAGTAGGCTCCATAGTGAAAGATGTTTAGTTTGATGGTCTGAGTTCACCGTTTCAGTATTTGCTAGGCTGTTACTTACATCCTGTATAATTTCGCACGCTATTAAAATTTGTCAACTGCGCAGGTAAGTATATCGGTAAGACCTTAGACAATTTATATTGGGACTAGTTACGCGTGTAATTCTACTAACAAACATTTCTGCCAATGTTTTTGCGGGGGGCGAGGTAACATGAAATCCGCAACTTTGGATTTTATTCCCCATAAGTTTAGATTCTAATTTTGAATGTTAAAAATCATAAAAAGTAGTCTCGTGTGAACCCCAAACGTTCTAAGTTCAAAATTATTGTTTCGCTAATATAGGCTGTCTCGTTTAGTGATAAGGTATAAAATTGGGTGTAAATGCACAAGATTAATTGTTCTTATTCAAAAAATTCAAAATGCATTTTTTTTTTTCAAAATAATATCATATAGATAGCTTTTTGACGTCATTTTTTGACTCTATCACCGTGTCGGAAGGTGTTCCGTTGAGAGAAGATGCGGCCAGAAACTCTACAACACACATCTTTTAAGCAAAACAAAATGTACAAAGTACAATTAAAATACAATATTGCATTACAGTGTAAAATTTTCAAGACCAGACATTTTGGTCATTCAAATAATCATCGAGTTTATAGTAACCTTTTTTACAGAGGCCTTGTTTAACATGGGACTTAAACTTTTTGTCTGGTAAGTTTAGAATATCCTCTGGTATCTTATTATAAAAGCGTATACAGTGCCCTATGAAAGATGTTTTGACTTTACTGAGATGTGTTATACCGTGGCAGAGGGGAAATGCTACCGCAAGGCGAGTCCCTGTATAAATTGTCTAAGGGTAAGACCAATAAACCTGATACTACCGTACGTCGCTGCTCGTAAACTAAAACTCGTATGACAGTGATGTAAAAGGCGTAACTCACCGAGTCCCTGGTCAGCTTGGCGCGCTTGAGCGTGAAGCTCTGGCGCGCCCACTCCTCGGCCGCGGACACGTCGTCCGTGATGATCAGGTTGTCGAACAGCAGCTGCGGCGACATCGACCACAGCTCGAAGCCCACCGCGTGCTGTCGACGTTACAACGGTTTACTTTTAATATTATTCTAATAGTAAAGACCAAAACAATAAAAAAACCTGCTTTGGGGACGCTACAATCGACTAAAGCCACATTATGATACAAGTGAGCTATATTGGTCAACACACTTGAGCCTGAATTGCGGCGGAACTGAGACCGTACTTGGAGACGAGAGTGAATCGTCTTTCTTTATTCGTTTTCAGACCGCCTTGTGGCTTCTGACTAGGTTTTTATGTAATGACTATTACCACCAGGGATAGTAGTTTACATGTCATCCGAAGCACAAAATCATCTTTCTTTTCAGACAATCAGGTGATTCAGCCTGCAATGTCCTAACCAACTGGGGGGAAACGCACAAAGTGACATATCACTAGGTGTCCGGTGTCCTTAAGAGCCCAATGCTCTTAACCATTAGACCACGAAGGCAGTTAGTGTAATGACCGATGCTCACGCATATCATACATTTTTTAATAGAGAGGAAAAATTTTATGAATTTCACAAATAAGTTGAGAAATAATTACGAAAAACACCGCGCAGATTTCTTTTTTCGCGTCGTAACAAACTCAAGTTATGGGTGCAGTGGAGTAGGTAGTTATGCGTACAATGGTTGGGGTCACCAACGGCAACGTGCTAATGTAAAGTTAATAAATGTGTACTCACGATAGGTGTCATCCTGAAGGGGTGTTCGTCCTTGAAGAAGTCGGGGTTGGGGACCCTGCGCGGGGTCCACTTGCCCTTGTAGTTGGGGTTGGGGATCAGGGGCGCGCGCCAAATGCCCTGCGGAAATTATCATCGTTGTTTACTGCTCAATTTGGATCTCTTAGAGTTACCTACTAAATGGTCATCATAATTTATTTTATGATAAAGAAATATTATACTATCAGATTAAAATAACAATGTGCATGACCTTGAAGGGCCGTTGAATAACTTCACTTGGTTGATAAAGGAATATAGACTCTATGCAAAGAAAAATAATCGTTTGAATGACTCAAGTGAAGTTCGTGTGATTGCCTGACGTCACATTTGCGAGCGAGGTCATGCACATTGTTATTTTAAACCGATAGTACAGGGTGAAATTGATATCATTAGCATCCTTTTAAACTAAGCACAGACTATTATATGTACAAACTAAGAGTCTACCCATCAAACTGCACAACTTTTACTATGGGAGCAAACCAATCGGAGTAAAAAAAATCTGCTGTTCCATACTAAACTGCAGTGCCTACTCGACTCAAATGTATGCAGCAGGTGTTTTTTTTTTGCTCCGATCAGTTTGCTGCCATAGTAAAGGTTGTTTAGTTTGATGGGTAGAGTCTTAGTTTAAAAGGATGCATTAGCATCCACAGCATTTATATCTACAGGGTGAAATTGATATCATTAGATATCAATTTCACCCTGTAGATATAACAAATATTATACCTAAATAGCTGGAATTCCCGTTCTTCGCTACGAAGTCCCATACAAACTTTTACCCCCGTTTTCACACCATTGAGGGTTGAATTGTAGTTATGGAGATTTCATATTTAGCGAGTATGTGGACTTGCATAACATTCAAGCCAATTTGACAGCCAGTCAGCCAGCTTTTGGTGGAGAATTTTGCCATAGCGTACGCTGCGATCAACTTGACAGTTCCCATTACCCACTTCGCAAATAGCCAATAGTAATAGCGACATCCTGATGCATGTATGAAACCTAAGAAATACCGTTAGGCAAGTTCCCATCACCTACTTCGCACATAGCAAATACTGAACGCTACGTTCTCCGTCGTATCCGGCCGATAATAACAGTGATGCTAGTACAGTCACCATCAGATATATCGTAGCATACAAGGTGTTCAAATATTTCTGAGCAAAGCTAATTTTCAATAAATTCATTACAGTAAGGGTCAGCGCACACCCAGCGTAAATCTGCTCGCGCATGCTCGAGCATGTTCTTTGCAGTCGCGCACACCTAGCGGCAAAATCCGCCGGCGGCAGCGGCGGATGCTCGAGCATGCGCGAGCATGCTCGCGCATGTTCGAACAGTCTCGCGGATGCTCCCGTGTTGCTACAGTTGAAGTGAATTTTGCAGTTGTGTTTACAATATTTTAAAGTAAAGACGTGCGAAGAGTAATTTTAAAGTATGGTGGACTGGGATTTGGTAATTATTGGGTTACTAGCAGAGGAAGAGGAGCAAGAAGAGCACATCAATAAAATGAAAAGAGGACGACACAAAATTGAAAGAAGAATATGGGCTGAAGCAACCTGGCAAGAAAGATGTACATTTGGGGAATACCACACCCTTTTAGTTTAAAGTTCAAGGGACAGTTATTTTATGACTACTATAAAATGGAATATGAACAATTTGAAAACCTACTAAATCTGCTTCGACCTTTGAGATTTTCATTGTATTTTCAAAAAGAGTTAGATTATTATATATTTTCTGTACTAAATTGCCCTTTTCGTGCTAAAGTAGTTAAAAAATATGCTAGATTTAGTCCGAAACCGGCAGAGGTGGCAACACTTACGACGGATCGCAAGCATCGACACGGGCGTATGCTCGAACATGCTCGAGCATGCGCGAGCATGCGCGAGCATGCTCGCGACTGCTCGCGTCGCCGCGAGGAGCATACGCGAGCATACTCGAACAGACGCTGAAGGGATTTAATCACTTGCAAGCTATTTTCGACTTTATTTCAATGGGAATAGAGTTCATTATCAATTGAATCAATGAAATCTGCTCGCGCATGCTCGAACAGTTTTACGCTAGGTGTGCGCTGACCCTAAATGTTACCAATTACATCTAACCATGTATTTTGTCATAAATATCGGAACAACTAATTTTCAATAATTTCTTTACAGTGTTATTTAAAATCCGTGGTGGTCCAGTGGCGAGTAACCTTGCCTGCCGTGCAGGAGGCGAAGGTTCGATCCCCGTCCAGGCCAACTCGTACCAATGAGGTTTTCGGAATTTATGTACGATTTGTAGCACCACAGGCTTTTCGGTGAAGGAAAACATCGTGAGGAAACCTGCATGCTTCAATTTCGAGGCATGTATTGTACCCACTGTACATTACAAGTGGCGACGGGCTCACTCCCCGTCACACTGGACGGAGTTTCGGTACTACTAGTGAAACGTGGATGTTCTGAAGTTTCAGAATATCTCTGACTACAACCTCGGGAAATATAGTCGTGAGCATATGCTATGCTGTTAATTAAAATTGAAATGGATTAAGGACTTTTTTCCTAAACTGCTCAGATGTTTATGATCACTGTGATTGCGTTGATATATTTGATGTTCCAAGCGTTCAGATATTTTTGATTGGTTTTGCGTAAAGAAATTATTAAAAATTAGAACTGTTTCGAAATATTTGACCACCTGGTTTGCTATGATATATCTGATGGTGACTGTACCACAGAGTACTATAATCTAGTACCTTATAGGCCGGGTTGGTGATGGTGGGTGGTTTCCACAGTCCGCAGCCCGGCGCGACGCTGCACTTCTGGTTGTCTATGAGCGGCGCCTCCCATTCACCATCCATCTCCTCGTCCCAGTCCGCCGGCTTCGTAGCCTCCGGGTCTGAAACACATTTGAGGGACATCGTCAAATAAACAACCCTAAAATCGGGTCCTTTAATCCCTTATTTTATTATAAGGATAACTTCAGGGCGTTCAGATGTTTTTGCCATACTTATTACTGGAAGCAAACTAGGTTATAGTTTCAGTACAATATGCTTAGTTCACGTCCTCAGGTATATAGATGTGCAAAGGTTTGGCATAGAACCCACGCAGTGGTAGGATTTGGCGGCCATCCGTCCAGCGTGTAGACGTAGAGCTCGTGTAAACAGTCAAATTTATGATTTTGAAGCGAGTGGCGATCACGACTAGAGACACGAAGGTTCGATCCGAATTTTTATTCCATAAACGTTGTTGTGATTGGGATAGATAAACCCACAAACTACTTGACATTGACAGAATTACACTTCTATCATACAAATAAAAGTGAATTAAATTATAAATGAAAAAAGTGTTTTTTAATGTAATATGAATAGAACTTACCTGGAATCATTTCGGGTTCATCGTCGAGCCAGCCGTCGGGTTTGACCGCGTTGGGGTCAACGATCTGCGCGGGCGCATTCTCGTCCCAGTCCTCTGGTTTGGTCGCGCTGGGGTCCACAATCTGTTGAAGAAGACATAATTTATTTAGTTTATTTCCTTTAGGTCCTGTCACACCGTGGACTGTAAAAGCAAACCCATAAGTAATTAAAAAAAACATTCACTTCCCTGTCATCTACAGGGTGAAATTGATATCATTAGCATCCTCTCAAATCGAAGCAAAAAAAAATCTGCTGTTGCATACATTTGTGTCGCGTAGGCATTGCAAACAGCTGACTTTTTTGTTGCTCCGATCGGTTTGCTCCCACAGTGAAAGTTGTTCAGTTTGATGGGTAGACTCTTAGTTTAAAAGGATGCTAATGATATCAATTTCATCCTGTATATACGCGATATGACTATAATAGAACAGTACCTTCTCTCTCTCGTCCCAGTCGTCGGGTTTCTGATCATTAGGGTCATCGATCTCCTCGGGGGGGTTGACGGGGGGAGTGAAGTCCTCTAGCAAGGAGCCGGCGTTCACTTCCTTGTTGTCGATGAGCACTGAGTATGTGTTGTCTGTGCGGACGACGAGGGTGTAGAGATGGGGCTGCTTGTCCTTGTAGATGTCGTCTAGGCGTTGGCTGGAATTAGTAAAAGATTTTATAATTATTTATTGCGTTTTGGATCTTAGGTTACTGCTTAGGCCTCTTTGAGTTAAAGAACTCACGTGTAGGAAATTTTCGAGTTATCATGCATTACACCATTTACACCATAAGTATCCCTTTTGGGTTAGATATCTAACCCCGCTCATACAGGGTGAAATTGATATCATTGGCATCATTTTAAACTAAGAGTTTACCCATCAAACTAAACAACTTTTACTATGGGAGCAAACCGATCAGTGCAAAAAAAAAACTGCTGTTGCATACATTTGAATCGAGTAGGCATTGCAGTTTAGTATGGGACAGCTGATTTTTTAGTTGCTCCGATCGGTTTGCTCCCGTAGTAAAAGTTGTTCAGTTCTATGGGTAGACTCTTAGTTTAAAAGGATGCCAATGATATCAATTTCACCCTGTATACATAAAGTATGTTTGTCCGCAAAACTAGAAAATGGCTCGACCGATTGCGATGAATCTTTGGTGGGTTGTTGTGCACACGTCGGGGAAGGTTTATGTAAAAAAAACGACCAAGTGTGTGTCGGGAAAAAAGGGAAAATGAAAATAATAAAAACAGTTGTGTATGGTCGATAGAGAAATTGATTGAATTAATCACATGCAGATTATTTTTTTCGCATTTTCGGTATTGGTCCCGTAGAGAAAGTTGTTCATGATTGATAGTCTGATCATTCCCTTAAAAAGGTTTCCGCTATTTTTGATAGACCTATACATTCTAAACAATTTCCAATCTCTGTCTACAAAGAAAGACTATTTGAATATCTCACCTCGGTTTCTTACTATGTTTCTCCTCAATAGTTCCGTTCTTCGGGTTCTTGTGTCTAAAGATGAAGTGTAGCTTGTTGTCGTTGCCGCACTTGTCCGGCCCGAACATGATAGTGTAGGGGGTCTGGTCGTAGAACTTGCGGAGGTCTGCCTTGGTGTTGGTGCCCTTGGAGAGAAGCTTTATGTACGCACCACCGCAGGTCTGGCCTTCCTGTTGGGGGGGAGAACTTGATTATTTAAAAAAAATCGACATTGATATAATGCCTGTATTATTGTAGCCTGTTGATTGAGTATTTTATGGATTCGCGTATACTGAAAAGGAATAGAAATATGAAAAAAAATTATGAAAAATTAACGGGTAAAGTTAGTGCTCCGTTGTTTGTATCTAGAAATAGAAATAAATAAATAAAATCGATTTATTATGTGCATAATTTCAAGAAGATGTTCACATAATATTAAAATAGTTAAATATGCTCTGCCTTTAATCGGCGTATAATAAAATTCATAATCAAATGTCAACCTAAATTATTAGGTACTCTAAATAAATTAAAATACAAAGAAAAATACAGGGTGAAATTTATATCATTGTGGCATCCTTTTAAACTAAGAGTCTACCCATCAAACTGAACAACACTGATATCATTGATGATATTGACAATGCCAATAATATCAATTTCACCCTGTAGATACCACAATAACATTAGGCCGTCGCACACTAGCACATACTTATTTTCATGCGAAGATTCGCTCGTCTGTATATACTATGCTGTTTCAGCAAAAAGCCCGAAAAAAACCTAATTACAGTAGCTAAAACTAAGAAAAAGTGCGAGAAATCACGTTTTCTTAGGCAGTGCAGTATCTGTTAGTTCTGTAACGTAGTTACTATTAAATAATCTGTGGTAACTTTATAGGAATGCAGAACAACCGTGACCCATTTTGTTTATCCTTTCTTCAGAGTGCCAAAAACACTATAGCAGCTAACACACAAACGTCACAGGGCCATGATCTCGACGCTTTATAGCTGAAAGCTTTACAAAGACGTAAACAGACTTAAATATAACGCTATTTATAAGCAGCGTGATATATCACATCCGAAACATTTTGGATTCGGGCCAGGTGAAGTTTATTAACTTGATGATCTGTTTTGTTGGCTATAAAAGTAATATTTTGACGATTTTGTTTTGCTTTGTCGTTTCCTTTTCAGTAAATAAATACTGGATATGTTTCTTAAGATTCTTTATTGTACACAAAAACATAGTTATAAAAAAAAAATTACAATAAGTCGTGACGTACAAAGGCGAGCTTGACTCTAAAATAAATAAATAAATAACGCTCACAGGCACATACATTGTAATGATCCCAAGAAAGCACTATTTATAGGCTGTTTATTATGGAAACCATACAACGACGGCACAAACATATAAACATCCGTGACCGAACCGGGATTCGAACCCAGGACCCTGGTTTGGCAGTCCGGCGTGGTAACCATTAAACCAACCGGGTCGTCAAAAAGAGTTGTTAGTTGTTGTTGTGATATGTTTCGTCGGATTTAGGTGAAACTTTATTCTTAGGCTGGCTTACACCAAAAAGTATTTGGGGTTCAAATCAAATCAAATCAAATAGCCTTTATTTCTGAACAAAATTTCCATTTTACAATATTCATTTCATTCTTAATTAAATAGATTCATTTTCATTTACAAATTAATTATTCTTAGACTTTTATAATTACATTATTTTAAATTTGAATTATTATTATTTAGTTCCATGCAGTTACTTAAATGCAATTAATAAATTAGGTTTCGCATTCCATTATTATAAATCTATAAAATCTCTGAGCTCAGAGTGCCTTTCGGCAAAGGCCTCCTCCAGGTCCTTCCACTGCCTTCTATCAAGGGCTACACGACGCCAAAGTGGGCCAGCTGTCAGTTTGATTTCATCCTCCCATCTTTTGAACGGCCTACCTCTTTCTCTTTTCCCGTCTCTGGGGTACCAATTTGTCACTGCCTTCCATTCCATTCCATTTCTCGTGATTGTTTCTCATTAGATGCCCTGTCCATCTCCACTTCAGCTGATCGATTCTTATTAGTATGTCTGTTACATTTGTTCTTGTTCTTATATCAATGTTTCTTATACGGTCTCTCTTTTGAACCCCTAAGAGGCTTCTTTCCATCGCATGTTGGCAAGTATTTAATTTATCTCTATGTATTTCATTCAAAGACCATGTTTCGCATCCATACGTGAGAACAGGGAGTATGCTTGTGTTGAATACCTTCCTTTTTTCATTTGGGGTTAAACATGTTTTAATATGATGCTGTGACTGCCATCAGTATGTGCAGTATGAGAGGCCGAGCGTTCACTAGGTAAGTAAGTTTAACAGGGTTCGAAATTATCCAGATAATTATTTTCTTTGATAATTAACATGAGAATTATCCGATAATTATGAAAGCCTATTCTTAGTTGACACTTCTTAGGGACCTAAAGTTCTAATATTGCTGTATTCGCTTTAATTGACTCATATTCAGCCCAACCAGCATCTAGTCTTCGGAATTTTTGGTTCATATCGCCACATGGCAATGAATAACATAGTCGATATTCCAACAATCCGCACAAAAAGGTTCGCATCCTCTTTTATAATAAGAACCGGTAAGGTTTGGAACTCTCTCCCTGCGTCTGTGTTTCCAAGCAAATACAATCAAGATATTTTAAAAAGAAGAGTTAATAGGCTTTTTCTGGGCGAGCGCGCTACACCCTCGGCTTCATCTACACTTCCTATTAGGTGAGATGAAGCCAAGCAAACCCATTATGAATAAAAAAAAAGAATAACAAATAATTGACGGCCTGGTAGCACAGTCGGTAGTGAATCTGCCTGCCGTGCCGAGGGTCGCGGGTTCGAATCCCGTAAGGGGCAAATATTTGTATGATGAATATGAATATTTGTACCCGAGTCATGGATGTTTGTATTTATATATGTATTCTTTATCGTTGTCTAGTCATCATAATACAAGTCCAGGCTAGATTCTGGTACTTTAAGTGTGACTAGTTAATTTGTGTGACATTGTCCAAGATATTTATTATTATTATTATTAATTGAGAAAAACAACAGAAAACAGTGAGAACAATTATTTCGCGTTTCTGAGCTTTGTTTTTCGCGAATCTTTATCGGTTAAACATGGCGTGATATTGCTAGCACAAGCTTTTTGTTTTCCAATTAATTTTATAATTATCAAGATAATTATCAACAAATATGATGCATGATAATAATATCAGAGATTTTTTGAGTTGAGTTCGAACTACCGTATGTAAAAATCCATACGTTTGAGACACATTGCCCGACGGCGAAACATACAAAAATGGCCGGTTTTTAGTATTTGTTGTTATTCTATAGAGTTTGCTCTATAATCACACTAAGTTTGACGCTTGTACGTATTACCGTTTTTACGATAGAGCGTGAAGAAAAAACGTTGATAAAAACTAGTTTCATGTTGAGAACCCCCCTTAATTTTTAACTTTTTGACATTTTTATTATTTGTTAACAAATCCGCCGTAATAACGCATAATATGAGAAAATTTCAACTATATAGCTATTACGGTTCAAAAGTTACAGCCCTAAATAGGTAGGACAGACGGACGGACGGACAGACGGACGGACGGACGGACGGACGGACGGACGGACGGACGGACGGACGGACGGACGGACGGACGGACAACGTAGGCTTAGTAATAGGGTCCCGTTTTCACCCTTTGGGTACGGAACCCTAAAAATAAAAAAGAATATCAATTAATTGAGAAAAACAACAGAAAACAGTGAGAACAATTATTTCGCGTTTCTGAGCTTCGTTTATTGCGAATCGTTATCGGTTAAACATGGCGTGACATTGCTAGCACAAGCTTTTTGTTTTCCAATTAATTTTGTAATTGTCAACAAATATTTATCAAGAAAATTATCATGATAATAGCATCAGAGATTTTTTGAGTTGAGTTTGAACTCCCGTATATCAAAATCCATACGTTTGAGCTACATTACCCAACGGCGAAACATACAAAAATGACTCACATAGGATGGATGCATGGATAGGATGGATGGACAGTGGAAAATCTATTGTCTGGAAAAGATAGCCGTTTTGGATACCAATCGACTCATTTAGAATGCGACGCCGTCCGCCGCGCCGTCTCAACCCTAAATCATCATCATTAGAAGACTTGTAATAAAGCTTGCGTTCTTTTCGAGAAATCCTACATTTTGAAGAGTACATTTTTTTTAATGATTCTTCTTTCCACCGTTTCGTTTTCCCTTCAATTAACAAAAAACCGGTCAAGTGCGAGTCGGGCTACTCGCGCACCGAGGGTTCCGTACCACACCACCACAGAACATAATATTATTAACTTAGAAAAAAAAACTTTTTTGTCCAGAACCTTTAGCGCGAGACCGACTCACACTTGGCCGGTTTTTAGTATTTGTTGTTATTCTGTAGAGTTTGCACTATAATTTGACGCTTGTATGTATTACCGTTGTTACGATAGAGCGTAAAGAAAAAAACGTTGATAAAAACTAGTTTCTTATTGAGAACCTCCCTTAATTTTTAACATTTTGATATTTTTATTATTTGTTAACAAATCCGCCGTAATAACGCATAATCTAAGAAAATTTCTAGTATCTAGCTATTACGGTTCAAAAGTTACAGTCCTAAATAGGTAGGACAGACGGACGGACAGACGGACAACGTAGGCTTAGTAATAGGGTCCCGTTTTCACCCTTTGGGTACGGAACCCTAAAAAGTGAGCCTTGCTACAACTGCACACTTAAATAGATGAGGTTGAATACTAAGATCGATGTTGAATGACTCATTATTTCTCCTATATTCAATTATCACTTGCAAATGTCTCATAATCCAATAGAATGACGCAAGAATAGGTTTTACTTTCTCATAAACTATCAAGTTATGGCACCGGTCTAGCGTTCATACGATAAGCCAATTAGTGCCAGTTGAAATAAGTTATGTTTCTACTCAATTTGTCACGCAGGCGGCAGGTGTTACGACTTGTACGATTTGTTGGCTTTGGATTGGTTGGAATTACAATACATTTGCTTAGTGGTACCCTAGTGGGACATATCACATGGCAGAGACAACCAGGGTACGAAGTGATAATTATCGTTGATAATTATAAAATTATTGAAAAAGCAAAAAGCTTGCGCTAGCAATGTCACGACATGTGTATCCGATCATGATTCGCGAAAAAAGAAGCTCACAATTGTAGTGTCTGTGCGAACGCGTAGTGGGGGCAGTTGCCTGCCAGCCTTTGTCGGGTGCGGACGTGCGCGCTCCGCATATACTACCTGCCTAGTGAGCAACAGTAAATGTGTACTTATTTAGCAAACCCTACATGTGGCGACGAGGATGGGATCTTATTTTACGTAAGTGCACACTGTATTTTATCTGGTTTTTAAATAAAAACAAAATACAACGTCGGAATTTTGAAATTAAAGCGACGTTGTAAAGTATTATTTCACGCAGCAGAGTAGCGTGTGTTCACGACTATGTTCCCCGAGGGGGTGGTCAGTGATATTCCGAAAACTACGAACAAAGCGAATATCTATTATCTAAAATAACGTTCTATTTTGATTTAAAAGGACAATAACGATAATTCATTATAATTTTATCCACGAGGGCTATCATGGTACTTTCATTTATTTACTATGCCTATTTCATTAGTTTTCATGTCAAAAAAACATTGGATTCTTAGTTTGTGCGGTGGTTGACAATCTATAACAGTGATTATTTTTCTTTTCATGAACTATGACCATCAAACGCTGGAGAAAAAGAGGAAAGGGGACACATCAGGACGATAGACGCTATGCTGGGGTCGAGCTCATAAGAATATACCACAAATCGAGCACCTGTTCGAACGATTGCTGCGACTAGACTCCAATCCTAAAGGTCATGTACAATACATTACCATACATGTTTTTATAATAGACTTCGCTCAAGCCATAATCCTACGGAGTAGGCAGACTACGACAATGACTATCTCATAATATGAAGTTATTCAGCTAGATTAAGGAGTATGTATATCTATGCAAGCCGCTTGATTAGGACCTCGACTTAACAGTCGACGCCGTCTGAGGATCTTACAAAATCCTTTCTTACGAAATCCCAGAATACATAAAATCGTAAGAGTGTCGTAATCGTGACTCTGTCTATGTTACCTACCTACACATAACTCGACGGAGTAGCGATAGGTGCCCTATGGCACTCGCGTACCGTTAAAGGTTAAGCTGAAGGTCAGATACGGTCGGTCGGTCCGTCTGTCAGTCGGTCGATCGGTCGGTCAGTCGGTCGGTCGGTCGGTCAGTCGGTCGGTCAGTCGGTCGGTCGGTCGGTCGGTCGGTCGGTTGGTCGGTCGGTTACAGTTGCCGTTAAGGTTAAGGTTAAACGGACAGATACATATTTACGAAGACTACTAATTGTCTGGTTACAATAATTAATACTATAAATTGTAGAAAACAGGCGTATAATAACATCTTGAATATTATAGTGTTATTTATTATAAATATTATGTAACGCTGCGTACGTATAGATACGAGTGAGTAAATCGGTGCAAAACAGTAGCCAATGCTCATAAAATTTAACACAAATACCTACCGGATTACATAAGGTTTCTGCATAGGTATGTCAGTGTAAAACTATTTTGATATTCAATCACAATCAATATTGTTTGTACCTAGTTATCCCTAAGGACTTGTGATAAGGGAGTGACTTGCAAAGTTGCAACTATTTAACAAGGGGGCAAAAAGGGATTTCTTGCAAATTTCCGTTACATCTATACCATACGTCTAACTTAGCGATTCAAGATGAATTCAATTCTAAATACACTGTTGAATATGCTATATCGTTTGCACCGATCGTTACTGACTTGACTACGTATCAGTATAATACACTTTATACATACCTACCGAATATTAGGTTCCAAGCGCGAGTCACGCTAACTAAAAGGCGATAAGTATAAAGTGCGAAGTAGGTAAAACTACAGTAGTTAAAGGACCATGCAGTGATTAAACTGTTAGTAAAAACTAAAAGGTCAAGCAGATGCATCATACATGCGGGGATATGCAGGGCCATGCAAAGTCATGCAAAAATATGCAACTGCAATAGTAAAAGGACTATTCAATAACTAAGTTGTTAGTAAAAACGGGAAAGTCATGCAGTTACATACAATGCCATGCAAGGCCATGCAGAGCCATGCAAATATATGCAACTACAATAGTTAAAGGACTATTCAGTAACTAAGTTGTTAGTAAAAACAAAAAGGTCATGCAGTTACATACAAGGCCATGCAAGGCCATGCAAACCCATGCAAATGCAATGGTGACAGGATCATGCAGTTATTAAACTGTTAGCAAAAGCTAAAGGGTCATGCAATTATAAAATGATATTGGTTAGAGAACCATGCAACTATCAGGTCATTAGCGAAAGCTAAAGTATCATGCAACTATTAAATGATAATAATTATGTGTTATAGAACCATGCAACTATCAAGTTGTTAGCGAAAGCTAAAGGGTCATGCAAATATACAATGATATGGGTTACAGAACCATGCAACTATCAAGTTGTTAGCGAAAGCTAAATATCATGCAACTATAAAATGATATGGGTTAAAGAACCATGCAACTATCAAGTTGTTAGCGAAAGCTAAAGTATCATGCAACTATAAAATGATATCATAATCTTATCATCATCGTGTTATAAAACCATGCAACTATCAAGTTGTTAGCAAAAGCTAAAGTATCATGCAACTATAAAATGATATGGGTTACAGAACCAAGCAACTATCAAGTTGTTATCTAAAGCTAAAGTGTCATACAACTATAAAATCATATGGGTTATAACCTATAGAATCATGCAACTATCAAGTTGTTAGCAAAAGCTAAAGGGTCATGAAAATAAAATAGTTACTGCACTCATATTATATAATTGTACATGAACTATAACAGCAGTTAAATTAAAAGTCCTTAATTGCAGTGGCTGGCGGCTACGCTGAATATTTTAAGTGCCTAAGTGTATGTGCTTATCACAGACTTACTCTCTTGTCCTTACTTCCTTAATATTATAAATCGTAAATTGATACGATCCTGAAGCAGTAACTCTGACCAGTAGTTATCTGAATGAAATGAATAAAAAAAAATAATGGAAAGGATAGGAAAGGAATGAGATGAGATGAGAGGAGATCAAATAGAATCAAATAAATTCGAGTGAAATTAAATGAAATCAAATCAATTCGAGTTAAATCAAATAAAATGTTAAAATCTTTTCATTGAAAGATGGGTCATGGGAATGGTCAATTTATAGTCCAAAAGTAATTTTGGGTCGTCATATTGCGTGCATATATTAATGTGACATTAAAACATTATTCGAGCATCCGGTGCACATCCGAGATATTGACGAAGCCTGAGGGGATTGCTTAGTCTCCTTTTACGACATTAATATTATGTTTGGTGCTATTCTAAGCCGGACATTATACGACCATTCATACCTACTTAAAAGTGTCATCATGATACACGAAATGCAAAGGACCAAATAAAAATAAAAAAACTATGTTTATAGTATCGAAACTAATACAGGCCATGAAAATTAGTCAAAACTGGACAATTAACAAGCAGAGACTTTCGGGTTCAAATAATCCTAAATGAGCCATAGGCAAAAAACTCAATGTAAAACTAAAACTATGGGCTATTAAATGTCTAGAATAAATATATATTGGACATAAATATAAAATAAATAAATAAGAAATGATAAAGATATATGGAATGTTGGCAAATACTAGAGCTATATTTTATGCTGTCAAATGGAACATATGTACCAATTTAAGTAACGTGACCCAATAGTCACAGTCTTTATGTACTAAAATGCAATGATAAACAGCGAAAACATAGACTAAACACTTAATTCTAAATTTGCAACGAAATTTAACACACAAGACATACAATTATATGCAATAGTCCTGTACCTATACTAGGTTTCTTTTGAACACCTTTTGTTTATTATTCCATAAAGTTCATTGCAGAAACTGGAAACATGAGGCAAGCATTATAGCTATCTAGCCAATAATAATATACTACTCGAAATCTGTCCACAGGTACAAGGAGCGTATCACACTGAAATTGATTTTGACGCTAAGTGCCATGGACAACGATATTTTACGAAGACATAATCAAAGTTTGTTTGAGTAACAAATTATTTTCGAATGGCCACTCTTTTCAATTTAAGAGCACCACCAATATTATCCAAAAGAAAATGTTTATATTTTAGCCAGAGAATAAATCAAGGTATAAGTGATACTTAATGAAAATGTTTTGTGATCAAATCCAATTACCTATTGAAGTAAAAATTGAATAAGGCATATGCCTAATTAGAAATTAGGAGTAGTCTTGCTAATACTTTTGTAGTTCAACAGTACACCTTTTCTAGTAACAATGTGCAATCTCACGTTGGTTTAATAAAACCAGCTTAGATCAAATTTATATTTTTAAATTGTTCTACGTACGGTTAAACTTAGTTGGATTTTATATAAGTACCTAACAAAAGTAAACTTAAATCCAAACTTAACAAACGTGACAAAAGTATATAAACTGTACTATCCTACCACAAAGTTTTAAAATTACTTGGAATGGAAGTTGATCGCGATTTGTCAATCTTATCTTGCTGTTTGCTTAACCAACCCTCACTCCTGAAATAACGATCACAGTTCACAGGTCAAGAGGAAAAATAAATTAAGGTTTATTAATTTAATGTAATTAGGTTACAAAATTAATATTGTGTCATATAAAGTGGGACTAGACTTTAAATTTTACGCAATAAAACTAAATGTTGTAATAATACAAATTGTAGTTAAAATCTTGAAATATTATAAAAAGGAAAGGGATAGTCTAGACTCTAGAGTAGTAAGCTAAAGTTGAATGTAAATGCCTACTGGGCTCAGTATTGGCACAGAGTACTATGGGTACTGGAAAGCTTTTATTTACTATTAATGAAATGAAATTAAGCAGTAAGAAACGTAACCTTTAATAATCAAAGATTATCAATCATAACACATTATATTGTTATGTTCTAGCGATGTGCATAGTGGAGTTTCTTGCGCCGTTTCTTCTCCCAAGCGAAGCACTTTCCGAAGCGGTGGTAGATTCATATAGAAATATATAAAATATTAAGAAAATATAAAATAAATGCAAGCTGTAGTACTACTGACTTTATAATAATAATTATATTCATATGTACCTGTATTGCTTATAGTTTTGATATTAAGTGTACTGTTACAAAATACATCTTAAATTAAATTAAAATAAAGAAGGGATGTAGTGTCTGTGCGAACGCGTAGTGGGGGCAGTTGCCTGCCAGCCTTTGTCGGGTGCGGACGTGCGCGCTCCGCATATACTACCTGCCTAGTGAGCAACAGTAAATGTGTACTTATTTAGCAAACCCTACAACAATCATGAAATAATTTGTATTACTGTTTTGGCTCAGTCGCAAAATGTCCCTTTCTCAAATAGTCCCTCGTTCGCAAAACGTCCTTTTCTCAAAATGTCCCTTTCGCAAATAGTCCCTTTCTCAAAATGTCACTTTTTCAAAATTCGCGAATAAAGAAGCTCACAATCATGAAATAATTTGTCTCACTGTTTTGGCTCAGTCGCAAAATGTCCCTTTCTCAAAATGTCCCTCGTTCGCAAAACATCCCTTTCTCAAAATGTCCCTTTCTCAAAACGTCCCTTTCTCAAAATGTCCCTTTCACAAAATGCCCCTTTCTCAAAATGCCCCTTTTTCAAAATTCCATTACAAATGAAGATTTAGATTAGATTGTAGATTTTTTGGTGAGATAGGAATTGAGAGTTCTGGACCACTCAATAGTTGCTCTAAGAAGCCCAGGGGGTGAGTAGGGGGTTTTTTCTTAGCCTATCCCACTGCTGGGCAAAGGCCTCCCCCTTTATCCTCCATGCATCCCTGTCCTGAGCCAGTTCCATTACGATACTAATTTTTATCAAAAATAATAATTATCTTGATAATTTCGAACCCTGGAGACAACTGATCGCCGCATGCTCCGATTCTGACATTTCTCGCCTTTTCAACATCCATAAGCCTCTTCATGCACGCTTGTCAGTTCTGGGTACATTTTATTTTTGCGTGTTGGTTGATATTGGTTGATTTCATATTGGTCTTGACCCTGTACGTCTCTTTGCAAGGCACAGGGAATAGGATATACTTCACACGTGGATTGGTGAAGGCAAGGCCTTCCATCTTTCATCAACATTTCTTAATCATTGAGTTTAATGGATATTGAAAAGGAATTTGTATACTTATTGAGTTTTTTCTAAGAGGCTGAACTTGGTGGGAGGTCTGCAATGATCGTACTGTACGTAGTACTCTTTAGGCTCCACGAAAAGACAAATTGTGAAAAAAAAATCGACTTTTCATACAAAAAATCGATCAGCTGCAGCATTTAGTACTTCCCATACTAAATGCAATCAGCTGATCGGACTTTTGTATGAAAAATCGATTTTTTTTGCGACTTTCCTATAGGTTTCTTAGGGAAAGTTGTTCAGTATCATGGGTACAATCAACCCTTAAAGTAATGCAACTGTTTACCCTAACACCCTGTTTAAGGCCTATAATATTTACCTGCATAGTAACTTCATATTGGACGACCAAAGGCTTGTCTTTGAACTCAAACGGCCTGTCCAAGAGTGCGGAGATGGCTGCGTGTTTCGCCTCAGTCGTCAGGACCAGGCCGAGGTCGTTCTTGAGGATCTTTCGAGCTGGAGCTTGGATCTGCAAAGCAATTGTATTGTTTAGTTATGGCTGTCTACAAGCTGTCTACAACCGTATGGTGCCTCAAAGCTAAGAGAACCACTTGTCTGTGACGTTCATCTGTGAGAGCATATTTAGGACAACTTGTGACAATGAATGTAATATGATAGTGGAAGAGTTTCGACACATAGCTCGAAGAGACAATTTTAGACGAAAGTAAAAAAAAAAAGGTTCTGTTCAGAGATGACTTGATACCCTGTCTCGAATATCTTTATTAATATACGGAATTACGGATAGTTTTTTAATACCTAGTACAGTTAGGCCTACCATGAGTTTTCACTGTACGTTGCTACTGTAGTTGCAGCGCCAATTTTGTATGACAGTATTAGTTCTCAACGTAACCACTAGTACTGGAGCACTGTACGAAATTCAATACAAAAACTACAGTAAACTACAGTGGTTTTACTATGGTATACTACTGTGTAAACTCATGGTAGGCCTTCAGACAGATACAACAAAATTTTTAATTTCAAAGCAGACAAAATTTACAAGGAAAATGCAAGCAGCATATCACTCATAATATTTGGATTTATTCCAAGAAAATATTTAATTAAATTTGCCATCCAAGAATCCATCATCCATCATCCTTCTTGTAAAAGTATCCATATAATAACTTCATTCGTTCATTTCATTTATTTACCATAAACAAATATCCCCAGGGGAGTGTGTAATTTCTCTATAGTTTTACCCAATTTAACCCAATGGGGTTTTTCGGGTCGGGGCTAAATGCCAACCCTGACAGAAAGTAGTCTATTCGTATTTTAGAGTTTAGTCTGTCAAACAGTCAAATCCGCATCAAAATCGGTCGAGTAGTTTCCAAGACAAGACTATGGATAATATAGCAGACACCGCAGAAATGGCTAAATTTATATTTTTGGATGTAACTAGTTTGGAACATGTTTGTCATGTAACTTCGCTGTAACTAATGCCTGGGGGTGGGGATTTTTCTTCTATTTAATGTACTTAAACAACTTTTTTATAATATACTAGAGTTTACCTGCGACTTCGTCCGCACAAATTATATACCAGATTTTAAGTCAGATCATAATCTATTAAAAAAAAAAGTTTCATCAAAATTGGTTCACTAGTTTTCGCGTGATGCTCGTTCAAACACACAAAGCAAAAATATTCTTTTTTTAAATAATTTTTTTTAAAAAGAAAAAAGTTACTCACCGCCCATTTCCCATCGTATTTAGCGATGTTTTCGTCGACACCTTGCTTCTTGGCTTCCGACTTGATCCATTTCTTGTTGAAAGCACTTTCATCGTCAAAGTGTTCCGCTAAATATATTTTCTTTGGATTTATTGTAGGGCTGTGGTATTGCTCTTCTTCTTCTACGGTCTGGTAGGAAAATAAATATTGTTATTTACATTTCAAACTCTCAAATCTTACCAATATAATAATCTCACCAATATTATAAATGCGAAAGTATGTGACGATGTTTGTGGCTGAATCACACATAAACGGCTGAACGGATTTGGACGAAATTTGGCACACAGAATAAGTTCTGGATTAACACATAGGATACATTTTTAAAGGCCCACACAGAAGGAGTCACGGGCTACAGCTAGTATGTTATAAACTTATAAATAAACGCTGACCACAATTAAGCAAATTCATTTTTCTACTCCCATGTACAAAATTTCATGGCAAAATAAGACGGGGTGTAACATATTTTACGGAATTCTTCAGCCCTATCAATCTAAGTATCTTTCACTATGGAGCCAACATCGAAATAGCGATAAAAAGAACTGTTCTATACATTTGGGTCAAGTAACCATTTATGCTTTCTATGGAACAATATGGGGAGGAGGCTTATTTCCTGCAGTGGGTAGATACGGGCTGCCTATGATGATGATGATGGAACAACAATGTTTTAATAGCAATTTCAATTTTGTCTACATAACAGAAGTTGTTCAGTTTGATGGTCTGAAGCATTCCCTTGAATATGTAATGAATTTAAATTCAAAATCAAAACCGAGATTCTTACATGTGCAATCTTAGGCAAAACTGTGTATAAATTATAATATAGGTACCCTAATAGAATTATTTTCGTATCTGTAACAAACATAGTAAACCAAGGCATTCATAGTTTATTGTATCTTACTTATCTAGATCGCAGTAGAGTGATAAGAGAAAATATCAAGAAATATGGGTTAATGTAATTTATGTTCACATTACACAGATAAATTGTTTCATTGCATTTGCCGTGGTGCCCAACTTGGAATAGCCAACTTTTGCTAGCGACTTCACCTGTAAGGATTTTGGATACAAACAGGATATGATTTTTCCATATGAACGGTTACATGCACCCATTATCGAAAAATACATTCCTAGTTCAACCTCCATCCCATATGTGGTTGTAGTCCAGTGTCCAGTGTGTGGTTGTAGTATTGTGCAAATACTAGAATCACTGTTTAGTAAATTTCCTAAATTTTGTTACATTCTGTTCACAAGTGCTTTTCATATCATGTGGAAATCACTCGGGTGCGAATAGGAAAGAGAAAGAGTATACAAAGATATGTATGCTAGAGTGAGACAAACTCCTATTATTATTATTATTTGTGGTTTTGGGCCTTGACAGGCTTGCTAAGCCTGTGCCACGTAGACCATCGCTGGTCCTTTGTGATTGCCCTTTTTATAGTTCCTTACCAATCCCCACTGCGGCCAGAAATCACAGTAGATTCTTGATCACAGTAGTATCTCATCTGGTGTCAGCACCTGCCTACCCAGATGAGTGCTGCATTTGTACATCAGGGGGCCACAATCACATAGGAGGTGCAGAGGAGTTTCCATCTCCTCCTTGCAAAATCTGCAGCCGGTCGTGTCACTTAAATTCAGTGTGTGCATGTGCTTATTTAATTTGCAGTGGCCTGTGAGTGACCTTGCTATTGTACAAATTTGATCCTTGCTGAGGGCAAGGAGACCGTTCGCAAGTTTGCGATTGTAGCCTTTGATAAGTGCTTTGGAGTGGCCCATGCCTGGGGTGTTCCAGCAAAGCTTTATTGCCTCACCAAAGCTGGCCCTAATCAAAGAATCTCGCGTTAGACTATTGGGGATTCCAAGAACGGGTTCGGGGCCTATGAAGTGGTTTTCAGTGCCTCTTCTGGCCAACTCGTCCGCCCTCTCGTTCCCTTCTATGTCTGAGTGTCCTGGCACCCATTGTAGCACAAGTTGATTGTTATTGCCTAAGGCATTCAGTTGTGCTACACAGTCCTGTACTAGCTTAGACCTTATGATCGGAGAGTCTATGGCTAGCAAGGCTGCTTGGCTATCAGAGTTGATTGTGATATATTGGTTGACGTAGCGCTTGCTTAAGTTAATTTCAGCGCAGGCTGTGATGGCGTAGACCTCCGCCTGGAATATGGAGGCGTAATTTCCAAGATTTTGGGTCTGTTGTAGTCTTGGGTTTTCGCTGTATATTCCGCTGCCAACGTTATTGCCTTTCTTGGATCCGTCTGTGAACCAGGTTAGGCAGTTGTCTTTGATGGATGTTTGGCCCTCAAGCCAGTCATCCCTCGAAGGAAATGTAACAGTATAGTTCTTGGTGAAGTTGTATACTGGCGTCATGGTGTCTATGGTCATCTTTAGCACTGGGAGGCACGTGGCATCCTCCTGCAGGCTAATAAAACACCTCGACTGCCAGTTACGGTTCTTGTTTGGGTTAACTCTGAGTATGCAAGCCTTCGCTTCCCTTTGCGCAAAAATGTGCAGCGGTTGGAGGTTGAGTAATGCATTCAGAGCTAGCCCGGGGCTGGTGGACATAGCGCCTGTTATGATTAGGCACGCGACAAACTCCTAGTGATTTATACATATTTTAAGATAGACTCCTGGCTTCATATAAAAAAGGCTCCCTTTAATACACAAATGTAGGTACGCAAAGCCGACATTCGTATTAGACTTTGAACGCATTCAATATAGGTCATTATACTAACCTAACAAGAGGATGCTTTACTAACCTCAACAGTCACTTCGTCGTCATCTTCCTCCGCCCTCACCCACGTCGCACTGCTCACAAGGACTAGGAAGGCACTCAGTAAAAATACTCTACGACTAACATGAGCCATCTGAAATAAATAAATATTTTAAATATTTTCGATGTGGCCATGCAAATGCTTGTCGAATAGTTATTAGTAACTTCGCAGTAGTTTTGAAGTGTTCTGCCACGGCTATAGAAGATAATTTAATTAAAAAAGCACGAAGTACACGCTATCGTCCCAAGTGAAAGCCCCAAATCTGGTCGCCGGATAGCGGATATCCTCAATTTGTAAAAGGGGAGCCCTTTCTGATAAACGTGTAAAATAATTATGATGACCGGCTTTATTACTTACCTTGCTCTGTTTTATACACTTATAGCTCGAAAATATTCATAAGTAATGAAATTGTGCCCTGAAAAACGTGAACCAAACCCTGATGAATGGGAATTTTTCATGAAAAAATTTCAGCCAATCAAAAACAAACAGTTGTCAGGACAGCGAACAGCCGCGTTCATAATTTCGTGGATGCAACCAAAAGAATTTAATTTTTCGATTATTTCTTCGGTCCCTCTATTTCCTTAGGGTTTCTCCTGAGATTTTGATCCTCATCATAAATATTTCGTCAAAACAGGTCAAAACAATATTTAGAATACTAAAAGAGTAAAATTTATACTTATTACTGAAAATTATGTGGCAGAATGGATAACCGTCACTGCCTTATGATCAATTTAAAAACAAAAGTATTATCCAGACAAAAAATGTAGCTCTTCCGATATGTCAAATCTTTGTGTTTCTCTTTCGCACTTATAACGTTTCCGATCTTTGCTACTCATGGCAAGTTGAATTTTATGATTTTACGTACAGTGTGACCACTTTTAGTAGATTTCTACTTTTTTGGTAGATTTAGGGCAAAGAAAACGATAATTTAGTAGTGGGAAATTGTTTAGTAGATTTTGGTAGAAATTCGGTATTCGAAAATTTGATCCAAAATACAAGGATTCAGTCAAAAAAATCAAAGCTGGCAATACAAATAGCTGAGAAAACGATCGCAGGGGGCTTTCTGGAACTTCTAATAAACCTTTAGTGGTTTGCAGCAATATTAATCTTATCAAATAATGTTGTTTTATACAAAAGAGGGTTTATAAGACACAGAAAACTGTACCAACTTTAAACTTGCATTGGGACGACCAATTAATATTTATTTAGATTTTTTTGGAAATTGAAGCATCCATGTTACAAAATGATGATAACAGATACAAAATTATACAAAAATGCGAAAATAACATAAGTAGTGATGAGCGTTTAGATTATAATATTAATATTTTGTTCAAAAACTTGTCTTATTTCACATTTTAACCATCTGAAAGGACATAAATATTAGTTGGTAGAATTTAAGTAGAATTTGAAATAGCACTTGGTAGATTTTAGTAGATTTCAGCAGTAATTTTGGTAGATTCTCTGAAAAAAAAGTGGTCACGCTGTTTACGTATAATTAGGGATCCGCAAAAATTCAAAAGTATCGATACCTACTCGATACTGGTATCGCAGAAGAAAGTATCGATACCGATAAAAGTATCGAATCAAAAGAATCGATACTACTCAGTATCGAGTACTTTTTTGATCACCTTAGAAACTGTAAATGATCGCAAAAAAACAGTAATAAACAAGCACATACTCAAGTAATTATTATTTGTTTTACAAACGTACAAAATTGTCATTATAATTATCATTAAAGTATCATTATATCAATCAAATCAAATTGACTTTATATGTTGGAGAGCAGAAAAATATTTGTGTTTTACTGTAAATACTGATTTATAGTGCATGTAAAGTACTCTTTTGTAAAGTAAAAACTAAAATTTATTTTTAAATTCCCATCTTCTTCGATGCAATCAGACATAAAAAGTAATTTGTCGATACGCGACCCAGTGAGCCGGTTCCGACTCGCTATCACCTACTGCTTTCGAAAAAAGCCTTTCAGATGGGACTGAAGTGCCAAATACTAATTTGCCAAACCATATAATTTTGGAAAAACTGCTTTCAGGAGACAAAAGTATCGAGTATGTGAAAAGTATCGATACCTAGTAAAGTATCGGAATCAAAGTATCGAGTACAAAAATACTAGGTATCGAAGAGAAAGTATCGATACTACTCAGGTATCGATACTTTTTGCGGATCCCTACGTATAATATCACCGGCTGGCTGTGATGGTTGCCGTGTTGTGCTTGTTTTAGTTTAGAAAAATCTATATTTTCTTTTCAATGAAATGCATCAAAACATCCGTCGTATTGTTGTTGCTGTTGCTTTGTGATTAAGTAAACATTGGACTGTTTCCTTTGTTCTATATCGTGTACACAGGTGATATTTAGCAGCTGTTTACATAAAGGTACTAATTATTGCTAAACTCACTGTAGAAAATCCTTTTATTCGTAAGGTAATCACATTTATGAGTATATTGGACTAATTTACCGTAAAACTTACTAGTGAGTAACTATTCCATCAATTATTTTCTAAGATGACACTCTGACCAAAATATTCGTTATAGTAAACTTTTGAACATGTTTTTTGATGATTAGTTTTTGGACAAAAAATTAATTAAAAATAATATTTATTGAGTTATCTAATCGGTATCTTGTCTCGTAAATATTCACATTCGTCTAAACCTAGGGTACGCTCAAGATAATAGTCCTTTTATCATTCAGAAATAAGTCAATAACGTATTATTTCCTTTCATAATTATCCTTTCTTTTTTCAAGGTTCACCCGGCCTAATGATTCGGTACAGGCGACAACTTTTAAGGCTCCTAAGGCTTCGTAATCTCCTGTTGGGCACTATAATACTGCTAATATTTTATATCCTAAAAAATCTTGGGGATTTGGAGCAAAAGTCAAACTCAAACCCTGTAAAAGAATTATTTTGGGGCAATCTTCCAAAACAAGATGAATATTTCGTCCCAACTAGCAAAAAAGTAAGTATTTATCATTCTGAATTAATAAATATGACAGTTCTAGCATAGAACAGAGGCCGGCAAACTTCTTGAGCATAGCCTTGACTGTGCAGAATATATATTTATATTTTGAAATAATTAAAATAAATAAAATAGAAAAAAACCCGACGTCCATTGACATACAAAATAATGGACGTTGGGTCTAGTACAAAATTCTCGAAAAAAGTGTCCGAGACTAACCTACACCTACACAAACCTAAGTAATATGTATAAACCAACTAAAAACATTGAAAATGCTGATGAATGAACATGCATACTCGACTGACCGATCGAAGACTGTCAAGTAATTGGTTCTCTTTTTACGTTTTGGTGTTCTTTTGGTTCGGACACTTTTGAGCGCGGACCCTACGTCCAGTAGTTGGTGAGTCAATGGTGAAACCACTACTGCGCAGACCACACACCTACCCCTACACCCACACCCATTTTTCATGATATTTGCCGGGTAATGTATAAGAAAAAGTACTGCCTGAATACAGTATGGACTCGTAATGTTCCAAGTTGAGTAGGGCTGATTAGGATACCATAAAAATATTTGCATACTCAATTATTACGTATGCGTATATTGCGTATGTTAAATATTGTTTGTATTCAGATTCACAATAATCAAATATAGGATTTGAGTGCTTATGGTAATAGAAAGCGAAGTGTAGTCAATAACAAAATCACAACTTTATTTTCTCACGAGCTTTTACCCGCGACTTCGTCCTCATAAATTATATACCAGATTTTAAGCCAGATCATAAGCTATCAAACAAAAAAAGTTTCATCAAAATCGGTTCAGTAGTTTTCGCGTGATGCTCGAACAAACAAACAAACAAACAAATAAACAAACAAACAAACAAACAGACACACAAAAAATCCAAAAATTTGTGATTTGGAATCAGGGACATCTAAAAACCATATCGTAATCTATTTTTTGTAAATATCTTCATTGTACATACACACTTTCGTTACAGTTTTATAATAGTTTAGATTTATCAAATCTTAAAAAATTTTACAAGCTAAGCTATCGTAATAAGTAGGTAGGTTCTCTAATTATCCTACTTGAATACAAGGAATACCCAATAATGGACTCTGAAATCAGTAATCAATTTGAGTTTGCGATTCTAGTTCCAAATATAATTATTTTTCAATTAGTACTAAAGAATTTGAATACTAAAAACAGTATACTCTGCAAATCATTAGTACGGACACACCATTCCACCGTTTCCACCAATTTTGATATCACCCCCTCTCGGTGATATGGGAGGTGTATACAAGCATGTATCCAGGGGGGGGGGATAGGTCGGACTCATGTAAAAAAAAAAGACAGAAATATTATTTTTTGTTTCGGTCACCGTGGCCGGTTTTTTTGTTTGGCAAGATGTCAAACCATTGTCAAACCTATGGAATGTTGATGACATCTTGCCAAACAAACCGTCTTTTAGTATGCAAAAGTCACGCCATTGCTGTTTCATGTGCGGCCACGTTATGGTTACATCTAGTTACTATATCTATGGTCTCCACCCTCTAAAACAAGTCAAAAAAAGTCTGAATACGTGCTTGGGTGGATGACAGTCAGCAGTGCAGCAGCAGTCAGACAGTATGATTATTTTAAATTTGTTAATATGTTGGTATGTTACATTATTTTTGCTTGTTTATTTCAGAAAATTGATTGGCATAACGATGCTCAGATTGAAGAGGAAAACCAGCGAGTGGGTAAGTTATTGAACTGGATAATTGAATAAACATTAATGAGATAATTCCTTTTCAATCACTGAGGTACAATGTATAGAGTAAACATCGCGCTTCACGACGTTGTTCCATTCAACTGCGGTGATATAGTACTCTGGCGTTTAGTCTCTCTCTCACTGCGGTCACGTGTATCAGTTTGATGAAAAAAAAAAATGAATCTGCATAAAAACTGTACTGAGTTACTGCACATACAATTCAAGAAATGTAAGTAAATGTAAAGGAATAACTTTTTATAGGTAAGCAAGATGAATTAATTATTAAAAAGCATTTTCAATATTATTGTAAACAATATTTTTTCCCGCCCTCGAAAATATATTAAGAAAATGCAAATAAGGACAAACCTAAAGCGAAAAAGAGAAGACAATAGACATTGCCAGTCATGTAAATTATAGTGAAGGACAAACATATAGGTGAAAAAGAGAAGACAATACATATTGCCCACTCCCATAAATTATTGTGAAGGACAAACCTATACGCGAAAAAGAGAAGACAATAGTATGCCCGAAACTATGCAAAGTTCGTTCTGGGTTAAGATGATAAAAATTTTTTTTGTCTTTCTCGCGCTTATAGTTTTTACTATATTTTTATTTCTCTTTCTCTAAACTACCTCTCTCTAACTCTCTCTGTCTGCAATCTTTTTGCACACGCCACCCTCCCTTCCCCTCACCGCGCCCATCATATAGCGCATCAATTTTGTTTGTCGCACTAACTCTATACATTGTACCTCAGTGTTTTCAATATATAAATTATGTTTCTTTTAAGAGTATTTGCTAGCTGTAGCAAAGACCGTGGTCACCTTGAAATGGGAATTGGTTATGCATATGTTTATGTGTTCTTTAAGAGGGCTATCGCAGTCCAGTGGCGCCCTCATAACATTAAAAAAGATTTCTCCATAAAGAAAGCCTAAATTAAAAAAGTAATCAACACGAACACTACTAAAGCCTTCAAGCCATTGTTATACAATACTTTTATAGGGTCTAAACATTCAACTTTTAGACAATTGAAAACAGCGGCCGTTTTTTTTCTTTTTTCAAAATTTGTATATTTAGAATGAACCTTTAAAAAACCTATTAAAGTATTCTATGAAAATAGCTTGAAGGCTTTTGTAGTGTTCGTGTTGATAACTTTTTTAATTTAGGCTTTCTTTATTGAGAAATCTTTTTTTATGTGATGAGGGCGCCACTGAACGCCCTCTTAAGAGCAACATATAATTTTTTTTTATGCTTTGAATAATTTAACTTAATTTTATTTATTTGACACACAAAACAGGAAACAATCAATGAAATCATTACACAAGAACATTAAAGCTTAAATCTAGATTGCAACCCTAAACATGCATGTACAGAAACATTAAAAATTGCGACTTAGAAACTTAGATATAATGTAGTATTTTGTTTTAATTTAACCTAAATATAGTAAATATGCAAACATTTGAACATATAACACTAGTTATTAATAACAAAGTGATAAGAATGTTACATAAGGATTCTCTTAATATTATTTTTAATAACACCAATTTTGTTATTAAATATATCCAACTCTGGGTTATCATGGGCAACATCATTTAGTAGTCTACACATTCTCACAATCGGATTATAGAACGATGTGTTATTTTTATACACCTATTCACGATTTCTTGCAAGATTTATGAGGTAGTTTGGTCATAAAAAAGATTACACTATGATAAAATGTTATTTGGTTTTCTATAATGTAGAGCCCGTATTGTACAGCCCTTTTACACTGACGACGTGTCGGCGATTCCGAAATACCTAATGTACCGCCTTGGCTTTATAATCACGGCGACATCGTTAATACTTGACTGCGTATAGCCTTAGTTTTGGGAGATCTTAGGTTTCTTCCCCTCAATGGTATTGCCTTCTTCATTGACCATGTATTTGAAGGGTGAAAAAAGCAAAAGGTATTGGGGCTAACACAAAAGATCCTACTGGGTCGAAGTGTTGCTGGCTTGCCAGCCCCCACAACAAGATAAGATAAGATAAGAGAGTGCTGCGCCTCACAGAAATAACTGTGGTGTCCAACATATCTAGAGATAGTATTCCATCCATCCATCACAGCTCTTGATCAGTCTGTCTTCGGACATAGGCTTCAGCCATGACGTTCTGTCCCTCGCCCTCTGCATCCAGTTGGGACCTGCATATCGCCTCATATCATTGACCCATATCTCTGGTGGGCGGCCTCTACCCGTGGTTTCTCCGGGCCTCCATTCCAGTGTTCTTCTGGTCCAACTCTCAGTATCCATTTGTGCAACATGTCTCGCCCATGCCCGCTTCCGGCGTTCCACTGCTACCACATCAATGACCTTTGGTTTGTTACCTATTCTGTATTTTTGTGTGGCAATAAAGTGAATTTGTTTTTCTTTGTGTTTTGCCTAATCCACTCATTGCGATTGAGGATAGCTTAAGCCTTGTCAAATAAATTCATACGGAGCTCCAAAAATACACAACAATACCTCAAGATGAAATGTAATAACCAAGTTCTTACATAGGGCATGAAAAATCCATTGAAGAACTCCTAAGTCGCGCAATGGAAAGAGCAATGCTCGGTATCACACTGCACGGTGTGTAATTTTCTCAAAGTTGCGGTCATCTTATTTTAGGTGTCCTTTGGAAAGATGAAATTCAATCAAAACCTCTATTGAAACTCTTTTGTCTTTATCTATCATAGTTTTAGAGAAATTTAAAAAATCGAAAAAGTCCATAGTCTGGTCCATAGAAACAATAAAAAGACAATATCTGCTTTCTAACTATGGTTTTTAGGGTTCCGTACCCAAAGGGTGAAAACGGGACTCTATTACTAAGCCTACGTTGTCCGTCCGTCCGTCCGTCCGTCCGTCGTCCGTCTGTCCGACCTATTTAGGGCTGTAACTTTTGAACCGTAAGAGCTAGATAGTTGAAATTTTCACAGAATGTGCGTTGTTACGGCGGGCTTGTTATCAAATAATAAAAATGTCAAAAAGATAAAAATTAAGGGGGGTTCTCAACAAGAAACTAGTTTTTATCAACGTTTTTTCTTCTCGCTCTATGGTAAAAACGGTAATACATACAAGCGTCAAACTTGGTGTGATTATGAATTATGAATTATGAATTTTTATAGAGCAAACTCTACAGAATAACATCAAATACTAAAAACCGGCCAAGTGTGAGTCGTTCTCGCGCTAAATTTCCCGGACAAAAAAGATTTTTTTCGGAGTTAATAATGTTGTGTACTGTGGTGGTATGGTACGGAAGTACTCGGTGCGCGAGTAGCCCGACTTGCACTTGACCGGTTTTATTTTGTTTGATGTTTCATGGTATGATAGATACCATAAATTAAAATAAAAGAGTAGGATTAAATATAATAATTGAAAATGGAATAGCATTCATCTCTTTTCAAGGTATCGGCGAACATGGCAGACCGGCGTACCTGTCCAAAAAAGATGCAGCCCTTGAACAACAATTATATTCCGTCAACGGCTTCAACGGCGCCCTGAGTGACAGGATACCACTGAACCGCTCCTTACCAGACATACGTCACAAAGGATGCATCACAAGGCTCTACATAGAGTCCCTGCCGACTGTGAGCGTGGTCGTACCGTTTCACAATGAACATTGGAGCACGCTGCTAAGAACAGCTTACAGTGTGTTAAGCAGATCACCTGAGCATTTGATAAAGGAGATATTTTTGGTTGACGATGCTAGTACTAAACGTAAGTTATTTTTAAAATATGTATACATAAGCTCACGCTATTATCCCATGGGGGTAGGCAGAGACCACGGTCCGTAAGAGTTTCTAGTACTACATACAGTAAGGACACTCCCTGCCTCTCACCAACTTTTTACTTCACTCTGGTTACTTCGTGGTTACACGTCACGTCTTAAGAAAATTCGTATTCCTGTCTAGCTCGCCCTCCTCAGTATCGCACATGCGCAACTCTTCTGTTAAACTTTCCCCATTTGTATGAAATGAAAGCTATCAGCTGACAGTGTCCAAGGTGTGGCCACGCTAACACTCTGACAGACTTTAGCCACATTTTTAAATTACAATCAGTATTACAGTATCGTTAGATCGTTTTATGGTGTGTTTGAGGTTTTCCATGGGGCTAGGCCTGTACTTCAGCAGTGGGGACATAAAGACTAATCATGATGTCTTACGAGATTCGAAGCCGCGATCCTCGGCACAGCAGGCAGGTTCTCTATCGACTGAGCTATCGGGCCTTTAAAAATAAAATAAAAGAAAGCTTAGCCACCTTAAAGTACATGGTTCTTTCTTAATATGCCGACGGTTTTTTAAGGAGACGATCAGACCATCAAACTGAACAACTTTTGAAACCGCGAAAAGAAAATCAGCTGTCCCATACATTTAATAGGTTTGCAGTCCCATAGAAAAAGCTGTATAGTTTAATCACAGTATAAGACAGTAATCTATCTTCATACAATGGTACCAAACGCGGTGTACGCCTCGTAGCACGCACACACTGACAATATCTCCGCGTCGCCCCGTCTGGCGCTGCCTTAGGGGGGGGGCTGTTTAAACAGAAGTGACGTGGCGCGGACATTTCGCGGGCGGGGTGCGGCAATATAAACCTTATGCTTGCTTGCTTATCGTTTCGACTTCAACACAACAAAGTCGCTAAATAGTACTTTGCCAGAATTTGGCAACCGATACTGCAACGTCGCTAGCGGTCATGAGCTCCTCCTGCGTGCAGGTGTTAGGGCACGCAGGGCACGATGTGAGATGGGCCATCGTTTGTGGAGCTCCACACAAGCAAGACACATTTTGCGCATCCGAGAATCCCTTATAGTACGTAGCATAGAGTCGTTTGGAGAATTACGTCCGCGCCTCCAGACGACGTCGCCTGGTGGCGGGGGCGCGATTTTTCTTTACGTCAAAAAACGACGCTATGTTACGTAATATAAGGTTTATATGGGTGTTACTTTGACTACCCGCCACCGCCACGCGTCTCTTCTGTATAAACCCTGCCTTAGATATCGTCGTACGTACTGGCGAACCAGGCGAGCACACATACAAGCCGCGTTTGGTACCATATTATATGAAGATGGATTACTGTCTTATACTGTGGTTTAATGGTCCTCTGATCATCCCCTTAAAAATCTTATGAAGAATCCCCTTAAAAACCATTTAAATTCTATAATATACTATTAATAATTCATTATGTATTAAAATAAACAAGCATTGAAACATTTATAGCCAACTAAGATGGTAGCTAACAAATTGATACCCAATAAACAGCCGATAACATTTACCCATTAAAATTACTCCATAAGTGTTGCAAAAGCAGTTAAAATGGCATTGCGAATTACACAGTTTTAGATATGGTTATTGTTTGTATTTGTAATGCGGATTTATGTAGATAACTATGCTGTTACACGAGTTACGATTGTGATTGTTTGCTTTAGCATAGCATAGCATATGCTCACGACTATATTCCCCGAGGGTAGTCAGAGAGATTCTGAAACTTCAGAACATCCACGTTTCACTAGTACCGTACCGAAACTCTGTCCAGTGTGACGGGGAGTGAGCCCGTCGCCACTTGTAATGGACAGTGGGTACCATACATGCCTCGAAATTGAAGCATGCAGGTTTTCTCACGATGTTTTCCTTCACCGAAAAGCCAGTGGCAGCCAGTGGCAGCCAGTTACAAATCATACATAAATTCCGAAAAACTCATTTTTATTTTATTTTATTAACCGACTTCAAAAAAGGAGGAGGTTTCTCAATTCGACCGTATATATATATATATTTTTTTTTATGTGTGTTCGCGGATAACTTCGTCGTTTATGAACCGATTTCGATGATTCTTTTTTTGTTGGAAAGGAGATATCCCAAGTGAGGTCCCATGATAAGGAAACCAGGATCTGATGATGGATCCCAGAGATATCGAGGGGAACCTTCGAAAATCGTAGTGCCGACTAGTGCGTTTGTTAATTTAAAGCACTACTATTAAATCGAACTAATGAATTTACCACTGAAAATTGTGAAATAAACAAAATTTTAACAAAAAAATTAAAACCGCCTTCAAAAAACTAAAAAGTTAAAAAATAATATTGCAGCCGATGACTTTTTCGTTCGCATCATAAGAACATTAATTTGTTTTATAGAAGTCGGTGTCAAGCCAAACCAAAAAATGCAAGCCCTGTCGCGAATCGTACCTGCTTGACAGCGACTTCAATAAAACAAATTAATGTTCTTATGATGCGAACGAAAAAGTCATCGGCTGCAATATTATTTTTTAACTTTTTAGTTTTTTGAAGGCGGTTTTAATTTTTTTGTTATTTACTTGACACACAAAACAGGAAACAATCAATGAAATAATAACACAAGAACATTATAGCTTAAATCTAGATTGCAACCCTAAACATGCATGTACAGAAACATTAAAAATTGCGACTTAAAAACTTAGATATAATGTAGTATTTTATTGTAATTTAACCTAAATATAGTAAACGAGCTTTTACCCGCGACTTCGTCCGCATAAATTATATACCAGATTTTAAGTCAGATGATAAGCTATCAAACAAAAAAAGTTTCATCAAAATCGGTTCAGTAGTTTTTGCGTGATACTCGAACAAACAAACACCCAAACAAACAAACAGACAGACAAAAAATCCAAAAATTGCTGATTTGGAATCAGGGACATCTAAAAACCGTATCGTAATTTTTTTTTGTAAATATCTTCAATGTACAGACAAATTTCTGTTACAGTTTTATAATAGTTTAGATATGCAAACATTTGAACATATAACACTAGTTATTAATAACAAAGTGATAAGAATGTTACATAAGGATTCTCTTAATATTATTTTTAATAACGCCAATTTTGTTATTAAATATATCCAACTCTGGGTTATCATGGGCAACATCATTATCATCATTGGTACGAGTCGGCCTGGACGGGGATCGAACCATATCGCCTCCTGCACGGCAGGCAAGGTTACGCGCCACTGGACCACCACGGCTACGGCATTAATGCTTTAGTGTAAATTTCAATACGTTACATACAATTACTTTCTCATTGGTTACATACTTTAGTTTAGGGGTTGTTTCAGACCATTGAACTGAATATTATCATGTCTTAAATTTACACTACGGGACAAACATCGAAATCGCGAGAAAAAAAATGGCTGCTCCATTGAAAATGTCAATGGTTGCTCGACCCAACAGTTGACCCAAGAGTTGAGCTGCGTTCAGAACCTACACCCTATGTGCACCCAGAGTGCACCCCGAGCGCAACTTTTCGCACTAAACGCCGTTCAGAGCCTCGGTGACAGACGTTTTACCATAGATATAGTAACTAGATGAAACCATACCGTGGCCGCACATGAGACAGCAATAGTGTGACTTTTGCATACAAAAAGACGGTTTGTTTGGCAAGATGTCATCAACATTCCATAGGTTTGACAATGGTTTGACATCTTGCCAAACAAAAAAACCGGCCACGGTGACCGAAACAAAAAATAATGTTTCCGTCTTTTTTGTTTACATAAGTTTTCATAACTGGCTATCTCGCTCTCTCATTTCTTGGCTACATCTTTCAGCGTAAGCGAAAAGTTTTTAATCTAAGCGTTTTACTATAGAGCGAGTTGAACAAACAACCGCACCCAAACGTTCTGAACGCAGCCTTGTTTTTCCGAATTCAGGGTTATTCCCTTAAGAAAAGCTGTTCATTATGATAGTCTGAAGCACCCTATAATGAATGTAATGCATCTAATTTGAAACTTTGTATTTATATGTGAAAGTGTTTCTGTCGATCCGTGCGTCGGTATGTTCGTATGGTTCCAATGTCGTATTTTTTAAAACCATAAATTCACATAGTTATTTTCTGTATGAATGAGATGTCATAAACACTGAATGCTAATCTTAATATTTATTAAAAACCGGCAAAAGCGCGGGTCGGAATCGTGAACGGAGGGTTTCGTACCACCATACAATATTTCTAAAAAAAAATGTTTTCTTCTGCATCCTACAGCGCTGGCCCGACACATAAATACTTGGCCGGGTTTTATTATTTGTTGTTTAACTTTAAAAATATGCATTATAATCACAGCAAGTTTGGGGCTTGTATGTATTACCGTTTTATGACAGAGCAAAAACAAAAACCTTTGAAAACCTGACGACGACGGGCTCACTACCCTTCACACTGGACAGAGTTCCGGTACTACTAGTGAAACGTGGAAATATCGTTTACTATCCCCTCGGGGAATATAATAGTGAGCCTATAGCCTATGCATATGTCCAATTCTCCAAATGAATGACGCATTCTATAATTTCTTCTCACCCCTTGTTTTATTTTTCATATATTTTTAATGTATGTAAAGGCAGATTTACACGATGACAATTTTGCGGCGCCAATTTTCAAGCACCAGCGCTGGCACGACAAAAAGTACGGCACGCGATCGTTTATACGGTGCTAGAAAACCGTGCCAGCGATTGGCGCGACGTGTTTACACGAGTCCAAAAATTGGCGCGGGGGATGCCAGAGACGCGGGCCGAGGTCACTGGCGCCAAAAAATAGACGCGTGCTCTATTCCGTGCCAGCGCTGGCATGCGGAGATATACTGGCGCGGAATGTGTTTATAAGGTGCTTTTTCACTGGCACTTGAAAATTGGCGCTGCAAAATTTTCACCGTATAAACCGAGTGCATAACTGTTTTACGAAAACCCGTTCGTTGAAATCACGGTTCACAACTGTTTCGTTCGACGAAAGAACTGTTCAACGAAAGCACGGTTCGTCGAACTATGTAAGTTTTCATACTTCGACGAACCTTGCTTTCGTTGAACAGTTCTTTTGTCGAACGAAACAGTTGTGAACCGTGATTTCGACGAACGGGTTTTCGTAAAACAGTTATGCACTCGTATAAACCTGCCTTTAGAAACGAAAAATTTAAGATATTATTATACTTAAGTATAATGTAAGATTATGTATGTGGTTCCAGCATTCCTCAAGAAGAAACTAGACGATTACCTAGCAGAGCACATGCCCAAAGTGAAAGTGGTGCGGCTGGCGAAGAGAAGTGGTCTCATAACGGCGCGGCTGGCCGGCGCCAGGGAGGCGACGGCGGACGTGCTCATATTCCTCGACTCGCACACCGAGGCCAACGTCAACTGGCTGCCTCCACTGCTAGGTCAGTGTATGTATTTGTTCTTACATTACGTTTTACATAAATTCACGTCATGCAGATATGATTTGCCACTTTGTGCGGACCTGACATACTCTTGCGTTCTTTAGATTCGTACTCTTTATTATACAGGCTGTAAACTTAAATGCATTTACTTACACTCTTTATAACTTTTTAGAACTTAGTTATACCTCAGACCATCTCAGACCTACTTAACTACCAGTTTTATGATGCGGTAGTATTTAGCATAGTATTAAATGCCAATTGAATAATTCTACTTACGAACCTAAGTACCTACTTGTAATGTACTCCAATAGATCCGTAAACCTGCACGTTTTGCTATTTGTTTTGCCACGATTGTTAACCTATTTTAATCTAGAGTAATCTGTTATTGGCCTTATTCTAAGCTCACTATTTCGTTGTAAAATTGTTTTGTAACGCTGTTGATTACTTCAATAAACTTAAATAAATAAATGTCTGTGAACATTCAAGTTAGTACTAGAACAGCATTTTTTTTTGGGATAACGATGTTGGCTCCAAAGTGAAAGTTGTCCAGTTTGATGGTCTGAAGCACCCTGTTCGTTATGTAATGCATTTAATTATACATCCCCTGTATATTCCATATTTTATCTTAAGCGGTTTAGGCTGTGCGTTGAGTCACCGAACTGTTTTTTTTAATAGTATAAATTACCTTGAAATAATATCATTGACATAAATACTATAGACTCAATCTAATACAAAATCTTAGCAAATTTTTGTCCGAATCTGACACATAACCCACACAAATCAAGTATGCATGCTGTTGGGTCGCACGAATATGTTGTTTTTGATTCATAAACATAGTCGTATTTGGTATGATTACTGTCAGCTAGGACAAAAAATGAGCTTTTAGGAGCTCTTTTGGTCTGCCATTTTTGGGTCGTTGATTGTGAATCTAGTTCTGTTATGTATAAGATATCAATGAGTAATATAATTAAATGAATTACAGAGCCAATAGCATTAAACTACCGGACGATAGTGTGTCCGTTCATCGATGTGGTCGCGTACGACACGTTCGAGTACCGCGCCCAGGACGAGGGTGCTCGGGGCGCCTTCGACTGGGAGTTCTTCTACAAGCGGCTGCCTGTGCTCCCCAAGGACGAAGCTAACATGCCGGAGCCCTTCGAGTGAGTCATTATATCAAACTAGAGTTTACCCGCGACTTCGGACGCACAAATTATATACCAGATTATAAGGCAATAATCATAATAATCAAACAAAAAAAGTTTCATTAAATTCGGTTTAGTTGTTTTTGCGTGATGCTGTTACAAACAAAATAACAAACAAACTTTAACATTTTTATAATAATACCTATAGATACTTATGTTTTCCCGCGACTTCAGCCGCACCGGTTCCCGTCATCCTAGTGAGATAAGACATTACCAGTTTGCAAGTCTAATCTTATGATTCTTTGAACTTTTTGTGTTTAAAAGCTTATGCTTTTAAACACAAAAAGTTTCATCAAAATCGGTCCAATAGTTTTCGCGTGATGCTCGAACACACAAATAAACAGACAGACAAATAAAAAATAGGTGATTTTAAGTTAGGGACACCTAAAGACCACATCATAACTTTTTTTGTAAATATCTTCAATGTACAGTCAGCAGCAAAAAGTTATATACACTTTAGTACTACGATGTAGAACAAAAGTCTATACGACTTATTGCTGCTGACTGTACAGCAGACACCCTTCTGTTATCTAAACTATTATAAAACTGTAACAGAAATGTGTCTGTACATTGAAGATATTTTCAACAAAAAAAATTACTTACGACATGGTTTTTACCTGTCCCTGATTCCAAATCACCAATTTTTGGATTTTTTGTGTTTTTTGTTTGTTTGTTTGTATTAGGGATGCAACGATTCGGCCATTACGATTACGATTACGATTACGATATTAATCGTTATTTATTACGATAACCGATGCATTACGATTAATTAAACAAATTTTGTTGAGATTATTCTCAGAATGAGTTCTCATAGTGTTTCTTTACATTCCAATGAAGGATAAAATCATTAAAAAAAACTTTTAAAAATTCCCAAGTTTTTGTAACTTTTTCTACTAATTTGAGATCGAAGTCAAAGGTTCACTTGGTCAGGATGCTGATTTTTCGATGAGTTGAGGCCAATTTGATCTGAAAAACACAATATGGAACATGATTCTGCATAACCTCGTTAATCAAGCGATATGTCGTCAGATTTACGTGGGAGATTAATCTTTCAAATGAGAATGAGATATCGCGAGAACGAGAATGTATGTAATACTTCAAACCGAAAATCAAATCATAGACCTGAGAACAAAAAAAAAAAATGAGAGTCTGACCAAAAAAAGTCAGATTTAGCCACGATTTAGTTCGAAATGAGCTAAAATGGCTTCGAAAGATCAGATTTTTCTAAAGTTGCTTTACGGCTCTTGAATTTAGTATTCAGGTTTGGTATTTGTCAACAAGTGCAATCCGATTGACGTTTTCAATTCGATTTAATAATCGTACGATTCTAACTACGGTGCATTGCATCGTTATTAATCGTGATTATTACGATTACAGATGCAAAACGATGCACCGCTTCGTAATCGTTGCATCCCTAGTTTGTATGTATGTTTGTTTGTTTGTTTGGGTGTTTGTTTGTTCGAGTATCACGCAAAAACTACTGAACCGATTTTGATGAAACTTTTTTTGATTGATAGCTTATCATCAGACTTAAAATCTGGTATATAATTTATGCGGACGAAGTCGCGAGTTAAAGCTCGTAGTTTTATAATAGTATAGATTGTTATAAGCAGCAACACAGCAACCTGTAGTAATATACAGCAATTTGTAACAAGTCAAAGTAATATCACACCTTGGACACTTCGCTGTCATCTCATACAAATGGAAAATTTTTAAAGAGGAGGTAAGCATGTGCGATACTGAGTGAGTGTAAACGAGAAAGGAATACGCATTTGCTTAACATTGGTAACTGCCGAGGTAACCAGAGGGCGATAGAGGGGGTGAGGTAAAAAGTTGGTGGGAGGAAGGAAGTGTATACTGTGGTAATACATAGCAAATACGGTTATAAAATGTGGTCTTCCTTGTTTTAGGAGTCCAGTAATGGCTGGTGGCTTGTTCGCGATATCGCGCAAGTATTTCTGGGATCTTGGCGGCTACGACCCCGGCTTGGATATATGGGGCGGCGAGCAATATGAACTTAGTTTTAAGGTTTGTACAATTTGTTCCTCTTTAGGAAACAGTCTTGTTAAAGATGAAGTACGTTCCAACACACTGCACAGTTTAGCTTGTGTCAGCGTCTATCGCGATACATCTTCATAGCACTTGAGATCGTTAATTTACTACTGTTAATTCAGTAGGTACATTTCGGACAATCAACCGTCCGTGTGTGCCCAATAGCACTATCAACTATCAATATCTATAATTATATCTTTTAGTCGTGATTATCACAGTAATCAACAATCAATGTTCTATGGTTTAATTATTTTGGTCCTTCGAGCCAATGTAGTAATAGTACATTACTGCAGCGGCCAGCAACAGAGGCATTGATGGACGAACGTGTAAATGTGGGCCGAGGCGAAGCCGAGGCACACATCCGTAAGTCCATCAATGCCTAGTTGTGGCCAAGGCTTGTTTAGTACTTTTCTCAAATAATGCGCGGAAATTAAAACAGTAAATTTTCTCAAATAATTCGCGGAAATTAAAACTCTTTTCAAAATCAATGACGAACAACGAACAACATTTTTTTTTTCAATAACCAGCTTTCTAATTTGCAAGCCAGTTCGAAATTTAAATAAAACCTTTGATGAGTTACCTCCTTGGTCGCCATGTTTCGGAGAAAAAGATCGTTCCATTTTTAAATTACACGACAGATATGAGTTTACTATGTAATTTATTTGGTCGCTAAACACGACAGATAAGGATTTTCATACAAACATTGCCGGCCGCTGCGCGCATGTATTTGGCCAGTACAGCAATATCGATTTATCTCGAAGAAGGTTGTCAAAATAATTAATGCTCACATTTCCAAGCATGTTTGAGAAAATGTACATTGTTACACTTTCAAACTTCTCCGTGATATCAATCAATATCATCAAACTATCATTACATCAGCACAAGGGGTTTGCAGCAAATCTAACATCTTTATGTTCCTTCGAGCCGGATCTGTGTCTACTTATGAACGCAAAGACTGAAAATAGTCTGTGTTTAAAATCGGTAAAAAATATTAATCACTATAAAATTACTTTACTGTCACTACATAGTATAAAACAAAGTCGCTTCTCGCTGTCTGTCCCTATTTATGCTTAGATCTTTAAACTACGCAACGGATTTTGATGCGGTTTTTTTAAATAAATAGAGTGATTCAAGAGGAAGGTTTATATGTATATTTTAGTATCAGACTTGCACCCGTGCGAAGCCGGGCGGGTCGCTAGTGTCTAAATAAATCAATCAATTTCATTTCATTTCAGAAAGTTCTCTATATGATACTATTTTGATTGATTGATTGTTCTAGTCTCCGGAGTGAAACCAACTCTTCAAGTTCTTTGGTGAAGGGATGAATACTTAGACAATTTAATAGGGACTCGCCTTGTGGTAGCATTTCCCCTCTGCCACGGTATAACATCAATTGATCTTGTGCATTTACACCCAATTTTATACCTTATCACTAAACGAGACAGCCTATAATAGCGAAACAATAATTTTGAACTTAGAACGTTTGGGGTTCACACGAGACTACTTTTCATGATTTTTAACCTCTAGTACGTGTTGTTCCGTATCCGTCCATACCCCGTCGTCTGTGTAGTCCCGGATCCGGCTAAAGCTGACTACTCAGATTTTACGCAATTATAATACATATCACCTGGAAATAATGTCTTATTGCTTGAAATCGTTTCAATACATTTCAATCTACCATTCATTCAATATTCCTTCATTCATAAAAGGATCGTTCATTCACAAAACTCTTTTCAAATTTGAATTTTTACGGCTACGCGCCATCTTGCCACAGACGACGGGTGCAAATTGTGCGCGGCTTACACGTACCAGAGGTTAACATTCAAAATTAGAATCTAAACTTTTGGGAAATAAAATCCAAAGTTGCGGATTTCATGTTACCTCGCCCCCCGCAAAAAGTGGCAGAAATGTTTCTTAGTAGAATGACACGCGTAACTCGTCCCTATTAAATTGTCTAAGGATGAATATGTTGTAAAGTTGTGAATATTGCAGGTGTGGCAATGCGGAGGTCGCATGCTGGACGCGCCGTGCTCGCGCGTGGGACATATCTACAGGAAGTTCGCGCCCTTCCCCAACCCCGGCCATGGAGATTTTGTGGGCAAAGTAAGTATCATTATTAACCCAGTAAAATTAAGCTGAAATATACTGTTCTGGAGAAGTAATTTCCAGAGTTTTGAAACTTTTTTTAAACGTTCCTTTGGTACGTAATATTGAAGAAAAAATAAAGTCCTGGTGAGGGGGTCGACTCCTGACGGATGAGTTCAACGGCCCGCGGAAACTATGACAGATAGGGTTATGGACCTCGAACAAATGTCATAGAGGACCCTGGTCAGATTTGGCTGGCGGTGAAAAAAATCCAAAATTGCGATATCCAAGATGGCTGCCATGGAAATTTCAAACGCCAATGCAGCTTTTAAGGGTTCCCCTAACCGACTGAAAATTTGTATCTGGGGGTTTTTGGGGCTGCTGATTAAGAATATGAAATCATTTTACTTTTATGAGGGTCGCCATACAAATTTCATAATTTTTGAAATGCTGGTACTTTCTCGGCCCCGTAACCCTCAAAGGTTAAGTTCTATGACAAAAATGCATACTACTTATTTTGTAGGGAATTCTGTCAGGTTTAATTTGTTTTATTGAAAAGATTGCGATATAGAAAGAAAGAAAGAAAGAAAGAAAAATCTTTATTCACCATTAAAGGCACACACGAAACAACAGAGTACATTAATAGAAATAGTAGGTAGGTAGATATGACTTGCAGATTTCGAGAAATAAGCGAAAAACTGAAAAAAGTCACCTTTAGAGCCCCCCCTTTAGCTCACCAGGACCTTTTTTTATCTTCAATATTACGTACAATTAACGTTTAAAAAAAGTTCCTAAACTCCGGAAATAATTTCTTCTGATTTATCTAATTTTACTGGGTTATATCATTAAATATGTAAGTAGCTGTTATAGTATTAAAATAAACTTTATTACTAATCAATATCACTTTATTATCTTGTTTGTTCTGTTGTTTTATTTATTTTGTTTATTATGTTTGTTTTATTATTGCCTTTGGTTTTGTAATTTGTAATTTTGTTTCCAATTAATAATACTATATCACTATCAAATACTTTTAGTATTTTAGAATTCGGATTCGATATTTTAGGTTCTGGATTGGAAAAAGTTTGGCCTATTCCTATGCCAAGGAACCAATCCTAATTATGTCCATAGTTTTTTTATTTATTATTTATAAATTAATGGACTCTTGCTTGTGCGTTAGCACTGCATTTCCGCCAGTGTCAAGTAGTTTATGGGAGAATCTATCCCAATCTCAGGGAGTGACCCCTTCTTGGTGGACATCCCACTTATCCGCACCAAGCGCCTTTCTGAATCTTTTATAATGCGCACAGCCAAGGAGTGGAATGCCTTACCTGCGTCAGTGTTTCCGAGCACTTACAACCCGAATTCCTTTAAAGTACGAGTGAATAGGCATCTTCTGGGTAAGCTCGCTACATCTTCGACCCCATCTTCGTCCTGAGGACTGGATTGAGATCAAGAGCAAACACATCATAAATAAAAAAAAAAATGGTTTTGGTCAAGAACAAGAAGAGATTGAGGATTGTGGAGCCTCGTGGCAGGCAAAAACGCGACGCGCGAAAACCACGCGAGACAAGGGCTCGGATCAGAACCTGCACGTGACTCCATGTTCATAGTTACCGTAACATAAAAATAAATAAAGAATATTTATTTCCATGAATATTTATTTGTTATATTTTAAACCATCAGAACTACAGACGCGTAGCAGAAGTATGGATGGACGAATACGCGGAGTATCTCTACTCACGGCGACCTAACTACCGCAGTATAGACCCCGGCAACATCACAGTACAGAAGGAATTCAGGCGCAAGAACAACTGCAAGCCCTTCAGGTGGTTCATGACTCAGGTATGCGAGTGACAGTATCTGTGTCTGTACTAACTACTGCAGTATAGACCCCGGCAACATCACAGTACAGAAGGAGTTCAAGAACAACTGCAAGCCCTTCAGGTGGTTCATGACTCAGGTATGCGAGTGACAGTATCTGTGTCTGTACTAACTACTGCAGTATAGACCCCGGCAACATCACAGTACAGAAGGAGTTCAAGAACAACTGCAAGCCCTTCAGGTGGTTCATGACTCAGGTATGCGAGTGACAGTATCTGTGTCTGTACTAACTACTGCAGTATAGACCCCGGCAACATCACAGTACAGAAGGAGTTCAAGAACAACTGCAAGCCCTTCAGGTGGTTCATGACTCAGGTATGCGAGTGACAGTATTTGTGTCTACTGTCTGTCTGTCTGTGTATGCATGTGTGGGGAATTGCTACAGATGTCAGCACCCACAAGTTATAGCAAAGCTGCCAACAGATGGCGATACCGTCGCTCTCGGAAATATGCTCCATACAAATACAACTTTCATCCTAAATACGTAACTCGTAACCTACTACACATAAGGTTCACAATCGAATGCGAGACATAAATCGCGCAAGAGAAATAATCATAGAGATTCGATACATATAGAAGGTCAAACTAAGAACTGTTGGACCACGGCCGGTCCTCAGGCATCACACATAGCCTGGCGGAAAATCTTCCCTTTTCAATGGAGGAACATTCCCAGTAGCACCTCCATACATGCATTGTAATACCGACTCCTCTCAAACGGTGAAGGAAAACATCGTGAGGAAACCTGCATATGCATGCATTGTAACACTGGCTGCTCTCAAACGGTGAAGGAAAACATCGTGAGGAAACCTGCATATGCTGAAGAAGAAATTGTGATGCGTATGTGAAGTCTACTAATCTGCATTGGGCATGCGCAGAGTGGACTAAGGCCCATACACCCTTCCTGAGGGTAGGCCTGTTCTCTGCATTGGGACGTATACATACAGGGTGTATACGTCTACACAGCTTAGCAAGTACTGAAACGGTGAACTCAGACCATCAAACTGAACAACTTTATCTATGGAGCCTACCTCAGGAAACGCGAAAAAAAAATTTACTGTCCCATACATTTTAGTCGGGTAGGTACAGCAGTTTTGTATGGGACAGCTAATTTATTTTCGCGTTTCCTGAGGTAGGCTCCATAGTGAAACTTGTTCAGTTTGATGGTCTGAGTTCACATTTTCAGTATTTGCTAGGCTGTCACTTACACCCTGTATAGGCTGAAGATGATGATGATGAATTAGGAATGACGTTTTAGTATAAAAACAAAGTCCCTATTGTTTGTTCGTGCGCTTAGTTCTTTGAAACTAAGTACTCAATAGAATTAGATGCGGTTTTTACTATCATTTAGATAATTTCTTACGAAAGGCCATGGTACAATAATATACTGCGCCTGGTATTCTCTTCCGATCACGTGACTGACCACGTGACTGACACAAGCCTATATCATCATACCCTTTTACCATGTTTAGCGGCCATTTTTTGTGACGTAGGCTTGTGTCACTCTGGGAATAGAAGACCTTGTTTTTTTAGACTATGCGAAAGGCTTTTGCGTGAAATTAATTTTATATTTTATTACTAAAACGCTATTCATAATTAAATCTGATTTTTTTCCAGATAGCGTTTGATCTTCCGGGGAAATATCCACCAGTTGTTCCAAAACCTTTCGGCGAAGGGCGGGTAAGTTTCACTAGCAATATAGTAAGCTTGATTTCTAAAATTCTTATGTTATTCGTATATGTGTGCATGTCGTTTGTTACATACATACATACATACATATGTCCCACTACTGGGGTAGGCAGAGACAACAGATCGCCACATGCTACGATTCTGACACACATCTCTCGCGTCCTCAACTTCCATAAGTCTCTTCATACAAGCTCGTCGGTTCCGGGTACATTTTATTTGGCCCTTCTTCAGTACGCATCCTATTTGGTCAGCGTACGTGCGCCTAGGGCGACCCCTTTCAACCATTCCATTCACACTTGCCTTGTAATGTATGTCGTGTGTTATATCATGTTTATACAGGTTGTAAGTGACAGCCTAGCAAATACTGAAACGGTGAACTCAGACCATCAAACTGAACAACTTTCACTATGGAGCCTAGCTCAGGAGACGCGAAAAAAAATCTGCTGTCCCATACATTTTAGTCGGGTAGGTACAGCAGTTTTGTATGAGACAGCTGATTTTTTTTTCGCGTTTCCTGAAGTAGGCTTCATTGTGAAAGTTGTTAAGTTTGATGGTATGAGTTCACCGTTTCAGTACCTACTCGAGCCAAATGTAGAGTGCATAACTGTTTTACGAAAACCCGTTCGTCGAAATCACTCGGCTAACCAATCTTCGGCGAACCGTGCTTTCGATGAACAGCTCGAAAGACGAACGAAACAGTTGTGAACCGTGATTTCGACGAACGGGTTTTCGTAAAACAGTTATGCACTCCAAATGTATGGGACAGCTACTTTTATTTTCGCGATTTCGATGTTAGTCCCATAGAGAAAATTGTTCAGTTTAATGGTCTGATCAGCATCTTAAAAAACTGTCAGCATATTAAGTTGAACCCTGCATTATGTTTGAATTTGGATGAATACTTGCAAGGAGATTGTTGGTTCCCTGAAGATTGACGTAGGCATAAAAATTGCACGTATTTGAAGTAAGACAAGATAAGAAAGTAGTGCCTAACAGCTAGTGTTTTTTATAAATTATAGTGTATTTGTATTGCAGATAAAGCCGATAGGCAACCAGATGCTGTGCGTGGACGCACACAATGGAGCGCAGATGGACAAGCTGGCGTTGAACTTATGCGATGAGTCTATAACTGAGCAGGAGTTCCTACTGTCATGGCATAAGGATATCAAGTTAGTTGTATGTTCTATCAATAGGCATAAGGTTATCTAGTTAGTTATATGTTCTATCAATAGGTATAAGGTTATCTAGTTAGTTATATGTTCTATCAATAGGCATAAGGATATCAAGTTAGTTATATGCTCAATCAATAGGCATAAGGATATCAAGTTAGTTGTATGTTGTATCAATAGGCATAGCATAAAGACTTCAGGCGAATGAAGACAATTAAAATTATTTATTGTGCATATGTTCGAAGTCACTTGGAATACGCCTCCCAAATATGGAATCCGTGTTATGCTATCTACTTGAACAGATTAGAAGGTATCCAAAAAAAGTTCATTAAATTTCTTCAATATAAATTTCACCTCAACCGCCTAGATTATGAAGACGCTTGCTCTGATCTTCACCTAGTGCCTTTATTTACGCGAAGAAGTATAGCCGATGCATGTTTCCTCGTCAACATTGCTCAGTCCGCTGTTGATTGTCCGGAGCTCCTTAGTAACATAGTTTTTAAAACCCCTGCTAGAAAGCTACGCAAGAGTACTTTGCTGCACATTCCATCTCACCGTACCAACTTTAGGGAAAACAGTTTCTTTCCTAGAACTTGTAAACGGCTTAATATTTTGAATGAGGACGCTCGATTTGACCTATTTAGCTGTAGTGCTCGACTTACCAAAAAGTTGTTAACTGATAAGACTATTAATACTTAATAGTTTCTACTCAGAAGACCACTTATAGAAACGTAAATGATTGTTAAATGTATAAAATCTATATGTGGATGCTTGTAAATGGCAAATGACATGTTATTGAATACATTATTTTGTAAAAGAGGCTGTTAGCATCCCGAATATTATAAAATAAAATAAAAAAAAATAAAAAAAAATAAGGATATCTAGTTAGTAAAGTTATATGTTCTATTAATAGGCATATAACCCAGTCAAATTAGATAAATCAGAAGAAATAATTTCCGGAGTTTTAAAACTTTTTTTAAACGTTCCTTTGGTACGTAATATTGAAGAAAAAAAAAAGTCCTGGTGAGGGGGGGGGGGGGGGGGGTGAGCCCGAGGAAGGGGGGGGCTTTAAAGGTGACTTTTTTCAGTTTTTCGCTTATTTCTTGAAATTTGAAAGTCGTATCGAATTACTTTGTATGGACAAATTAAACCTAACAAACTTTCATACAAAACAAGTGGTATGCATTTTTATCATAGGACTTAACCTTTGAGGGCTACGGGGCCGAGAAAGTAACGGCATTTCAAAAATTATGAAATTTGTATGGCGACCCTCATGAAACTTGACGATAAAAACAAAATGATTTTATATTCTTAATCAGCAGCCCCGAAAACCCCCAGATACAAATTTTCAGTCGGTTCGGGGAACCCTTAAAAGCTGCATTGGCGTTTGAAATTTCCATGGTAGCCATCTTGGATATCGCAATTTTGGATTTTTTTCATCGCCAACCAAATCTGACCAGGTTCCTCTATGACATTTGTTCGAGGTCCATAACCCTATCTGTCATAGTTTCCGCGGGCCGTTGACCTCATCCATCAGGAGTCGACCTTCCGAGGAAGTCAAAGTTTTCCCTGTATCACCAAGGCATCCATATGATGATCCCCAAATGTCATCCTTGTACCGTAAGGGGAACCCGGAGATCAATTGGAGGTATCTGGTTGACACCCCCTCCCCCCCCCCATATAGATATTAGATAAATACCCGTATAATTGTTCACCGGGTTTCCCCCATTCAACGTATAGTAAAATGATTTTAGGGATCATCATAAGGATGCCCTGGCGATAAAAATAATATTTCGACTTCCTCAGAAGGTCGACTCCTGACGGATGAGGTCAACGGCCCGCGGAAACTATGACAGATAGGGTTATGGACCTTGAACAATTGTCATAGAGGACCCTGGTCAGATTTGGTTGGCGGTGAAAAAAATCCAAAATTGCGATATCCAAGATGGCTGCCATGGAAATTTCAAACGCCAATGCAGGTTTTAAGGGTTCTCCGAACCGACAGAAAATTTGTATCTGGGGGTTTTCGGGGTTGCTGATTAAGAATATGAAATCATTTTGTGTTTATCTTCAACTTTCATGAGGGTCGCCATACAAATTTCATAATTTTTGAAATGCTGTTACTTTCTCAGCCCCGTAGCCCTCAAAGGTTAAGTCCTATGGCAAAAATGCATAGCACTTGTTTGTAGGAAATTTTGTCAGGTTGAATTTTTCCGTACAAAACATTTCGATACGACTTGCAGATTTCGAGAAATAAGCGAAAAACTGAAAAAAGTCACCTTTAAAGCCCCCCCCTTCCTCGAGCTCACCCCCCCCTCACCAGGACTTTTTTTTTTCTTCAATATTACGTGCCAAAGGAACGTTCAAAAATAGTTTCAGAACTCCGGAAATTACTTCTCCTGATTGGTATATTTCAGCTTAATTTTACTGGGTTAATAAGGATATCAAGTTAGTTATTGTTATATCATCACATCATCAGGTAAAAACACAAAGGCAGCGAGATGCGCCCGATAAGGGATAAGGCTATATCGCGCGCAAAAAAAACAGAGCTATAGCACGATAGCGTTATTTATATCGCGCTGTCATGCTGCCGGTGCTGCCAGTGATAAAAAAATCAGCCCTGATAACTGAAAACCGATACGGAACGATGCTTGCTCAATTACGAGGCAGCACAAGGCAGTTCGATACCCGTCCTGTACCACTAAGTTTTATATCGCTTTTCATCCCGAGCGTATCCGTGTTTCGGAACGCCGATCCCCAAAGACATTACCCCCACTTTATTTACCCATTAAGGTGAACCATTACTACTCTGTAAACCGTTGCGTAACTCTTTGCTACGAGTACAAACTTTCCTTCGGTGAAAGAGCTCTTCTCTTCTCATCTAAAATTTACTTTCAAAGAAGTTGTAAAAGACAAAGCGGGTTTTCTATGGAAGGTTGGCGCCTTATTTTTCTACGTTGTTTTTAGCGCGGCCAGCAACCAAACTAAAATATTTTAGTTCAGAATAAAGTAACAAACAAAACTTGT